>CM045558.1:0-1359988 GCA_024721245.1 Mitragyna speciosa
CCCCCCCCCCCCCCCCCCCCCCCCACACACAAAAAAAAAAAAAAAACCCCAATTGCCTAGGGCCCCAGTAGAAATGAGGGGAACAGTTGATAAATTCACAGAAGATGATCCAATGGTCCTTCGACAATTTGATACCGGTCATATTAACTAAAGCAATACAATGGAAGTGTAAATATGACTCACACTTGAAGCATCCGAACCCAAAAGCAAATCCATCACCCAAGAATCCGTCTCGACATTGACATCTCATCCCTGACTTGACAGACGAGGCATTGATGGCGTCAGCATATCTAGCACAAATAGCTTTGGTGGAATTTCTGGGAATTGCCCATTCCAGCTTGACGCCCCGCATGCCCCCTCTGCTCCCTGGCAAAACAATCCAAGAGGAGAATCCTCTACATCCAAACCGGGAAAAGATAGAGAAACCAATATTTCTTTCTCCCGGACGCCAGGCGCTGAGATCGGAGAGCGGATAGCAGCAAGCTGGGTGCCGACCAACACCAGCAGCAGCATTGGGATCATCGCACCCTGGCAATGAGATTTTTCTGCAGTCTGTTCTGCACAAGGAAGAATCCTGGCAATCATAAAGGGCTACCACATTATCGATGGAGATGGCAAAGTATTCGTCCCCTACAAAAGTGAAAGAACTGAGGTCGTTGTAGCTATGACAAATAGAATTGTTGGGAAATTCGACCAGTACACCGTCAGGGAAGAAGTAGAGGACGCGGTAGCTTTGAGAGGCAATGTTGAGGAAGAGTGAGGTAGAGTTGAGACATGAGAGGCGGAAGGCATCTGAAAGTAATCCCGACGACTTGCAAGAAGAAGTAACGTTGGTGCTCAGGCAGAATGGGAATGGGATTTGAAAGCTCCCGCATCTTTCACCACCCCAGTAATAGGAAGACGAGAACGATTCATCTTTGCTTTGCAAAGGGGGAATGTCATATTCACAAATGGTTAGTAGCACTCCTATTTGGTTGTCCAGTAGTAACGCCAGGGCTGCTAGGATTACAAAGAAACAGCTCCTGTATTTGAAATGTTGGAGAACTTGGAGATACATGGATTGAGTGCAGTAATAATTAAATTATTTCTGGCAATGCAAACAATCGGCAAAGATCAGTTGCGCCAGTCTTGGTTACGTTACATTGATGAGCAGTAGTACATGTAAGAAATTAATTGATGAGTTGGGCACTCGTACGCACTGGAACTCGTCTACCGTCTCCGTCCGCCTGAATTTTCTTGCACAGCACACGTTATAGTGGAAAGGACCAATTACCAGTTGGTGCTTTGTTGTACTACTACTACTACAGCTAACTAGAATGAGTCTTTTTAAGCTTTAATTCCGCGCTTGGAAGTAGGGAGAATATTTTCCAAGACCATTGGTCCGTAGAATGGGATACACCCGTACTTCTGAGCTTGGGCATTGTGCGATACGCATGTGTGGAAGGGTTGTGATCCTAGCCACCACCTCTCTTTTCGATGTATTAGCTGCATTGCCTATGAAAACAACCGGTCTCGCACATACCCATGAGTTCAGCCAAACTGTGACAAAATTAAACGTGATTACTGGTAATATTAAGTATCATTCACAAAAGGAACTAGCTAAATAAAAGGGATTCAAGATACCGTAACAAGCACAAGCTATGCGTAAGAAAGCAATGATATTGATAACCCGGCTATAGTACTCTTCATCAGATACTGGCAAGCCAAACCTTCAGCTCCATATGCTCCTAAAAATTTTCCAAATTTTAAGATTGAGTTAACAGAGTTGTGCTGATTTTTGCTTATGTAATATATTTATAGTACAAGAAAGGAGCACGTGCGTTGCACGTGTTCTAATGAGCTTAAATGTAAAAATATTTTATATTTTAAACCTTTATAACTTTATAAAAACGGGATCATCTAATCTGTCAAATGTTAGACTACTTATGGTTTTTAAGCATGTCTTCATATTGTCTTCGTTTTTTCTTTTTTATCACTAATTTTTTTTAGTCTTTTTAGTTGATTTTACATCTTTTTTAATCACTGTGTAATTTTTGTTTTCATTATTTTCATATGTGTAGTTTACTTTTGTGCAAAATTAAATTGGCTTTAAAAGGTAATATAATAGACTAAAGTTAGAGGTAACTAATAATAAAATATTAAGGGATATGATTAATACACAAATGAATTTTTTTTTTTTTTACCAAAATGCTCTTATTATTCTGGCTTACTATTTTCGTATGAATTTGAAGTGTTACAACTTATGGCTACACATCACTTTTTTTATTTTTTTAAACAAAATGTTAGCCTTACTATTTTTATATAAAAATTGAAGTGTTATAAGTCATGAATACATTCTACTTTCTATATTTTAGACCAAAATGCTCTTATTATTTAAGGTCATTATTTTTGTGTGAAAATATGAAATGTTGTAATTCATGAGTATATTGTTTAGATGAACTGTACAAATCAAAAGTGAATTATATTAATCATAACCTGATATCAAAATATAGACTTTAGAGAATCGTTTTAGTTTTTATTAATTTTTTATTCTTTTCATTTTGTAAACAATTACCTTCATGTTTCCTCAAATGTACCAATACATAAACTGACTTTTTATCACAACGAATGAACAATTTGTCTTGCTTTTTGATAAACTTTTGCGATAGATAATCTTCATATTGTCAATGTAAATTTTCTCTTCATATGCTAATCAAAATAGTTTAATTCTTTATTTTATGTGAATCTTCACAAGTATTATGTAGACACAAATTATTACTTATAATGACTGTAGTGATTATTGCATCTTCCAAAATAGGTACCATATATAAACTTTCTCTATTAGATGTTGAATGCTAATTCTAATACAATCAACCACTAAAAACATTACAACATGTTACCATATATTTGTCTTCTTTTTGTTGTATTATTAAACTAACTTTGGTAAAATAAAACTACTAATTGTATTTGATAAATATGATATAGTAAATTTAACTTACAATAACATACTAAAAGGATTTTACATGTTCATATATGATCAAATGTTCTATAGTGAAGTCATAGTTGTTTATATAATGAATTACAAATACATTGGATCCTAATTAAATAAAAAACACCTAGTAGGTTCAATACATTGGTTACTTGTGATTTAACCCTCAAGATAGCATTTGCTTTGGTTAGTTTATGGATTAATTGTTTTCTTCTTGTTATTGGTCCGTTCTTGAGTCCAAATAAAAATTCTGACTTTTGTTTACATGGCTGAAATTTTCCTAACAAGTTTCCTTTGACATTCATGAAATACAACCAAAAACAAATGTTTTTCCCGTCCTCCACAGATCATGGCTTTCAGCATTAGTCTTTGATTTTACATTCCTTTTCCCAAACACCATTTCTCTGTTACTTTAACTAGCACGAGAAACATCAATAGATTTGACATCCACTTTATAGAACAACCTCACCTCCACCTTGAAGCTTTATAATTCTTCTGTCCCTTTTTCTCTTGAAAGCTAAGGTTACATTACCACTAGTAGATTCCCTAGATGGCCAAGTTGCAGATTTGAACTGCTTTACTAGATTCCCTAGATGTCCAAGTTGCAGATTTGAACTGCTTGTCTTGCGTATTGTTGTGCAGAATTCTCGTTATAGCCAATTGGATAGTTCTAGTTACATGTACTAAATATGAAAACCCCCTAAGCCCCAATAAGATTTCTTGCAAGGATAAAATGATAAGCCGCAACTTTGACGACAAAAAGACCTATATAACATAACATCAGCAAGCAAGTTACGATACATATTAATACTTGAATGTAAGGTGTTTGATCATTTGTCTGTGTTAGTACCAGAAAACAAATGCAGGGTAATGGGCGTATAAATGAAGGCCTGGGAGGATCAATTACGTGGAGGAAGGGGAGCGAGGAGCGGTCCTTCTGATTTTTAAATTACTTCAGTCAATATCCTTGACTGGCGAAGTGGACATTAAAATGATCATTTTCAGCCTTAGTCACTTGCATTTTGTTCCCGTCACGTCAATATGGCCTGCCTGTCCCTAAAACATAACCTGGTATTAATTTTCTTTAGTTAGATCTACCTATAACTAAATTCAAGAAAATATACAGCAAAACATTGTTTGGTGCTTATTTTAGAAAGGAAAAAAGTCTACATCGCCCAGTTGGGAAGATGCATCACTCTCCCTGAAAATTTCATTCAAGTATCTACTTTACATCCGGGAGCCGGCAGCAAAGGCACCTGACCTACAAATCCTTTCTTCAAACCGATCAACATGTCGCACTTGACGTATACACCATAACGACCGCTCCTGATGGCACCGGCTTTGTATCTCAGTTTTCCCAACAGAACCAACCTCAGCGCCACCACACCGTAAGCCTCGTCCATGGCCAGGCCGTTAGACACCTCGTGTGAAACGGGAACAGAAGCTCCCCCACCCAGCACCGGGGATAGAGCCACCGTGCTCTTGGTCTCGTGATACAGAGGTGGCAGCATCACGGGAGGGGTGATAGCCTGATTTCTGTAGGAGACGAAAGCCGAAAGCTGATCGTAGAGAAAAGAAACTCGCTTGTTAGAGTTCCTTGTGGTGAGTGTAAACTGCATGGTGGTGGACAAGAAGGGAGGAGATGTGATATTGAGATCGAAGATTGCAGCACTAACCACCCTGAACTTTGGCTTGTGGGGACGATAAACCAACCATACTATGAGCGCGGTGATGCCGGCTAAGACTAGGAAGGTGATTAGGAACGCGCATATGGTATAGCCCCTCCGCGAACCATCCTTGTCACACCTGCAACCTGCGCCATGCTTTTCATGATCGTTCATCCTGAATTTCTCCAGCTGAATGCCTACCTAGCTTTGGTTTACTTCTCTTGTTCCACCCAGCTTGTGTGCTTCTTTCTGCTAGCTACGTACGGATTTAAACTGCCACTGCTGCAAAACTCAAAAGCAAATTGGTTGGCTCCAATTACTACTGCTAGAATACTAAGTACACAAAGATTGGGAATATTAAATTATGAAAGGATGAAGAGTAGTAGTACTTAATACTGTCAGAGAGAGAGAGAGAGAAGACAAGCTGTTAAAGTTGAATTTAGCAGCACCGGAAGAATTAAAGGAGCGGGGGTGAGTACCTACTCGATAGTGGAGATCGATGGTGGCTAGAGAATAAGAGAAAAAGGCGTCGCAATTGCATGAGAGGGAGGAGAATCTATGCGGGACAAGAAAAATAAAAAGCAAGTTAAAGCGGATTCGATTGTGCTACACACTATCCTATGACTAAATAAAATAAAAATGTCATCCGTCATAAGAATAAAAAAAAAATTGTTTGATTTAAATTTCTCAATCACCATCACTATAAATATTAATAATCTTACTATGAGTATAAATTTTGATGATTTCTTCTAACATATTTGGTTTAATAATCATATGGTATCATTCCCCATTGAATTGAAGTGACTGAATCTGAGATGAGGTTGGAATGGCTAGTCGAGCTGGATCAACGGGTTGGCTTGTTTTCCAATGCTTAAATCAATAATACCTAAGGTGAATAAGAGATCAAGAGGCTTTTTGTGTGTTTAAGAGGAGGTGTACCTTTGTGAGATCAAATAGAGGGTTTATAGACCTTGAGAGGAGGAGAGGGAGAATGACAAGACAATAGCTATAAACTGTCAGCCTAACTAGCGTAACTCGATGGTATTATGTACAAATTTGTATTAGACGGTATCTATCATATCAATTTGGTTAACTTTTGGAATTGGTGTTCCGGATATATCAATCACATCTATTTGACCTCAGGACTTGAGTCTGACAGTTGTCCTAAAAACCCAATAGCTATTAGTTCGCGCCTGAATTATCCACCTTTCGCGGAATGATACATCAAGTCGAAGTGTATTTGAGGCTAAGCTTATTTCGGACTCCACACCTCCAAATGTGTTAATGAGTTTGATAGAGTAGTATTTTGAGAAAATTACAAAAACTCCAGTTAATCACTTTCGTTTCGATTAAAGAATAATAATAGTAATTGTATTCTAAACATTGACAATGAGCGATATTAGTATTGACAGCTATTTTCCTCCTTGGTTCCCCTACTCTAAACATCCATTTAGTACGTTCATATGAGGGTAGTTATTGAAGTCTCATAGTTTAGGACAAAACTAAGTGGGCATTTGGTTTGCACTCGAAAATCGGAATCATTTATTCTAAGTTTAGAATGAAGTCGCTAACTCCAATATATGTGTTTGATTTAGTATCTGAAATGAGTATTATAACTATAATTATGGTAGAATTGCCGCGAACAATATTTGGACGAGGTTCCGGACGAGATGCAGTCGCACTATACGAACGTCCATCCCAGGAATCGTTGGTAGGCTTTTCACCAAAACCTACCAATTTGGTTGGATTTTAGAGAAACCTAAATTTGTGGGATTGGATTTCAATTCCTAATCCCGATTCTCAGCTACCAAACAATAATTACTAGGTTGATTCTAATTTTCGATTCCCAATTTTCATACTTTCTTACCAAACGCCACCTAAGTGTTTGCGTAGTAAATCAATAGGATAATTTCACATACCTCTCCTAAGGTTTGCCATAATTACACTCACCTCCCCTTAAGTTTTTAAAATTACACTTACACCCCCTGTGTTTGTAGACACCAAATTTTGACACACCATTTATTTTCAAACATTAAAGGGGCATTTTTGCACTTTTTGGGCCAAATTTTGATTTTTTAATAATCTAGGGGCAAAATAATAATTTTATCTGTAAATATTTTTCTATCAGCTTTTGGGGGTTTTTTAATTCATATTTTTACTTTCATGTGAATTTGTTAATTTCTTATGATTTTTCTAAATTTAATTGCTAGTCTTTATATTTTTACTAGCACAAGGGTAAAATAGTAATTTCTCCTCGCAAACACCATTTTAGCTCATTTTTAGTTCCAAATTCATTTTTCTAATTCTTTAAGTATGTTTATAAATTTTCTTGATTTTTTCGAAGACAATTATTATTTTTTCTGTGAATTTTCATCGCCTAAGGGCAAAATCGTCATTTTACAGTCTAAATTCATTTTTTGTCAAATTTTGAGTCATAAATGCATTTTCCAGTGTTTTAAACTTATTTTTAAATTTTGATAATTTTTTGAGGTAAATAGCTATTTTTTTGCAAATTTTCATTTTCCAACGGCAAAATCGTCATTTTATAATTGAAATTCATTTTTTTGTCAAATTTTGAGTCAAAAAGGCATTTTCTAATGTTTTCAGCTTACTTTTAATTTTTGATAATTTTTTTGAGACTAATATCTATTTTTTGTGTATTTTCGTTGTCCAGGGGCAAAATCGTCATTTTCACACCCCGAGCGCGTTTTTATCAGTTTTGAGCTCTAGTTTTTATTTTGAAATCTACTGTGAATTCTTTTTGAAAATTTAGAGATTGCTGTAAGATTCTTTGTATTAATTTTAATTTGGGGGTTAAAAATATTTTTTTTAATAAAATTAACATTTTTAATACTGATAGCGTTTTCGTTATTTTATAGCATTCTTGGCTAACAAAACAAGTAGCCTATAAATACCCCTTTTAATCAGCAAAAAGAAAAAGGAAGAAAAAAATAAAAAATCCTACAAACACTTTGCTTTTTGTGATTTTTAGATTAAAACACAGACTATTCACCAAAAACACACACCAAAAGCCGCTGGTTTCATTTCTTGGTTTGTTCTCGGTTTCAATTTACTATTCATCCTTCTTCAAGTTAAAAGGTGAGTTCTTTTTTTATTTAATCTATTTTTCTTCTATTCTTGTATAGACCTGATCAATTGAACGTAGTTTATTGGTGATTGTGGTAGAAGATTTTGCATCTTTTTGTTTCTTTTTCTTTCAGTTCTTTTCTGGTTTTTAATTTTTTTTTATTTTCTGGGTTCTGGGTCATTTTCTGGGTTCTGTTTTGCGTCTTCATATTCATTGTTCTGGTTTCTGTCCATGAGCTTCGTCTCTCTTCTCTTTCCCTCCTCTCTTCTCCACCATCATCATCATCTGCTACTCTTTTCCACCACCACCCAATTCATCAGCTACCGAAGCCCAATTCTTCAGCCCCCCTACCATTGCCCCTGCAGTTCATCCAAAATTTCATCCAATCCCACCAATGATTATCAAAAACCAATCATAAACAAGTACAGACAAATCACCCCCCCACCAGTAGCCTCAACCACTAGCAATATTCCCACAACCTGCAACTGGAAACTACCAGACAGCCAGACACGAGTCACAGCCAAACAACCCGGTATAGAATCATCGTCACCACCTCAGCAACCATTCAATTGGCCCAATTCATTACTCTACAGCCACAACCTTCAGGAAAAAAGCAAAACAGATACAGCTTACTTCCTCCCCTGTAGCCACCTCCCTCGTCTGACTTCCCCTGCTAACCCAAAATCCACCATTCTCACCACCATAACCACTCGCAGCCCTTCAGTCAATCTCAATTCCATCCCAAAATCAATTACAGCAGTCCCTCCATGAACACACAGCCCCAAAGTTAGTTACAATCGCCAATCTACTACACTCCCACAAACTGCCCCACAAAATCATCAACAGCTCACCATCAACACGGCTGCAACCTCCCTCGCCTCCGCAGCATCACAATCAACACCACCTGCCCGAATTACACCGCCACTTGACAACCTACACAAACAGTCACAACAAATCCACAAAAGCCCAACCAATCTGCCATGATTCCATCTTTCTCTCCTCTTTGCACTAGTCCCAATTATAATCACCCCCAATCTGCAGCAAAACAACCAAATCATAGCAAAAATCCAGCTCCATCATCACCGATTTCAGTTTCAAACCCACCTACGTCTACTCTGTTTTAAAAAAAGGGAATCGATAAAGAAAAGGGAGATTCGACAGAGGAAAATAGAGATAAATCGAGGGAGTGTTTCTTGAATAGAGAGAGAGAGACAGAAGAAGAGATGAATGAAGAAAAAAGTAAGGGGAAACGGAAAAATCAGAAAGCAAATAGAGAGAATAAGAGGGTTGAGACGCAGAGAGCCATATAAAGAAGAAAAAATTCGGTGAAGAAAAGTAGAGAAATTGGAAAAATGAGAGAGTGAGGGAATTGAAAAAGAGAGAATAAGAGGAGAGAGAGCAGAAGTGCGAAAGAATATAGAGACCTAGAAGAAGAGAATTGAGACACAGAGAGAGAATCTGGAGAGGAAATAGAAAAAAAAAGAGAGAAGAAAGAGGGAAGAATAAGAGAAAAGGGAATAGAAAAAAAAGATAAGAAAAAGGGAAGAATAAAAGAAAAGGGAATTGGAGAACCTTAAAAAAATCGATTCAGGCGGGGGTTTAGTGTTATCAGTTCCATTTTAGTATTAGGTTATCATTGTTTAGGGCTCTTAATTTTGCCTTTTTGTTTGATTTTCTGGTGTATTTGGATTTAGTCTAATTAAGTACTTTAGTTAATAAATTCAGTTATTTGATTTTAGGTTTAACCAGTTTGGGATTTCGGTTTAAGTCATTTTATGACAATGAAATATTTATGTCTTGGTCCCTAGTCATTTGGTTATTATCACTAGGTCATGGAGTATTTTTAATTTATACACTTTAAGTCATTGATATCTGCACATTGGCCCCCTTAGATTTTGATTTTCATTCAATTATGTCTTGAGATAATTGCAACTTGGTCCATAAGTTTACTAAAATTGATTGTTTTGTCCCTCTAATTTGCCTTATTTTGCATCATGACCCTTCGATTGATTGGCAATTTTTAATTTTACATCTTAAAGCTTTATAAAACTTTATTTTTAGTTCCCTTGGTTCCTAGGCTTTACATTTTAGTCGAATTTGTCAATACTTATATATATATATATATATATATTTACTCATTTATATTGAGATACCTTGACTCGTGTGTTCGTTTTTAAGGCTTTTGTATCGGGTCTTCAAAAAGGTATTTTCGTTACCTTTTACTTGCTTCTTTATATGCTCCAACGTGCTCTAATGTGATATTTTATGCATTTTTTTATGTGTTTCTTATTTTATGCACTTTTTGCGTATTTATTTATTTTGTGTTATTTAATTTTAAATTTATTATTTTGACGAAAAATGTAATATTCTTGTATTTAGCTAGCCAATGTAATAATTAGATTATTTTCTTTTTATATTGTTTACAAAATATTTTTGTATATTTAGATAGCAGGTGTAATAGATAGGGTATTTTTAATTTTAATTTTCCCCTTTTTAAATTGTAAATTAAACCCCCCCGGTGTAATAGTTAGGGTTTATTTATTTTTGTGTACTTGCGTTCTTATATGTTTTACCGCTTTCTTTAAGATTTTGCATCTAGATATCATGCTTACGTGTTAAGTGCTCTTACTTGACCCTACATGCCTTTATATATTTAATTTGCTCTTAACTCATGGTTTACTATTTGATTCATATTTTAGGTTATTCCGTCCTTACACTAGTCCAACGCTAGTTGTGGTTTTCTCGTGTTCCCGCTAGTCCAACGCTAGTGGGAATCCCTAGAAAGGGCTAGTCCAATGCTAGATCCTTAGGGCATATTAGTGTTAGGTGCATTCATATGTATTTCATATCATCTCACATACTAATGTTTTAGAAAATTCTTTATTTTTGCATGATTTGTATATATTTTTATTTTTATTATTATCTTATTATCTATTATCTATTTTTAACACATATTCAGTGCATGACATTTAGGTTGCATCTCACTTAAAAATTAGGACATTTGTGTGATTCGACTAGAAATAGTCGCCTACTCACGTGGGAAGCGGTGGCGTACATGTCGTTCCCCCCTCCGTGAATAGAAATATTCAGTCACAAGTTATTAGTCTCCCGTACCCGTGATGTTGCATACCTACTTTCTTTCTTCACTTACTATATATTATTATTTTCTTTTCTTTTTGCATCACATTTTGCATAAAAACTCGTGACTCTCTCGAGGTCTCGACTCAGGTTTTCGCAATCAACTGCGATAATTCCGATCAAGTCTTGACAGAACATGCCGCCCCTCCGGATACTAATATTTAGACTTAGAATTTGCATTCATTTAGATACATTCGAACGTGATAAAACGTAGGGTTAATTTGAGAAAATTTGATTAAATCTCGCAACTAGCCTCGACTAGGTTGAAAGGATCCCTTAGGCGCAAGCCTTTACCTTCTCTTTCTTCAAATGTGACTCCCGAATGTTTTTCTTTCGTTTGTCGTAGACCGGAGTCGAAAAAGGGTTTTAAATGATTTTTCTAAAATTTTTATTTTTTTATTTTTGTTTTGTTAAACGATTTTTCGGGTGACTTGGTACACCAAAACTCAGTACCAAGTAGCGACTCCATTTTTCAAATAAAACCCTTTCTCAAAATTAGTTGGCCAAAACTGTCGCATTTTTTTAGTCCCGGCCTCATTTTCTTTTAAAATGTCATTTTTTTTACTAAATAACACTTTTTCACTCAAACACGATTTTTTCTCACACACACACGGTTTTTCAAAACTCTATCTTTTCAAAAAGGGTCACCAAACTGGATTGTCTTTTCGGGACGCGATAGTCAACGATCCCACTACACCCTTTTACCTTTTACTTATGATTTTTTAGGGCACGACAGTGTTTATATTTTTCATAATGAAACAAATCCATTTTGATAATGTAACCCAAAAATACTAACTAAACACTTTAAAAAATGCTTAATTGATTTTAAAAAGATAAATATATCTTAAAAAAATTAATTAATTAGTCACAAAAATGTCAAAAGTGCTTATATTCTTACATCAAATTTTTAATTTTCACCAAATGTTACTTCTTCAGAATTCAATTATCTAACTAATCTAAATAAAATTTACTTTATCTATTAGAATTTTACAAACAAATATATTAATAAGAAAGAGATGACTAATTTAAAAGAAATTCAAGATATATTAAGGTATTTAATTGGTGTTTTTGGATTACGTTATCAAAATATATTTGTTTTGTTATGAAAAATATAAATACAGGGTATGTAAGTATAATTTTTAAAACTTAAGGAGGAGTGAGTATAATTATGGTAAACCTCAGGAGAGGTATGTGAAATTATCCTAAATCAATCTACCATTTATTCATGATCAAGCAAACTAGGAATGGCTCCATCTCCCAGGGCAAATTTGTTAAAATATTGTTAGGAAAAAAAAATTCGGCAATTATGGGTGTCAAAGGGAGATTTTGGAAATCTAAAGGCGCCGCATTTGGGAAATATGGCATTGAATTTTTTTTTAAATAATGTGGCGCATGAACAGTATCCGCGTTTAGGAAACGCGATGCTACTGTTCATGCACTATTCACTGTTCTTTTTTTTTTTTTGCAGAAAAGGTTAGTGTTTAAGGTTTTTTGGATTATTGTTTACGTAGATTTATAGGATTTAAGTAAAAGTAATTGAGGTAGTTCAATATTTGAATTGAAGAATTTTAGATTTAGAAATAATAAAGTTATAGACATCAAATTTTGATATACCACTAAATTTTCTAATATCTTGTGAGCTATTTTTATTTTTCGAATGCGAAATCTGTTTTTTAGAGAAAGTGTGCAAAAATTTTCTGGCAAAATTGTAATTTCAACACGTAAACACTTTATTTGCCATTTTTTATTTTTAAATTCATATTTTATAACCTTGTACAAATTTTTAAATTTTGAAATTTTTCTAGGTGAATCACTATTTTTCTCTGTATTACGTCAATTTAAGGATAAAATAGTCATTTGAATTTTTGAATGCCTTTTTTTGGCTATTTTTGAATCCCAAACTCATATTTCATACTTTTAAGCATATTCTAAATTTGTGATAATTTTTCGAATTCAAAAACTATTTTTTCTATGATGCATACATACTTGAGGCAAAATCGTTATTTTTTTGAACGCGAAAAATTATCACAAATTTTGAATATATTTAAAAATATGAAATATGAGTTTGAGATTCAAAAATAGCCAAAAAAAAAGGCATCCAAAAATTAAAATGACTATTTTGCCCTTGAATTGATGTTGTACACAGAAAAATAGTGATTCATCCAAAAAATTTACAAAATTTAAAAATTTGTACAAGGGTATAAAATATGAATTGAAAATAAAAAATTGGCGAAAAAAGTGTTTACGCGCTGAAATTACGATTTTGCCAGAATACTTTTGCACATTTTCTTTAAAGAAAATCAGATTTCGCATTCGAAAAATAAAAAATGGACCTCAAGATATTAGAAAATTTAGTGGTATATCAAAATTTGGTGTTTATAGTATTATTATTTCTAAATCTAAAATTCTTCAATTCAAACATTGAACTACCTCAATTACTTTTACTTAAATCTTATAAATCTACCTAAACAATAATCCAAAAAACCTTAGACACTAACCTCTTCTGCAAAAAAAAAAAAAAAAAAAAAAGTGAACAGTGAATAGTGCTTAAATAGTAGCTTAAATAGTAGCGCCGCATTTCCCAAACGCAGCTACTGTCCATGCGCCGCGTTTGGAAAATACAGCGATAATGTTCATTGGAAAACACCCACAATTGCCAAATTTTTTATTTTCCTAACAATATTTTAACAAATTTGCCATCTCCCAACCGTAGAATGAACGACGCATTAAGCAACCTCATAAGATGAAAAGTGAAAATGGGATAACGCAAGAAAAGCCAATTTCAACTGACATTCAGATATGACTCGAAAAATGTACCTTTGTGCATGGATTTGAATATGTGGCCTCCCCTTTTCTCCATGTCTTCTTCGTGTACTCTTTCAATTCGATTTCAGTTTTTAATCTTCAAAAAGGAAAATCAAACTGTTAAATTAAACTTATCTTTCAAAAAATAGTTATATATATATATATATATATTTAATTGGCTAACCCCGTACACGGGGGAGGACGCCACTCCATATTTTATTAATAATATGAAATAAAGAAAATGAGGGGGACAAGAACCTTACCTCAGTTTTACATAGATTTAAAGCATAAAGAAGGAGTACTACTCCCTTTACACATTCTAAAACAATTATAAAGTTTCATTTCTTATATTTTCTAAATGAAGGAAATCCAAGTCTATCTAAACGCAGCTCCCCTCGGACTAATGCTGGCATCTCTGATTCCTGAACAAAAATTTTGAAGAAATTAGATGATGAAGCTCCCCACTGTGCTAATGAGTCAGCCACAGTATTTGCTTGTCTGAGACAGTGAGACACATGTAAAGACCTTTCAGTTAACTTCCAAATATTCTGAACCTCTTTCCTAACTTTCCACGGGCAAGTGAATTTTCTTTGTAGTATACCCACCAAAACCTGAGAATCTGATTCAATTTCAAATGAATGAATGCCATAATCTCTGCAAATTTTTATCCCTTGCAAAACAGCTTTCAACTCAGATTGTAGACTAGTTCCATAGCCAAATGAACAAGAAAATCCAACAATCATCTTTCCATTCGAATCTCGCAAAACTCCACCTCCCCCACAACTTCCAGGATTACCTCTAGAGCTTCCATCAGTGTTTAACTTAAATTTTCCCCTAGGAGGCAAGTAACCATTTTACCGGTCTCCATAAAACCTTATCAGGAACAGACAATATAGATTCAACCAAATGATGCCAAGAATATTCAGTTAACTTTTCTTTACACTTCAGCCAGAATGCATCTTTTAAATCTGTTAAAACTGCCTAGCAAACTTTAGCTAACATAATCTTCTCACTTTCAAAAACAGCCCTATTCCGTGATTTCCATAAATCCCAACAAACAAATATAGGAATTATTTACAAAATAAACCTCATGCAACTACTTTTATGATCAATTAGCCACCAACATGAGTCACCGATAAATTAAACCCACAAATTAAGCCAGAAGTGATCAGTTTTATATAAAAACTTGCAACAGTTTATGTTGAATTTGATGACGAATTTCACTGTAGCATTGTCATCAAACAGATCGCATAATGCTCCATTGCTAGCACGTGGATGGATCTGGGTCCTGCCATGAGCAAGGTTGCACTGAGTTCAACGTCGGTTTGCAGTTTTTAGAAATATATTTATTATAAAAAAAAGAAATATATTTTTGATGAAATTTAAATTGAGTTTTTAATCACTTTTTTGTCACGTAAAATAGATTTTAAAAGTCGTTATATTGTAGTTTTTAATTATAATTTTGCAAAACTAAATAAATCATAGTAAATTGTTAGCCACAATAGATTTAATTTGACTGAAAAATCGGTAAGATGAAAAAAAAAATCGACACCTTTTGACATCTACACATTAGATTTAATTCTCCCACGAATTGTCGGACCCCAAAAGCAATTCTTAGCAGTGTTTTAATGCGAGAAAAATGACTATCACGCTAGATTAGAAGCGGCCAATAGGGAAGAAGCCTTCTCATTTACTTTTTGATCTTTCTCCTAATACTCGTCTGGAAGTCATCCTATGGAAAGGCAAAATCGTGACAAATTCTTGAAGAAAGTCCGCAAGAGAAGGATCCTTCTCACATGCACTTTGACGTATCTTATTAAAAAATATGTACTTTGACTTATCTTATTAAAAAATTATTAATTATCGAAGCATAACCACACTACCTTGTACATTTCATATTTTACCGTATTTTCCTTCCTCTTCTTGACAATACAAGAAAAGTTAACCTGCGTGGGCACATTATTGTGCACTTCCATTTTGATAAGAAAATAAGATATCAATCTTAGCGCAAGTATTCTCATATTATTTTTTTTTCTAATTTCATGTAAAATTGGTCCTTTTTAATATTCTTTAAAAAATATTATTATACTAATTTTTGAACTTATATATATATATATATATATATATATAATGGATTGGTTTTTTAAATGCTTTTTAAAAAAAATCTAAACATATTTTTTAATTATTTTTATCTCATAATGAGATAAAAATAATAAAAAATATATTAGAATTTTAAAAAACTAACATTTAATAAACTATTCCATTCAAACACAGTGCATGTGTATTGGAATATATAAGATATGTATGTGTGTGTGTGAGAAAAAAGATAATTAAAAAAATATGTTTAGAAATTTTTTAAAAGTAGCGTTTAAAATATAACTCCATTCAAACACTGTATGCATACCGGGGCCTTTTGAAATCATCAAATCCCATTCAAAAAATCTCACATAATCACTGCACGCTTTACCGTACAAAATGTGTATCAATGTCCAGTTAGCACCATCCCCATGTGTTAATGAACTTGCATGCGAAGTTATGTACATTG
Organism: Mitragyna speciosa; assembly: GCA_024721245.1. Taxonomy (NCBI): domain Eukaryota; kingdom Viridiplantae; phylum Streptophyta; class Magnoliopsida; order Gentianales; family Rubiaceae; genus Mitragyna; species Mitragyna speciosa. Next base: position 16,212 of record CM045558.1, read on the forward strand.
TTGAAAGGACTCGTGTAATTTGGCCCCTGAAGGGACACCTAGAATCATCAGACCCTCAACGCTGACATCTAAACATGTCATCTTGTTTACCGTTTTCTACAATCCAAGAAGAATATAAACCTGAACCACAAGCTTGCACTATCGACAATGACTACCAAAATATACAGCTGAGAAACTGTAATTAATGTTATCGTAGGTTTCAAATAAGTGAACAATGACCGTACCAAGAAATCTCAAACAGGAAAGCAGGGCCCTTGTGGGTTTTGACACTTCCAACGCTAATCCAATCAAAGATGGTAACACCAGAGAGGTAAATAAGCAAGACAAAATTGAAATGGTAAATTACCTAACCAAGAAAATGCTTCTTATATAAGCAACACTAATAATACGAATGACAAATAAGCTTATGCTTGCCATCCGTAATCGCTAAACATAACTATGTTGTCATCAACTACTGAAAGCTAATATTCATCAAATATGCTTCAAGCCCCCATAAATTTTAGACCCGGGCAGTGCCTTCAGTGAATTTTGGATCCTCACATCTGTATCTTCCATCAGGTCCAATTCCAAACCCTCTTGGGTCAGCAAATACATTTTCGAGCAGCTGACTGCGAGCTGGAAGAGCGCTTTCATCAGCAAACTCTACAGCATCTTCAACTAACTCATCAATCTTCTTGTCTATTGCTTTCAACTCCGCTTCACTGGCCAGATTGTTTTCAAACATGTGCTTCTTCAAGGCAGAGATGGGATCTCGAGCAGCATAGTAAGCTTTCTCAGCTGTAACAAAACCAATTTGGTTTAAGAAGTGCATACTAATAAGAAAGAGAAAAAGCAATCTGCAATGCAGGAGAATCCGTGGTTCTACAATTATAAGGCCCTGAAGTGACCAAGTTGGCATTAAACATATAAAATAATTTACGAGAACTGGAAAATGTATAATGGCTCCAGAGTCCAAACACTTGCAGCCTGACTCTTGACAAATAGATTTTTCAAAAATTTGCCAGTCTTGCCCATGGCTCAAATCAGGACAGAAGGGTAGCAGAACATCAAGCAGTTGAATTATCATTCAGAAAAGTAATCTGTACTATACTAATAGACCATTGACCATGCCATGGTGCAACCAAATCATGTCAGAAATCACATAATTTACCAACTGAAGATGTCTACTCTCAATTCTATAGATTTCCTATTTTTTACGTTGGCAGCAAAAGGCTCTGAACAAGTACTATCACCTCCAAAGTAGTTTGTAGTTCAATTAGCAAGGTACAATGACATTTAATAGTCACTTCCAATTTTTGACTTCCTGTTAATTGCTAATTTTGTTAAATGATGGCAGAAGAAGACACTTTCAAATTCCTAATTAACATTTTGCTTGAAGCTCTGCCCAAGATAATGGCTGAATGAGTGTTTTTTTCATCAAGATAACTGGAAGAGCATTGTCAAACAAAGTTCCAAGGAGCCAAGTATACCAAGTTCACCTGAAACTATAGACTTCAATAAGAAGCAGCCTAACAGGCGGGGCAAGGCAAATTAGTACTCTGATACGTCCTCTCAAAAGTAGATACAATACAGGTAAATTATAGAGTGGCACTAATACATTGTAACCCTGGGACAGTAAGTTAAGCATTAATACAGGGACAGATGCTATGAAGGATGCTCATTGCAATCACGATCACCATTCCAAACAATAGAAAAGCATTTGCTTTTTGGCACAGAAACACTCCCAAGTGGTATGTGTTGTCAATTCAACACCATAATCATCCCAAAATCATCATAGCTTAACATTATCTCTAAGCCTCAATTACAAAACTCTTAAGATTCTGTCTTCCAGACAAAGGGGCAAATCAAATGCTATGTTTTCTGCAAATCTCCAGATTTAATAGGAGAAGAAACAATAACAGAGTAATTTAGGGCTAACCTTACCAACCAATCCCTACTCAAGTTGTATAGAGATTTCACGTCTATGGAGGTTACGATACAAAAACATATGATTATGAGAAGGAACCTACATAACTCAAATACTAGTAGAATAACAATTTAACACTGAAAACCCAAATAAGTACTCGTATATAAATGGGGAAAAAACACATATAAGTCAATTGAAGCTCTCACCAGGGTCACGAAGCTCGTCTGGATCGGCCAAAGAGTGTCCTCTAAACCTATAAGTCTCACATTCGACCAAAGTAGGGCCTTCACCTCTCCTGGCCCTACCAATAGCCTTCCTTTGCGAACCTCCCTCACCTTCAAGACATCCATTCCATCAACATGAACACCCAGGCATTACCAAAGGCCGGGCCTTTCTTCCAAATTTGAGGGTCTGATGTAGCCCTCAAGTGGAGACATCCCAATGGCCCACAAATTGTTCTCAACAACAAAAACTATAGGGAGCTTCCACAGTGCAGCCATGTTCAAGCACTCAAAGAACTGGCCATTGTTACAAGTGCCATCACCAAAAAAAGCCAAAGTGACATGATCACAATCAGCCTCCTTCAAGACCTCCCTCCTGTATTTACTAGTGAAGGCAGCCCCTGTGGCTACTGGAATGCCTTCGCCGATGAAGGCAAAGCCACCGAGGAGGTTGTGCTCCTTAGAGAACATGTGCATGGAGCCACCCTGGCCTCTGCAGCAGCCAGTGGTTTTACCAAAGAGCTCTCCCATGACAGCACGAGCAGGGACCCCTTTGCTCAAGGCATGCACATGATCGCGATAAGTGCTGACAACACAATCTTCCTGCTTCAAAAGCTTAATGAAGCCAGTGGAGACAGCTTCTTGGCCATTGTACAAGTGCACAAAACCAAACATTTTGCCTCTGTAGTACATCTGGGCACACATGTCCTCGAAGGATCTTCCCAGAACCATGTCCTCGTACAATTCCAACCCTTCTTCTTTGCTAATCAGCTGCAGCCACCACCACCAAACAAACAAAATCTCGTCAAACATTACTTTTACTTTGCTAGTACAACCTTTATTGTAACAGATAATAGCAGTGGGATTTCTAGTTGTTGTCATTATATGTATCTTACAGCTGAATTTTGGCTACTCAAAAAATAAATAATTTAATGAATTTTATTTTTAGTATTAGTATTTAAAAAAAAAAAACGAAGAAGAAGAACGAGGGGATGAAGATAAAGATAGCGGAGGATTCAGAAAGCGAACCAGATTGGGAAGAAAAGCATTGGATTTTGTTTTCTTCTCCTTGACAACCTCGGAGACAGCAACAACGGCAGAAGATCGGCGGAGGGCGGAGGATGAAGGGGAAATGGAGGGTCTGGAGAGGGAAAACTTGTGGGTGGATCCCAGAAAAGAGGAGAAGCTAGTGTTTTTTAAAGGAGCAGCAGCGAAGAGGGGTGGCCTGTCGGCAGATCTGGCGTAGTTGAGAGGCAAAGGTGGCGTGAATTTGGTAGCCGAAAAAGCCGTAGCAGCCATGATGGCGATTCTCTGCCTTTGCTTTCCTTTGCCTTACTTTGTTGATGGACTAGTTGTGTGTGTTTTGGGTAGTACGGTTAGTTGTATATTTTGCGAGGAAGACAAGAGAATGGGAATGCAGAGGGATGCTTGGTTGAAATGGAACCAGTGTATTTGTGGGAAATGGAGGAGAGTAATTTCAATTATAGGAAAATTGGGGACTGAGAATAGGAAGGGAAGGAGGGGGCGGAGATTACGAGAGAAAATGGAAAGAAGGGTATTGGTGGGCTGGGTTGTGGGGTGCGGGAAGCGTGCCTGGAAATAACCGTCGGGAGCGTTGGCTGCTTGCGTTATTATATACGTACTAATAAGTATTGCTTAATCATTTATTAGGCGGGGAAAGACAGGGAGGCCACCCAACTCTTTCTCTAGTCTTAACCACTTCCCGCGGAAAAGTATACAATACACCACGTGCATTGCCACGTGGTGTATTAGAACCAATAATTTATCGCCATGTGGAAATGGTGGGTTATACCTTGTATTATTTGGCGATGTGTGATTGGTTCTAGTGCACCACGTGGCACGCCACGTGGCGCGCGTGGTGCACGCAATACTCACTCCACTTCCCGCTACCATCTGACAAAATCACACGGAGGCTTTCTTAGCCAGGACGTTTGTGGAGTGGCTCTTTCTAGACTAGTTTGTGTTTAATGGGCTTGATCCCTCCTTTGTACCCCAAAAAAAAAAAAAAAAAAAAAAATCACGCTGTGGCTTCTATGATGCAGCCCACACCGCATACACACAATACATATGCTTTCTTTGGGATAAATTCCAAATTAGGCTTCATTGGAAGGAAGGAAATGGAGAGAAAAGAAAAGAAAGGAAAGAATTTTAAAGTGTTCTTTTGTTTGGGAGTAAGGAAGGAAATGAAGGGAAAATTTACTTAACTATTTTCCTTTGTTTGGGAGGAAGGAAAGGGAAAGAAAAGAAAGGAAATGGAAGGAAAAGTTGGCTTGTTTTGGTCAAAAAATTTTCCTTCCAAATTTGGGAGGAAAATGAAAGAAAAGAAAGGAGAGTAGCTTTCCCTTCTCTTCTTTTCTCTCCTTTTCTGTTCTATCCCGACTCTCAAACTAAACCTTAAGCCTTTAGTTGTAAAAATTTTGATCTTGTCCAAATTTATGAACTCAATCCCAATCCTATTAGGATCGCTATTATTTGTAAAATGTTGTTTAGACAATTAGAATTGTTTGATTTATGCCTACATATCATATATAAAAAAAAAAAAGAGTAGAGAAGAATAGAGAAAACAAAAGAACTTGCTTGGGTTGTGGGAGGGGGTATTGGAAGAAGTGGGGAGGGGATTAAATTGGAGAAGAAAGGTTCATATAAGGTTTTTTTTTTTTTTTTATCAAACTTAACTATTACATCGGGAAGGGGAATTGACCTTTAGTGGAATTCAAACTCCCGATCTTTAGGTAAAGTTATAGAGCTCTAACCGCACGACCTCATATTCGTTCCCTTATATAAGATAAACCAAACAAGAGTTGGTTTCAAGTTTGTCCAAATTGCTTATCCTCACTTCTACTTTGTTAAATTTTCTTTTTCTTTTTATTTTTTAATTTTGTATGGGTTAGTCAGGTCAATTCATTTATTTGATGGGGTTAATCAAATATAAACTTACCAAATCTTAACATAAACTAATTGTTTTCATATTAAATTCATATCGTGTCAAAATTACTGAACCTAATTTATGAGGTGCAATCTTAATTGAGAATCTGTCCCATCCCCAGGCAAGGATATCGTCCTTCAGAATTACTACAGCCGTAAGTTTGTAGACTGGACTATCTAACTAGTTATCATAGATCTCGTTACAAAAAAAGGCAGTTGAACTATTAGCGGTAGAAGTTGTGTTGAAGAACTGAAATTGCTATCCGCTTACAGTTCCTTTTTTTTTTTTTTAATTAATCAAGATGAAAAAACAATTCTCTTTTTTGAGTTGATTATTTGTTTTTATTTTATTTTTCTATAACTCCGTATCTACTCAATTTTAGCATTTATTCTCAATAGTTAAGGACTTTTTTTTGGGGAGGGGGGGGGGGGGGGTTGGTGGTTGTGGATTCAACTCATCCATATTAAAAAGATACTAATAGAAATTTCATGTAACAATTTAAATCATAGTTAATTGTAGAAAAGTTTTTTTTCCTTAAATGGGTTGTAGTGAGCCTTAATTGTTTGTGATGTTAGGGACCTTACCAACTAATAATAAACATATTTTCTGGCCACTCAAATTGAAAGAATTAACTGTAAATTGGTGCAGTAGAGAGAACATGTTGAAAATAAAAATTCCATTTACAGTTAGATCCAATTGTGATTCTCTCAAAATTAGGCGAAACATAAGCGATCCATACCACCTCATCCGTGATAATAGTAATAAAAACGCGCTAATTTACTCGTATGCTGAATCTTTACTCTCTCCTCATGTCAATCCCAATTGGGATATTCAATGTCACTTTTTTTCAATACTAATTGAGTGCGATTTACAAGGAATTGTCACTTCGCATTCACACTTAAATAAGTTAGATAATTATTAAAATATAAATGCAAAGTTATAATTATTTGTGAATAGCACTCAATTGGTACAAGAAAAAGTGACCCTGAGGATATTATGGTTGTGTCTGGATGAGTGTTTTTTTTAAAATATTACTGTAATTGTTTTAAAGATTTTTCTTGATAACTGTGTATGTGAGATAAAAAGGTAATTAAAAAATGTGTATAAAATTTTAAAAAAAAAACATGTTTCTAAAAAGCAGTAACAAACAAAGACATCCTATGTGTGTCAATCAAACTTATTCAATATGAAATCCAAATTCTACTTTTGTAACGTCCCCTATCATTACATTGCAATACCCGGACTTTTATCTCCAGAAAGAGTCACTAGACACCCCATTCGTCCATCCCATCCCATGCCATATAAACAAATGATGAAATCTACCCCAGATAGCTCCACAAAACTAAAAATGACAACTAGCTATACAGTAAAAATGACAACTAGCTATACAGTAGTACCTTACTAGTGTATAATAGTTCTTCCTGAAAAACAGAGACGTAGTAGAATGATCATCATAATTCCGTTTTGTTTCTTCAAATATATTAATGGTTAGTAGTAGCAACAACTTAGATAGAAAGGCACGTTTGATCGAAGCTAAATTAAGCAGATCGAGCGAGGGCTGTGGATTATTTGTTGCTAGTAGTACTAAGCTTGTTGTTACCTTTCTAGTAGTAGTATGTAGTAACCTGATCCAGCAGCCAACGGGGTGAGCGGGGCTGATCATCAGTCGTCGCCATCATCGAATTCTTTTCCTAATTCCCAGGACCAGAAGGCCATCCACTATTAATTCCTACTCTCTATTCTTAGGCTGAGAGAGTGTGTGTGTCCTTCAATTCCTTTCCTAGGCTCTAGCAGAAAGAAACCTTCTCCCTCGTTCCGATCCCCTCCCTAACTAATCCCACCTGCTGCTAAATTTGTATTCAATCTCTGCTTCTAGCCTAAGCTTACAGTAATATCTTAGCTGCAGCTTATTTCCTTCTGTACCTTTAGATAGCCTTGGGAGTTCTGTGATTTTGCTCCAAATTATATACTATTACCATCTTTCCTTCCTTGTGATGGGATCATACAAGGAAGACACAGATGCAGCAGCAACAACACAATACAAAAGATTCCGGAGGATACTGAAGACATGGACATTTTGCCTGGGTTCGTTTTCAATAAGCATTGTGGGTGGGCTGATTTTGATCCGTTGGGAGTTAAGGTATCATCACACAAACAGTCAACTTTGGATGGTGCCTCTTGGCCTGATTTTGTTCGTTACACCCGCAATTGTTTGGTTGCCAATTTTCATCTCAGATGTATTCAGGTTCAAGGAAGATTATGATGACGATCGTGACGTTAAGTTGCACCCAGCCCCATGATTTAAAGTCGATGTCGCAACTCGTACCGTTTCAAATCGGATTTAATATATCGATCACGGTTTCGGTGAGACGCATATTTTAAAATAATTTTAATTTTAAAAATAATAAATAATTATTCAAAATATTAAACAAAATGCTAAACAAAAATAACCAAAAAAATAGTAAAGAAAATATTTAAGATGTACTAGTTTTACCGATATAAAAAACATTATATATCTTTAAATATTCGAAAGAATACTATCTCAAACAAAATCAAAATAGATCCATAAAAAAATAAAATCAAAATAACACAAAACATAATTTTAAAAGTAATAACTATAGAAGTAAATAAAAAAGTAGTTAGAAGAGTTAAGTTTTTTATGGCATACTCACACTTTATATCTATCCTTGAGAATTAAAAATAAAAATGTCACAAGATATTTTGTGATGTAGCATGTCTATATTATATAACAAAGCCTTCTGTAAATTAATTGTTAAAAAAATTAATTTTTTTACTTTTATTTCCTAATCTAAATTAATTTTCTATTTTTTTCTTAATTAAAACACTAATTTTTTCATTTTCCTTTTCTTTTCTCTAATTCCCCTACCCCTTGCCTAGCGCTCTTCCTCTCTCTCTCTCTCTCTCTCTCTGTGCCGCCGCTCTACCTTCTCTCGCTCTCTCCCCCCACCTACTGCCCTACTGTCTCCATCCTCCCACCCACCACCTCCCTCTCCTCCCTGTTTCTCTCTCTGATCCGCCCCTCCCTATCTTTCCTGTATGATTAGCCACCCACCCTCATTAGGACTGTCAATGGGGCCGGGCCAGCCCGAACTCGGCCCGTTCGGCACAAAAAAAAGCCCGTGAGCTCAACTTTTTATTGAGCCGAGTTGAGCTTGGGCCTAAATATTAGGCCCGAAATATATTTGAGCTGAGCTTGGGCCTCAATAGGTTCAGCCCATATAAAATCCGGCTCAGAAAACAAATTATAATTATATAATATATATATGTATAGTAAACCCCACCTAAATATAAAATTACCTTCCTATGCCCATATATAATATAAAAATATTTATAATATATAAATTAAATTCCTAAAATTATCTCTCTCTCCTCAAACGATTCTATCTGCCTGAATCCCTAATGTTCCTCTCTATCCCTTCAAAGAAAGAGTTGCCACCCTAATCAGATTGTCTAAAAGCAGAAGCTGAACTTTAAACAACGACTAAAGGCTTTGGATCAGTCCTCACTTTCTTCAAAAGTCTTCTCACTTTATCTTCTGAGTTGGGCTATTTTCTTCTATGCACTAGCCAGGTATGTCATGATTAATTATTCACTTATAGATTTCCATGATCATATTTTTTTTGTTTTGTTTTAGGAACCCTTTATTGCAGTCTTTAATGGGATTATTGCCCAGTTATTACATATTTCGTTAGGATAATTTGATGGGTATGCTATTGAATGAACGGATTGTGGGGAGTTTTTAAGGGGAAGAGAAAAAATGGGAACCTAGAGAAGAGGATAAAGGATAGAATTAGTGAATATTTGGTGTGAAATTTACACAGAATTGTGGGATTACACTATGTTTTTGTAGACACCAAATTTTGACACACCTCTTATAAATATATGCGTGCGTTACTTCATTTAGGGGGTATTTTATTTATTTTCGAGGGTCGATTACAATTTTCATGCATATTATGACTAATTTGTCACATTATGGGCAAAATAATAATTTTACCACGTAAATATTATTTTATTTATTTCCTAAATACATAAGTTTACTATTTTTATCATTATTTATAATTTTAATAATTTTTGGGAGTTATTTATTAATTATTTAAAATTTTAGCATTTTAAACTTAATGGCGCATTTTTCAATGCACTCATTTTATGAGAATTTTCAAGTAAAAAATTTTATAATTTTTGAAAAGTGTTTGGTATTTATTTCAAAATTTTATCGTTTTTCATTATCCCAATAAATTTAAAATTTATAGTAAATTTTATTTCTTCTTTTAGTGCTGAATTTTAGCAATTTTTGTTTTTTGAAGAATCCAAGTGAATTTTATGTTTATTTATTTTATTTTATTTTTTGTTTTTTTGTTTGCTTAATTTTCTCCTTTAAAAAAAAAAAAAAAAAAGGAGGGCAGGCTGCAAACGCAGCCTGCTAACAGTTACTCCATCACCAACACCAACTCCACCCATATTTTAATTCAATTCACTCACGCCACCCCCTCTGACTGGCAGGGATTTTTTGAGATTTTTGATGATTTTCTCCCTTATCCTCCTCACCAGACTACACACTATTTTGGACCCTTCTTCCCCATTCTTTCTCTCGGCCCCCTGAACCAGAGCAAAAATGCAAAAACACTCCTGCACTCTCACTCGGTCTCCCTCTGCATCCCCTCCCCTGCACTTCTCCTTGCACACACTCACATACACACAAAGTAATCTCACACACAGAAACTACACTCACTACACACACTCGCCTGCACCTCATCTCCACCTCCCCTTCCCTCTGCCAGACCAATACACACCTGCACACACTTGACCTCTCTGCACTCCCTCACTCCCCTCCCCTGCAGACAAGCACACACAGACACAGAACACACCAGCATCACCTGCATGTTCTTCCCCCTCTCATGCCATACACACAAACACAGACACATCAGCCCACACACAGCACGCAACCTGCATTTTTTCCACACAAAACATACACACAACGCACAGGCACAGAAACTACACTCACAAACACACACCACATCACACGCAAAACACAAACAGACACACAACACACACAACGCACAGACACACACAGACACATCAGCCCACACACAGCACACAACCTGCATTTTTTCCACACAAAACACACACACAGGCACTTCACAGACAACACACACTAACACACACTTCACCTCCCATTCACTCTCTCGGCCTCCCCTTCCCCTGCATTTTCCACACACCACACACATTACACACACAGATACACACAGACACAGAACGCACACACAAAACACACACCTGCATTTTCCTCCTCACTCTCACACTTCACCAGAAACACGCTGCACACAAACACACTGTCACAGGCACACACACGCACATACATCCCAAACAAGGTAAAAACATTCACACAAACAACAAACAACAAACGACAACAACAGCAACAGCAATACACCAAAGCTACTATTCCAGGTAAAATTCTTCCTATTGCTTTCAATTTTTATTTTTATTTATTTATTTATTTATCATTGAAATAGAAAATCTGAAAAAAAAAAGAAAAAAAAAGAAAAAGAAAACCGAAAAAGGAATCCAGCCGAGAGAGAGAGAGAGAGAGAGAGAGAGAGAGAGAGAGAGAGAGAGAGAGACCTGAGAGAGAGAGAAACGATAAAAAAAAAATTTTTAAAAAAAAGTGGTATAGCAGATCGGGGGAAGGGGAAGAGAAAAGGGAAGAAGGAAGAAGAAGAAAGGAAGAAGAAGAAAAGGAAAGAAGAGAAGAAAGGAGGAAGAAAAAAAAAGAAAAAGAAAGGGAGAGCAGATCGGAGAAAAGAAGGAAGAAGAAGAAAGGAAGAAAGGAAGAAAGAAAGAAAGAGAAGAAGAAAGAAAGAGAGAAAACAGAATAAAGAAGAAAGAAAAGTAAAAAAAGAAAAAGGAAATCTGGGGGGGGGGGGGAAACGTCTGGAAAAAAAAAAAAAAAAAAAACTAAGTCAGCCGAAAAAAAAAAAATAGTTTTAGTGAAACTACGTCGTTTTGATGTAGTTTCACTTCAAAACTACGTCGTTTTGATTAGTTAGTTTTTTAATTTATTTTTAATTAATAATAGGTATTTATTTTATAGTCCTTATGCTTTCATTAATGCTACTGTGGCCCCTAAATTTTTTGATTTGTGCATTTAAGTTTCTATTTTTTATAGATTGAACCCCCATAATTTAATTTTATTTGCAATTAGGTCCCGATTAATTACATTTAGGTCCTTCAACTTTTAGATAATTATAATTTTGGCCCCTATATTTTTCAATCTTCCATTTTGACCCCTATATTTTTATAAAATTATATTATGACCCCTATACTTTTTTAAAATTGCATTTTTGCCCTTAAATATTTCTAAAAATTTCGTTTTACCCCCTTTTATTGTTGGATATTGCAAAATGGTGTTTAATGTGGCTATAATTTACAATTGAACCTTTAAATGTTGCTGAAAATTGCATTTTGGTCCTTGTACATTGCTGGAAATTTCATTTTTGTCATAAAATGTTGCTGGAATTCTATTATAGTCTTTGAATATGGCTGGAATTTGCAATTTGGTCCATCATGTTGTTGGAATTTTGCATTTTTGCCCCTAAACCTTGCTGGAATTTCATTTTGCCATTATATTTTTGCTGGAATTACTTTATTGTCCTCCAATGTTGCTGGAATTTATATTTTTGCTCTCCAAATAGCTAAAACTTGAAATTTTGCCTTTAAATGTTTGCTGTAAATTAGGTATTGTTTAATGACTTTGCTGAAATTATATTCTTGGACTTAAGTATTGCTGGAATTTTTATTTTTGGGCATTATACTTGCTGAAAATTATATTTTAGCCTTTAAATTTGTTGTAAACTATGTCATTACCTTAATTAGGGTTTAAAATTATAATTTACCTCTTTAGTTTGTTGAAATTACATTTTTCACTTTAGAATATTGCTTAAATTTCATTTTAATCCAAATCTTATAATATTTTATTTTTGCAAAAAAAAAAAAATTTTAAATTAGTTAAGTCCTCAAAGCTTTAAATTATTTCTTTTCACATTTTCTTTATTTTATTTTATTAAACTTATAATTAATGTTCTAAAATTGGTCTTGTTAGTCTAATTAATGTTCAAATTAGTTTCTTTATTTTCCTTTTAGTTATTTTAATAATTCTTATTTGGGATGTTAAAGTTTAAGTATGTATTATTGTATTTTATCTTCTATTATTATTATTCTTTATTTTTGTTGTTTTGCTTTATTTATTTATTTACTTATTTATTTTTACTTAAACAATTTTCATTTTTCTTCCTAAATAATTAATTATTATTATCATTATTTTCTTTCTCTTATTTTGCTTATTATTGCCATGATTGTTTGAATTATCGTAGTAAGTTCATAGTGATCGGTAGAAAATTATTCAATTAGTAGTTTATTTATTTAAATAGTGGTATTTTTGACATGTTTGTTCATTTTAGTAGCAACTTGTACCGGGTCTTCGAATAGGAGGTACCTCGATTACCCTTTTAATTTCTTTTTGTGTGCTATTACGTGCTCCTATATGTTTTTCTATGTGTTTTCATGTATCTTTGTGCTTATAATTTTATCCATATTTGAGTGTTTATTTAGTTATTTCATATTATTTACTTGAATTAATATTAATTATTCAAAGAAATGTAATAGATAGGTAATATTCTATTCAGTAAATTCTTTGTATTTAGATAGTGAATGTAATAGATAGTTTATGTTTTATCTATTTAATTAAAGCCTATGTATTTTAGATAGAAAATGTAATAGATAGGCTAGATAGGTTACCCTTTTATTTTTTTAGATTATAATTAGGCTTCTCCGGTGTAATAGTTAGGGCTTTTGCGTGCTATGTGTGCTATGTGCTTATGTGCTTTATCCGCTTTCTTTAGGATTTTGCATCTAGAATATCATGTTTATGTGTTATGTGCTCCTATGTGCTATTATTTGCTTTTATGTGATTATTGCTTTAATACATGCTTTATTTATTTACTTGCTTTAATTATATATGTGTATCGTCGCCACACTAGTCCAACGCTAGTTGTGGTTAATTTCGACTTTCTTCGCTAGTCCAACGCTAGCGGAAGAATTTTTAGAAAGTAGGCTAGTCCAATGCTAAGCCTTTAGGTCATTTTAGCATTAGGATCATTTTTAGTGTGCATCTCATGACCATTACACACAGTTTATCTTTTTAGGCCTTTTTGCATTTTTGTATAATTTTTATATATATGTTATCACTTACTATCTATTTTTTAACAAATGTTTAGTACATAACATTTAGATTCCACCACACATAGAATCTTAGGTCATTTGCGTGATTTTGACTAAGAAATAGTCATCTACTCACGTGGGAAGCGATGGCGTACATGTCGTTCCCCCCTCCGTGAGTAGAAACATTTAGTCACGAGTCTATTCGTCCCCCGTACCCGTTATGTTTGCATTCCCACTTTCTTTGTTCACTTACTATCTATATTACTATTTTCCTTTTCTTTTGCATTCTATTTTCGCACCTAAACTCGTGACTCCGTCGAGGTCTACATTCGGGTTTCGCAATTAATGCGATAATTCCGACTAAACCTCAATGGAACATTTTGTCCCTTAACGATATCTATTTTAGGACTTAGATTTGCATTCATATAGTTGCATCCAAATGCGATAAAATCTTAGGGTTATATTAGGAAAATTTAGACTAAACCTCGCAACTAGTTTCGGCTAGGTTGAAAGGGTGCCTTAGGCGCGAGCCTTTGCCTTCCCTTTCTTCAACTGTGACTCCCGAACCTTTTTCTCTTGTTTTCAAAGACCTGGAGTCGTCTAAAAGGGTTTTCTTGTTTTTTCCTATATTTTTTCCAAAAATCATTTCCTTAAAAATCATTCTTAATTTTCTTACCTTTTATAAAATATTTTCGGGTTACTTGGTACACCAAAACTCAATACCAAGTGGCGACTCCTTTTTTACTAAAAAATCCTTTTTAGACTCTATTTTCGGGCCCAAAAACCGTCGCATTTCCAAAAGTCCCATTTTAGGCCTTTTTTTCTTTTATTTAAAAAAAATAAAGCGTTTATTTGTCGCGTTTTTATCAAATCATTTTTACAAAGCATTTTCTAAAAAAATCATTTTTTACAAAAATTTACACGCTTTTATTTTTTCCAAAATAAACACAACCTCTTTTTTTCAATAACCATAAATCACATTTAATTCTCCCTTTTCCTTTTTCCGACACATCTATCAACATTATTTATCATTTATTATCCTTTTTCGAAAAATGGGGCGCGACAGCTGGCGACTCCACTGGGGATCACTAGTGAGTCCGAGCACTAAGTTTAGTTATTTTCTTCCTTTTCTAACCCTTTCATTTTATTGCATTTGGATGCTTAGGATTGCATTTTTATTTTCTAGGTTTTTTAGGTTTTTTCTTTTTGCATCTCGCACACTTCCCGTCTCTCGGCTACTTGTGTGATGTATGTATGATTTATTTACTTGTTATTGTATTATTCGACCGCGCTTGCATTTGGGGAAGAGGTCAATTACCCTTAGAGCCCATGCGTGTTAATATTACATTCCCTCCTCTCATAAGGAGCACTCCATACGTGCATTCGATACTTTTTACCCTTTTTATCTTTTTGGTGGTTGCCACCCACCCATCCCTTTAGGACTAGGATCGATCTACTTAGACATGCGGCCATCGCATTCGTGCATGTAGCGGTGTCTAGGGGATCACTCGAACCACCGACTTGGGATTCTTGGAATTGACGGACTTATTTGGATCTCCTCGGTCTGAAGGTTCGGGAACCGAAGCCTTGTTGAGTCTAGATGCATTAGTAAGTCTAACCCCATGCATCCATGTAGAATAAGCCTAGTGTAGAGTCAACCTTATCCTGTTATATACACTAGGCACGAGAGGAGGGAATCCACCCCTCTTTATTTTTGTGTTGTACTGATTATTGCTATTTGCTTTATCAATGTGTTATGTGATATTTATTGAAAACTAACGCACTCTCTCTTATTCTTTGATCACATTCACAACCATAAAATAAAGAGCCCTGGCATGGTGCTCTCATAGGAAATCAACCCTCTTTTTGGCACATTTAAAATAATTAATTTCCTCGAGAAGAATGGAAATGAAGTTTCATAAGTTTTTGCAAATTGCATTTTGTTATAAAGGAATCCATCATTGTGAATTTCTTAAAATTTTTTGAAAATTCGATTTTCCGTCTTGTATATTCTTGAATAAAAATTGTAGTTTTAAATCCTTAATTCTTAAATCTTTTTCAATGATTACTCATTCTTGTTGTACTTCTCACTTTTGTTCGAACCAAATTTTTTAGTCAATAAATGCACATGATTGGTCAAATTTTTTTGCACAACTTGTATTTATCCTTTATCAAAAATTAATGCATCATTTTGCTGTATCCCCCACCCTCCCATCCCACATTACACAAAAAATGATTTTAGCACATATTTCATTTGATTTTAATAAACTGACATTTTGACTTGTATATTTTTAGATAAAGTCACGATTTTTGACATTCTTTCAATGTTGTGTTCTACAACCTCTTGGGGCTCTATTTTTCAAACAAATAGATTTGAAGTCAATAATTTCTTCTATACAGTTCATGATCCATCTTTCTCAAATAAATTTCACATCATTTTCTCAAATTTGACATTTTCGCATATTTTAACTTGCTTTAATAAACTGGCATCATGCATAAACCCTTGAGGGAATGCCATTTCGGGAATCCCATGATAGGAAAGCCGTCCTTTTTGTCTTGGGTACGTAACCCTAAAAGACATGCATGTTTATATTTTCGGTAAATCCTGGCGGGTGAGACCCTAGGTAAGGTAATACGAGCAGAATGAAGGTATCTCTTTCTGACAGAACTGGCTTATCTACGATTAGAAAATGGGGGTCTCACCCTAAAGGATTGCATTTCATGCTAGGCCTACCCTTGGCATAATAAGGGCTCCCCTAGGACATGCATCAGTTTTTATTTTTATTTATACTAATTTTGATTTTTTTCATTTTTACAGGTCCTCTAACGGAGGTGGTAAAATAAGAAAGACATGTGATACATATTTGGTCTTAGGTTCGAGTATTTTAGATCATGGTCCAATTCTAAATAAACCGTCACATGTTTGAGACCCATAAGGACATCAAAAACATGAGTGTTCTTTTGAATTATTCGAAGGGTCATGGACGACCGATTTTGTTAGAATTGATAGTGCTTAGGAACTAGATAGGTGAGTTTGGTTAGGATAATCAATGTGATCAATGAAATTGTATGTCATAGCTGGACAATGGTAAATAATTTGAATGCTAATAATTGCAGTCTTTCTGTAAATTTAAGATTGCCTTATCTCCAAAATTTTTCTTAGATGAAGTGTTCAATAAATTGCTTTCTCAAATTTGTTTATGACATTTGATTTCCCTTTTATTTTTGTATTTAGCTTTTGAAAAATTTTCTTCAAATCTTTTATTATATTGAGCAAATGATTCTTTGATGAGACCTCGATATACGTCACATTTTTCTCAAAACCTAATGTTAGGTTTGTGTCATTGCAAAGTTTTTCTTTTGATGACTGAGTGTAAGCTCAAATTGAATAAAAAGAAAAATATTTTTCTTGTATCTTTTGAGGGTGAAAATAAATACCCATGGTCTTCGGATGTCATCTTATTTGGAGCTGATAATTGCCACTTCAATATCTCTTCGGATTTCAAAATAACACAAGCTGTTAATAAGGACCTAGAGTGATACCGAAAAGGAATTTAGACTTTGTGTTAAGAATTCCGAATGGTACGAAAGGAAAATCCAAACTAATCTTGGAAGAGGTAGAAATCCCGAACATTGACACCAAGACATCGGTCAAGGAGTTAAGTCAAAATGCACTTTTTCTTTGAAGATCTACAAAATGTCAAGCTAAGTTTGGATGAATGTTTGGAGAATTCAAGCACAACGAAAGGAATAAACGTGTAGGGGATATGACTTTGACCGATTTACAAGGGGAGTTTTGTTATTCCATGTCCATAAGTTCTTATTCACCATTGGAATGTGTTGTATAAATTATTGTGAGGAGAAGATAGGGGATGTCACACACTTGATGCTTGTCTAATTTCCCTACTGGTTGAAATTACTTTATGTGATTCAACAAATGCTTTCTTTGAGCAATAAGAAATGATTATTATGTGATTTAGAGTTTTGTTCTTATAGAAAGTATGTCTTGTAAAATGGTTGAAATTATGTCTAAATTTTGTACGTTTGATAAAAATTTCTCTTCTTTACTTAATTTCACATATTAAATGTTGATTATGGTCAATTAGTGCACTCATGCGAGATGTGATGTAACATCTGTTATGAGAGATAAAAAAAAAAAGAAGAAAAGAAAAAAAAGAAAAGAAAAAGAAAAAAAAAGAAGAAAAATAATGCGGGTTTTCTACTCCAATGGTTCTTGTGCTTAGTAACCGGGAGTCTTCATCTAAAAATGTCGACTCTCGCGTCAAACGGTACTTGAATTATGAGTAATACATTGCAAATTTGAGTAAGTAAATTGTTGAGTAACCAGGGGTCTTCATTTAACCAATGTCGATTCTTGCGTCAAAAGGCAATTTTACTTCTCAAATATAAATTTTGCTGCTTGCTTAAGATTGAGATGTTGAGTAACCGGGAACCTTCATAACCAATGTCGGTTTTCGCGTCAAAAGATACTCTCGTATTTTGAGTGATTAGTTCACTAATAGAAATTCCCCTCAAGTGAAAAATGAGATTGATCATAGACATGAGATGCACTTTGATTGACCGTATGATTGGTTTACTTGTGAAATTCAGTAAGGCAAAAAAATTAGGTTGAACTTGCTTAATTGTGATATAATTCCTTCCTTTTTGCTTGATATTATGAGTATTGAAGACAAGATGATAAATTGCATAATGGTCATTTACTTGATCTTGAGGAAATGCATTTTAGAACGTACATGTGTAATTTCAATGCTTGAATCACTAGTTGAGCTCACAATTCTCGAATGGTTGTGGACAAATAATGATCCAAGCGTGGGGAATTGACAAGTGTCAAAATGATGCATTCCGGCACATTGGCAAATGATGCTAATATATCTATCCCAATCAACAAGGAAATATTGCCTTACTGATGCCAAATATTTTTTGAATACTAATCTGTTTTAATGATAAGAGGAAGGATTGCCACGGACTTGAATGTCGTTTGCTTTCATCCTACTCCACAAAGGCGAAAAACCCGAAAGGGCGCCTTAAAAAAAAAATCTCAAAAAAAAAAAAACGAAGTAGAAAAGAAAAGAAGAAAAAAGAGAAAGAAAGAGGTGGGGGAAACCGTAGTAAAAATTCAGAAGGATCCTATGGTCAGAAGAATGTGACAATTGAAGGTTCACAGATGAGAAAATCAGTATGCCAACATGAAATTCATTGGAAAATTGATGAGAACAGTTGATTGAGGTTCTTTGTCTGCATTGACTAGTCGTAGCAATGTTAGAATTCAAATGGGAATGACATCCAAAGATAAAAAGGCATCTTTTAAATCATCACTATAAAAATCAAATTTTTGAAAATTTTTTCATTTAATTGTGTTTAATTTAGTTTTTGTGTCTTTCATTTTGTACAAAATTTCTTTTATATTACTGCATGTGAAATATTTTTTGACCAATTCATTTTTTTGAAACTTGACATTAGTTTTGCTTGAATTGAAATAAAAGCAAAGGCAATCCTCAATTCATCAAAAGTTCGAGTCGTGCATGAATTGTAAGACTATTTAGGGATTTGATCTGAATCATGAATCGGAAACCATTGAATTTGAAAAACTTGTAGAAAATAAGGTGAAAATTGATCAGAAATTCAGAATGGCAACGTTCACGCTTATTGTGCTGGTGGAATTAAGGGACCATCGTTCGGTGGCATTATGTTGAAATTGCTGTTGTTTTCTTCCTTTTGCAAGTGCGATCATATCACCATTATTTGAAGCCTTCGTCAGAAACGAAACTGGAGCAAATTTTAAGAGATTGATTTCAAATGGAATTCACCTGATTTATACTGTGTATATCTTTAGAATGATTGATTTCAAATGAATTTTTACGGAGCCAAAGTTTGAAAAGAATGATTTCAAATTGATTTGAGTGTCATATACTGGGGCAAATTTTTTGAGAAAATTTGAGTTCAAAAATTGATTTTGAAGCGTTATGCTTGAACACATTTTTTGAAAGGGATTGACTTAAATTGACACTGGGGCAAGCAAAAAAAAAATGATGAAATGATGATGAAAAAAAAAAAGATTAATTTCAAATTAATTTGGATGTCGCATTTGCTTTAAAATTTCCAATGGTATGTACTAGTATCATCATCCTTTGCAATAATTTTGAGGAAATTTGGCTAATCAAAAGAAAGGTGACATAAACTTTTCCCTCTACTTTTTATCATGTAAAATTCATTTTACTACTCAATTTTTTCAACTTTTGTCACGATAGAGTTCTATCGAAAAAAAAAAGAAAAAAAAAAGAAAGAGAGAAAAAGAAAAAAAAATCTTTTGCTTTCTTCGTTAAAAAAAAAAATCATTTTGCTTTCTTCTTTCAAAAAAAAAAAAAAATCTCTTTGCTTTCTTCTTGCAGGAAAACAAATCCTTTTTACTTTCTTTTGTAAATATATATATATATATATCCTTTTGTTTTCTTCTTTCAAAAAAAAAAAAGAAAAAAGAAAAGAAGAAGAAAAATCCTTTGGCTATCTTCTTTCACAAAAAAAAAAAAAAAGAGAAAAAAAGAAAAAAAAGATGAGAAAATCAATTTCAAATTGATTCAAGAGCTTACACTGGGGCAAATTTTTTGAGAAAAATTTGATTTTTCAAAGTTGATTGTGATACTTTGAGTTTAAAGCAAAATGTTGTGAAAGATTGATTTACACTGGGGCAAATTTTTTGAGAAAAAATTTGATTTTTCGAAGTTGATCCTAATGCTTTGAGTTTAAGGCAAAATTAACTTATACTAGGACGAGCCGAAAAGCGAACAACAAATTGATTTCATTTGATTTATATGGGGACAAATTTTTCTCCAATAAAAGAGAAAAGAAATAAAATATTGATTGCAAGTGAATTTTCATGTTACACAAGTCTCAAGTTTGAAAAAAATATGATTTCGACTTCATTCAATTCTATACACTAAAAAAAAAAAAAAAATTTGACAATTTTGTTGATCTGAACACTACGTTTGACAATTGTTTTAAGTTTTCTTATGTCATAATGACACATGTTTATTTCCTTTTCAAGTTGGCAGCCCAACTTTGTATTCATCAACCTTGGCAACCCAAGGTCATGCACCCGTCCAGCAGTCTGGTCGGCATCTTTTATTTATGTTTCCAAGTCTGGCAGCCCAGACATTACATTTATGACTCCTGGCAGCCCAGGATCATTTATTTCCGTTTCAAGTTTGGCAGCCCAAACTTTGCATTCATCAACCTTGGCAGCCCAAGGTCATGCATCCGTCCAGCAGCCTGGTCGGCATCTTTTATTTATGTTTCCAAGTCTGGCAGCCCAGACATTGCATTTATGACTCCTGGCAGCCCAGGATCATTTATTTCCGTTTCAAATTTGGCAGCCCAAACTTTGCATTCATCAATCTTGGCAGCCCAAGGTCATGCATCCGTCCAGCAGCCTGGTCGGCATCTTTTATTTATGTTTCCAAGTCTGGCAGCCCAGACATTGCATTTATGACTCCTGGCAGCCCAGGATCATTTATTTCCTTTTCAAGTTGGCAGCCCAACTTTGCATTCATCAACCTTGGCAGCTCAAGGTCATGCATCCGCCCAACAGCCTGGTCGGCATCTTTTATTTATGTTTTCAAGTCTGGCAGCCCAGACCTTGCATTTTATGACTCCTGGCAACCCAGGATCATTTATTTCCGTTTCAAGTTGGCAGCCCAACTTTGCATTCATCAACCTTGGCAACCCAAGGTCATGCATCCGTCCAGCAGCTTGGTCGGCATCTATCTATTTACTTTTGCAAGTTTGGCAGCCCAAACTTTGCATTCATCAACCTTGGCAACCCAAGGTCATGCATCCGTCCAGCAGCTTGGTCGGCATCTATCTATTTACTTTTTCAAGTTTGGCAGCCCAAACTTTGCATTCATCAACCTTGGTAGCCCAAGGTCATGCATCCGCCCAGCAGCCTGGTTCACATCTTTTATTTATGTTTCCAAGTCTGGCAGCCCAGACCTTGCATTTTATAACTCCTGGCAACTCAGGATCATTTATTTCCGTTTCAAGTTGGCAGCCCAACTTTACATTCATCAACTTTGGCAACCCAAGGTCATGCATCCGTCCAGCAGCCTGGTCGGCATCTATCTATTTACTTTTTCAAGTTTGGCAGCCCAAACTTTGCATTCATCAACCTTGGCAGCCCAAGGTCATGCATCCGCCCAGCAGCCTGATTCGCATCTTTTATTTATGTTTCCAAGTCTGGCAGCTCAGACCTTGCATTTTATAACTCCTGGCAGCCCAGGATCATTTATTTCCGTTTCAAGTTGGCAGCCCAACTTTACATTCATCAACCTTAGCAACCCAAGGTCATGCATCCGTCCAGCAGCCTGGTCGGCATCTATCTATTTACTTTTTCAAGTTTGGCAGCCAAAACTTTGCATTCATCAACCTTGACAGCCCAAGGTCATGCATCCGTCCAACAGTCTGGTCGGCATCTGTCTATTTACATTTTCAAGTCGGGTAATCCAAGCATTGCATGTAACTTGTCAATATTTCAACTGTCCAGCAGTTAAGACTCATTTTGTCTATTAATTTAAGCCCTTTATTAGGTCGTGTAGTTTTTATCTCCTTATGTTATCTTTGTTCAGCAATTCGAATGTTGCATTTTATTCTCTATTAAATAAAAAAAATCAAAAAATAAAAAATCAATCAAAGTCTTGTATTATTAATTGCACTTTGTGTTCATAGTTCATCAATTCAAACTACGTCTTGACCTGATTCTCTCATGTGGGATACGTAGGCAACTCCTAGGGAGCTCGGTCATTCTTTCTGCATTTCTTACATTCATCTTTACCGGAGTCAATGTATTTGTGTTTTATTCATAGGTGAGTCAAAATTTGGTTTCGTCAACGTCTTTGTCTGGAACCTCTTTGAGCATCCGACAAAGAGGGGCAAGCTGTAGACATCAAATTTTGACACACCTCTTATAAATATATGCGTGCGTTACTTCATTTAGGGGGTATTTTATTTATTTTCGAGGGTCGATTACAATTTTCGTGCATATTATGACTAATTTGTAACATTATGGGCAAAATAATAATTTTACCACGTAAATATTATTTTATTTTATTTCCTAAATACATAAGTTTACTATTTTTATCATTATTTATAATTTTAATAATTTTTGGGAGTCATTTATTAATTATTTAAAATTTTAGCATTTTAAACTTAGTGGCGCATTTTCAATGCACTCATTTTATGAGAATTTTCAAGTAAAAAATTTTATAATTTTTGAAAAGTGTTTGGTATTTATTTCAAAATTTTATCGTTTTTCATTATCCCAATAAATTCAAAATTTATACTAAATTTTATTTCTTCTTTTAGTGTTGAATTTTAGCAGTTTTTGTTTTTTTAAGAATCCAAGTGAATTTTATGTTTATTTATTTTATTTTATTTTTTGTTTTTTTGTTTGCTTAATTTTCTCCTTAAAAAAAAAAGAAAAAAAGAAAAAGGAGGGCAGGCTGCGTCAGTTACTCCATCACCAACACCAACTCCACCCATATTTTAATTCAATTCACTCACGCCACCCCCTCTGACTGGCAGGGATTTTTTGAGATTTTTGATGATTTCTCCCTTATCCTCCTCACCAGACTACACACTATTTTGGACCCTTCTTCCCCATTCTTTCTCTCGGCCCCCTAAACCAGAGCAAAAATGCAAAAACACTCCTGCACTCTCACTCGGTCTCCCTCTGCATCCCCTCCCCTGCACTTCTCCTTGCACACACTCACATACACACAAAGTAATCTCACACGCAGAAACTACACTCACTACACACACTCGCCTGCACCTCATCTCCACCTCCCCTTCCCTCTGCCAGACCAATACACACCTGCACACACTTGACCTCTCTGCACTCCCTCACTCCCCTCCCCTGCAGACAAGCACACACAGACACAGAACACACCAGCATCACCTGCATGTTCTTCCCCCTCTCATGCCATACACACAAACACAGACACATCAGCCCACACACAGCACGCAACCTGTATTTTTTCCACACAAAACATACACACAACGCACAGGCACAGAAACTACACTCACAAACACACACCACATCACACGCAAAACACAAACAGACACACAACACACACAACGCACAGACACACACAGACACATCAGCCCACACACAGCACACAACCTGCATTTTTTCCACACAAAACACACACACAGGCACTTCACAGACAACACACACTAACACACACTTCACCTCCCATTCACTCTCTCGGCCTCCCCTTCCCCTGCATTTTCCACACACCACACACATTACACACACAGATACACACAGACACAGAACGCACACACAAAACACACACCTGCATTTTCCTCCTCACTCTCACACTTCACCAGAAACACGCTGCACACAAACACACTGTCACAGGCACACACACGCACATACATCCCAAACAAGGTAAAAACATTCACACAAACAACAAACAACAAACGACAACAACAGCAACAGCAACAGCAATACACCAAAGCTTCTATTCCATGTAAAATTCTTCCTATTGCTTTCAATTTTTATTTTTATTTATTTATTTATTTATCATTGAAATAGAAAATCTGAAAAAAAAAAAGAAAAAAAAAGAAAAAGAAAACCGAAAAAGGAATCCAGCCGAGAGAGAGAGAGAGAGAGAGAGAGAGAGAGAGAGAGAGAGAGAGAGACCTGAGAGAGAGAGAAACGATAAAAAAAAATTTAAACAAAAAAAGTGGTATAGCAGATCGGGGGAAGGGGAAGAGAAAAGGGAAGAAGGAAGAAGAAGAAGAAAAGGAAATAAGAGAAGAAAGGAGGAAGAAAAAAAAAAAAAAAAGAAAGGGAGAGCAGATCGGAGAAAAGAAGGAAGAAGAAGAAAGGAAGAAAGGAAGAAAGAAAGAAAGAGAAGAAGAAAGAAAGAGAGAAAACAGAATAAAGAAGAAAGAAAAGTAAAAAAAGAAAAAGGAAATCTGGGGGGGGGAAACGTCTGGAAAAAAAAAAAAAAAAAAAAACTAAGTCAGCTGAAAAAAAAAAAATAGTTTTAGTGAAACTACGTCGTTTTGACGTAGTTTCACTCAAAACTACGTCGTTTTGATTAGTTAGTTTTTTAATTTATTTTAATTAATAATAGGTATTTATTTTATAGTCCTTATGCTTTCATTAATGCTACTGTGGCCCCTAAATTTTCTGATTTGTGCATTTAAGTTTCTATTTTTTATAGATTGACCCCCATAATTTAATTTTATTTGCAATTAGGTCCCGATTAATTACATTTAGGTCCTTCAACTTTTAGATAATTATAATTTTGGCCCCTATATTTTTCAATCTTCCATTTTGACCCCTATATTTTTATAAAATTATATTATGACCCCTATACTTTTTTAAAATTGCATTTTTACCCTTAAATATTTCTGAAAATTTCGTTTTACCCCCTTTTATTGTTGGATATTGCAAAATGGTGTTTAATGTGGCTATAATTTACAAATTGAACCTTTAAATGTTGCTGAAAATTGCATTTTGGTCCTTATACATTGCTGGAAATTCCATTTTTGTCATAAAATGTTGCTGGAATTCTATTATAGTCTTTGAATATGGCTGGAATTTGCAATTTGGTCCATCATGTTGCTGGAATTTTGCATTTTTGCCCCTAAACCTTGCTGGAATTTCATTTTGCCATTATATTTTTGCTGGAATTACTTTATTGTCCTCCAATGTTGCTGGAATTTATATTTTTGCTCTCCAAATAGCTAAAACTTGAAATTTTGCCTTTAAATGTTTGCTGTAAATTAGGTATTGTTTAATAGACTTTGCTGAAATTATATTCTTGGACTTAAGTATTGCTGGAATTTTTATTTTTGGGCATTATACTTGCTGAAAATTATATTTTAGACCTTTAAATTCGTTGTAAACTATGTCATTACCATAAGTAAGGGTTTAAAATGATAATGTTACCCTTTTTACTTGTTGCAAATTACATTTTTACTTTAGAATATTGCTTAAATTTCCACTTTAATCCAAATCTTATAATATTTTATTTTTTGCTAAAAAAGTGTTAATTAAAATTAGTTAAGTCCTCAAAGCTTTAAATTATTTCTTTTTACATTTTTTTTATTTATTTTTATCAAACTTATAATTAATGTTCTAAGATTGGGTCTTGTTAGTCTATTTAATGTTCAAATTAGTTTCTCTGTTTTCCTTTTAGTTATTTTAATAATCATTATTTGGGATGTTAAAAGTATGTATTATTGTATTTTATCTTCTATTATTATTTCCTTATTTTTGTTGTTTTGCTATATTTATTTATTTACTTATTTATTTTTATTTAAATAATTTGCCTTTTCATCTGAAATAATTAATTATTATTATCATTTTATTTATTTTTTATTTATTTTTTTTTATTGCTACAATTGTTTGAATTATCATTAGCATGTTTATAGTGATTGCTCTAGAATAACTTAATTAATGGTTTATTTATTTAAACAATGATGCCTTGATTAAGTTTGTTCATTTTAGTAGCAATTTATACCGGGTTTGCGAATGAGAGGTACCTCGATTACCCTTCCAATATTTCTTTTATGTGCTCCTAAGTGCTCCTATGTGTTTTTCTACGTGTTTTTTGTGTTTATATTTTTTTATCCATGTGAGAGTGTTTATTTATTTATGCCATGTTACTTATTAGAAATTAATTTTCTGATTATTCAAAGAAATGTAATAGATAGGTAATATTCTATTTAGCAAAATTGTGTATTTAGATAGTTAATGTAATAGATAGTTCATATGTTATCTATTTAATAAAAATCTTATGTATTTTAGATAGAAAATGTAATAGATAGGCTAGATAGGTTACCCTTTTATTTTTTTTAGATTATAATTAGGCTTCTCCGGTGTAATAGTTAGGGCTTTGCGTGCTATGTGTGCTATGTGCTTATGTGCTTTATCCGCTTTCTTTAGGATTTTGCATTTAGAATATCATGTTTATGTGTTATGTGCTCCTATGTGCTATTATTTGCTTTTATGTGATTATTGCTTTAATACATGCTTTATTTATTTACTTGCTTTAATTATATATGTGTATCGTCGCCACACTAGTCCAACGCTAGTTGTGGTTAATTTCGACTTTCTTCGCTAGTCCAACGCTAGCGGAAGAATTTTTAGAAAGTAGGCTAGTCCAATGCTAAGCCTTTAGGTCATTTTAGCATTAGGATCATTTTTTGTGTGCATCTCATGACCATTACACACGCTTTTTTCTTTTTAGGCCTTTTTGCATTTTTGTATAATTTTTATATATATGTTATCACTTACTATCTATTTTTTAACAAATGTTTAGTACATAACATTTAGATTCCACCACACATAGAATCTTAGGTCATTTGCGTGATTTTGACTAAGAAATAGTCATCTACTCACGTGGGAAGCGATGGCGTACATGTCGTTCCCCCCTCCGTGAGTAGAAACATTTAGTCACGAGTCTATTCGTCTCCCGTACCCGTTGTGTTTGCATTCCCACTTTCTTTGTTCACTTACTATCTATATTACTATTTTCCTTTTCTTTTGCATTCTATTTTCGCACCTAAACTCGTGACTCCGTCGAGGTCTATATTCGGGTTTCGCAATTAATGCGATAATTCCAACTAAACCTCAATGGAACATTTGGTCCCTTAACGATATCTATTTTAGGACTAGATTTGCATTCATATAGTTGCATCCAAATGCGATAAAATTTTAGGGTTATATTAGGAAAATTTAGACTAAACCTCGCAACTAGTTTCGGCTAGGTTGAAAGGGTGCCTTAGGCACGAGCCTTTGCCTTCCCTTTCTTCAATTGTGACTCCCGAACCTTTTTCTCTTGTTTTCAAAGACCTGGAGTCGTCTAAAAGGGTTTTTCTTGTTTTTTCCTATATTTTTTCCAAAAATCATTTCCTTAAAAATCATTCTTAATTTTCTTACCTTTTATAAAATATTTTCGGGTGACTTGGTACACCAAAACTCAATACTAAGTGGCGACTCCTTTTTTACTAAAAAACCCTTTTTAGACTCTATTTTCGGGCCCAAAAACCGTCGCATTTCCAAAAGTCCCATTTTAGGCCTTTTTTTCTTTTATTTAAAAAAAAATAAAGCGTTTATTTGTCGCGTTTTTATCAAATCATTTTTTACAAAGCATTTTCTAAAAAAATCATTTTTTACAAAAATTTACACGCTTTTCTTTTTTCCAAAATAAACACAACCTCTTTTTTTCAATAACCATAAATCACATTTAATTCTCCCTTTTCCTTTTTCCGACACATCTATCAACATTATTTATCATTTATTATCCTTTTTCGAAAAATGGGGCGCGACAGTTTTTAGATTGTGTTTTAGAACTCGTGAGAACTTGGAGATTTGATGCAAGAAACTAGGAGTGGGAATACAACCATGATAAGCCAGAGTAGGAAGAGGAAGGGGTTGTGCAAAAGCAAAATTGTTTCATAAGCCATTGCCTAGTATTTTTTTGTTCTCAACATTTTCTTGTGTCTATGACTTAGACAGTGGTTCAATGCTTTCAGTTGTAGTGCAACATAACTTTTGGGTAACCTTGAAATGTGGCCAGTATTTACAATTAAAATCACTTGTATTAAACTTGTTTATTGTACGTAAGGTATAACTCATCATTTTTGTGGAGCCGCTGAATTGTACAAATATCTCAATAGGTTTGGATTGTGAGCTTCGTGAGCCTAAGCTCACAACCCGAATATTTTGTGAGTCGAACTTGAGCATTACATTTGCAAACCCGAAACTCACAACCCAAAGCTCACAACCCGATTAATTAAGTGAGCTGAGCTTGAACTTTTTAAAACCCGACTCATAAGGCCCGATTGACAGGCCTAACCCTCATTCTCTTCCCCTCTCTCTATCCGCCGGCCACCACCATCTCCAACCCACTATCTCTCTCCACCTGCCACCTCCCTTTGCAAAAACAACCCCCGCGTTTCTGTGGCTGTGATTTGGTGCTTTTGTATAGTGGTGGTTGTGATTTGGTGGTCAATGGCTGCGGACGCTTGCCGTGCGGTGGTGGGTATTTGGTGGTCACTGAGGTAGCTTTGTTGGTGGTTGAGGGTGGAGGTGGAGGTATCAGAGTGTTTTTTTGGCCCAGGTTGATTCGGTGACTTGGCCTTGACTTGGTCGTTTTTCTCCGACTTGGAAACAACTCGGTCCGAATCAACCGAGTTTCAGCGAATTCTCGACTAGTCTCTCGTTTTCGAGTAGTATCAAAACGGTTTTGAAACGAAGGCCTCCGTTCCGGTAACAACTTGGCCGAGTCTTTGAACCATGCCTAGCCCCTGCTGCCGCTGCCGCAGGAGTACATCATGACTCCTCAACAACGTTAAACCTTGATCCCGATAGATGATGGTGGATCCTGTTGATTAGGGGGTGGCTCCGGCTTTCTATACATAAATACATCATACTGATTTGATTTGTTGATGATTTGCACCCAAAAAAAAAATAATGAAATAAAAGAGAGTGAATTAGAAGGTGGTGGATTTGTTTCATGATTTTCTTTCCAGTAGCTAAAAAAAAAAAAAATATCGCCATAGTTCCTGGGGCTTGTTAGTTATCTGCCATGCAAATGATGCAATGCTTATTGTTGATTCACTGGCAGTTGCCAGAAATGTGTAGATACCTTTTGTACTGCATTGATCATATATGAAAAAGACCTTTTGACCAAAAATAAAAAAAAATAAAAAAATACTCCTGCACCATGAAATAGAAGATTAAAATTGCCAATCTTGGTGTATGAATCCAAGATAACACTGACAAGACGTACTTAATTTGAGCAGTTCGTTCCACCTGGCACGCAATTGGATGACCCAAGCAACATACTGTACTACATAGTACTACTAGTAGGCGTTCTGTATTAGCTCCATATGTGTATCATATTTAGAGAGAGTCACCGCTCTCCTTCACCATCTCCCCCACAAGGCCCGGACTAATTTGGTAAACCTTGAATTCGATATCAGTTGGTTCCCAAGGCATCATCTTGTGCAGTCAAATTAGTATCGCCTTCATTTATTATATTTATAGTACTACTAATTATTTATTCATCTAATCAGCACTAAATACTAATATAAGGTTAGTAACCTTTTATATCATACATTAATTTTTAAAAGGTTGAGGCTTGATGTTGATTTTCCTATGTGTTACAAATTGTAGTAAGCGATAGTTCTGAATCTGATACGCTGTATTGGGCAGTAGAAGCCTAGAATACATAGATCGATCGAATATAGCCTTCCCCAGTCGAGTGCGAAAAATATACTCTGGAACTAGACACACACTGTTAGCAGTAAAAGCCTACAAATATATTGAATGAAGATAGCCTTCCGAGGTTAGGGAGAGTTTCAGCGCCTAGTCGAGAGAGAAAAAGATGGCCTTCTGTCTTTTACCATCGATAATTAATACTTACTCCGTTCTATTTTAATAGGCTTGTTTTATTTTTTCATTCGTTTAAAATTATAGTCTACTTTTCAATTAAAGAATGTAATTAATTTTCAACTTCTCTAAAATACTCCTATTTAATTACATTGTTATAAGTAAAAATTGCATAACAAACCATTTATTCACATATCAAATGAAATTAATTTAACTTATAGTGTAATTTTTTATTTTGTATTTAATATAAATGTTTAATGATGAATATAAGAATATTTTAAGAATATCATAGATTAATTTATTCTTTCAATAAAATTAATTAATTTTTCTTAAATTGTGTAAAAAAAATTGTAAATTTATCAAAATAAGATGGAAGGAGTGTATGATTAATGTTAATTAACAGCCATGATGAAATGGGTACACGGCAACCGTTCACGTTAACACAAGAAGACTACAAGGAAGAATGTAAGCCGTACACGCTTAAGAGGAGATATAGTATCGCCAGCTAACATAATTTGGTACTGTTGGTATTAAAGGTTGAGGATATCCAAGAGCAAAGACACAAACACCGAGCCAACAACTCGATGGTTAGGGAGCATTTCAAAAGCTCCCTGCTGAAAGTTGAGAATTCTAGCACCAACTACAGTAGTTAATTGGTTTAAAATATTTAAAAGAGATCCATAGTGCTCTTCTGGTCTAATAGTAATTTAGACCCTATTGACCCCCTCTGGTCCAGTTGGATCATCTCTTAAAGTAGATTAAAAGTAAGTTAGAATGTTGAATTCTTGACCCAAAAAAAAAAAAAAAAAAAAAGCAAAGACATAATTGTACCAGTACTCACAATCGTAACCCAAAAAAAACAAATATCAAATATTTCGCATTTCTCTTTGATATCATCCCAACACCCACTATAAGAGAAAATCTGAATTTCTTACATAAATCAGTCCACATATTCACTTTTGAATCTTGTGATTTTAAGTTCACATCAACTAAGTGATGTATGCTAAAGTATGAAAATAATTCTATGACTCTTGTGTAGATTACAAGATCCACAAATAGATTTATAATCCGATTTATACAAGAGTTTTCCAAATGCAAGGAGAAAGTGTGGTAGCCAGCACTGTGGGCATTCACAAGGAGCTGGAACTGGAGAAGTTCCAACACAGAGGCATAAAATGTAGCAGTCCCAGCGTGGCTGCCAAGGACCAAAGCTGAAAAACACAACGCTGCACGGCTAAGATAACGAGGAAAACTGGCTGCTGGAAGAGGAAGAGACTACAATTACGAATTGATCTGCAATGTGCATGTTATTTTCAGTAGTTTTTACTACTGCAAACTAACAGTGCCTTAAAGACGTATAGAATATTAATACATCCCCCATCCATCATCATTTTGACTCACGCTTGTTTCCCATCTAGCGTGCAGATTATTCAAATGCTTGAAGAGGTATGAGTGGTTGCAGGTTCCTCAGTACTTTAATGCAAGAAATGCAGCAAAAACATCCATGGCTATTCATCTTGCTCAACCTCTAACGATAAATATCCAAATAACAAAAAATTGCAAATATGGGCAAGGACAATCTGATAGGTGAAAGCACAAAAGCACATCATCAACAGGACCATTACTAACAAAGAAAAGAAAAACAAATCAGTTTATGATACTTTCATGGAAAGCAGCTCTTCCAACGCAATAGGTATATTTCAACAGAGAAAGTGCAGTAAGTGCAGCTCTTCCAACACAATAGGTATATTTCAACTTCACACTGTAAAAAGACCATACCAAATGATTTGTAGAGCATAGAGCAAGTGCAGCTTTTCTGCAATTACTTGTCATTACAGCCAAACAAAAGCATACAATGTAAACAGAGAAAGAGCTCATTCTCCCATATCAGAACGAACTGGGAAGTCTAGGCCATGAAGTGCAGGAATATTCTTCAAGTCTTCCTCAGAAAACAATGGGAAGAACCAGAACACCTTTTTAGCACCGAAAACCTTAGAATAATGGGAAAAAGAATATAAATATAAAAATAACATCAGAAATGCATGCTGGTCTTTCCCAATCTAAGCTAAAAGCCTACAGTGCATTGTAATCGGAAAAGCATGTACTTTAAAGTACTACTACTATTCACTACTGATGAAAGAACTGAAAATATCATCCTCATAAAGTCTAAGTATCCATTTGAACACCAAAAGTCTTCTGGAAAGGTAACTCTTCCAATGGTTCGCAACAGTAGTTCCAATTGATAATCCAGCCATATCACTTTGGTTTTGAAGAAAACATGAAAGTTTAAGGAAAATAAAACATAAAAAACATACGAATCTTTACCTGTTCAAAGTTCCTTTTGCGGCCTAGATCATACTTCCATCGTACAGCTTTTTTCTTCTCATAAACCTGACGCAGAAAGCAGAGAAAGATTTTCAAGAAATTTCAAGAATTTCATCTCTCTTTCAGCACCTCATGTTAATGTTACCTAACTTCTTTTATCCATATTGGAATTTCTAGGCTTGAATGGAAAGGATTTCACTAAACATCCTGCTGATCTTCTCCCAAAATTATATAATAAGCATGTGAAAACACCAAAAGTACCTCATCTGGTATACGCCTGATCGACGCATCCATGATATACATAAAGAGAGAAGAATTGAAATCGATTCAAGTAGGGCTTGAAAACAAAGTTAATTGAAGTAACTTTTATCTCAATTCATATTAGGAGCTCATAAGTTCAGAATCAGAAAATGCTTTCAGGTACCATATATTTTGTTTAAACTATGAGTACCTCCAAACGTGCTTTCTCCACCTTCATGTCCAGTATTTACCACTCTCAAGATCGTCAGAACAATGATATGAACAGAAGAACAACTGATAATTTTATATGAGTCATTACCTCAACTGAAGTGGTGTTGCTCAAGAGAAGAGATGTGTGCATAATAACGAAACAAAGAAGACTCAGCGCAAAAGCTAAGTTTAAAACTGCATCAAGGTACAAAATCTGTAAGAAAGAGGAATCCATGAGAATAAAGAAATAGCTTACCAATGCTGATGACCATGTGGGAAGAAAACATACCAAAGGCCAAAAAGGTGATAGCCAGATTCCCAGGTGATAGAGAATGTTTCTTGGTTTGTTGGAAAAAATTTATGAAACTTGGCAGCAGCACAAGAGTATTTAATGTTGTCTCCATAAATGTATAGAACTAAAAAGAAAAAAATGCTTTGTATATTAGAATACAATCTAGAAAAGGAAAAAAAACCACTCAAGCAATATGTGCAATTTGGCCAACAACATTTACAGAAGGAAGCACCCCCCCCCCCCTCTCTCTTCTCTCTCTCTCTCTCCTCTTCTTCTTCTTCTCTCCAAAACCCAAAAACATTAAAAAAAAAAAAAATCATCATTGTGACGTCTGGGAACCACAATGTGCCATTATGTCAAAGAAAACCTGATTGAAAGGGTCCTAAGAGTGATTTTGGAAGCACAACTTTTCTGCAGCCAAAAACTGATAATCTAAGTAGGAACTAGACAAAAGCTTTTCTGGAGATTAATGGCTTCATATTCGGTCAATTGAAGACTCAAAACTGGTACAGGAAAATATTGTTCCTACTAGTTGGGAAATCTTTTAACCTGTATGGTTTTTAACAAATTGGCAGTTAGGAACTTTCCTAACAATATTTTGGAAGGTTAAAAAGCAAAAAGAAAAATCTAACTTGACAAGAATAATGAAATAGCTTTAACTTTTCATGATCTCAAAGTATCAGTTTTCTACAATGATCCAATGAACCAAGGTGGAACACAAGATATTGATTTAAACTAGTTGTTTTTATCATTTGCAAGAAAAATGTCCAGTTTCTTACAAAGTCCAGTTAACTAAGGTGTCAATACTGTCCCTACAGGTAACACAAAATATTGCGTTAAACTAATCGCTTTTTTAATTTGCAAAAAAAAAATGTCCCGAACACAAACAAAATATGCACCTCCTGGGACAGAATAAAGTTCAGTATATATATGAAGTTTAACCAAATTCTACTGCAGATTTTCTGTGATATAGATCTAATCGTCATTATAAGTCCACTATCCTGCCCATCCACCACAGGCAATAATCATTTGTCATTTCAGAAATTTAGACAACTATATTCCAAGATATATGGGATGAATAAAAAGCAGTAAAATAATTCATGCAAAATGGAAAATAAAATTATTTTGATATAGGGAAAGAACATCAAAATCACCACGAAGAGGAGGAAGAACTTGTAGTTCCTAGCACCAACACAATTGACAACCCATATGCAGTGGTGATCCATCTTGAGAACGCATCTTTGGCCTGAAAGAAAGGCAATTAGTACTTACTTTTAGCCCAGACATAAGAGAGTCTACATTCAAAGGAATATGCCCTGAAGGAGCTTCCAAAACAAGAAAAAGTATATAACTACAATGTTAGTTGAACCAATGTAATGTAATTATGCAAAGCCACTTGCCGGGTAGCATTCTAGGTTATGCTACTTTTTCTTCTTTTTTATTTATGGCCCAAAATAGATAGCAGTAAGACTATAATAACGCAACAAACACATATAAACATCAACCAAAAGTTGAAGCATTGCAAATTGTGACAAACAGAAATGTCAAAAGACCCAGTGTTTTCTAAGTGGATTACCCTCAGACAATTGGGTGCTGCTTTGGAGAATAGTAGCAGGCTAGCAGCATCAGTAAGAATATCAGAAAAATCAACATTGTCAATACTCTACCTGCTTGTTGCGAAACAAAACAAGAAGGGAGAAACAAAAAGAGTTCCAGAACAAAAAGTATAAAAGGAGATATTTGCTGACAAATGTTATTTGTATGAGTAGCAACATTAACAGCAAGAGAAGATATAACCATCACAAATAATTCACAATGATGCCAGTCAAGAACAATGGGGACAAATTTTTCCTCTCGAAAAGAATTGATATTTATTCTTCGCATTATTGAAGATAGGACAAGGAACGAGAAATTAACTGTGCATAGTTCAAATAAATTTTGGCAGGGAACAGAAACTCTGTTAAGAATTATTAACTGTCTGTAACGACATTGGTAAGATAAAGAAGAAAATGACTAGATGCTTAAGCTTACAAATGGAGCAGTGATGACAACGAGGTGGCTTGCCATTTTGGCACTGAATGCAGTAACGTACAGCTGGTCTTATCTCTGTCCCATCTGAAGATGGCAACATCTGGGCCGGAATTTCAGGTCCTAAATTATGAGAAATTGAGGTGGAATTACCCTCTTCTATATCCTCTCCAGATACTAATTCCCAGTTGTCAGGTACAGAACCAGGATCCCGAAAGACTACCATCATATAGCTCCATGTTAACAAAACAAGCTGCGAAATGGAAGGCAAATTTAAACGACCTAATGTCCACCAGAAGTGCTACGCAACCAAATACAAAATAATGCATGGCCATAGGCCAGCATTCACACAGAAAATCAATTCAAACCCTGTAAATTTACCTCTTGCAAAGATTTCTTTTCAATTACAGTTTTGCGATTAGGAATTCACATTTATGTACCATACTTATCCAACTCTTTGCCACCCAGCCCAAATTCAAGCTGAAAAACAGCAGCCAATTCCTCTAAAATGCTAAATTTACTTGTCAATACTACCTAACATCAAAGTGCTCGTCCCTCACAAAGTTCAAAAAGCTTATTTCTTGCAAGTGTACAGTCTTTCTTCATTCTTAGGTTAACTCAGTTTGAACGAAGGAGCTGCCCAGTTAGCAGTCTTTCACATTTTTATCTGGTAAGCACAACTTGTTGTCCTTCAATCCAACAGCATCGAATCATATTCATCAATGAACTTTTGAAGAACAAAGGTACAAGGCAAATCAGCTGGAGCTTAGACACAGCTGAGCATGTTCAGTAAGTTTAGGAGAATAACATCTACTCATTCAAAACAAATACGGTAGTATATGAGTAGGAAAATTTAGTGAAAGATTTCGCATAATGACCAGAAAAGAGAGAGGGGGGGGGGGGGGGGGAGTGGGGGAGAATGGAAAAAGAGAAAGGAGAAGGAAAGGAGGAGGAGGGAGCATTCTTGGAAAGCTAAAAGAGTAAAGGGGTGCCATGGAAATCAGGTCTCTGCAGCTAACAAATTTCCAGGAATGAATGGCCATACAAAATCGTACACAACACAGAGCAGAGCTTTTTTTTATTTTATTTTAAAAGTTAGTAGTAAAAAGCAAATAAAAGGAAGAGGAGATAGGATTCATACTGGAGGTGGGGACGTAATTACCAGATAATGGAAGAGAATGATGATAAAGAAGGAAAAGAAAGAGTTGAAGCCAGCGTGGAGGAGGTGGGGAGCCCAGGTGAGGAGTACGACGGCGTAGTAGGAGAGGGCAATAATGGAAACCACCAGGACGATCATGAAATACCCCAACACCTTGAGTCCTGAGCATAACCTGAAGGGATTTACTAGATCCATTCTCTTGTTGGTACTACTAGTGTTATTGATAGTGCTACTACTAATAAGTAAATTGTTCCCGGGAATTACAGTCCCACTATTACTGAAGCTTATTCTAGTGGGGATGGGGGCCAAAAACGAACCGGACGACGATCGCCTTCTGTTACGGCCAGGAGGGAATAGGCGTTTCCAGATATCTGAAGCCAGGATGTATTCAAGAACTCAAATAAGTAGCGCAATACTACTATACTAGAATATAGCAACAATAACACTCGCTTGATCTTGGATTGGATGGAATTGGAATTTAACTTAATTGGAACAGTGCGTTTAATCTGGCTTTAGAAAACGAAGAAATTAGGTGTGTCCGGAGGTGGATGTTGTTTGAGAAAGACAGCCAGAAAACCACCAGTATAGTATATTACCATTTTGCAGTAATTTTCTTTTTGTTTATTTGTTTGTTTGTTTGGGGCAAAAAAAAGATAATTTTCAACCGAGATAAAGAATAATGGTATACCAGCGGACAAACGCGGACTACTTACCAAAGAATATGCTAAACTTGCAATTTACATTCACCTTCAATTTGGAAGCCAATTTGTGATCTTTTATGTATAACAAACAAAATACATACAACTACACAAAAAAAAAAAATTGAAATAATACACCTCAAATAATGGGGTAGATCAATAAAGAAAAGATACTGTTTAATCCTGAAGTCCTTTAAAAATAGGAATAATTTTACATACCTCTCCTAAGGTTTGCTATAATTACACTCACCTCCCTTCAAGTTTTGAAAATTTCACTTACACCTCCCATATTTATATTTTTAATAACCAAACAAGTCCATCTTGATAATTTAACCCAAAAATACTAACCAAACACCTTAAAATATGCTTAATTACTTTTAAAAAAAGATAAATCAATCTTAAAATTTAATTAATTAGTCATAAAAATATCAAAAGTATTATATCTTAACTAAACTTTTCAATATCTACGAAATATTACTTTTTCAAAACTCAATTATCTGACTAATGTGAAATAAAATAAAATATACTTTATCTATTAAAATTTTATAAATAAATATATTAATAAGAAAGAGATGACCAATTTAAAAGTAATTCCTGATATTTTAAGGTATTTAGTTAATATTTTTCGGTTACATTAAGAAAATGAATTTGTTTTGTTATGAAAAACATAAAAATAGAGAGTGAAAATGTAATTTTTAAAATTTTAAAAAAAATAAATGTAATTATGGCAAACCTTATGAGAGGTACGTGAAATCATCTCTTAGAAATACGCATAGGACAACATGACGGACGGTACAGATGGCTGTCCAAGTAAAGAACTTGGAAGGAAATAAACGAATTAAACCAAAACGGACTTACAAGCAGCAGCAACCCAAGCAAGAGGTGAAATTGATTAAAATATTGCCCAAAAATTTTTTTTTGAGCAAATGTGATTGTCAAAAGGTTTGTGTAGAATATATGCCCGTTGCACTTCGCACTCGCAACGGTTGAGTCTGTGGGCCCTCTACCCTCCCCAAATATGTGGTACTGTTTATTACTGTTCACTTTTTTTTTTTTTAATTTTAGAGAAGAGGTTAGGGTTTTTTTTTGGTTTAAGTTTTTTAGGATTATTGTTTAGGTAGGTTTTAAGTAAAAGTAATTGAGATAGTTCAAATTGTATATATTATGTGCAAGGATTGTGTTTGGATTAGAGAATTTTAAATTTAGAAATAATAAAACTATGGACATCAAAATTTAATATACCACTTAATTTTCTAATATCTTGGGGCATTTTCTATTTTTTGAATGTGAAATCTGGCTTTCTAAGAAAAGTGTACAAAAGTTTTATGGCAAAATTGTAATTTTAGTACGTAAATGTTTTTTTTGCAAAATTTTTATTTTTATTTCATGTTTTATACCCATATACAAATTTATGGATTTTGTAATTTTTCACAGGGAACCACTATTTTTCTGTGTATGACGTCAATTCATGAGCAAAATCGTCATTTCAATTTGTGAATACCTTTTTCAGATATTTTCGAATCCCAAATTCATATTTCATACTTTTAATCACATTCTAATTTTTTAGGTTCTAAATTATCACAAATTTAGAATATGCTTAAAAGTGCGAAATATGAATTTGGGATTCGAAAATATATGAAAAAAAAACATTCACATATTGAAATAACTATTTGTCCTTGAATTGACATAATACATAAAAAAAATAATGGTTCGCTCTAAAAAATTACAAAATTCATAAATTTGTATAAGGGTATAAAACATGAATTTAAAAATAAAAATTTGAAGAAAAGGCGTTTACATACTAAAATTACAATTTTTCCAGAAAACTTTTGTACACTTTCCTCAAAATAAGATTTCCCATTCGAAAAATAGAAAATGCCCCCAGGATATTAGAAAATTAAGTGGTATATCAAAATTTGGTGTCTATAGCTTTATTATTTCTAAATCTAAAATTTTTCAATCCAAACACAATCCTCGAACAGAATGTATGCAGTTTGAACTATCTCAATTACTTTTACTTAAAATCTACCTAAATAATAACCCTAAAAAATCCTAATTTTTTCTCAAAAAAAAAATGAACAGTAGCGTGCGCGTTTTTGGGAAAGGTGGAGGGCCCGCAGACCTTCCCAAATGCAGCGATGTATAAGAAAAAAATGTGAGTCGTTACGAGTATGAAACACAACGGGCATATATTCTACACAAACCTTTCTAACAACCACATTTGCCCTAAAAAATTTGTTTTTGGGCAATATTTTAATCAATTTGCCCAAGTGAGAGCTCCAAACAAACAGCAAAATATGTAATGTAACAGTAGTTCTGAGTTTTTAACTGTTAGTCCTAGACCATGAAATAATCAATTAATCAAGTTAACTATTCAAATAAAATTAATTCAAAAAATGAATAAGACGGGCCTTGCCTCAATATCACATTATAAAATGTGAATTTTTTTGTACCGTTGATAGTTGATAATAAATAACTTGGTAGCAACTAAAAAGTTTGGCAACGTTGAGGCACGTAGTATGCATTTTTTAAAACGATTCGCGTCCCTATAGATTTATTTCTGGTGCAACAAGTCACAGCGCATCACTTCCATGATGCAATAGTCCAACTATTATTGTTGCTTTTGTTGGATTTGCACAATCTAGAGAAGCGCAGAAGCATCTCCACACACCTTACTTTGTCCAAAACTAGTTATATAAAGTAAAAGAAAAATGTTGTCTAAAAAATCATTTTTAATACTTTCATAGCCTTCTATTTATAGGCTAAAAGATACAGGAATATTAATTAAGTATAATAATTATAATAAATAAATTTTTGTTACAAAACATAATTATATAAATTAATAGCAAAATGGTCAAATTAATATTATGGTCGTTATGACCTTTATTATTACTATGAATACTTCATAACAGTCAAGTAATTATATAATGGTCAAATTCTTAATTACAATAATTATAAATACACCATAATGTGGTTAAATATGACCTTATTACTTTATGAATCATTAAATAATTTTATTTGTATTTTATAAAAAACCCCAACATCAACAAACCCATTAAACTTCTCTCAAGCTGTTTACTACTACTAACACGTCAATGGCTGGTAGGTACGTAAACAACAATATCAATCACTTCAGTTTCTACCCTTCTTTTACTTGCGGTTCCTTCTTCTTTCCTCCTCTCCCTTTCCCAAATTACTGAGCCTGTTTGGATACTATTATTTGGTCAAATTATTTAGAATAATTATATGGTTAATTTTTGTTGACCGAGTAAAAAAATTTGAAAAGTATTTGACTAGAGAAAAATTTGTGGATTTGTGTTTGGATAGTGAATTTTTTTTGTTGACTTTTTTAAAAATGTGAAAAAGTGTTTGAATTGTGAAAAGGTTTTTGGTTTGTTTAAAAACTTTGTAACAACTTTAGGAATTTTTGTATACAATTATTCACAAAAGCAATCATGTTTATATTCATGATCTACTTATAAAAATTAAAAAAATTGCGAGTAATAAAATGAGATCCATTATTGGTAGATTTTGTAATAGATTTTATGGAACGAGCACTGATGTTAGATGCTTGTAAAACGACGAGTGCTTGGTAAATTTCAATTTTCAGACAGTATCAGACATTCGTAAAATTACCAGCATCAG
This sequence comes from Mitragyna speciosa, assembly GCA_024721245.1. Taxonomy (NCBI): domain Eukaryota; kingdom Viridiplantae; phylum Streptophyta; class Magnoliopsida; order Gentianales; family Rubiaceae; genus Mitragyna; species Mitragyna speciosa. The sequence continues at coordinate 56,547 of CM045558.1, forward strand.
ATATCAGTGCTCGGTTTACAAAACTTACCATAAAATCCACTGATAATGGATATCATTTTGTTACTCGTGACTTTTTCAAATTTTCTAAACAAATTTTAAACGTAAACGTTCTTGCCTTTTGTGAATAATTGTGTAAAAAGTCCCTAAAATTATTATATAGTTTGAAAAAAATATTTGAAATTTAAAATGAAAATATTTGGTGGAAAAATTCGAACCATTGTTTTTGAAAAAGTGGAAAAAAATTTTTTGTCAAAATTTTCTTGACTTGTGGCCAAATAATTTTCTAACTATTTAAACACATTTTGAAAAAAAAATTTCAAAAAATCCCAAATAATGCTAACCAAACAGGCCCACCATTTCTATACACACGTCTTTTTTTTTTTTTTTTTTTTTTGAATTACTATACACACGTCTTGAATAAAATCCAGTAGTTTATTTTTTTTTTCAGTAAAAATTTTTTTGTTTCTGGTCCGCAGCAAATTCAATTAGGGTTTACTTTACTCTATAGAAGTCCTCGTTTATCGTACTGTTTTAAAACCTGAAGAGTTCCTTCTTCCCCCCTCCCCAATACTTCTTGTGGGGATTAAAAGGAATTTAGATTTCTTCTTTTTTTTTTTTTAGCAGTGAGCAGAGATGCAGCAAACCCCGCCAATGATTCCCGTCGTGCCTTCCTTTCCCCCTACAAATATAACAACTGAGCAGATTCAAAAGGTATTTTTTTCTAAACCCCCCTCCCCCCCAACCCCAAACTATATTTCTCTTTTTTGACGCACACACTTAAATTTTTTACGTTTTTCCCCAACTAATTTCATCCATAACAATTATGGGATTAAAAACGAAATAAAAACAATCAAAAGATTCTATCTTTTGACTAGCTGCCGTATAGTTTTATAAAATTTTAACATAGTTGGGATGTTTTGTTAAACCTCTTGCACCTGCCTGCGGAACTGTTGGGGGTGGGGATCGGGGATATGCCTAGGTTTAGGGCATTCAGTTTGCCCGCCCTTCGAGCGTCTTCTTGCATTTGGAGGTGAAAAATCCGATCTTTTACATATGAACTGGCTCGTTAAAGATTCTGGTGGCTTTCGAGCTATTGGTGAAACTGTTCTTTTGTTATGTTTGTGATATGTATCCGATGTTTGGACAATGAAAGCTATAAAACTTTTTGCTGACAGACAATGAATATTCTCGTCATAGTCCTATTTGGAAACCTCTTTTAAGTATGAAAGGAATTTTGGCACGCACTTCATCTCATTTGGGATTTTGGATTCATGGAAATTGGAAACTAAGATCAGCCTACCTGCATTTGCCAGTTGCATGTATGTATCACATCGTGTATGAAAATATTTATCAGTTTACTCTCATGCTTAACTACGGCCTTTAATAGTGGAGATTCCGTCCTACTGTCCACTAACAGGAACTCTTGACAGTTATGACGTTCTTGTCTTGTACTTGCCATATCCTAGTTGTTGGCAGTTAGGATCTAATCATTAGTATGAAGGCATTTATCCGTGTTAAGCTTCAAGCATTACATCTTTTATGGAAGTTTTCATCTTAGTATCTGGTTATGTTCGATTTTCATCTTTTAACTTTTTGATGTTTACCATCTTCAAATTAATTGCATCATCAGTTACTTGACCTCATGTTACTTGGTTTGTTGTTCCCACATATTATTTTCTCCCCAGACAATTCTTTCATGATGGCAAGCATTTTGTATATTTTCAACACTCTTATAATTTAATATTGGAGTTTCTTGTAACTGTTGTTGTTTTTTGAAAATAACAATCACGACAGTAATAGAATCTTTACTAGTACTATGTAGACATGAAAGGCTCTGCTTCCTACTGCATGGCATATTGTCACCTGGATGGTATTCACTTTGCAAATGCAAATTGTCTGGGGACTTAAGCGGATTGTATGTTTGTAACAACGCATCATTTTTGCAAGGCGTGGGGTTCTTAGAGTAATCTTTATCTTCCTTGCAATGATCATGTGAATTTGTGTCTCTTTTCTTGTTGTCAGTTGCATGTTGTTTAGATGAATTTAATACTGCCCTAAAACCCCAAAAAAAAAAAAAAAAAAAAAGTATTTGTGGTTTTGTCTGACCTCCTTTGGAGGTTTGTGTTTTCAAAGTTTGTGGAAGGTAGATTTTCTCACGCACATGGTTTGGTTCTAAATATTTTATGCAGTACCTTGACGAGAATAAAAAATTGATTTTGGCAATTTTGGACAATCAGAATCTTGGAAAACTTGCTGAATGTGCCCAGTAAGTGGTGACCCCTCTCTCTCTTCTTCCCTCTCTTGCGTGTTCTTGTAATAGGTCTTTTTCTTCAGTCCAAAGTTCAAATTCCATGTCCTGTTTAAAGCTTTTATGTTATAATGAACGAATGAGGCTAGCACCAGAATTTTGTGGACGGCAGTTTGCATTTGACCATTAGCTAATTAAGTGTGAAGCTGAAAGTTTTTCTACTTAAGCTGCTGCTCTATTGGGTACTTTCTTGTAATTATTGGCTGGAGTTTCTTAAAATTGCTGATATAATGTGCCAGTTCCACTGTGTGTTCTGATTTCAAATCTTTGGGGCATATTTGTGTCCATTCTAAAAGAAACATACGCGACCTGGAATTTTTGGCTTGTTGAAAGGAATCACTCTGCCAGTATTCTTGGATCTTTTCCTCATTCTTGATACAATACCATTGTTGTAAGCTCTATAACATTTTAGGGTGGCTATTAGCAGTTAGAGACAGGATTTTTTTTGCTCTTCTATTCACTATAATCATGAGCAGTACATTTCGGCCTAAGCATCAATACATTTGGGATATCTGTCTACATGTATGTGTAAGGATATCGATACTCATCTCCTTTTTTTCTATTAAGTAAACCAGTGTTTGAAAATGTGGCCCCTTGCGAGGTGAGGAGAAATCCCTACAGTGTGAGGCGTAAGCCTCATGTGAGTTGAATATTTAATGATTAAGTATTAAATAACTCTTTAAAAATATACAAAAAAGCAAATAATTGAAAGGTGTAAAAATAATCATAACTCATGGAAATGTTATCACATAAAGGGTTGAATAAGTAATAGACATAAAGTAGTTAAGAAATTTTGCTATTCTTAATTATTTAAGGCCAAACCGGAATACAATGGAGTAGACTACAAAGGAACATAGAATTTATGAGTACAGAAAGGAATAATATGCGAGAAATTTATGAGTACAAAAAGGAATAATATGCTAGAAAGATTTTTTTTTTTAAATTTCTCAAACCTTAGAAAAGTCCTATTCTGACTAAATACAGCCGCTGACATTGTCAAACCTTAGAAAATCACACAAGTCCTGAATACAGCTGCTGACCACCAAAGAACTCGTGTTTTGCATCTCTGTCTCAATCTGGAGTCTGGACACAAGAGTCCTAAGTGGATCCTAGCATTTTGATTTACAACATCAACAATATTCCATTTGTTGATGAATTACCAGTTAATCCTGACCTTTTTTCTTCCCCTATAGCAATGAGTGATCGTTTTTGAGCATACAACTTTTTTCTCTGGTGAACTCCCTAGCAGCTTGCATGTTCTTGTTTGGCTCTTTTGCCTCTCCTCAGCTTTAAGCACTGGACATACAAGTGCCTGCCCCGAGTCAAATTTTTCTCGCCTTGCCTTGCCTTGAGGAGCGCACCTTGAAAACACCTTTTCAAAATTGATGTAAACGAGGTAAAGGATACAAACGAGAGAATCAATTTGAGAGTGAGCAACTGTGGAATTGAATGGTGGAACTTGAGTCCTTTGTCAGCATCTCTTCTGTACGTGGAAATAGCTTTCAATATTGGGATCTATACATGTAACCATGGAGAGTTTTAGATAACTTTTTATCTCTTTCTGAATTTTTTTGAATATTATTAGACAAATGGGGGTTTTTATTCCATTTTGCTAATAATAAATGTGATATTCTGGATAATTTAGGTACCAGGCTCAACTCCAAAAGAATTTGATGTATTTAGCTGCAATAGCTGATGCTCAACCACAAACGCCAACAATGCCTCCGCAGGTCTGACATAGTGCTCAGCTTATACAGTTTTGCTAGTATTTTATTTGTTGCAGAAGCCATGCTTAAATTTGTATACTTGCAGATGGCTCCTCATCCTGCCATGCAACAAGGAGGATTTTACATGCAGCATCCTCAAGCTGCAGCCATGGCTCAGCAAACAGGTATATTTCCTCCAAAGATGCCCTTACAGTACAGTAATCCACATCAACTGCAGGACCACCAGCAGCAGCAATTACATCAACAACATCAACAAGCTATACAAGGGCAAGGGCAAGGGCAAGTCGGTGTTCGACCTGGAGGACCCAGCAATGGCATGCATCCGATGCAGAGCGAGGCAGCCCTTGGAGGTGGTGGAGCTCCTGCATCTTCAGGCCAAAGTGATAGAAATAAACAAGATGCATCCGAGGCAGGGCCCTCAGGCGCTGATGGTCACGGGAGCTCAGCTACTGGGCATGCTGGTGGAGAAGGGCCAGAGGAAGCCAAGTAGTGTGGCCTTAAAAAAGTAAAAAATGTTCAGTCTGAACTTTGACTGTGTGTTTGTTGATAGGAGGCGTCTGTGATAATAGAAGTGGTTCGTGGCTCTTGGTTTTTGCTATAATTAACAGAAAACGGAGTTGCTTTAACAAGGAAGGATAGGTTGGGTTTGTGTTTGTTATGGTTGGCCTGTGTTGTAATTATAGGGAAAAATTAAGCTTGTGGTCTGAGCTTGGGCTTCTCGTCTCTGTTATAAAGCTTTGTGTTTATTAAAGGTCGGTTAGTCCAACTAATTTAGGTCTTGGTGTTACGAACGAATGCACGAATCAGCTTTTCTTGATTCAAGTGGAGCATTTGATTCTCCTGAATAAGGAGCTGTGGGCCTGGAAGCATAAAAAGCTCGATAAATAAGTTGGCTTATTGATTAATGGGATACGACTATATAAATGGGGTGAATGGCAATTTGCATTAGTATCATTATTTGGGTCAGCCGCAGAGCAAGGGATACAAAATCTCTTTGGTTGTGGACAGATGGGACTTTAAACTCTCTCGTGGTCAACAGAGATTCTGTAGGATTAAGTGAAGATTTTGGGGTGCCATATTTGCTTATGATTTCAGGGGTGCTTGGTTGAAGAGTTGGAATTGGAATGGGAATGAAAATTTTCATTTCAATTTCTTTGCTTGGTTCACAGATTGGAATGAGTATCATTCCAAGTCTATACTTAATCAAATTTTTCTATCCATCTAGATTTTTCACAAACCATTTCCCATCTTATCAATTTTGCTATCCGGATTTCTCACGAAACCATTACCCCAGTATTATCAGATATTTCCCATATAATTTTATATCAAACTTCTACTCTTTCTAGGTATTTTCCAACTCCTATTATCCCCAATCATAATTCCAGAAACAAGAGCAGCAATTCTTGTATTGAAACCTAAACAATAGCATCAATTTTCCCACTGGAGCCTTTCCAGATCTTAGGACTAGTAGTTTCATAATGCATATGGGAATTGGGTGTATTGGCCTTTATTTCTGCAGCCTCCTGAACAGCACCTACGTTCCCTTAGCAAGATTTGTGAGAACCAATTTAGCACCAAAGGCACGGATAATTGTTCTTCTCTTAAGACTTATCGAAGCAGGCATGGATGACAAGCTTGTAACCCTTGGCTGCTGCCATAAATGCCAAGGAATTGATGAGTTGATAGGGGAGAACAAAGAGAGATGCAGAGGGGTTAAGAGAGATATAAAGGAGGGGAAGAGAGAGAGCGCGCGATGGAGAGAGAGACAGTAGCAGCGATGGATGGGAGAAAGAGAAGAGAGAGAGCACACTATGGAGAGAGAGAGTAGCAGCGATGGGTGGGAGAGAAAGAGGCAATCGGAGAGAGAGAGATTGATGGTTTGGATAGAATAATTTGGAGAGAAAAGAGTGATGGGTTAGCAGAGAATCAGTTGAGGGTTTTCTCCAAACCTCTCAAAATGTTAAAGAATAGAGGAAATCTACTTTTTAGAAATCATTCCAAAAAGTTGATTCCAATAACCTTAATCCAAGCAACAAATAAGGGAATTAATCCAATTCCTGATTTCCAAACCCTTAAACCAAGCATCCCCTCAATGTTTGTTGTACAAGCTAGTAGTTCTTTTTCTTTTTTTATTCTGCTATGACCATGCTAGTGACGTATCCCATATTGAGCCCCCAATTATACCTGTTAATAAATGCCAAATTGAAAGTACTATATGAACCATGGGCCACAAACTGCGGCATAGGGAACAATAGAGGGTTGAGGCCACAAATCGCGACATAAGGGAACAAATAGAGAATCAAGTTGTTAGAGTTTTATGATTCTACTTTAAAGATCGGAGTTCAAATTTTACCAACACCAATTTTCATTCTCTACTGTAATAGTGTAGGTTTGATTAAAAACAATCGTGACATAGGGAAGAGTAAGGACTCACATGTGCTATTTTTGACAATTTGGTAATAGACAGTGTAAATTAAATCAGCAAGTAAAAGCATATTCAATTTGAGTTTTTCATTCGTTAACTTTTGATCTCAGTCATGAAAATTTTTTCAATTGTGATCCACAAGTCTTGATTTGACACTGTGATACTAATTCATTCAAACCAACCAACAGGACCAGTAGGATCACATGATGGAGGAGATGGCAGATCCTAGGCATCTGCATTAGCGGTCATGAAAATTTGATAAATTATGATCGACAAGTCTTGATTTGACACTGTGATACCAATTCATTCAAACCAACCAACAGGACTAGTAGGGTCATATCATGGAGGAGAGGGGAGATCCTAGGCATCAGCAGCAGCAACCAATTTTCCTCCGAGCCAATCCCCCAAGTTCCATCACTACCATGGCACCACCACTGCTCCTCATCCTATTCCTTAAGAAAAACACATATAGAAACAGAAGACTGCAGAATTCTTCGGGCACCTCTTTCCCTATGATCTTTGCCTCACTGCTCATCCACTTGCCGCCACCTTCACTGCTGTCGTTGCTGATGATCTAATGCTTCCACTCAACATTCTCAACATATAATGGACATTTTCTTCTATTAGGTATAGTATTTTTGCTCTACTTATATAAGAAATCATGTGTTCTTAGTTCTTACCATTGTATTTTTGTCAATTTCTATTGATATTGTCAAGTTTTTTTCTGGCTTTCTGTTGGCATCTAATTTCTTGATTTGCTTGGGTTGCTACTATATATTATTGATTCTTTTCCACAACTTTCAATTGCAAAACTGAAATGTTACTTTCTTGCTCTTATATAAGTTGAATAGTTGAATGAATACCACGTGTCTTCATGGGTTGACACTACAATAAAACTATGCTGGCAGTAACTAAAACTCCATCAATCTAATGGAGTCTTGCTATAGGAGGTTGACAACTTGAATGGTTTGCAGTTAACAGAGGAGCTGTGCAATGAACTAGAGAAGGAATTCACAATTGATGATATACATGTAGCATTAAAACACATGCAACCATGGAAAGCTCTAGGGCTTGATGGCTTGCAAGCTAGCTTCTACCAACATTAGAGTAGGGAAAGAGATTACTTAGATGGCTTTACTTTTTTTGAATGGAAACGTCTCCTTAAGGAGAATAAATCACACAAATATTGTGTTGATTCCAAAGTCAAGAAGCCAACCTTAATTGGGGAATTTAGACCTATTAGTCTCTGCAACATAACATACAAACTAATTGCTAAGGTGCTAGCTAGCAGACTCCAATCAGTGATGTCGAGTTTAATAAATAAGGAGTAGAGTGCTTTTGTCAAAAGTAGACAAATAATGGACAATGATCATTGCCTTTAAAGCTTTCCATTAGCTATAGCATTTGCAAGAAGGTCAGCCGAAGAGGGTTTCTCTTAAGTTGGATTTAAGCAAAGTTTTTGATACAGTGGAGTGGGGTTTTTTGAAAAATATGATGAGATGCTGTGGGTTTCTTGAAGGTTTCAGAAGAAAGATCACGGAATGTGTGTAGTTTGTGTCTTATTCAGTAATCATCAATGGTAAGGAAACTAAAAGTTTTGTGCCTACCAAGGGTCTTACACAAGGAGACCCATTGTCTCCATATCTCTTTATTTTGTGTGCACAAGGTCTAATAAGGCTGATCAAGAATGGGACTGTAGGAAGGTATCAGAATGGGAAGCTTAGGCCCTCACATCACTCATTTGCAATTTGCAGATGATAGTGTTCTTTTTGCTAAGGCCGATGAAGATCATATAAGTAGAATCATCAAGGTATTGGACAAATATGAAAACATGTCAGGACAAAATATCAATTTGGGGAAATCCAAGTTATATGTTAGTAAGAACATAAAAGAGGATGAGAAGTAGCAATTGGCAAGGAGATCGGAAGTTGCAACTAATGATGGCAAGGGGCTTTATCTGTGTAAGCCGTATATGGTAGGAAGGTCAAAAAATGAAAATTTCTCTTTTGTTGAAGATAAAGTGTGCAACAAACTAAAGGGATGGAATGAAAGATGTTTGTCTCAATCCGGAAAAGAAATCCTGATCGAGGCAGTTGCTCAATCTATTCCTACTTAAATTATGTCGTGCTTTAAGTTGACTAGGAAAATATGTGAAGATACTAAGAGCATGATTCGTGATTTCTGGGGGAAAAGAAGGAAAATGAAAAGCAAATATGTTGGTTAAGCTGGGATAGATTGTGTAAGAGGAAGAATAAAGGAGGGTTGGGATTTAGAGACTTGGAGGCTTTTAATATGGCCCTCTTGGCAAAACAAGATTGGAGGATCCTAAATAATTCAAATTTGTTGGCAGTTAGAGTATTGAAAGTAAAATATTTCCCACAGTCTGATTTCCTACAAGCTATATCTTCAAGAAAAGCTTCTTTCCTGTAGAAAAGTATCACTGAAGCCGGAGACCTTGTGGAAAATGGTATGAGATGGAGAGTAGGAAATGAAAGTAATATTAATGTTTGGCAGGATCCATAGTTGCCTAGACACTATACTTTTAGGGTCTTACCCTTGAAGAAGCGCTCTTGGCCATATACAAAAGTTAAGGATCTAATATATTTTAATGCTTGTAAATGGAATAAACATATGCTCCAAAGGTACTTTCAAGCTGATGAAGTGGAGTTAACCAAAAAAATCCCACTCTCCCCGTGGTGGCCCCAAGACACACTTGTATGACATTTCTCTAAAAAGGAGAATTTGAGGTGAAGTTTGCCTATCATCTAGCGATGGATATGAAACAAAAATTGAAAGGTAGTGGAGCAACATCTTGAAAGGAAAAGGAGCATAAGATGTGGAATAAATTATGGAAGCTTAAGTTACCACCAAAAGTCAAGATATTTTTATAGAGGGCTTGCACAGATTCATTGGCTACGGGGCAAAACCTACAAGGCAGACTAAAAATTAACTCTTATCAATGTAGCAGATGTGGATATGAATTGAAGACGGAGAAGCATATCCTTTTTGAGTGTAAAGAAGCAAGATAGGTGTAGAAAATTTGTGGTTGGGAAAAGGTTGTGATGAGGACTGGTTTTGTTATATGATGGAAAATTAGGACATATAAATTAAAAGAAGTGGGGGTAATGTTATGGCTGTTAGGAAATCAATATACTAATAAACAATTGATGCAGCGGAATTTAAAATTGATTTTCAACTAAGATAATTGATTATCTATATAAAAACGAGAACATACCTTTTGATGACGTAATTAAATGAATTAACCTGATCAAAGATACGCGATGTCAACCACAGCTGCATACGTGTCCGGCCTCTAAGGTATTCACACGAACATCTTCTTGGAATCCTCATCAGAATTAATTAATACCAAGTGAATAAGTTATATCCACTTGACACGTCGCAACAAGAAGAAAATTGAATAAAAAAAACTATTTTTCTCTCTCTAATTTTCTAATGTTACATTGAATACCGTGTCAAATTTTGGTGTTTAAGACTTATTTATAGAGCAATAATCAAGACATCTTATCCAACAAGAATTCGGTAATAGGTAACTCTTACCTATTAAGATATCTTACCAAATAAGATATTTAGTAGGTTTTAATTTCCTTCAAAAGGAAATTCTTCCACTATTGTAATTTCTCTATTTATTAATAAGTCCTTAAGATTAATTATCTCACAAATTAATCCTACAATTATCATATAATTATTTAAATCAATTTAACCTAATAATTAGTTCTATTGTGTGTGACCCTCTTGGCAATAAATATAATTATATCTTAGAATTAATTAACTTTAGTATAAAACCAATAAACTCTCACTTGGACTAAAGTCAATTTAGTCACAAGGATTCTAAAATTGAATAAATTAAACGACTTTAATTTATCATTAATCAAAATTAATTAATTTATATTTATAAATCAACATTGACCTCTAGCTAGGTGTCATAACCACCCAAGTGTTAGGAAAATCAAGTGATGGACTTCACCTATCCATGAATCAGATTTCGTGTAATTATTATCCTTTCACTATACTATATTCCAAATTAGTACAAGAATACGGTATACGTGCCAACTTTTAATGTACTAATTATTATCCTTTCTTGTTCCTGAAATTTAACTCATTTTTAATAAATTTAGAACTTTTCTAAATTGTTGACTCGTTTGCTAACATTTATAAGTTGATATTTCAACAAGTGTGGCTACAATAGGAATATACTCTCTCACTATTAAGAGTGGTGAATCCTATATTAATCATAAACTATCAATTCGTGTTTCTTATTATATCCAACTTCTATTTTACACATAATCAATTGCGAATTATGGACTAATAGAGTTAAGTACAACAATCTACACTAAAGATATTTTTATGATCTCAAGTCAAATGATCACTTACATTATTGTCACGTAGATATTATACCATTAGCACTTCAATAGTTAACCTTATGGAAATCTCTAAATAGATCAATCCAGTGAATTTGTTCTCCAATAATTCACCCATTTATCATCATATATGTTAATCTATCCGCATTAACAATATCCTAAATATTGTTAATACTATGATTAGAGATACTTTAAGAATAATAAATATTATTCTAAGAACTTTATCATTAAGAAAATAAATAAATTTTAAAATGATAAAATGCTATGTTATTATTATTGCATAAATAACAATCAAACAAATAGTTTGTCAAATCACAAGTCAATCTCCCACTTTGAATGAATAAACATGATTATCATGTTTCTTTTGAGTTAATGCTTTAGTTACTAGATCAATCATATTATCCTTAGTGAGAGTCTTATATCTTTACATTATTTTTACTAATTATTTTCTTAAATAAATAGTATAGCCAAAATAATTGTTCATATTATAGATAAGACCGTAAGTTCAATAATGAACTTCTAGATCCAACTAAGCTCGTAAAGGTACAAAGAACTTGACCTTTGTTGTAGAAGCTGTTATAGTGTCTAACTTAGAACTCTTTTAATTAGCAACACCATTATTCAACGTGAATACGAGTACATATTGTAATATATTATTATTTTTAAAGAATTAAATATTTATATTTATAAACCCATACACTTCTAAAGTGTGAACTCCATAAATCAAGAATAATCCATTAATTCCTATTTAAGTACTTTAGGATATTTTTGCCAAATACCCAGTGACACTGACCAGAATTAGGTTGATATTTACTCATAACACTTAGAGCATAGGAGACATTAAATCTCGTACATAACATAACGTAACATACTTTATAGATCTTATTGCAAAAGTTTAGTGATCTTTTATATGCTATAATCTTGACAGGTGTCTTATGACACATGTCTCTCGAAAGAATATTTTCATGTCACACAGAAACCCTTCATTTGATTGCTCTATGCTAAACTTTTTTTTAGTATCTTGTCTATGTACGTAAATTGAGAGACCAAACAACCTCTTAGATCTATCTCTATAGATCTAATTTTTTAAAAAATAGGTTATCTTTCTTCTAATGTTTCATACACAAATTCTTGGACAGTCACACCTTTTACATTTTAAAGCATAAGTATATATTTTTTCAACAATAATATATCATGCACATAAAGTGTTAAGAAAAATCAGTGCTCCCACTTACCCTCTTATATACACGAGACTCGTTTTCGTTTTAAAAAAATCAAATTCTTTGATTATTTCATCAAAACAAATGTTTTAACTCCTTAATTTGTAAGTAATCATATTACTATCCATGTTGATATTTCTTTTAAAGATCTTCTTGCACCCTATAAGTTTTACCCCTTTAGGTGGTTCGACCAAAGTAAATACCTTGTAGTTGGACATGGAATCCATTTTAGATTTTATGACTTTACGCCACCTCAAAGAGTTTACATAAGACATGGCTTCTTCGTAGCAAGTGGAACCGTCATCAATTATGACTAGCACATCATTACTCTCATTTATGAGAACTTTATATCTCTAAAGAGAATGATGTACTTTACTAAAATTATGAAGATTTTGTGTAACTTGAGCTTCCGTTTGTGCCTCTTCAATATATGGCTTAAGCTTAGGTTCCAACTGTTATTTTTGTTTGTTTGAAATTCTTGAATTTCTTTAAATTCTACTTTACTCCCATCGCTTCTTTAAAAAATAAACACTTTTTCGAGAAAGATAGCATATCTTAAGACAAACAATTTTACTCAAGATAATTGTAAAAATAACATCCTAAATTTTCTTTAGAATATCCCCACAAACAAACATTTATAAGACTCAATCTCAAACTTGTCCGATATGATGCTTCACATAAGCAAAATATCTCCAAATTGTCATATGACTAAAAATTAATTTTCTACTATATCATATCTTATATGAGATAGTATCAATCAATTGTAGTTAAAAATTGATTGAGTATATGGGAGACAAATTTTAAGACAAAATTTTAAAATTAGAATGGAAGTGTAACACGGCTCATCACGGAATATATCATATCTAATAAGGCATAATTCTTCTCTTTTAGACATATCATTCAATTATGGTGTATATAATGGAGTCCGTTGAGGAAGAATCTCATTTTTCTCTCTAGATATTTTGAAACTTGTGACTCAAGTATTCTCTATTTCGATTAGATTTCACTGTTCTAATACTCTTGTCAATTTGTTTCTCTATTTCAATTCTAAAGGTCTTGAACTTTTTAAATATCTCAAATTTGTATCTCGTAAGATACACACAACCATATCTAAAATGGTTATTCGAGAAAGTGATAAAATATAAAAAATTACATTTAGCATGGATCGATATTAGGTTACAAATATCAGTATGTATAAACCCAAAAAAATTACTAGCACATTCACTTTTTTAATAAAAAATGTTTTGGTCATTTAAACAAGTAAATAAGATTCGCATGTCACATAAAATTCAAAATCGAATGAGTCCAAGTATATATTTTTATGTAACTTGAATATGCGTTTCTTATTTACATAACTAAGTTTAAAATGTCAAATATAAAATTATTTCAAAATATCAAGTTTTGTTTCTTAATATTTATGTTGAAAATGGACTTGTCAAAATCTAGAATATTTAAACCATTGTTTAATAAATTAGTATTACTTAGAACGCCATCACGCAAAAAGAATAACATTTATTCTTTTGAGTAATGGTAAATCTATCAACATCTAATGCAAACATAGATATTATGTTCTTTGTAAACATTAGAATATACTAGTAATCCTTTAATTGTAAAATAAGTCCATTTGGCAAAATAAGTGTATAAGTCCCTATGGTTAATGTCACAACTATTGCTCCATTACTTAGATGTAGTTCAGCTTTTTTCTTTGCCAAAAATCTATTATTCTCAAGATCTTGCATATTGATGTAAGTATGGGATTCAAATATAGTATTTAATACCCAAAAATCTTGATTAGTAGATTACTTTATGTCAATCATAAGCATTCTAGAAGTCAAAGTCTAACCAAACCTTATTGACTTTTAAATCTTAAGACGAGCCATATAATACCCTTTCTAATACTAATTGCTTTGGATTGGAAACATATGCCTATAGACTTGGCCATTTTGATAACACATTTATACTTTGTTATGGCTATTTAGGCTTTATCAAGACTAGTTTTGGATTTTTCCTTGACAAGTAATAAAGTGTCCATTGATTTCTAAACAAATTGCTCTTTATATATCTCATATTTATTGGTCCTAAATTGTGTATCAGATAATTTTTTGAGATGCACAATCATGGATCAAGCGTTCATTATTTTATAATGTTTTTATAACTTAGGAGTTATATACAATAATATGATACAAGCAATGGTATCATTATTGTATTTATGTATCTCGCATGCATTTTTATTTCCTAACTATTATTGTCAATTAGGACAATTGAAATATGGGTATCAAAAACATAATCTATAATCACATGTTTGAAAACCATTCTCAAGTTTTATACTAATTCAAAATTCATATTAAAATGGAGTTATATAAAGTGGGTTATGTGTTCACGTGATTATACATTCTACAACAAGAAAATAAGAAAGAATATAACTTTATATTTATGCAATAAACAAAATCAAATAGAAAATATATGGATATAAAAATTTTGGTTTTGCTACCACAAGTTTATTCAAAACAATATCCCTCAAAATTGATTCGAGAATTTTTATAAAATTCTTAGTGGGCTAGAATCCCATTTCGATTATTTTTAATCTTGAGTTAGCTGAACAAATCAAAAATAATTTCAACAGGTAGGTAACAATTATCAATTACAATTTTTGTAACTCCTAGATAGTTATGTATCAACTCCTGATACACATATCACATATGTTTTGTAACTCCTTGCATCAAAGACACATGACCTTGAGTTAGCTCAACAAGCCATAAGTTTTTTGTTAAATCAAACCCATTATTCAAAGATCACAACTTATAGTAGAAACAAATTATTGGTAAAATAACTTTGAGTTAATTCAACAAGTTATTCTAACAAGGATTGTTTAAACTATAATAATGGAAGGCAACTATTTATGATTTAATATTTTTAATTAAATCAAAACTATTATTTAGAGATCATATTTCATCATAAACATATTCTAGATAGAATAACTTTGAGTTAACTCAACAAGTTATACCAACAAGAATTGTTTAAATTATAATAATAGTTATGATATATTTATTTTATTTAAATCAAAATCATCATTCAGAGATCATATCTCATAGTAACAAATATTCTTGATAGAATAACTTTGAGTTGGCTCAACAAGTTATCCTTACAAAATTATTTATACTATGATAATGATAGTAATCTATTTTTTTATTTTTTTTATTGAGGGATAAATTATGCTATCATTGTATACATATATTATATATGAAAATAAATATTTGATCAAATAAAACATACAATATGCAATAAATAAAATCACATTATTTTATCAAATATAAAATTCACTTATGATAGTCATTTAAATAAAATAAATCTCATTATTTTATTAAATATAAATCACATATATTATTTAAATAATCACATTAAAAGAATATATAAAATTTTAATCTATATGTATTTTAATTCTAATCATATTAGAATTGATTTAATTAAATAATTTGAGAAGTTTTTGGGCAAAAATTAATTAAATAAAATCATTCGGGCCAACACAACAAAGGAAGAAAGAAATCAGGGGCCAAATTGCAAAAAAAAAAAAAAACTGTCATTTTCAGGTGTAGTCAAAACATGCGCCTTTGACCAAGATTTTTTTTTTATTTTTTTAAAATTACGACGCCGTTTCGAAGTGAAGTTTCTAGGTCATGGTCAGCGCATGTGTTGAGCTCTTTTTTTTTTTTTTTTTTGGATTTGGAAGTCGAAACGACGTCGTTCGATGCGTAGGGTTTTCAACCACTAATCTTCTTATCCCTCTTTCCGACAACGGCATGTCCAGATTTCGTCCTGCCAACCTTGGCCTGATCATTTGGCCACATGCTACTGCGACCAGAACAATTCCTATCCCATGTAGCCACACCGGCTAGGTAACCAGATTTCTCTGGTTGTAGCTGATTCAGCGTTAGCTCTGGCCTTTACTAGATCTCCTCTAGCGAAGCTCCGGCCGGCATCTTCTGGCCAAACTCAAGCGGATCTGCTAGGCCTTTATCAGCTGCGACCAAATTGATCACGGTTAGTGACCAAAATCAATATGGTTGTGCGCCTTTGCTTATGACGGGTCGAGATATGAGGCGATCGGCCTGTTTTTGTCTCTGACTGTGATTGGATGCGGTCGGGCCGTTCACCGTCTGTTATGCCGACCCGCTACCCTTCCACGTTGCCGAAACTCTGATTTGTCTCTGTTGTTAGAACTTTTTCTGGTAGCTTTCAATTTTCAAAAAACACAAATTTCAAGTTTTATAAACCCGTAACAAATGTTTAAGAAAACAAAAATTTCATTAAAATTTCATCAAACAGAACGATGAAAATTTCAAGAAAATTTTGTTCAACTATTTTGAAATAAATTTTTAAAATATTACTTCTCAAATTCATCAATTAAATCACTTATACATATGAATAATTGTTCATGATAGCAAATTATGTATTGAGAATCAAAACATGTTGTTCTAATACCACTATTAGGAAATCAATATGCTAATAAAGAATTGACGCAATAGAATTTAAAATTGATTTCCAACTAAGATAATTGATTATTTATACAAAAATGAGAACGTACCTTTTGATGATATAATTAAACGAATTAACCTAATCAAAGATACGCGATATCAACTACAGTCGCACACGTGTCCGGCCTTTAAGGTATCAACACAAACACCTTCTTGGGATCCTTATCAGTATTGATTAACACCAAGTAAATATGCTAGATCTACTTAACACGTTGCAACACGAAGAAAATTGAATAAAAAAAATTATTTTTCTCTCTCTAATTTTCTAGCGTTACATTGACTACTGTGTCAAGTCTTGGTGTTTAAAACTTATTTTTAGAGCAATAATTAAGACATATTGTCCAACAAAAATTCGGTAAAATGTAGCTGTAGACACGAAATTTTGAAACACCCCTTATAAGAAAATGTATTTTACCTCATTTGGAGATACTTTTTATTTTTCGGGGGGCTAATTGTAATTTTTGGATAAATTATGTCTAATTAGTTGTATCAAGGGATAAAATAGTAATTTCACCGTGTAAATATTATTTTATTTTAGTTTATTTTTTTATACATAATTTTACTTGTTTTTATCATTATTTCTAATTTTAATGATTTTTTGGAGTCATCTAGTATTTATTTAAAATTTTAGTATTTTTTTTACTTAATGGCACGTTTTCCTAATGCATTCTTTTATGAGAATTTTTCAAGTAAAAATTTTTTATGCATATTTCATATATTCATGAATTTTCTGTATAAATTTCATGATTTTTAGAAATCGTTTAGTATTTATTTTAATACTTTACTTTTTTTTCTATTAATTGCACATTTTAATGTTATATTATTTTTTTAAAATTTTTGCGGTAAATTTTATTTACTCATTTTTATAACTCTAAATTTTAGTATTTTTCTTATTGATTTTAAGGAATCTAAGTATCTTTTATTTTAATTTACTTTATTCTATTTCATTTGTTTTTCTTTATTTTCCTTACAAAATTTTTCCTTAAAAAAAAAAAAAAAAGGCCTGCCTGAACAGCAGCAGCGTTGTTGTTGCTATTGCTGCTAAAATGGCTGCTAGTCAGCTATGCTTTCTGTTCCAAATCTCATCATTTCTCAGCCACCCTAAAAATACCCATAGCTTCCAAACACCATCATCCCAACTACTATTTTGTTCAATCACATCACGCTCCTTATTTGCACTCATTTTTATCAGATTTTAGGAATTTTCCTGCTCATTTTTACCACTTTTTTTGTCATCCCCTCACCACAACGGCAAGATACCCACTCAAGTTCACACTCACAAACTACTGACTCTCTCTCACTTTTTCATCTCTCTCTCGGCCTTCCCTCACAACACATTGAAGCTCACAACTTCATCAACCTGCATAATACACACAAGAATACACTACAGACACATTGCACATCACTCACTCAGTTGCACCCACATCTGCAAATCACACGCCCAGACAATACACACAAGAACACAACCACAGGACTAGATTTCACACACAGGCACACAATTCACACCAGCATACACACACAGAGAACAAGTCCATCAGCAACATACACAATCACATGCGCACAAAAATCAAACACAATAGCTCCACCACCGTCGGAAGTCACCCGCCAATCGGCTGAATTCTACCATTGCAATTACCACCGTCGGCCATTCCAGCAAGCTCTTACCATTTCTCTGCCAAACAAGGTAAGATTCTACAACCCTTCTTTATTTTTTTTATACAATCTGAATTTCTACCCGAATCTCATAGTTGTTAATTAAAATTGGACCAAGCAATTATAGTTTAGTTTCTAGATTTGGGGAGTTGGATTTGAGAAAAAGAGGACACCGATTGGGGAAAGATTTGGGGGAGTTCGGCTAAGAGATTAGAAAAGAGAATCCAAAAGATCGAAGAGAGAAAAACTGAACAGGGGGAGACCGAAGGGAGAGAGACCGAAGGGAGAAAGACCGAGAAGAGAGAGACTGAAGAGAGCTAGAGACCGAAAAGAGCCAGAGACCGAAGCGAGAAACCGAAGAGAACTAGAGACCGAAGAGAGAGACCGAGGAGAGAATGAGAGAGGAAATGAGACCGAGGAGAGAACTAGAGACCGAACCTGTTAAAATTATGAATTTGTGAAATTATGAATTTGTCCTTTAAATCTTGCAGAAATTACATTTAACTCCCCATGCATTGCTGGAATTGTATTTTGGTCCTAGAATATTGCTGAAATTCTATTTTAACCTTTGAAAGTTGCTAAAAATTTGTAATTTGGTCACTAGTATTACTAAAAATTGCATTCTTGTCTCCCAAACCTTGCTGAAATTTTTATTTTTGTTATTATACTTTGCTGGAATTATATTATTGCCCTCTAATATTGCTGGAATTTATATTTTTGCCCCCCAAGTAACTAGAACTTGAATTTTAGTCTTTGAATGTTGCCGAAAATTGTATTTTTACTCTTGAATGTTGCTGAAAATTATAATATGGTGTTTAATACTTGTTGAAATTTACAAATTGGGGCTTATTATTGCTGTGAAATTCATTTTTATCCTTGAATAATTGCTGAAAATTACAATTTAGTTCTTAAGTTACTGGAATTTCAATTTGATCCTCAAATGTTGCTGGAAATTTTTATTTTGGCATTGTGCTTGCTGGAAATTATGTTTTAGCCTTTTTAAATTTGTTGTAAACTATGTTATTACCTTAATTAGGGTTTAAAAATTGTAATTTCACTCTTTTGTTTGTTGTAAATTATATTTTTACTCTAAAAATGTTGCTTAAATTTTCACTCTCAACCTAAAACCTTGGAATATTTTTATCTTTTTGTCAAAAATTTTTTTTAATTATTTCCTCAAGTTTTTTTTAAAAATTGTTTTCTTTTCATATTTAATTTTTATTTTAATGCTCCAAAATTTAGTCTTTTATCTAATTAATATTCAAATTAGTGTCTTTATTTCTCTATTGGTTATTTTGATGATTCTTATTTGGGTGCTAAAAGTTTAAGTATGTATTATTGTGTTTTATTTTTTATTATTTTTATTTTCCTCATTTTACTTTATTTATTTATTTATTTTTGCTTAAACAATTTTCATTTTTCTTCCTGAATATTTAACTATTATTTTTTTTAATTTTGTTTATTATTGCTATAATTGTTTGAGTTATTGTGGCATGTTTATAGTGATTAGTATGAAATTATTTAATTAGTAGTTTATTTATTTAAATAGTGATATTTTTGACATGTTTGTTCATTTTATTAGCAATTTGTACCGAATTTACGAATGGGAGATACCTCTATTACCCTTTTAATTTCTCTTTATATGCTCTTATGTGCTCCTATGTTTTTTCTTATGTGTTTTCTTTATATATTTTTTAAGTGTTTATTATTTTATTTATATGTGAGCATTTATCTATGTTATGTTATTTATTTAAATTTAATTTTAATTATTCAAAGGAATGTAATAGATAGGTAATATTCAATTTAACGAAAATTTTGTACTTAGATAGTTAATGTAATAGATAGTTTATATTTTCATTTAGTTAACAAAAGATTTTATATTTTAGATAGAAAATATAATAGATAGTTTAGATAGGCTATTTTGATTATCTTTTTCTATTTTAGATTGTAATTAGGTTTTTCTCCGGTGTAATAGTTAGGGCTCTTGTGTGCTATGTGCTTATGTGTTTTATTCGCTTTTCCTAGGATTTTGCATCTAGAATATTATGCTTGTATGCTATGTGATCCTATGTGCTATTATCTGCTTTTATGTGATTATTGCTTTAATCTATGTTTTATTTATTTATTTACTTACTTGTTATAATATATGTGCATCGTCGCTACATTAGTTCAACGCTAGTTGTGGTTAATTCTAGTTTCTTCGCTAGTCTAACGCTAGCGGAGAATTTTTAGAAAATAGGCTAGTCCAATGTTAGAACTTTAGGTCATTTTAGCATTAGAATCACTTCTCGTGTGCATTTCATCTCACTTCACACACATGTTCTCTTTTAGATCTTTTTTCATTTTTGCATAGTTTTTATGTATTATTATTTTTATTATCTATTTTTACATATATTCAATGCTTGGCATATAGGTTACATTTTACATAGAATCTTAGGTCATTTGTGTGATTTTTTGACTAAGAAATAGTCATCTATTCATGTGGGAAGCGGTGGCGTACATGCCGTTCCCCCCTCCGTGACTAGGAATTACTAGTCACGAGTTTATTAGTCCCCCGTACCCGATATGTTGCATCCCTATTTTCTTTGTTCACTTACTATCTATATAACTATGTTCCTTTTCTTTTGCATGCCATTTTGTATCTATACTCGTGACTCCATCGAGATTTAGATTCGAGTTTCGCAATTCATGCGATAATCTCGACCAGACCTCAAAGGAATATTTTGTCCCTTAACGATATTTCTTTTTAGGACTAGATTTGCATTCATATAGTTGCATCCAAATGTGATAAAATCTTAGGGTTATATTAGGAAAATTTAGACTAAATCTCGCAACTAGTTTCGGTTAGGTTGAAAGGGTGCCTTAGGCGCAAGCATTTGCCTTCCCTTTCTTCAACTGTGACTCCTGAACTTTTTTCTCTTATTTTCAAATACCTGAAGTTGTCTTAAAAAAGGGTTTTCTCGTCTTTTTTATGTTTTCTCAAAATCATTTTTCTAAATAAATCATTCTCAATTTTCTTACGTTTATAAAATATTTTTCGGTAGTTTGGTATACCAAAACTCAATACTAAATAGCGACTCCTTTTTCACTAAAAACCCTTTTTTAGACTCTATTTTCGGGCCAAAAAATCGTCGCATTTTCAATGTCCCATTTTAGGCCATTTTCTTTTTATTTGCAAAATAAAGCATTTTTTTTAAAAGATCACATCTTTCATCAAACCATTTTTTGTAAAGTATTTTCTAAAAATAATTTTTACAAAAACCTACACTCTTTTTCCAACAAATAAACATTATTCCTTTTTCCGTCTTTCGAAAAAATGGGGTGCGACAGTAACCTTTAACTATTAGGATATCTTACCAAATAAGATATTTAGTAGGTTTTAATTTTCGTCAAAAGGAAATTTTTCTACTACTATAATTCCTCTATTTATTAATAAGTCCTTAAGATTAATTATCTTACAAATTAATTCCGTAATTATCATATAATTATTTAAATCAATTTAACTCGAGAGTTAATTCTATTATGTGTGACCCTTTAGGTTCCTAATCACTTGGCAATAATTATAAATTATATCATAGAATTAATTGGCTTTAGTACAAAATTAACAATGACCCAATTGGAAAAGTAGAAATGGGAAATTATTTGAAGGTCAGGATTGGGGAGCTAAGAAAATCTACAGGTATGGTCGACAATTTCCCCATGATTTCTAGAAGGCATTAGCTAAGGATGAGATATCATTGGAAATCCAAATTGAACAATGGATTCCTCTAGCAGAAAATTATTTAAAGATTAATGTTGATGGAGCTTTTTCCACTAAGGGAGTAGGCATAGGTATCATCATCAGGAACTTAGCAGGTGAGTTGGATGCAATAATTTGTGAGAAGTTGAGTGACTGTATGGATGTAGAACATGTGGAAACTCTTGCAATTATGAAAGCTTTCTTATTTGCCCAAGCGTACGACATCACTCATTTTGTGGTTAAAGGTGGCGCATCAAATGTTGTTAACAAAATTAATAGCAAGGGGGATGATCTCTCATCTACGAGGAACATCATTAATGGGATCAAGACAATGCTAGCTCAATTTCCATGTACTCAAGTAGTTCATGTTAGCAGGAAAAACAATGAACCAGCTCACTTGGCAGCAAAATTAGCAGTGGATTTCTCTTACTGTAAACTCTAGTTGATGGATTTTCCTCCAAGCACTGCTACTTTTAATGATTTAAGGAAATGAATCCCCTCTTTTGGTTATCAAAAAAAAAAAAAAACTTCACTGTTTATATGATGATTCTCGAATGCATCAGTACTTTCCAAACTCCGGTGGCAGAGGCAGTAAATAGTGATGTTCCCCCAAGTCATATTACTATTATTATGTAAAATGGAAGTTTACATTTAAGATTATGTACTTATTTTATCTTTTTTAGGTGTTTCGGGTTTTTTTTAATTGAAGTAATGTTCAAATTTGTATTTTAATAGATATTGTCATACCCCTAACCCGCACGTGCCAGGCAAGAGACAATCGCCGTATCCTCAATAAACGAGAATACAATTATCATTCTAAAAACACCACTTTAATATTTAATAATATAATTATATAAGTGTGGTACATACAAATAATAAGAAAATAACCTAACATCTATTTTAGGCCTACATGCCCAATCAAAATATAAAACGTAACTTAAAGATGTTTTACACATATCCATACTACATAACCTTAAAACTTAACAATAATATCTACTACATAAAACATAAAGCAATCAGTAAAAGTCATCTTCTGGGTCCAGGTCTATAAAAAAAAAAAAGAGAGAATGGATTGAGCGACACGATGCTCAGTAGGTAGCATAGTACACCTCTGTTGGATCATGCAGCTATATGTAATTATACTACTTTTGTAACATTTGTCATACTATACCACATGCATAATCAATTCAAATAACTGTAACGTAAATCTAATACTCATAAAATTATTTATCAAAGTCGAGTGACATCAAATCACATAACATAACATGAACATTTTCATAGCATATTTTGTCAATTAAGAAAACATATCAAATATGGCTCATAAACATGCACATGTAATATTCGGCTTCTGAGTACTCAGCCTAGAGTTTAACCCCATTCTAGGAGGGCGGTAGGTCAAGCATTTTCCTTGATCTTCACTTAACCTACCCATACATGAGTCAATCGGCTACGGGCTTTATACCGACTACCATGACTATCTATAACCAATCAAGCATTTTCCTTGATCTTCACTTGATTGTCATACATGATAGGACTATAGCCCCTACCGTCTATTTCATGACCTATTTAGAGCCTTTCATACTTAAAAATCATTTCATACGTCACATGCATAATTCAATAAAATAATAAAATAAATGTCAATCATTTTTTCTAAGCACTTAACACATATAAAACATTTGAAAGTAGGCATACATGATCCATCTTTTGCATATATTCAAAATAAAACTATTTAATAAAAATACAGAGGATAAACACCACCTACTCTGGACTTGCTTGATCGGATACTTCTAACTCCTCTTACTCTTGGGTTGAACCTATAGTAGATTACACAGTCATTCTAATTAGATTGTATTTTTATTTATTTTATATATATAATATTTTTTTTAACTAAATATCACATCCCTAATCTAAGAAAATTTAGACAATCTAAATCCCAAACCTATTTACCCAAAATAATAATAATTTCAAAATCTCCAAATTATTATCAAATCTTAGTTACTCTTATCCGACTAATTAATAACTAAAACATACACTAATCCATAATTAATCTATCAATTGGAAACTTAAATTAAATAAGCTACCAGAGAAATTCAACTAGAAATTCAACTAAAACATCTATGAAAATATTTATTATTATTTTTTTCCAATTGACGATCGCAATACATGTAGGTAACTATTAGTCTAGATTATCGATTGACATCTATTATAAATTTCTAAAATTTAAATAATGATAAATACTAATCATTAATTAATGAATGCCACTATTTAATATTTCCTATAGCCCTAGACTCAAACTTACCTACTGGAACGTACATAGAGGATTAGTAGTAATACCTTAATCATTATTTTATTTGTTATCCTTATCCCTCAATTCCTACTGTTCACCATAAGAAATTCCAATTCTTATACGCATGCCAATTGTTCTGGCACCATGTAATTCAAGTCATTTGCTATATTATGCTATGCTACTTAAATTTAAAATTTTTTTCCAAGCCATGAAATTCAAAACTCCAGCTTTTCAATAATAATAATAATAATAATAATTTAGTAATAAACTATCATCTAGATAATAAAATTAATGTGTTATGTAATACCTTTGTAAATAAAGTACTTATGGAACTGACCATAAAAGAAAAACTAACAAATTGGCAATGGAAATTTGGTTTCCAAATCACCAAGGATAGTTTTAGTAGAAATTTGGTTGTTCGTCTACATTCATTATCAAAGTTTCAAAGGGCAAATAGGATTTCAAAACCAAACAAGAGTGAGCAAGTTATTCATATGAAAGTTAAATATAAAATAGTAGTAGGGAATAAGATTATGAAGGAATTAATTAGTAGTACGTTGGACATGGTAGATAGTAAGAGTTGTAGAAAAGATTAGAAGTCAAAGATGAATTTGACGGCAAGACAACATATTAAATTAGAAGCCAATTGAAAAAGTCACAATTGGTTTTCATATCTATCGACAAAGCTAACAGAAAACATGTGCCAATTAAAAAAAATATACTGCTACTAGCAATTTGAGACTTAAATAGAACTCAATGCAAATATAAGAAGGAAACAAATTAAGCTAAAGTTTGGTTTTGAGCATTTTAAGAACTAGCAATTAAAAAAAAAGTTAACGAACTGGTAGTGAGAACAAAAATGACTAAATAACTAAATAAAGAAAATATATTAGATGCTTACTTGTTTTGGGAGAGAAGTATTCTAACTAGAATTCTGATCAATCAACTGGATCTATCCTCTCCTTAGAAGAGTTTCTATACCCTTAGAAGAGTTTCTATTGTCTGTATGAAGGAGAGAAAACTAAGACTGAGTGTGTGTGTGTGTGTGTGTGTGTGTGTTGGAAACAAAATGAAATCTCGTACGTTTAGTTTATCTGATATGTTTAGTTGCACAAGTAGTTTAGGAAGTTACCACTTTCTTAGCAAACACCTACCCATTATCAAATCATGTCCTCTCAACTCTTTTTCACTACCAGATAACTTCTCTCACAAGATAAATTCCCATACGTTATTTAATTATTAATTATACAATGTCATTATTATTATTAAAATAGAAAGACACATATATACTAAAAGTTAAAAAAATTCCCGAATATTACATTCTACCCCCCTTAAATAAAGTTTCATCCTTGAAACTTACGTACCTTGTTCGAAAAGATAAGGGTATTTGCTCTGCCTGTCCTCTTCTAACTCCCATGTTGCTTCTCGTGGAGTGTGATTTGTCTACTGCACCTTGACATAAGGAATCGTCCTTCTTCTTAATACTTGATCCTTGCGATCGATAATTCGTAATGAAACTTCTTCTGTTATCAAATTTTCCTTCACTTTAATAAGTTGGTCTTCTAATATATGGCTTGGATCATATATGTATTTTTTCAATTACGAAATATGAAAAACGTTGTGCACTCTTGACAGTGAAGGTGGGAGAGTCAAACGATAAGCTAAGTTCCAACTCTTTCAAGTATTTTGTAAGGTCCTATATATCTAGAACTTAGCTTGCCGTTTTTTTTCAAATCTCATCACTCTTTTTGTAGGAGATATCTTAAGGTATACTTTCTCTCCGGGTTGGAATTCTAATGGTCGTCTCTTCAAGTCTAGCCCAACTCTTATTTCGATCCTGAGCCGCTTTAAGTCTCTCACGAATAATCTTGATCTTTTCAAGAGTCCTTTCAACTAGATCAGGACCAATGATCAGTTTCTAGCCTACCTCATCCCAATACAATAGGGGACCTATATTTTCTTTCTATACAATGCTTCAAATGGGCCATATCGATTCACTATGGTAACTGTTATTATAAGAAAACTTCCATCTACTTATGAGTTTGTCCCAACTATCTGAAAATCCAAGCGCAGGCTCGTAACATATCCTCAAGTGTTTGGATGGTTTCTTCAAGATTGTCCCATCCGTCTGAGGATGAAAGGCGATACTTAACTCTCACACTGTGGTCCTCAGCACATATTGTCAAGTTGACCAAAATCTGAAGGTAAATCTGAATTCGGATCCTGAGGACTATACTAACTGGAACTCCATGAAGACACACTAATTTTCTCTACATATTTCTCAACTAATTTTTTCATAACCAATCCATTTGGTATTGGTAAGAAATGGGCAGATTTTGTCAGTCGATCAACTATAACCCAAATAATATCATTGTTACGAACCGTTCGAGGTAGTCCTACCACAAAATTCATCGGTACATGTTCCTATTTTCACTGCGGAATTTTTAAAGGATGTAATAAGCTAGCGGGTCTCTGATGCTCGGCTTTAACTTGTTAGCACATCAAACACTTAGACACGTATTCAGCTATTTCTCGTTTCATTTCACTCTACCAAAAATTTTTCTTCAAATTATGGTACATCTTAGCTTCACCAAGATGGACTGAAAACCTTGAGTTATGCGCTTCTTTTAATACCTCCAATTTTAACTCCTTTTCCACAGGCACACATAATTTGCCTCTCATCCATAGACTACCATCACTCTGCATTTCAAATTCATCAAAAGGTGCCACTTTGACTTTCTCTATGATCTTAATAAACTCGACATCCAAGTTTTGTGCCTCTTTGATCCTATCTATCAGGGTGGGTGTAAGTACCAAAGCAGCTAACACCTCAGCCGTGGAGTTCACTATTTTTAGTTCAAAATCTTCTATTTGTTTTTCCATTGAGGATTCTCTTATAATCCTTGACTTTCTACTTAGTGCATCAGTTACTTTATTTGCTTTGCCTGTATGGTAATTAATTGTCAAATTATAATCCTTAATAAGCTCTTACCATCTTCTTTGTCTCATATTCAACTATGATCTGTGAAAACCTCACATTGCCCTCCGTATAGGTAATGTCTCCATATTTTTAGAGCAAAAACTATAGCTGCCAATTCCAAATCATGTGTAGGGTAGTTTTACTTATAGGGTTTTAATTGTCGAGATGCATAGACAATTACCTTCTTATTTTGCATCAAAATACACCATAAACTATCTTTAGAGGCATCGCTATAGATTACAAATCCTTCAGTTCCTGATGGTAGAGTAAGAACTAGAGCCGAAACTAATATTTTCTTCAATTTTTAAAAACTTACCTCACATTTATTTGTCCATTCAAATTTTATCCTCTTATGAGTCAACTTACTAAAAGAAATGGCAGTGGTCGAAAATCCTTTTACAAATTTTTTATAGTACCCAGTTAACCCTAAGAAACTCCTTACTTCAGTCACTGTAGTGGATCTTGACTAATCTACTATTGTTTCAATTTTCTTCGGGTCCACTGGCACCCCTTGAGTTGATATTACATGTCCTAAAAGGTCACACTCTTTAACCAAATTTAACATTTGCTAAACTTTGCATATAATTTTTTTCTTTCTTAGGATTTTCAAAACCTCTCCAAGATGTACAACATGCATCTTTTCGTCCGGAGAATACACCAAAATGTCATCAATGAATACCACTACAAAGCGATCCAATTGTGACTTAAATACCCTATTCATTAAGTTCATCAAAGCTGCAAGGGCATTAGTCAGTCCAAAAGACATTACTAAAAATTTATAGTGCCTATACCTTGTATGAAATGCACTCTTTTAGATATCCGCAGCTTTAATTTTTTAACTGGTGGTATCCCGTCCTTAAATCTATCTTAAAATACTTTTGCCCATTTTAATTAATCAAAGAGAGCGTCAATTCTTGGAAGAGGGTATTTATTCTTTATAGTCATTCGGTTTAATTCCTTATAGTTGACCCACAATCTCAAATTGCCATCCTTCTTTTTCACAAAGAGTACTGTGGCACTCCATGGAGAAACACTAGACCTAATAAAAATCTTATCTAGCAATTCTTACAACTGCTCCTTGCGCTCTTTTAACTCAGCAGGGAGTCATTCTATAGGGAGCCTTAAATATAGGTATAGCCTTGGAAACCAAATTAATCTCAAATTCTATTTCCTTATCAGGAGGTAAACCTAGAAGTTCTTCTGGAAATGCATCCGGAATCTTTCACTATTGGTATCTTATCTAGGTTAGTTTTCTCCTTTTCGGTGTCAACCACATAAGTTAAGTATGCTTCACTCCCTTTAATATTGTACTATACGCTTGCATGACAGATATGATATACATTCTATGAACTTTCTTAGCACCCATATTTCCCTGGTATGTATAGTTTTCTTTGTAAGCATCAGCAAAAAGTATTTTCTTTTCTCTACAGTCAATTTGTTCATAATGTTTAGCTAACTAATTTATTCCTAAAATAACATCAAAATCACTCATGTTTATTTGCACCAAATCCACTTTGAACTTCCTATCTTCTAATTCTACCATGCAATTCTTGTACTTAGTATGAGATACTAGTACTCTATCTCCCATAACATCCACTCAGTAGGGGTGATCCATCCATTCAGGGTGCATGCATAAAAATTTAACAAACTTCTTTGTAATAAAAGAATAACAGGCTTCACAGTCAAATAGAACATATGCTAGCACAGAATTAATTAGGAGCATACCTGTGACCACTTCACCAGAAGTTTCAGCCTCAAAATTCGTCATAGCATGTACCCTTGCATTCACTTTGGGCTTGTTGTCTGTCATCTTTGTATCCTTTTCCCCACTAGTCTTTGGATGTGGACACTCTCTAGCCTTGTGTCCCTGTTGTCCGTAGTTGAAACAAGCTCTGGTTTTGTAACGACACTTTCCTAGATGATGCTTGCCACATGTTTTGCAATCGGAGTTGCTCCCTTCTCTAGTTGTCTTAGGGGGTGGTGGTTCTCGACTCTTTTTGACTAGCTGAAATCACCTACCTGACTTTAACATTTCAGTTACAGACAACTCAATACCAGGTCTAGGCCTCTTATTCTTAGTCTCTTCATCCACCCTCTTACAGTCAGCCTCAGCTTTTACCCTAACATCCAATACGTCAGTAAAAGTAGGGGTATGGGATGAGCTCACTCTACTCTGAATTCTCCTCAATAATCCTTTAGTAAACTTCTATTTCTTCAACTACGAATATGCCATTGTAGATGGAACAAATTTTCCTAACGTAGTAAATTTGTTCGCATACTGCATAATAGACATTCTTGGTATTAGTTTCAGGTTCTCAAACTGGTCTATCTTTTGCATCCTAATAGCTGGTGGAAAGAAATACTTAAAAAATTCTTTCTTAAACTTTATACAGTTCACTGGTAGGGTCACGGTGGGTTCTATAGTAGATCACCATTTGTTAGCCTCATCCACCAAAAAGGGCTTAATGAAGATGCTTCATTTCTTCAGGCACTTGCAATAATATAAAATTATTCTCAATTTCATCCAACCATTTCTCTGTAATGTCCGGTTCAGGAGTACCATCAAACATAGGATCATGGACTCTCTTCATCTTCTCATAATAAAAGTGGGTACCATCTTGACCATGAGCTTGATTTTGGGCTGCTTGAATTTGTGCTTGAACTTGCCCTTGCAAAACTTGGGCGACACTAGTAAAGGCAGCCACCATTTCTGCAGGTACCATCATGAAAGCTGGGTCCCCATTCGGTCTGTTGTCTTGGAGATTCGTGTTCCAATTAGCATTTTCGAAATTTAACCCATTACTCTCATTGTTATTTTCGTTGTTCGCATTATTGTTTTGATTGCCACGTTGCCTATGATTTCGTGCTATTTCCTAGAATAAACATGTGAAATTTCATACTAAGGTTAAAAAGAGAAAGTTTAAAAAATCCGAGACGTGACAGAATGGTATCAGAGCGAATCTTATGTGGTTTCTGCACCGGGTGAGACTAAGCTTATGGTATTAGACTAGACTACGTAGGGAAGTGGATGAACTAAGTGTTGTGCGGGGTTAAGTGTTACGTCGACCTAAGGGTGAGAATCACCTCTAGAGCCCGTACAAGCCACCTCTAGAATCTAATACAACAGAGTGGACAGTCCAGATTATAATATGGATTGGGTTTTGCGAGAACGCAAAGCCTAATAAGGAGGGGTGAATGTGATACCTTATCCCACATCGAAAATGTTAAGAAATATGGACCAATATATAAGTTGAGTCTAAACATTCAAGTCCAACTTGAGATATTCATGTTGGGCTAGCGAGAACGGAACCCAAAAGTTAGATTTGGCTGCTCAAATTCTCGTCGCACACTCGGGCTCACAGACCCGGGGCATGACAGGTATTGTAGGAGAGACTTCTAAAAAGGAATTGACCGGAATTTAGGTTGGAGCAATTTGTCAGAAAAGTAAAAAAAAAAAAAAATTGTAACATATCCAATTTTTGCAAAGTTTTTCTCTGTTTGTTCTTATGTTGGGTTGGCTGGGAGACAATTGCCCACCCTCATTACAGCATGGATTGCCATCAGATATTCAGACCACAACAATTTCTATGTTTGTACCCTTCTATATTGCTTTGCCAATGAGATGGTCAATAGCATCCCTTAGTTTTCACCCATTCACCTTCACTTACCATCTCTTACTTTTCAGGTATCTAACTCTACTTGTACTGTACAATTGCTTTGAATGACAAAATATACCATGTATGATGCATTGGAAGATTGGTTCAAATGTTACGAGGAAGCAAGAGTGACTTTATTTAGCATTTTACCATTATTTGTACTTTTTGTTTCTTTTCGTGAGTTTAGAGCGACTTGTTGGAACTGAGAAATGACAAAGTAGACACATTGAGGGACTTGGTTTATATTTTTAGTTAATTATTGTTAGTATTTAACATTATCATTTGGTAGGATGTAAAATATCATTTAGGATTTAACATTATCTTCTGATGTAAAAAAGTTTTTACACTAACATCGCAATAATGATTAATCCATTACGTTTGTATTATGGTTAGGATGGACAACTCTCCAACACCTTTAAATTTTTCATTTTGTCCTACGATTATTGTATCCCTAAAATATAAATTATCACATGGATGATATTATGTAGGAACAAACTAAAAAAGCACGTACTGACGTTATAGTATTAACGTAATTGGATGCGAAGAGTTGCCATGGAAGTAGAACCATGTACAACCTTGGCATAAGAGAGAAGGAACAAATAATTATTAAAAAAGTCTCCGAATATCATCCATCTGATAATATATATTTTAGGGATACAATCGTAGAACAAAATATATGGCCGCGATTGATTGATACTAGGGTCAACTAACAAAGATAGACCAATAAACATAATGAAAAACAAAGTCTCCGTTTGCCTTTACGAAAAGAAGAAGAAGAAGAAGAAGAAGAAAAAGAAATAGATTCTTATTATATTAACAACGCATTTTTGAAAGGGGGGGAAAAAAACAAATAAAAACTTGTTAGAGATAACCACCAAACTTGGGAAGGGAGAAGTGACATAAGATAGAAAAGGACTGAAAAGAAAACAACGCATTCCATTTTGTGGTATTTAAAGGAGGAGAAAATAAATAATTCCTTCTAATCTTTCTCAAGTTAAAGTGACAGGGACTTGTTTAAAATCTTGAATCATTTTTTTATTGCCTGTAAAAACGAAAGAATTTCAGAAAGTCTTCGAAGTTGTTTCAAGAATTAAGGGTAGAAGAGCCGAAAACTCTGCCTAAATTAAATTAGGCACATTATTGCGTTGCTTTAGCTAAATAGGACGGAACAAAGACCTGAATTAATTAATTGAATTATTAATCCCTTTCCTTGTGTTTTAAGCAATGGCAGTTGGATCGTATGTACTTAATATTTGGTCGCAATGAAATATTTAAGGCACAGGAGGTTATGTTATAACTCAAAAGGAAATTTCAAAAAAGAAGAAGAAGAAGAAACAATAACTATTGAGGAGTAAAGTCAGAAAAAAAAATCAGTATTCCAAATTTCCCGGTCTAAGTTATTAGATTGATCATTTTCCTTTCCTTAACTATTACCTGAATAAAAGTTAAGCACCGAAATAAAATCAGATTTTGCAACAAAAATTAGAAAACAAATTCCAATTTTGATAGAAAGTGCAAAAATAACCAGCAGCCCCTCTAAAAGCAACTTATCGGAGTTGTAATCCAAAGCAACTATCAAGAAAAAATGTAGTAAAAAAAGTGATAAATTTAATTGAAAACTTATCAATTTTTTTTTAATAAAAACATAATGTGTTTTTCATTATTATGCGCTAGAGTCATTCTTTTTTTTTTTTTTTTGACAATTTGGAAGGAAGGGAATATGGAGACACTTACTCAACATCATTCTTTCCTTGAATTTAATCAATGAATTCAGAGTCATGACGGCGGGCAGGGATTGAAGTCGCATGGAACCAAGATAAAGCTGTGGTTGGTATAATAGTTAGAGATGGAGAAGGACAAATTATGGCAGCTGTAGCTGAATCAATAGAGCACACTATATCAGTGGAACATGCTGAATGAATGGCTGTGTATAAAGCCTTGCAGTGGGCAGTAGAAGTGGGAATTGAAGCATTCATACTAGAAAGCTGACTTCCTCCAATGTGATACGTAGAATTAATTCAGCTGAAAGAGATTTATCGCCAATCGGACACTTGGTGGATAAAGCTAGAGAAATGAAAATAGGCTTTCAGTGTTGTATCTTTTCTCATGTATGTAGATCTGGGAATATGCCTGCCCATCTACTGGCAAAGTTAGCTCTTAGAATTGAGCAGAGAATGGATCTGGTGGAATGAATTTCCATCATCAATTGTAAAAGCTGCTATGCAAGACTTGAAATGATGAAAATGAAGGATGTTTATTGTTGTTGTTTCAAAAAAAAAAAAAAAAAAAAAAAGTCGCATGGTTACAAATTATTAGTAGTATAAATAAATAAACTAGCCGGTCGGTTTCCTCCCTCCAACCAGGAATAGTGATACTGATTGACCGACTGACTACTGAGCCCTGGTAGCGCTCTCTCTCTCTCTCTCACACACACACACGCAGTTTTTTTTTTTTTTTTTTTTTTTCTCTTGGTCCGAGTATAATAGTCCTTTCTCATCTTTTTTCCTCTCTTTCTTGCGCCTTCTGCCAAAGTTCAAAAGAAAAGCTTCATTCAATCCATATCCTTTCAACATTAAAGCTTTCGTTCTCTTTTCCTTCCTTTTTTTCTTTTTTTTTTTTTTTTGGTTTTGTTTATATGATTAATTAATTTTTAGCAACCGAAACAAATCGAATACACCAGAACCAGACAGATATTAACAACAATACTAGTACTATTATAACATATTGAAACCATGAAATCAGAATCAGAAGAGCGCGCGCAGACACACACGCAGCCACTGTATCAACGCCATCGCTTTCGTAAGAGGTTTGCCGCAGCTGCACTCACCAAATCCATGGCCTATCTTTTGTTTCTCCTCTTGTCTTACACCTTAGGTTATCTGTCTGCACCAATATCCTCGAAAAACACTCACGCTCACACCGGCAACACCACCCCTTCCATACAGATCCAGTCCCCTCCTGCAGAAGACCACAATCGTTTCGGGACTGCGTGCGCTGCTAAGCCAGTTCCTCCACAACTCGTCCGCCAAACTGTTATAGACCGAGTTTTCAACGGCATCTCCCCCTGGGACAGCTTCCCTCCCCCTTACGTTTCCCGCCTCCTAAGTCCAAAGAAACTCAAAGGCTGGGGCTCCACAGGTGCCGTCTTCGAGCACCTTATCCGGAAAGTCCAACCCAAGACCATCATCGAGGTTGGCACGTTTCTTGGCGCGTCAGCACTTCACATGGCCAGCTTGACTCGCCAACTCGGCCTACAAGAAGATACCCAGATAATCTGCGTGGACGACTTCCGGGGATGGCCAGGGTTTCAGGGCCGATTCAAGGACTTGAAGATGGTCAACGGGGATGTCACGCTTCTGTATCAGTTCATGCAGAACGTTGTCCACGCTAACGCCACCCATTCAGTAACGTTCCTACCCTTCTCGACTGGGTCCGCACTCGATATGCTGTGCGAGTGGGGGATTTTCGGGGACTTGATTGAGGTGGACGCAGGTCACGATTTTCACTCGGCTTGGTCTGATATTAATCGGGCCCATAAGATTTTAAGTCCCCGTGGAGGAGCGGTCCTCTTTGGGCATGACTACTTAACCGCCGCGGACAACAGAGGCGTCCGAAGGGCTGTGAATTTGTTCGCCCGACTTCACAATTTCCGGGTCCAAGTCCATGGCCAACATTGGGTCCTCCATTCCCCCGACCCCGACCCTTACCCATCCGCCTTTTAAAATTCATTCACGTCACATTGACATGTGACATGACAACAGCGAAACCAACAAGGAAGAACGCACCAGTGCAATTAATCAAGAGCTATTTGTACATCTTCTCTTTTCATTTATTTGTGTGCCTTTCTATCTGTATTTGCTCTTAATACTCGTGTACTTGATAAATGTAATAAGAAATCCAAAAGAAACAACCGAAAATTTATTTCTTGTGGTTTATGTTGTTGGGTTACAATATGTTTTGACATATAATACTAGAATTTTTATCTTTTTCCTCCTCTTTTTTTTTTTTTTTTTGGCATACATTTTATTTTACGGAAGATATAGCTTAAATTGTGCACGCGAGTTATCACCTCAGTTACATCAAAAGAAAACGCCAAAGATTACAAACAACCATTGAATACTAGAATTCTATTATGCCTTCCTATGAAGCCGTTCCATGTCTACAGCATCAGCGACTGCAGGTACAATTCCAACGAGGATATTCTGCAGCTGTGAAATAAATGTTCTAAGCCCTACTTCACATAGGACACTGGCTTGTAAGTTCAGCTTCATCCTCCAGTTTCTCAAACTATATACAGTATTCAATTTCCTTTTGCACAACAGCCACTGAATTTCCTTGCACAACAGCCACAGTATTAAGGCAAACTTAGGTGCATGTCCTTTGTCCCGGACTAGCTTAAAGTGGTTTGTAGTAGGATTTACAATTCTCAGAATCTGTGTTGCTGATTCCACTGTTAATGCTCCATCTGAACTTGAATTGCGCCTAGTCTGGTCTTCACACTCTGTCAAACGTATAAAATACTTCAGTGTTTCTTACTCCAGCATTTTCGTTTCTTCATATTGGCGATTTTCAGTTTCCAGTTAAGATCACCAACAAAAATAAACAAAACATTACAATATCTGGAAGAGAACTGCAAAAAAAACATATATGAAGAAACATAAAAGATACTGCAACCTCAAACGAAAAGAAATCCTACAAACATGAGTGCTGACATTTATCACATACGGTATCTCTAACTGCCCATCTCCATCCTGTCCTGTCATTATAAACTGTATATAGCTTTTGGCATATGAGGAATGAAGTATTAAGTTTGACAGCTGAAGCACAGTGACGACATAGGTCACATTATACACAGAGTAGTACTTGTACGTTATTAAGATGGCGATAATATTAAGTCTTAGACATACATCTATCAGAACTACTACCACAGTTAGTGTCAAACACAATGCACAAGCTCCAACTCTTTCTACGACTAGATAATTGACCAAACAATACTGATGCCTAGCAACTACAATGGTTTTAAATTTTATATATCAAGAATCTCGACAATGAATTAAAATCACAGATCTCGGCATGACTTGTGAGTGTATCCATCTCATACCCAAAATTCTCCCCCTCCTCTAGTGTTTACAATTCTGATGCATTTTTCTTAACTGGTTTACTAAATCGAAACACTGGATGTCTGCAGAGTTTTTGCACTCCTTTTCTAAAACTTAGCTTCTTAGATATCCCCTTGTCAACTTCCATAATATCCAAACCACTTCCCAGAGTTCGGCTTTTGCCCATAATTGATGATATCCTACTTGTAACAGTTTCATTTTCATGCTCACCATCAGCCATAATTTTAAAGCTTCACTTGTCCTCTGTCTCAGATTCTAGACAGTCAAAAATCCCACTTCGGCAAAGGTTACCAGTACCAGATCCCTCTGTGCATTGGCCATCAAGAGCTTGATGACACTGTACCAATACACCTGAGTCTGATGAATATATTTCCTTGTGGATGGGAGAATGAGCAGTTGATGACAGTAAACTAATCCTGGAAGCAGTTTCTTCTCTTTCTCTAAGGGCTTTGATTATAAGTGTCTACAGGAAGTTCATAACTTGGACCGCATGAATTAATGCATTTAATTGGTCGGCCATCTACATTAAACATCTGAATTAAAAATTCACACATCTAAACTTCAATGAACTATCAGAATAGGATAAATTTCTTGTTGATAGTCTTAAAAAACAGGCAGACATGGAAATGATGACAACAAAACACACCAAGACAGTTATTACAATAAGTAATTAAGTCGTATCTCAAGCCAAAATCCAGGATTGCAGTTGGGCCAGGTTATCCAGTTTCAGAGACCATTATGTTACAATATTATGTTAGTTGATTACAAAAGAAACAAATCATATAATTTCATCATAAGTTTATGCGAGTGTTTAACTTGCCGAGAAGCTAATCAGTTAATGAGAAGCAAGGCTTGAAAAACTATTGAATGTTAAGTTACTTCCCGGTGTTGATTATGTGTAAAATTATAAACAGATTTCAGTCCAAGCAAAACAAGCACTTAGGAGGCCCTTGTAGAACATGCCTGAAACAAATAATAATAATGTCTAGAACACTATGCCTAAAGCAAAGGCCTTGATTGATTTCAACACTGAAATGAACATTTAACTGCAAAAGAAGGGAAAATATCTTGAGGACAGGCAAAATTTCAATATTTCAGATTGCAGAAGCACTAAAGCACCTGAGTCATACTGGGAGCGAATACCATAGCAATATTCCGTGCATTCATTTTGTTACACTCTTCATGCTGCACTATATCTGCCATCAAATTGATTGCCCAAGCAAGCAATGCAGCATCAGTGCGAGGAAGCAAATTTACAAGTAGTGTGCACTCTTTCTCTGTATTGCAATGCATTACTTGTTCTGGAGTCAGAGAACCAAGAACCCCCGTTGGGAGTTCTCTAAACCAAGCCTGAAAAGGCAAAACATTTCAAAAATCATTATCAGGTAAAACCCAAGGAATGCCCAATAAATCTTACAAAGCAAACAGAAGTTATGTCAGATTAGTTATGCCATAATTCTCCTTATTATCAGGTAAAACCCAAGAAATGCCCATTAAATCTTACAAAGGCAAACAGAAGTTATGTCAGATTAGTTATGCCATAATTCTCCTTATTATGGATTTAATCCAGACCAGAAGATTCCAGGAATGAGATGAAACAAAATAGCATTACATCCAAGTAAAAACTCAAAAGGAAACAATTCCTGCAGAACCAAAATTTAGGGAAGGAGAGCTGGGCTCCTAAATTGTGACAGCCCCACCTTACCCAGAGGCGCACCAAAGGGCTTAGCGGACTGCCTGCCTAGCTCTCGCCAGGACTCAAACACGCACTCACTTAAACATCCATCCGTACTTAACTTAAAATAAAAATGCACTCATAAATAAATACATTCATAGTATTTACTTGAAAATATAAATATTACAAGAGTTTTACATCCCAAAATGTAAATAATATTTATAATAAAAGCCAACACCTTTAAGCTGTCAAAATACAGAAACAAAACATGTACAAGGTTCAAAATCAGCTCCTCCAGCTTTGATAGTTTTGGAAACCTAGTTAAAGAAAACAAATACATGGGATGAGCTATAATAGCCCAGTGAGTGCTCAAGTCATGCAACCATACCAATAATATGTGATTTTTGTTTGATAAAATATTTAACGAGTAAATAAACAATTTGTGAACAATTTAATTAACAAGTAGTCAATGGAGGATACAGGCTTACTACGGGAAAATGCTCAACCGCAGGAGTATCAATCATGAACACGATAACATGGGTATCGGGACCGAGGTAAAAGCTCAGGTCCGAGATACTTGTAAAAATTCAATCCCGAGTTACCCTATTAGAGGAATGAAACTCAAATATGAAAGAATATCACGCACCTATAACCCACAACACCTTCTATCACTCCAAACGCTCCTGGTTGACTAACCGAGGAGTAACGGTGAAATTAGCCCCGGAAGTCCAAGATCAAGAATAAAATTCAATCATGAGTTAGCCTTTTTAGGACTTTACTCATATATAAAATTAACACGCACCAAATAACGCCCAACACCTTATATCTCTCCCATACGCTCCCAATCTGATTAACCGTGAAAAATAGTAAAATTAACCATGGAAGTCACAAGCACAAATAATACATTAGATAGTGAAAGCATGTAACACATTACGGAATAGATGCGATAAAGTACACATCTTTCCTCAAGTAACACATTTCATTAGTTAATCATGCCAAGTATAATCATATCATTTCATACATAGAAATAATAATGTCTAGTATTACATGGCATTTTATGCATCATGCACACAGAAGAACACTCACATGATGTCTAAGAAAATATCTTGTAATACGGTCGGGTCTCACTTCCGGATCCTGAAATTCACGAGAAAATAATCGTATAAAAACCCTGACTAAAATCTAAGAAATTTCATAAGGAAATTCAAGAAATACCCCAAGTCTTTCTATGGTTTAATTTCTAGGGTTTTGGAGCTTAGGGTTTTACCCTAGGGTTTAGGGTTTTCGAAATTAGGGTATTCTAACACTATGTTTGGGAGGAAGGAAATGGAGGGAAAAGAAAAGAAAAGAAAAGAAAGGATTTTAAGGTGTTGTTTTGTTTGGGAGTAAGGAAGGAAAAGAAAGGAAAATTTACTTAACCATTTTCCTTTGTTTGGGAGGAAGGAAAGGGAAAGAAAAGAAAGGAAATGGAAAGAAAGTTGGCTTATTTTGGCCAAAAAATTTTCCTTCCAAATTTGGGAGGAAAATGTAAGAAAAGAAAGGAAAGTTGCTTTCCCTTCTTTTCTTTTCCCTCACTTTCTTTTCCCTTCTTTTCTTTTCTATCCCAACTTCCAAACTAAGCCTAACTTTCTAGGGTTTTGCTCGGAAAGGTTTAATTCACTAATAGCTAATCTATGAAAATTTCTGCACGCTTAAATCACTAAATTACAGCTTATAAAGTCTTAAATCATAGCCTAATTACTTTTATTTCTTAGGTTTTACCGAAATTTCGGCAGCACTTCCCCTATAATCGGACTAACCCAAAATTTTTTTCCTGCAAGAAAATTTAACAATCCAACCCAATTTAACAAGTTCTACAACTTTTATATTCAACTCAAGTTCAAATTCAATCAAAATTCCACTAAATTCCAAGGATTTTACCCCAAGAATCATCAACCAAACAACATCTAAAACATGAAATTTCAAGGTTTAAAGGCCATATACTAGTCTATCTAACCACAAGAACATCTTATCTAACAAGTAAATCTCCAATTCAAACTAAGTTTTCAAAGTAGTAATATCAAGAATCTAGGTTTAAGCTTGCAAATAAAACTAATTAAAACATGAAATTAATAGGAAAAGTTCATGGTAAATACCTTAGATATGCTTAGAACTTTGCTTAGAAAAGAAAGAAGCCCACTTCCTATGGTGGATTTGCCCAAAATTTGGTGATTAAGCTTCAAGAAGTTGAGAGTAAAAATGAGAGAAGAAGAGGAAAGGGGATGGCCGGCCAAGAGGGAGAAGAAAGAGAAAGAAATAGTCTAGGAAAAATGGAAAAGAAATAAAGAAAAGGTGGGAAAATGATTAACCAATTAAAACCTCACAAGAGTAAAGCAAAAAGGTGGTCTTTAAATGCAAGAGTAGCTACTTGGATTAATTTGATTGGTGGAGCTCATTAACTTCTTATCACTTAATACTAACAATAATAAGGCACATATTATTAAAGCAAAAAGAGAGTAAAATAGGGAGAGAGAGAACCGGCCACAAGAAGAAAGAAAAGAAAAGAATTTCGGCCCAAAAAAAGAAAAGAGAAAAGAGAAGAATTTTCGGCCAAGAGAAAAAGAAAAGAGAGAGAAAATTTTCAGCCAAGGGAAAAGAAAATAAAGCAAGAAAATAAGTGAAATTTTTGAGTAAAATTGAGCTAAAAATTCAAGTAGTCAAAAGACTAGAAAATAGTAAAATAAACTAATCAAAATTTAAACACTAATATAAATTAAATGGTCAAGTAAAATTATTCTAACTTTAGTACTTAAGTGTTCTTGCTTAAAATGAAAATCTTAACTAATTAACCTAATTAACTCAAGAAATCTTCTAACTAATAAATCAAGGTTTAACACTTAACCCTAACTAAGAAAGAAAAAAAAAAGTCTCTTGTAAGTGCATTTCTAGGGTGTTACATAAATTTTGTTAGATCCAACTGACAAGGTTCAATGAGGCTACCTGACATATTCATTTGCCAACTACTATAGTTTTCTCATTCAAGGTATTTTTAATTTTGTCAAAAAAAAAAAAAAGAACTTCATAAAGAGTCTGCCATTCAGTGGAGCAAGGTTGAAGATTTCCTGCCCATGCACAATTAATGGTTGCAGCAAAGAGTTAGATAGGACGATTAATAGAGGACAAGTCAACTTGGAATTTTATTGTAGTGCCAAATATTAGGCATTGATGCCTTCCTACTATGACATGTTCAATTTTAAGAATGCCTTCTTATACTGTAAAAGGTTCATCCATATGCTTCCAACACTCTGATAGCATTATACAGTTTCAGTGTTCATACATATATATATATATATATATATATATATATATATGTATGTATGTATATATATATGTATGTATGTATATATGTAGGTATGTATATATGTATGTATATATATATGTATGTATGTATATATATATGTATGTATGTATATATGTAGGTATGTATATATGTATGTATATATATATGTATGTATGTATATATGTAGGTATGTATATATGTATGTATGTATATATATATATATGTATGTGTGTGTGTGTGTGTGTGTATATATATATATATATATATGCTTTGACATTACACATCGGCAGCATTTCTGAAATATCTTTTTCAGTGAAGTAGAGTAATGCTAAAGCATAAACTTCATAATACCTTTATTAAACCTGCCAAACAATATGTCAATGCCACATGGAACAATTCCTTTGTTCGACTGGTTTCGAACATTTTCTTATTGACTTTGCTCTGCATTTATTCGAAATATTCCTTCTGCCTTCAACCAAACCAGGAAAGAATTATGTCAAAGTTTTCGGTTTATTACAGCAATCATTAGCTGATCAGGAAGAGCAAAATAATGAAATTATACTCATCGGCTGCCTTCTGAATACAAACGGTTCTGCATCATAAGAAGAATTGTTGGCACGATGTATCCTCTGTGATCATACGAACACTGCATTGACTGCGGTGAGACTCCAAATACAGTTGCACTGCAAATGGAGCAAGAGGACCCCGATGGACACGAAATTAATTGATCACAGAAGTTACAAATCTGATGAGAATTTCAAAATTTTTTATGAGCAAAATGGCAATGAGAAACCCCACCCTCTCTCTTTTCAAGTCCTTCCAACAAGAGCTATTGGCAAAAAATTAAGTTGCAAAACGGTGTTTTCATGAAATTCTGACGGAATCAGAAAGAAGTTCACCTAATAGAAAAGAAATGCCAACGCAAACACTGCAGTTGCAAAAACTACTTATGAAATATGGATTTCTGGATGGAATTAGGGAAGCATCTATCAAAATGCATGTTAATAATGTGATAATCAAACTAGTGAAAAAAAAAATCACTAATCCAAAACCACAGCCAAACTCTCCTTGTATTTGCTATTCAATTGGAAAACAACAAAAAATAATGGAAGAAACTGGCCATCAGATTGCGTATCTACTGGTCAGTGGTATTTGATAAGATCCCTGAATATTGAAAATGGCTTTCTTTCTGGTACTAATTATGTATATTTAGTC
Source organism: Mitragyna speciosa (assembly GCA_024721245.1). Classification (NCBI taxonomy): domain Eukaryota; kingdom Viridiplantae; phylum Streptophyta; class Magnoliopsida; order Gentianales; family Rubiaceae; genus Mitragyna; species Mitragyna speciosa. Next base: position 98,782 of record CM045558.1, read on the forward strand.
AATGTGCAAGGTTAGCAGGGGTAAATTGTTCTGACAACCATCTCATCTGCCTTAACCTCAAAACCCCACACCACACCCCAAAATGAAAATTATAATCTAGCACCAAGAAATAAAATCTTTGAAGTGTAGAGGTGCATCCCGGATCCAGAAGAAATTAGCCTAGCCGAAGTGACGAAATATTCCCAGTGAAGTGAAAAAAAAAAAGATAAACAGAAGAAGAATGAACCAGCATACTAGTAATATTAACTTAGACCCGGCACTAGGGAGTGCATAGCCGGTGGGCGGATGATACTGGAGGTCGAAGGGCAAGCCGAGAAAGCCATGGAAAGGGTCAAAGGTGACGTGGGAGACGTGGCGGACGTCAGTGGGCCAGCCAATGTCCATGACCGTGTTGGAGGAGGACACTTCAATATCCATATCCACATCCAGGCCGCTACAAGTCACCAAAAAAGACTTCCTGAGGGCAGCCACCACAATGCCCATTATCCCTCCCGGACCCTCAGGAAAATGATTACCATCATCATTAGCATTACAATCACGATGATGAAGATGATTCATACTGCTGCTTCTATTTTGTCTCCTCCTCCTCCGCTCTTCCAACCCACTAAATGGCGTCGTTGCAGGGCTCTTACTATTATCCCCTAAATACTCTTCCTCCAATGTATCTTCTTCTTCTTCGTCCTCTTCCTCTTTCTCCTTGTGGTGGTGGTGGTAGCGAGAAGGGGTGTGAACGGATGATGATTTGAGAATCCCTGGAGTAGAAAAAGAATTAATAGCACCAGCAGCGGTGATCTGACAAGACTTGGATCGGAAAAACTCACTCATTTTCATTTACTCTACTACTCAATACAGTCCTAGGACTATTACAGTTCTTTCATGATGGGTGGCTTCTTCTAAGCAATATGGGTCTTGGTGCTCCGATGATAATTCTAGTATTACTGCTTACTTGTGCTCGCTTAAAACACGTTTAAAAAAAAAAAGGTACTAGCAGTAATTTAATTTATGCAAATGAAGATGGCACAGCAGCGGGAAGGAAGGCTCAATGGATTCAGTAGGGTGATTTTGAGAAATGAAATGATTAAAATTTTTGGTTGAGGCTTTTGAGATGGATGCGATGTTCGTTAGCGTTGATGAATTGGAAGACTCCCATCCCCCGGGACTAGGGGTACTGCTTTCTCTTCCCAATATTCATAGGTATAATATTTTCCTTCGGATATAACGTAGTTGGGTATGGATATATTAGAACTGGATTTGAAATACAGATTTTTTTTTTTTGGTCAAATATTTAATATTTTAATTTATTTTAAAGGATAGTTCACCTGAAACTGACGAGACTAATAAAAATTAAATTACCACTAAATCAAAGAAATGATATAGTACAACTTCTGAATTTTTTGAAACAAAATATATGTTAGTAGGGTTTGAATCTCCCTACCTGCTGCAGGATGAGATACAGATACTCATCCTTTGATTCTTTGCGATAAAAAATAATAATAATAAAATATAATAATATAAAAATGTGGCTCCCCCCCCCCCGCCCCCAGCCTTTTACTTTTTCCGGTATCGTCTGTTGTCTTTGTTTAGACAGGCGAATGGAGTCCTAGAATCCAAAAGACACACGTGCCAGGTCACTATGGAGCCAGAAACACGGATGGGAGAAGAAAGGACCAGCAACATCGGAGAGCAGGGGAGAGGATCGAAGGAGAGTATGAGCTGGTGGCTGTATTTTCAAACTCGGAGCGGAACGGAAGTAGTTAGGTATACGGTCTGAATCAGCTCAAAAAATCCATTCTTAAAGAATGGGTCAAACTTGGTCAAAGTGATATTTGACAGGAAAAAAAATCTATTTGACCAGAAAATTTGTGATTTTTTTAGTTTTTTGGAAAATTTTGATTTTTTGAATTCATTAATTTTTTTTATACTTAACTAACAACTAAAATTGGGTATATGATGTCATTCGGTTTAACCTCTAATCAAACTTATTGATCCATAATTTCTGGGCACGATTGAGTCGATATCTGGTCCGAATTTAAAAACATAAGTTGGTGGGGGCATGCATTGTGAATTGTGAGTTGAGTTGCAAGTTCTGTATGTTTATGGTTCAATGTTACACTTTGTGGTTTTCACTTATGTTACACGCAGTCTTGTCTTTGGAGATTTAATTAATAGGAATGCATTCATTTAAATAGTGTAACATATGTATAACATCATAAAGTGTAATATAAAATCCCAAACTATTGATGACACTTGAAGGAAGGCTTAGGAGCACTTGATATTTTTTTATCTTACAAATTTTTTTTTTGTCATAAACGTATTATTTGTAAAACACAGTACCACTACCATTCACTCATTTCACCATGAATGAGTGTTCTTCTTATCTTTCTGCATTCTTGTGAGCAATTCCTTTTCTGTCTTCGTTCATACTTGTGCTGCTATAAACTAGTGAATTTCTCTATTTTTGTCTACTTGTCATGATAAAATAGTCCATCGCATTATTTGCAGATTTAACCGTGAAATTGACTATAATGTTTACGATTTGAGTAGTACACCATAATCTGTAATCATTTACTAATACCGATTGAAATCAGTAATCTTTAAATGCGAACATTTGACAAAAGTACAACTTTACAAATTTAGAAAATTATGAAATGTTGGATAGAATTTTGTTATATTCTTGCAGGAGATTATTTATAGTAGGAGCAAATTTTCCTTAAAGTGATCCTACACGAGTTAAAGCATTAATAGCGCCCAATTTCCCTAACAGTTGTATAGGTATTGAAGCTATGTTTTCAACTCGAACCAGACTGGTTGGTCAAATAGGAAACTGACCAAGCATCCGGTACGAGTCAAGTTACAAAACTGAATGTTAAAAAATTGGGTTTGACCGGAAAAAAGATTTTTTAATGTTTTTGGTTGGTTGTGATTTTTTTTTTACCACTCATCCCAGCAAAGGTTGGGATGAGTGGCTTTGAAGCTACTTCAGGAAGAAAAATGAATCTGAGCAATAAAGCCTAGTAAGATCTCATTGGTTAATCCGAGGGAGGATTAGGTTAAACTATTATGTCACGCCTCAACTAAATCGCCGATTTAACGGAGTACTATATGTTTTGTAGTAATCAATTAAAGTTACCAACGTGGTTTTGGGGCGATATGGCAGCCAATTCAAGCAATCATTAAAGGAAAAAAAAAAATCATATGCAGAAATAGAATCCTGCCAGCCACCCACTCATTTTTAATTCAGTGATATTAATGACATACATGTACGTGTGAAATTGGGACTTTTTAATTGAATTAGAGCACTCGCACCCAATGTTTCAAAAAAAAAAAAAAAAAAAAACCTTTCCCCAATTGTCAAAAAAAAAAAAATTCTCCGTTTGGATGATCAGGTGACTGAGGGTGACCGCGTTATGCATCCTTAATTAATCCCTTTGACATTATAAGATCTGTAGCATGTTCAAACCTTATTATGATACTACTACTTAGCAACGTTGATCTTCAGATCATTTGGAACGGTAATTGTTCTCGCCCATTTCCAGGACCATGGCAGGACCACAGTAATGCAATGATAAAAAACCTTTTGGTTGCATGGAAGTCCAATTCCACCTATAAAGACATCACTAATTCACCGCCAGTTGAGCAGGATACTTGGGACGGCAAAAGTATCACTTGTATTCATTCGGACATTACATTACAAACTAATCAATGATAGAACTTGGCTCTTTGGGCATTTGACCTGCATTAAATTGGACCAAATAGAAAGTAGAAAGGGGAATGAGCCTCAAAAGTAAGATGTAACCAAATTGAGGAGCCCAAGCCGCTTGTCCATAGAGGACTTCCATTCGAGGGGACATCGATGCAATGCCTTTAAATTTATTTAGTTGACCCATTACCACCGGCATCCATCAACTTAGTTACAGCCTCTGGCCTGTATCCTATTACCAATGAATATTGAGTTACCATGCTCTCATCAGTTTCTATGTGTAACCATTCAAGAAAAAAAAAATACAAGCTACACCATTTTTTTTTTTTTTTTTTGGGGTGCAGAAAACCTCTGCAATGATATCTCGTCAACCTCGACCTAGAAGCTAGGCCCATTCCATGCATCTAGTTCGCTTGGAAATTTCATTTTTCTTTTTTCGACCTTTCTTTATCCTTCTGCGATTGAAGAGAACTAGTACCATCTTTTGGTTGTTCGACATCTTATTAAAGAATAGTCTCAAAAATCGAAATGCTCACATGCTATTAGTTATTCGATTTAATGCTTTGTTTTTCTTTTTTTTTTTTTAATCATAACAGCTGAGTTTTCAACTGCGTATTGGTAAAAATTTTGTTTAAGGAATGCTGTGACCGACCTTGTAAAACAAGCTTAGGAATTGGAGGAAAAAAGAAAAAGAGAATATGGGAGGTGGGTAGGAGGGAAAGGAACAAAAGACAAAAGGCAACATTTGACAATTGTTAATGGTAGTACTCCTGCTAAACTTGTGCGGAACCGAGGGACAGAAAGACAGACGGAGTAAAACAAATCGGGCTAGTAGACGAAAACAACGAATGTAATAGTATTTTTATTTATTTATTTTTATTTTTTCGAAAAAGGAAAAGGAAGAAGGAGAAGGAGAAGGAGAAGGAGAAGAAGAACAAGAACAAAGAGCGGTGAGCGTGCGACAGAGGAGTGGTAAGGTGTCTGTTACTATCTGGAGTTTTGTTTTGTAGTAGTTCACTTTGGAAATATTATAGCAACAAGTGTTACCATCCCATTCGGATATGGGCCTCTCCCTTTCCAATCCCAGCTTAGCTCCTCCAAAATTACAGTTATAAAACAAACATTTCCCCTTCCCTTCCTTTTTCTTCACTTTACTACCCCAATAATTAAACATGTTTTTTTATACCCCCTCCTTTCCCCTTACTACCACCACCAACATTTTCTTTTTGTCACACTAATAGGAGACTAAGGAGTATATACTTAAATTTCTTTTTTTTTTTTTTAAGCTTTTAGTAGTAATTTGTTTATCTTAGTATTATATGGGGGCAGGGCTGTGTTTTGTAATGTGTGGATGTGCAATCTGAGTAAAATCTAACTCTTGACCGGGAAGTGGGAGGGAGCGAGAGGAGAGAGGGAGGGATCCTTTTGCTTTATTCTGTAATTTTAACGTTTTGTGGCCGCCGTTGTACATCTCATCCCTCCAAAACCCCTTTTGTCTCTCAGTCTCTGTGTCTGCTGCACTCTCTGCAGCAACATCACTACCTACAAGTGCTACTCTTCTGCTCTCAAATATCCGGACCAGACTTTGAAAGTGTTTTTTTTAATCCTTCCATAAGTTCCAAAAGCCCTTGTATTCGATCTTCTGGAGGAATTCAGATGCTGCTCTGCTCATTCCTTCCCGATCGATTCCATGCTTTCCTTAAACCCTTTTAGACTTTGATTCGGCTTACCCAAAGATAAAATAAACATAAATTAAATAATTTTGCACATTTGAGCTGCTTCGATGGGGCAGTGCTATGGCAAGACGATCCCCACGGCGGACAGCGGTAGGCCCACCACCACCACCATCACCTCTCTCGCTCATGATGATGATCCTCCCCCTCACCGTCACTCTCACACTCCCCTTTCCAATAACGGTGAGAGTGTTAACGTTCCCTCCGTTAAGAATACTCCGGCACGATCCTCCGGCTTACCCAGTCCCAGTACCTGGCCTAGTCCTTACCCTCACGCCGCCGCTGCTGGAGGTGGTGGGACCAGTCCTCTTCCCGCTGGTGTGTCCCCGTCTCCGGCCAGGTCCACTCCCGGTAGAAGGTTCTTCAAACGCCCTTTCCCGCCCCCATCTCCAGCCAAGCACATCAAGGCCTCCCTCGCCAGACGCTTCGGCTATCCCAAGACCCCTCGCGAGGGCCCAATCCCCGAGGATGGTACCGCCGCCACCCCTGCTACCGCGGACAATGATCATCATCATCAGCAGCAGTCCCTGGATAAGAACTTTGGCTATAGTAAGAATTTTGGGGCCAAGTATGAGTTGGGGAAAGAGGTGGGCAGGGGGCATTTTGGTCATACTTGCTTTGCCAAGGGCAAGAAGGGTGACCTCAAAGACACTCCTGTTGCTGTTAAAATCATCTCTAAAGCAAAGGTTTGTTTGTTAATTGGCCAATTTCTCTGCTTTTCTTCTTTCCAAATTCCAATACATTGCAATTTTTATTTTCTTTTTGGCATTTTTCGTGCTTTGATATGTAAACTAAGTTCATGTTTTTCCTTTTTCTTCTTATTGAGAGATTGGTCAAGGTTTGAAATATTGAATCTGAGTCCAGCTTCGTGTTAGTTCGCTGCCATTGAGGTTGAATGGCATTCGATAAAGATTGGGTTTTTTTTTTTTTTTATGGTAGTTGCATTTTGTTTTTTTTTTAATTACAGAATTTGAATCAATATTCTTCACCACTGGTTATACATTTGGTGGGAAAGAAGTGATCTTTTTCGATATTTTACATTATTTGAGTTAGGTAAGAGAATGAAATGGCTCATTGGAGAATTAGCTGCTGGGCCTGATTAACATTTTAAATTGTCAAGCTTGGGGTGATGAATCATCAACTTTACTTTTCATCTTCTCAAGAATGCAATTTTTGCTATACTCGTGTTTAAATTACCTTTTTCTGGTTTTTATTGTCGATGATGTTGTTATAACGAGCACCTGACCTGTTGATCCCAACGAAAACTTTAACAAGTTCAGGGCTATGAAATTGGAGTTATGAAAGCTCAGCTCACTGGCAAATCCTGTGATAAAATCCTACTACGTCTTCAATAACTGTGTATAAACTTCTCAAGCTGTTTGGGAATACATGAATGAGTTGAAGACATTTATTATTTGTTGTCAGCTTCTTCTTGTATTTGTAATTGAGTAACAGGGTTGAAGGTTATTGACCTTCTGTGTTTGTTGAACTTGCCTTAACCTGGTTGAAATAATTAAATGGTTCTACATTATTATCGGGACTCTCTGGTAGTGCAGTATGGAAAACACCTTCAAATTCTAATGGAGAGTTGCTTAGATGTTACACTTTATCTTACTGAAATTTGCTTCTACATCCAGGATTCTATGTCTAATTTTTATTTCAATCGGTGATACAGTTGGAAATTTGTACACCATCAATTACATTTGTTTCCATTTGTTAAAATGTTAGCAAATTCACAATAGCTTGTGAGATTCTGTTGCACTGTCAACTTCATACTTTTGCCATTATGTGTTTTCTTGATTTTCTTGATAGGTCACACGGTTTAGATTGCATAATAACAGTGTAAGTTTGAGGGCTTTTCTAACAATTATGCACTGGATATCTCAAGGATCCTCAAAATGTATAATTTGAACCCAATGTCTTGAATTGGAAGTTGCCGACTTCTGTATGTCCATAACTAATGATTGGGGGAAAGAATTCTGAAAGCCTTTGTAATCTGAACTTGACATCCACATGTCAGTGAGGCTTCTTATTTGTTTGATTAGTTGACAAGTCAAATGCTAGATACCTAGAATCTTCAGAGTTTGGAGTAATTCTTTCAGTTGCCGTAGTTGTAGATTAATGAGTTTTGTATACATTTGGAATGATTAGTTTTAAAACATCAACTAACATTCACCTTCTGTCTAAATATTAAAATTATATCCAAAATTTCTTCACAATTTAAGCATTGGCCATCCAGGATAATGTGATTGGATTTAGAATAGATGTGATGCAGGATTTATGTGAAAGATATCAAATAGTTTGCTATAGTGCAATAGCCCATCAATGTAATGATATTGGATGTTGTTTGTTTTATCCTTTTCATTCTACTTATTTTTGACAAAGCCCATAGGGTCTATATGTATCTGATGAAAGTGAATCTTTGATCTACTTCAAGGAGTACTCTTCAAATGCAAACCTCAAACAACCCAACAAAATTTTCATGCCCAACTTTGATCTGTCACAAGTTCTATTGCAATTATGTAATAGTAGTATTGGTGTGTTTAGATTGCATATGGTCTTAAACTTCTTGTTCTGTTTCACCTTTGGTAAACATTTGTACTTACACACCATCTGTCCCTGAATTAACGACTTTTATAAGGATAGTACATTGGTATAAAACGTGCCTTCTAATCTAAGAAAATAAAATTTGTCGAACTTTTTGTGCCATGAATTATACCATTGAAAGTCAGATAATAGGAGATGAGAAGTTACTGCCAAAGGTGAAAAATGTAGCCAAAGCTTATATGTATTTTGATTTATTGCTGATTAGGAAAATATTCTGGATATTAACTGACAAAAAACTATATCCAGCCTTTTTGTTTTATAGGCGCCATATTTAAACTTTAAAGTTCAGAATTTATTTCTAGCATCTATTTTAAAATCTTTGAGTATATCTTAAGGATATGAAGTTCTAGGAGAAGTCTATAATTGCCTTGAGTAGTCATCAAACACTCGGATTGCATTTCCATTATAAAATTTAATATCTCCTATGTCTTTCAGCTTGAAACATCTAAATGTTCAAATTTGTGAGGGAGCAAGAAGTTAAGAGGCTTTTGGTTTTCATCTTGAAAGTGAAAAACCTACATTTTGTACACTAATAATGTCAATGTAGATTCTTGTCACATGTTTAATTAATCTCATCTAGCATTTGGTTGCAGAGCCTCTACAGGAATTTTTTCCATTTTATATGTCAGGTAACAATCTTAATATTGAGAGCCGAAATGGAGAATAATTTCCAGAAAATAATTGGTTTCTGGAGAAGGTTTCTTGAAAACTTCCTCTTTTTATTTTTTGTTTTTCATTCTTTTTTTGGGGTTTGGGGGTGTTGGGGATGGGAGATAAGATGGCTATTCAGTTAAGCAGCTTCATTTTCTTACTTTTCTTTAAGGGCTTATCCAGGCCATGGGCTATAAGTTGGAAAACTTGAGGAAATATTGGAATTCTTCACTTTGTTTGGATGATTTTTTTTTTAAAGGCATTACCAAGGCAGATTTAGAGATTCTTTTGAATAAAATGTGTACGTGTGGTATGAAAGTGATGACAAAACACGTCTAAAGTTTTATAAAAACATGTTTTTAGAAAACATGTCCATTTGAAATATGTCACAATTATCCTCTTTTCAGAGTTTGCTTGGTAAAGCTGCTAGTAAACCAATGGCTTTGCCTGCGATCTACATAAGTAGAAAGAAAGTTCCGAATTGATTTTGCTTTATATATAAACTCAAGATCGTTGTCCTTGGTCCCCAATTGTGGTTTTTTTTTTTTTTTTTTGTTTAAAAAAAAATGTAGTAGTTTCAGAGATTTTTTTGGTTAAAACATGTAAGTGAGATAAGAAGGTGATTGAAAAATGTGTTTAAAGTTTTAAAAACACATTTTTAGATAACATGTCCATTTGAAATTTGTCGCAATTATCCTCTTTCCAAAGTTTGCTTAGTAAAGCTACTAGTGAACCAATGACTTTGTCGGCGATCTACATGAGTAGAAAGAAAGTCCCTATTTGATTTTACTCTTTATATAAACTAAAGACTGTTATCCTTCGTGCCTTTTCTCAATTTTATTAAGTGTTCTATTTTTAAACATTCAAATAAGGTGGTTCATTTAAATCAAAAGCAGATCTAATAAGGAAGGAAATCAAACATAATTAGATCCTTTAAGGGTTTATTCTCGTTAGGCTTTTGCTTTTCTAAAGCTAATTATGGAGAGATTATGACAATGAGAATTTTAATTTGGAGGCATATATTTGTTTTAAATGTCTTCAAAAGACAAAAGTTGTTCTCAATAGCACCCTAATGGCTCCTTCTCAGACCACCAATCGAGAAGTCAAAAGCAACCGAGAACGCCTAAAAGTAGATTTTATCTTAAAAAGCTGCCAGCTGATCTTTTTTGATGTTGCTAGCTCATTTTGCAGGCAGCCTCTGTTCTGTTAGGAGTCTTTAACAGGACTTGCACTTGTTAATCATGTGATAGGATTCCTTCTGAGCCTGGATCAAACTCTTCTTATGCATGTGATTGGACTCTTAATTTTGCAACGTTTAAAATGTGTTTCCTTACAGACATCTACTGCATTTACCATATTACGCATGAAACTGCTGTTTGTAGCTGTATCAGTTTATCTGCACATGTTGGATAGGTTTATTGCGTTTTTTGCGAAGATGGTTATTATATGATCTTTTTTTTTTTCTCGGTTTCTTTGTGTGCTTTTGTGTGTGTGAAGGGCGGAGGGGGTTATTAAAAGAAACATAAAAAGGTTGTACGGAATAAAGCATTTTAACTGTCATTATTGCTCTACAGTTGGTTTGATGTGAAGATGCTGATGTATATGTATTCAAGCAGATGCATGAGGAGTAACTTAAATTGGAGATAAACATCACAATGCTTAACAATTTGGCCTTAGGAAATAAATATTTGGTTGGAATATTAGTCCTAGCATTTGTGGGGACATAGGGGTTGGGGAGATGGATCTTTACTTCATCTTTTCCCCCTTTGATTCCATCTGTTCTAATTTTGATTTTACCTGCCAAATCAATCCAACCTTTGGTCATACTATTGATATTCTGTCACATATTTTACTCTTCACCTGTCAGATGGTTTAGCTTCCTTGGCCGTTGTAATCTAATCAAAAGAGATCTTATTCTAGTGTAAATTCTTTTACTACATTTACTGCATTCTCTTCCGTAATTTTATTTACCTCATTACCTGCGAGCGGAACAGATTTTTTAACTTAACAAGCTTCATTTTCAGATGACGACAGCAATATCTATTGAGGATGTCCGGAGAGAAGTGAAAATTTTGAAAGCACTATCGGGCCATAGGCATCTGGTGAAATTTTACGATGCCTGTGAGGATGCCAATAATGTATACATAGTAATGGAGTATGTGTTTTTCTCCTGTAATTCTTTTATAGGATCCTTTGACCGATAGCGATTAGGGGACTTTACATCTTCTCTGGTTATATGAACAGTCTTGCCTCAAGGGCAAAGTTATCCTACTTTGAATATATTTTGTCAGGAATAACTTTCTGATTAGTAACTTTCTCTTGCATGTAAATGAATTGAGGGATTGCTTATGAAAGGTTTAGGGTCTGTTTGACACTATCTACCAACGTGGGACAATCTTTAGAATCAATTTACATGAAAAATCTTTTCTTAAAAATCAGTGTATCATGTGTGCTAGGTACATGTTAAATTAACATCTGAATAATTAGTAATGCTATCTCTTTTTTTTTTTTACCATAAAAGTATTTGAGAAAAAATTGCATGTATTTATGTAAGCTGTGTATTTTGCTTAGTTTGGGACTGATTACTAAACTAGTGCTACTTCGTCCTCCTTAAGGTTTTATTGGGCTTAATTACTGTTCATCTGCTTTTGTCGTGAGCATGCTGGTTATTTCTGCTTCAATGTTAGACAACCTTTATATTGCACAATCTCTATTTTCTCTTTTTATATTGGTTTTCTCTGTTCTAATTAGGTTTTGAGCTCAAATTTGTATGATATATTCTGTTGCGCTTTGTTGGGAAATCTTTAGATGTGACATGAGCTGTTATATTCTCTTGTACAGGTTGTGTGAAGGTGGAGAACTGCTTGACAGAATATTATCCAGGTAAACAAAATCCTGGATTTTGAAAATTCTTTTGCCCTTAAACTATAAGATTCTATATGTACATATACAATGCTGCTTCTTCAATGCAGAGGTGGTAGATACTCAGAAGCAGATGCTAAGCTCATTGTTGTGCAAATATTGAGTGTGGTTGCATTTTGTCATCTTCAAGGTGTTGTCCACCGTGACTTGAAGCCTGAGGTTGTGAACTTTTGATCTTTTTTTGTTCTTTGGTATAACTTTTGTTCCAATATAGGTCAAATGCTTTGTTGTTGCTTTATGTACTCGTTTCTTTCCACTATTTATGTTGTTTCTAATTGCTCTTTGTGGTGTAGAATTTCCTTTTCACCTCTAGAAGTGAAGAAGCTGATATGAAACTTATTGATTTTGGTCTTTCTGACTTCATTAGGACAGGTATGGCCCACAAAACCTCTTGTGTGATCTCATTACTTTGAGTATGATTCTCTGAAAACCACCAATTCTCTTTTGTACACTTTATGATTCTCTTGTGTGATTCTTGTGTGATCTCATTACTTTGAGCATGATTCTGTTGTGTGATCTCATTACTAATTTGTCCACTTTATCATTCTCATGTTGGCATATGTTGTATACCTTCTGTAGCTTAGAGGTTCATTAAAGCTTTTGCTTGAGCTTGTGGGCATGCTTGATCAAGTGGACAATGGATTAAAGTAATAGATTTGTTTCTCCATAAATTTTATCAACATAATTTATGATACGTGCAATTACATTTTCATGTTGATGAGCCCATAGATTTTTAGCAAGGTTGATTAGTGCTGAAACAGTTAGCTAGAAATTTGGTTCAACCGCTAATTTGTTACAAATCTTTAAAGGAAACCTAATCCATCGTTAGGCTGCACGTTAACTAGTTCATTACTTCTTTCGTGATATGAGCCAAAGTTTTCAGTTTGACTTGTTCAGAAGTGTTACTTGTTAAGTGGGCATCACATGACATCGATGTGTTAGGATGGCATTCAAAAGGGTTGCTTATTAGTTGGGTTTCATGTGACATCAATGTTTTAGAATGGCATTAAGGCTTAAATTTGCAGTTAGTATAAACTACAAATTTGCAGGTAGAGCTATGCTAAATTTCTCAAGTGGTTGAAGCAGATTTTGTTAGTTCTAGTTCTGTTTCCTTATGAGTCATTAATTATGTTGGGACTGATTATTGGTTTAACTTCTTTTAGTTACAATTAAACTTAGTGTAGCTTAGAATATCTTCTGTCCCTTGGCTTTTGCACCAAACTTTTGTAACTTAAAATGTGTTGCCACATCCTGAATTTGAAATCTGGTTTTTGTTTGCTGCTACCTGGATTTATGCAGATGAAAGACTTAATGATATTGTTGGGAGTGCATATTATGTGGCACCTGAAGTTCTTCATAGATCTTATAGCTTGGAAGCAGACATTTGGAGTATTGGTGTTATAACCTATATTTTGTTGTGTGGGAGTAGACCATTTTGGGCTAGGACAGAATCTGGAATCTTCCGGGCAGTGCTCAGAGCTGATCCCAACTTTGAAGATATACCTTGGCCTTCTGTCTCACAAGAAGCTAAGGACTTCGTCAGAAGGCTTCTAAACAAGGACTACAGGAAAAGAATGACTGCTGCACAAGCTTTAAGTAAGTTTTACTTTCCATAAGAATTATGCTATAGCTGTAATTTGACAATTGTTCTCTTAACGTGTTTTGATACTGGCGATTTACTTTTGTTCCTCTTAACTCATGGCAAATGTGCTTCAAACAATCAAAGTTTGTTTGTTGACATATATTTTATGCTTACTGCTACCTTTATTTCTTTTTTTGTTCTTTAAGTGAATATGCACAAACTTATACTATTTGAAAACAGTGCACCCATGGTTGCGGAGCGAGAATCATCCTATTCCTCTTGATATATTAATTTACAAGTTGGTGAAGTCATATTTACATGCTACTCCTTTCAAACGTGCGGCACTTAAGGTATCCTTCTTTGTCCTCTTGTTAACTTGAACTCATTTTTCATTTTGATTTATTGGTTGTCTAGGGAAAAATTCGAGTACCCAATTTGCTACTTAACTAAATCCTTTTAAGATATTGCCATGTTGGATTCAGTCCTGCTGGATCAGGTCTCTTTTTCCAAACTGTCTCTGTCATCTTTCTGGATGATTGTGTTGCTGTAAACATGTAATGCGTTTAGTGACTACTAGAAGTCTCATGTTTGTCCATCCAAGCTTCAAAGATATTTGTGTTATGCAGTTGTTAAGTATTTTACATCCTTTTTTAGGGTTTAGGGTTTATTATATTTGTGTTTTGCTGTTAGTAAGTATTGTAGGTCCTTTTTTATTATTGTAACAGTTAAATAACAGTGCTCAGGAACAAACATATTCTCTTGCTATTCTTCTGGTTTAGGTTGTTTGTCCTTGCACCCTAATTCATCCTATATCCTGGGAATTGTTGTCGATATAATTTGTTATCTCATGTTTTTTAGAGATGATAATCTTTCTTTGTATGCATTAGATGCAAACCATTGTTTCATAGATTCTATCATATTTACTTGGGATTTTCATTAACCTTTTTCCATTGAATGATGTTTTTTCATCTGTTTGGCCTTTTAGTTCTTAATATAAATGCTGAGAACCACTAATGTGTATGGAGCACCTGTATTGAATGACATGATTCTGTGTTTCTTCTTTTGATTGTCATATAGTTTATTGTGTTTGAACGGGTTCAGCTTGTGCAGATTGGCAGAGTAATTTTTTTTTTTTTTTTGTGGTTCCTTCCTCCTCCTTTTTCTGCTCCTTTTTTCTTTTTTGCAGTAGATATATTTTTTTTGGGTGGGTTTTAGGGAGCTGGGGGTTGTGGGTAGTTGGAGGTTAGAAATCACTATCTATTATCTTTGTTGATTATACTATTGTCATGGGTGTCCTGAATTGTGGTGCCAATAACGAAGGTAGGAGATTGTCAAATTACTTTTCTGCCATTAAAAGCTGGATTTCCTTGTTAGAATAATTAGTGTACCTGATAGATAAACTCTGTGCTTGCTTTCAGTCTGTTATGTGTGGCTTCAACGTTGTTGCATCGAGCATGATGCCTACTGAATTTTAACAAATAGTAGCCCTCTTATATGATGTTTTAATAAAGCCATTGTATTGATTTTTGGGTTGAATTGTGATCCTCAGCAATTTTTGTTCTATCTGTTTAATTTCAGGCTCTCTCAACAGCTTTAACTGAGGATGAATTGGTTTATCTTAGAGCTCAGTTTATGCTTTTGGAACCAAATAAGGACAGACGTGTTTCTCTTGAAAACTTTAAACTGGTAGTTAATCTTTCTCTCCTGATTTTAACCCATCCCCACCCACACTTCTCCTTCCCAACGCATCCATTCTCTCTTTATGTTCACTAAATTCAATTCTGAGGCATCCAGTTGGGTAGTTTGTGCTACACGCCACTTTCTTTTATTATTGTTTTTCCCCTTCGTATATGGTCTTTTTTGATCAATGTCTTGAAGAGAATATGGAATATTACAGGCTCTTCTTCGAAATGCAACTGATGCCATGAAGGAGTCGAGGGTTCCTGATATTTTAAATGCGGTGAGGATATCAAGATCTTTTTACCGGCTCATTATATTTGTGGTGGGCCTTCCAGGGTGGGCTGGGTTTGACATGTTTTTAACTGCATACTGGTTCTTTGAGCTCTTGTTCTCCCTTTAGTTATATTTAGTTTCTCAAGGGTTTGTTCTCATGCTTTTAGATGGCTCCGCTCTCTTATCGAAAGATGGAGTTTGAAGAGTTTTGTGCAGCTGCAATCAGCACATACCAATTGGAGGCTCTGGAAGGCTGGGAACAAATTGCTTCAACTGCATTTGAGCATTTTGAACAAGAGGGCAACCGAGTAATATCGGTTGAAGAGCTGGCTCGGGTATATCAGTTTTCATTTGTCAATTATCTTTGTTGTTTCCTTTTTTGTTACTGATTTCCTGATACTTAAGGATTTGATGGTTACTTGTACGTGTTTTTCTGTTGGTAGTAATGATTCAATTCTCAACTTGTGACACTTCGATGCAGGAGTTGAATCTTGGCCCTACAGCTTATTCAATTCTTAAAGACTGGATAAGGAGTGATGGAAAACTCAGTTTGCTTGGATTTACCAAATTTTTGCACGGGGTGACACTCCGTAGTTCAAATACAAGACATCATTAGCACATTCTTTTTGGATTTTTCTTTTCTTTTTTCTTTTTTCTTTTGGCCTTTCATTAGTGTTTGACAAATTATAGGAGTACTGATGGAGCTGTTAGTATTTAAAGGAGAAACTCTTCTTGAGGTTGAGGGGAAAGAAAATTGTTGTACAATGAATACAGACTCTGGCAGTTGGATCTGTCGCTTGGGAAGCTGGAAGCATGTGTGGCTAACTCACGGTAAAAATTTTCTTACTGAGTTTTCCATTACACCTGTTGTATATGCAGGTCGGAACGGGATGAGTATGACTTTGAGCTGCAGAAGTGAATATATGTTGAGGAAAATGTTTGAACCTTTAGCCTAGGAGTGTTTCGTAGTGATTTCTTTTTAGAAAGTGAAGTGCTTATGGTGGTTTGAAGTTTATGTTATCCTGCATTCTGCTATAGGGAGAGGAGTTTTCAGACTAGGGGAAGAGATATTTCTTGCATTTTTTGGCCATCCAAGCCAAAATGCCAATTGGGAAAGTGCTACTGTTTCGAGGTGGTGGCTGGTTCAGTTATTTTATTGCAAAGTCGTCGATGTACAACACTCTTGTCGAAGACCAATTGTCAACTGTTGTTTTTTCCTGGGTTATAATTCCTCAAAGAGTACCACGTTCGAATTTTGATCTTTGAATCAAAATGGATTCCAAGATCAGCATATGCTTTAAAACTGTATTCATTCTGCTATGGCAACAGACATTCTGCATTCCATCTGTCCAAATCATTACCAAGAAGAAGCTAGGCGTGTCTTCAGAGATCTGACTCCTACGAAAATGGTCACATTTTGCCATGAATGATACATTATGGCGGAGTTGTTTCACTGCAATTCATTGTGAAGTCGAGGATCCTGATCACTGATCACCCTTCCCAAGATCATCGGGGGAATTATAAATAGCGTTAAGGGGGAAAATGCCTGACCCTCATTACGATCACTCCTTAGGTTTTTAAGGGTCTATTTTCAATAATTTTTTTCTATCTGATGCTAGTTTTTGATTTTTAAAAAATATATTTGTGATGTTGTTAACTGTTTTTTTTTTTATTATTAAATTTTTAAATTTTTTAAGTTAAAATTAAGAGTAATTAATTTTTAACTTTTTTAAAATTATTTTTTATAAAAATCAGAAATTATTGAAAACAGACTTAAAATGGTTTAAAGTTCCCCACGTAACAAAAATGTCGAAAGTGGCAAAGAGGTTGCATCACTAAGACTTCGGCCTAAGAATGCCACAACATTTTGGGTCTATAGTTGGACTTGGTCATCCTGATGAACGGTTCCATGCCATGGATAACCTGATAACAAATCATGGGCCGACTGGAGAGCCCAACAATCCGGAAATTCGGAACACAATCGGAGGAATGGGGATCAACCAAAAGGCCCGGAGACCCCTCTCTCACTTTATTATTACTTTTTTTGACAATTGGAGAAAGGAACTTTATTATTATTATTATTATTATTAGAATAGATGGATAGAGGATCGCCTAAACTCTTCTTCTTTCCGCTATGAAACTGTCCAAAAGAGGAGTGGTTTTACCCCTGGCTAAAGCTGGGTTTGTGTTTCAATATAAAACAAAAATTGGAATTCCAATTCTTCTGAGGAAACAAATATGTAACAGTCCTGCAAGATTACTATCCTATTAAAGAAATATAGAAGGAAAAGAAAGCAAGAAGGATCCTGCCAATTACACGTCTCAAAAATGATCCTGCCAAACAAAAAAGTCTACAAGTCTTTCACAGTCCAGTCCCCTTGGCTTTGTTGGTTATGGTTGGACTTCCCCATAACAAAGTAAGTTTTAGTTATGGCGCAAAATGACGTCTCCGCCCGATGAATATCCCAACAAAACAAGAGAGTCAAACTTCAGAATTTTGTGCCATGTTATAATGTCCTAAGAATTAGTCAATCATCTTAACTGGAATCAAACTCAAGAAAGATGAAACAGCTAAACTCTTTGTCGGAAAAAAAACAAAGACGATTATCCCAGTTAGTTACCTCCTTTTATCCCGTCTCATTACAATATCTAAGTTTTCTTGAACGATTACGTTGAATTATGAACTTTTTTATTCTATTGCAAGTACTTTATGTACGATGAAAAAGTAGTCTGAACATGTTGTCTGCAATGTTTTCAAAATATAATCAACTAGTATAGTATGGAGAATGGAGAGTTAACGAATCTCAAATTATATAACGAGGGAGGACTCTTTTTTTATGTTCCATGTAAACTGCAACACTCAAAAACTATGTAACAAATCCTGTCCATGGTATGGAATAGTAAAGATGTTCCGTGGCATCTGCAATTATCGAATTCAATCAAACTGAATCATTCAGCATCTTGACCTGGCGCAGATTCAAACAAGAGAGTAGAGACGAGACGAGACGAGACGGGACGGGACGGGACGAGACGACCTAAATATAAAAAAATAAAAAAATAAAATAAAAAAAATGAACCTAGGCAAAGTAGCACAACCACTATCCACGTTGGCTCCTTTCAATTTCAAGTTTGTCAGATCAAATACACTCAGATTGAGACAAACTCCACACTTTTTTGACCTTTTAACTCCACGTAACACGTCATCCACCCATAGGGAAGTGAACAGTGGCTGCCAATTATTGCTCTTCAATCATGTTAGGCATTTTGACTAGCAGCATATAATAATTTCTTCGATTGCATTTCCTTCCTTGCCCCACCCCATGCTCTGGCCCTCAACAAAGCTAGCGGTACAATTATCCACGGCTGCCAAGATTAGTAATTCATTTCTCTAAAATGGCGATTCATCCCTTTCCATCTTTTCCTTCAACTTCTCATCTTCTTTTTTCCCACACCAAATTCCAAGCAAGAAAAAACAAAAAGATTATTATTATTATTTTCCCCTATCTCGATTTATCTCCTTTAGCAAAATATTTTCGTTAGAGAATACGTCTCACAGTTATGGCTCTCAAGCCAAAAAAGCTTTTATTCTAGTATCTCCTTTTACCACTATAGTTATGCTATGTTGAAATATACTACTATAAATTTGAGAAAAAGAAACATTTGTTTGGTAATCAATTTCAATACTTAGTGCCCCCAATATTATTATATGTTTCCGCTTGTCACGTTATGACTGCAATTGCAAGTTAACTCTTTGCAACAATCTACCTGATAATTGGGGGCAAATGACAAAAAAAAACACACATCCTAACATATGCTTCATAGCTGTGAAGCAATTTACTTATGCAATTTCTTATTTTATAATCTGATTGTTAGGTAATATTAAGTACCAATTACATGCCGGCACACATATAATACTTTGTCCACTAATTATATTCACACAGGATAATCCGAATATTTACTAATGAAAAGAAAGTACAGTTAACATCAGATAAAGAAGCATACCCAAGGAAAAATTAAGAAGATGGGCATCTCAATCCAATAGGCGACTCTGAGAATAAGAGTGTTGAAAATTGAGGAAAGAAAGGGGTCCAATTGCTGCACAAGGCTTCTCGTTTATTTGTCTAATTAGTTTACGATTACAGTACTCAACTTTTAACGTCTGCATCGAATATCATGTGAACTGTAGAGTCCATAGGACCTCTTCGTTGTATTTCTTCTTTCAAAATTTTCTATTTTTATCATCACAAGTTGCCCATTCAACTGCGATTAGCAAAATTTCTTGTTTGATATAAAAGACAAGGCCCTGATTAACGCAAGTACTGATGTAGGCTGTGTAGCTGTTAATTTCTTGATGCCAACAAATGTCATCCAAAAAGATCCAAACTCGAAAACACATGGAGTGATCTAATCCAACTAGTTATACTCGAGAAGATTAATGCTTCAAAAGTTTCTCAAAGCAAACTGCCGAACACAACGCAATATATGGTAGTTTAGGTGCTGTATTTTTTCACTCGAATCTGTGAGTGCAGGCACTCGGCAGATAGACTTTGTTGTCGCTGATTGTTTGTGAGAGAAAAAAGAGAAAAGAGAAAAAAGCTGATGAAGACCTACATTAAAGAGAATCGATCTTAATTATTGATATACAACAACAAAGCAGTAGTAGCAAATCATTACCCCGGAACAGGAGGGAAGATACAAAACTAAGAAAAGAGAAAGATAGGGCGAAAAGAATGAGGAGAATTAGAGAGGTCATCATTACATTGCACGTGATGTTTAGACCTAGAGGTCTAAAACTTAAAGAGCATAATAATAGTAGTTCAAGCATAGCTTTTGTCATCTCCTTTTTCCCACCCAACTATATTCGAAGAGTAGCCAAGGAACCTTCTCTAATCTAAACAGCTTAACTGATGCGCAAGTGCATGATTAACTGGCTAAGGAAGGAAGGACAAACCAGTCCCCGTGTTAGCATAATTACGATGTAGGAACAGCAGGGAAACACACGTATTGAGCAACTTAAACTTGAAAGTAGCTTAATCTACTAGTTGCAGGTTTCAATGCACCTTTTATATTTATATATGTATCTCGGAAAACCAAGCTACATTGAGTCTAATGGCTAAGCAGCCATATGAGCACAAGTATCACGGGACAAGAATTTACTGCTTTATTTTCAAATCTCTCTACTTCATAACCAAATTTGCTATTATTTTACAAAACTTAACGCTAAATAATTTTAAGACAAAACATTTTTCGATATTTGTATTATCACAGATTAGTACCTAAAAAGATAGCCACGTTCTATTAGAAAGAGAGCAGAAGAGACATCGGTGAAAATATTTGTAGAGAGGGTGTCTTGGATGATAACTACAGCAAATGTATATGATCAAATATTCAGACAGACTTTTGAATGAAAGAATGTTATACTAAAAAAACAAATCACAAGTTGAATCCTTAAACAAGATCTACTAGCACTATATTACCAGCACCATCATGAAACCAGTCTATAATCCTTGATAAATTACACAGCCATATATCATGTTATATGGAAACACGTACGTGGAGCATCCTAGTTGATATGCTAAATCAAACACGAAGAGTACATATCCATCCCACAGAGCTGAGAGTTAATCAAAGAAACAAGGTATGAAGTTAAGGAATTAGCATATCTGGAATTTTAATGCCTAAGAGAATGTAGACAGGGTTCCTTCGGATACTTGAGAGGAGATATTGCTTCCAAATGTTCCAAGAAACCCTAGTAAGGAGGAGAAGACTAAACATGTCGAAGGAGCAAAAAGGAAGGGATTTGATCAGAGAATGTAAAAATTTGGGATCCAGATCTGGATAATAGTAGTATTGGGTTTGAAATAGAGACAGATCCTAATGAGCATAGGAGTCAGATATGATGAGAAAAGACATCCAGATGATAAAATCCATTGAAAAAAGGTGCTAGTTCTTTACTTACATAAGATACATTTTTCTGACACAAATGAAAAAAACACCATCATAACCTGGCAGAAAACAGAGAAGGAAAAAGATGGTAATTATGAAGGAAACCTTTTCCAGAGACAATCACTTGCTCTCACATACACAAACATACCTAAGTCAAAGATCCTTCATCATTGCACGAATCTGCGCCCCATAACCATAACTAACTAATAAAGTTTGCATAACCTCCAACAAAATATGCATACATATACACAAACATATTCAAAAAAACAAACAAACTGCACCTAGTAAGAATCCACAAAACTGACAGGAAAACACGGTAAGAGAAGTTATGCCTAAGGAGGCCTTACCATTGGATCCCCAAGGGAATAAGTGCAATGGAAATTATTGGGGTGGGAAGCAGCATATTGTTTGGGGGGAATGAAGCCTGGTCCGACAACTCTAGCAAATCATGAAGATAATTAGATCGGAGATCTGCTATTGACATAACAGATCTGAACCATTTGATCAAAGCAAAAGAGTCCTCGAGCCAGACAACATTCCCCTCAAAACACGAAGCTCCAACTAATTTTCTTTCTTGTATATGTTCAGTTTACTTGTGCGGTATTGTTTGTGCACCCGCCACGCATTCAAAGAGAGCTTCTTCCTCTTCTTCTTCTTTTTTTTTTTGGGTATATTCTTATGGATAGTGTTTGTGGCCTCATAATTTGTTTGTATTTTCCCCCCCAAAACTCTCGCCTTAAGTTCAGGGGGAGTTAGGAAACCAGAAAAAACGAGAGAGAGAGAGAGAGAGAGAGAGAGAGAGAGAGAGAGAGAGAGAGAGAGAGAGAGAGAGAGAGAGAGAGAGAGAGGGCAAGGGGGGAGAAGAGTGGCGGTGAATGAATGATGATTTGTTTGTTTTGGTTTTTGAGGGTTTGTGGCGTTGATTATAACAACAAGGCATAGCTAGCCTATTATTAGAATTAGCCTACTACTAGAATTTAGAAGCGGAGGGGAAAGAAAGGAAGAAAGGTGTTAAAAAGCGTTGAAGGCTTGGAGCCCTCAAACGCTGGTAAAAAGACAAAAGTGTTTGACAGACTCTGACCCTACCATACCTGCTGCTGTTGGTCTTCCACAGAAATGACCACGATCTCATCAATCATCGTGCACCCCTTCCCCGGCCTGGGGGGGCCACCCCGGTCCACTTTCTCCGTTCCCCCACGCTACCAAGCATTCACAATCAAGCATATGTGCGTAAAATGTATTTATCCATCCATTGTAACATTAGTACTGGCATATACTTGAATGATGAAGTTCGCGTGATGATATCTGGCAACCGGCGTTACAAGTTAATGCTCCTAATTTAAGGGGGGTAAAAATGAAAGAGGAGATTGAATTGGCCAGATCAAATTTAGAATGAAAAAACGTAATTAATTTAGAGTAAAAAGTAATTACATCATCATAGTTACATTTATATTTTAATTGACATGTTATACATTATAAATTGTCTTAAATAGCAAGAGGCTCAACTATAACTTAGTTAAAATCCTCTGTTAATTTTTTTATTTAATATAAAATTATGTCTTATCATTAAATAATATTTCTGACTTTAATAAAACATATTTTCATATTAAATAGCATTGAATAGCATTAAAACATATTTTACTATTACTTACAACTACAATACTGAGTACTCATCCACAAGCGAGCAACGGCACTACTGCGTCGTACAAGAGGTGAATCAGTGATCACTGAAGCAATATCAAGAACCATTAATTACCTGTCTGTCATTAAAAGTAGTATTGCTAGTAGAGACTTAAAAGCCACAAATGTTGGTTTTTTTTTTGGTAAAAAAAAATTGATGAAATGATTGTGTCATGATCAGCAGATATTCCGTACTACTAGCAAAATCGCAAAAAGGTAAAATCAAGCAAAATGGTAATATAGGAATAATTGATTAAGGAAACCATTCTGAGCCGTAGGATGAAAAGGAGGGTGTACTGTACGATGATACCACAAAGACTTGAAAATGAGTGAGTAATGATAGACGTATAATTACACCAGAAAAGGTATCCCAAATTGAATGAGGCCATACAACCTACAAAGTGAGTCAGAGGAGTAGCTGAGTTATTGAACTTCCCGATATTGGAAACTCCATTTATTATGCACTGCTACCCTCATTTTGAATTTTAAACAAAATATTACTAGTAATAAATAAATGAGATTGTAAAAAAATAAATAAATAAATGAGAGAATAAATAAATAATCCGCCCTCAGAGAGAGAGAGAGAGAGAGAGAGAGAGAGAGAGAGAGAGAGATGGTTCGTAGGGGGAGGGCTACCGATCTTAGTCTACTTTCTTCAATGGAAACAAAAAAAGAAAAGAAAGCAGCAAAGAAAAGTTTTCTCATTAAAGAAGTGGACCCTCGTCTGCCGCCTCCAATTTAAGTCTTCACATTGTAAGAATTTCAATCGGCACCGGATATTTTGTTACATTTTTTGTAGGAAGAGATTACTTGGGAACTTCTTCTAAGAAAAGATTTCCCCACTGAGTGCGCCCAAGTCAATGCAATGTCCTTAAATATTGTTCCTTAGTCTTTCCCAAGTATAACCAAAACTATGCAGTCGCAAATTGAAAAACGTAACACTACTATGATTTTTGAAAGAGTCTGCCAACGTTATTTTTCTAACGCTCAATTTATGAATTGGGCTAATTGTCAAAATAGTTCTGCAGTATGTTAGTGTTCAATTCGTCCTCACAGTTTATTTTGGTCCTTGCATGTTTTCTTTTTTCTTATCTTAGTCCTATGGCTATTTTTCGACACCAAAAAAAAAAAAAACTCACATTGGTGCACTTGTTTGAAGGGTAATGTAGAAAAATCCATTATAATTAGACCATTTACTGGAAGGGTAAGCAAGAGAAAGACAAATCAAGCATTTCAATAACGAAAGGCTATAATATATGCAAGTAAACTTCAAATTATACTTAAAAACTTTTTGTGATCGAGGTTTACTGTCAGGATAATGTAATTTGCTACTTTTTTATATAATGGTCTTAGCTAGATACTCACAACATATCACTTTGTTGGGAAATAATTTTACGCTTTGTACCAGCTTGACAAAAAATAACATTTTAGCATAAAAAGTAATTTATGTTGATTACTAACTTTTCAAAAATAAATAGATAAATAAATAAAACGATGAATCAGATATTTAAGCTGCTGCTGATGTCTCAAAACGAAAGATCTTAACCAGCTTCGCCATCCATCTTCTTTTGTTTCTTACCTAGTTTTGAAACTGTAAAATTTATAACTATCTGACCCAGTTGGAAGCCCAATAATTTGGGACGTCGTATGAGAGCATCCTCCATCTCAAAGCCCAAATAGTTGGGAGTTGATTGAATTGATTTTTTTTTTTTTTTTTTTTTTTTGGGTTTTGTTGGTGGTATAGGTGGTGTTATTCGAGATCCAGCTTAGCAATCCGAATCGCAGCCCATTACTAATTTGAAAGGATTGCCATGCCTATATCTAAATCTAAATGAATTCTCTGCTCTCTAGATTTGATTAAATTAAATGGACTAAGGAATGGTACGTTCCACACCCCCCCCCCCCCAAAAAAAAAAAAAAAAAAAACCAACCCCGCGGCGCCAAAATCGAATTCGACCCCCTCTCACCAAACAAAGAATGGAAAATATCCATGCATTGCCTGCACATGATAGCTCCACATTATATTTGCAATGAATAACTCCACTTTTCTTTTTATTATTATTATTTTTGAGCAGTCAAAATATGTCCTTCACCTTGACTAGTCGTAAGTCTCTCGACATTGCTTAGAAAACATTATATATTAGCCTTCATTTAGATTTTTTTTTTCCGGGAGGAGCTTTGTAAAAACTTTACTTATTCGGAACGATTGATTCCGATAACTGTTACTGCCTTTGTCAGGTAGCGGCGGCTTGGAGTAAAAATATTTAATCAACGAGACAGGACACGTGTAAGGTTGTAAACGAATCGAGCTGTTAACGAATACAGTTTGGCTCGGCTCGTAAAAATTCGAGTTTGGTTCGTTCGTGAAGGTAAACAAGTTGAGTTCGAACACAAATTTTGGTTCGTTTAATAAACGAACAAAAGTTTGAGTATGAGATACTTGGCTCCACTCAACTCAAATAACACTTTTACACTTATTTGAATCGAGTTGTTCGCGAACAAAGCTCGATTTGGCTCGTCAAAGCTTGAGTTCGGTTCATTTCATATAGCTAAACGAGCCGAGTTCCAACACAAATTTGAACTTGTTTAATAAACGAACTCGTCTCGACTCAACTCGTTTATTAAACAAGCACAAACTCAAATCGACAATACTCGACTCGATTCGACTCGTTTACAGCTCTGAACACGTGCACCAAAACGCTTGTCCCAGAAGACTTACAAAATACTAGCCCAGTGGGCTAATTGACTGTAACAAAAGCTTTCTTCTCACAGCCACCAGTTGAGTGCCACTTCATGGGCTGCCCCACGAACACCGGAAGACTTCGTAAGGTAAACGGATGACAATGAGCTTTTGACTTTGTCTCTAAGTGGCCTGAAATTCATTTGGATGACAAAATTGACCACAACTGTGTCATGTGGCAGCCAGTTTTATTCGAATTGACAGAGTCCACGGGTCTATTCGTGTACCACACGATAGATGAAAGGACTACTGAATGCTGGCTTCAATTTCTACCGCTGATCCCATGGATAGGCCGTAGCTGTGGTCCATGATAGTGTCTTTATTAAAAACTATTTGATTTTTTTTCTGTTTAAATCTAGGTAATTTCTTGTTGGGGGGATGATTACTAGGAAATTACTTAAGCTGTTTAATAAGAAAGAAATCAAGACGGGCACGCTGCTGCTTTTGCCTTTGGGATTCTGTCCACAGAGTCGTATATGTATGTATGAGTAGTATGTATGACAAGGAATTGATTACCGTGTAAAATTGTTTCAAAACGTACCTCATTGAATTAATAGTAGTGCAATTACTAGTAATACAAAACCCAAGTGATTCAAATTTTGATGGATTGCTGTTAAACAGCTTCGTTTACTTGCTTAGGCCTAAGCACATGGGTCCAAATGTTAAGTCCTAGAACAGACTCTGCCGCTAAGGAGTGTTTCTTTTTCTTTTTTTTTTTGGAGTAAGAAAAGTTGTAAATAAGAAAAGGAAAGGTATAGATATTAACCAGGGATCTCATCTCATGGATTGGGATTTTCATATAAAACTCTGTGATTAAGCAAACGCCACCATATCTGTAGACAAGAGACTTGGATTTTCATCGGTTCTTTCTTTTGAATGACTTGTTATCCCTGGAGTTGGAAAACCACACATCTCAATTCTCAAATAATACGCAACTAAAAGATCAAGACGTAAAACTCAGAAGCAAGGGTCCCAGTCGAAGGAGAGCCCTGGCCCCGGTAGGGAGGACAGTTGTTCTGTTGTTGATATTTTGGGATTGTCGCCAGGCTCATACAAGAGTATTCCATTTCCTAGCGCTTCAGTTTCATTAATGATCTACTACTGCTAAAATTATTAAAAGAAAATAAATAAACTTTTTTTTTGTTAAAATTTTCTTATAAAAATTTGTCATATTTATTAGAGAATTATGACGATGAAAAATCAATATACCATTGTCGTCACAGAATTAATGCTCTCAATTACGTGTTGTGCCCATTTTCCAAATTGAACCAACTGGAATGTTAAAAGGTGAATTAAATTAAACTAAGGGAGACGATGGAAGAACGTGATTCACGCAGTATTTGACGATGTACGAGTAAAGGACAAAACTCGATCGAGAATGATGATAACGACTTAATATCAAACGCATTTTACATACAACTACTACTACTACTACTGCTACGCTATATTCTCAAGCTCTCATTTGTGCTGTCTTTTGGATTAAAGAAAAGACGATCAGCAAAGCCATCTAATCTAAACGGCTAAAATCTTTAAAAGGACCACCTTGGTCCAAAACAATTTTCTTGTCTCCAATTTCGGACTCCCAATACCTGAATTTTAACCAACTCTGGAGAAAATGAATACACACACACACAGCGCCTCTACAGGATGGTAATTGAATTTAGAAGACCCCACTCCCAAGCGCTAACACAACGACAAGCTTATGGTAAACTTGGATGCATATAAAAATCTAAACACAACTCGGAGGAGTCGAGAGTCAGACGAGACGAGACGATCCCCTACAAAAAAACATTACCGGATGGTAGTGGTATATACTTGTGTAAGTACTACTAGTTCTCCTACATCAACA
Source organism: Mitragyna speciosa (assembly GCA_024721245.1). Classification (NCBI taxonomy): domain Eukaryota; kingdom Viridiplantae; phylum Streptophyta; class Magnoliopsida; order Gentianales; family Rubiaceae; genus Mitragyna; species Mitragyna speciosa. The sequence continues at coordinate 126,145 of CM045558.1, forward strand.
AATACATTAGCAATAAATCTTCTCATAAATCTTGCGTTCAAAGCAGTATCAAGATGTTAGATTCAGGAGAAAATTCCTCTTTCCCATCGACAGCAGAATGTTTCAATATCAGCTTAAACACTAGTAGTAGCAGTACTACTACTAGTAGTATAATATCAAAGAGGAAGAAGTGCAAAAACAAAAGGACGTTTAGTGACGACCAAATCAGATCACTGGAAACCATGTTCCAGACTGAGACAAAACTTGAGCCCAAAAAGAAGGTGCAACTGGCAAGAGAGCTGGGATTGCAACCGCGCCAGGTTGCTATATGGTTTCAGAACAAGAGAGCTCGATGGAAGTCCAAGCAATTGGACAGAGACTACAGCTTTCTATGCTCCAATTATAATAATCTTGCTTCTCAGTTGGAATCCCTCAAGAAAGAAAAACAGTTCTTACTTGTGCAGGTGGGTGGGTGGGTGGTGATCATTTTTTAACCTCGATTCTTCAAATATTATTAACCTCTTCTGTTCTTAAAACTAATTAAGCAGGTTTATAAAGATATCTTACGTGACTAATTGAAGTTGCACGCTGAATAATCATTTTACTGTGGGACAGTTGCAGAAGTTGAACGACTTGATAGACGAGTCAGAGAAAGAAGGAGAGGAGTTGTGTGATTGCAGACACGATCAAACTTCTGATGCTCAGGCTGGGAACTGCAGTGGTCCCGATGTAGTATCAATTAATACTGGAGCTTGCAATGTCAAGAGTTTTAGTACTGAAATATTAATTGATGTTAAACCAGGCCTGTGTTTGGAAAGATCCGAATATGGAGTAGTGGGTGATCGAGTGCCTTCGGATGATGAGAGCAGCAGAGCTAATCCAGATTACCTTGGATGGGAGGAAGAATCACTTGAGCTTTTCAGTATGGTAGCAGAGCCGGCTGACAGTTCTTTGACTTTTCCTGAAGAATGGGGCAGCTTGGATTCTAATGCTCTGTTGGAAGACCAGCAAACTAGAAGTAGCTGTGCTTATCAGTGGTGGGATTTCTGGTCATGAATATGGAAATACGTAGGAACACACACACACACACCAAATAGCTTTATTGCAGTGAGAAAGTGACTGAAATGATTCATATGGTACATCAGATGGCATTACCGTGGAAATGCTATAAAGCTTTAGCTCTCTGCCTCTTCAATAGCACTTTCTAAATTTTCAGTAATGCTTAATTTTTCTTCCTGATTTATGTTGAATTATCAGATGAAAACTCAAACAATATTGGTAATAATTAACTGGGTTAGGAAGAGTTTCTGCTGCCAATGCATGCAAGTTTGCCATAAATTTCTTTCTTTCGTGCATGTTCCGAAGTTTACCTTCGAATGAGAGAAAGAGCATTTCAATAACTAATGCCATATGCAGTTAGCTAATAATTCTTCTCAAGACCTAACGTTCTTGTGCCCCAAGATTGTTGAAACAACCATTCTGTTTAGATTTGTAGTGTTACAATTTCTAAGACATACATATGCAGAAAATCGATCCTAAAAAAGCACTTATTGTTATTTTTTTTAATCAAATCTATACTATTATTATTGTTATTTTTTTTAATCAAATCTATACTATTACAATTGAAGGAAGGGAAATGGTACTTGATAAGATTCGAATCCCAACTTTTAAAGTAAAATTGTAAAGCTCCAACCGCTTATTGAAGAGGTTACAATCTCAAACAAAGTCAAAATATAATTGGTTCAGCTGATCAATGACCACAGTTATCCCACTATTATTTCAATATCTAGAGCTGATCAATGACCACAGTTATCCCACCATTATTTCAATATCTAGAGCTGAAAGATTACAACGAAGTAGTCGAAATCCCCCAGGTTTGCAGTTTTCATCATGATGATTGGCATCTAGCGTAGCACTTATCTTGGCCAAAGCAGGTCTTCATTTTGCAGAGTTTAAAGTACCGCTTGAAAGTTTAATGATCGATGCAGAATAGCTCTCGAAAAAGCTAAATCTTTCCCTAGACGTTAATACGGTGCTCATCTTTTTGGGTAGAACGTTGTCGCCTCTTCAATCTTAATTATTGAAAGGCTGTTCTGGTTAGGGTCAATTACATTACCCATGGTGCTGTTCAACTTCACAATCCCTTGTGTATAACAATTATCAAATACCCACTTTACCCCTTATATATATATATATATATATATTCATGTAAGATGGACGCATACATCTACTTTTCCAAACAATTGGTTGTCGTGGCGCCCAAATCTGATTTTGCTCATCTCGGGTCTATCCCGTTCCAAAAAGGATGGATAAAAGGTGAAACAAACAAGACTTGATAAACAAAGAAGAGAGACGAAAATGAATATGGAACAACCTCCTCTCCCAAAAAGCGGGCAGGCTTGAGGGTAGTAGGAGGAGAAGAAGAACCCTGCTATCATACCTCACACCTGGGATCCCATCCCAGCCCTGGCAATCTACATGCTGCTTTTACTATATATTTATAGCAATATTGGAATTCTCCATTTTCATTCCCAATAGTGGTCCACAACGCTGCCTTCCTCCCTGCGATCCTCTGCTCTACTCACCACATTTGTGCTACAGGAGGAATGGGGCAGTTGCCTATCGATGCATAACGCATGCAGAACAAGCACATTGGCCAGAGAGAGATAGAGAGAGAGAGAAAGAGAGAGAGATCATGAATCTTCAAATTCCACAAGTTCAATGAAAACTAGAAAAATAACATGGTCCACAGCTGGCTCTATGAGCAACAAGTAATTTCAAAATTGTTGTAATTCAAACAAGCACTAAGATTTAACACATCAAACAAGTATGACTAGTTTGCTTATAACTTTGCAACATGACTACTTGATCTTCTTCTTTGGCCTCAACTGCACAATATATCAAAGGTGGTTAGTTTGGAAAATAGCACGTGCCCAAATACAAAGAACACCAATTGTTATCCAGAAGACGAAAAAAAAAAAAAAAAAAAATCAAGCTTATACACCTGGTTGCTGTGCCCGCATTTCTTCTTCCGGCAGTTAACAGCACGAGGATGCAAACGCGCATAGCATCTAACACAAAATAGTCAAATAAAAACATAATAACTAATTTGCCAATACTAAGTAGGATAGGTTGGAGGTTGTTAAGGAACAAGAACTCTGGAAACCAGCAATTTCTGCATTTGGCTTATTAGCCCAGGATCAAATTACAAGGATGGGCAGATATTTAGTTAAATGGATTCAGTGTGGGGAAAAAAAAATGCTATTCAAGAACTAATACACCACTCAATTTAGACAACATATACATATTGAATCAGCAATATTCTGGTCCCCCAATTAAGAATCCACGCAACAAATAAACACAGGAAACAAGAAACGACTTGCAATTATACCAGAATTTTTTTACGTGTTAAGTTATAATGCAAGAAAATCAAGAGAAATGAAGCTTACAAAGACAAACAACTCTTCAATTGATTGTTGGAACCCATAAATTAAAAAAAAAAAAAAGAAATAGAAATGATGAAATTGGGTCTCAACTGGCAAGAAAGAGCCAAAAGCCACGGGCCAGAATTTTTAGAACACATTTAAGCACATAAACAAAATCATTATCAAAATGAACATAACAATGGGGATTAAGCATGCTGAAGAAAAAAGAGGGGAAAAGACTTAAAACAACAGGTTGACCAATTTTGTCTAAAACAGGTTCAGAGAAATATCCTGCAATCAAGTTTGATACATCCTATCAATAAGACCACTATATCATACAACACATTTGCAAGTGACATGCAATTGGAAGAACACTACATGTGATGTAGGACAAGATTGGGATAGTCTTGCCTATGAACGAACGCGGAAGAATTGAAGAATATGACACTGTTTCGCGGGTAAACAGTAGCACGTACTGCAGCGTGAACAGTAATGAGGGGGAAAGGAAGCAAGAAGAAAGAGGAAATTGGGGGAATCTGAGGAAACAAAACTATCAAATTAAAACAAATAAACTGAATTTTTATTAATTGATCTTTCTCTCCCTAGAATAGACTAATAACAAAGGTATTTATAAACTTATGACTTACCTAAAAGAAAGAAATCTATTATAAATGCAATTCCTATTTCCTAAGAAAACAAAACACTTATAGAATATTATTATAACAACTCTGACTCTAATTAGTTACCTAACATAATTGAATAACTAAAGAAAATAAAAAAACACAGTTGCTTGAAAAAATTCCTGTGAGCATGTAAAAGACTAAAATACTGTTAATGCCCAAAGTTCAAAAAAGACGACTCTCAAGACAAATATGTAAAACATTGAATTTATTTTTCCTTAAAATCTTTGTTGACTGCATCAACATGTCCACATGATATTATTAAAAAGCTTTTGTCAGGTCATTTTGCTTCTTGAGTCAATTCAAAAATATATTGTGGACTCCCAAAATTCCATTTCTTGTAGCTCTGCAACAAAAATATTTAGTCACAGATAAAATATCATTTGCAATTTCCTAAAGGCACATTCTACAGTTAGCAATTGTTCTATGCATTCAATCTTTGAAAAGATTTGTCATATTTCACCTCTCTTAACAAGGTCAACTAAAAGTTGAAAATCAATATGCCAGGTAGTGGAATATCCTTTCATCTTTTCCTTATTTTACACGCCAAGATAAAAACAAAGAAGCAAACCACAAAATGGAAGACAAAACACTTAAGAAAATTACAACATGTCGCCAGCATAGGGAAAAGAAATATTGGACACAATATGTACCCGAGATAGCAATGAAAAGCCAGGCGCATGAGATCAAGAATAAGGTCCAATGAAACTTAAAAAGGGCCTCAGGTTAACAATTCAGTAACCCACTAAAGTTGGATAAAAAGAATGAAAAATTGATTCCTTAATAATTCCTAAAATATGATTTCTATAGCCACATCAATAAACATGGTGTCTTTTCCATTATGGCATTACTAAACCTTGTATGTTTGTTCCTCCAGATGACCAGAGGAATCCCTAACATTTCCAATCAATGATCAAAAAGACCATGAAGTTAATATCACTCGAATTTGGCCTTTTTGACATACACAAGCCAATATAAAAGTCAACAACCACGACAGATACCAACTACATTTGCAACACAACAGCTAATATTTCATAGAATCATACTTGATCCAGGTCAAAAGAAGTTTAGAAAAAGCAAGATCCGGGTCAAAAGAAGTATAGGAAAAGCAACCCAATATCCTTAAATCTAGAATTGCGTCGACAGTTCAAAATAGCGAAATGAAAATATCATCCAAAAAAAAAAAAAAAAAAAAAAAAAAAAAAAACCAGAAGTAGAAATGGAAGCTTACTTGCGGCAAATCATCTTGTCCTGGTTGTATTTTCTAGCTAAAGCCATCAAAGAGGGCTCAATGATCCCTCCACGCAGCCTCAGAACCAAATGAAGGGTAGACTCTACATTATTAAATTCGACATTAAAATTCACAATTTCATCGGACCCACCCATAAACTTTAAAAGAATAAGAGAAAGAAAAGAGTTGAGTACCTACCTTTCTGGATATTGTAATCAGCAAGAGTACGGCCATCCTCCAGCTGCTTTCCAGCAAAAATCAACCGCTGCTGGTCCGGCGGAATCCCTTCGTTTTTTTTTTTTGGCAAATTATTAATTTAAACAACTTTTTTTTTTTTTTTTTTTTGTAAAGGAGAGATAAAACTAAGAAAAAAGAACAGGGCGAAGAATTGAATGGAAAGGAATGGAATGAAAGTACGAGAGAGTTACCTTCCTTGTCCTGAATTTTGGCCTTGACATTGTCGATCGTGTCCGAGGATTCAACCTCTAGGGTTATCGTCTTTCCAGTTAGGGTTTTCACGAAGATCTGCATTTTTTTTTTTTTTTATATCTTTCAGCCGGCGACGGCCGATTCACCGCTCTATTACTAGTCTTTTTTTTACCCCACTTTTGTGGCACCCGTTCTGCCTGGCCAGGATATTTATATGCCGGGGCTGATAGTTTAGGGTTTTAACTTACCTCTCCAATTAGTGGGTTTGGGCTTTTAAAAATAAATAATGCAGACTGCTTCATTCCTGCCCCACTATGGCAAAAGAAAGCTCCAAGCCCATAATTTAAGGTCTCTATTGTTGTCGTTGTTGATCCAATCACAAAACAGATTTAAGAAACTACCAACAATTAAACTTTTGGGCTGATTGGAGCTTAGGGCCTATACTCATTTGTGCTAGCTTTTGTTAAAAAAACTCTTTGACTCCAACGCTCCTTGACCCTTTCTTTTTAAATAACCCTGGAAGTGAACTAAGAATTGAAATATTGGTTTGAAAAATCAAATATGTGTTTTCATTTCTGGAGAAATGAAATGCTAAAGACTATTTAAAAAAAAAAAAATTGTTTTAGCTTGACTCAAGCTAAAAGCACGAGTGCAAGAAAACATTAATATACAACACCTCAAAAAAAAAAAAAAAAAAAAAAAAGTCTCAAGGACGAAAGTCAGCCCAAGGAAAGTCAATACAATGAAGTTGCACCTTTTTTTTTTTTTTTTTTTTTAGGGTTTATTCTACATTCATCACTTGTGCTTGTCTACCATCGTTAAAGTACAGTTAAATTTCCAGACAATTTGAATTGAAAGAGCTCCGCAAAGCTAATGGAAATATAAAAATATTAGTTGCTTGCATGCTTTTTTATTTATTTATTTATTTATTTTACTTTATCAACTTATAATAAATCAAAGGAATCTAACAGTAAGTTATCCACACCGCAGAATGTTGGTCGTTTTTTTCCACCTACCTACCTGCTGCTCCCCGAAAACTTCTAGGAAAGATCGTTTTGTCCATCAACACATCATTTTCTTCATCTACTCGTTCAAATTAGATTATGATAATGAGGGAAAAAGATGCCAGTGCCGATTACCAACCTATGGTCACCGTTTGCGTCAGAACAAACTTTGAGTTGAGTCTCCAACTAAACTTGACCTTAAATTAGTAATACTACGGGTTTCTTTTCAACTTTTTTTTTTTTTTTTTTTTTTTTATATTGGCTTCCCAGTCAAAAGAGAATGTGTAAATGCTTTTTTTTTTTTTTTAAATCTGTAAATGCTACCTAATCACCAACTAACTCGCTGTGCTTGGCATTACTCTCTTTCTCTCTCTTAATTAATTCTAAACGTATGACATTTTCCATTTCTTCATCTTTGATTGCAAACTATTTGGAAGATCATTGAATTCATGAGGTTATCAAAACAGTCATCGATATGATTTTAAGAGCAGAGATGGTGTGAAATTCCCAAATTTGCACTCAAGATGATTTTTGCCCTTTCAAACTTTAAAAGCATTTCATTTCACGTTGCTACCAAAGTCTGAAACGTTACCTTCCCAAAAGAGGTTCCGTTTGGATAGTTATTTTTTTAAAAGATATTACCATAACAACTTTAAATATTCTTCTTGATAAATGTATTTATAAGATAAAAGAATAATTAAAAAATATGTTTAAAATTTATAAAATATATATTTTTAAAAATCATGACCAAACAAACATAACTTCTACGGCCATCTGTGACTTTCACCCAATCGATCACTTTTATTAATTTTGACTTTCTTTAAAATTACACTGCGCAACTTTTTGACTAATCCAATTAACTCCTGCAACTGTCCTATTTGCCTTGCGGACACTACCATTTTGGCTAGTGCTCACAAAAAGTTGCCGGAAGGTTGGTCTATTTTTGCTTGTGGACTTGTATAAATTTTAATGATTTACCTGCAAAGTGGCAGCTAGACATATTTCAATATTAGTAGTGAGAAGAAAAGTCCTGAACATTTTCAGAATACTATGGAAATTCATATTAAAATGTGAAACTTATATTTTTCCGAGGCATGGAAACTTCAAAAAAAGGAAAATGATGTTTGAAAGCCCTTTAAAATCTTTTTTTTTAAAAATGTTTCAGGATAATTTGGGTGCAAAGTAAATAGTTACTTAATATTTAATCATTTAAGTGTATTCAGCCTTTCATATTAGCTACATCCAACAAAACATTGGAAGGAGTTATCCTATCTGTGCGTTACTTGTCTAATTCTATAGTGCAAATTAAAATTAATAAATGCATAGTCTATACACAGATGAAATGCTATGATTAGCCGTCTTCTTCTGACGCATTACGCACATACTTCGAATACGCTCAAACTAAAATTTGTTCCGTCAGTTGATGAAAGTATTCAGAATAAACAACACAAAGCAGGAAAGAGAGATAAACCCGGCCCCCGCGAACCCCCGGGAGAGGGGGGGGGGGGGGGGGGGGGGGAGGGAGATAGGATAAAAGAAATGCAATAAGAAAACGGTAACATGGACGTAGGTTTAGTAGTTTTAGAACCAACTTGCAGCCACTAAAAATTGCAAAATTATCTGTCTAGAATCAAATCTCAGAGAATATGAACCGAAAGATATTGTAGTATTTTTCATTGTTGATTCATCCTATGGACTTGACTTGGGTTATGCTTATTCATGAGCATTTGCAAAAGTACTCTTCTAAAGTGATGCTTGCTTAACCAAAGCTGCAAATATTACTTTTCCTGGTTACACCGAGAGAAAAATCAGTACTTTATTTAATCATATGATTTTTTTCCATTTTCATTAAGAAAGACCATTAATTATTAATATTGTAAATAATGTAGCCACTGGAAGTTTATTAACATGGCATACACACACGTGATGCAACCGTAATTTGTTGATTAACATGGCAAACAACAGAATTGGCTCCTTAATCGTATTAGTTCGAAAGTTTTTCAAGCTGGAGATCACTGACCAACTTTATATCACAACTAAGGGTGGATGCTTGATATTTAATCACCACTTGGCATCATAGAATTAGGCATATACTTATATTCTTTCCTGCCCAAGCATGCAAATGTATTCCGCAAATACTTCCAACTTAATGCATTCCCAAAATGGAAAGTTTAGAATACTTCATATCAATTCATCAAATCCACATGAGTAGGACCCTGTGTATACCTTGGAAAAGTATACAATACACCACGTGCATTGCCACGTGGTATACTAGAACCAATAATTTATCGCCATGTGACAATGGTGGGTCATACCTCGTATTATTTGACAATGTGTGATTGGTTCTAATGCACCACGTGGCACGCCACGTGACGCGCGTGGTGCACGCAATACTCACTCGTATACCTTACCTGTTGGAGAGTCCATCATCCTCAACTATTATCGTCAAAGCATAAGTGGCAGTCAAAGGTTCACGGGGGGTACCAACTTGTAGATAGCCAAGTAGAACCCTAAAAAGTGCTTTCACATAGGCCCACGCATGGACGGATGGAAGGGAACCTGAACATATTCTTTCATCAAAATCATTCAAGATTCAGGTTTTCAAGAGTAAGAAAATCGAAGTCAAGAATCTTTAGACCACCCCACCACCACTGACCAAATCAAAAACCGGTCAGAAACGAAATCTTACTTAGATTGTGGCATCGTATCCAATCATGTTTTATTTGTTTAAAACAAGCTAGTGCTTCGGTTAGGCAACAGCTCGGTAGCGTTACAAAAAATGCTAGCGATGTAATTTCCCTACTATGTAAGCCCAAGGTATTGTAATCCATCTTAAGCTCTTATTCGCTCTAGTGCTTGCACAGCCAATCACTTTCCTACCCACCAACTTTTAGCATTGATATTTGCTGTTTGTTCAGTGGATGCATTTGTTCTCAACTTTTCTTTTCTTTTTTCCTTTTTATTTTAAATAACGCAGCATAATGTTCAGTATGAAATTAACTAAGAAGAAAATTAGCATGCGTACTTAGTAACATTTTCTATGAAGATCACAAAATCGAAGCTACTATACATGCAGCAACATACCCCATTTGTAGTCTTGCGAAAGAAATCAGAATTCTCTAGACACTTCTCCCCCCTAATTTTTATATGTACTACCTCCGCGTGCAAAGCATAAATTTCTACTAGTCATTTGATTCAAGATCTGAATTCTGTGCCACATGCTTCGTGTTAAATCAAAATTGATTATGGTTTCTGCCTTCATAAATACGTACGCCAAATATCCAATATCGCGGATTGAATTGATTGTTAGAGGCTTTCACAGTTGAGAACTGGCAATTAATGCAAAAGCCTCAATAATATAAAGTGATTGCATCATTTCTTTTTCTGAACGATACGTTTAGAGATGGTAAATAGGCGGGATAGGAGGGATTTGGGCGGGACTTAATTGGGACTGTGAAATATAGGTGATACCCAAACAGTCCCATATTTGTCATGGGATCAATATGGGCGGGACTAAAATAGACTAGTTCCGTTTGATACCACCCAAATACCCAATAAATCCCATTTTATTATTTTTCTAAATTATTTTTTCCTTATTAATCAATTGTTATTTTTTTAGATTACTTAGTTTTTTTTTAGTTAGTTTTTTTTTAGTTTGACCTAAATATTTTTTATATGATTTATTTTTTTAATTTATTAACCTCAATAAATTTCTAACTTTTTTATTTTTATTTTATTATTTTTAGATCTCATTTATTAATGCTCTTTAATCTTTCAGTTATAAACTGTAGTTTTCCAATTATTAGATTGAAGATATATAGAGATTTAATTTATCTACCCTTAAAAAAATCAATTTAGATATTATCTTATTAAAACTACCTTATACTAAAATCCATTACTAAAGTAATGAAGTAAATTAAAAATTAAAATAAATCAACATCTCATTCGTTCATGGACATTGCAAACCTTGATGAAATCCAAAATATAAAGACTAATTTCTCTAAGAATAAGGTTGAACTAAAATTAATGTACTCAACATATAAAATTACATGAATTTTTTTAGTACAAAGATCAGTTTAATCACATAAAATTGACTGTCAAGAGCTAAAATTTAACATAATATTCATAGGAGAAATAGATGAATCGAAGAGGGCAAAATGAATAAGCTAAGAATGCAAAAATAAATTTACCACTTGTCTATCCTTGAAAAAAGGGGTATTCTACTATTATTGAAAAAAAAATGTTAAAAACTAATAAAATAAATAAAGGATGATAGATATTTTGTTAATGCAGCTTAAAATGAATGATTCTTTCAAGAGAGAGTAAGGAAGAAGTGGATATGATCAAATACAAATTATTTCAAGATTTGTTTATATTTGGGTATGGGAATCCCAATCATTTCCCAACCATGCCCATATTTAAATAGGTTTTAATGGGTATAATCCCAAATAAGCCCAATCCCATATTATTGATACCCATTCCGCCCAAATTAAATATGGGCATGGAATTCCAATGGGTCTTGGGACTGATTGCCAGAATTATATACGTTCTCGGGGCCCTATCCTATGAGTCCAGGAGAAATGCGCAAAACTACCTATGGCTTATGAATTTTTCCCCTTATTAAATGGAGAGCGTGATGGAGCAGTGGATAGTTCTCTCTGAAGAAGCTTTTAGAAGCTGTTACGACCATTTTCCCGATGTCATAGTCTTACCTATCCTCGGATCCTACTTTCTAGTTCTGGAAGAATTACAAGTCGCTGTAATGGTCTAGGTCTGGTTGCAAACATCTGGTGATTAAATATGTCCTTTTTTTTTTTTTTAGGGGGGGGGGGGGGGGGGGGGGGGGGTTTAATATGTATCGTTTATTTTCTTTATTTACTATTTATTTTGTAGTGCGTCCAGGTAGTTTAGATAGTGGCAGGACTTGGGGTTTAACTTTATACTACCAGTCACTTTTTTATATTCACGTTAAGTTTCTCCGACTTTGTCTACAATTAATTTCCTCGAAGCCAGAATAGGTCCTGCCAGATGTATTAAAGATTCGTATTTTGAGAACCCTCCAACTGAAGGCCACCGGAGTGTATATCGGGATAGACAGTTGGATTGTTCCCTGAGGAACTACCCAACTATTAAACTACAGTTCACGCATATATACTAGAGTCCTGACACGAAAGGGAAAGTTCTTTGAGCTTGTCTAGCCGTCCCCAGGAAGCAACAAAGAGGATTAGTTACATAATAATTCTCCTCGTAGTTATGGATGGAATTGTAAATGTGCAACAAGAACTGAGATATTTATTTTCCTCATACTCGTGTGACATCTCTCGTTGCTACGTAGTAGTTTTTGTTGCTAGCTTTGATCGTTTCCTCTTAGAAAAGCAAAAACACATACGTATTGGTCTTTCTTTCCCTTTCAGGCGGATGATAGCTTCCTCCATCTTCTTCTTGCTGTTGGTTGGAGCCCTAAGAATGTGTCTTTTCAATACTCACATTTTTTTTTTCTTTTTCTCAATTGGACTTGTCAAAAGATAAGTTGTCTAATTTTTTATTGTATCTTCAATTGTGTTTAATACAAATTTATGTTGTGTTTATATAAAATTATATGAAATTACGTCTTATTGATGCGACATAAATTTATTATAATATAATATAATTTTATATTAAATATAATTTGACACAAAAATAAATTGGACAGAACATTTGAACGCGCGCTACATGTGCGTTCGCATATCTTATGTTGGAGTAAACCAACTGACCACAAAGTTGCTTGTAGGGTATTTGGTACGATGATTCAGCAAATAGTGTTTCTTTCACGTAATGATGCGGTGACTGTAGAGTCAAGCTTGCGGAGGACAAGTCTGAGATTCCATAATTTGACCGATCTATTATAAAGGACAAGCTTTGCGAGCCAATAGCTAAGGATAATTATATTCGTATAAACTTCAAATTCAAAAGACCAACAACCCAAAAAGAAAACAAAATTGAGGATACTTTGCAACGATAAGCTGATTAATTTGGAGAACTTCAAAAGTGCTACACGTACAATTACCTGGATTCAATTTTTCTGGAACAACAGATCATGGCTTCAATTTGATGTAGATGTTCTCTATTCAATAGCATTTTTCTTTTAATTATTTGAAGACTAGATGTTGAATGGTTGCCTTTTCTTTTTTTTCTTTTTTTCCCAAAACTAATTAATTAGTACAGCCAATGTCACAATCACGTCAACGCAGCCAGATAAGATCATTCAAACTAGAAATAAACTAAAATAGTCTACATATTCAAGACTTCAAGTTCACAATCATCCATGGAGTAACTGTGATTGAGGCATTTACTTTATACTAAAAGGTCTTCTTTTCTTTCCATATAATAATGGATTTTTTTTTTGACTGCCCATATAATAATGGATTATCTTCTTTAACTTTTCGCTTGTGTCCTGTGTGAGGCAAGCGCTAACGAAGCTTCCCTATTGCCAAATTGACTTTGTTTATTAGAGAGAAACCCATTTTCAAGTTCCAACTCAAAATAAATGCTATTCTTGTATGGACCAGCTACATACACAAATTTTCTGGAAAAACATAATAAAGTACAGTCTAGATCTTTTGTTCAAATTTTTTGATTTTTTTTTGTAATAATTTTTTTGATGTTTAATTGTGTCCAATGTAAAACTATGTTATATTACTAATAGTATAACGTTGTTTCACATTAAAATAATACAATCTTATATTGAACACAATTATACATTAAAAAATTTAAACGCAGGATTTGGAGTGAAAAACAGAGTGCAAGATAATAATTATCCGGTGTATATTACGATACACTTTTGTGTTTCTCAAAAACTACACGCATTTAGAAATCGTTCATGTCAATCATTTTAGTTTTCATATTCAGTTCATCTGAAAAAGTTTAATTCATTGTACAATTTCCATTTTTTGTTGATTAATTGATTCTCACCTTTTTGAATCACCAGGTACTTAGGACCTTTAATTACTGAGTTCAAATGCTATTGATCTTTTAACTCATAGTTTTAGTATTTGTGAGTTAAGATCTCATTACATGTATATATATATTTTAATTATTTTGGCTTAAATATCAATATGATTCCATGTTCTTAAACCAAAAGCAGTGAACAGTACGAATCAGTTCAGATCCTCAGTGCCAATTTTTCTTATACTATTCACTAGGAATTGCCCCATTGTATCAATATTTATCACACTTGAGATTAATCTGTTAATTATCATAGTATAAATGCAAGGTGACAATCCCTGATGAATGGCATTAGGGTGGCGTTGGAGGTACTGAGGATCTAAACTGGGTACAAGTAGTGGCTGAAATATATGTCCAGCCCTATAACACGGAACCACAGTTGTACGCCTATCTAAATAAGATTTTGCTTTCAAAACTAAGATGAGATAACTTATGATTTTTTATAGTTTAACATTTCACGGCTTTTTACAATTTATCTAGGTTCTATGTAAGAAAAGAGTATGTTGACAGATTTTTCATTATATGATTCAATAAAAGCAACCATACGAGGTATTGATAAACCAATCATTATGATGGAAGAGTAATAAGAACTCTTTCATTTCATGCATAACGTCTTAAATATCAAATAATTTTCATCCTGGTTGATCAATGAGAGAGCATAAGCTACTGTTCGTTTTTGAGAAAGTTACAGTTTTGGATAGCATTGTTAGACGATATAAACATCTATACTCGTGTCAGCAGTTGGTAAACTAAAATGCACCTACACCCAGTTAATTTGCTGCTGCTTCTCCTGGAACATGTAATTAAAATAAAAGTATGCCGTTTCTAAATTATCTTGATGAATTAAATGCACCATATATAAATACATACGGCTAAGACTCCTAATGTGTAGAAAAGCACTTGCTTAGAAAACTAAAATGAATACCATCGCGCGTAAGAAATGGGGTGCCCTGCAGAAGTGAGCATATCAAAAGTTGGGCGTGTCTAAAATTCGATCAATAAGGTCTCTCCTGGGCTTTTCATGTTATCAACTTATCACCCCTACGTTTTTGGATGCTTTTACAGCTACATGAACCGACAAAAGGGGTTGGGTCCTACAATCAACAGCGGAATCACATGCCGTCTGTCATGTGTGCTAAGATTACGCACCACCACAGCAGAACACAAAAAGAATAGTTCCAAAAGAAACACGGCAGTAGTTTGATATATATGTGGTTTGTGATCTCCTCAAAATTTAAAGAGATGATTGTAGTTTTGGTACCAAGTATTTAAGAAATCAACATTTTCAGTCTTTAAAGTTTGAACAAAAATAAATTTAGTACTAAATGTTTTAATTTTTTGCCATATTTAGTCCTATTATTCAATTTTCTCAAAATTTTATCGGAATCCGATCATGTAAAACTCGCGTGACGATTATAAAAGTTTTCAAAAAGAATTAAAAAAGAAAAAAATAATTATCGTAATTTGTAATTAAAGACGCATGCACAAATGCACTATCCAGGTGAATTTTTTTAGTTTTATCTACTTATTTATCATGTATGAATTCAAATTAGTGCCTTTAATTACAAATTATGACAATTAAAATTATTTTCTTTAATCTAATTCTTTTTGAAATTTTTGTAACTTGCATGTGAGTATCACATGACCAGATTTTGATAAGATTTTGTAAAACTGGTCGATACGACTAAATATGCTAAAAAATTGAAACATTTGATACTAGACTTGCTTTTGTTCAAACTTTAGGAATTGAAACTACCGATACCTCAAACACTTGGTACCAAAATTGTAATTTTCTCAAATTTAAAAGTTTTTCTATTTATTAGTTTTAGAAGTTTTATTTTAATTGAGTTTAATTTGTGACACTTTTCTCTTACACATATAATTATGCGTAGATATGTGCGTGTCCATATACATATACATATCTACGTGTGTTTTTGTGTGTGTATAGGAACATTATTGTATGTGGTTCAAATTGCTTGTCTCCTTGTCTAGGATCATATATATATATATATTTTTTTTCAATTCGCAACATTTATCCTACTTCTACATAAGATTGAATCATCATTGAACTAATACATCTGTATGAATCTTTTGTAAAAGGCAAGATTTGAACCTTGATCTCTCACCCTTCAAAGACTTAAATTTTTGTGGTGGCCAACCGCCTTGGGCCATTGGTTTAGGATCATAGTTATTTGGATTGATTAAGAATGGAGGATGTACTCTGGATTCAATTAAGAAATTTTTGGATGTAGCATATTTGTGACTCTATTTGTGAATCTTGTACTCTGTCATATAAATATGGTAATACATATTGACATAAGAACGTAATGTTAAGAGACTTATATGACTTCGTTTTAAAACACAAGGTCTACTCACAATTGAGTTCGTATCCATTTAAGAATTTTTCCGATCCTTGCTGAGCTAGCCCATCGTTACTTGCCTATGTCGATTACGTGATCCTGGCCGGTTGACTGGTGAGACCACATTATCCATGATTTTACGTTAAAAGCGAACACTATTGCATCTTGGGTTGTGGGTGGTGGTGGTTGTTGTTGGGGAGAGGGGGTGGTAAGAACCGACAATTAAATCGGCGGGGATGGATGGATCTGTTGTGTTGTGTTTCTTTTTGGTTCTGGATTCCCAGGGACGCGTGTGCAGAAGCTTCGTTGAATGGGGTACTAAAGTGTTGTCAATATCACTGTCGCCTTCGACCTTTTGCACGTGACCGACACGTGGCGGTTTAACAAGGATGGTTCATGTCGTTGATCAGTCCTCCTCCGTCAGTATCGTTGGGTTTCCATCTGGGTGCCAGCGCACACTGATTTGGTTCACTAGTTAAAAAACGGTGTGCTTGAGCAGTGAGCCAGTTCAGATCCTCAGTGTCAGCTTTTCCAATGCCATCCCAGTGCCATTCATCAGGGATTGCCACCTTGCATTCACACTTATCACATTTGAGATTAATTAGATAACTATCCTAGTGTGAATGCAAGGTGGCAGTCCCTGATGAATGACACTGGGGTGGCACTGGAAAAGTTGGCACAGAGGATCTGAACTAGGAGTGAGCAGCAGAAAGAGAAGTAAGCATGGGCATGGAAGGAACTCAGATGCACCCTCGCTTAACCTAAGGTCCCCACAACGACAAGCCAGAATACCCACACGTGTCATCTGTCCTCTCACATCACAGGCCCCCACTCCTCTTTCCCCCAAGTTCTAAAATTCCCAGTCCCAATTATGGCAGTAGTATTAACGTACACTTTCACGCTGCACACGATTCATGGATCTCAAACTAATTCATATTTTGTTTATTTTTTGTATTCCATCTGTCTCATTTTAATAAGTTTATAATTTTTTTACATAATTTAAAAAAATAGTTAATTTTATTAAAATAATAAATTAATTTATGATATTCTTAAAATACCGTTGTATTCATAATTAAATATTTACATTAAATACAAAGAGAAAATTGCATCATAAGTCAAATTAATTTTATTTGATATGTGAATGCACAGTTTACTATACACCTCTTACTAATAACAAAGTAATTAAATAGGAGCATCTTAGAGAAGTTAAAAATTAATTGCATTCTTCAATTTGAAAGTAAAATATAATTTGGGACATATAAAAAAGAAAAACAAGCCTCTCCAAATGGGTTGGAGGAAGTAATCATAATTAAGACCTTACCAGTTGAATTAACTCTCCCGAATATTACTAGCTGAATTAACTCACCTACATCACTGGCACCAATATTATATTGTGCAAATGCAGCGAAACTCCTCTACTGCTAGATGGACTTCCTAAATTACTACTAATAAACTTAGACTAATATTAATACATTGCCTTTCCTAGCGAGAGTTGAGAATGAGTCCAACTCTTCACAAACAAACCTCGGCTTGACTCTTATGAGTTTAGGTTTGGCTCATTCATTTAATTAAAAGAATTAAGATCCAACTTGAAATAAAACTTAATTAATAAACAAAAAAAACACAACTCTTGTTCCCGAATACTCGTCTTTTTAGGTGAATAATGAAGTATAAATAACATTTAGATTATCATTTATCATTTTCACCGTCCCTTAGTGATTAAACCTATATATTTGATTTAATGTATTTTATAGTGATATATTACTTGTATTTATGCTTATTTTTTTTAATAAAGAAATTTTTTTAAACAAAAAAATGTTAAAAATTTACATTTAAATTTAGATCAAGCTCGAGTTCGACTTGTTTAAAATAAATGAGCCGAGATAGAGCTTGGATTCAAATTTTGATTTTTGTTAAACCAATCAAATTTGAACAACAATTTTAGCTCGTTTAATAAATGAGCCAATGTTAAATGAATTTTTGAACAATAAATGAGCCGAGTTCAAGCATGAGATAGTTGACTCAACTTGACCTTTGGACAACTCTATTCCCAACTACAAATTGCTTTGCAAGTACTTAGAAGCTAATGAAGATTTTCTGCTACTCCCATTAACTTATATTAAAACTCAAGCCTTCTTGTCAAGGCCGATACAGTAATTGTGACTTGAGAGATAGGACCTATATAGATGTATATGTACAAATAATCAATGTCTACGTGTTATTTTTTAAGGTTTACGATTGAAAGTTTTCAAGAATGAATAGCATGATATTAAAGTTCTTGGGGACTAGCTATCATCGGCTGATTCTTGTTATCAGCTAGAATTTTTGTGATAAAAGATTATAAAATTTCATTATACACAATAGCATATAGAGCCATACATTACATATTGACTCGCGAAACCATATAAATATGCCACCGGTATATCTAATTAAATGAGAAGATTAGAGCGCACCTCATTTGCCTTGTAAACTAATACAACACATACACATCTAACAAAATTCATATCTATGTCATTGTAGCATGTTTTTTTGTGAAGAAGAAGACTTATTTCTATATTAAGTTCTAAATTTTCGACGAATATTCACATCTTATGGATATTACTAGCAATTTGCCAATTATATGCTCTATAGATTCCATATCTATATCAAAAAGTGATGATAAAAATTCGAAATCTCCAAAATTTCGGAGGACCAAAAAGTGAAAAACTCAAACTAAGAAATTTTAGGAAAGAGAAAGCTCCAACCAGAAAACTAAGAGAGAAGAAAAAACCACAAAAATGAAACCTCTCAGGAACTGAAGAAAGTAAATAAACTAAAAACTAGAGGGTAAGGCACTCAATTTAATTGAGTACTCCACCAGATGACCATGGATGGAGTTGTGAAGCACAGTTAGAGAGGAGAGAGAGAATCTTGTCCCGAGCTAGTATCGGTAAACCAATCAATTCTCATTTTATAAGCTCATGCTGGAAATTAAAAAAAAAAAAAAAAAAAAAAGGTGGTACCGGAGCGGCTGCTGACATTGCAAATGCTAGTTCAGTCAGTAGCGTACTTAAAATTGTCCAATCATTCATGTACACTAAAACTTCCATGCTTAAAAAAGGAAGACCGAATCATTAACCTTGTCAAACCATGTATTCTATGTGAAAGAACAAATATTAAACGAGTGCAACTCGTGTTTGAATTGAACAAGTACTTGTACAATGCTACATGACAAACAGTGCCGACAGGGAGTGACCTCATCAATCTTGACCTCCTAACAAAACTATCCAGGTAGCCAGCCGGCTGGGACCGCGGAACCTTCACTGTTAGCACTAGTTTTTATTAGTACTTAACATAAAGCAATTTAATTAGCGAATGGTAAAAAAAAAAAAAAAATAATAATAATAAGAATTGACTAGAAGTACTATATAGTATTTAAGTAAATCTTTCCGCAAGAGAAGCAGAGAGCACGCAATGACCTGCCAGTGGATCGTGGTGCCCACGCCCTAGTATTCGTGGCGGCGCTGATACAAATTTCTCCAAAGTTTCAATTTCCGCCCTATCGTAATCAATCTCTTTGAGGAGCAGTAGTTTACACACCGAAACTAATAATGACTAATTATATATACACAGTGTGAACAGAAAACCTAGAGGATAAATGTAATTTTAATAAGGGGTAATATTAAGACGTATGGTCCCACCACCCCACCAGTCGTAGTAGTACAAACAGTTTGGTTGCCTTTCCTATATAAATCCAGCTAATGCCTGTACGTCCACGGCCCAAAGCCAAATACTACTACCGCTGCTGCTCTGAGCCTGAGAGAAAATTTAAGAGAGTCACCTCGAGGGAGCCTCTTCAAAGTTCAAACAAACATACATTAGCGTTAGCTAGTGAGCGGGTTTCTTTCACCAAAAAAAAAAAAAAAACAAAAAAAAAGGAAAATTTTGGCGCTAAATAAATATGATCAAAACAGACATAGAAAGGCAGCTCTGGGTATTAGCTCCTCTTGCCTCAAAATGCAAATCTTTAACTTCCTCAAACGCCATTTGTTTCTGGTTTCTTGTTATCCTAGCCTATTTTGTCATCAACTTAATTTACTGGGCTCATCCTGGTGGTCCAGCCTGGGGCAGGCATAAATGGAGGAAAAATGCTTCTCGTTGTTCTGGTACTAATGGTAGTTATGCCCTGTCCCTGTGGAAAAAGCCTATAATTCCAGGGCCAAAAGGGCTTCCTTTAATAGGAAGCATGGACCTCATGGCTGGCCTAGCACACCACAAGATTGCAGCCGTGGCCGTGGCTTGCCAAGCCAAGCGTCTCATGGCCTTCAGCCTTGGGGAAACAAGAGTGATCGTGACGTGCAACCCGGACGTGGCGAAAGATATGTTGAACAGTTCAGACTTTGCTGATCGTCCCATGAAGGAGTCAGCTTACAACCTCATGTTCAATAGAGCTATTGGCTTCGCCCCTTACGGAATATACTGGAGAACCCTCCGAAGAATCGCGTCTACACACCTATTTTGTCCTAAACAGATTAAGGCCTCGGAGGCCCAGAGGTTGGAAATAGCATCCACGATGGTGGAAATGATCAGGCAAAGAGGTATAGGTGGAGAAAACGTCGTCGGCGTTAGAGATGTACTCAAATTGGCTTCTCTTAACAACATGATGTGCTCTGTCTTTGGGCGAAAATACAGCCTGGGGGAATTGGATTCCTCCAATTCTGAGACGCATGAACTCAGGAAATTGGTGGACGAGGGATATCACCTCCTGGGTATATTCAACTGGTCCGACCACCTTCCCTGGTTGGCCGATTTTGACTTGCAAAAAGTTCGCCTCAGGTGCTCCCAGCTCGTCCCTAAAGTTAACCTCTTTGTCAGCCGCATCATTGATCAACACAAGGCCGAGGCTCAACATGGCAACGCATTTCACCCTGATTTCGTCGACGTTCTGCTCAACCTACAGGGACCCGATAAACTATCGGATTCAGACATGATCGCCGTACTTTGGGTAAGCAAAAACATTTTATACACCATTAAAAATCAAATGATACTACCTCAAAAAAAAAAAAAAAATCAAATGATACTACATGCAGTATATAAATATAGTCCCATAAGTTTTTTGTTGTTTAGCCTTCTTAATTTCGGAAGCATAGTTCCGTTCTTACTCTCTTTGTCGCTCGCTCCATGCCCTTCATCCGAATCATCTGTTCCTTTTTACTATTAGGTAAACCTTAGCCCAACAAGGGGGGAAAAATAAACTATATATAGTACGGTATAATTTAAAAGTAACGCTTTCTTTTCGACTGACCATTTTGCTTACACAAACATTTTGGTGACACCTACAAAAAGAAAAAAAAAAAAAAAAGCATTTTGGTGGCTGATGAGCCGCTTCCTAATAATGGAGCTGAGCTTCAAGATTAATGCGTTGGTTTTAGTGGTTTCTGGCATTTTCTTGATCGTTTACGATGGAGCGAAGGGGAAAGAGATGGTTGCTACAGGGTTAATTAGTCGTTTTCGAACTTTTATCCTCCCGGGTCACTCTTTTAACTCCTTTTTAGCCTTGTATTCTGCCTTTGGGTATTACAAGAATGTTTCGATACTCAATAAATATCATCATCGACAGGAGTATCAGAGTCATTTCTCAAATTAACATGGATTATATAGTTTCACCATTTACTACTAATTAGTTTCTATAATCCAAAAAAAGAAAAAAAGAAAAAAGAAAACAAAAAGGATCTGAACTCGGGATTTTTATAGGGACAAACGGGATTTGTTCGGATTTGATTATGATTGGCAATAATGATAGTAAAATCTCCTATTCTAGTATAGTCTGAACGTAACATCGTAGTTACTTTTATGAATTCCATGTTGGTTATGTTATGGCAGGAAATGATATTTAGAGGTACGGACACAGTAGCGGTGTTGGTGGAGTGGGTTCTAGCTAGGATGGTACTTCACCCAGACGTTCAAACCAAGGTCCAAAAGGAGTTGGACCAAATCACTGGCAGGTCACGTGCCCTCACGGAGTCTGACATATCGGAGACGGCATTTCTACCGGCGGTGGTCAAGGAAGTACTAAGGTTGCACCCCCCGGGCCCGCTGCTGTCCTGGGCCCGTCTGGCAACAACGGACACGATGGTGGATGGTTATCACGTGCCAATGGGGACCACAGCGATGGTGAACATGTGGGCCATCACAAGGGATCCAGATGTTTGGTCGGACCCACTGGAATTTAATCCCGAGAGGTTCTTAAAGCAGGCGGAGTGTGGTGGTGGTGGTGGTGGTGGTGGGAATATGGAATTTTCGGTGCTGGGGTCAGACCTGAGACTGGCACCATTTGGGTCCGGTCGAAGAACCTGCCCGGGTAAGACCCTGGGTCTGACCACAGTTACCTTTTGGGTGGCTTCGCTCTTGCACGAGTTTGAGTTTCGGGCAGGTGATGGGGGTGGGCCGGATCTAGCTGAGGTGCTAAGACTCTCCTGTGAAATGGCTCAACCACTCGCGGTCAGGGTGCGACCCAGGCGTTGTTTGGCATAACATAATGATTCTCTCTCTCAAGTCTCTCCCTCCCTTTGCTTTGCTTGTGGTGTTGTTCGGTTGACGCGAGACCAAAAAAAGCTCACTCTGTGTAGTAGCTTTTCGTATTATATTGCTATTACATGCTTTGCTTGTACATATATGGTTCAGTTACTCAAGTATATGTAATAATCGTGGAAGTTGTGAAGTAAAACAAGTCCTTTCTTCTTCTTCTTCTCTCTTTCTCTCTCTCTTTTTTTTTTTTTTTTTTCTCCGAATATATAAAGTCACATCATCTCAGGGCTTATATCAGGTGCATAAATCTTGTCGGGTGATTTATGTCGTCGGAGATGATGCGTCAATTAAGATCATTATCCCCGTTTGATAGTCGTGTATTTACGCGTGAAGAGAATGAACAATTTTGGTGCACGAATTTGAGAGTTTTGTCTGTTATTGTCCATGATTATTGCCGAATGTTGAAATCAATACTTTTTCCTGCTTTTACATCAACGATCTGTCCGTTTACCTGTTCTGAAAATTGGGTCAAAAAATCACCAAAATAACACCAACGATGACGAGAACTTGGGGAGAGTACCTCACAGACAAAACCACATCAAGTGCCAGAGGATTTGGAGTTTAAAAAATAATAATAATAATAATAATAATAATTATAATTGGAAAAAGCACAATAATTGGTCCGTATTTCTCGGCCAGCTTTACTACGACAACTTGATTGAGAGTTTTATCTTATGAACATCCCTCCTACTATACTATAGAAACGTGCCGCCCATTGAATTTCAAGCTTAACGGAAAACAAAGAATGCTCTTGTTGAAAAAGGATTCCAGTTGTGATGGTTAGGTGGGCTTGGAGGATCCATGAAAAGGCTTTTAAGCATGTTGTTCTTAAGAACAAATCGTTAAAACAGAAGTCATACACTAAATATGGTTCCAAACTACTACTAGGAAATGACAAAGACATCCATCCCTCCAAACGATGATTAATATCAAATAACGCTAAAATAATGCAGCTGGTCTCCTCTCTCCCTTATTTCTTTTTCATTTTGGTCCATTTCTGTGCATTGCTTTCGATACCCTGAATTGCCCCTTGTCTGCTGTCCGATAGCTCTACTGCTATCACATATACATTCCTGTCAACTGTCAGCGTGTGTGTGTGTTTTATTTTTTATTTATTTATTTTTATTTTTGAGAAAGTATGGGTAACATTGTCTTTTAAAAAAGAGTAAATGAAGAAAAGTTAATAATACTCCTATACATTACCACACGTAGATAAAGACTTTTGGAGTGCAGAATGGTACGTATTATCAAAAATCCAAATTAATTTCCCATTAATTCTTTTACGTGCTAAACCGTCGTGAAATTGCTGATTTAACTTATAATTCATTAGATTTGTCGGAGGCATCAAGCCAATTAACTTTTAATAACAAGCTAGTAGCTAAAACTATCAAGTAGCCAAAAAGATAGAGAAACAAAAGAATTAAGGCGATGATCGATGGGAATGCAAGTGACATACGTTCTGTCCTCTGTGTCCCATTTGACAATTTGGGCTGACCGCTCATGCAAATGAAGACGATTAACAAAATCTCTGTATCTTGAGAGGCTGAAAACGATCTGATGAGCAATCTTAACCTTTCTCTTTCTGGCATGATAGATACTCCCCATGGCCCTGCCTGTGAATTGTTACGTCCCTTGCATTTTTTTTTTTATTATATTTATTTATAGTTTTATTCAATTCTTTTGCGGAAGAGATAATACTTTAGGGACCCTGGGGACATCAGTAGCGACTTCAAATTTAACAAGTCTAGAGCAAACAATTTTAATATACGTACCCCAATGTGTGGATAAGTAACACAGATTTTTTTTTTTTTTAATTGTAAAATATACACATACATAACACAAAATTATATTTCTAGCTACTTTCTCAACTGACTATAGCTGCATGCCGTCTCTCCAGTGCAAATTTGCAATCTCTGCCTGCTCATTTACTTGGATAATTTTCTTTCAGAACTAACTATTCCTCCCATAAATTAATATAACATGCAGTAGAAGCATAATTATAATCTTCACTCCGTCCCACTGAAAAAAAAATTAAAAAAATGAATCTTCTCTCCCTTAGATTCCCTTCTTTTCCTAAAGATCGAGGATAAAAAGATTATGCTATTTGAGGAAAATTAGCTGATACTTATCTCTTAACTTATGAATCCCAAAAACACAAAGAACGCAAATGCAAAGACGTCCAAACTCAAATTAATTTAAAAAAATTAAAAATTTTTAGGACTCAAATTCTAGGTCAAAGAAACTACTTTGTAATTAATATTTCATACCAGAAATGTTAGGTAGTACAAGAATAAAATAATTAAAATGATAAAATGAAAAGAAAAATATGTAAATGGTGATATTTTTGAAGTTGGAAAATTTAAGCAAACTATTATACTGTTTCAGGAAGGAGGGGGGGTAAACTTTTCGTTGTTCTTCAAACGAAACGAGTACTAATTCTCTTCTATCTTTTCAAATCAAACAATGTAATGAAATGTAGAACCGAATCAATGAGTGCATAACAGTACAACCACTCCCGACAGAAATGAAACACCCAAATAAAGATTTTTTTTTTTTTAAAAAAAAAGAACATTTGTACATTGATCAGCTAGTGCACTACACAGAAAATCATAATGTACGTATCATTTTTCACTAGGGATTAAATATTCGTTTAAAATGATTCTTCCGGTCGAGGACTACCCGAGAGAAGAAGGGATGCAACATGAATAAAATATTGGAAGATAATTGTTTGCTTTTTGGTGTCCTACAAATACAATAAGTTGAGACGTAAAAAATAAAATCGCTCGAGATGTTATATAGCACAGAGAACATAAATGGTCAAAAATTTTCTAAGCTGATATTAGACCCACCTCATTCTTGGCTTAGTAAATTACTAATGATTTGCAAGAAAATGATCAGATCAGATGTAAGCACCCACGGCTCCAAATTAATCAAATTACTAGTTGCACAAACAAACAAAATTATCCAGGACGTTTATGCTTCAACAAAAATCTGGTACATATTCAGCGGCAGTTCATGAGGAAGTGCATATCTCAGGAATCTCGTCTTGCCCAACTAGGCATCTTACTTACTAATCATACAAGTAAACTATCTTTTCAATATCATTAACGTATGTATCCTATCATCAAATGACACAAGTCAGTCAACATTGTCTCAAATATATATCCCAATTAATATTCGGAATGATAATGTCATGTATGATCAATTTACAGCTTAGAAAAAAAAAAGCCAGAAAAATCTTTAATTAGTAGTTAATAATTAATGTAAACTGAAAGTACAGGAAGCAGTAGCAGCCATCCAATAACTAATCAATCCGTCAAATGCCGAGGTGAGTCTTGTAGAGAGGGAAATATTGTAGTTTTTTTTTTTTTTCTCATTTAAAATTATTGTTGAGGATCAAGCACAGACATATTAGATTCTCATATTCTGCTATGAATTTTGCGGCAGGTGATGTCGGAGTTTCTAAACAATATTAAGGTGAATGACAATTGCTTGCTTATTCTTGCTCCTGCCTGTTCATGCAAATGTTTTCTTTTCAACTGAGCCGGGTGGTGAAGAGAGACAACCATACATTCAAAACATAATAATAATAATAATAATCAATTTTCCAGTACACGTTTAACTGCCTTCTTCCATAACAATTTTGTCCTCCTTTTAAACGTGGACGTCTGTTTGGTCTCGGAGCATTTTACATGATTTTATTATTATTTTTACAGGCATTTCAGCATCTGGATCTGTTTTTCTTTGTTTGAGTCGCCACTATTGACTTCAAGTTTTCCGGTTCACGAATACCCGTTAATTCTCAGAGAGGACAATTTATTCTACAATAAACGACACCTTAGCTTATGCTTATGGTTTTTTTTTTTTTTTTTTTTTTTGGCGGTTTATTTTTGCTTAACTCCAAAAGTTTCTGTAATTGACAAACATGAAGCTTTTAGGATCCGCAAGAGGGAGTTAAAAAGAGTATAAATAACTCCCACACTGTCTGCTTGATGTCAAATTGCCAATACATTAAATTTTTGGCATTGCAAGAGCAGAACTTGTAGCATCAAACTTAAAGACAGCTTTACAGAACCTACCAAATTTAAAAGAAAGAAAACAGATGTACATAATCGACGATAGGGGGACCACAGCAGATGGAATTCAACTGCAGCTGGTATGGCATGGGGAGAAGCGAAGAGAAGAAATATAATGCATAGGGGTTTTGGTTGGTCAAGGGCACACACAACTCACAACAGCATATACATACCGCAATTTGACATTATTTCTTTCAATTGCAGACAGGCAATGGCAAAGGCTAAATAACAACAACAATCCTCGAACACTAGCCATTTTAGGGCATCAGCAAAGCAACACCATTAAGGGTTTGTTTGGTACAATGTAAATCATTTTCCCTAGGGAAAATATTTTCTGTGAAAATAAATTTCTCAAAAAATAATCATTTTCCAATTATTTTCTGGTGTTTGGTCAATTAATCATTTGAACAAAATTTCCTATCACATTATCCTTCACTTGGCCAATAACTCCTCACCACTTCTTGTACCCACTCGACTAGCCCGCCCTTCCTCCGCGCCCCCCCCCCCCCTCTCTCTCTCCTCCCTGCTTTCTTCCCTCCTCTCTCTTCTTTCCCAGATACCCCCACCAATATAACACCAATCATGGTCAAGGAAGCCCCTTAGCAGCATGATATAAAGATGATGAGAAGAATAATCTTGGGTCCACAATCTCCTTCCTTTCTCCTCTGATTGATCTCCTATTTCTATTTTTTGTAACTCAATCTTTATTTGTTTTGTGTTTATCCTCATGTCCATTCGTGTGTAATAGGTGCAGATATATGTGTTTTGTGTTTATCCCCAAGTAGTCCATTTGTGTTGTGTGTAATAGGTGAGAACTGTGTGTAATAGGTATGAATCTACCAGGGAGGAAGAACAAAGGGAGATTACTGTAATGAGGTGGGTAGGTGATAAGATGACAATCCCAAATTGCCTTTTAAAACTTTCAAATTGCGACTTCTTTCATGCTTTGAGAGTAGCAGAGACGTCACGAGTAAATCAGGAAAACAACTTCCGGATTCTTTCTAAGCAGAAGTCATTTTACACCCATTACTGTAAAATGTTTTCTGGCAGAAAATATTTTCCCCAACTAAATTGCAACCAAACAATCGAAATTTCTGAAAACATTTTCCGGAAAATAATTTCAGTTGAATCAAACAGACCCTAAATGGTTTTCGTATTCCTTATTTTTATGCTGGCGTAAAGCAAATGCTAATCCCAGGATGATCAGGGGGATCAGGAATTGTAGTATCTTGACCAAACCTCCAGAAGTCGGGCTTCCAGCGGAAGATGCTGCTATTGTAGGTGCATCTTGATGTTTAACTGGAAGAGTCGAGATGTCTACATCACCAATGTAGTATTTTTTCAACAACTCCTTCGCCTCATCACTGTGGCTCACATCTTCAAAATCAGTAGTGGCATCTTTCCCTGCAAAAATGCACACACGTGTTAAAAAGCTGATAATGTTAGAATGTCAGAAGTAGAGCAATAAGATGTAACTCCCACCAGTTGCTGTAAGCAGGACCTCATCACCTCCCGGATGATCATCTAGAAATGAGGACACATCATACACCCGACACAAAATGCAAAGGTTAAAAGAAACTATGATATGTACCTCAGAAGTATAGCAAGAAGTTATAAAGTAAATAGAAACATTGAACTGAGCGATTTTAAGTCTCTCCTGTCGTTCAGCTATCTGTAGTAAATCCACATCTTAAAACTATAAATCAAGAAGTGGAAAAGGAGTCCGGGGCAATGTAGGGTTTAGGTAGTCTGGCTGATCAGTGAAATTCAAAGAAATGGTTCTATAGAATAACATCTATTAGCTCACCTTGAAAAAGTGTCATCAAAATGAAACTTTCATAGGGTTTCAGCTTTCATAATAGTTTCTTCTTTCCTGGAACTTCCTAGTTATTGTGCCCCTTCTGCAGACTAATATAAACAACCAAATAACCATCTTGATAAGTTGCAGTTCTACTACCATAGTTTTTACCAGCTTTTTCCAGAGAGTGCATAAAAAAATTTTTTTTTAAAAAGAAGATTTTTAATTAAAGAGGTACTCAACAATTGGTTAAACTCACAAGCCTCAAAGCTTCAAATAAAATAAAGAAATCAAATTTATACCGCCATGGTTATCCGATTATGAAAAACTTTTTTGAGTCAGAATGCTGGAATCTTTGAGTAGAGCCACTTTTGATTTATGCAACAATCATGGGCATATTCTGAAAGCAGCAACCAACTTTCTGGGGACAAATTACTAAAATGTCTACTTTTGTGTCCTTCTGTAAATCCTTTTCTCATTGAAATTCAATAATTAGGCTCATTGAGATAGAAATAAATGAAAATCCAGGCAGTAGAAGAACTTCTGGAAAATATCCTCTTTAGCACTAGGTGGGAATGCCGTAGCAAATTTTTTATGACCAAACACGAGCTGTACTCTGGAACTCCAAATTAAATGAGGTTAGATGGTGTTAATTTTAAATGATATAGAATCCACACCCCCGTGATCTCTTAGATATGAGAACTAAGAAGCATCTGCCCATGATTAACGGTGCCACAAGTTCATCACATTCTCTTCAATCTTCCCGCTATCCAACTCGCTCTCATGTGAACTCTCACCAAGCCCCCCCACCCCCCCCCCCCCCCCCCCTTTTTTCTCTTCTCTTCTCCTAAAAACAAAATAACAAACAAAAACCCCCCTCTTCCTTTATGATACCTTCTTCCTTTCAGATTACTTGTCTTACCTACCAGATAAGAACCTAATTTGAAGCATTGAGAAGTCAAGACCAGTGACATATGGAACATTGAAACTAGCATGGGCCTATGGAGCTATCCATACCGTAATGACAGTTCACTAAAGACAACTTGTTATCCCAACTATAACAGTTATTATACCTGATAAAATGCTTCAAGACAGCAATCTTAGTCACTAATTTCCGGATAACAACTATTACACAACCGTATCAGTTAGTCCTCATGAAATCCAGTAGAGATGTGGTGGCCCACCTTGCAAGGGGAGATTTGTGGGACTTAATATTCATATCACAACAGAATTCAGTAAGGTGCTTACAACCCTTCAATGTCAATGGAGTACTAAAAACTTAAAAGCTAAAAAACTATCAGAATTCCTTTTCCTTAAGCAAATGCATTGTTTGCAAACACCAGGTTTTTTACGGTTGCTCAGAAAAAGCAGATGCTAGCACTTTTTTGAGTTGGAAGATATAAAGTTTTTCTTTTTTTTTTCTTTTTTTGTTTTTTGGTCTTTTTACTTTGGCGTTAGCTTAATCTATGCTAAGAACTATTGTTTTTTCAAAACAGCCATACAGAAGCTTCTTGCAAGGAATTTTGGCTTTTCAAAGTTCTTAACTTCTTAAATAGCCTCTTCAGAAATCAATTTCATAAGCAGCTGCAAAGCAAACCAGAACGGCCGCTATGCCTCTTTTACATATGCTTTCTCCATGTCACTTCACAGAACAGCACCAGCTCTGCTACCACGATTTCTTAGTTGAGGTCATTTCCATTTTTTTCCCCCGGTTGAGATTGGAAGTATAATTGAGCTTACATAATGGCCATCCGCAGCATATACCACTTCGTTGGAAATTGAGAAAACACAAGACTGAGATTCTAGAATGAGTAATGGTGTATAACATACAAAGGAAACTCAAATGCAATTTTTCATGTATACGGGTTTCAGCTATCAAAGACTAATGTACGAAAGTTAGCTCTAAGGTTGGGTCAGAAGACTGACTGAATCTCAGGTTTCAATGAAACCTGAAATCATACCCTGTTCCAGGCATACTGCAGGACTCTCAATTTTTGGAGGTGGAACATCAAGTAATAAAGATGGAAACGAGAAGTTTAAAAGGAGGAAAGTTCACAGCAAAATCCTATGAAAACTTTTTAAACCCGGAAAGACTACGAAGGCAATTGAGAAGGTGGCTATGTTAATAGTCCGATACACAAGGGAACATGCTTACAGGATAGAAGCTAAGAAGAATAAGTACATTAAAAAAAGTGGTGCTTAATGCGTAAAGACAGAAGAAGACCCTGCCCACCTCCTACGCTTTGTTGGAGGCTCTGCTGATTGCTGGAACTTAACTTTTCCAGGTCTTAGAACCCAACATATAACTCCAAAGGACTCCAAAGTTTAATCAAATGTGTGAGACGAGGGTAGGGAATTTGGCTTCCCAATTCTGTACACTAATACGAAAAGAAAGGACCAAGAAAACATTTGAAGATAGCAGAAGCCAAACTGGTCAGTGAAAGATAAAATTTTGAAATAATTTGTCTTATGGTGTAATAAACTCAGCCACAGTCCACAGTCATCTAACAGTACAGATGCATTTAATATTGGAGGCTATACAAGAAGAATGAATCTTACATTTTAGCATAAAATAAGTTCCTTTTTTCATGGAAGATGAAGTAATTTTATTCCCCAGTTGTGCTGTCTGCTGAACATAAACCCAATTCTGGAACTACCATGTTAGCATTTGAATCTATAGGAGCATAGAGAGTACCTATCTAACAAAATCAAGGCCAAATGTGACTCCTACCAATGTAGAGACACTTCAAGATTATGAATGTCAAGTGATTTCGTTTACATTCCTGGTATAATGGTAGTTAAGTTTGCGTTTCAAATGTAAATGATTCTATCATGGCATCTAAAATCACAGGTTATCGCTAATGCACTTTTCATTCATTAACCTGGGCCTTCTACGAAGTTTTATAAACAAGGCAGTTCCAGTAAACTTAATTTAACACCAAGAAGAAGCTTGAGCATCATTCTCCAAACTGTAATGCATAAAACCGCCTAGCTTGCATCTTTGTTTCAGTTTCTATCACTGACTAGTCACAACTTGGCCTTCAAAGAAGACTCCATTTTAAGGAAAATAATTGGTAGAAATTTTGATTAAAGGCTCAACAGAGCATGAAAAGAGAGAATTCAGTTGCAAAAACCTGAGCTGAACTTGAGAGATATTCAGCACTAACTCAATTAAACATTTGACAGAATTTTATCAAATTGTCAGAAAATAAGTCAGTAACTCATTTCTGCAGTTGCTGTATTGGCCTTAGATCCAGGGGAAAAAATTTGTATAAGTGCTTCTAGTACAAACACAAAGGTTCATCTAGCTAGGAGATAAAGGAATTAGAGAAGCTATATATATGGTTATACAACTAAACAACACAAAAGAAAATAAAATGCGAAGGGATTCCTAAATTCTTGATTTTATATTGATAATCAAGAGGTAAGAACTTGCTAATTCTTGATTCAATAAGTGATCTTAACTTCAAAGCAATATTCCCCGAAAGAATAAGAAAAAGGAACCAAGCAGCAATCCTAAATCCACGTCGACTTCATGTGGGACTCAAAACAATCCCCGCTAACCAAGGAATCAAATCGGTAAAAAGAAACGAAAAGAAGAAAAAGCAAACTTTGTCCTTGATCTTGCCTGCTATTTTACCAAACACTACACTTGTAATTTCTTGAAAAGACTCTAGAAACTACAACTATCTATGGATCATGTAATAATAACAATAAAAGAACAAAATAAAAATAGAAAAGAAAAAACAAAAGAGACAGAAAAGACAAGAAAGAATTAATGCAGACCTTCCCAGAGATAATAAGCCAGACATCCCCTTTTTGGTCGTGCTTTGCCACCTCCTCAAAGACAT
Organism: Mitragyna speciosa; assembly: GCA_024721245.1. NCBI lineage: Eukaryota > Viridiplantae > Streptophyta > Magnoliopsida > Gentianales > Rubiaceae > Mitragyna > Mitragyna speciosa. Next base: position 158,529 of record CM045558.1, read on the forward strand.
GAACTTTGGGATCTGCCATCTCTTCCAATCTGCCACGACCAGAGAGAGAGAAGAAAAGAAAAGGACCCAAGAAAGTTTAGAGTTAGTTATACAAGATATCTAACATCTGTATATTATGTAAAATAAGCATTATAATAAAAGCCACATAAATTAGGGGTCTAACATGAGAATGAGTGCCCAGAAAGGCGGTGTGTCTTTTTGTTGATGATCTTGCGGGAGGAGCAGCAGCAGCAACAGCTTTGGTCTGCAGACAGAGTTTCAGTAGAAAAGGGAAATCACAAACAATTTAGTAATTGTTGTGTATGAGTCTGTGCAGCTTATTTTTAGGAAGCAAAATGATAGTATCCAGGCACAGGGCGTCCCGGTCTGCGGGGGCGCCGCCGGGGCGGGGGGAGGGGGGTGTTGAGGTTCCTACCTCGAGGACTATGGGGCCCAGTAATTGAAGGGCACGTTAGCGGTTTTTTTTGAAATTCTATTCCATAGGACATTAAGGAAAACTGATAACTGAATTGGGAAATCTTAAGGCTTAGTTTGGGAGTTGGTATAGAAAAGAAAAGAAGGGAAAGCAACTTTCCTTTCTTTTCTTACATTTTCCTTCCAAATTTGGAAGGAAAATTTTTTGGTCAAAACAAGCTAACTTTTACTTCCATTTCCTTTCTTTTCTTTCCCTTTCTTTCCTCCCAAACAAAGAAAAATAATTAAGTAAATTTTCCTTTCTTTTCCTTCCTTACTCTCAAACAAAACAACACCTTAAAATCCTTTCTTTTCTTTTCTTTTCTCTCCATTTCCTTCCTTCCAAACACAGTGTAAGGAAAAGGGATAACTTAGTTGAGGCCTGCGGTGCCTGACCTCTTCTGAACTGGGGGGTCTTTAAGGGGAGAGGATAACCTAGTTGAGGCCTAGGGGGCCCGGCCTCTTGTGAACTAGGGGTTGTGAGGGGAAGGGGATAAGTGAACTGGGGGCGGGATCTCTTGTTACTTTTCTGTATTATGCCTGCATGTTATACTGTCAAGGTCTTCTGTTGCTCTTATGTTGTGTTTGTATTACGAATGGTAATTTCTGACACGAGCAGAAAATTCGACACGAACTTAGCTTGAAAATAATGGATTTGGGTTTGGGATTTACGAGGTTAGACCTGACTGACCGGCGAAGAAATACAGATCAAGTTCGAGTCGATCCGCTATATAAAAAATAAAAAAAACCTTAATATTTTGTAGCTTTATTTCACTCGTTCACATTCAAACACAAATTTCATTCATTGGATAATTAATCAAGTAAATTATAAGAAAAATTAAGAATTCTACTTATATTTATGAATAGTAAATTGTAAGAGAAATTAAGTATATGTTAGTGAGTGACTCTGATATTAGTGTGTGCAAAAAATATATTTGATCATTTTTTGTGTGTATGTTTTAATCTCTTTTCTTTTTCTTTTGCTTTCCCCTTTTCTTCTTCTTCTCCTTTCTCTCTCTTTTTTTTTTTTTTTTTTTTTTGGTTAACGAGTTTGGTTTGGATTGGCGGGTTGGCTGTTATACTTGGGTCTCAATCCGACCCGTTATCACCCCTAGCATGTATGTTGTTTAGTTAAGGCCTCTTGTGAACTGGAAGGTCTTAGAAGAAGGGGATAATTGAGTTGGGAGCCTGAGGCCTCTTATTGCTGTTGTGTTGTGCCTACATGTTGTGCTCTAACCGCTCGACTCACTATTCATTCTTACATGTTAGCGGTTAGATTACTTATACTTAATATAAAATTGGACCTTCTAATTGAACCTGTATTGTTCATTTTGTGTATGTCATCATTTGAAATTTGCTGGAAATATTTTACATTGTTTGGATCAGTTGTCTGCACAAATTATTATTACCTTTTAACTTGACACATCTAGATGGTTGTTTTTGAGTTTTTTTTTAATATTACTATAGGAGTTTTAAATATCTATATTTTTAAACTCATATTGGATTGACAGGTCGGACCGGGAACACGCTAGGCATCCGATATGAGTAATTTGAAAAAACTGGATGTGAAAAAAGCTGGTCAAAACGTGTTTGACTAGGAAAAAACTAAATTTTTTAATTTTTTGGCTAGTTGTGATTTTTTTGGATTCATTAACCATTTTTAACTATTGACTAATAACTAAAATTGAACAAAAAGAAAAAAATTATTAGGTATATATAATATATATACCTGTATTTACATATATATATATACATACACAAATGACATATTTACGATGTCATCAGATTCGACCTGAGTCGACCCTTGGTCGAACTCATTGATTCCTGACCTCGACCGAATCAATTCCCGATCCGAATATGAAAATATAGTTAAAGATTCTATTTAGTAAATGTGCATGTAAGATAAAATGATAGTTGAAAAATATATTTGAAGTTTTCAAAAAATATATTTTTTAAAAAACATAATTACCCAACCACAATATACGTAGATACGCACTGTTTACCTACAAAGTCTCTCTCTCTCTCTCTCTCTCTCTCTCTCTCTCTCTCTCTCTCTCTCTATATATATATATATATATATATATATATATATATATATATCCATAAGCTCTTTTTTTTTCTGACTTTGAATTTTACCATATGAAATCCAAATGCGGTGATTCTAACCCATCATCAATTATTTCTCCACCTAGTCAAAAGTGATGGTTACTCTCCATAATCCATCACTTAGTAAACTTCATTATTTATTCTTATATCTATATTTGATTCACTATGTAGAAAAAAAATATATTATAATATTAGTAGCAGTAGAAGTAGGAATTGGTAAATAGGGCATCCTTCCTCTCCAATAAGAATATGGAAGGAGGACAGTTAGTGGCAATAAATTTATTGCCGTCTTTCTTCAGCAGTGTCCTCGACTTCACTTGATCAATGAGAAGAAGGGAAACAAAAAGGGGGTCCACTAGTAGTTCGCGAATCTTCTTGATGACTTCTCCGTCGTTGTCATAAGCATACGTTTTGTTTGACTAGCAAAAATTTTGTACACGTCTTCGACGTTCAATGCCTAAGCGACATTGTTACATGGGCTAGTCATTTGTTGTACAGCTGCATAATCTTGTACCCTCGTATCTCCAGCCGTGTATTATTCCTCTACAAAATATTCACTTTCTGGTCCTTATTAATAGCAATGACAACTATATTAACTTAAGAGTAAAAAGCTCTACCGTAAAACATCCAAGATTTGACTTAACAAACTAGAAGAAACTCGGCAATTAGGGATCAAAACGTGGTAATTAATTGACACGGTCGTCTGTAAAATACTGCTTGTAATAGAATAGACTTTAAAAAAAACAATTATTATCTCAGCTGCAATAGTGAGACTTCCCTGATCAAATAAATATTCATACTTGTATTCCCTTAAGTTCTTCTCTGTTGCAAGTCCTGAGATCAAATCCTATATACGACAGTTAGGGAGTTTACAAGAGATGGGGGTTTAGGTAGATTTTGAGGAGCTATATCCCAAATTGTGTATCGCAAATAGTTTGAAATTTCACCCAACATACCATTGGCAGCCTCACTCCATTTATACGAGGCAACAAATATTGTAATACAACAGTAATTGATCCAAAATATATATATATATATTCATACTTGTGCAAAACACCTTGGACCCACCACTTGTGTCCAAGTAACCAAGCAGGCGGACGACAGACCGAATTTAAGTAGGCTAGGATGGTAAATAACTCCTTGTGGATAGGTCAACGAGCTTCAGCAACTAGCCCATACTACTTTAACGCTAACGGTTTACAAGTCTTAACTAGCTGGGCTTTCAGCGGCACAGGCTTGCCCAGGTGTTAACAACTTCGAAATGCTTCGTCTTTGTGAGAAGCTTGCATTCATTAAATTATCACAATAGCAACTAGCATATTATTCTTCTATATGCCAGTTAATAAAAATGTCATGAAATTGATTCAGCCAATTAAGTTTTCTCTTCTCTAGTGTTAGGTGGAACTTTGCAGATCTCAAAATTTTTTACTTACTTCATATTATAATTCACGAGCTGTAAAGAAGAAAATAATTCATAAAGATACATATGATGGCAACTTACAACTGGACATTATATCAAGCTATACAGAGGTTTGTATTTGGGCTTTACCGACGGGGTGTTCTCGAGTTCGAGCTTCCAAAGTTACAGCCTATTATTTTCAAGTTAGATGACAAACAAACACTTTGTCTATTTTTTATATGAATACCAAATGTAACAACACCAAAAGCAAATAACATAAACAAATGTTCAAGTTCTAGTAGCTCTCGCAGCCCAAATTAAAGCTCAAATGACACGGAATTTTAAAGCGGTTAAAATGACTATAAAAAGAGAACAATATTAATCTCGTCGTGAACACAAGTCACCAACACTGGTGATTGAATTAAATACTTCTTCCCTAAGAACGCCAACTAAAAGGCTTTCTTGAGATATGGTAGCTTCTTATTTTGCTCACAGCTCAGAGGTGGCATCTGCGCAGAAGAGTCGTGGAAATAATAACAACATGATTTCAAATATGAAAAAAATAAAAAACGAGAATCACAAGAGTTATTTATTATTTATTATTTTTCATGGGAAGAATTTATTCATATTTCATCCACATGCAAGTACATTCAAGCATGCAGGACAATAGTTTCCACTAAGCTAGTGTCTACTTCTGTGGTCAATTACGAGTAATGAATATTTTGGAGTGGTAAGATGAGAAAACCATGGCTCTGTTTGGATAGCATTATTTGGAGTGTGTTTTGAGAATTATTAAGAAAAATTATTTGGATTATTTTTTGTTGACTTTTTTGAGAATGTGAAAAAGTATTTGAATGTGAATTTTTTTTTTGAAGTGACATGATGGTGGTTTGAAAAGTGATTGGGAAAGTGTTTGAATAGTTCAAAAATTTTGAAAAAAGTAGCGAAGCGGACGTCCGCTTCAGAGACAAAAATGTCTTAGCGAGCAACGTCCGTGCCCCAGTGCTCGCTGAGACAATTTTGTCTCTAAAGCGGACGTTTGCTTAAACAAGCGGACGTCCGCTTAAAGAAGCGGACGTCCGCTCCGTCGTCCACTTCGTCATTTTACTTCAAAACCTACCGAAAATGGATCTCATTTTGTTACTCGCGATTTTTTCTAGTTTTTCTAAACAAATTTTGAACATAAACATGCTTGCTTTTGTGAATAATTGTGTAAAAAGTTTCTAAAGTTCATTTGAAATTTCAAATGAAAAACTTGGTGGGAAAATTTGGTAAAAAAGTTTGACCAAAAAAATTTTTAACTTTTTGACCAAAAAATTTTTCACTTGTCCAAACGGATTTGGGAAAATTTTTTTCCAAAAAATGCTCCAAAAAACCAATCCAAACGGAGCCCATATTTTTTAGTATAGATTGAATATAGGAGTTTCAATAGGGTGTGAGCCAGTCCAAGCCTGTCCTGCTTGGCTCAAAAAAAGCTCGATGAGCCTAACCTTTTATCAGGCTGATATCAATTTGGGCCTAAATATTAAACTCGAAGTATTTTTTAGCCGAACTTAGGCTTGTTATAGGCCTAGCTCAAAAATGAGAACACAAACAAACACACACACAAATATCATTTTATATAATATATTCATATAAATTAAAATCAACAAGTCTATTGCTTTCTTGAGGGCCAATATATATAATTCATAACTTAAACTCTATGTTTCTTCTGGTTTGATAAATTTTGTTTTGATATGATGATGGCTATTTCTTATGCTACATAGTCAATTTCTTACTCTTGTTTCTCTTCTTGAAACCTTTTGGTAGAATGATTGATTGATTATTTTTTACCAAATGAATCGTAAGCTATCTCTACTATTTTTCTTCTTGTTTTGAACTTTGGAATGAACAATTTGTAATAGTATTAGTTTGGACTTTAAACTCATGATCTTAAGTTCACAACTCAAATGTTTTGTAAGTTTAGTATGAGCTTTACATTTATAAACTCGAAACTCGTAACTCGAAGTCCGAAAGGGTTGTTAATTATGCAAGCAAAGTTTGAACTTGTTAAAACTTGACTCATAAGGCGGATTGACAGGCGTAATTGAATATTATCATATTTTAAATTTCCAAAGCACTACATGGTAGATAAGCTACATTTTGGCTTTTCCATTGATTCTTTTCCAAAATATTCATGTTCGTGTTCAACATATCTAAAAAATTTATGGTGAAGAAGAAAAGATAATTTGAGATATTAATTTTCTTGACCTTTGCGGTTGGAATCATTTTTCTATTATTTGTTGGAGGGACCCATTTTACGATGGAGTGGGGAATCAGGACACAGGAAATACGATATGATCGACCAAAAAATCTCAGTTTCACCCTAATACCTAACATCGTCAATTTCTCTAGGATTAGGCCTTTGCTTTTTTGGGCAACTTTTTACTTTTTTCTTTTTCTTTTTTGATTGGTTGGAGGGTAGGGGTCAACTTATTTACTATAACATGCCATGAATTAGACATTTTATGATCAAAACACCCGAAAGGAGGAAGAAAGATTCAATGTTGAATTTGATAGTACGACAATTAAACAGGGATGCCAAAGTGCATGAATTAAATGGAAAATTAAATAAGATCAGTAATCAAGGGCATTTTTTTTTTATACTCAATAAACTACTTGGATTGAAAGGATTAACTCCCACAAGTAGGAGAAATTACTATTTACATACTACCAGTTAGCGATAGTAGTAATTCTTTTTACATATTAACATCTCTTTAGAGCTGTTCGTGCAAAGGGTGTGTTTGTCACTGGTTATTAGTATCTAAATGTAAGAATAACTAACGCGTCATAGAGTTAGGTGACACTCTTGGTAGGTCATCTTAGAAGAATAGTAAATTATCAACAAATATTTTTTGAAAACTTAAATTATTAACAAATCTTATTATTTTTTAAATATTTTTTTTCCGTAGTGAAGGAAATATATCTGTGCATGGGAAAAACCCGTACGTAAGTGGAGGCAAAAGGAGATAAAATACGATACCTTGACACTGGAGGAGGGAGACCGATTCATTGACGCTCCCATTCCCGGCAACACATGGTTTAATCTTCCCTTCCGCAACGTCCGGGTGAATCTTTCTCTTTAACATCCTTCGCATAAACTGTTTACATAGATATGGCCGATCAGCTATATAGAGGTAATGGCAGCATCAAAAGATGCCTAACGTAATCTGTTATATTAATACTAATTTAATCTAAGTTTAAAAGAGTACTATACTATCTCAACTTACTACAAAAATATTCCTCTAAATTAATACTAATTTAGCTTAATTTTGGAAGAGTCCTACATTATCCTAACTTATTAAAAAAATAAAAATCTAAAATAGTTCTTAACAAATAAAAAATCAAACGTAATTTTCCTTAACAAACAAAAAGTCAGAGTTGCTACTATTTTTTTATTCTAATTAAAAACCTAAATCTTAAAACCATAAAACCTACACTTGGAACCCTAATCACTAAATTCTAAATCTTAAACTCTAATTGAAAAAGAAATATAAAAACTGGGATTTATATTGCAATAAGAAAAACTAAGTGCCAATAGATAGATCATTATATAAGAAACTAGTAGTGCAGGTTGTAGGCTGGATAATTATAAGAGTTTGTGATTGATAATGACTCTCATACGGTCAAGATCCATTTGTAACTAAAAATCTAGTTACAATTTTTTAAAATGTTGGTTCCGTCTGTATAGTTTTTTTTTGAGGTATTTTTTCAGAAAACAGTAGTTTTAAAGATTTTTCTTGATAAACGTATTTTTGAGATAAAAAATTAGTTAAAAAACATGCATAAAGTTTTTAAAAAGTTTATTTTTGAAAAACAGAACCAACCAAACGGAGCCCTTATTTTCCTAAAACCTTTATTGGCCAATTAATTACCAAAACATGGATCTAGCCTAATTACTACTCCTATAGGAAATAAAATTAATCAACTCAAAGCTCTCGTGTTATGAGCTACAATGACAACGATCTCAAGACTGAAAATTGTTAAGTGGAGCATAGCAGATGTGGAAGTTGCGCATTAGAGTAAAAAATCCAAACATTAAAAAGAAAAAAAAAAAAAGAAAATTAAGGAGAATGAATTGAATATGACTCACCCCGTTCAATTTCCGAATGGAACGGGAATCTTGTTTGAGCCTAGGAATGAGTTTCTTGGGAAACAATGTTCCATTTTTTGCCGCACGATCAGGAGTGGGAAGAGTAGTACTCGAGGTTTTCTTGCTGCAGTACTCAGGACCACGAGGTGAGGGAGGTCGACCTCGAGTAGTTTTGCAGTAATTTTTTGGATTCTTTATAGTCCCAAGCCCATCATCAGAATCAGCCGAGAACAAGTCAGCAAGAGTGATTCTTTCTTTCTCCTTCTTGTAGGTCTTAAACACGTTATTATCAAGCTCAGAGATAGAGTAGTCCTGGATCTGCAGGAGAAGTTTGCTGGCGTCAAGATTAATATTGTTTATGATGATCGCAACGGATCTTGGAGCACCACTTTTATCACATACCAAAGGGTTCCATTCTTCTTCACGATCTTCCCCGTCAGAGCTGTTGTCGTCAATCTCGTCGTCGTCATTTTCGACATGACGAGACTGGGAGTATTCATCGTCGTCCTCTAACTGCATGTATTCATCTTTAGGCATCAACCCCAAATATTCCTTACTGCGTTCATCATCAGTGCCGAAATTATCTCCGAGTCCAAATGTGCCAATGGATAGAATGCCAGCTTCAGCTCCCCAGCCGTGAAATTCATGGAGCATGTCACGAGTCGGGACAATTACCTTCTCAAGTAGGGTTGCTGTGTCTGCATGATCATTATTACTCAGGATCTCTTCATCTTTTTTCACATGATTTTGATCTAATCCATCTGCCAAAATACAATTAAAAGACGAGATGTTTGTACGTATTTTTGTTTTGAAAAATTACCAGCTAGTTCAAGAATAGGAAGATGATCTGTAAGTGTTGCACAAGAAAACTTAAGTAATTGCAAAATAAATGGTGGATTATTATGTTACATAATATAATTACCTTTAGGAGTAAAGCGACGGTGCACCCAATTAAATATCTAGGCGTAGGAAAAGGAAATTGAAACGTTAGGTAAATTAGTTGAGAAAGCAAAAAGAAGCAAAATAAAATAAACAGGCCCAACTAATAGTACGTAGTCATCTGAGGTTATCAAAATATCAAGAAATTGTTACCTTCATTTTGGAAATGTAGTGGGCAGGGAAAGTTATTGGCGATCGACTTGATTGAAGTTGAGATGTGATCTCAAAGGTGGAGAGACAGGAGAGGGTGGTCGTATTGTTTTGCTAATTTACTGGTAAATGGCGGATAAGAAGAGTTAATATGGAAATGGCAATTGTGAGACATGGGAGGATGGAGAGGGAGAGAAGCTTAGGGGGGCCAAATGGAGGGAAGGTGTAACTGCTCGACACCTGTAAGCTGTAACCCAAATGCGGGACCTCAGTTACAGGCATGTCCTAAATCAACCCGTATTTGACTAGGCATTGCGTTTGCTCTCAATGGATTCTTCGATTCAGCCGAATTATATTTTCTATGGGAAAATTTCGGAATGATCTTTTTGTAATAGTTAAGACGTAAGTTTATTAGAAAATTTGTAAAATTTAATAATAATTTACTATTTTTTAGAAAAAAATTTATTTTTTATTGCTCCGCCTAATTTTTCCTAACGCAATTATCAAAACTGAAAAAGGGAAAAAAAAATATATATATATATTTTTTGGGAATAAATAAAACTACGTCTTTTTTTCCTTCTCATTTGGTACCTTTAAGGTAATGACACCACTAAAAACTCTACCACTGGTAGATTTCCAGGTTTGTTTTAGAATACGAATCTAGATGATAACATCATTGCACAAACCACAAAGGAATAATAATAGTTAATAAGTCAAAGTTTTAGATTAGTTGTGAATTCGGTGTATAATAGGATTGGGTTAGTTGCTGCACTAATGAAAAAGATTTAGTAAGGATGCTGCATGTCAAAACATTCAACCTTTTTGTAGTTGCAAGTTAAAGCAAGGCCGACAATCTCAATTTTAAAGTCAAATCTCTCCTAAAACTTTTTTGATCCTTTTGGTTTGTTAATTAAACGTCAGGGTGAGCGTCTGAACTCAAGTGGTTAACTACCATGACATGTACATGTAATACCCCAAGAACTCGCAACTATATGGTCGTGTTTGAGAACTGCACATGGCCACCAATACTAATTACTAGAAAACCTGCAAGGCATAGCCATCAAAGAAAACCTGCAAGGCATGGCACGGGCAAGACTACGATTCAACATTCCCTCGGAGTACCAAATTTCATGTGCCGTAGGCTAACTATTGCTAATGAAATGGGCACTCAAGTTCAACATTGATTTTCAAGACTTGAGAAGCACACTGGACTGTGAATCGATGGCATACAATTTGATGCTGCTTGATCATACTACAAAAAGTTCCTTTGTTCCCATGGAACCATGGTTCAAAGACCGACTCGGCAAAGTTGGAACCGGATCGGAGCAAACCGGTTCGATACCGCTCCGGTACCACTTGGAGATGGCGGACTTGCCGGGAAATCGGCCAATCTCGGTCATCTCGGACCAAATTGGAACCGAGTCGGTGCGAATCGTCCGATTTGAAACCAGATCGGACGATTCAAATCGGATTATGAACTACCCATATTTCAAAGCAATAAGATAGATATAATACTCACTTGACTTCTAGTGGCTTGGTCCAACTCATTAGCCGGCGATTGGGGTCAATTTGCCAGCAGTTGGGGTGTCTAATTTGGGGGTTTTTTTTTTTTTTTTTATGTTTATGGCATTTATTTATTTGGACTTTGATGAGATGGTGGTGGAGGTTGAGTGGAGTTATGTGGTGGTGATGTTGAGGCAGGCGACGGGTTTGAGGGATTGACTGGAGAAGATGATGGTTTCTCTTCCTTTTTCTTTTTTTTTGCTGTTGTCGCGGCGTGTTTTTGGAATAAAACTCCAAAAACGCGCAACATTTTTTTTTGAAGGATTTTTTTTTTTTTTAAAATAATGCAACTGCCCACCCACATGCAATGCATTGAGCAGGATTTTTTTTTTATGAAGGCTTTTTTTTTTAATATTACAAACACTGCCCATTTGCAATGCGTTTCCCATTTTTTATGAATAAAACGCATAGGCCTTTTTTTTTAACATAATGCAGGTACTGCCCACGTGCAATGCATCCCATTTTTTATATGTTGAACGTGCAATGCATTTCTTATTTTTTAATCACATTTTCCATCAGATTCAGTCTATGTAAATGCCAAGTCCCATAGGCTAGACATTGAGTTTCTTTTCTCGGCAAGCCATAGATATCAAACTTCCTGTAGGCAGCTCTTTTGAAATCAATTTTGTCACCCTCAAGCAAAATTTCAAATTAGTTTTCCTTTTACTTTATTTATTAATAGGGTTTTTTATTTTGAGGTAAATATGGTTTTTTGTTTTTATAATGTTTTATTTTTTACATATTCTTCATATGTATACATATATTATTGTTATGATATATATATATATATATATATTATATTCTAGATTTGTATGTGTGTGTGTGTGTGTGTATATTGTTGTTGTTGTTGTAATACACACACACAAATACATACATATATTATTCTTGATAGCACAAATGCACAAGATGGCTCTTATATGTTACTTACTAAAGATCCTGTCCTATATCCACATTTGTTTTACCATCCACCAGGGGGAAATGAAAGTGATTTTGAACCGCATCGTCATTCTACTTGGTATTGATAAGTACGAACATTCAAAATAATATTTGACCTTTTCCAATTCTTTGCATTTTGTTTAATGTGATCCCTTTTTAAAGACGTAGATTGTTTTTTTATATCGATAAAAATTGTATATTTTAGATATTTTATTTATTTATTATTTTTGGTTAATTTTGTTTAGCATACTTTTCTTTATATTTTGAATGATTATTTATAGTTTTTAGAATAGAAATTGATTTAAATTGTGCATATCGCCGAAATCGCGACCGATACGTCGAATCCAATGTGGAACGATACGCACCGCGACTGGGACCACGACTGGGACTGAGACATTAAACCATGTATGGAACTTCTCTCTGACGCGCACTTTATTTGTAATAGTAGACCACCGCATTCACCTTGACTTTTATCTTATCTCACGGGGTTCATGCTTAACAAACTGCTCTTGGACTTGTACCGTTATTTCTCCCTTCTGTCCATGGTTCAATGTCAAGGTCGCGGTTGCAGTCGCGGCACGTACCGTTCCACCTCGGACTCGGTGTATCGGTCGCGGTCTCGGTGAGACGCACATTTTGAATCAATTTTTATTCTCAAAACTATAAATAATCATTCAAACTATAAAGAAAATTATGCTAAACAAAAATAATCAAAAAAATCAGTAAATAAAATCTCTAAAATGTACCATTTTTATTGATATAAAAAACCAATCTATATCTTTAAAAAAGAATCAAATTAAACAAAATGCAAAGAATTGAAAAAAAGTCTAATATTGTTTTGAATATTTATACCTATCAATACCAAGTAAAATGCCGATGTGATTCATTGATTTCGTTCAATGTATTATTTCATTGATTCTTTTTTTTTTTGCACTCCAGTCAAAATACTATTCCTTTTTTTCGTTTTATCACTTCAATCATTGGAGGGACTAGAGTGCAATTTTTCTAATTAAAAACATAATCTGCATGTTGGGAAAAAAAAAAAAAAGCAAGCTGTGTGCTTAATCAGCACGTTGGGGAAAAAAAAAAAAAACCAATCTGCGCGCAATGCGCACAGATTGCTTCTTAAAATCAAACTGGTGTCGTCGTCTTCCCCACGAGCTGCGACACCGGAAAGTTTGCTGGACAAAGCCACAGCTAGCCTCAACATCACCACCATAGCAACTCTCCTCACCCTCAACTACCATCCCATCAGCCAAATCGCAGCCATAAACACCAAAATCACACCCCCCAAATTCACACATAAATCGCCAAAAAATAGCCCAAAATTCGCACCTAAATCGCCGTCTCCGAGTGGAATCGGATCGGTTTCGGATCGCTAAGCTCTGATCCCGTTCTGACTCCGACTCGGCCGAGTCTTTGAACCATGCTTCTGTCTAGATAGTAGATACCCCATGTCACGTTGTAGAAAATCTTCTTTTAAGAATTACTAGAAACACGTTTTCAAAAAAAAAAAAAGAATTACTGGAAACACGTTCTCCATCTCCATCCGTCGTGTTCAGCATAGTTGTAGAAATGAATGAGATACACATCTAACATCAAAAACTTATATTTATGATACTCTGTAGTTTAGGTAGAGGATTTGAAGTGATAACCATGGTACGATGCATATCGTATTTTAATCTCTAGATTTTTTTTTTTTTTTGGGTAGCCTGCAGATGTTTGAATTTGACAGTTAGTGAAATGTCTAGTTGCGAAGCGAGAGCTAGAACCTAGGGAGATGGACAATGGGGGGAGTCGAATGGTGTCTCTTAGTTCGTCGTTGTTTGCTTTGGATTCTGTTAAATGCCAAGTGATCACAAGGGCCTGCGGTGTTTGAATTCTAATATTAATCTGTTTCAGTGGGTCACATTTGCACCTCCTTCAATCCAAGAGAACCTTTTCCTCGTAATAATCAAGCTTCCGAAGCAAACAAGTCCTGTCATCTGCAACCAAGCTAACTGAAAAAGCAAAGCTTTTCAAGCTAAAACCATGTATGTATCCCAGTAAAGGCTCTTATTTGCTTTGCTTTAGTGCATTTGTAAGTTGTAAGGTCCCGAGTCCTTCAAGCCGTAGGGTAATCAATACCGTGGTAACTTTAAACGAACAATCCCTTAATTGTTTTAGTTGAAAATGGGTCTCACACGTACGTCTCTCACAAGTTGATAGACCGGATTTAAAGGGTTAAAAATGGACAAACGAGATTAAACTAGTAATGCTTTAAAACGAAAAAAAAAACAACGGTCATTTTAAATTGACAAAAAGTTACTCACAATTTATTAGAGTTACATCATTATTTCAGTATGACCACACCTTTTAATTAGAACAATAGTAGCGTCAAAGACGCTGTAATACTTAATGTTACAGACGTTGTTATCTCAAGATTAATACTAACCTAACATAATTTCAAAAGAGTCCTATGTTATTCTAAACTTACTAAAAAAGTACTACTCTAAATTAATACTAATTTAACTAATTTTGAAAGAACTCTATATTATCTTAAATTACTAAAAAAAATCTAAAATAGTTCTTAACAAATAAAAAGTTAACCGTAATTTTTCTTAACAAACAAAAAGCCAAAGTTGCCACTATTTCTTTAATCTAATCAAAACCCTAAATTCTAAAAATATAAACCCTACACCCTGAACTCTGAACCCTAAATCCTTAATCTTAAACCTTAATTCAAAAGGAAATATAAAATCTAGTAATAAAAATGTCAGCAAAAGTTTTTTTTTTCCTATGGTCTATGCTGCAATAACAAAACTAAATACAAACAGATAGATACTTACGTAAGAAACCAATAATATAAGTTACAGGTTGGATAAGGATAAGAGTTTATAGTTGATAATAGCTCTTGCATGGTCAAGATCTATCTGTAACTAGAAATCTAGTTATAGTCTTTGACGATATTATTTTCCTTTTAATTAATATGTCACGCACACCTCAATGAAAATAGAAATTGCCCAACTTGGAAGGCTAATCATACGTCTCTGGTATTGAGAAATAGTATATGAAATTTATAGTATTCCTGTCGCTTCTTGTGGCGGTGGAGGAAACTGATGTTAACAAACCATATTCCGGTTCTGGGAGCAGGGGTGTTGCAAGTCCCATTTGAGACAAGTTGATGCCCTTGATTTTTTGGATAAAATTGAATGGTTGATGTTAGGTTAATGTGATCATATTTTAAGGGAAAAAACGACGTTGTTTTGGAGTATAAAGTAGTTATATTTTTTCGCTGACCAATTATATTTTTTAACTGATGAATTACAAATCTTGACTAACCAATTACTCATCTTTCTAACTTGCTCCAACTGAGCACTCGCTAAATTGTGAAGCTCCACGTCTAACTTGCTCCAATTAAGCTCCCACTAAATTGTGAGACCCCGCATCCTATATTCCGAAAGAAAATGGGTTCAACTACTGCAAAGTGATATGACAGGTCCATGTTACTAACTTGCTTGTATCTTTATGAATTGAGCCCACTTTATCAGACCTTGACGGGAAGGATATTCTGTACTAGTATCGTTCATCTTCCTTTTCACTCTTTTTATATTGTATGATTTCCGCAATTCTTGTGTCCAAACCAAGTTTTCGTTAAATCAAGTCAACCTACGTACGCAATTATTAGGAAAAATAAAACACACATGATAACGAAAAGTAAGTAAACCCACGGTTTAACGCCAGGATGATAAAACGGGTGAGTAAAGATGCAGTAAATTTGGAAAATGCTTACTCTATTTACATGTATCTATCTTCAGATTCCTCTTACATCTTTACTAACCATATTTGTTTGTCTTTCTCCACACAATACAAGAGTACATTGTTCTCGTGTTTTAAAATAATTGGAATAAGCAGCTAATTTATACCTCCCTGTAGAAACTCTTTTATTTGCCATCCTGGCAACCAGTCACCATGAAGCTTAAGACATTAAAAAAAAAGTAAGAAAAGTTACATTAATATAGATTTTGTTGCAAGAAAGAAACTTGCATGCATGAGGCATTCTATTTTTAATGGTTAAAGAAAATGCTGTTTTCAGGTTACAGCAAATTCTTTTTCCCTTTGATAAGTCAATTTAGGACATCAAATAATTGATAAATGACTAAACGAATATAGCAATACAAGGAAGGCTACAAGGCACAAGGTGTGTTTTTTGAGGATGGAAGCAAAGTAAAAAATTCCTCGTAAAAATATCCAATAATGAACGAGATTTGGTTTTGAGGCGTGACCCAATCTTTTTCTGCGAAGTATTTTCTCCATTTGTATTGGACAACAGGTCAAGCCTTAAAAGATAGTTGAAGGATTAGAGACATAACTTTGTGATGACCATGTTAGATCAGTCGGTATTGTATCCTTTTGGCAGTGCGCCAGTTGAAGCTTTCTACAGCATATATGTTGACCCACCGATGGATGGAGATGTTCACGTAGGTCAACTAAAACCGATAGCAGAGATCTCTACTTTTTCTTCTCTGAGACATTGCTTTTATTCGTCGAAAATGTAATTACTAAAAAATCCCAGAAAAAGGGGGAAAAAATAAATAAATAGAGATGCATGCATTTATCCTGCAATGTTCATTTCCTGGGATTCTTCCAAAATAGAGGCATGCTTTGGAACTTTTGCTTAATTATTAGTCAAAACAATTAATTATTTGTGTATGACTGGACTTGAGTGTCTCCGAATCAAATGGGGTTCGACTGATAGCATTAGTTGATTTCCGAATTCGGATAATGTCAAAGTTCTTTCCCCTTCTTCCCGCTCCATGTCTTTCTCTATAGATATTCTTCATGAATTAAGCAATGATAGTTTCATTATCATTTGACAGCCTAGGTGTATGCTCCTTTGGGAATCAATTATCAAGCAATCATTGGACTAACGAAAATTCTAGGCCTGTACATTGTGCTTTTATGGGTATTGGCCCGTGCTGGACTTTTTAAATGCGGTCAAGTCTCATATCCCAACAGCGCAAGTTTGACAAAGTTAAATTTTACTCAAAGCCCATGCAACGTATAGATTAGGCCTTCAAACAAGTTTTTTTTTTTTTTTTTTAATAATAATAAAAGTTCACTTGTTACTCCCAGTATTGAAACTTTACGAATCTAAACAAGACGAACACTCAGGATTAAAATTCAGGGGCAGATCCAAAGTGGGGCCCTGGGGGCACGGGTCCCCCTGGCTCCTCTTGGCTTCCTTTGATATCAATGAATTTTAGATAAATTTTTAAATGTGCTCCCACTACCTTTTACGGGCTCATTTTCTTTACCTTGCATATTAGAATGGGAGACAATTGGATGAGTAATTATCTAGTTGCTTACATTGAAAAAATATACTTTGTGAAGTTGAAAATATAAGAAAGTTGTAGACTGTTATCAATTATAAATAGTTTGATTTACTTTTTGAAATACAATTACTGTTACATTAGTAATTTTGAGTATGAATTTACTTATGTTTTTTGTGAAATATATGCATGATTTCTTCTTGTTATGTGAGTATTGATGTTCTTTTGTTTAAAAAAAAGGTAAAAAAATAAGTTAAAAATTTTAATATTACTTTTGCCCCTACTAAAAATGTTTTCTGGCTCCGCCACTGTTAAAATTTATTTAATTATTTTAACGACCTTGTAAATGCGTCAAGTTTAGCTACAATTGGCTTCTTGAGCTCACTAATCTCACTCTGAATGGTGCGTATTGGCCAGCCAAGATAACCAGCGAATAAGGTGTAAAAGAACAATCCAGTCACTCTAATTTGGATTGATGGGGATTCTATATTTTGAGTAGGATTCTTGATGCCTTGCAGGAAGCAGAGGGTGGCTGCCAATGCCATGCTGCTGCTGCTGCTATCAGTAAACTCACACAACACTACAAAGGTAAGGCACTTGTGCTAATAAAAGGATAGATTAGAGAGACTTGCAGAGGCCCGCAGATCCTAACTTTTCATCTTCAAAAAGAAAATTTCTCTTGAAAAGTACATAACGTTCACTCATTGTCTTTGCATAATGAGGTTTCCAGGTCAAGTTACAAAAGATTTAAGCAATCAAATCGATTTATTCACCAAATGGTTTTGTTAATGTATACGCAAAAAAGAAAAAAAAAGAAAAGAAAACCAAGTCAAAATATAAAGAAATGAGGTTGGACAAAGTGGCCTGGAAATCTTCTTTTTCTGAGTCTTGAACTAAGTAAGATGGGCAATTTCTTTCACGAAAAGAACTTTAAAGTTTCTTGTACGTTGTTTTTTTGTGTTAATTAATTTCTAACACGGTATTCAATTGGACCATTCAAAACGGAGTGCATTAGTCTAATTTCAACTATCAAGAGTCAAGCGGCGGAAATGTAAGCTTTATTCGTCTTCGTTTGGACCAATTTATTATCGCAAACGAAAAAAATTTCATTATTTATTATCCCAAGCCAAAAAAATTTCATTTGGGCTTAAATTTTTTTGGCCTAAAAGCAAAAGATCAAGGCGATTCAACTAATGAGCACTGGGACTAGCCCAATAGCCCCTGGTAAACTAGGGTCTTCTGTGTTTTCTTTTGCGACGACGACAACCACGGGCCTTGCCCATTATGTGTACTTTGTTTGTTAGCCTTCCCCGTTGCCGGTCACAAAACAATAAGGACTAGTCGCAATTCGCAGGCTAGTGGCTGAGGAATTTATCCTCGTCTCCAATATTTTTGATTAGGTCCCGTCCTCCTCCAAGCAACCGCTAGCATATATTCCAAAACCTGAAAAGAGTAGTGTTTCCAAAAGTTTTTATCCCTTCATTCTATGCTAGCTAGTGCGTTACGTTACGTTACGTTACCTGGATGGATACCTTTACAAGCCCTGTTGTCAAGTCTTTAACGGGACTCCAGGCCGGCGGCATCACCATATTCCAACATCCGGTCGTGAACTCTACTACTCTTCCTCTCGTTTCAAGAATTCAAATACTACTACTGCTAAATCCCATCACGCCACTTCAAATTCAAATAAGCTGCTCGCTCCTAATTTTACTCGCAGCAGGATTTTTAGTTCCAGTAACAGCACCGTTCCGTTTGTTGCTTGCTCCTCATCATCTTTGAAACAATTCCCACCCGCTGTTCATCATCATCAAGCGGCGAGCGGCTATGCAGCGGCCCTTTTGGACTCAGCTACTCGATGTCACCACTCACTGGAAGCAGTGGGGAAAGATGTTAGAAGATTTTCAAAGTGACTTCGGAACGAACAGCTTCGTACTTCATGTCCGACCCTTTGTTGGAAGATTCGAAAAAGAGACAAGCTGTGAAGGAGAGAGCTGAGAAAGGTGGGTTCCACAGACATTTGGTGGTGCTTCTCAAGTTGCTGGTTGAGAAAAACAAAGTTGGAATTGTGAGTGATGTTATGCACGAGTTTGAGAGAATTTATCACGAATTGACTGCCGGAAACGACTCTCCGTTCCTCTTGGTTTCATCATCAGCATCTGCAATGAATTTATGATGGAGCAAAATTTATACTACTGTACTGGCATATAATTAGCTTGTTTTGGGCTGGAAAATTACAAGCTTATTAATTACTTGGTGGTGCTCCCAATTCCAGGAGATAAGCTTAATTAGTATTGGCTCGATTAGACCATGTGACTAGGCATGGGGTTGAAGAAATTGATTCCTTGTCGGTTTTACATTACTAACTTAATTACTAACATGCATGAGGAAAGGTTCATGATTAAATTATTTTAGGGCTTGGTGCTTGAATTTCTTCCAATTAAGTTTGTAACTTAACAGTTACATCGATCCACGAACCAACATACGGGTTTGGAATTTTTGTATTTATTTATTTATTTTTTTGGCAAAGCTTATTCGACTTTGGTAAAGTAACTGGCAAAGCTGATTTTGAATCGAATGTATATACTTTATTATATTACATTGAGGCTGACGATATTTTTTCTAATATATGTAATGGACCAACATGGGAATAACCCATTTTTTTTAACCGGAAAAATTTATAACCGATGACTTTCTTCAAGAAGTCTCTAGTTTGATGAACCATATCTAAGCTCAATTAGGTGAATGACAAACATTCATAGTCTACCTACTCTTTAAGAACATTGACAGGGTTCTCATGAATTGAACATCAGTTGTAAGAGCCCTAGTTTTACTCCTATATGAATGACCAGTTAGTGCAGTATTGTCACAACGTGAATTAATTGATGTTCTTGTTCCACCATTTCTTTTTTTATGTAAAAAACTGAAAAAAAAAGAAATTTGTGCAGAAAAAGTTTGAGGTCGTTAGCTGAAAAAGGGTGTTACTCATCCATTTCAACTTTCAGTAGCCAGCTGTTGGAATTTTCCTCCATTCGGCAGGCAATTTTATTGAATAGTATTGTTGTCCATCCCTCAAAAAAAAAAAAAAAAGACACTAGCAAATAGTAATGTTAAAAGAGAGCCTACGACCCTGCTCATGGATTTTAACAATGAGTAGGTATTCAGGTGGACTCCCTTCTCTATCGTTAGACTTACAAAAGGACCGTAAATCAATTTTGTCTAGGAACTCGTGTACCTAATCCATCCAAAAAAATTTATGTTAAAACACGCAAGTAATCAAAGCAGGAATATTTTGACCAAAAAAAAAAAAAAATTAAAGCAGTTATATATTAGTATGACGTATCAGTACTACAATATTAGGTGATGATGTCCTTTTGGAAAGATCTGCTAAAACACGCCGGTTAGGTTACTTGCAAAAATCGTTCTTCCATCGCACCTCGAAGCCGGAACCGGACCAGTGCCATTGCTACCCAATTCCAACCCATGATTGTTTTACTCACGGGCCTACCAGTCAAATTTCTAAAGTTTCCGGCATCAAAATCTGTGTTTCGCCACCGTTCAAAGGTCAGTAAAACCTTTTTTTTATATTCTCTCAAGAGTGCTTTTCATCACTAACGTACAAGATTAGATTTTTGGTTCGCAGGTTGTTCAGAAATTATCAAAAACTTCTATGGTGGTGGGTGGCAGCAGTAGTATAACTTTATTGAATGCTTTTTTGATTCAGTATAAAGATTAGATTTTGGTGTATGGTTTGTGCCGGAATTGTAAAGAAATTTTAAGTATTGCGCGCCACACCCAAATGATCTCTGTGCAAGAACAACATTAATGATGTTGACGGGTGCAATGACGACTCCAGATCGAATGTGAGAAACAAAAACATTTTTGGCTGATGCTAGTACTTTGTTGATGAATGACCATGGAGGAAAATGTTACTTATTGGATGCTGATTGTGGCTTTCTTTCAACAAAACAAGTACGGTGTGGCCATTATTTTGGGCAATATCAATCGTCCGCTTGACCAAGTTGATTGATATTTTTGTGCGAGGAAGGTACGGACCCAAAGATTGAAGAGGTATGTTAACTACGGAACATTTTCATGATAAAAAAATATCACTCCGAATAATGCCCATTGAAGCACGTTCATTTGTTGGCTATGTGATAAAAAATGGGTCGACTTAAAAATAGTAGAAGTTGTTTGGTGAATTTCAGGAGGGGTTAATACCTAGCGAAATTATATATGAGCATGCTTATTACAGGATATGTTGTGCAAGTGAAGGACTGCTTAACGCGGGGCCTGGGAGGTTGTGGGATATGATAATATATGGTTGAGAAGGAATGCATGTCTAGACTTTTCGTGGTTCTGCTCATAATATGCTGATTATGAGGTTTTGTAAATAATGTGAGGGTAGAAATTAGTGTTGTTGAAAAAAAATCAAATACCGGGTATTCAAAACGCAAATCTACTTTCTCTTTGTGTATCAGAATTTGAATGTAGCTACACCTGATGTGACTTGGGCAAAAATAGTATGGTTTAAAGATAATATCCCCAAATGCGCGTTTTATAACTTGGCTAGTGTGTAGAGGAAGGCTCACAACTAGATCAAGATTGAGAGCCTGGGGAGTTGTTGAAAATGATAACTGTGAATTATGTGGAAGGGGGAGTGAAACAATAGATCATCTGTTTTTCTCCTGTACAGTATTAATTGAAGTATGGAGAGAAATCATGGTTATGTGTGCAGTGTATAGAGGGTCCTGTCCGTGGGGCTATGACCTGAATTGGTGGTGTGAACGTGTAAAAGGGAACTCTTTTTGCTGATTATGTGAAAAAGCTGGATTTGGCTTCTACTATTTATCAACTACGGAGAGCAAGGAGCATTAGTATTTTCAAAAAAGTTATGAAGCCGAGCCGTTGGATTGTCCATGAAGTAATCACAGACGTTTGTGCAGCTGTGAAGAAAAAGAAGCATGTTAGAAACTGCGGAGAAAACTGGGAGCTTTGTGTATCTTGGGGATTTGACCAATCAATATTTTATATAACTTTGCAGTGATAGATGGTGAGTTTAGCAAAATTAGTCTTGATTAAGACTAGTTGATTAGCCAATGTAATTGACTGAAAATGTAAGCTGTAAAGTAAAATTTTGATATCAATAAAAATCCAGACTTACAAAAGAAAAATACCCTCTCTATTTTTGTAGAATGGCTGTGTCAAAGGATGTGAATCAGAAACACGTTGGTGCTTGCCATGGCTGTTCAAGTGCGGAATTAGTTGAAAATTGTAGCTTGAACAGTTTCTCCGACCAAACCTGTCAAAGATTTCAATATTGGCAATATTGGATAATTCTGCTAAAGATGAATTGTTCAATTGGAGTTCCTGATTCTTGGAGTCACAAGCTTTTGTTGCCTATAGTAGCTAATGAAACTAAATTTGGTACTGCTGCTGTTTGCACCTCTGAGACTAATGTGACCTCTAAGGCTTTTTGTCATTCAGCGTCTCCAAATGAAATATTCTCCGGTTCCCAGTGCAAGGAAATTATTCTTTTAGTCTTTGGGATTCATGTGTCATAATGCTTTCATCTCCAAGATTACCTCGCTTCCTTGTTGAACTTTGAAGATTTTGTAACCGATCTAGTGGTATGCATAACTTTTGAGAGTCGCAAGCATTATCTTTGGGTATGGGATAAATATATATGTGCTAACTCTGTTGAGTATTAGTTCTCATTCCAAACTCTTTGATTAGCAGAAGATAAAAGTAACTCTTTCATAAAATGCACCAAGATGGCATGCAACTTCGTATGCTTGTAAGAAAATTTTCAAGAAAGGAAAGCGAAGAACAAAGAAAAGCATGCGGTGCTACCAAAACAGGAAAAACCAATGAACCTATGGTGTTCTTTCGCATTGTGCGGTCTGTGGATAAATTACCATTACTTATTTCTCTCCATCAGATTCAGCAGGAATTACCTTGACATACTCTGATTAACTCAGGTCTTGAGTCCTTTAGCCACAGTGCGTTTTTATCCATATTACCATTCTTCTTACGCACTAATGTCTTTCTTGCCTCAATTTCTCTGTCTCGGTGGTGCAACACACACAATCATGTTAGTGTCACCTACACTTTTTGATTAAAATGATTAATTGCGCCCACGATTGATGCTAAAAGATGCTTTTGGTCTTCGTGGTCGAAGGTGCCAGCAACATAAGCTCCATCCATTGTCCCCCAGTCCTGAGGACAGCGGCTGTAAAACTGGTTTTGAGGAAATGCTGGAAGTGACCTTCCATCCTCCGGGGATGCTGCAGGAATACAGCCACAAGTAAGGATAATTTTGGTGATTTCATTTCTTGATTATTTTATGCTGGATATTCTCTTACCCGACTGCTGTTGAGCCTTCCGCAAACCTCAAGATATGTCATTCTCAAGTCCCCAAGTCATGTAAAACGTAAATTATTTGCAAACTTCTTCTGCAAGGATATTCAGATCATGCGGACAGGTAACCCCTTCCTTCAGATCATGTGGACAAGTAACCCCTTCTCTTTGCTTTCTCAGTTACGGATCCTCCATGAAGAATTGGGTACAGAAGAAATTTTTTTTGCTACTAGATTTATTTAAAAAAAAAAATCCTTATAGGATTTTGTATGTTACCATAACAGTAGATTTTTGTTGTCTAATCCAACTGCTGGGATGCCATCGTCTTCTTTGAATTGCAATGACTTACATGAAAATGTCATTAAGAAAACTCATTTTTGGACTTGATGTTCGAGGGCCATCTGTTTTCTGTGATAATTGAATTGATCCAATGTACAAACTGTTTCATGTATTATGCTTTGTTTAATGCAGGTAGTCCTTAGATTGTCTTTAAACAGGTTTAGACGTCAATTGATGAATGTGGGATGTGACAATCAGTTTTTGATTGGACGGAAAGAGAGAAGAGAACAAGAGAAACATGAGGCAGCTCCCTTCAGCAGGTAATGTGTTGGACTATGAGAGTCCTATATTTTGACATTACGATGGAGAAAATTGAAATACCCGTGTCTCGGTGTAAGGGCTTGATTGCAAATTAAAAAAAAAAAAATTTAAATTGGCTTTGTTGAGTTTTGAAAAAGTTGAAGGCTTTTAAATAAATAAATAAAATAAAATTACTCTCTTAATAAGATGTACCAGACGGTCTTTCTTTCTCCAAGTAATAGTCTATTCAATTCTCTAAGGTTATAAGAAAAGATAAAAGATAAAAAATCTATTGAGCCAAGAGTTGCAAAGTTACATATACGATTCCTACGATTAAAGTTAGTCCAATTTTCAAAGATGAATTTTTATTGTGCCTGTAATTAGGGTCGATAACAGATGGATTTATAGAAATTGTTGTTGCAATAATTTGACGATATTAATAAAGATTGAAAAGTTTATTTGGTTTGGTTAAAAAAATAAAATAAAATAAAAGAAAGGGAGGGCCGACCAAAAGGCAAGGAACGAAATGATGAATGCACTGGCCGTGGCTTCCTCTGGGTGCAATTGCTGAGCCACGAATGCAATGGAAATTAAAGGCTTTGTTTTGTATTCTATCACTGTGGGAATATTAATAATTAAATATTGTTAGGATTACAACAATAATGGTTTCCATCGGCCCGTTGTTTGAGTAGAAAAGTCCGAACGCTGTGGTTATTTGTTGGGGAAAAAAAAAAAAAACAGAAGTAGTATAATATTATATGGTTATTGCAAATTCTACCCACCATGTGTTTGTACTTAGGCTATTGACGATGCAAATGTAAAACAGATCTAATCTTTGTTTGGTTCAGAGGCTGTGGGTCATAGTGGTGGCTCATAATAAATAACGAAGTATATAAATATTGTCTTAATGGAGTAATTTGTTATGTTGATTTTTTTAGTTAGTTTATTAAGTTTTATTACTTAATTAGATAAATAACTTTCAAATCAGATGATGGGTTAATTTATACTTAGTTTTTCTTATTGAGTAGCTAGATGAAAATAATTCGATTCTAGTTGTAACTTGGAGTTTTAGGATTATCGTAACATGAATCTAAGAGTTTTAGTATTCT
Organism: Mitragyna speciosa; assembly: GCA_024721245.1. Classification (NCBI taxonomy): domain Eukaryota; kingdom Viridiplantae; phylum Streptophyta; class Magnoliopsida; order Gentianales; family Rubiaceae; genus Mitragyna; species Mitragyna speciosa. The sequence goes on from CM045558.1 coordinate 183,564, forward strand.
ATTGGTATAATTATTAAGTGGGAATTATATTGTCTTTTTATGGTAATTAATTAGGTGGTTACTATGTCTGAGATCAAGATTATTCGAATTAGTGCGTTTGGTGTTGGCCTACGAGGTAAGTGGTTCTTTAACCTTTCTCACGTTTTGAAAATTTCTTCGTATATGAATATCACTTCTTGTGTAAATATTTTATGGTATAAAACTCAGATTGGACATGTTATATGTGTGATAATTCTTCGTATATTTGTGGCACCTTGACTATATATATGTATATGCATGCTTGTGTGTGATGTGTGAATGTATGGCATGTATGTTTTGGCTCTGATTATTCCTTGTACACCAGGGAGAGCTAGTTCTCGTCTACCTCCCTGACGGTAAGTAGTCAGGACATATATGTATGCTTATGACCCTCTTAACTGAGAAAAAGTTAGGCTAGATATCTAGTACTACTGGTTCCTGCATTGATGAATCTGAGCCTACTCATATATGAATATGCACGCATGGATTGTGATTCGTTTGATATGCCATAAATTTTGATATATATTATGTATTATTGTTTTGTGTGATTATGGATAATATGTGACAGAATGAATGCATATACTATGTATATTTATATATATAATTGCCCAAACTGGTGAGGAAGGAACGAAACTGCTTACTGAGCAATTTGGTTGTTCACCCCACTTATATAATTTGTTTTGCAGGTACTATTAGTTCTGGATAAAATAGCAGGGTGCTTAGTCATCAATAAAGGAAATTTTATTTGGGCAATAATTAGTTTGTAGGTTTTTGGCTATGAGCCAATGATAGTAGTTTATTTCATGTTTAATGTTATTTATTTCTGCTAAGAAAACTTAATGATTTTGTGGATGTTAAATTTTTATTATTGGAGGATTTTTAATACTAGTTGGAGTATTTTAATATTTGTGATGTTTATGATTTAGAATTGCTTTGATAATTTTTTGAGACTTACGTATTAAATGAGTCTAATACGCGACGTGTTGCACTCGGGTGCAGGGTTTCTCCCAGTAATTTCAGATTTTACTGATGCTGATTTCTACGGTTGGACTTTACTGATGCTGATCTAAACAGGCACAAGTTGCACAACTGCTTAAAGAGCATGATGGGAAAGGATATTTTATTTATTTATTTATTTATTTTTGAGATCAGTTATAGCGTAGGCATTCAGTTGAACGTTGATGCCAACTGGAACTGGGGCTATTGAAGTCCAATGACTGATTCTGTGCAAGTGGCTTATGAAGTGTGTTGAAAAATATTTCTTCAGGTGGGGGATTATTTATTTCCATGGTTAGTCATGTTATTTGCGTTGGTCAATATGAACATGACAAAAGCATTAGATTGAATTGTATTACTTTTTTTAATCGGAGTTCTCCTGTGTAAAAGTTTGCTGCTGAACTGAATAATATGAAAACAGATAAATAATGTAGGGGGAATGAGAAGAAAAAGTATTGGGGATGGGAAGTTAGATGTAGACTTGTCAATTACTTTTTGTGTTACTTGAAAGCCTTTTCCGGTCAAGCTTCATCACAGCATAGACTCAAAAAGACGACTTTTGTATCCGTCTAAGTGACATAAAAACTCGTTTTTTTTGAGATATATAAGTCAATTTTATCCAGTTGTCTGTCTATATGATATTAATGTGCCAAATTCTTTGCATAGGCGGTTCCAGAACGAAAGCAATATTTTAGGGGATAGAAAGAGTCGCATGTAGAATTTTGTGGAGTTTTGACTTGGTGCTCCGTTGTTCTATACCATACGCTGGGAAAATGCTGTTGGATAGTAGTAGTTGTTTGCTTGTGTTTCATTGGACGTTGAATTTGTGCGTTCACTAGGAAAAGGGATGGTGATTGTGAGCAGTTTTGACTCTACAAGGGAACGCTTAAATACACTGCTTGCCTTTGTTTTGCTATGGCATGGAAGGAATTCATTTTACATCATCAAAACACGAATGAAGTGTCTATGGACCCAGTCCCAAGTAGACGAATGATTCAAAGTTATACATGGAGCGATGAATGGGGACCTCCACAACCTACACACAGACTTCCGTCGCTCAACTCAAACAAACACGACTCCCCCTAAACCCACTCCTCAGTAATCACCCACCAAAAACCTCTCTATTTTTTATTTTTTATTTTTTAAGAGCAACCAAAAATTATATGTTTCTTGGTAGACAATTGCATGATCAAACGCTTTGATCTTAGCATTGTTGCCTTCAGAGAGAAGAGGGGGCCGCCGGGGGGGGGGGGGGGGGAAGGGAAAAGAAATTTAGTAGTACTACTACCCTAAGCATAATTATATACGGGATAGCTCAAATATATGTTGGTTTGAGTAATATATTGCAGATACCAACCAAATCATTGACTAAAGGAGCCTTTCAAGATTAAAATCTAGCTATTTTTACTAAACAATTGATGAGCAAAGACCAACTCTACCAAAACAAACACCATTAAAATTTTTTTTTTGAGAGACCATCAATTCGAGCCGTTTTTTTAGCTTGTAACTTTGATTAGTACGAGTTCTAAGAAAAGGTTATAATTATTAATGTTTATATGAAATATAGTTTAAAGAATGCAAAATTGGTACAAGAGAAAATAAAAGATAGGGGCACCAAAGCAAAATCCAGAAAATACATATTGAATCATATATATTTTTTCCTTTTGGGACAGCTACTAAATTAGTAGTAGTTAATCAAGATTTAAGAAGATGGTAGGAAAAAGACGCGAGCCCATTATTTATTTTTTCTTAAAAAGAATGAGCATATAACTCTTTGAAAGAAGAAAAATACAAAATAGTTAATTAGTTTATAGGTGGTAAAGTTTCGCACAGGCAATTTTTTTTTTTTTTTTTTTTTGAGAGAGAGAGAGAGAGAGGGGCATCGTTTCGTTGTTTATGGTTTCGTAGAAGTAGACATCATTTTTGGCAAGTAGTAAGAGTAGATGTATTAAAATTTAGTGAAAGTATTATATTTCCGTACGGTGGCAGTATTTACAGGACTACTATTCTCAAGTCTGCTCCGGCGGCCTGGCAGCAAGAAAAAAAAGGAAAACTAATTTCCTCAGAGTTGGAAAACCACTTTCTACCTCTTTTATATTTAACTAATTCTTCCTTTTTTACATCTCTTTCCTAGCTTCAAGAACAATAATTATATTGAATTTCCCGGAAAAACTATTCCAGCTAGCATTCTTGTTTATCTGTTTTTACCTTGTTTCAAGCAGATAACTGCTGGCTCTGAGCTTCTTGTTGAGTAGCAGCGGTATTTTTGTTTTGGGAGCTTCAAAGCTCTGATCTTTCAGCTCTTAATGGTAACGTTATCTTGATAATTTTTTTTTTTTTTTTAGTTCTGTTAATAAATTTTGCCGTGTGTTTCCTTTGCTTTTCTGATCTTTTACTTTTTCTGAATTTTTGTGGATATACTGAATTTTTGTTCCTTTTTGTACATTTTATATGGCATGTTGTAGTTTGCTAATCTTTGTTAGTTGTTGTCGATTACTATTCAGAAAAAGAAAAAAGTGTAAATTCAAGAATTGAAGGTTTTGAGTTGCCTATATGAGCCACATACTACTGATCTTTTTGTTTTCGTATCTGCAACATGTGCTTGCATTTTATTGCATAACCAAATGCTATATATCTGATGGGCATTTTTAAAACGGGAATATAGGTTCTCTTAGGAAAATGAGTTACGAATTCAAAACATTTCTCTACAGCTGTTGACCAACTGGATGTTAATAATGGGTTTCATCGAAATTCTGATTCTTAAGGATCCTTAGTTAGTTAAAGGATGGTTCTTGATGCCATAACCACTCCTGCTTTGGTTCATTTGTTGACCTCCTCTCTCAGGCCATATTTTACTGGATTTATTTTTATGGGTTGGATCCAAATATTGATTCTTGAGGGTCTTTAGCCTCGTTAGAAGGATGGTTTTTGATGCCATTTCGTGTCCCGCTTTCGGTTCATTTGCTGACCTCCTATCTCAGACCATAGAGGGCATCGTCGAGGTAGTACGCACATCCAGAAATGTCCTCGTTGAGAAGAAGAGTTTTGCAGAACTTTCATCTTACCTGGATAGGCTGATCCCTCTCCTTAAGGAGTTGAATAAGAAGGATACCAGAGATTCTGAACCATTGAAAAATGTGATTGAGGTTCTTAACCGGGAGACGAAGCTTGCACAGAAACTTATTGCAGAGTGCAGTGAAAAGAACAAATTTTATCTCTTGATCAACTGTCGTTTGATAGCTAAGAGGATAGAAAACATTACTAGAGAGATAGGCCAAGCATTGAGTTGCATTCCCTTGGCCTCTCTTGATATCTCATCAGGAATTAAGGAAGAGATCACTCAACTAGTCAACAGTATGCATGCTGCAGAGTTTAGGGCTGCCATGGTAGAAGAAAAAATTTTGGAGAGAATTGAGCTGGGTATACAGGAAAGGAATGTCGAACGCTCATATGCCAATAATTTGTTGGTTTCCATTGCAGAAGCCATTGGAATTTCAACAGAACAAGCTGTGTTGAAGAAGGAATTTGAGGAATTTAAAAAGGAGATTGAAAACGCAAGGTTGAGGAAAGACCATGCTGAAGCCATACAGATAGAACAAATTATTGCTCTATTAGAAAGGGCAGATGCTGCGTGTTCCCGCGAGGACAAAGAAAAGAAGTATTTCACAAAAAGGAAGTCCTTAGCTAGTCAACCGTTCGAACCTCTTGAGGCCTTTTGTTGCCCAATTACAAAGGATGTTATGAAAGATCCGGTAGAGACTCCTTCAGGGCATACATTTGAGAGGAGTGCCATAGAGAAGTGGTTGGCAGAAGAAAAGTTCTGTCCCCTGACATCGACTCCTCTAGACACCTCCATGTTGCGGCCTAACAAAACTTTGAGACAGTCTATTGAGGAATGGCGAGATAGAAATACCATGATCATTATTGCCTCTATGAAATCCAGATTGTTATCAGAAGAAGATGGAGAGGTACTTGATTGCCTGCAAGAGTTAAAGGATCTCTGTCAAAAAAGAGAAATACATCGGGAATGGGTGGTATTGGAGGACCATATACCGATGCTTGTTAAGCTTCTTGGTGCCAAAAATCGAGAGATCAGAAGTCATGCTCTTCTTGTCCTTCATATTCTGGCAAAGGATAGTAATGAATCTAAGGTACTTTTTACTATCTTTCTCATGAATCTGATGATATGTTCGGTTCTTTAGCTATGAAATTGGAAGGTTCTTTTTTCTCTAGTAATAGAGCATAAGTAACCTAGTTTAAAATCACTTGATTTCTTTATAATACTGTATAGCTGCTATCGGAGGCTGCTTAAGAATCTCATTTTATTTAATTGTACAACCCATATCTAGTACTAGGAAATTTTAGTGCAATTCTGGTGTTAGTCATTATCTAAGCTTGCACTGTTATGAACTTGGTATTAACTTGATAGTGGTGAGTTTGTCTTATATGAAGAGCAACCAAATTATATCCTCACAGATGCCCACTTAAAGTTATGAAACTTATTGGGATCAGTTTTATACTATCCAGGCTGTTCATAGTTAATATCCCAAATTTGCATCGGTGATGTATGCATGTTACTACTGGCTAAAATAATGTGACTCTATTTCCAAAGATGTGGGACCAACGAGCTCTAATTTTTGTATTGTATGGAATGTTATGCAGGAAAGTATTGTAAGAGTTGACAATGCAATGGAATCCATTGTTCGCTCCCTTGGACGTCGTATTGGGGAAGGGAAGTTGGCTGTGGGATTACTACTAGAACTGGCAAAAAGTGAGTCAATACGTGACTGCATTGGGAAGGTGCACGGCTGCATATTTCTTTTGGTGACTCTGTCAAGAAGTGATGACAATCAAGCTTCCAGAGATGCAAGGGATGTTTTAGAAAATATTTCATTCTCTGATGACAATGTTATACAAATGGCAAAGGCTAATTATTTCAAGTATCTGCTGCAGCGTCTTTCTTCAGGTTCTATTTCACATAAGATTTGCCATTTTATGTTTGAAATCTTCTATAGCTTACAAGACTGCTAGATATTTGTACTGCTATTATTTGCGGTCACTGTGTCTTTGATTTTGCAGACTTGACAAATTTTTTGACAACTGAATATACTCCAGAAAAGTAAAGCAAGAGTAGCTTTAGCTTTTCTAAATAAAATGGGGATACAATCCTGAACACTTGCTGCAGTAAAGGTGTTTGCCAGTGCCTTCTGTTTAAGATCAACCTCATTTGAAGTAGAGTATTAATGAGAAAATATAGCAAAAAAGGTAGTCTTTTGTCCAATGCTAGTGGTTAGTTCTTCACCTAAGAGTTTAAAGAGTTATATGTGCCGGACATGCCATTCCCTTCAGCAGCAGACATGCAATGATGTTGGTAATTTCAAATTCACAACTTGCAAGAAATTGTGTAACTTTACAGTTTATCAGAGTCCGAGTAATGTTAGTGAGTTGGATCAGATTCTTTAGAAAAAAGAGAAATAAATCAATTTAACTCATCCCCAGACGAAATAGATTGACGCTAGGAAGAGGACATAATAAAGAATATTTCTTTATTACTTCAAGCATATTGGGAAATTCAGAACAGATTCATGAGACTAAATGGGAATAGTACCTCTTTGTACCCAATCTTAGGTCTGTGTCTCGTTCTACCGTCCGCTTATTTTGCTTAAGACGGGTAAATACTCAGCAGCCACTCTTGGGCCTTTTGAGCTGCTAAGCGAGTCCTTAATTCATTTACTTCTATCTTATTTACTTTCTGGTTCTTGAAAAAAAGGTATTCCTGTCGCTTAATAATGGTACATGTATAATGTAAGTTAATTTAGAGAACATTAGTAAAAGTCTAAGGATGGCGAATCAACAATTCTGGCGCATAATAAAAAGTTCCCACAGAAATATTAGCATGCCATCTTTGCTTGTCTTGTCTGCATGGAGCTCTTTCTCTGGGTTTATGTGATCATTATCTCCCAGTGTAGGTATTAGGAGATATCTCAAATATTTAGTTATAGCAATTATCCCTTATTTATAAACTGGGAACTCAGACATTCTCCCCCACCCCGATCCCCCTTTGCAGGATCAGATGATGTCAAGATGAGAATGGCAAAAACAGTCGGAGAGATGGAGTTTACTGATCATAGTAAATCTTCACTGTTTGAAGAAGGCATTTTGGATTCACTACTTAACTTGGTGTCACATAGTAATCTTGAAATGAAAACAGTAGCCGTTAAAGCCCTTTTAAACCTCTCAAGCTTAGCGAAGAATGGCCAAGAGATGATAAGACAAGGTGCAGTACGTCCATTGCTTGACATTCTTTATTGTCACACATCCCGACAAAACTTGTGTGAACTTGTAGCAGAAACTATCATGCATCTTGCTCTATCAACTGTACATCAAGATTCCTCGGAAATGCCGCTTTCTTTATTGGAATCCAACAAGGATATCTGCCAGTTGTTTTCCTTGATTAACTTGACATGCCCTGCTGTACAGAAAATACTTCTCCAGGCCTTTCATGCCATTTGCCAGTCTCCATCTGCAGCTACGGTCAAGGAACAACTAAACGAGGTACTAAAAAAAGATGCATTGATCGGTTAATTTTTTCCGTTTTTTACACCAACACTGCACTTTCTAGTAAAGGATAAAGAAGTTTGGACCAATACAATTGAAGCAAAGAAGTTATGTTGATTTGCAAACTAGAGGAGAATCTTAGGTCAGTAGTAAAGTGGTTTGCTTCTCAGGACTTCAAAACCCTTTCATCGCTTTCTCAGACTACTAAAAGCCTTTAATGACAAAACTATAAGTCAAGAATCTATGACAAAACTATAAGTCAAGAATCTAAGGACAGCCCTCTCATTCAAACAATTTTAGAGTTGAGTTGAGTTGATAAATCATTCAACACCATAAAAGGGTCCTTTTTTAGTTTCAATCACAGGCATAAAATGGATGGTTTTGATAGCTCTGTACTCAGTCACTTGTTTTAACAAAAACTGGCATTTATTTCAGCCAAATAGCATGTCATTAGTTATATGAGAAATGAGCATTAGTAAGACTGATGATGAATGAAATTTATTTACTAGTAGCTTGAGCATTTTTATATAAGACTTGGAGAACAACTGCAGACAGTGTTAGATACATTCCAGTATGCAGTTAATGACATGGCTTAGACATGTTTCACTGCTGTTTTTTCTGACAGTTTTAATTTGCGCTTACCAGAATTGTGTGGGTTACAGTGCTTTAACTCGACTTCTGGGACGCTGAAGTGAATAGTAATTGATCTTTTCTTGCTAAGGAAATCAATTCCCTAAGCAGTCGTGTTTGACAAATTTGTCGGAATTTCATTGGGGGTTCCTACCTGCTTGATACACTTAATTATGGTGTATTTGTTAAACACAGCGGATTTTGAGAAATTGAACTTATCTTTCTTATAGTGAAATTAGGCCTATATTTATAGGCTTAGTACAAGACGAATCTTGACAATTGTTACATTGAACCTAAACTAGTTTTACAATAAGAAAATCCCTAATTATGCTAATTAACTAATTGATAGGCTACAGATATACATTAACATATTTGATTGACTATCTAACTAGGAAAGTACATAAAATACATTAATTGTATTAACAAATAAGTTAACTAAATCAGGGTAATTGATTGATAGTTAAATCAGGGCAATTGATTGATAGTTAAATCAGGGCGATTGATTGATAGTTAAATTAGTGTGATTGATTGACAACTGAATCTTTTGACATCCCCCTTCAAATTGATGCTGGTAAGTCTATAAGCATCAATTTGCGAACAAAAAACTGTGACGCTGACGTGTCATGGATTTGGTGAAGATATCGGCAAGCTGTAGATTGGTGCCAATGTAAGGCAAAGTAATAACCTAATGGTCATAGGCTGCTCGGATAAAATGACAGTCAACCTCTATATGTTTGGTACGTTCGTGGTAGATGAGATTGGTAGCAATTTGAATAGCACTAGTGTTGTCAGCATGCAACGGAATTGGTTGAAGTTGCGGAAAACCAAGTTCAGCGAGAAGACTACGTAGCCAAATGATCTCAGAACAGGCAGCAGACATGGCACGATAATCTGCCTCAGTGGATGACTTGGATACATAGTTTTGTTTCTTGCATTTCCAAGAAATAAGAGCATTACCAAGAAACATACAGCAACCAGTAGTGGATTTTCTGGTGTCTGGGCAACCAGCCCAGTCTGCATCGCTGTAGACTTGTAGTTGAGGCTAAGAATCAATAGGAAAAAATAGGCCGCGATTAGGCGTGCCAAGAAGATATCGGATGATGTGTCGGACAGAGATAGGTGAAGATGTCGAGGAAATTGCATAAATTTACTAACAGTGTGAACAGCATAAGAGATGTCTGGTCGAGTAATGGTGAGATAGATAAAACTACCAACCAACTTGCGATAGAAAGTAGGATCCTTAAGAAGCTCCCCTTCATCACGTCGATATTTCACGTTGACTTCTATTGGAGTGTCAACAGAAGCACTGCTCGTAAGTCCGGCCAACTGAACTAGATCTTGAGTATACTTGTGTTGATTTAAAAAAATACCTTGGGGACGATGATGAACTTCCAACCCCAAGAAGTAGTTAAGTTGACGAAGGTTTTTCATATGAAAAGTAGTATGCAGCATTTTTGAAGATTAGAGATAGCCTCTGAATCAGAACCAGTGATGACGATGTCATCCACATACACAAGAAGAACAACTATGCCTTTGGATGTTCGTTGGAGAAACATAGATGAGTCATATTGGCTCTGAGTAAAGAAAAACCCATGAAGAGTGGATCTAAACTTTTCAAACCACACGCGCGGTGCCTGTTTCAAGTCATATAAGGAGCGTTTTAGTTTGCAAACATCATTACGAGAAGAAGTAGGCATACTAGATGAAAGTTTGATGTAGACTTCTCCCTTGAGATCACCATGTAGAAATGCGTTCTTAAAATCCATTTGAAGTAAAGATCATGTCTCTTTATAGTCGAGACCATACTCTTGTTTATTCCCAAGAACCACTAACCGAGTTTTGTAACGATCTATAAAACCATCAGAATGAAGTTTGAGAGAAAACACAAATTTGCTGCCAAGTGGCTTGATGGATGAAGGTTGTGGTACAACATCTCAGGTTTGGTTTTCTTCAAGAGCAAGAAGTTCTGTTTCAATAGCCTGACGTCAACACTCATGTTCCATTGCCTGTTTATAAGATGAGGGAATAGGAATAGAAGACAAAGTGACTGTCAAAGAAACAGGATTAGAAAAGCCATACCTTTCTAGTGGTTTACTAACTCGAGTACTACGTTTGGGAATATCAAATTCAGGTAGTGCGAGAGGATCAGCAGCAAGGGAAGGAGCTTGAGAGGGTGCAGAAGAAGTAGAAGGCTGATTGATCGTGGCTTTGGAACGTCTTTGATATACTAAAAATGGTTTGGAAGTTTCTTGATCTGCAATCGAATTAGGAAATAGAGGCAACATAGAAAATGAAAGAGGAAGAGGGTCTTGATGATCGGAAAAGAAACACTGATTTAAAAAAAAATTACATTTATAGAAATGCAAATACGACGCAAATTAGGATCATAACAACGAAACCCTTTGTGATGCATTGAATATCCTAGAAAAGCACATTTAACTGATTGGGCTGTGAGTTTTGTGCGTTCTTGTGTAGAAAGATGAACATAACATACACAACTAAAGGTACGAATATCAGAATAATTGGGGGGATGACCAAATAACTTATGAAAAGGAGAGACGTGATTCAATGAAGGAGAAGGTAACCTATTAATGAGATGGACAGCAGTGGAGACAGCTTCACACCAAAATCGAGTAGGCACTGAGGATTATAATAAAAGAGTTTGAGCAACATCAAGGAGGTGACCGTTTTTTCTTTTGGCTACTCCATTTTGTTGTGGGGTTTGAGGACATGATCTTTAAGAGATTATTCCATTAGCCTGCATGAACTCTTGAAATAAATGAGACATATATTCACCCCCATTGTCCGAACGTAAAGCCTTAATTTTGGCCAAAAATTGTGTTTGGACATATGCATGACAAAGTTTAAATGCAGAAAGTACTTCATCTTTAGAATGCAAGAAATAAATCCAAGTGAAACGATTATAGTCGTCGATAAAAGTGACAAAGTACTTGTAATTAATATGAGATATAATTGGTGCCATACCCCACAAATCACTATGTATCATTTCGAAAGGTTGAACAGGACTAGGCATGTGAGTAGAAAATGGCAAGGTTTTACTCTTACCAAGTTTACAAGAATCACAATCAAATTGGACATCATCAATAGAAACATGCTTTTTATTCCCGAATAAGTCAAAATTTAACAAATCATGAAATACATTAGAGTTTGGATGTCCAAGACGTTTGTGCCATATTCGATAATCAACATGTGCAAGATTACAAGTGACAAAAGGAATTGAAAAATAGGGTGATGAAGGAAATTGGAGAGGAAAAACACGTCCTACTTTAGGTCCCCTTGTGATCATCTTCCCTGACTGTTGATCCTGCACAACACAACCAGATTTATAAAATTCTACTTTACAATTATTGTCAACCAATTGGCCAATTGAAACAAGGTTAGTGGCAAGGCTTGGAAAGACATAAACATTAGTCAAAGAAGGGGAAATATTAGCAGTGGCTGTAATGGGTAACAAATTGCCATTAGCAGTATGAATTTCAAGGTTTTCAGAATATTTTTTGACATTGGTAAGGATTTGAGCATTATTTGTCATGTGATTGAATGTCCCGGAATCACAAAACCAAGTGGATGAAGTAGACAAGGGTTTATTTAAGAGTCTTAAGGTAAATAATGCAGAGAGAATCATTTGTTGTACCATCTCAGGTGTTAAAGTTTGAGCAGGAGTAGGAACATTTTGTGTTGACGGTGTTATATCTGTTGAACCACCATTACTAGAAGAGGCAACCGAGGCAAATGCTGTTTCAGATTTCTTGGGAGATCGGATTGGATATTCCTTGATAATATGACCATCTTTTTTGCAATAGTTACAGAATTTTTTGAGACAATTCGAAGCATAATGACCAAATCCTTTGCAGTAAAAACATTGAATAGCCCTTGTGTTCTTACCTCTTGGCTTCCCTTGTGCTGCATAAGCCATTGGAATTGATGTGGATCTTCGTTGTTCAATGGCTGCTTGAGTGAGAATTCGCTGTTCCTCTCGTAGTAGATCATTGAGGCATATATCCAAAGAGGGAATAGGATCTCGATTCATAAGATTGGATTTGGTACCCTCAAATTCAGATCTCAATTTCATGAGAAATTGATCCCTTTTTGCAATTTCGTGAACAGATTGGACAGCATCAAGACCTTCTGATGGTAAGGTAGCATAGATTATATCAGTGTATTCAACTCAAAGATTTATAAAGTTAGAGTAAAAATCAGAAATAGAGAGATTATCCTAATGAATCATGGATAATTCATGTTCAAGCTGAAACCTACGAGTCGCGTTTTGCTGGCTCTCTTTAGGTAATTCCACATCTCAGCAGCCGTCTTGGAGGGTCGGAGATTCAAAACAATGTTAGGTTCTACAGATCTTAGAATCCGTGCCATGATTTGTGCATCCGTGATCTCCCATTTGGCATATTCATCCGTACCTTGCTTAGGAATAGGTTTGCTGCCATCAACATGACCCCATAGATTTCTTCCTTTGACATATATCCTGAAGTGGAATGCCTAGGCTGAGTAATTTTTGTCATTAAAACGAATCAAGAAAGACTCCTTGTCTGAAGACATGAGGATGTGAATGAACTAGGAGCAAAGAACTGAACTATGACTATGTAAAGAGGTTGCTAGAGAAATAGGAACAGAAAGTTGGAAAAAATCTGAACTATGACTATGTAGAGATCAAGGGCTTTGATACCATGTTAAACACAGAAGATTTTGAGAAATTGAACTTATCTTTCTTATTGTGAAATTAGGCTTATATTTATAAGCTTAGTATAAGATGAATCTAGACAATTGTTACATTGAACCTGGAATAATTTTACAATAAGAAAATCCCTAATTATGCTAATTGACTAATTGATAGGCTACAGATATACATTAACATATTTGATTGATTATCTAACTAGGAAAGTACATAAAATACATTAATTGTATTAACAAATAAGTTAACTAAATTATGGCGATTGATTGATAGCTAAATCAGTGTGATTGATTGACAATTGAATTTTCTGACAATATTGATGTCTCTTTATGATAAGACATGTATTCATTTAGACATGTCTTCTGGTGAATAGATGTATCTATCAATTTGATTTACAAAATCATTATGTACCTTTCGTGTGAAAGTCTGATCTTTCTTTAATATTGAAACGACATGTCTACCAGTCAGAAGTTATACCGTTAGGTGTTTTTTGATGAAATGACAAATACATAGTTTTCCACTAGTTGACATCTTTCACTTTGATCAAAGACGTAATGATACGTAAGAGCTGCTTTATAAAATGACAGAATCCTTTTCAAGCCAAAATATACTACCTGTATATTCTTCGTTACTTTTAAAAATCTTCCCAAATGAAAATTCTTTCCCATCTCATGTGTAAAATGTAATGCTGCTGGTCTATAAAACCAGTGAAGCAGTTCATGCATATTGTGCTGGTTTATAGTTTCTAAATACTTGGTGTCGCGCCCTATTTTTCGTTCGAAAATAAGTGAGTTGGAAAAGGAAAAGGAAGAATTAAATGTGAGTGTGTGTGGTGTGTGATGTTTGTGTGTGCATGGTGGTGCAGGTGTGTGTGAATTGGTGTGGATGGCTGTGTGTGCATGTGCAAGTGTGTTTGTGTGTATTGTCAATTTTGTGTATGTGAAGTATATGTTCCGGCCGTGTGCTAGTGTGTGCTATTGTGCGTGTTTTGTGTGATGTGCGTGAGAGTGTGTGAGCTCTGTGTGTGTGAATGGTGCGTTTCTGAGGTGTGAATGTGTGCAATTGGTGAGATTTTTAGTGCAAATTGTGAGATCATGTGTGCAGGTATGTTATTTGAATGTGTGTTTTGTGTGTGCCTGTGTGTTTTGCGGGTGTGTGCAGGTGTGTGTGTGCTGGAATTGGGTGTGTGATTTGCAGGTGTGTGTTTGTGTGTTTGTTTTGTGGAGTGTGAATGAAACTAGTGTGTGTGTGTGTGTGTGAAATCCGTGGATTGTGTGTGCCAGTGAGAGTGAATTGCTGCAGTTGTGCTGAGGGGAGGGTTGGCCGAGAGAGGTTGAGAGTGAATTTGTGCAGGTTTTTGTTTGAATGTTTGCAGGCAGGGGAAGCAGGGAAAGTTGAGGGAAGTGTGCCGGTGAGTTGTGTGTTCTTGTGAGAGTGCAAGGGTGAGGGAGGGAATTTGGTGAAAACAAATTGAGTAAAAAATCCCTGAAAATTTGGTTAAGGGTAGTTTTAGGTGGGTGATGGAATGGAGCATAGAATTTTGTCTGATGGATTCAGTTTTTGTTTCCTACTTCCCTGCTGCGTTCAGCAGCTGCTACTGCAATTGCTGTAGCAGCAGCTCTCTCTCTTTTTTTTTTTAATGAGTAAGTGACATAAAGAAAACAAATGGAATAAAAAAAGACAAAAGTATGGACTCCTTAGGGTTTTAAACAAAAATAATAATAATAATGATAATAATAAAAATAATAACTAAATAAAATAAATAAATAAATAATAAAAAAATAAAAGTGAAATAAAATAAAATAGAACTAAAACTAAAATTTAGCATTACTGGAAAAGGAAATTCAATAATAATAAATTAAAATTTTAAAATTAATTCACTATTAAAAAATGTCATAAATAATAAAATAAACACAAAAAAAAGGACATAATTTGAAATAAGTATCAAATAGTCTTTAAAAATTATTAAATATTTTTTACATAAAATCTATAAATATTAAATGCATATATAAAATATTTCACACACAAAAATTCTTAAATAAAGGTGCATTGGAAAACGTGACATAATATGATAAAAATTATGAAATTTACGAAAATTAATAAATGACATCATAAAAATTTTACACAACATACATTATCACATAAAGCATATATATTATAACTTTCACTCAAAAAATTTCAAGATTAACGCATTCTTGAGAAACGTGCCCTTAATAAACAAAAAGACAAAAAATAAATAAATACTAAATGACCTCTAAAAATCATGTAATTTTTACAGAAAATTTATAAATATACAAAATATAGATATAAAATTTTTCACTTGAAAATACTCGTAAAAAAAAGTGCATTGAAAAACGTGCCATTAAGTTTAAAATACTAAAATTTTAAATAAATAATAAATGACTCCAAAAAAAAATCATTAAAATTATAAATAATGATAAAAATAGTAAAATTGTATATTTAGGAAATAAAATAAAATAAAATAATATTTACGTGGAGAAATTACCATTTTGCCCATGATGTGACAAATTAGACGTAATATACACAAAAATTATAATTGGCCCTTGAAAATCAAAATACCCCCTAAATAAAGTAATACGCATATTTTTATAAAAGGTGTGTTAAAATTTGGTATCTACACTTGGCAATTATCTTTTAAAGAAACTGACACGTGTATCCCTCAAAGTCTGACTTTTGATGAACGGAACCGAGCACAAATAGCAAATTTTGTGCTTAATGATCCCAGCAAAACCTGCAAACAAAACCTCTTTCCTATTTCTTCTATCAAATGCTCTTTTGTGTTGGTTTCAGAGATTGTTAAGTAAAATTCTTGGCGGTCTAAGCTTCTGAGTCTCAGAATATAGATCAGTCTGCATTCCGTTTCTATAATCGTGCTGGCTTTATACGATGTATCTGTGAGCGCACTATGTTCGCAGATTTTTGAGATGAGTAACAACATTTGGTAACTTCTACATCTGGTTTTAATCATGGGAAATTTGATGTTTTTAAGCACTGTAACAACATAAACACCATTTTGTGGATGGTAGCGTACTCTGCAATGGCATGCTTGGGCCTTTAGAACCCTGGAACTTCATCAAATTTCCAGAAGGATTCATTCATGATTTAACCAGAGTTACATTTTGTTATCCACTTCTCCTTGCTCTTCTCATGCAGAAGTTCGTTTTGATAAGTTTGCATGTGATTATACCCAGGTAGAGGAGTCTCTTTACTTCTTGATTACCTGATGTAGATTGAAGTTTCATCTCCTTTTTTTTTATTTATTTATTTTTTTATAAAGATGCTAATTCTAGCTTATGAACTTTCAGTGCTCTGCTGTGCAATCATTGGTTCAATTATGTGAGCTTGATGATCGTGAAGTAAGGGCGAATGCAGCTAAGCTATTATGTTGCTTGACTGAAAAATGTAACGGAGCCACAATTACTGAGCATGTGGGGCAGAAGACGGTTGAACTCTTACTTGCAATCATCAAGGATTCTGAGAATGAGGAGGAAATTGCTTCTGCATTGGGTATTATAGCCAACCTTCCCACGTCCATCCAGGTGTCTGACTGGCTGTTGGAGGGAGATGGTCTTCATGTAATGTTAAGATTCCTTCATAACGAAAAGCAAATTGGTCCTCGCAACAATCAAGTAATAGAGAACGCTGTGGGAGCCTTGTGCCATTTCACTGTTCCAACAAATAGGAAGTCACAGAAGAAAGCAGCTGAAGCTGATGTCATTCCATTGTTGGTTCAGTTATTAGAGTCAGGAACCAGCTTGACAAAAAGACGAGCTGCCATTTCTCTTTCTCAACTTTCTGAGAGCTCCAATGAGCTGAGTCGCCCAGTCCCAAAGCGTCAGGTGTTTTGGTGCTTCTCAGCTTTGCCAGAGGCAGGCTGCCCTGTTCATCAGGGAAAATGTGGAGTGAGAACCTCATTTTGCCTTTTGGAGGCTGGTGCAGTGGGTCATCTGGTGAAGGTTCTTAGGGAGCCCGATCCTGGAGCATGCGAAGCTTCCTTAGATGCTCTGTTGACTTTGATTAAAGGTGAAAGGCTACAAGGTGGTGGTAAGGTGCTCGATCAAGAGAATGCTATACCCTCTATGATAAAATTACTGGGGAACTCTTCTCCCAGATTGCAAGAAAAAATTCTCAGTGCTTTGGAAAGGATGTTTCGGATACTGGAATTAAAACAGAAGTACGGGCCTTCAGTTCAGATGCCTTTAGTTGATTTGACCCAAAGGGGGAATACCCAGATAAAGTCTTTGGCAGCCAAAATACTAGCTCAATTGAATGTGCTACATGAGCAGTCCTCTTATTTCTAGAATAACCTAATTATCCTTTGCAGTATGAACGGTTTAGGAAATCAGCTCAATTGAATGTGCTATACGAGCAGTCCTCTTATTTCTAGAATAACCTACTTATCCTTTGCAGTATGAACGGTTTAGGAAATCAATCATTCCTTGGGAATCACACTCCATCAAATTGGGAAGAATTATTAATCAGCGGAGAGATCCATAACCAGACAAAGGTTCTGAACTTGGTAGCAGTTTGGGACGCCTTTCCTCTTCTCTAGACAAACACAGGCTTCTATCCGGTGAAAATGAAGAACAGTCACGGTTTATTACAATGGTAATACCATTTAGTCATGCACAGAAAGTTACCTCACATCTTACGTTTGATTTTAGGAGTATGTGTGGTGGCTTTTTCGCATATGTAACCATGACCTGAATATCTTTCACATAGCGGTACAAGTTTTGACTTTGCTCTTGTTCAAGAGCTACCTCTGCTTGTCCTTCGCTTGCATTGTGATGGAGGAAATTGCCAAATTCATTGTAGCTTCTATTGATATGCTACTAGTCATTAGTCAAGCCGGGGTTTTTTTAAAAATTCAGCAAAAATTCTTTTACCATTGATCAAGTACGTACATGATTCTGTTGTTGTTGTTGTTGTTGTTGGTAGGTAATCAGTGTATATGTAGGAAATATGGTAGTTTATGGCGAAGACCTGTCAAAAGACAAACGCAATGGTAGTTGATGAGGTATCTATTATTACTTCCTGTTTGAATCCCAATTCTTGTTCTTTTCTTGACTTTCTAATCTGCATCAACCATTCTTCTCATGTGCTCTGCTACGAACAGTCCCTCCCCAACACTCAGTTTGAATTGCAAACTGGTCCAAGTTTTACTAACCCGGATTAAAACAACCGAGGTCTGAGAGCGACGGTAGATTTTCCAACGTCACATGAGCCAGTCTTTGTTGGACAAGTAAGGACTAAGGACAAGAAGTAATTCTTGATATGAGTTAAAAAATCAAGAAAGTACAAAAATATGCTTTTAGCAAAAAGAGTAAAAACGGGGTTGGGGGGGGGGGGGGGGGGAAGGGGAACGTGGGAACCTTGTCTTTTATCCGGAGTAGCTGAGAGGTAATTTTTTCATTGCAATAGAAGATGGTAATGCTGACAGCCTAGTACCGGAGGAATTCAATCTGCCTACACTTCTATAATTCACGCTGAAAGAGATTGCATTGCAAAGCCGGTTGCATTAATTTGTGCAATCGTAAAAATCATCCAGCAAAAGAAAAAGTAGCATAAGACACCTGTAAAGAATACAACAAGATCTGAAACTGAAAATTCGAATCACAGGTTAATTTCCATTGAATGTCACACACGAGAGTGCGCGCATACGGTCATCTTTTCCTTGTATATTTTATTTTAATTTGTGAGTGAAGTCATGTAAAAATATTTTTTTTTCCAATTTCATATTGCATATTAATTGTCTCGTAATTGATGCATACCTCAAATTAATCTATTTTACAATCAATATAGCCTAGTAAAATGAGCAATGTATATATGAAGAGAATTTAGGATATCTAAATTTTGGGTACACATTTTTATAGTTTTGACCAGTAAACTCGTGCAGTCGAGCTAGATATGAGTAAGTCGAGTATTACTCTCCCTAACTAACGCATTCATATTTTATGTCCTATGGTAAATTGTAGTCTTGCATGATAAGACCAAAAGACAAATGTTTTTGCTGTTTGGAAATTTCACTGTTCCTCTTTCAATTTGCGAATCGCTCTGTACAATTCGAGTATTTTACTCGGGAGAGCAATATAACATAAACTGCTTTTCTCCTTTTTTGTTTTTTTTTTTCTTTCCCTTCTTAGTATTATTTTGTTTCTCGTTTTTTCTGCGATCTGGGCTTGCACTTTGATCCTAGCCCTACTTTTGTACACTGTACCCTGCAATAAAATGCGATTCTTTTTCAGAGAGTTGAGTTGCAATCTATCCCAACTTTCTAATGAACCAATTGAGACTGAGAGAAATACACGCCAATGCTCTCCGAAACGGCATAGACTTCACCACTTTTCTAATAACCAAACTTGTTGAAACTCTCAATTTTCCCTACGCACACAAACTGCTCGACAATATTTCCAACCCTACTGTGTTTCATTATAATAAGCTCATCCAAGCCTACTCTTCTCATGGCTCTCCCAGCCAATGCTTGTCTCTATATGTCAAAATGCTACTCAAAGGCTTCATACCCAACGCACATTCCTTCAACTTCCTCTTTAACACCTGTACCAATCTTTCTGATCCATTCCACGGGCAAGCGCTTCACGCCCAGTTTGTCAAATGGGGTTTCGAATTGGATATTTACGCCTCAACCGCACTGGTTGACATGTATGCTAAAATGGGATTGGTGAATATGGCGCAAAAACAATTTGATGGGATGGAAATAAAAGATGTGCCCACCTGGAATGCCATGATTGCTGGTTATGCAAAGGCCGGGGACATGAAGGAAGCTTCCCGCTTGTTTTCTAACATGCCTTTCAAAAATGTGATTTCTTGGACTGCAATGATATCTGGGTTCTCGCAGAACGGCAAATATGGAGATGCATTGGCGTTCTACTTGAAATTGGAGAAAGAGAAAGGAGTAAGGCCTAATGAAGTGACCCTAGCTAGTGTTCTTCCAGCTTGTGCAAATCTTGGAGCACTGGAAGTTGGGCAGAGGATTGAAGCCTATGCAATGTCGAACGGATACATAAAAAACATGTTTGTGTGCAATGCCATATTGGAAATGTATGCGAGGTGCGGTAGAATAGATTCAGCGATGAGATTATTCGATGAAATTCTTCGAAGGAGAGATTTGTGCTCTTGGAATACTATGATTATGGGTCTAGCTATCCACGGTAAATGTAACGAGGCTCTGCACCTTTTTGACCAAATGCTGGTAAGTACAGAGCTTTGTTTAAGTCTGAGAGTTGAGTATCACCACATTTCCTAGCTTCTGTTATGTATTTAATATTCACATTTACTTATTACCAGTGTCCAATTTAGCATCAACTGAGATCAAGCACTTTGTACGTACAAATGATTTTATCAAATGTACAAGAAATTTTTGCAAATGAGTAAGGAGCGTTCAAAATATATCTTTGTTCAATGTGCAAATTTGAGCCAGTTTTCAATTGATTATCAACTGTCCAGAAACGTCTCAACAGTATTCATGCCTTTTGGAAAACTCCTTTTTAGTCTTGACAGTATTCATGCATTTCGCAAAAGTTATATATCATCTTCAAGCAGTGTCCAAAATTTTCCTGTGGCATAAATTACTTTGCTAGAGACAATTGCTTTGGGATGAACTGCATGTTTTTTAGGTTATATTGCTGTATTAACTGTTACTGCTTTTGCAGGTGGAAGGCATTGCACCGGATGATGTCACATTTGTCGGGGCAATATTGGCATGCACACATGGTGGCATGGTTGCCAAAGGCCGAGAACTCTTCAAGTCAATGGAGAAGAAGTTTTTGATTATTCCTAAACTAGAACATTATGGATGTATGGTTGATCTCTTAGGTCGCGCTGGAGAATTGCAAGAAGCTTTTAATCTTATAGAGAGCATGCCCATGAGACCTGATTCTGTAATTTGGGGGACGATGCTGGGGGCTTGTAGCTTCTATGGCAACGTGGAGCTGGCTGAGAAAGCAGCAGAGTCCCTTTTTGAATTAGAGCCATGTAATCCAGGAAACTACGTTATTCTTTCTAACATTTATGCTTCGACAGGGAGATGGGATGGAGTTGCAAAGTTGAGGAAGCTAATGAAGGGCTCCCAAATAACGAAAGCAGCAGGATATAGCTTCATGGAGGAAGGAGGCCAGCTTCATAAGTTTATTGTTGACGATAAATCTCATCCAAAATCTGATCAGATATACGCATTATTGGATGACATCCATGTAAAAATTAAGCTTCATGGGTATACAACTGATATTGATACCATTACTGAAGAAACGTGCATTACAGATGCTGTCTGATGTGTTCTCCATGTTAAGAAATTGTAAAACCATGTTAGGTAGAAACAGGAAATGCAGCAACACATGATTGCCTGGAGAAGTTTGTGGCTGATTAGTAAAATGTAAACATTAGCATAGATGTGGTAATAGTCTTTTTGATTTCTTTGTTTATTTTGTTCTTTCTTGCTATTTCGATTGTATAACTTTCGATAATTTTCACTCTAAAATTGAATGGTATGATCCCAAAGAATACACAGTCAATACACAGTCAACAAAATATTCCTTGATTTGTAAACATGATTGTACACACTTGAACTTACCAAACACAAAAACAGCAATCAGTACTTCTAACCTGCTCTTACACGGACTTAACTTTTCTTCTTTGTGTCTTTCTCCTTCCCACAAATTTAAGGAGTTCATCAATAAGAATTACAGGTGCTGAAACCAAAAGAACAAGAAGCCATTCATCACAAGTCAGTGGAACTATTCCAAAAACGTCTGCCAAAAAAGGAACATACAGTATCAGGCAGTGTAGGCCAAATGAAATTGACATTGCAACAAGCAGCCAAGGGTTTCTCCATGGAGGCATTGTGATCAAACTATTGTCTTCTGAGAGAGCATTAATAGAATTAAACATCTCAATTGCCACCAAGACAGAAAGGGACAAGGTCATTGCCTTCACTTTACCAACAGAGAAATAGTCACAAGGTTTTGAAAATGTGATAACACGCCCCCCAGCCACTGTAAAAGGAGTTGCTGTAAAATTTGACCATCCTGGGCACTCTCCCCAGTTGCGAAGCTGTGATAGTTCCACTAATGTGTGGCCATCACTTATGAGACTGATACCCAAAAAGGAAGCATGAGTGTACCACAAAATGAATATGCCAACAGTAGCGATTCCAACGTAAGACCCAATTACCTGCCATTGTCAAAGGAGATTAATGAAATGCCAGTAAGATATAATGAAATTTTCCCAGAAATGCAGATAAATTTGCAGACTTTCTTGTTCTACATCAGGCACCACAGAACAAGGTGACATGGAAAAATGTTAAAGGATAGTTGCACAGAGGACAAAGCAACTAATTTCTTTCAAACAGGGGCAACTCAGTTTAACAGCATTACACTTTATCTCTTCCCTGTCTGCTTAAAGGGAAACTATACTGGATCAAGGCTCAAGAGGAACTATTTTTGAACACTTGCTTCTTGAGATCTTGTATGTCCTGAAATTTCATTCAACCTTGTCAACTTTGAGGATCATGTGTCTGATGGCCCTTTCCCTTCTTGTACCTTTGCTATTTGGCATTGATAATGACAAGATTACTTGCAAAATAGGTATGGCAATAGAAGGGTGGCTTATTTTACCCTGCCCCAGCCCCAAATTAAGAGAAGGGAAGTTTCATGTACGATAGCAATTAAATTATTGTTCTTCTTACACTGACCTCCAGAAAAGAAAACAGATAACGTAGATGAATACTAACCATATAACGAAACAACACCCAAGAGCTAATTAGAGCATCATTGCTCTTCCGGGGTGGTTTCTGCATTATGTCAACATCAGCAGGGTTAAATCCAAGTGCTGTAGCAGGTGGACCGTCAGTAACCAAATTTACCCACAGCAACTGCACAGGTATCATACATTCTGGTATCCCAATAGCAGCAGTCAAGAAAATGGATATCACCTCCCCAACATTAGATGATATCATATATCTGCAGTGAGAAAACATTTAAATTTGATGTTCACTACAACATAATAACAAAAGATATGGATATGGCCAACCTGATAAAAGCTTTCATATTATTGTAAATTGAGCGACCCTCTGCAATGGCCGAAACTATGGTGCTGAAATTGTCATCGGCAAGAACCATATCTGATGCTTCTTTTGCAACCTAAAACAGAAACGATTTGGGGCAGAACAAGAAAAGCGGGAGTCATATTACTGCATCCAACAGAATAACTCAGAATTGTCTTAAGCAATATCTTCGATCAATCAGCGAAAATTTGTAACAGGAATATTTTCTAAATCCTTAAATTCATAAACAAAAGCAATGCTACTACCCCAGATCTTTGATAATTTTAGCTTTTGAGGATATAGGCAGATGACTACAATATACTTCTATACTAAGGAAAAGGAATTAATATGAGAAGCATAATATGTTACCTCTGTTCCTGTGATGCCCATTGCTATGCCAATATCCGCAAGTTTTAGTGCAGGAGCATCATTAACACCATCTCCAGTCATTGCAACAACCTCATCCATCTCTTTTAGCATCCGCACTATTTCTTGCTTGTGTCGCGGTTCAGCTCTAGAGAAAACCTTTCCCCCAGGCTTTGTTAGTATTTCAATTTGTTTTGCAGAGGCAAGTTCAATAAATTCTTTCCCAGTAAAACTCCTCCCTGCAAGGTTATCACCCTCAGAAAACAAGTGAATCTCCCGACAGATTGCCTCAGCAGTGGACTTGTTATCTCCAGTTATCACCATCACTTTGATACCAGCTCCTCGACAATCTTCAATTGCTCGGTGAACCTCCTCACGAGGAGGGTCCTGAAGATTCAATTCTTTTGAAAGGAATTTGCAGAAAACTTTGGATTCCAGAATTTGAAATTACATAAAGAATACAAAAGTATTTAAATAAGGGTCCTTACCCGTAAACCAACAACTCCAACAAAAACTAGATTACTTTCTATCAAGGAGTAACAGGAAGGATCAAGTAATTTTTTATATGCAGGATGACCCTCAGCATAATAGTCTGAAAGCTCTCCCAAGTCATCCTTGTATGCCATACCCAAGCACCGTAATCCTTTCAAACTCATCTCTGAGTGTCTCGACAGCAGTAGTTGCCGACAAGGCTCATCAATTGGAACAATTGATCCATCTGCCAGCTGGACATATGTGCTACGTTCCAACAGACTCTCAACAGCACCCTACATAAAGAATGTCAGTTCATGTGTAAGAGAGCTAAACAATCATGATAGAATGTAGAAGTAATGAAGGGCGTAGTAATAGAATAGCACATGATATGTGTTCTAAATGCTGAATGAATTGCATTATAATTATATGGAACTTCATTTGGTCATAAATTGGAAATAAGATATGAATTAATTTTATTCTTTGATCACTTCTTGCAGGAAATGACACCAATAGCTCAAATAATCTTCTTCTTGGTTTGCTAGTTAAACTACGTTAACATATTGTTTCATACTGTTTCTTATGTAAAATAATACGGGTTGCAACCCAAAGTTTCACATTTAGGCTACACAACCGACTGAAGGTCTGTTGACTAGTTAAAACAAGTAGACACAAGATTCGGTGCATTGTGTGCTGATGTAATCAACGATCCAGAAGATAAATACAAACTAATTGATGCCACTATGCAAATTATTAAAAGATCGCTTAGAAAAAAGTGCTGCAAATGAGTATAACGAAACTGACTGATGCGCCCCAAAACCAGGCAGGACATTCCTACCAACTCTAAAATTTTGATGTCATTATTTTGAAGAACCTACTCAAGTAAATATGAAATTACCTTGACAAGAAGTCGATTGTGCCCACTTGGCTCCCGCACAATAACGCTCATCGACTTGCGTACACGATCAAACTCCAGAGTTGCAATTCTCTTTGATCTTCTTGTCCACCACTCACAGCAGCCTGTGATTAACAGATATGTTAAATTTTCAGCTGCATATCACAATAAAACACTTAAAAAGAGTTATGTCAATGCAAATTTTCTCACCTAATTTAACTGTGTTGTGATCGATCAAATAATTTGCCGCAAGTTGAGCATCCCGGATTTTGTTCCTTGCCTTACTGTCTGGAACTCCCATCTTTTCAACCAAAACTTTAAGAGCTGCCTCAGTAGGCAACCCTGTCACTCTGAATAAACGGCCATCACAATATATTCCCGCATCATTGCACAGTGCACAGACTTCTGCCATAGCCTGCAAATTTGCGTCCATATTGTAGCAGTTCCAGTCCACTATTCCTCCATCCTTAGGATCATAAGTTGCGCCTTCAACACAAAAAATTCGAGAAATTGTAGTTTTCCCTCCAAGCGTGAAGAATTTAGTCACAGACATCTGATTTGTTGTCAAAGTCCCAGTTTTATCTGAACAAATCACAGTAGTGCATCCTAAAGTCTCCACACTTGGAAGCTTCCGCACTATTGCATTCTTCTGTGCCATTTTTCTTGTACCAAGAGCCAAACAGGTTGTTATTACTGCTGGGAGACCTTCTGGGATTGCTGCAACTGCTAGAACAACAGCTATTTTGAAGTAATACGTGCATTTCTCAAAAGAAAACTGGAAATGGGTAGGCCGTCCATGCTTAATCTCCCATGTGAGGAAATACTTATAATTGACAGCCCACACAACAAGGCATACGATGCCAATTGCAGTTGTGAGCCTGTTCCCAAATTCATCGAGCTTCTTCTTCAAAGGAGTGTTACTGTCTTCCAGTGAGGCTTCATGAATCTGTTTCTGTATCTTTCCAATTTCTGTGTTCATCCCGGTGTTAATCACAAGACAAAAGCAGCTACCATTCACCACTGTTGTTCCAGCAAATACCATGTTCTCCTTGGCCTGCAGTTCACAATCATCCACAAATATAGGATCAGTTCCTTTCAGGACAGGCATTGCCTCCCCTGTTAATGAGCTCTGCTCAACTCTTACGGTTGAGGTCTTCAAAGCTGCAACCCTCATATCAGCGGGCACTTTATCACCAACTCGCAGTTCAACAATATCCCCCGGCACAAGTTCTTTTGCTGGCAACCCTGGCACTACATATCCATCCCTGAGTACTTTGCAAGAGTCACATTGCATCTCTTTGAGAGCATCGAGAGCCTTTTCAGCATTATTCTCTTGCCAGACCCCTACAATGGCATTAAGAACTAAGATCAAGATAATGACAACCGGTTCTACATAGACTTCCAACCCAGAATTTCCAGTCTCACTTCCATGCAGATAAGCTAAAACAAATGAAATGAAGGCCGCAATGAGTAGAATCTTGACAAGTGTATCATCAAACTGTTCCAGAACACTCCACCATAGGGGTTTCCCCTTCTCCTTCCGGAGCTCATTCCAACCGTACTTCTCTCGCCGCTTCTCCACCTCATAGGTGCTCAATCCCTTGTCTATTTTTACCAAATACTCTTTCAAACATTGTTCAACAGACCAAGACCATGCAGGAAATGGTTTCTCATCTGCTGATTGTTCCATCTAGTATTACTGACCGTATCGAAGACAATTTAGGCCAAATTCATTTCAATTCCCTGCAACAATTCCAAGTAAAAGACAGTTTCAGCAAAGTGAAAAGGATGCAATTCGAAATCAGTAAGAGTTCCAATTAAATTCTGCTCGATCAACTTTGGACAGTTGGTTCCTAATGTGGGCCAAAAATAATTACTCAAAACAGAAAGACTGGGTATGAATTCTAAGCGAAAAAACTGAAAGTAAAGAATGTGTCTTCATCTTAGATATGAGTCTCAATAACTATTTATGATGAGCCCAACTAACTCTGAAACCAAAATAATTTGACCGTACCCCTTCACCTCCCTTTCCCTCAGAAAAGATCCCAAAAAAAAAAAAAGCAACGATAAGGTGCATACCATGAAATGTATGATCTTACCAATATCAGAAGCAGAAAAGAATATGTTTTTAAAGCACCCACATGAAAAAGCTTCAAGCTTTGGCGGTTATAGGCATTTAAACCCAGTAAAATAAAAATCTAACAATAAGCAAGATAGTAAAGTGAGAATGAGTAAATGTACCTAAATAGGACGACAAGGACATGGCTTTGAAACAAAGCAACTTCTCCTATAGAAGGAAACTAGTTGAAAGATTCCTGCTACTTATTTCAAAAGGGAAAAAGAAAATTCCTGGAAAGAGGCGACTAGGAATTTTCTTGTTGCCAAAGGCATTTGTTAGCTTTTGAGACAAGGGACCTAGGAATTTTGACAGAGACCCTTGAAAGTGGCTATTGGAATTTTGTGATGGTCTTGTCTTGTGTTTTGGGTTGTCGTTTGAATTCTTTGCAGTTTGAAGTCTTGAAGATGAAATGCATTTTAAAATTTAAAAGAGGAGATCAGAACTGCTGGGAAACCGTTTTCCCCACCCCCCCCCCCCCCCCCCCCGCCCCCCCCGGCCCCAAACCCACGGCCACCAAAAAAAAAAAAACCCAGAAAACAAAACAAAAAAAAAAAACGTATATTTAATTGGTTAATTGCCCTGTTGACTTTTTACTACTTCTGTATAAAATACGACCACGAGAGTATGGATCCAATGAATAGTGTAGATGGGATCTTTGAATTATTCTTTTTTTTTTTTTTTTGGACTAAGAATAAAATAACTGTTAAAACTTTGCTTTGCCTTATAAGCTAGTATATGGTATTACAAAATAAACTCATAATCATTTCTATTTTGCTTCCAAGGTGGTAAGAATTTTCAAGGACATGTGCTGCCTGGTATGTATGTCATTATTTCTAAACTTCAATAGGCATGATGACAGGAAACAAATCGCTTATCTTGTTACTTAGATAAATGGGAGATAAAACAATAAAGCAGTTATCTCAATTACTTCACATCAAAATAAAATTAAAAAAAAAATTTATCTAAGCCCATATTCACAGCGTAATCTATGAACAACTTTATTATCTTGAGCATAATCAAGGATTTTTTCCTCTGGGTGGGATATCTAAATCCATACTGTATGAATGACTCTGTTATTTCCTTTTTTTGTGATTTGCCCTGCACAGTCTGTTAGTAGTAGGTGGGTTGTTAGGAAAAGAGAACGAGTGATTGTAGGGAGAAACTCTGAAGGCAAGGCTGAAAATGGTGTTTATGTTGTTGTTTTTGCTTTCTTTAATTATATTCGCAAATTGGTCGACACGATTTGGTTGATCTAATTCAGATATAGATTATATTTTATTTTAGTTCAATAATTATCCCTTTTCCCCGGTTGTTTTGGTGTTAGTTGATGACGCGTTTGCAGGAATAAACTTTTGCTTTGTGCTTTTTGATGTTCATAGTTTTCCATGCAAACAGCCAATATTTTATGAGATTTCACTTATCTCAAGCACAATTAGATTTTTTTTTGTGTGTGTGTGTGTGTGTAATCACGTATGATTGTATTTGAGCACAAAACAGAATAATTTTTTTTTAATGAATTTATATGTTTTCAAAAAAAAAAAAGAATAATTGTCAACTTATATTTTTTAAAGATTACGATCCCTAGAAATGTAAAAGGTACATCAGAATTTAATCTAGTATGTATAATAATCCTTAAAAAATCGAACTGCATCTAATGCATGGATAAAAAAAGGGATAATTTCACATACCTTCCCTGAGGTTTGCCATAATTACACTCACCTCCTATCAGGTTTTAAAAATTACATTTATGCCCCTTGTGTTTATCTTTTTATAACAAAACAAGTCCATTTTGTTAATGTAACACAAGAATACTAACCAAACACCTTAAAATATACTTAATTACTAAAAAAAAAAAGATAAATAAGTCATAAAAATTAATTAATTAATCATAAAAATGTCAAAAATACTTATATTCTTACATCAAATTTTCAATCTCTACCAAATGTTACTTCTTCAAAACTCAGTTTCTGACAAATCTAAATGAATTTGCTTTATTTATTAAAATTTTACAAACAAATATATTAATAAAAAAGAGATGACAAATTTAAAATCAATTGAGCATATTTTAAGGTGTTTTTGGATTACATAATCAAAATGGACTTGTTTTGTTATGAAAAATATAAACATAGGGGGTGTAAGTGTAATTTTTAAAACCTGAGGGGAGGTGAGTGTAATTATGACTATGTGAAATTATCCCTAAAAAAAATTTTCAATATTCGACGAATTTAACTACTGAGATATCTTAATCATACACCCGCTTTATAAAGTCATTAGACAGACTTTAAAATTCTATCCAAAAAGGATCAATGTGACAAAGGGAAAGTAAAGAGAGGAGGGGGTCAATTTTCCTCTAAATTGCTCCACTTTGCCATAGTTTCTCAAAAAGCTCTCTCATTTTGAGAGCGTACTCGAATTCGAAAACCGAATAGACAAAAGAAATTATTGAAAACATGAAAAGCCTGGGACCAAATAATGAGCTGTAAAGTGGGGAAACAATATGGAAAACTTAGTGCCTCCGACGGCATGTTTAAAAATGGAGAATTAAATTAATATGCATCGCAAGTCTGAGTTGCAAAACAAGAACAATAAGGTCACAGTTCACGCAACAGTTTCACTGGGTGAGGAATCAGGAAATGGAAAAAAGAACAATTGTTAGGATAAGGGATTTAATGCAAAAGCTCAATTAAAAGTCAATAGATAGAAGGGACTACATATTACCTATTTACAACCATTTTTGGGCCTTGACTTGGCCATCAAAGATAGATATATAAGCTTCTTTAAACAATCGGAATTTTTTTAGTGATGTACATACACTCGTGCCATAACATTTTCTTTATCTGATTCTGATTCTGATTCTGATAAGAATATCATCACGTTAATATTGTCCGGAAACAACATAAAGGCGGGCTTCTTTATATAAAACTTGGTTCTGTTCATTCATTGTCGTTTTTAGTGAGCCAACAAATCTTTGTAGGGAGCACTTTGCCTTTTCAAATTGTGCGTGTGTGTGTGTATATGTGACCAAATTTCCAGGAAATTTCCTTGCACCATCGTGCAACTGCAATTAGACAACACCACCATTACCAAAGATAACAAATACGTACGATCACGGATGTGTACTGAGGAGATATCGTATGCTCACAGTATGTGACTCTCTCCTTCTAA
Source organism: Mitragyna speciosa (assembly GCA_024721245.1). Taxonomy (NCBI): domain Eukaryota; kingdom Viridiplantae; phylum Streptophyta; class Magnoliopsida; order Gentianales; family Rubiaceae; genus Mitragyna; species Mitragyna speciosa. Next base: position 213,565 of record CM045558.1, read on the forward strand.
GTAATCAAGGTGTACCATTTTTATCTAATGTGTAAGAAGGACTCATTTTGTTTAGTGAAGCATAACTGGCATTGACACACACCATGTGGCATTATGTTTTTAAGGTCTCTAGTGTTGATTGTTAGTTTTTAATTAAAATTATAATCCTTAGTTCAATTGAGTTTCTTGGTGTTTAAACTTCGTAGGCTATTGTCATTGTATTAATTTGAGAAGAGTAAAGTTGAGGGACTTGTGCTTATTATTTAGTTAATAATATGTTGTAAATATATCCCCCCTTCTCGCACACACATTTTAAATGTGTGTAATTTATCTCTTCTCTCATAAATTTGATTGTGGGTTATGTTGATCTTCCCAGTCTTCTCATTTCTTTGGTGTTCCACGTTTAGCATCCTCTAACCTTTTGTAGCTCAGCACACTTCAATTAGGTTGGTGATCCAATTAACCTTTTTATATTGTGAAAGTTTAGGAGGGAATAGAATAGAAAATGTGCACTTCGTTTGGATTTTTGTTTTTGAGATTTTTTTAAAAATATTATTGTATTAATTTTAAATTTATTTTGATAAATATATATATGAAATAAAAAAGTAATTTAAAAATATGTTTAAAATTTTCAAAAATAAAAAAACAAACATTTGAATATCGACTGTTTTGCGGAAAAAGTATATAATACACCACGTGCATTGTCACGTGGTGTACTAGAACCAATAATTTATCGCCATGTGGCAATGGTGGGTCATACCTTGTATTATTTGACGATGTGTGATTGATTTTAGTATACCATGTAACACGTCACGTGACGCGAGTGGTGCACGCTATACTCACTCCTGTTTTACGTCCGATTGCTGTAAACGTAATCGTTCTAGACGACAAATGCAACAAAGGTCCATCTTCCATGGACCCTGCTATGTGATAGGGACATACATAATGGGGAGGAGTCAGAATGAGTATGATTGCTATGGGTGGGGTGATATTGACCACTTTATTAGGCATACTAGGAGTGGGGTTTAATATTTGATTATTGAACACTATGGAGAACATTTCACATAAATTCATGACATGCCCCGTACGGCAAGCCACCCTTGCTGTTTTTTTTTTTTTTTTGATTGCTGACTTTTTGTTTATTTGTTATTATTTTTTAAAAATATATTTTTTAAAAATTATATACATATTTTAATTATTTTTTATTTCACATACATATTTATTAAAGAGAATTTTTAAAATAATTACAATAATATTTTGTAAAAAATATAAAAAAAAAAACTCATTCAAACGCAGCCATAATTTCTCAAAAGTCAACTGTTTTTAGCATACCAGTCTGGTCAACTCTGTTGGTAACATGAGGGTAATGGCCTCAGCGAGCGATCCCTCCCTCCGTTGCAGCATTCATTCACCAGCGCAAATGGACGGCTTGCTGCTTCCTTGCCTCATAAGTAACTTTTGAATTAAGCCTGTGGAGATACGTCCCGTTGGCTTCGGTTCACACACATTTGCCGATAACAAAAGACGGTTTTCTGAAGCTGGTTTTATGTAATCAGACTCGACCAACTTATACCGTGTGGCTCTTTGCAATACTCATCTACTTTTCATGCATGATGAATTCTAAAAAAAATCTACTTTGTATCTTCATAATTAGGATGCCTACCAAATTTTTTAGTACAATACCTGTCATTCGGAAGTAAATGTGCAATCTAAAATTTTGTCACTATTTTATAGGGTAGTAATAGCATCTTAGATGTATGTACAAATGCTTGTTTTGCTTTCGCATGAATGTTAGATTTTTGTGAAAGCTTGTGCTAATCGGGCAAAATTTTGTTTTGCATAGTTGCATTGTGAAAAATGAATTGTAATTTGATTAGAAGTCACAATTTACAATGATTTTATTTTCCTATTTTATATGTCTTACATGATCATTTCTTGAGGCTATCTTTGAAGGATTTTTCTAGCTAGGTTAGCGCACATTTACACTATTCTACTTATAACTCACATAATTGCATCTATTGTCCTTCTAAATTTGGACACTTTTTCCAATATAAATTTATTTTTGAAAAAAAAAACAATTGAGATCCTGCTTAATCAGTAGTATCTAAGGGTACTCGTGGTACAAATCCGGTTTTTTTAACACGTAATATTTGCAAAGCTTAATAAAAGTTCAATTTACTAATTTTAACTGATGTATATTGGTTGTTCAAATCCTTCAGACATGCATTTTCCACATAGTAAATTTTGTCGTTCATCATATACGAGTATATTTTTGGCAACTGCAGACAAGATGATTGAATAAAATGTTAGTGTATGCCCTAAAACCAAGATGGTTTAAGGTGTTTTATATATTATATTTATCCATGTGGTATTTTTCTTTATCGTCTATACTTGTATTTCCATGTTACTTGCTTGATTGATAAAGTCCTTAGAATATTGACTGTGTATTAGAGATTGTAAGGGTTACAATTATGAGACTCTAATGCATAAAGTCATATTCTTAAATATCCCTAGTCGTAGTATTAATGAGATTGGACATCATTAATACGGATAGACTAGCACATACTTTGCCTCTACTTATGGTAAGTAGTAGTTGATCTCATTGATTATGGTGTGCGTGACACTTAAGCTGGTATGTGGATGCTTGTTTGAGAACAAGTTCATTGGATTGATCCGCCAAGAGTTTCAACTATAGTGCCAATAGTTGAACTCTTAATGGCAATGGTGTAAGTGATCCTTTGACTTGAGATTACCATAGTATCTTGAGTGTGGATTACTATACTTTGACTCTATTCCTCGGTGCCCGTAAAAGGGTAGCTCATAGGTTAGAGATTGGGTATAGTTTGAAGCATGGAAAGATAGTGAGTAATCAATATAGGATTCACCACTCCTTAATAGGAGAGTATATCCCTTAATGGCCATTTGTTGGAAATATTAACTCATAAATCTTCTACAGAAGTGATAGTATAACTTGGAAGTAGTTTCAAGGTTATACATCATGGAGAGTTATATTTTTGGAACAAGAAAATATAAATTAGTCATTTAAAAGTATGCACTATACTTTTAGACTAATTGGGATATAGTGTGGTGAAAGAATATTAATTACACGGTAACATTGTCATTGAAGGGTATGGTTTACCATATGACTTTCCTATTCACTTGGGTGGTCATGATGCATTACTAGACGCCACTCATGATCTATAAGTATGAATTGATTAATTAGTGAATTAATGATAAATTAAAAGTGTTTAATTTATCTAGCTCAATTAATGAGTTATAATTTATACTTATTGCCAACGTGAATGGAACCTAATGGGTCACACACATAAAGAACAAAATCTTTGGGTTAAAATGTAATTAAGATAAGTATGAGATACTTATGGGGTTAATTTATGAGATAAATTAACTTAAAGGACTTATTTATAAATATTCTAAGTCTTGCAGGAAATTAGTTTCCTAAAAGAAATAAAGTAACTAATTGGTTTCCTTATGGAATAGATTTCCTAAAGGAGAAGGATTAGCTTAAAGTAAGTTGCCTAAATCTTCTTGGTTTCTAATTAGCTTTATTTCCTAAAAGACTAGATTACTTCCTCTATAAATAGGTTCATGCTTTGACTCTTGAATCATTATTATTGTAGCACAAAAGAAAACTAGTGAGAGAAAAATTGAAGAGAAAAAGTCACGCCTCTTTCTCTCTCTAGGCGTCTCTCTCTCCTAAGGGTTAGGTTTTTCTTCTTCTTGTGTTCTTAATAATTCAAGGGAGCTAGCACTCAAAAGTCAAAGCAAGCAAGCCTATAAGGTTCCCAAAGAAGTTGTTCGTGTGGATATCGTTAGAGGCTCTACATTTGGAGGGCTTTTCGTGGTAGATCTAACATCTTCTTCGAAAGATCTTTGCCTAGAAGCATAGAAATCTTCTGTGCTTAAGGTAATTTTCATGCAAACCTCCTTGTTAATCATATAGATATGTCAAAGAGATCCATAGTTAAGGTAATAAATTTTTATTTTTTCGCTGAGTTACCTATGCTATTACCTTACATAAACAATCTAGATAGCTCATGAAAGGCAAAAACCAAACAAGCAGCATGAGAAAAGTTGGCAGTCTCAGGTATAAGGTTATTAACTAACTGTCGAATTAGAGACAGAGGTAGACTTCAAAAAGTCCTAAACTTCGGCTACTGGTATTATCTTGCTTTCTTGTTGCTTTACCATTAGGTTTCCAAAGTAAGCAAATTATAGGGTGGTGGAGGTAGCTACTTTTTGACTTACAAATCTTTTGCGACGCGCTCTATTGTTGTTCTTCTCAGAGGAGGTGATCCACTATGTGTGTGTGTAGATAGATAGATAATTATGTCTGAGTCAATCAAGAAAAATCAGGATGTCAAGTTGTGCTCTAGTATAGATAATGTATATATAATTAAAAGCTCGATCTACTATTGATCTTTATCTGCTTGATTAGCTTATTTGATGCATGCATATGATTAATTTTATGCAGTACATAAGTACGCAATTTAACAAGTTAACTAAGAAACCCTATCAAATAGTAGTTGCAAAAGGGGGGGAAAAAAAAGATGAGGAATGAGTGGAAGGAAATGAGAATTAAATTCCATTATGCTAGTGCAGTGGTTGCATTCCTAGTTACTACAATTTTGTAACTTTGAATATGTCCGGTACATCACTTTTTCAAGAAAAAGCTGTTCAGCGAGGTGATTTTGTTCTTTCCAGAAAAATAAAATAAAAAAGAAAAAAGCGGATAGGAGATTTGTTAGAAGGAAGCGAAAGACGCAGGAAGCTGTCTAGTCTAGTGCTCCAAAAAATATTCTCCAAGAGAACCCAATACTTTCCTTTAGGACTTGATACCTGTCTATTCGTGACATTCGCCATCTGTTCCTCGACACTTCTTCTCAGGGTAAAAAGATAGAACAATATGCTGATTATTGTATTCTATTTACGATTTGAAAAAGATACACCCGTTGGAAAGACTATGTACCCAGTACATTTTAAAATTTAAAAAAAAAAAAAAAATCAGAACGATGAGCGAATTGAACAAATTGGTGATCTTGTCCGTCAGTCTTTGAAACTTTGCTTCGATCAAGTGGAACGCATAGTTTAAACTACAAATTTTTTGTGCAAAACATTGTCCCTTTTTATTGCATAGTTTGAAATTCAATCAATTTCTTTTGCACGTTAAACACTTAAAAATGGTCATGACCCTTGCCCTACAACATGGGCTTCAAATCCAATGCAGCTTTTGAAAAACTTCATCATATTCAATTTCCATTTTAAATCTTAACTAAACTCGTCTCGAAAAGATGCAATCATAATAATAATGTTTCGATAAAACTTACTAAAAAAATTTTCAATGCAGCGCATAAAAAAGATTTTCTCTATTAAGATTTACTAATGTTGTGCAGTCCCCATTTATTATGATACATTGTTATTGACTATTAGTTATCATATATGTTGGACCTCTATGGATTGGAATAAAATTTCACTACAAGAAAATTCTCCTTACACAGCTTTTTCAAAATATCATTGTAGCACAAATTTTGTGACAATTTTCAATTGCTGGTGCTCTTGAGTGTCGGAAATATTAATGTCACTAAGTGACCAATAACACTTAAAAACTGCAACCAAAAAATTACACTAGTCACACTCTAATGTGCAATTGAATAAACAATTCTATGTCGTGAAAAGATGCCAATTTTTTAATTTCGAAAAGTAAATTAATAAGAGATTATCAAATCGACAAATTAAAAAAATGAAAATATTATTACTATAAAAAATCATTTAAAAAAGGTAATACTAAAGCTTTACAGTTAAGATTTGTCCAAAGAATCTGAAAAAAAAAAAGATTTAAAAAAGAAGAAGAAGAAGAAGAAGTAGAACTCAAAGTGTGAGGACAGTAATCGAGTTCGGAATATCGGCTGCTGCTAGTCAAGTACAAATTGAAGAATTTAACATATGGATCGGAGTACTAGTACTAACTAGTCTGGCCTTGGGCCTAGAGGAAGTATATGGGCTGGGCCGATTGGGCTGCTAAATGCAAGTTTTTCACACTGGGAGTTCCGTCTGTCTTGTTATTATTGGCTCCGTTTGGATAAGTGTTTTGGGGCATTTTTTGGAAATTTTTTTTCCAAACTTGTTCGGACAAATGGAAAATTTTTTCATAAAAAAGTAAAAAAATTTTTTGGTCAAATTTTTTTACAAAATTTTCTACATTTGAAATTTCAAATGAACTTTAGAGACTGTTTACACAATTATTCACAAAAGCAAGCATGTTTATATTCAAAATTTATTTTGAAAATTTGAAAAAGTTCTAAGTAACAAAATGAGATCCATTTTTTGTGGGTTTTGAAGTGAGATGACGAAGCAGATGACGAAACGGACGTCTACTTCGTTAAGTGAACGTCCAATTTAGAGACAATGTCTTAGCGAGCATCCATGCCTAGTGCTCGCTAAAACATTTTTGTCTTTGGAGCGGACGTTCACCTCATTACTTTTTTCAGATGTATAGATTATATTTTGATTGGTGCTTTTTTCAATTTTTTTAGATAAAATTTTTTCCAAAAAAAATTAATGTCTTTCCTATGTAATCATTTAAAATTAAGTACAAGTTGGTCCAAAAATTTTGAACCATTCAAACACTTTCTCATGTTAATTAATCATTTGTTAAACCACCATCATGTCACTTCAAAAAAATTTTCACATCTAAATACTTTTTCACATTTTTAAAAAAATTAACAAAAAACAATCAAATTAATTTTTCTTAATAATACTAAAAAAACAATTCAAATAATGCAATCCAAAACGGAATCATTGTTATTATTATTTTTATTTCTTCCCAACGCCGGGGCGGGGAAAACAAACCCAGCCCCCACCCAAGGAAAAAAAAACTTCCGTGTGCTCTCGAGGGTTTTTAGGTCGTCCATAAGATAAGAAATTGAGGTAATTTTGCGAGTGATGGTAAAGGGAAAAAGAAGAGAGATGAGGGGGAATGGGAGGGCAGCGTTCTGTGGGAATTTTGTGTACGAGATTCGTCAGTCTGACTTTTAACGACTCTTCTCTAAATACGGAAGGCTGGATCGAATTGACATCAAATCTGGTATTGTTACTAACTACTAGTATTACCAACTAAGATATTATTTAAAATTACCAGGTCACTGATATTATTGTTCATGTTTGTTGCCCTAATTTGATATAAATTTTGCTTTTAGGCTCTAACTGTGCTATTCCCGATGATTGACGTTACTAGATTGTTTATCCAATTTCCAGAATTCCTTTTTTTTTTTCAATTTTATTTGTGTAAATGTGAAATAAGGTCTCGTATACTAAATATTATTCGCATACAACCAGAGCTTTCTGGAGAATTGAATAGCTTGTATAAGGGATTAGTTTGCATATTTGTCATACTGCTCATCTGTAAAGCCTTTTTTTTTATGGCCCTTTTTTATTTTTTATTTGGGCGTCTATAAGGCTGAATTTGCAAGCAGGTGAATGCTTTTGCCTTCTTTGTGTTATAAACAACTAGTAAACAACCTTGTTATTTGGGCATTATTATCTCAGAAAGGTTCACCATCCTTCGTGTTTAGTAGCTCTTATTAGAGATTGTTCTATTGAGCTGTTGATTATCTGTACCTGGATTGGATTCAAAAGTAGAGAAGTCATGCTGCTCATGTAATATGCATATTAGATCAATATGCACCTTAAATTTTAAAAACTAATTAACAATAATATAAGCAGCTAGTAGTTAAGTAGATGTCGTTTGAGTGGAACAATCAAGCTGTCAAAAACATAATTGGTGAGGGTATCTGTATTTAAGTGTTTGTTTTGATGCAGGAACATCTACTAAGGAAAAGTGAGCTTCTTTCTTCGCTATCCAACTCCTGTGCAATAACATTTCTAATGCAACGGAAACCTATCTGCATATCCAAAGATGGAATCATTGCATTTCTTTTATTCCGATCACCTGTTACTCACTTATCTCACTGCCTAAGTTGCCATTGTACAAGAATGTTTGTGGGGTCATCTATCAAATTCTTCGTGCCATGTCTACCACCACTATCATAAGAGGATCACTGAATTCTATCATGCCATGTGTTCCATATACTGATTTTTGTGCTGTGAAAATGGTGAAGCATCTTTAACAATGAGTACTTAGCCATGATGCTTTGGATATAAAACTTAGTTTGCCCCCTCCATCACACCATAATCATCATGATTTAGTTCTTCATGCAAGGCCTCTACATCCTTACTTTCACCAGCCTTTCTCATATGTGCAGGTGTTGTACTAAATTTAGTTATTTTTCCTGGGAAAAGCGTCCTGATTTAACTGATGTAGCATTTTGATGGACCTCAAATATATCAACTACTATATTTTACCTCTAATAATTCATTATCTAATGTAGGTTTTGCATTTGTTTACTTTGAGGATGAGCGTGATGCTGAAGATGCCATTCGAGCTCTTGATAACACACCCTTTGGGTATGATAGGCGCAGGCTTTCAGAAGAATGGGCTAAGGTGATTCCCTACACCGTCCCTCTATGCGGTCCGTTCCCCCCCCCCCCCCCCCCCCGGCCCCTTCTTCCTTTTTTCCCTCCCTCCAAACTATTTACAGTCAAGTAAGTGTATTGTTGTGCATTTATTCCTTGTGATCTAATTTACTTGCAATGAGAATGATGTGTGTGTGTGTGTGTGTGTCTCTCTCTCTCTCTCTCTCTATATATATATATATATATATATATATATCTTTGGGTATGGTGAACATGGCAGACACCAAGATAGCTCTAGGTCAATGGCCAATCAGAGACTGACAAAAACCTTGTTTTCTTAATGTTCGCATCCGTGGCAACTTTGCATTTGTGCAGTTTGAAACTCAAGAAGATGCTACCAAAGCTTTGGAATGTAAACATATGAGGTTTGTGATATATGTATGTTTAAATAATGAATTGGTTGTAATTGATATTTTGGTGTTTTTATTGCCTGACAATCTGCTTGACGTTTTTAATTCTGCTGCAAGATATTGGACAGGTTGCTATCTGTTGAGTATGCTTTAAGAGATGATGGTGAGAGGGGTGACAGATACGACAGTCCTAGAAGAGACTATGGTGGGCGTAGGGATAGTCCCTATAGGAGGAGGTCACCAAGTCCGACATACAGCAGGGGTCGAGCAAGTCCTGATTATGTGCGTGCCCGCAGCCCCGTCTATGATAAATACAATGGTGCTTACAAAAGGCAAATGAGTCCCGAGTATGGTAGATATCGAGGGTTCGGGGCTTTTCTCTTTTCCTTTTCTTTCTTGGTCTGTTAATGCATTGTTTGATAGTGTATCTTATGTTGTTTGAATTCATTCTTTGTTTCTGATTTTTGCTTTAACAGGTCACCTGTTCAGAGATCTAGAACTTAAATGGTATGTGGAAGTGTGGAAGGGAGTAAACACTTGAAAGTATTGGTGTCTGTAAATGCTGCCGTAATTTTATGTGCAAGATTTTGAGAATAGCAGTACTGAACTGTTGTAGTTAGTTTTGTAGCTCAGTTTTAACTTCCTCCCTTTCGAATTTGTCTTAACTGCTCTTTTGGATGGATGATCTTGATTTGCTAAACGTAGTTGTTATGTGTGCTTTACATTATACCCTGCTTTATATATCTTATGGTATTTAATCTGAGATTATGTGTTGAAGATCGATAGTTGCACTCGATCTGTTCCAAATGGTGCACTGTTTCGTAGAGAAGTTTGATGTGAATATGATTGCAGAGAGATGTTGTTAAGCCTGTTTTTTATTCAGCAACCACTTCAAATGAGGTTGCCACGTAACATTTTATATGAGGGTGCCCTGATGCAATCTCCTCGCTAGTTGTCAACCATACACGGTGGGAGAAATCAGTGTCTAAAACTTGTTAAGAGCTAATCCTTGTAAAGGCGAAGATGGGGAGTATTATCGTCCCTTGGACTAAATGGCGTCCTTGGCGGTAGACTGGTACCTCCAAAAAATTGTGATTTGAATTCTTCAAGCCATGGGTATAAGTTTTTTATTTTTATAAAATATATGTTATACAAAATCTATAAAAAAGAAAAAAAAAAGTAAAATTTTGATCTCAATTTTCTGGGAAGTGTCTACCTCTGATTAAAGCTATTTTGATCCCATGTCATATTTTTCGTGTTAATGTGTTGATGTTAAGTCCGCGTAACACAACTAAAATAAATGAATTGATCCACTCAATCATGTGGATCATTAAAGGATTATAAAGGATAAAGAAAGAAGTCAGTCTTCCTTCTTTTTTTGGACACCTGATCTGTCTAAATATTGCAATTGCTTTTTCGTTTTTGGCTATCCGCTCTCTATATTTGTTGCATCAATAAATATTACGTGACTATATCTTCATATTATTTTCAGTATTTCCATATAGAAATTCAGACAAGCTGCATATCATAAACAATACAACTTTGACTGAAATCACCATCATATGGGGAATATATGAAAGTAGCAGTAAAATAATTAATGGTTGCAAGTTTAAGCCGAGACCTGTCCCAACTCTTGAGCAATTGCCTTCTCAAGCCACGCCTCAGCATCTTGCATCATCCCTGGGCTAAGTCTGACCATGAGGATGCAGAACTCTGATTGATTAAGGGCTTCATCTCCATCGAGGTCTCCTTCTTTGACCATCGCCTCTGCGTCCTCGCTGCTCATTCCCTCCATACCCAGGAGGGCACAGTTCTTCTGAAGGCTAGCTGATGTAATCAAGCCCGTTTTTGGGTCTGCCAAAAGTCTGAATCCTCCACAAAGCTCAGCGACAAATGTATCCACGTCTAGCTTTTCCGCCATCACAGGCAACAAGTCTTCATATTCGGTTAACTCGCTTGCTATCGAGTTATTTTCCATTTCTCTGATCCTTAGTTTCTTGTAGACGTATAATCTTGGTGCTTTTTCCCCTTCAACAGTTCCAGATTACTGGGATAATTTAACGAAGGACTTTGTTGGTTGATGCTTTTTACAAGTATACTACTAGGTGCATTGACAAAGAAAAGTGCGTGCTAGTTTGTCAAGGAATGAAAGAAATGGTGGAGGTGCTACGCAACGCTACTTGTCAAAAGGAAATGAATATGACGTACCACGACCATTTACTCCCATTCGTTTAGGCTGCTTATGCGGGCCGCGGGATTTTGTAATTTTTCATTCGTACAATTAAAATTGCACACTAGTTGGAGATTAACACCAAAAAAAAAATAAAAATACAGAAGCAAAGCAAATACTACACAAAAAACAAGTGTTGCGTTGGTAATCAGTAGTATTATAAATGCATATGATTGGATTATCTCACAATTAACTACTTGCGGCACCGAATCCTCTTGGTTTGGTTTTGTCGCAGGTTCATTGTTTGTTATCATCTCGAATTCGATCAACGGTTCTTCTGGGGCTAGATTCATATGTGGCATTGGTGTTGAGTCCAATAATTAAGAGCGTCTTTCAGCTCAAGTCGTTCACACCATGCTATAATTTCCAATAGATATTTAGGTGCTTAGTACTACTTTATTATTATTGTGGGTGTGGCATTTTTTTATTTTGACAGAAGTCAACATAATTACAAGTTAGATTAAACACTAATAGTCACAAGAAAATATTCACCTAAGCACATTTCACGAATCAATTTAAAAATTAATTACTGATTTAAAGATTAACTCATGAAACTTAAGTGCAGAGATATTCGATACAGGTGTGGCAGTTTGTTCCCGCTGCATGGTCGGTTTCGAGGAAGGTGGTTTGGGAGAAGACATGTGGATTAGTTTTTCGACTTTTAGGTAATTGGTTGGACGGACGTAAGTGTCATGACTCATGAATCGTGATTCCTGAAGACAAATTTGCTTAATTAGGCCGGAGTCGACTTTCTTGGAAAGTTCCTTTTGTTCTCCCCTTTAATCCCGAGCCGCATTATTTGTTATTCTTTCTCCCGATCTGAATAGTTTTTTTTAACCAAATTTTAGTTTCTGATTTTAAAAAAATCTATATTTGTGCTGTTCTTAATTGTCCTTTTTTTTAACTATTTTTTTAAAAATTTTAAACTAAAATTAGGATTAACTGATTTTTAACTTTTTTTAAAATCAATTCTTATAAAAATCATAAGCTATTAAGAACAAGCTTTTTGTTACTTGTGAACTGTGCCTCTTTCCCTGGTGCTATCAACTTATACTCATTAATTATGGGTTAGAAGGTTTTATACAATTATAAATAACCATGATTATATTATTATAATCCACCTAGTTACATTGTAAAAATATAATTTTACAAGCAAATTGTAGCACATCTTTATCCCCAAAATATAGATGAAAACATTATGGCCCGTTTAGATTGATTTTCTGGGTATTATTCTGGAAAATTTTCACTCTTGGCGTTTGAATTGTTTGAAAACTTTTTCTGAACAGAATTTGAAGCAAAAAATACTATTTTTGTGAATAATTGTGTAAAAAGTTAAACAGGCTATTAGAAAATTTAGGACCGATTCAAACACTTTTTAAAAATAATTATTCACTATCCAAATAAAGTTTTCAAAAAAATTGCAAAAATTAAATATTTTCTCACATCTTTAAAAAGTCAACAAAAATTTTCAAATAAATTATTCTCAATGATTCTCTAAATAATACATACTTAAACAGGAGAGACAATGTGTGTGGTGTTAAAATGGCGCTCACAATCAATCAACATCAGGGGTTCATTTTTCTATCCGAATCAGTTCAGGCCACCAACTCTATTCTAGAATCCATTATGTGAGTGAGAATTGACAATGAAATTGGTGGACCGAGATTTATTTCGATGGTGCCGACACGCAACTAATACATAAGGGTTGTTATTGTTTTGTGGTTGGTTTACATCTAAGCACAAAAACATTATAGTACTTTTAAAATGTACAGTTTTATATTAAGCAAATTATTACCCTATCTCGATGATTGTGTATGCCGGATACTAAGTTTGAACCGTCAATTGTGTTTTACATCACATGCCTGATTTAACAACTGTTCGCGGGCCGTCCCAAAATAATATGTCTTTGGATGAATTATCAGTAAATTTACCAAAGTCGAACAAAATATCTCACATCCTTGAAGGAATTAAACTTGGTTCGCCTTTCATTTGGTAGCTTTTTAAATGAGACAAATGTAGAAACTAGAAATTCCTAAATGCTTGATTTTGACCATAATCAACTCAACTGGGTTGTCAGGAAAGTCAATAGCCTCTATTTTCTTATAACACAAGCTCATTTTCCTCCAAAGCATTTGAGGAGAGGAAGAAATGCTCATGGTCAGAAAGGCTATCTTCAAAATTTGATTGTAAACCAATCAAGTCTGAGTAATTTGGAAAGAAGTCCTAAACTGATTAAAAGAATAAAAAAAATTAGAAAGAAATCTAGCTTGAACAATTTGATTGGGGTAACTGGCCCAGATTTTCTCACCGCATCCCACCAATTTGGACGTCTGTTTTGTGCATAATTTCTAATTGATTTTTTTTTTTTAGGGGTGGGGAGGAGTGGAATTGGCGAACAGGTTTGGGTTCTGGGACGGACGGAAGAATCCGATATTAAAAATTATTCTTGCTAGTTGTCTAATCGCACTAAGTTCTGCAGACCTCAGTCTCCTATTCGCACAATTTCGAATTTATGTCAAATCAATAATTGAAGAGGAAAATGTGCCCATCTCACTATAAAATAAAAGCAACAAACAGAAAGAGAGAGAGAGAGAGCATCGTTTTCCTACTAATTTTTAACTTGATTAAGAAGGGCCTTCTATCTAATGTAAAACCAGTGGCTATTCTTGTTAAATAGCCTTAACGAGACTTTCCTACCATTTGTATTTATTAAAAGCTTTCTTAGCCGGCTAAGACTTGACCACATACCTTTGATTTAATTGATTATTATTCGTACTACCTACGCCAATTCCCTTCTTCTTTTTTTTTGTTAGTTTTTGTAGTTTTAGTTGAAGTCAAGTCATGTTTATTGATGATGTACAGCATATTCTCGGATTCTGATTAAGTGAGTGTATGATTTAAACTAAAAAAATCTTATAAAAGTATGCAAACATAAATTTTTTTTTTTTTTTTGCCTGTACTTCCAGCTGCTAATATATTTATTTCTATTTTCGATGACTCAAAGTTCAAGCTAGATGCCTATCTGGCTACATATATAATCTATACTATAGTTTGATTTATGAATTAGTTTTGTCTTGTGAACTTATAATCCTGTCACCATGATTAAGACATTAATAACTATTTATTCAAAGCCTTGAACAAGGTAGGCAAAGGGTTTGGGGATGCAAATTGAGTTTGTTAAATGTTGAAGGGCAAGAAAAAAAAAACACAATTACTCATGTTGACCCCATGAATGAATATGGATGTTAATTGCGTGACATTGTAATTACCAGTAGTAGTAAATCAAACACTGAAATGATGATGGTCAAAGTTCAAAAATGGAGGAGGATTAGCAGCAAGCAAGCGTGGCGATCTTGGACTTGATGAGCACGATTTTACCAAGCTTGAACAAGTGGCGCTGCTGATAAACCTTTTCATACTTCCATCCCAACTCCTCTCCACAATCCGAGCAGTACACGTTGGAAATCATATGTTTGCCGGTGATCAGAAACCGATCTGCTGCAGGCCCTTCCGCAACGTTCTTAACATGGGAAAATAGGAAAGCTCGACCTCGACGACCGGCCTACAATACAAATCAAAGTATACCCACCCATTTACAATGTCCGATTGAATGAAGAAGATTTCATCTAACACACTTTAAATATATGAATTAATTTCAAGAAACAGCACCATTACTTTTACGTATGTCAATATGTTAACTGACAGATCCCAGTGGTGTGGTATCCGAAAACAATTAAAGAAAACAAAATAAAATAAAAAAAAAACACTTTACCACGAAAGTTTTGGAAATAATATCGTCTTGAAGGCCTAGAACGGTTCTACATTTGAAGCAGCAGTAAAGTCGTGATTCAACCATTGACAATAAGTCGTTCATCTGATTCATGGTTAAATAGGAGTGATGATCAAAGCCTTCTCAACCTTTTTTTTTTTTTTTTTGTTTTACTGAGTTATAATGCTAATAACCTTTAAACTGCCCTAAATAAAATCCATTTTGCGTGTGACCATAATATTACAACAAATGAGTCCTCAAATATCCGGCAACTTTTCCCCACAAAAATATCCCGCAATTTACTGCGGAAAATGGAGCTGAATGCCCCCTTGATTTTTTTTTTTTTTTTCCAAAAGGATAATGCTTCGTGTATTTTCCTTATTTTTATTCCCTTGGTAAAATTGAAGATCAATCCAAATCCATCACGAATCTCCTTGTATCTTATTCTTTTGTTACTTAATGGAGTCTCCAATTATATATCATAGTACCTAAAGGCACTTTCGTTTCGAAATTCTCAATACCAAAAATGAGGTCCTTTTCCTTTTCTGATAAACTATATTGTTTTCCATAATAAAGCCTCTGATATCCTATATTGCATTACGTATTAGACTTCTATCGTATACGAATTCTCGTCTTATCAAAACCAGTATAAATATTACGAATGCCAAGAAATAAATTATGACATGGTGATCATTCTTTCTCATGTTCGCGAAAGAACAAAGCGTCACTATAGATTCTGCGACAAAAACACGTTCACATTGAAATGATTTAATGCAGCGACATGATGAATTTTTTGTGACTTTTGTTTTCACCCTGCACAACTATTTAAGCTTTTTGATAGGGAAAAAATTTTGTACAACAAACAAATGAACATCAACATGGGGTTGGCTCCTGCGTTCCGAGTACTATCACTGACAACACCACACTATTACAGGTGCATGAATGAATAGAGGGCACTGCATCATTTACAACTTGATTAGGAGGCTACCAGTTTTCCTCGACTATCTTAAATTTTTCGAGGACAACTTTTCCTTCCTTGTACTTCTGAGATTCCTGATAAGCCCTTTCATACTTCCATCCCAAGACCTCACCGCAGTCGGAGCAGTGAACGTCGGCCACCGTGTGGAGACCGGTAATCAGGTGTCGATCCTCTTTAGGCCCTGTAACAACGTTCCTAGCATGGGAAAACAAGAAAGCTCTGCCTTTCTTTGCCTGATTTAATTAATGAACCACAAGAGTGAAAATATAGTGTATGAAACTGGCTACTATGATTTACTAGTACCTTGTATCAAAACTCAATCTAAATAAAAATCCCGCAAGAAGACTAAATTACTTGCCTGAAAACATTTAGACACGATGTCATCGTGAAGAGCAACGTGGTTATGGCATTTATAGCAGCTGTACAATCTCGGCCCATCAACGGCCATGTTTGCCATCAATATGTAAGACCAGAAAAAGAAGCTCCAATTTTGGTGAAATTGATTTACAAATAGTATGATTAACGCTTTTTCAGAGATTTTTTTTTTAAGTGGAAATTTGGCTTATAACAAAAGATTCAAGCCAGTAGCATAGCAAGTTAGCTACAACGACCAAACAACTACTCATTATAATGTCAGGCCAATAGAAGTAAAATAAAAGATAGGGTAATCAAGATTCCAAAGCAGTGATATGATGTGGATCAAATAAACAATTCGGTGGCGATAGTGATGAGATGGATAAAACTTTGTTATACTCTAACCAATTAAAAAAAAGAAGAAGAAGTTATTTACATATACGTATTTAAATAAGCAGCAGTACATATTTAATTAATTTTAATCGTTTTATCGTGTGTCCATGTCCCTCAACTATTATTGGGACACTCAACTAAAAGGAAAACGAAAAAAATTAAAAAAGAAAAGAAAAGAAAAATTTTAACGGTTTACGGACCCTTGTCAAAAGAAGAAGAAGAAGTGAAAACATTGGAAACCACACACCAATTAAATACATGCGAGAGGACACTATTTTTTCTTGTCATGGGTTTGAAGCTGATGAATTGGGCTTTTGATGTAAGTTTGCCACACAAGCAGCCCATGTGCTATTCGGCGCTGCCCAAACACTCTCCAACCAGATATCCCGCCGCTGCCGCTGAAAATCCCCGGTTACATCAGCAGCACCGCCTCCGCTCTTCTTCTTCTGTCCGACTCTCCCCCACCACCACCCCCCCCCCCCCAACCCACAACACCCAAACCACACACAAAAAAAAAAAAAAAAAAAAACCCTTAAACAGTTTCCGGAGTGCAGGATCCTGAGTCATGATTGTTATTGTCAACCATAACTTGGACTACTGAGAAAACAATTTTTTTTTTTTTTTGCAAAGCTGGTAGGTAACCGAAAATTAACAACTTTTTTTCTTGAACATGTTAACGATATGGTATTGAGTATCAGGGCAGTTATTTTTTTGTGCATAAATCCTACCTTAGGGTAGCTTTGATATGCTAACAGCACTTAGTATTATGTTATTTTTTTCTTAAAAAAAGAAAGATTGCATTTTTATGGCATACAAACTCTTTACATGGTATACTCGAACCCAATTACTCTTGTTCTTTCGTGTCCGTAGCAAATATGAGTATTATCCAACAACTCCCAACCTATCTGCGAGTCGGTGCTTTTATTTTTATCCCATTTGCCTATTCTTTTGATTGATTTGGTGCATTTGTGTTTATGTCCTGGGGGATATCGGATAAGTACTATTTGTAGCTTGGTTGTAGATTGGAAGCTTTGGGAAGTTATTAGTGGCATTACGGTGGTGTTTAGTGGAGGTTTTAGCAAATCATGAAACCATTATGCAATTCTCCTTTCTGCTGAGTCCTTAGTGCTGAGTGCTCAACAGTTTTTATTTTGGCATTCTTACACTTTTATTCTGCTGAGGGTTATTTCATGTTGATCTTTCAGGTTCGTTTTGTAATTTATGGGCCTGATTTTGTTTAGGATTTTATTGGTTTGAGTTGTAGATTTCTTCAGCGTTGCAAAAAAGATCTTTTGACCTTTTATGTTGCGTTTCATTTTTCACTCTCAAATATTATGCCATATGTTTGTAAGTCGCGTTGCAGTGATGTTACCTAGTAATACATAGCATACACAGAAAAGGAAATGGAATTCAAAGTGATACAGAGCATCCACTGTCAAATGGAGTTTCGTTCCCCAAAATCTTGCAGATTGAAACCTGAGAGCATCTCTTTACTCATTTAAATCAAGGGGACACCCTCTGTTTTTTGCTTTTGGATCTATAATTGCTGGTATCCAAAATGCAATATTGATTTACAGCTACGCAAAGCATCTCATTCACTTATTTGAATAAGTTATTCTGTTATACCCATAATGTGAATATACAAGATGCAGAAGCATACATATTGGAAATAAAGAGTTTTAAAAATTCACTCTGTTGGGCGTATACTCTTCTAGGATTAGGAAGTAAGGTAAGGGGGAAGAAGAAACGAAAGAAGCATGCATATAAGAGACAGGAATGATATCCTCATCCTTTTTGACTCAACTCAAGGAACTTGTTTTCTTTTCTAATTATTTACATACCTCTGTTTTCCTTTCTTTCTGGGCATTATCTGTTGATGCTCTACTTTTGGTCGTTTGCTAATCTGTTCCTTTTTATTTTAAGTTGTCAATGAAACAGTTAAGTGAAGAAGATATGATAAAATTATGTTTGTCTTTCAAATTTTGTTTTCCCACGTTGCAGTCACACATATAGTAGATTATCCTACAAGCGACTGCAATGGAATTTTGCCCAACTTGTGGCATGTTATTGCAGTATGAGTTGCCGCACATGGACCGCCCTGCCAGATTCTTCTGTCCAACATGCCCATACGTATGTCACATAGATAGTAAGGCAAGTCGTACTAGATCTTTGTTGAGGGTTTATTTAATATTTGTTTACATGTTCATTGTGTCATTGCTGAGTTATCAATGCTCTTGTCAGGTTAAAATAAAAAGAAAGCATCGTTTGGTTAAGAAAGAGATAGATCCTATCATTTCCAAGGATGACGAGCTTGAAAATGCACCAGAAACGGAAGGTTAGTTTTTGCCGTCCTCTTCTGTAATTGAAGTTAAAAGTGATCTCAGTAACCGGGTATCTGCCATGCTCTGTTTGGTCAATTGTTGCATTCTTGAGAAGTATCATAGAGCTTCAAGCATGCTTATTTATTTATTTTTCATATCCATTGCATGTTTCTTATGTCATTTGCAGCATTGTAATTGTTACTAATCTCTCTAGATTGCTTTTTAGGTTTTTTTCCCCCCTTGCCATCCATCGGCTGGGAGAAAGTTAATTAGAACTTTAATTGCTAAAGTTTCTTGTAGATGATATTTTCAGATCCAAAATCATGTCTAAAAGCTATCATGATTCCTGTGTGCTACATTAGACCACTGCAATTTTAAGCTTGGCAAAATTAAGACTGAAGATTGTGATGGAAGCGTATAAACTACTTAAACTTCAATAGGGCTAAAATGTAATGTTGCACTTTGATACTGATTCTCTATTTTTTTTCTCCAGCTGCATGCCCTAATTGTGGCAATCTGAAGGCAGCCTTTCATCAAACTCAGACCAGATCTGCTGATGAGCCGATGACAACATATTATACATGCAAGAAATGTAGGCATAACTGGAAAGAAGACTAACCCTGCAATTTAAGCAGGATTGGTTTGCTTATTGCTCGTATTCCCTGTTACTATTGGAGGGCTTTTTACCATGTTATAGTTCTATTTATTAAACATTAGGCATCTTGGTGTTTACGAAAAGGCTCCGTGTCTACCTGTTGTGCTGCTTTAAATCATCTATACTTGCATCTTCCTTCTCTCTCCTCTATTCTGTTATGCTAACTGAAAATGAAGAGCTAATCCCTCTATAATTAATTGTAACGATCATCGTTGTGAAAACATGCTTAGGTGCAAATTGTGCTTTTTTATCTGATTGTTGAAACTTGTTTTTGGCTTGATATTTGTTTTTGGTCACCCATCTCTTGTTGGCATTGTCAATGGTATGAGAATTAAACTATGCTTATGCCGAGAACGAAAGGAATTCCTATCAAAATCTCTGTCCAATTTTTTTTATCCAATTATATCTAATGTAAAATTACGTCGTATCAATGTAAAATTATGTCCCATCAATGTGAAATTACATTAATATGATATAATATAGTTTTACATCAAATACGATTAGACTCCAAAAAAGTTGAACAGAGGATGTGAACCGGTTGTGAAGAGTATTGCTTTGACTAATACATAAGAATTGGAATGTGATCTATAGTCTCTCATCCGAGAGCAACCCTTCAAGTTAGCAATATCATGTGAATTAATTAAGAGCGAGCGTACGGGGAATATGGCATTGGAGTATTGCATTGACTAATACATAAGAATTGGAATGTGATCTATAGTCTCTCATCCGAGAGCAACATTTCAAGTTAGCAATATCATGTGAATTAATAAAGAGCGAGCGTACGGGAAATATGGCATTGGAGGGACAATTTTAAAATGAACAGAAACTAGATAGATAACCATTCTGGCAATTTTAACCCTAAAGTGAGAAAAATGAACAGAATTCAGGAGACTATATACAAAAAGTATATTTATGTGATCTTCAACCCTAAATTAATAGGGTGCAATAGGACAATGCCCGTTAAGTGCTTAAAGGAGGTGACATCTAATATGGGAGGTTCCAGGCTACTTGCTCACAAGCCTTTAAAGACACCTTTGCTGGGTATTGAAAACCACCATAAACAACTTAAGAATACAAACAAAAAACATTCATTTGTTCTTGTTCAATGAACTGCTAATTTCTTTTTTGTCATCCATCTCTTCCTGGTGACTTCAATTGCCTCCTCCCTCATTCTAGATAGTTTTTGAAGCCATTGTTGATATTGCGTGTCAATTGCATCCAACTCTGTCTTCAACTCGGTTTCATGATTCCTCTCCAATAAGGACAAAGATGAACAGCAGCTTGTCAGATTTGCAACTTTAGGAACAGTACTTAGGTCTGTGAAACTTATTCCAGGATTCTTTACAACTTCATTCCAAGGTACATGCTCTAGACCACCCCAATCATTTTCCTGCATCTTACATTCGTCATAATAGAAATCCCTAAAGTCCATCTCAGATGCTGGTGCGCTATGATCTTTGCAGACCTCACTGATAACATAATCAAGAGATTCAGCAAAGTTCTCATTTTTAAGTGAGGCATCCTCAGCCATTACCTCGGAAGTTACTGATCCTTGAGATTCTTCATCATCCAATGTCGCTATAGGTTGTAGGAAGTCAAGTGCAGCACGAGGAGACATATCACTAGGATAAACACCTAGGTTGCCTTTATTAGATAGTACACTTATTCGAAGATTGTTATTGACCTTGGTATGATTATCTGGCCTGGTTGCCAACTTGGCAGGAGAACCACTTGGGGTTGGAAACCATGGACTCGCAGTTTTCAAGCCAGTTGCTGGAATGCCTTCGTACATGCTTCTCCCCACACTCGAATAATCATCAGACGAGGGTCTCCAGCCAGGCAAAATTCTCATAATTAGGTAATCAATAAAATCTGCAATGAAAGCGACATCATGATCTGCTAATGACAGTTGTTCCACCATCTCTCCCGCGACTGAGAGTGCAGTGTCAGTGTCAAGGTAGAAAAGAAAGTGTATGTTCTTGACCGGGCCTGTAGCTCCAAAATAAAAACTAAAATATGATGGAAGCGCAAAAAAAAAAAGAAAAAAAAGAAAAAAGGATTATGTTGTACAACACCAACACAGGGTAGGAGAAATAATAGTTAGGCACATACCATGGAGGTCTGCTATTCGCAGAGTCAATGAGATTGAATTATCATCATTTTTCTTCCCCTTCAACCTGAATTCCTTGTTCTGATGCATCCGCTGAAATTCCAGAATGGGACTATGTGGACTTCCGGAATTGGAGTCTATGCATAGGGACTGACTATATTCGGTATCTATATCCATTGAATGAGGTTCACATTTCAGTAAACTTAACGATCTAGAAATTTGGTTAGTTAACTTTAATGGATCACGAAGTGGTTCATTTATATTGACGGCTTCTAGAAATGGATCTCTAAGAAGCTCCTTGGCAGGCAATCTCCTAGACGCTGGAAGCAAGCATTTCTCAATGAACTCCTTGACTTTTGGGTCGCTCACATTGCCAAGAGAAGCTGGTTTAACACCCTGAATTGAAAACAATATGTAAATGCCCATGAATTAATTTTACGCACGTAACACATGATAGGTGGTACTGGCTGCATGCCAAGTGGAATTTGAACTTACAGAGGTAACTCTTTTAAAAATTTGTGCTGGATTTTTGCATTCAGCATAAGGATACTCCAAAGTGACCATTTCCAGCATGCACATTCCGAACGAGTATATGTCGACTAATTCATTATATTCCTCTTCGTAGAGTTCTGGAGCCATAAATTCAGGGGTTCCTAACCAGAAAACACATAAAAGTGAGCACATTGTGAAGTTAAACTTCTGTTTTAAAATATGTAGATAAAAGAGATTGTCAAACCAATAACACTCTTTGCAGTAGGCTTCTGCAAAACAGTTGCCAATCCAAGGTCTCCAATTTTGACTTCCCCCTGATTTCCATTCACAAAAATGTTATCACATTTCAAGTCGCGGTGAATGACAGGTGGGTTCTGACTGTGAAGATAATCTAAACCTCGTAGAATCTGCCTGGCCCAATTTTTTATAGCCTTCATATCAACACTTCTGTGCCTCTTACGATATCTATGAGCCAAAACGCACACATCTATAACCACTCACTATAAAAATGCCAACAAAAAAAAAAAAAGAAAAAAAAAACTGAAACTGTTTAAAAGACTCACTGCCTCAGGCTCCCAGATGTGAAGAGCTCAGTAATCATGTTTATTGTCTTCTTCTTATCATCAATCCACGAATCATAGAACTTCATTATATTTTCATGTTTCAACTGTCTAAGCAAATGAACCTCAGAATATAGTTTCTCCAAGTCCTCCGGCGATCTTAACACATCAGCAATTTTAATTCGGTTCCATGCCACTTCTATTCCTTCTAGTTGATCAAAAGCCTTGTAGCTACAAAAAGATCAAGAGAAAAAGGTGCAATCAAACAATTTAATGAATCAGAATTTCATAAAACAACATGAGTCACTTTCTTTACAATTCCGTGGTCAAGCAACAAAGAGAGATAGAGAGAGTTCCAAGAGCATACACAGTCTTGAACGCCCCCTTGCCCAAGACTTCATTGTACTGCAAAACAGGGTCTATAAAAGCATGAATGTTTGTTTGAGTATGGAAACAAATCAACAATATAAAATTTTCGCGTTAAACACCATAAATTACGTAAAGTATCTCCTGAATAAAAACATTCAGATAAAATCTTGACATACAGAAATTCTTACAGACTCGAATATCATAGTAAAGAATTTTTACCCCTTCCCAAATCGAAATCCACAAAATGATGCTTGCTAAAAAACTTGTAATTACTAGAAGATCATTGCTTTTTATAACAATTATAGTGCACTCAATCAATAGTTTATAGGTTGCAAATGCACTTTAAAAGCACATACTACTTTATCAACCAGAAGAATCAACCCAAAATAATGGCCTCACAGCAACAACATTTAATAAAGGAAGCATGCTACCAGGATAAAAATGTACCCGAAAGTATCGACCCCTAGGGTCTTTCTCAACATAGTCAAGGAGCTCAGGGTCGGGCAGCTCATTAAATTTGCCATTGGCTTTCTCTACATGATGAAGGAGCTCAGGGTCAGGTAGCTCATTGGCATTTCCATTGGTTTTCTCTACATGGTCAAGAAGCTCGGGGTCAGGCGATTTATTAATATTATTGGCAATATTGGCTCTCTCGACATGGTCAAGGTCAGATAGCTCATTAACATTGACATTGCCATTATTGCCTAGCAATTGATCTTCTTTCTCACCGACAGAAGATCGAATTAACTTCCCATTCCCATTTTCATTTTTATCTCTAGGGAGAGGTAATCCCAAACCGACAGGACCGAAACAACTCATCACAAACACCAAACAAACGGAAGTGAAAAAGACAACCAGGATCGATTGAAACCGAAAGAAGAAGAACAAAGAACACAAGAACAAGAACAAGAACATGAACATGAGTAATGAATGCGGCCAACTAAAATGATAATGAAAGATCAAAGAATGAGGCCTCCCACTCCCAGGGTATTGCATTGGATTGCTCAGGAAAAGGCCTCGGAAACGATGTAAGAGGAATTAGGAAACCGAATGCCGATTGCATGCGACTAAGAAGTCGGTGGCGGCATCGACATCCGATATCCAAAAAAGCATTAACAACTTCCACGGCACCGGCAGTAGATGCAAAACCAACGACGTAAGAAGACGAAGACAACCATGTGGATATGAAGAAGATGAAGATCATTCCATTCCTAAAAACCCACTTCCCATTTTCCTCTTCTACTAATAATGGTGCTTCATCTTCTTCCGCAGCGACCAACAAACCTCTTATTAATTTATGACGTACTATTTATGCACCTTTTCTTCTATCATAACTGTACAACATTATTATATTCTCTAATACTACATATCCTATGTAGAATCAAGTCAGACCCATAAAAAAGGGTTGTTGGAATATATGGATGGAGAAGATGAAGAAAGAAGAAATTTATAAAAAAGAAAAATTGAAAGGGAAAATGTGTAGGGGGGAATTGGAAGGCAGATGTTGCTTTATTTATTTATTTAGTGATTCTAATCTTAATGGGAAGGGGAAAGAAAAGGGGATGAGAAAGGGAAGAGGTTGATTTATTGGAAGGGAGGGTAGGGTGACAGATTAGGAGGGAATGCTGTAGGTGCGATAGAGAAGGGTTGAACACACACTTGTGCGATGGGGTTTGTTGAATTCAAGTATTCAACATGGATAGATATTTCGAAGAAGAAGATTTACCAGAAAAAAAAAAAAGGAAAGAAAGAAAGAAAGAATAAGCGCTATAGAAGTTTCTGATTTGCATGGGAGACTGCAAACTGCTAACTAACAAATCTATTCTCATCATCTCAAATCTCAATCTAAACCAGCTGTGTTTTTTTTTTGGGGGTTCAAGAAACCTAGTACTACCGTGTTTTTTGGCCTATGGGTGACCTGAATTTCATTTATATATTTATATTTGGAACAATGCTGTGGTGTCTGCCTTTCTTTTCTTTTTTTTTTTGTTAGTATATAGTTCTTGATTGATTCATAATAATTTTTTTTGTCAATTAACATAAATTGAAAAGAAGAGACTACAAAAAAAAAAGTGTAAAAACAAATTAAATGCTCTAAAATGAATAACATGCAGAAGAGAAGAAAGAGAAATGAGAAGGAGAAGAATTTGATAATACAAACCACTTTTAGTTCCAAGTTGGCAGTAGTAAATCTAAAAAGAAAGTAAATCTATTACGTTGATTAATACAGAATTTATTAGGTAGTAAGAACATGTATTGGAAACAATCGTAAATGAAAGTGAAACATTCAATCTAGTATACATAAAGTACAAAGATTTAATTCCTTTGGCGACACAAAGAATTAAAAGATGAGAGAAGTATATATAAATTCGTATGGAATTGAAGAAATGTGTAATAAATAAAAATAAAAAAAAAAGAATGGTAGATGCAATCAAGAGTGACAAAGGATAGTTGAGAAAGAGTAGGACAATAAAATCAAAGTGATAAATTAATATTTTTTTTAAAAAAAAATAGTGGAAAAAAGAAGGGAGAAGTGCGGTGAGCGTGGATCGAACACGCGACCTTCAGATCTTCAGTCTGACGCTCTCCCAACTGAGCTATCCGAGTTTCAAAGATTCAGCGATTGTACATGTGTGGAGAAGTTGCAGCGTCGTGGTGTGCCTGGTCATCACAGCAGTCTGGTCTAATATACTCAAAAGATTCCGGCTTTACTGCGGGAGACGCCAATTTTAATTGTAGACGACGACCAAGGCCTTGGTTGCCACTAACTTTGTTTTGTCCTCCATGGAACAGTAGCATCCGTCGCCAGTCACCAACAAACACAGAAGGACACACAAACTAGTACGGATATCTATAAATATCATATCAACCAAATCCCTTTCTTTCTTTCACCAGTTCACTTACTAACACAACTGTCCGTCGGTGACTTTTCTTTCTTCTTCTTCCATCCCCACAAAGAGAAAAAAAAAAAAAAAAAACAAAACAAAAGTATGGAAACCAGGAGGAGGATAAAAGGAGCCAAAGCCAATCTGGAGACGACCTTGAGGAAAGCATGGTACCATTTGCGGCTATCCGTTCGCCATCCCTCTAGGATTCCCACCTGGGATGCCATAGTCCTCACTGCCGCTAGTCCCGAGCAAGCCCAGCTCTATGATTGGCACCTCAACCGTGCCAAGCGCATTGGCCGCATTGCTCCCTCTACTCTCACCCTCTCCGTCCCTGATCCCCACGGCCAGCGGATCGGTTCTGGCGGCGCCACTCTTCATGCTATTCTAGCCCTTGCCCAGCACTACCAGCACCTCAGTCATCCGCCTCCTCCGGTACTCAAACTACCTACCCCAATTCCATTACTTATTGGTTTGTACAGATTATTAACAAAAGTTAAAAACCTTACTTTAATAGCTAAATTGTCTAGGCGCGGGTATTAGCATCTCACTAATTAGTATACGATCCCCTCCACCGTTAGGGAAGACGATTCCTGTGCGGACTCATTGACTTCCAATTGATGTCTTTCAATTTTGATTAGTCTCTTCTTTACTTGCTAATGGATTTCGTAAATAACTGGTCTTGCTGGTTTTTGTACAATTTTTAATCCACCATTCTAGTGCTTAACAACCTTTGCATTTTTAAATTGAAAGATTTATTGAGTTCTAGTAGAAGTTATATGACATTGGACTCAAGATTGTAATGATTGACTTACTTATATCTCGAATCTTTTTGAAATGGCTTAAAAATTAACATCTTTCCACGTTTTCAAAGTTGATCTAGTTCAGTTTACTGGAATTTGGAAAGCTGAAATTATTGTTTTTTCATCTTCTTCTTTTTTTTTTTAATGTTGGAAATAGTGATTTCCACTATTATAGTACAATTAAAGCAGAAGACACATTACACACCAACATGAGCAAGGTAGTTGGAAGAAGGCTCTACTTCTTTCATATTTCTCTGAAGGCCTTTTTTTTTTTTTTTTTTTTTTTTTTGGGTCAATACAATATGCTCCCATATTTGTACACCAAGATGTTTAAACAAATATGTTGGCTTAATGGGGTTTAGCATTTTGGAAGATTTGTTTTTGTTTGTTGTGATGTATACTTAGAGATTTACCTACATATCTTTTGAGTGAGGAGAGATTTTGGGAGAGGAAAAAGAGAAACCCAGATAAATTTGCTTGTCCACTACATGGACATGATGAAGAAGAATTCAGTACGTTTGATACAGAAGTAATTTATTCTGAGACAAGATGTGATTTAGAACATTTTGTTGATCCTAAGTGGTATTTTCATTGTTGACTTTTAGTTGCTGCTTTATTGGTCAAATATTTAATGTGTCATCTGCAGGTAACTAATGCAAGCAGCTCCAATTATGTACCTTCTGCCTTGCCATTGGCTGAATTGTTTGCCAAAAAGCATATCTTGTTACTTCATGCTGGAGGTGACTCTAAAAGGGTCCCATGGGCTAATCCCATGGGAAAAGTTTTCCTTCCACTTCCTTATCTGGCATCAGATGACCAGGATGGGCCAGTCCCTCTGCTTTTTTATCATATACTTGCAATTGCTTCTTGTGCCAGACAAGCTTTTAAGAATGAAGGTTATTTTTGTGTGTTTGTCATTTTCGTGTAATCTTTTGATATATGTTTCCTTGTTTGGAAACTGTGTAGTTTGTCGCTTGTTACTTCCTGCCTGTATAATAGAGTCCTTTGATGTAATGCTGACCGTACCCTTCATGCAGGTGGATTATTCATCATGACAGGGGATGTTCTTCCTTGTTTTGATGCTGGCACCTTGGTCCTTCCAGAGGATTCCTCCTGCATAATCACTGTTCCAGTTACTCTTGACATAGCATCCAATCATGGTGTTATTGTAGCATCAAAATCTGGGATATCGGATGAAAGCTTTTCCATCAATTTAGTGGAGAATCTGCTTCAGAAACCCAGCTTAAAGGAGCTTGTTGACCATCAGGCAATTCTAGATGATGGTAGAACATTGCTTGATACAGGAATAATTGCAGTTCGTGGTAAAGCATGGGTGGATCTTGTAATACTTGCCTATTCCTGCCAACCAATGATTTTGGAGCTTCTGAAAAGCAATAAAGAAGTGAGACACATCATTCATTATTTGTCAAGACTTTTGGTTGCACTGACTTTTGCACATAGTTGAGATGATTGCTTCCAATGCATCACTCCGTCTGCTGGATGTTATGTTCTGGCTAAAATCTCATGCAATCACTTAGTATTCCTTGTCAAGTTGTTAACTTGTATACATCTGTTTATATGCTTTTAATGTATATATAATTGCGAAAATGCCATTATTTTTTTAAACCAGTGATACTCTGTCTGTTTTATGATGGTTCTTAACTCTATTTATATTGTTCTTTTCTCTTCCACTTTCAATCATTAAATTTTTGTTTGCAAATACGTTGCAGCATGTAAACTAGAAAATATTATAGTCCACAGGTATTTATGTGGTCGCACAAAGTACTTCTGTCTGTAGTGCTTGGCTTGAGAGCTTGTATTATTTTAGTAAAGACATTAATTTGATTTGTTGTGAAACTACTGCTTCAATCTTAATTCTGGTATCTTTTGCATTCTTGCAAGTGCAGCTTTCTGAATCTTGGGGTGTTAAGTCTTATTACTTGTGCAGATGAGCTTATATGAAGATCTTGTGGCAGCTTGGGTACCAGCAAAGCATAAATGGTTACAACCACGCCCTCTTGGTGGAGAGATTGTCTGCAAATTAGGAAAACAAAATATGTTCAGCTACTGTGCTCGTAGGTTGAATCTTAGTGAATATATCATGATGTTAGTAATGTCGCAAGTAATTATGCTAATATGTTCTTATTCATAGTGTTGCCTAATCTTAGTTGTTCTTGTTCTAATTGTTTTGGGTTTGAGAATTTTTGCCTTTGAAATATCTTGTTTGTGCTCATGGCATTTATATTTAATAAAAGTGATGTATAGGTCCTTTGGTGATACTCTTTTTATACTTTTTGACAGATGATTTCTTATTCTTGCATTTTGGAACTTCCAATGAAGTTTTGGATCACCTGAGTGAAACTGGTTCAAGGCTTGTTGGTCGAAGGCACCTAAGTTCGATCCCAGCTACCACAGTATCCGATATTGCTGCCTCTGCAATAATCCTTTCAAGCCAAATAAAATCTGGTGTCTCTGTAGGGGAAGATTCTTTGGTTTATGATTCCTGCATTTCTGGTGGGGTGCAGATTGGTTCGCAGTGTATTGTTGTTGGTGTGTGTGTGCCTGGAACTGACATTGCATTGGCTGAAGATTCATCCAAATTCATGCTTCCAGATCGTCATTGCCTCTGGGAGGTTCCCTTGGTAGGGTACACCGAAAAGGTTATTGTTTACTGTGGTCTCCATGATAACCCTAAAAATTCACTTTCAAAGGATGGGACTTTTTGTGGGAAACCCTGGAATAAGGTCTTAGGTGATTTAGGTATTCAAGATACTGATCTCTGGAGCTCAGAAGAAACACAGGAGAAGTGCTTGTGGAATGCAAAAATATTCCCTATTCTTCCATACTTTGAGATGCTTAAAATGGCAACGTGGTTAATGGGCTTGAGCAATCAAGCAGATGAATCTTTGCAGTCAAACTGGAGAAGGTCACAGCGTATCAGTTTAGAGGAGTTGCATAGACTGATTGACTTTTCGCAGATGTGCTTAAGTTCTAGTAAGCATCAAGCAGATCTTGCAGCTGGAATTGTTTCTGCTTGCCTTAATTTTGGCTTGCTTGGGCGCAACGTATCCCAGTTGTGTGAAGAAGTTCTGCAAAAAGAAGGTGGAGTGGAGATATGCAGAGAATTTCTTGCTTTGAGTCCCAATCTTCAAGCTCAAAATTCTCAGCTCCTTCCTAAAAGCAGGGCATATCAGGTTCATGTTGATCTTCTCCGAGCATGCAATGATGAGAAGAAAGCATTAGAAGTCGAGAACCAAGTCTGGGCTGCAGTTGCTGAAGAAACTGCTTCAGCAGTAAGATATGGCTTTAAAGGTACAAGTAATCTTTTGACAATTTTATTATTGTAATTCAAGTCAAACAATCATAAGAAACCTGCAATCAAGTATATATTGCCCCTCTCCACCAATCAATGATCTGAGAGTGAACTACCAATAAGAGAGGCTTAAAAGAATTGCAATCGTCTTTGTATCACTAATTCTTTGTGATCTTCTCAGAAAATCTCTTTGAATCCTCCAGTCGGTCATCTAAGGAGGGGCATTGGGCTAATAACTTCAGTGGTCATCCAGATCAGTCTTTCTGCTCCAAGATGGTGAGGGTGGAGTTACCAGTTCGTGTGGATTTTGTTGGGGGTTGGAGTGATACACCTCCATGGAGTTTAGAGCGTTCTGGTTGTGTCTTGAACATGGCAATAACATTGGAAGGGTCTCTTCCCATTGGTACAGTTATAGAGACCACTAAAACAACAGGGATATCAGTTAGTGATGATTCTGGACAGCACTTGCATATTGAAGAATTTTCCTCCATTGCAGCGCCATTTGATAACAGTGATCCCTTTCGCCTTGTCAAATCTGCATTGCTTGTAACGGATGTAATCAATGGAAAACTACTTCTCTCCAGTGGCTTGAGAATCAGGACGTGGGCCAATGTTCCTCGTGGTAGTGGTTTGGGGACTTCCAGCATCTTGGCAGCTGCTGTTGTTAAAGGACTTCTGCGAATAAGTGACGAAGATGAGAGTACCGCAAATGTTGCCAGACTTGTTTTAGTGTTGGAACAGCTTATGGGTACAGGAGGTGGCTGGCAAGATCAAATCGGGGGTCTATATCCTGGAATTAAGTGTACTTCCAGTTTTCCTGGAATACCATTGCGGCTCCAAGTTGTTCCCCTCTTGCCTTCTCCTCAGATGATAAAGGAGTTGCAACAATGACTTCTTGTGGTATTTACTGGTCAAGTAAGCAAGTTACTTCTTTCTGCTCTTCTGTTTAATTATCTCTTAGGAAGATAAATATTTGTGGTGAAACTAAATTGCTGGATTAATTCTAATTTCATCCTCTCAAAAGAAGAATAGTAAGAATCGTACAAGCAGAAGAAAAGTTATTGAGATTTTTATATTGGAGGGCTTAATTATTCTTGGTCTGTGATTGTACTCTTAGTTTTAATTTAGAATTGTTTTAACATGGTGTATCATATGTAGATGCAGCCAAAATTCCTAGGTTAAGTTTGACTGTGAAAGTTAACTGATAATTTGGCATTGATTGTTTCTGCTGTGTGTTTGAAAATTAAGTCACGACTTGGTGTTTATAATCTGCCACATAATTTTGTTGCCCTTGGATCTCAAGAAGATTGTGCCACTTACTGAGCTTTTCTAGGTCACAAATTGGCATTAATAATTTGCTAGCATTACTACACTGTAATAATTTTTCACCACCTCTGATTTTGGTGGTGCTTTCTAAGATTATAGTTCATTGCAATGGATGAACAGGTCCGACTTGCACACCAGGTGCTTCACAAAGTGGTGACTCGGTATCTCAGACGGGACAATCTGCTAGTATCCAGCATCAAGCGTCTTGCTGAACTGGCAAAAATTGGGAGGGAAGCTCTGATGAACTGTGATGTAGATGAACTTGGAGACTTGATGATGGAAAATTGGAGACTGCATCAGGAACTTGATCCGTATTGCAGCAATGAATTGGTTGACAGGCTCTTTACATTTTCTGACCACTATTGCCGTGGGTACAAGCTTGTTGGTGCTGGAGGTGGTGGCTTTGCCTTGTTGCTGGCTAAAAATGCTGAATCTGCCAAGGAGCTCCGACGCTCACTAGCTGAAAACTCCAGCCTTGATGTGAAGGTATACGATTGGAACATAGTCTTAGAAAGCTAGTTGGAAGGTAGCATATTGACGCTATACATATACATCGTCATCATCATTATTATTATTATTTTGATCTATGTAAATTCAGAGCGCATACATGGAGCCCTTGTACGACAATGGGAATGATGTATTGCTAAATTTAAATTGAAAGGAAAATTCACACACGACTCTTTCTTCTTTGCTTATCATGGAGTATAATTTTAGTTCAATTGCTGATTTGGTAGCTGCGCTTTCAAGAACACTGGGAGCATGCATATTATCCTATTTGTTTTCATATTTTGCTTTGAAAGGCTGCAATTTTCTAAAGCTGAAGAAACATGATCCTTTGTCTTCAAAACTGGATTTGTAGATGGGAGGTGCTCAGTCTGCATCTTTGTTATGCATTTAAAACTTATATAATATCTGTGTATTTTTCAAACTTAAGAGAGTGAAATGCTGTTTCAATCAGTTTATTCTCATCAGAAGTTTGTTTATATCAGAGCCTGCTACGTGAGTGAACCATTACTTATCTACTACACTTGCAAAAGCATTAAAGGGTTGGTTAGGAATCGTCAAGGTTAACTAACCTATATTTGACTTTAAAGTTCTAACCAGAACCATAACCTACTACTCTACCAATTTGTCAAAAGTGGTAAATAATACCCGACCTTCCTTTTCATTTGTTTCCTCGGATTCTCTCGAGAGAAAGTGACCAATCATTGTGACTTTATTTAAGTGGCCAATGCAAACTGCAGAAATCGTGTTTTGAGGCAAAGCAGGACTTTGCCAACTGGGTGACATTCCCGTTTTCCTCCTCGGATACCAATCCATTGCCAAAGCAAGCAAGGAATCAGAACGCTACTAATATTGATGGGGAAGGACGAGCAAAGCAAAGAAAATGAAGAGACCACCCACCCTTTCCAGAAACAAACAAACACTACAGGGACCAAACTGCAATATTCCCCATTTCACGTCTCACCCAATCCTCCACCACCAAAAATTTTCACCATTCCATACAAGAGTCTGAAAATTAAAAAAAAAAAGACTTACTATTTCTACTACTGTCTAGTCGAGAAAAGGAACAAATATGCACAAACAAAGGGTGTCGGTCATCATAATCATCATCATTAATGCTTATTAATTTAAGTACAAATGTGTCTACTGGTAACGGTTGTTGAGCAGATGCTGCGGTGAGCCTATCATCATCTTCCTTCATCCACATCCAATTTTTTGCTTTCTCATTGTTGGGATAAAGAAACGGTGAAATGTGCCTCTTTGCCTCAAAATTTTCCCCTTTTCTGTGGGGGCTTAATTTAATTCATTTTCCTTGATGGGTTTGGCTTACAATTGCCACATATTATATTAGTAAAGAAAAGAGTGCAATTTGACTTTGCTTAAATTGAACAGAAATGGGGTTGCTCACAAACAGAGTGGAGAGAAGTGACATTAGAGCAGGTGATCATATCTACACTTACAGAGCTGTCTTCGCTTACTCCCATCACGGTAAGAAACAACAATGCCCCTCCTTTTTCTCTTCTTTTGTATTCTTGTTTTGCTTTTCTGTGCAGAAGAATTGACGGGTTGATTTTGGATGTATAAAAAAGCTACAATGTAGGTTCTCCTTGCGCGTTTAATTTTTTTTTTTTTTCCGATGAAAGATTGAAGCTTGCAATGGATAATTTTCATTACCCAAAAAAAAAAAAAAAAAGCCTTAAATTTGACTTGTGAAGTATTTCTGGTCTTCAGAAGTCTAAAGCATACATTACACGCTTCTTTTAGATATTTGGAGTTCGAAGTTATTGTTTTCACTTTCTTATCGTTTCACTATAACAAGATTTGATGTCAAATTTCTGTTGTTGACAGCTTACTTCACAGCAAGTATGCTTTGCATTTGTTACTGTTCTTTTTTTTTGTAGTTTTTCCATGTGATTCTTGTGACTCAATAATACATATCAGGCATTCAATTCTGGCTGGAATTATGTTAATAGCTGCGAATCCTTAATGCGATTAACCTTTTGGCAATGCAATTGATCAAATCTTACTCACCATTAAATTATACTCTTGTTTAATTTCCAAGGGAAGGATCTTTCTCCTCCCAGCATTGTTTGTAGTCTTATTCTTTACTGATTCAGCATGGGACTAACTGGGATTTGAATTATATGTTTATTTGATAAACTAAACTTCATTCCTGCGAAAAAGCTGAATAAGTTAGATTCATATCTGAAGTTTCTTTCCAATTAATGGCTCTCGAGTTTGCACGCTTTCCTATCAGTTTTTGTTCCTAATGGTGGGAGAGAGAGAAGACGTGCCCCCTGGCTCCGGGGGGGGGGGGGGGGGTTTGTAGCTGTGAATTTATGATTTGTACATGTACACAATGATCTAATTTTTTCACTTAGTCTGGTAATTAACTCATATGTGGAGCAAAGCATGCTCTAGTAATACAACTGGTCTCCGTTGGAGGATAAAAATAAGCGAACTAGTCCACAAAATTATTTAGCATCATATCTTTTTGATTTGTCAATTAATTCCAAATAATGGTGACACAAGGTCACCATTGATATTATCATCCCCTTTTCCATGAATGTTTAAGAGCCTGATTTGCTGCATGCTAATTATTAACATCACACGAACTATACTAGGTTGAGAATCCATTGTAAATGAAAACAATTTATGACCCTGTTTCCTATGGCGATCTATTTCCCTTCGTACATCCATCAGCATACTTTCTGTAGAACATGTGAATGCTAAATCCAAGCAGCTCGTTTTATGAGGAAAGTTAGTTTGTGATAAGCATCTCTGAGAGATAAATCACAAACAATCTATTTATCAATTATCATCATTATGGGAATACTTGTTTAGTGTGGCAATGTGCAAAACAGGCAAAACAGGTTCTAGAAAATAAGTCATAACTTTGACTGCCAGGAAAGTTTCAAAGAGCTGCCAGGAAAGAAAATAGGTCGTAGAATCTGTGCTCATACTTGGGTAATTTTCTGAGATATGTCGAATTGTTTAGTTAAGCTGGCAGTGCAATTACTTTTGGAATCTCTAATTTCTCTTGATGCTAAGACCTGTCTATATCTGGTCTGCATGGCTATGTTCAATGTATTAATATACTAATACAATGATGTTTAAAACATGTGATGATACAGGTATCTTTGTTGGGGGAAGCAAAGTGGTTCATTTTACCCGTGTTAAAACCTGTACGCATTCTGATGCTGAAATGACACCTCTCCTTTCATCCTGTCCAACATTTCCTGACTGTGGATTTAGGCAGCCAAAGAGTGGGGTGGTACTTTCATGTCTAGATTGTTTCCTGCGGAATGGTTCCCTCTACTCTTTTGAGTATGGAGTAACCCCATCTGTTTTTCTTGCCAAAGTACGAGGAGGCACTTGCACAACTGCAGCATCTGATCCACCTGAAACGGTCATTCTTCGGGCAATGTTTCTTCTGCAGAATGGATTCGGGAATTATGATGTGTTTCAAAACAACTGTGAGGACTTTGCTTTATACTGCAAAACAGGTCTCCTGACAGTTGACAGTCTGGGGGTCGGAAGAAGTGGGCAAGCTTCCTCTGTTATTGGTGCTCCATTAGCAGCACTGCTTTCCTCTCCTCTGAAGCTGCTAATGCCTAGTCCTGTTGGTGTGGCTACT
This sequence comes from Mitragyna speciosa, assembly GCA_024721245.1. Taxonomy (NCBI): domain Eukaryota; kingdom Viridiplantae; phylum Streptophyta; class Magnoliopsida; order Gentianales; family Rubiaceae; genus Mitragyna; species Mitragyna speciosa. Next base: position 249,144 of record CM045558.1, read on the forward strand.
GTAACAGCTGGGATGTATTGTATGAGCAGGTACGCCACTGATATTGGTGTTCGAACGGATGTCATCAAGGTGGCAGTTGAGGACCTGGCTATAAACCTTGGCTGTCCGGTCAGTAGTGAAGAAGTAGGAGCAGAAAGTGAGTTGTCTGATGGGCAAATTGCCAGGTGACTGCAATCTTCTCCTTTTGCATATGAACTCGAAGAGAAACATTGCACTTGGTGCTAAATCAGATTTCAGTCACAAAATGAATAGGAACTATGGTGTGCTTCACTTCTTGAAAATAGGTGTCTGATTCAGAGACCGTATGCTTGGTAGGATGTAAATTAGTTAACTCTTGCTCTTTGAACTCAAAAACTTTCTTGGCATTGGTTTGATCTGTAGTCTTACTATATTAATGAAAACTTTATTTTTTCGGAAATTTTCATGCTGATGGTATAGAAATTTAAGTTCCTGTACTTATTTGGAAGTTATATGGACGAAATTAACAGAAAAGTACCTTACTGGATGATTTTCTTTTTGGGGGAATTTATTAAATAAAAACAGCGGATGTGTGCTTATTAGTGAGTCTTATCCCAAATCCCTACTTTCTGAGCTGAAGTCAATCAGATGATATACGAACAAGTAAGCTAAAATAATCTTTTGCTCAGAATTCTAGTATAGAATGCTTCCTGATTAGACACGTTCATGCCTAATTTTACACCGTCCTTTTCTAGCTTCTGTACTGTGATTTGTCAACTTATATATATGTCCTTCCACCTGCAAATTTCCTCCACTAGTGAAAGCAGTACATTTATAATGATAATATGGTTAAAACCGAGTTTGTGAAGAAACAACCTTTTGTAAAGTTGCTTGGTGCGCAATGCATATCATAAGTTGGTGTATGCTGTTGTATGCGTGTTTTTTCTGTAGCAGGCAAGGTCCTATCAATTTCCTTAGTTCTCTATGCTTTGATAGGCTAATGGTTCTTGTCAAAAAAAATTCTGACTGATTTTCCTCCAATACGTCTACTATTAAATGCTCTGTTCTTTCCACAAGAGTAAACAAAGAAAAATCTATTCTGTACCTCATGCAAATTTACAGCTAAGTTTCTCATGAAGTTAAACAAAACATGAATGATGTAGAACAGTCGAAGAATTTAGCCACATTGGGTCTCAGACCTTTTGGATGGTCAACGTTTTAATATTATCTTGACTCTCTCTATTTTTGTGGCTTTGGCTTCGCTTTTCGGGTTCAAATTCTGCTTGACTTGCCAGTTGAGTAACTGCTTCCACAACTCCCTCTACTCTAGCTGCAATTTCTATTAGTAGTGATGCTGCTGTTATTAAGGGAATAATCTCCATAAGTGGTATTATTTGGTGTTTTATATTTGGCTCTTCTGCGCCATTGCCAGGTGCAACTGCAGTTACTTCTGCAGTTGAAATAGACGAATTTTGGAGGGATATCAATGCGTTCTGCAGGTCCTGTACCAAAAAATTCATCTCTTCAATCACTAGAACCATCGTTGATGATTTTTTCATTGTTCTCATCATGATTGCCAACTCTTTTAGAACATTGGAAGAGCTAGAACTCAGATTGTTGCAGATTCCTCCTAAATGCTTCTTGAGGAACTGCGGAGCCTGTTGCAATGGCCATATGTAAACTTGGATTCAGAACCTATAAATTATATTACCTCTCATAAATGTATCTTTATTTGGGAAAAAACATTTATACCTCGGTATTTGATTTGATACTACCATGTAGAGTCTCAATGTAATAAGCACAGTCACGCATTGATGCTCCAACCTTAAGGTACTGTTTCCATGGATGTCGAAAATTGAAGTTTCCATGAGAAGGCTCCCATCTGGCAAAATTGGCCTGTAGGCATGCACAGTTTGCACGTATCAATATGGTTTTATGGATTAATAAGAAAAGTAGATAAACATTTTTACGAGACGAAATGGATGAGTTACATACTAGGGATTCTTCTGTTGCTTTGGAATTAAGCACGCACTTGTAGCCTTGTGATTTTTTACTGAAAGAATTCTTTTTTGTATCCCCTACTCCATTTTTGAAGCACTCTGCGATACGTTCCAGATTAAAGTTCACAATTAGCTATACCCCATATTTTTGCGCGTAAGTCTTAATGATATGACAACAAATTTGTGCATGTGGATACCATCCAAAGAATCTGCAAGCTTGTCTATGTTATTGCTAATAAGACAGTGAAGCTCATAGCCAGCCCAAACAGGAAAGAAAAGCATGCTTGTAAGGATGCAGATAGAGGTCCCAATGGCAATTGTGGAGAGTCTCTGGTTAGCCAGTTCAAATAGTTTATCTACACGATAGCCTGACACAGATACTAAGCTGAAGGTAAGGATAAAGATCATGGCACCATAATCAAAGCGAGCTTTTATTGATGGGATGAATCGAGAGAAGGTTGCTGCTGTAGCTGCAAAAAAGAACATCATTCATGAGTTCAGAGAGAAAAAGAATTAGTATATGATGACTCTTGATACGTTTGTAAGTTGTCTTGTCCCGTATAGAATTACCTCAGTTTGCCACTTAATTTGGTGATGTGAAATTAACAAATTGGATTCAGCATTTTCAGCCATCATTTTGTCTGCCTACCGCAGCTCTACTTGGTGAGGTTTTGGCAATTATAGGAGAATAGTGTTCATAGTGCTTTTAAATGCTGAAAATCTATGCTTTTCCTAATTTTTCATCTGACAAATAATTTCTGGTTTGCATGTATTAGTACGCTGATTGATAGAGCTTAAATTGTTCTCCAAGTGGCGCCGTTAGTGTTTTCACCATACAAAAAAAGCTAAGGCCTGTAGTATAATCTGAAAGGAGGTGAATTAAAGAGAATTTACGTTTACTGACCTAAGAGGAAAACTGAGACTTGCAGGATGATGGGTTCCGTCTTTTTGCCAGATTGACTTGCAAGCCAGTGAACACCAATTCCAAGAGATCCTGCTAGTAAAGTTCCAACAGCTCTATTCAGACTTTTAGAAAGCGTAGCACCTGGAACAACATAGTGAGACAAATATTAAGTGGATGAGATCATAATTATGTGAGGTGATGGAGTTCTAATCCATTACTATTAGAATAGTAACTTACCCACGGTGTATTCACATACGACTACTACAGTCATAACAGCCCACATGGCATTCCCTCCAACTCCGTCGTACAAGGGCCTCATGTAATAGAACAGTGATACAAGAGAAAGAGCCATTCCTACTTTAAGGCAATGGATAACTTTCTTTGGCTCGTTTTTGCCTAAATGCCAAGCCCTCTCAAGAAACCTCCAGACTTTTAGTACCACACCCATCGTTAGACCTTGTAATCTTTGGCATGTTCTGTTAAATCTCCTGTAGGACTCGGGCTCTAAAATTTCTGGTGTCGATGACGCCCCATCAGCCACATTCAGCTTCCATTCTAATCTTCCAGCTGGTGAGTGACCATTTTCCTTGGCCATTTTTTCCTTTTTATCTTTTAAGGTGTTACTCCCTAGTTAATTTATAGAACCCTTTTGAACTAGAGAAAGGGATCAGTGACAACGCTAATAATTAATAGTTTAATTTTTCCCGAAGAGTGCTAAAAGGGGCTTAGTAATGGGAGGTGAAAATGGAGATGTGAGCTTTCACTATCACATTTTGCAATTGCTGGTTATAGTTACTTGTCAACCATATAGAACCATATGGCTGTCTCTGGTTGCCTGAATTTCTTGAAAATAAGTAGAGGAAGTGGTACGTTTAGAAGATCGTACGGGAAACTTTTTACGCATAATTTTGGTAGGTAAGCTTAAGTTTATTAAAAACAAAACACATCAGTGACCAAGCTTTGCAATTTCCATTTCGTCCAATGCCTGTGCAAAGGCAAAAGAAGAAAGCATATATGACCTAAACACCAAACATTTTACTTTTTGAAGAACCTAAAACAGCAACGTCATTCGTACGTGGTTTGTGTGTCTCCCAAAAAAAACGAAGATCATTTTCGATTTGATAAACATATCTTAATTCTTCATGCACGCAACAGATAAGAGGAATACGATATGGCACTACGTTTCGAAAAGCACTACAGTCCTTTTCTTTCTCTCTCTCTCTCTCTCTCTCTTGGTTTATTTGTTTTTGTTTTTGGTGTTTGATTAAAACATCCTAGTGCGAAACAGAAAAATCCTGGATGCAAAAATCATAAATCTTATTAGTTCTTGAATTGTGTCATATAAATTGAGCTACATGACCATATGATATCTCGTTGTAATGAAATTAAAGATATCGTGTAGATTTTGAGTCTCTTGCGTTCCAAGTTGAAATTTTCTTTTCAATTAAGATAATTTGTTATTCTCATACAAGTTTTGTGCTTGTTTATTACTTTCTGCATGAATTATACCCTCATTAAACTGAATGACAGGGAGAACACGGTAGTTTGATTTGCATTGCATTTTTGAGGATTTTCTTTCACAAGCCTGATTGTTTTTATAACTTCGTTATTGTTTTCACATCAAAATATAGCGAATTGAAGTAATAGATCGAACTAAGTCTTATCCCTCCGCATAGGCCGACAGTGTATCATGAGTTCATCCTCAGCTTCCATTTGGACAAGGTGTTGTTCGAGGCCCCTTCTCGATAGCATTCAGCCAGCAGCAGCATCATCCTAGATAATGCATCCAACTTTCAGTATTATCGCTATACTTTCGTCACATATGGAAATTTGTTTACATTCATTCATTTATTTCAAATGAATATTAATTAGTGAACCAATCCGAGTCGATGGTAGACATTTTTTTTTTTTTTTTTTTGTGGAACTTATTTCAAACGTGAATTTAGAAAAATTGGGCCACAAAATTGTGGAAGCTCTCCTTATCCCAAAAGTAGAGAATGAGCAAGTATAACTTAATTTAGGCTGTTGTCTCTGCCAACGAGGAATGAAATGACCTAATTTTTCACACTACCGTTAGTGCGTTTAGCTGGGAGTAAAGTGGAAATGCCTTTGTAATAGCAAATCGCCATCAATGTGCTTCCAGCGGAAACTGTTCTGAAAAATCCATGCAAAGCGGTAGCATTATAATACTACTGTTATTCGATGGCTATCATATTATCAAGGCTTTCTTGCATTTTATGAAATGTTTACGCAACGTGGACATTGGATCAAATATAGGGGAACAAAAAAAAAAAAGACAAAAAAATATATAAATTTTTTATTTGTATACTTTCAATAATTACTAGTTTCTTTCTTGATAACTACACGTTTGTTTAAGTACTTACTTTCATGAAACGCAGAAATTATTATAAGCTCATAATTACAGATATATCCCTTTATATTTCATCTCATGTTTCGTAAATAGATGCTAGGGGATTGACACGAGCTAGCATGAACACAATAACATGGTGAGGTTGCTAAAATTACAGGCAGGATGAATATAGTTGTAAAACACAACTTGACAGAATGGTCATTGCAGTATTTAATACTACCATAAGCCTGGGAGAAAATTAATAGTCTCTTTCTTTTTTTTGAGCTATTGTTTTTCTGTATTTACTTTGGCCATTGCCATGTAGAACGCGAAAGAACTTGGGAATAACGGAAGCTTTCATTTTCATTTGTAACAACCAGGGCCTAGGAGTGGATGCTTAATTAGACGGCCATGAAGACTGGAAAATATCCTTAAAAGAGCAGCCAACTCTCTCTCTCGAGATCGCCAAATCTACAACTTCTGAGACAACAAATCTAATACACAGAGGTAGGACGACTAGGGATAGTATTTTACCAGTAGTACATATAATATGAAGGATGTGATGAGCCACGAACGGGCACTTTGCAGCAAATTGCAATTTATGAATGTGGAATGGTACGTTCAAGTATCCAAAAAAAAGTTGTATTAAGGTACGTGGCTGCTATTGCCAATTTGCCAAATTTCCATGTTCCCCGAATCTTGTGGTGGGCGAATAACTTTTGCTGTGGCAGAAGGAATGAAGGGGATTGTGCAGCATGACGATGCTTAACACTAAATGACAACATGCTAATCACTCAGGAAATATATAAATCCCCTGCAGCATATGACCCATATATATATATATATATATTATATTATGTGTCATTTGTGTCGACTAATGTAGTACTAATGTGGCTGATTTATTTAAAAGAAAAGTTTTTTTTAAGTCTTTAATTAATCTTGCAAAACGAGATTGCATTGTAGTGCGTGTATTTATTTAGCTAAATCTTTGGAAAAGTTGGACGCCCCAACTTGGACATTTGGAATGGGATTCCACGTTTGATTCCCAACCATGTCCCGGCTAATTGGATTGTCTTTCATAGAGCCTATACTAAAGAAATAAGGCTCCTTGAATTGAAGGCCCTTTTGTCAAGCCCACGGGTTTTGTATACTGTATTCATCAGCAAAGCCCAATAACTACCTAGGCATTCCGAAGCAGCTCCGCATGGCAATCCAAGAGTACTGATTTATGGAAAGAGTTCAGCCCATCATCCCCGGCCTATTAGTTTCTTCAACCCAACGTTTTTCTGGTTTTGGAACGTGGAATTACGTGCAGGTGCATTCAAAATTTTGCGAATTATTTTTATTTTGATTAAATAAGCCGATTTGACGTGAATTCTACTTATCACTTTTTTTTTTAATTTATCAAATTGGTCTCTCACATTATCACACAAAACTTTTTTAGTCCCTCACATTTAAATTTAACCAAATCAGTCCCTAACATATCAAAATTTTACTCTGATTGGTCCTGGTGATTATTTTTGCTAAGTTTCCCAGCAATATGAAGGGCAAAATTGAGAACTCACCTATTTCCCTCTCTTAATAACGTTTAATTTGCCAACTTTCCTTCGTTTTTGCCCAATTTAAAACCTTAAATTGAAAATCTTCAAATCTGCAATTCTTAATTGATTGAGAAGAACTAGTAAATGATCATCCAAATAATTTCACAAGAATGTCAAACAAAGACAGAAAATGGAGTTTCATTTCTAATTATGGCTAGTTTTCCTCTTATACTAGTTTGATAAATACATATCTTTTTATGTAAAATCTGTTTAAATAGAGTATAATGATCTTTGTAATGTTATTTAAATCTTGTTTAAGAGATATCTTTTGACTTCCTATGTATGATAATAGCATGTTTGTTGGTATGAGTTTTCATCATTTGCATGAAGAATTCGTGCTTGTTTGTTCTTGATTTTTTTTAATGATCATCAAAGTAATTTACATAATGAATGAATGACAAGAAATACTAATATGCATTTTTCACTTCGCATACACTTCGAAGGAGAGCTTATGGATTCACATAGTAGAGACTATTTAGGAGGATTAGTTGTTACAGTTGATGGTTGTGATCTCGAAAATGGCCATTGTGTAAATTGGATGAAATAGCACAAAAACTTTGGATATGAATCATATACTGTGGGGTACTATTACCTGATACTTGGTAGGAACATGGTTGATGGATTGATATACATGTTACAAGATGATGATGTAGGTGACTTGGCTAAATTTGGAATGAGATGTAAAATAGTTGATGTATTCTTCATCCATAAAAAGATATACACTATAATTGCTGATGAGTGTAAAAATAAGAGTTATGCACAGTTTGATGTTACTTTTGATAAAGAGGAAAGAAAGAATGAGGCTGCTCAAGATGAGATACATGTTACTGAAGATGAGATTCATGTTGAGAACAACAATGATGGCTTCAGGAATATCAATGTGGGAGGAAGAACTTCTCCAGAAAGAACTTCACTTGCAAAAAGAATTAAACTTCAACCAAGAAGACGATATGTGAACCATGAAACTGGTACAAATGAAGTTAGTGTTACTGTTGAAAATAAAGCCAATCAAGCTGATTTTGAACTATTTTTCAAACTTGGGAACAAGGAAGTGGATTTAGAACTAGTGAAACTACTAGAGTTAGATTTGATTATGAAATTGGTGCAGATAAGTGTGCAGAAGTTGACCAAAACATAAGTGAAATTGGTGCAGAAAAGAGTAAAAATGATTCTGATGAGAGTGCAAAAAGTGATGAAAATAGAACTGAAATTGGTTTTGATGAGAGTGCAGAAGGTGATGAAAATAGAGCTGAATATGCTTCTCATGATCAAGAAAGACAGAATCATAAAAGGCAAGAAGGAAGTGCTTCAATTAAAAAAAGAAAGAAGCACAGTAAAGCATCTTCTGTCAAGAACAACAGAGATCAGATTATAGAAGAAGGACAATCAAGTGAGGCCGAGAGTATGTATGATAGTGAATATGATATGAGTGATGAAGAAGATATAATGAATTCCATCCATGGAATACCTGTAGAATGGGCTAGTGTAACTACACAATTCAAGACAGCAACTAAAGGTAAAGAAAAGGTAAGTGTCTAGCATGTTGACAATGAAGAAGAAACTGAGTGTAGCATGGAAGGGTCAGAAAATTCATCACAAGGTGAGCTGTACAGTAATACTGGTTCTGAAGATGAAAGAGTGAGCAAAACAAAAGGCAATAGAAGGTTTAGGGTGTTTAATCCAGCAATTGAGATGGATGACCCACAGTTTGAACTTGGTTTGTTATTTACGTGTAAAAGTGACTTCATAAATGCTGCAAAATCTCATGGAGTGAAGTGGGAAGAAAAATCAGGTTTAAGAAAAATGATTCAAGAAGGTGCAAAGCTATATGCAAAGGCAAGAGATGTAAATGGAATATATATTGTTCAGTGCAAAGTGATAAAATGACATTCCAAATCAAAAGTATACTACTTAAACATGCATGTGGGAGGACAACATACCATGGCCTCGCAAGTATTTCATATTTAGCCAACAAGTACTTGAAAGACTTTAAACTTAACCAAGATATTAATGTAGGGGAATTTATGGCAAAAATTCACAAGGAATTAGGAGTGTTTATCAGCCCCAATGTATCATACAAAGTAAAAGCAAAAGTAAAGGAGCTGATACATGAAGATTTTATTTCACAATATAGCAAGCTTTGGAGCCATTGTGAAGAGCTTAAAAAGGCAAATCCTGATTCTCATGTTTTTATTACTACAACTGAAAATAATGATGGTGATGATGAGTTTCAAATATTTTATGTTTGCCTAGATGGTTGTAGGAAGGGTTTTCTTCAAGATTGTATACATGTTATTGGCTTAGATGGCTGTCACTTAAGAGGACACTACAAAGGAGTTCTTTTAACAACTATTGAAATTAATCCAAATGACCAGCTTTTTCCAATTGTATATGCAGTTGTTGAGACTGAAAATAAGAGTACATGGAAATGGTTTGTAGAAGAATTGATTGGGGACCTTGGAATCACAAATGCAAGCCAGTGGACATTCATAACTGACAAGCAAAAGGTAATTTACTATTGCTATTTATGTTACTATTTCAATTTACTGGTTTGGATATTTCAAATTACTGATTTGGAATTTCTTTTTTGAGAATTGATACAGGGATTAGTTCATGCAATAACCTGAGTTGCTGCCAGGTGTTGAGCATCGTATGTGTGTGAGACACATGTATAACAACTTTAAGAAACAACATCCTGGCCTTGCTCTCAAGGAAAGAATATGGACAGCAGCAAGAGCATCTTATCCCAACAAATTTGCTATGCTAATGGAGTCACTCAAAGAGTTTGATGAAAATGCCTACAAGTGGTTGTTGAACCATACTTATCCGAAAGGAGTGGACAAGATCACATTTCAGAACAACTCCCAAATGTGACATCTTGCTTGAATAATCTTTGTGAGAGTTTTAACTCAACCATTCTAGATGCTAGACAAAGACCAATTCTTGACATGTTAGAAACCATTAGATTTTATTTAATGGTTAGGATGGAAAAAAAGAAAGAATAGATAAAAAAATACAGTGAAAAAATCTATTCTAAAATTTTAAAAAAGTTGGAGCAAAACAAGATTGCCGCCAATGACTGCATTGCAAGCCACTCTAAGGAATGAAAATATGATGTTAGGTGCATATATGGTGAGAGATATACAGTTGACTTGATTTCTAGATCCTGTAGTTGTAGAAAGTGGGATCTAAATGAAATTTCATGTGCTCATGCCATTACTGCAATTTGTGTAATTGGGGAAGAACTTGAAAAGTTTATGCATGAGCGCTACTCCAAAGAGTCTTATGAAAGGGCATATAAACCCATGATAAGTCCAATGAATGGTGTTGAAATGTGAAAAGATGTTGGTAAGCCGTTGCTACCTTCTGAGAATATAAAGCTCCCTGGTAGACAAAAAAAGGTTAGAAGAAGAAAACCAAATGAACCACCAGTCAGTAAGAAGAAACCAAATCAAAATTAAAAGTTGTTTAGAGTGGGCCAGATGTTATACAAGTGTTGAAAGTGTAACCTTGTTGGCCACAATAGTAGAAAGTGCTCACTAAATTCAACTACAACTTCTGATAATAGTGGAGACATTGGAAGAACTACCACATCTGTTGAAAATGCTTCCCAAGCAAATGTTTTGCATGGGATTGGAAGAGCTACAGCTTCTGTTCCTGAGTCAAATACTCAAGAATCTTATGATGTTATGGCAGATGCGCGATTGCACAATCAACAATCCACCTCTACTGCTGCTCCAAGTATTCCAGTAAGCATCTCATATAACTTTAACTTTCACATTTTAGCTTTCTATTTTATAACATATTTTCATTAAATTTGTCAAGGTTGAAAATATTGGGAAGTATAGGTATAATATTTGTCGCCAATATGGTCATACTAGAGGCAGGTGCACATCTACTTTCACTGAACTTTATCAAGCTCCAGCACATGACTTGCCATATGTCTTGGTATGACATTCAATACTTGTATATGCAACTATTTTGATTGGTAAAATGACTTTAGTTAGGTTTATTTTTAACATTTTTTTGAGCTACAATGTACTATAATTAAATCTCAAATTTTTGTTGCAGATGGAAAAGAACAAGGGGGAATGAAGACTGAAGCTTTGCAAATTTTTTGTTGACTTAATGAAGATGAAACAACCATAGTTAGGATCGTATCTAATATTTTTTGTAAGCTGCAATATACTGCAATCCCTACATCATCAAATTTTTGTTGCATTGACTTCAAATCCTAACCAGAAATTTTTGTTACAATATGTTGCTATTAATGTAATGCAACGAAGATAGTAAAATTTTTGTTGTAATGTATTGCTGTGAACTCCAAGTTTTGCAACTTATTTTGCTCAATATCAATGTTAAAAACATGTTTATTTAATGCTTTTATTGATTTATGGATCTGTGCAGTATTACTCTTTTTTTGTCATGAATCATTTGAATGTTAGGGATTAAAAATGTCTTTTCTTACCAATGTGAATGATTAAATTGGTAGATTAAATGTTTTCAACAACAGGAAATGGTTATGTTTCCAATTTTACCCTTGATATTGCCGGAAAAATGAGAAAAAATGGTTACTAAGACCAATTAGAGTAGAATTTTGATATGTTAGGGACTGATTTGGCTGAATTTAAATGTTAGGGACTAAAAAAATTTTTTGTGATAATGTGAGGGACCAATTTAGTAAATTTTTCTTTTTTTTTTTAAGAGAAAATTTATTGGTTGAGTTATTGTCAAACTAATAATTTCTTAACACCTTTAACACTTGCAGGATTAGATAATGAGGTTCAACTAATAAGACTTTTAGCACTTTGATGGACAATAATAAAGAGTAAAACTCGTAACATAATATTAAACAATACAAAGTAACCTCTATATATAGTAATCCTGTCTTGTTTTCTTTGGCCCCAAGGGATAAAAATGCTAATTTATTAGTCAAAATGATGTTAACGTGATTTGCCCTTGAGAATGTTTAGTTTGTTGTTATGCCATTAAAGGTTGAACAAAATTTCAACTTTTGCCGCAATATTCCCCAAGTAAGTACTAGTAAAATTTTATTTCATATATAGACAACAATATGGTCAAAGGCATTCCCTCCTAAAAAAAGGAAGGAAAGAAAAAGAATTTCAAGCTATGGAAAAGTTGGAAAAAAAGGTACTTATTCCTTGAATTTTTTTTTATACTTAATAGTTATTAAATTAATTTTAAGACAATAAATATCAAAATACAAAAATGTTTGCAATTATTCATAAAGGAACGTAAGTATCAAATTGAAGCAGATGGAAATATCTAAACCCTAAAATCAGGAACCAGAACATTAATTCAAGCCCAAAAGAAAGAAAAAGAAAAAGAAAAAGAAAAAGGAAAAACGGAAAAAAGAAGAGAGAGAGAGAGAGAGGGAGAGCGAGCGAGCGAGCGAGCCAGCGAGAAGGTTAACAAGGTACCAGTCGAATCAACCTTTATTTTGATCCTAGCTTTGATTGATTACAAAATTAGCAAATATAGTATCAGCCAAAAACAGAAAACTAATCTGGGTCGAGGGGCTGAGTAAACCAGAAGAAGAAGAAGAAGAAGAATAATAATAATTCGGGGGCCCGAGGGGTAATTTCAATGGCGAATTTATACGTGAAGGCAGTGCCGCCGACGGATCTGAATCGGAATACCGAGTGGTTCACCTACCCAGGGGTGTGGACCACCTACATATTGATCCTATTCTTCTCGTGGTTGCTCGTTCTCTCCATCTTCGGCTGCACTCCCGGCATGGCCTGGACCATCGTCAATCTCTCCCACTTCCTCGTAATTTTCCCTCCCTTCAATCTATTTTAATCTTTATTCTCAAAATCCTCAAGCTGAAAAATTAAAAAGAAAGAAAGAAATGCATGTTTCGGGGGCTACTTAGATTCTTTCTTGACTCTTAAGAATAATCTCTGTATTCATATGGTTCTATTCGATTGAAATTGTAGTTGTTTTTCTGTTTAATTGTTTTGGTTTGATTAAGGCAGCGTCAGATTGAGATTAGTCATATGGTCTCTATTGTTTATTGTTGAGGATTTAGTCTTACTAGAGATTATGCACTGAGCCCCTGACCTTTTAGGATTCTGTTGAGCTGTTCATAGGTAGGTATTTTTAAAAAAATAAACAATAAAAAGGCTACTTTTTTTCCCCATTTTGGGAAGGGGGGAGTGATCAATTGAGCCAATTTTGACCAATTTTGACATTGTCATAGCCATATGACAGGGTTAGCTTCGTTGCCTTTTTTGGCAGATGCGTTGCTGCATCTTTAAATAATATGGAGCTTGTGACTGAGTGAAAAGTGGTGACATGCTCTTTTTGGTGCCATTTGAGAAGAACTTGCAGATCTTTAATAAATTTTTGGGTTTTTGCTCTATGCTACTTGTTTCTGTTTTAGTTTTGGTTTCTTAGTCATTGTTCACGTTTTCCCTTGTGGATTATATAGGTTTTATGGCTGCAAGCAGTAAACTACTTTACATTTCCAGTACTTCATGTTGCCAATATTTGAGATGATAGTTTTTGCTTAGGTTTCAGACAGGCCGGATGGTGGCTTGCAGCTTTCTCTACAATGCGTAGCTATAGATTTCTCCCATCTATGTTTTCGTCTATCTCCTTGTTGTACCGTTTTTTCTTTTCCTTGTATCTGCTGCTAAGCTTGTCTTTTCCTCAATTTCCATGAACCCTGAAACCCAAGTGTTAGCTTGTCCTTCCTCGTGTTGAGGTTCATACAGATCAGCTACTTATTGGGGGGATGAAAATGTCACCAGTGTCTACGTTTGTTTTTTTTTTTTTAATTTCTCTTGTTTTCTTCAATAAACTATTACACATTAATTTGCATGCCTATGTTTTCCAAATTTAGGTCACCTATCACTTCTTTCATTGGAAGAAAGGAACTCCTTTTGCTGATGACCAGGGGATCTACAATGCATTGACTTGGTGGGAGCAGATCGACAATGGAAAGCAGCTCACTCGCAATAGAAAATTCCTAACAGTTGTACCTGTGGTCCTGTAAGTTTTCCTTCTCCCCTTGTTTTCTGGGTGTGTGTATGTTTATGTGGGAGTTGGCGGGATATATTCAGTTACTGATCCTTGACACATACAGATTGCTTTTCATGGCAGCATATTTTGCTTTCTGATAAACATGTCATATATATTTTTGGTTTTTACCTGGCTTGGGATTCACCCGTGCGGGGGGGGGGGGGGGGGGGGGTGGCGAGGAAGGATAAGGATCAAGGATGGAGGGTGGGGATTAGCCATGTTTTCAGGGTGGGGAATGGAGAGGGGAGACTCCAGTGGAAGGAGAGAAAAAAGAAGGGGGGCGGGGGGTGTTGTTTCAGGAGGTAAGCTGATTTCTCTTGTTGTTGGAGTTTTGTTTCTCCGTCTCAATTATTTTGCTTATAGGAGGTTTAAGGGCTAAATTCATCAATTATAAATTTGCACATGCATAATCAAATGTTGTCAAAACTGCTAACACATTTTTTTTTCTTTCTTATTCTCAATTTTTTTTACACCCCCCCCCCCCCCCCCCCGGTGGGGATTTGTAACAAATATTGCAAAAGAAACGTATTTTTTTTCCCATGTTTTAAAGCATAATGAAAAATTAAAAACAACTCTGCATTAAACCACTCTTAAATATCTTGTGAGATTGTAGGCTCTATGTTGCGCAACTAGACTTTGGCTATACCTGAACTTTTGTTGATTAGTCTGTTGTCATACCTTGTGAGGAAGCTTTCATCTGAAAATCCTATCTAGCTTGAATGAGAATGAGAAATGTTAATAAAATTTAAAAATCCATAATTTGGACAAGGAGCTCAAAACTATATTTTTTCCAAATCCTTTTTCTTTTTCTTTTTTCTTTTCTTCTCTTTTTTGACTCTTGATGTTAGTATTTGTCGTAGAGATTTTGTACGTTCTTTTTGGTGGAATAGACATTTAAAGCAGATTCATGATTTGGCTTGTGATGATGTTATTACTTCACTTCTTGTTTATTGTATTTTGGTCTATTAAATTATTTCTGAACTACAATGGATTGCAGCCTATGAATATAATTTTTTTTTAATCATTTGCAGGTACTTGATAGCTTCACATACTACTGACTACCAAAATCCAATGCTTTTCTTCAACACTCTTGCAGTGCTTGTGCTAGTGGTTGCCAAGTTCCCCAACATGCACAAGGTTCGTATCTTTGGAATTAATGGGGAGCAGTGAGTTCGGGACAGCTAAAAGAACATCTGTAAGCCTGTGTTCCTTCCTCCTGCTTCTAAAGGGTTTCTGGTGTGTAGAGAGCAGAACTGGAAAAGGTACTTTGCGTATGTAGCATTTTTGTGTCTTGCTGCTTTTACAAGCCTCTGGAGATTGAAGCAATAAATGTATCGAGTAATATCTGTACAGTAGACTTTCATTGTATGTCTACAGTTATACCGTTTGATTTGCATTTCAAATAGTTTTATGGTAGCAAGAATTATATCCCTTTTGTATTAGCTAGTACTATGATGTTTATCTTTTTTTGGTGCTACGCATCAAAGTAAGAATTCGTGTTTGATCTCCTAAGGAAAAAGGAAAAGAAAAAAAAAAGAGTTGGTATTTGCTTTTCTGTCTTTTCTTTTTTCTTTTTAAATCAAATCTATATTATTACATTGGGAAGGAGAATGGTGTTAGTAGGATTTAAACCCTCAACGTTTGGAGTGAAGTCGTAAAGTTTCAACTGTTCGACTCTCTATTCATTCCGACTCTTTTGTCATTGAACACACCAGGGCAACACTAAGGTGTTTAAATTGACCGTTTCCGGCACGATTTGTGGATCTAATAAACTAGCCTTCCCGGAAATTACCATTAGAGCTCAGAAGCCCCGCTTGTGTCAGGAAAAGTCAGTCTAATGAATCCTCTTTCTTTCTATTCTGGCCAAAAATAGCACAATGTGGAATTGCTAATCTGCAGTCGCAATGATTCACATGCACTCTTTTTTGAAAGCAGTCACGGATAAAATAATGCCACCACTAAACTAATTCTGTATTCAGAATTTCAAATGTAAAAGGAGTTGACACAGAAGAAAAAAAAATACTACTAGAATACCAATGGCTGGATTCTGTGGTGGAGAGAGAGAGAGAGATGATATTCCTGAGCAGTCAGTTCCAGCACGCTCAACTAGAGGAATGTTTGTTGGGTCCCTCAGCAAGGGCTAGAAATGTTGGACTTTTCTTTACGCTGGAGTGCCGGGTGGTGGATAACATGCGAAGTTATGATTAGTTATGCTTCTGGCACTCCCCATTATAGGTTCACCCGTCTCAAATAGTTAAAATGACCCAAATATTTGTTATGCAATTTGAAAAATACGAGCTTTAACTGTTTTGAGAGGATGTGGTACGATGGCTAAATTTGGCCATCAATACTCTCTGCACAGTTGGGACCGACAATTGATCGAGTCTCGCTTTCCTCGGTGCTACGATCCTTCATATTTTGGTGGACATGAAAACGGATTAGGTGGGGTTTTGGTTGAGTTGAGGCAGGTGAAATCTTAATCTTAAATCCGCAATTTTGTAAAGATAATCATTCATTAATTTAGACTATTGTGAAAACCGTTCTCTTTCGCTCTCGCTGTTTATATGTCTTCGACACATAGGACTCGTGTTCAAAACTAGCCACTAGCATTTATCCAAACTGACTTGAGAGCAGAGATTGAGATTATGAGAGTCCTGATCATCAGCCATGCATTCTTGTTCGCTCTGCACTCTCGATCAAAGTATGAGATGCTTCAATAAAGTATGAAAAAAAAAAAAGAATAATAGCAATTAATTCCTGTGCTAATAGTTTTTTTGGATACCATTCACATTTTGTTTTTGACAAAAAGTATACACAGATTGCTATTCCAAAACCAGAAGCATCAGTATATTGTGCAAATCCTCAATACCTTCTCTGCAAGCTGTGACAGCCGCGGGGGAAGTTAAACTTCCAAGCTACATCAAGGTTAATAGACAATGCATACTTAGCTAAGTGGATACTTACTGCATTTCCATTTTTACCGACAGAAGAATACTTTGCTAAACATCCGCACTAAGTTATACCGGTTTGTTTGTTGTCCTATATATTTCTTTTCTTTATTTTAGTTTGTGCTTTTGTTTCTCAATGAACCCCAGTTAGCAGCTCATCTTATCATATATAAGATATCAAACACCAGATCCTTGTTATTTTTTGTTTCAATAACTAGAGAACTGGATCTTTTTTTTTTTTTTAATTTTTTTAGAGACAAATGTTGGCTTAATTCACTCCCACCCTTCTACAATATATCTATAGAGCAAGATCTTGGAACTTTCTACAACATATGTGTTGGAACTAGTTTCATAGATATATGTCTCCTACTCTAAATAGGTAAAACTGACCATTTGTACGGCAACTACCGAAACCCCTGATCCGTCAGGTGTGCTCTGTCTAGGGTAAATTTTGGAACATCAAGACAAATGGCGCACCCCTTAGAATCTCGAGAGAATTGCCAATCATTCCCTTCTTGCCTGCTTAGGCAAATATCTTGGAATATGGATTCTCCCCCATGAATATCCGCAATTTAGACAGAACTCGAGAACCCTTTATTTAGGTGCTTACGTAAAATCATCATGAACGACTTATATTCATTTTGAGATAATTAACGCAACAACAGCCTACGAGATTGCAAACCCTAGAAAAAGACTTAGTCAATCAATCAGCTCGTTTCACTTACATAGAAATATTGCGACAATAGAGGTTTACTAAAAGGTGGTATACTTTTGTTGAAATTTGCTAATTTTTTTAAACAAAAACTTACTAATTTTGAGTTTGATGATGCTGTGTTGGTGTAACATTATTTATAGAAAAATCTTGGTTTCAATAACAGGGAAAAAGTCACCTTAAGTACATCATGTTGAAATGAAGAACAAAGAAATCGCATACATAATCATTGTTAGACCTGAACCAAATCCAAATTTGTGACTAAAAAGAAAACTACAAAAGAGGAAAAAATGACACGAAAAAAGGAGGAAAAAAAATAAAATCATGTTACTAATGAGAAAGTTATTGACAGCCAAAAGGTAAAGGAAGAGATTGTGCTTTGATTTTGTCCTTGGATCTTTACCTTTACATCCATGATCCTCCACCTAACATTCCGTTCCAGTATCCATTTGAATTTGATTGCCCTTTATTTTCATCAACTTCATTTGTGCTTGGGACTTGTTTGATTGCTCCAAATGGAAACATTAGCCTTCCACCATATTCTTGAACACCACTAGGAATATACCTACTTCCAAGCCCATGATCAACAGAAAAACTTACGGCTGCTGGCTTCAAATCTTGAAATGAAAACCCTGAAGTATTATAAAGAGCGTTTAAGTCTGGCGCCGGGGAAATAAAGGAATTCAACCCCCTCGAAACAATTCCGGTTCCGGTTCTTAGCAGCTCTAGGGCTCCTGCGATTGGTGTTGAAGTGGAAGATGCAGAAGACGAGGACTTGAGCTGATTGCTGCTGCTACTGCTATTAATCGTGGGTAGTTCAAAAAATTTAGAAGCACGACCAATATGAATATCTTGTGCAGCTGGAAAACCAAGGTTAAGATCTTGGCCTTGAAGATGGATCTTGTTAGGGTATATGGAAGCAAAGTGAGATATGTTTGGAGGGTTGAGATCAGGAAGTTTGTGGGATGATGAAGTTGAAGTAGTAGCGGTAGTAGTAGAAGATCTCTTGTTTTTCCTTGAACCACCTCCAACTGGAACGTTCCTCAGAGTTCCACCTTCAGTCCAATACCTTCTGCAGGTCTTGCAGAAGTATCTTGGTTGAGTAAGGCTATAGTTATTGTAATAGCAGAACTTGGTATTAGTTGAATGACACCTTGGACAGTTCAGGGCTTGATCTTTTTGTGGCCTAACTTTTCTTTCCTGCACCGCTGGCCTGGAGCATGTGCTAGAAGTTATCTCTCCCATAGGCTTCAACCCTCCAATATCCTAAAACAAGCAACAAAGCCATAGATAATACAGATCAACCAGAGGATCAATCAACAATTTTGAACAAAACAAGCAGACAAATTAAATTAAACAAACTTTCACTTTGGAGAGTTATTTTGAATCAAAAGAGAAACAAAGCAATAATAACGAAGAATACCTTTACTCGATTTCCTCTATCGGTTAGCACACATGCAAAAAGGGGAAGAAAGTAAAAGTGTAGTCCTTTCATGTATAAAGAACATAATTAATCTTTAATCTCGTTTAAAAAGCAACAGAAGTTTAAAAATTAAAAAAAAAAAAAAAAGGTTCAAGTGCAGCTCTCATTTGTACACTTGAACATCATTTCAACAAGCCTAATCCACTAAGGCCTTCAAAAGAAAGGGGGGAAACTTTTCTAAATGAGCCCTAAAACGCATTTAAAGACTAGATTTAAACATGAAAATCAAATATTTCCGCCAACCTGAGTCCATTGATTGGTAGCATCCATGAGTTGAGAAGAAGAAAAAGGTCACAAAAGGTAACCTTATGTCCTAAAGATGGAGAAAAACTTAGCACCTTTGTCTGCAGCTGTCCTTGATAATACAAGAAAGAATGTCTAGAGTTGTTTGTATGTTGGCCTTTTGTGTGTTGGCTTATTTTATGGATGATGGAAGGAAACGAGGGATGATGGATGTGTGCTTGTTTTGACTATGCTCATAAAAAGAAGGATATTTCAGTGTCATTTCTCTGTGTGAACTTTTGTCTGATATTCAATTACAAAGATTTGTGTATCTAATATCTTTTTTAAACTATGTGAGTGGAATTCTGAATGTATCTCTCCGATGGTGGGTTTTGCCTTTTTGACTCTATAATGGGGGAACTCTCGATTCTAATTGTTCTCTTGTCTTAATTCCCCCTTTCCAATGATTTTTGCTTATGCATTCTTACAAATTTTCTGTTTGAATCTTGAATTGGTCTGCTTTCTTGAATTGATCATCATCACCTACACAAATTAATTAACTCGGTTTAATTTATTCCGAAAAAAAGGGATTAGCAAGTGTTTAATTTGCTTACTGCTATATATACCATTTTCCATGTTTGTTTCTAGTTTGGAAGGTGTTGTCCAATGTTCAATCCTCCAAAACAATTCAAGAAATGCAAATTTTTTTTTTTTGTTGGGAATTCTATGCCAACAACCAACTTCACCAACTGAATTGTTTGCATGTGCACCATTGTCGTCCATGTTTCTAGTTTGTGATGTAAGCTCTACAAGTACGTAGGAAAACTTTTCAAAGGGTCACCAAAGAGTTGCTTTTTCCAGTTTCTTTCGAATCTATATTACTTAACTCTCAAGAATAATCTGCCTTTTGGTTTTTTTTCTCCCCTAGAGCTAGCTATCTTCAACTCCTTAGGGAATTATTCTGAAAACGACATCGGAATTCTCACCAACCACATTCTTCCGCCATCATTATGCTATTTACTACATCAATGGCAGTAATTAACCGTGGTTTTCTGCCTGAGGTACTACTGGGTAGATAGACCGATGTAGAAGTAAAGTGCTCTTGTTTAGAGATTCGATACTATCCAATAGTGTGTGTCTGTGTATGTAAAACATGTAACACAGCATAAGATTAGCTATTTATAAAATATATAATATGCTGCTTTCATGCAGAAATGATTTTACAATTATACACTACCCGAAAAAAAGTAATTAAGGAAAGCGCAAATTTTGTGCCCCATGTAACCATTGCACAATTCACAGCAGAATCAACAAAATTAGCCGGATTCGAAGTGGTCTTCTTGGATGGGAATTCACGTCCTTGGCCTCTAGAGCATCTAATCGCCACCCTTTTGAATTGCAAGAAAGTCCTTCCGTATAATCTTTTACACACAAGAACAATGAAGATAAATAAAACAAAGCTAGATAGTGACTGCTCATTACATCGTTGGTTTCCAGCTTCATCACAAAGGCACCCTTTATCTCTTGTCCAGCCATGTTCTTTTTCATTATTATTTGTTTTTGAAGTTTTTGGGATTAATAAGACATAAAATTTGATAAACACGACTCTCTGTTGCCTCAATCCGCCTTACTAAACATTGATGTTACATGCATATACTAGCAATTTTCTTTTTTAGGTAATGATGGACTGATTCCCTGGAAAAATAGATAGACATTTAATCAGATAATCTTCATCTAAGTATGCAAAATTAACTAATGGATGTGGGGAAGTTACATATGTAGACTTTCCCTGTGTAATTGCCTTTGTCGAATACACCGTTACCTACGGTCTACTAAATTTAGAACGAAAAACTTTTTTTCTTAGTCCAAGATCAAATTTTCCCTAATAAATAATTGATGTGACCTTCGCTTAGCCATGTCATAGCTAGATCAAAAGCATGTAAAATGTCAGTGTGGCCATTTTAAGCAGAAAAGATCCAGAACACCTCCTTTTAGAATCAATCACCTTCAAGTAGCTACCACAAAGAAGATCCCTAGCAAAGAGGAGAGGATGAAACGAAGACTTGTCAGCGTGTGCGAGAGAGAGAGAGAGAGAGAGAGAGGCCGACAAGAGGATTTGTGGTAGGACCCAAGAAAATGGAGGGAAGAAAATGTCCTTCTTTTATGATTGAGACCGCCTTCTGTCTATTATCATCTACGCACTCGTTTGAATGAATTTTTCCAGGAAATCGCCAAAGTCCAAAACCCCACCCAAAATCTCAGTGGCATTCTTTTTTTTTCTAACCTTATTTGATTATTATTAGTGCTAGAAAGAAGTAAGGAATTCAACGTCTTCTGACATTAGCTCTGCAGGCTACGAATAACGCAAGTCATATACTAGTATTGTCTTGCCCAAATGTTTGACAAAAAAACTATTCCAACTCATAACTTTAGTAGTAAACAACTAAATGCTTTAGACTTATATTATCTTCCATTTCTATATATTAAAAAATTTGCAATAAAGCTTCCAGAAAGGAACCTAAATCTATACTATACTAATTCGGAACTGGTTTTTGTCATTGATTGAGTCTGTGTGGAGCATCTAATCCAAATCTTTTTATACTACTACATTTGCGTTACTAAATTTTCACTTGGGACCGACAATGGCTTTTGTTAACACAGATGAAAGGTGCAATATGTTGGACTATGGAGTTTGTTTGGACGCACGAATCTTCCTTTTTCTAAACAGGGATAATTCCATTTCCCTTGAATAAGAGAAAATGAAACGAAAATAAGATAAAAGCATGGCTTGCCACTACTTGGATTACAATCCAATTCTTTTTGGGTCGGTTAAGGAAGTAAGGTCTATGAGCAAACATAATTGTTCTGGGCCAACGACTCGCTGCCTCATTTCCATCAGCTCTCGTTCAGCCCAATCTTGGCTTTATTTTTTTTTTTTCTCGGTTAATAATTTATAATATATTATTTTATTTTTACTTACACTGTAAAGAAAAAAGAAAAAAATTTATGAAATTAAATTACCATAGAACTAAATAAACATATTATAGATCTATTTAAATTTTTTTGATGAAAGTGAAACTTTAAATTCTAGGCCACCCATCTTACCTAGCTTTTTAAAAGTTTTATGGTAACCACCTCAACTTGATTTGTTGTTATTATGGTGGCGATTGGGTTGGTTCTTGGCTTTATTGATCATTTGATCCAAATTAAAAAATTATACTAAGCAAATTCCAGTCTTCTCTCCCTTCTCAGCCACACCGGTACCACGGCAGCCGGCGGTCAGGGGAAAATGGGAACAGCAGTTGCACCATGGAAGCAGCTTCTTCTCAATGCCCTCCAATCAAATTCCCACCTCAAGCATTCCTCTTACTTTCAACTTGTATTGCTTTAGCATCAACATCATATTATTTTCCTGAGTTTTCATTAGTTTCTTGATTTTAACACGGACTATAACAATTTCTTTTCTTTTTTATTTTATTTTTGAGGTAAATTCAGTCAACAGTGGGGATTAACGGCAGGCCCTCAAATCGGACTGTTGTTTTCAGAGGATTTCAGGACGAGGAGGAAAGTGATAAGATTCTCATCAATACTGATTCTCGAACTCGAAAGGTTCTTTCTTTCTTTCTTTCTTATCGGTGATTTCCTTTCCCTTTCTGCTTATAATTGTGTGTTTTAGGTGGAGTGGGGGGAAGATGGGGTGTTCTGGGATTACTTCTGCTAGCTTCCAAACGACATTTTTTAAGCAAAGATTGTATCTTTCGATGATTTCCTGTTCCTTATGACATTTTTTAAGTTAAAAATTTTGATGTTTGATTTTGGATTACTACTAATGTTGGTTTTGTACCCAAAAGTAATGCAGGTTGAAGATCTGAAGCATTGCCCTTTTGCTGAGGTATTGTTTTACTGCTCATTTGCCAGTAGTATTTGCTTTCAAGGCATATATGTCTCCCATGATTTTAGCTTGTACTCGGTGATTTGGAAGTTTCCCGTTTTTCTATTCAAATGGATGAATAGTATTGCCAAAGAAACTGCTGCTATTATTTCCAAAGTATGTACTAGAAGGAAGAAAGAAAGAAAATGCTGGAAGGTGATAGCATATGATTACAGATGTGGTCTAAACTCAACAGATATGCTGGTATTTCACTGACTCCTGGGAGCAATTCCGCATTAATGGGAAAGTGGATATTGTTGATGGATATAATGCTGATCTGCTGAAACTTCAGGTAGTATTCAATAGTCTTGCGGTCTCATGCACCTTTTGTCTTCCATTCAGTTGCTGCTCTGTGGATTTTCTTTTAAATTTTGCTATTCTGAAGAGTGGAACATATAACAGGAATCAATGATATGACATTGTGCCTCAAAGGGTGCATGAAACACTTAAGGGGATAAAGGCTTTCCATTCTTATCGCCAGTGTTTAAAAAGTATAAAAGATGATGTTCTACTCAATATCACTATTAGTCTTTGTCAGCAGCCTTGCTTTTCCCCAAATCCTTGCCTGTCTTTTGGTTATAACAACTGTTTGTGCATGAGAGTCGAACTAAGGTTTTTATGGAACATGATTGCATACCCTTCAAGAGGTAGATGTTTTTGGTTATTGTTTCATAGCTTCAAGAGTTGTTCCTGATCTATTTTTCAATCTAAGTTCCAGTTTAATCACACAAATACGTTGCCTCTTCCTGGTACAATGTTTTCATTTATTGTTTCGAAGCTTCAAGACTTTCACTAATGTGGGTGCTCCATCAACACCTTTCTCCCTTATAGAGGATACTTAACTCAGAGAATTATATTGTTACTAAAAGTTCAAAATTAACAATGCAGCAAAGAGACAAAGCTTGGTTTGCTAGTTCACTTAGATCAAGACTTCAGTATCTGGGGCCTACACCTGGGCTTCCTTGTCTCAGTGAAGAACCATCTGAGAAACACCGTTTGGACCCTTCTACTGGTCCGGTTGATGCATTTTCCCTACTTGTTCTGGACCCTGACCAGGTTTAAATACTTCTTGGACTTTTCCTTTCATCTAACATGAATCACTGCGCATCCCTAAATTTACTAGACCTGTCTTGCTTACAGGTTGATTACCTAAACTTAAAGAGTAATGAGAGGCTATCTTTTACATCTACGAGGAGCAGGAGTGGGGATAAGTTCTGGACTTTGAGTAAAATCAATCCATAGTATTCTTTTAGTGATTTCAGGATTAAGCTGAATTATTGATAATTTTAAAGCATATCATTTGTGATTTGTTATAATAAAAGTTTCGACCATCAACAGTCTTGAATCCCATAACGAATTTTTTTTTCTGAAGATGAATGAAAGAACATATTTTAATGTATATCACTTTCATAAAATGTCGTAACTGTTGCCTGGAAAGAGTGGCAATTCAATATTATGGCTTTGAGTACCTGCATTAGATGAAATCTACAGGAAGTCCTTTCAATTAGAATCTTTTTCTCTTGACCTGGTCATGTCTAGTTGAATTGAAAGGAAACAAAGAACTTTGCTGAGGTTAGTCAAAGAAATGTAGCCCCAGGCAAAGCATCTTGCCTAGATGATTATCTCAACCATTGTCCAACAAAGGGCTGGTAACAACCCAGGTATATTCGTTGCAAAAAGGTTTAGTAATATTGCAAATCTCTCTAGTGATACTGTGGAATACTCATTTGAGCAAGAGGCCTTACCAAGGAAGGGATATCATCACTTCTCTCTTTTATCTCTGTCTTGGGAGCTGAACACGAAAAAAGAATTATTAATATACCTACCTTTTTGTGCATCTCATCTACCAGAACTTCATATCATCTTGATGGCTGTACCAGCCTTTGGCCTCTTTCAAGTTGTTAGATGCCACTCTTTCCAAAGTGGGGTTATTTCCCGTTGTGAATGTAGTATTTGCCTGTTAGTTGCAAATGTTATCTAACTATGTTTTCGCAACCTATTTAATGCCTATTTTGTCTTTAGCTAACAATTAATGGACAATTCGTTGTACTTTCATTGTGTTCATAATAGCATCCATTTGTTTTTTTTAGAGTAAAACGAAAATTCATTTTCATGAATCCAGGAGTACAGCATTCATTACAGATTGAGGAAAATCAGTGAACCAAACATGCCTACACTTTTTGTTAAGAGCTAACTTAGCTGCAGCATGTGCTGATGAATTCAAGGATCTATGCACATAATTAACGTTTACAAAAGGAAGCTCTTTCAAAAGTGATATAATCCCTGCAATTAAATTGCCAATCATAGATAGATCTTCCTGAGTTGATTTGATCTTATTGATGACAGAAAGTGCATCCCCTTCAAGCTCAAAATGCGTGATCCCAAATTCACGAGCGAAACTGTACCGCTCTCATAATTCCGAGTGCCTCTGCATGTTGAGCATCAAAACACTGAAAAATAGTCTAACATGATTGCCTTCACTTCTCCTCTGTAGTCACGAACCAGCAATCCAATTCCAGCTTCATTGCATTTGAATGCTGCATCCACATTTATCTTCAAAATGTTTGTTGAGGAGGTTTCCACGTGCTGTCTGCACTTTATTGATGCCGATAGCCAGCAGAAACCTCTCTCATTGTCTGAGCAGCTCTGAACTTGCTAAGCAGTAGGTGACCATATTGTTCTATTTTTTCTGCTCCTCTTCCAGAACCCATAAAAAGATCCTCATTTCTGGATTTCCATAAGAGCCACAATGTCACTGCTACACCTTCAGTCTCGTCCTTGCTTCTTGTTTCCATTAGTGTTGCAAAACAATATTTGAAATTTATAAATCTCCCACTGTTAAAACCTTGGATTTCCTCACTGCTTTTCCAAACCTGTAGTGCTTCTTGCCTTCCAAAAGCACATGTTTGTCTGTTTCCATTGTTTCACCACATCTCTTACATGTTGCATTACCTTTACATATCCTTCTGCAGATATTGTGCTCTGTTGGAAGGATCTCTTTACTCGCTTTCGAGAGGAACACCTTGACTCTTGGGGGCAGGTCTAAATTCCACAGAATTTTCCAGTAGCTTTCCTCTTTGTTAGTGGTTGAGGAGTTCCCTTCACAGCTGGACTGCTTTTTCAGCTCCATGGCCAAATGGTAGGCTGATTTCCCTGTGAACACCCCATTATTCGTGAAATGCCATACCTGATCATCTTGTGGCCACCAAGGGGAGAGTGGAATTTTTCTAATTGCCTCCACTTCATGTGCCTGGAAGAGATATTTCAACAAATTATCTTTCCATTGTACTATCTGAGAATCAATCAGGTCTCCCACCTTTGCATTCGGCCAGATAGCCTTATTGATTGGAGCAACTTTGAAAGAGAAGGGCAGAGGGATCCATTTGTCATTCCATACATTTATTTAAATTCCATTCCTAATTCACCACATGATACCTCTGGCTAAACCCAACTTGGTATTACATGCATTCTTGCACCACAAGGTGGACAAGTAATTTTAGGGGCTTATTAGTGTACTACGAATTTATACCGTCACAGCTCCCCTTTCTTGTCCATGTCAACACCTTCAAAATTTAGATGCAATGAGTTTGAATGTTGGCTTACTAGTATTCTTGTATCTATTGATTCTTTTGTTGAATGCTTCCAAGTAGCATAGCAGTGGTTATTTATCGCAAAGCTTCAGGCGCTAGGAGGTGCATGTCTCAAAATTCTTGAGGTAAATCCATACGCACATAATTGAATGAGTTACCTTAAGTTCTATTTCTGTGGCGCATATGACACACAAAAGTAAACATCTTGGTTTTCTGTCCACCGTCCTGGTTTGAGTTATGGTGGGAACCATTTTGGTTGGAAGTATTAAACCTTCCTGAACAGTACAAATATTTATCAAAAACATGTTGGGAAGTATCACTATTAGCAATTCTTTTTTATTGATCCGTTGATTTTAAGGTGGATTCGAAGACTTTGGAAGCATGGAGTATTAAAATAAAGTCTGCCGCATGCTACAATGATTCTTGAACAGTTGATAACAGAGCATGCCCAATAATATTACTTGCAAAAGGCAAAAAATGAAACAATTGGAAAAGGCGATGCTCAGTTTTTATTTCGTCAAACTGTTTCTTTACACCAAATCATGATGTCGTGAAAAAGAACAAACAAAAACAAATCCGTGTATGACACATGCATCGATAAAAGAACCTTCCGAGTACCGACTAGAAATTAAGATCAGAGCAACCATTCAAATTATCCAATATCTTAAAATCTACCATCCCGAACACAAATCCTCTATGATTCTCTTTTCACTAGCACTGGGGCAGGTCGGCCGGAGGATGGGGGAGAGTCTGTAGTGGTCCTTGCCCATTTTTCACGATAAACACCACTGCTAAGCCCCATGTTAAATGTACCTCCAAATGGCAATGCATAAACCAAACCCCTGCAACATTTTAAACTCCCATTTTCATTATCGAAATGAAAACCGAATAAAAAATTCTTGGTAATTCAGACGACACGCATACCTGGGTTGTCAGCAATGAATCTAATTGCAGCCCAGCCACCCACTGGAACTCCAATTGTGTTCATGTATGGTGGATCCACCACATTGAAATTTGCCGTATCTGGATTATAGTTCCCAGTGCCATATCCTACAACATAGAAGTTATATCCATGAAGGTGAATTGGGTGGTTTTCCGTAGACACTGTTCCTGTGTCCTGCAAAATCAGTTGAACTCGTGTCCCATATTCCAGTACATAAGTCCTAGTTCCGTTCATTGAATTGGTATCGTTAGGAGCATTATTAGGAGCGCCATTAACAAAATCATAGAATTTAAAGGGCATCCCGGGAAAATCTTCGGTGTAATACCCATTAATCTTCCTGTAATAAGCTTCCAAAAGTGAAATCTTAGGCTTTGTAAAACTAACGTTGTTCATTGAAGCAGCCATTACCCCACCATTTAAACCTTGGCAATTTTGCTGTGGATTCTTTGAGGTGCACTTTTGCACGTTCAATCCAATTGTAATAAATAGATTCTTATCAATCTCCTTAGGAACACTAGGTGGATTGTTAAGGCTCCTGAGACCATCCATGACTGTTTTAACAGCAAGATTATCGTTAAATATTGGCACAGGAGCTGGTAATGATTGGCTATTTGGCAAGGCACCCAAGTACTGGAAGTAGGCAATTGATGTTATATTCTGAAATGGGACATTTCTTGCAGACACATAAGGTCCCATGGTCATGGAGTATTTTCCTATGGCTTGATTAGCGGTGACCAGAACGTTAAGGGTCTGGGCAGGTCCAAGCATAACATGATCAGTGGTTAAAGGTTTTGTGTACTCAGCATCAGCTTCAACTATTGTTAATTTGTGATTTGCAATGCTAAAGAAATGCTCCATGTTCAGTGCTGCGTTGATTAATCTTAACAGGTATGTCTTCCCAGGGACGACGTCAATTCTGTACACATCTGAAAAAAAAGGGCAATTCGATCATCAGTATTATAAATTTATATGAGAAGATTTTCTCTATGATTTGGCAGATGACTTAAGTGTGAAAATTTCAATACCTTACGCGTATTGTTTTTTAGTAGACTTTATATTTTACAAGGAGACAATTCGACGTAGTTGCTAGACATATTTTTTAGGCCAAATCATTTATTAATTGTAGTCCAATAACAACATTTGCTGGTGAGGAGTACTCAGTAAATCCTCTATGCTATTTGGTACTACGGGTTTATACCACTATAGCAAAATATCAGGAAAAAAAAAAAAATTCCCTACGCTAATGCTTTTAATTTTTCCCATTTTAATGATAGTGTTTATCATGATTACCATTGTTGGAGCAATTATAATTAGGCCCCGGACGGCCATTGATTGTATAGGCATCTGCTACTGGGGGGCCTCCCCCGCTTGCTATAACTGACTGCTCAAGTTGCTCCAAGTCTCTCAGCCAATACTCCCCTGAAACATATACGAACAATCTCATCAGTACCATCTCAGTTTATTTAAGTCAATAATTTTGGGAAATCTGCACAAAATAAGATAGTGGGATACTGTTCAACATGTGTGTTAATTAGCTAATTGAAGATACCTAAAATGATGATGTGCTCTTCGTACGGGTAGAGGAAAGGGTATGGTACACCAGTCTTAGGGTATACGACAATGGCACCATGGACAGTGGCCCGAAGCCAGGAGACGTGAGCATGCCATAATAAGGTGCCCTTTTGCTGCACTAGTGTGAACTCGTACGTGAAAGTCTGTCCAGATTGAATGGGGCATTGTGTGATGTAAGAAGGGCCATCAGACCAGCATGACAACTTTTGCCGGACACCATGCCTGAGAGAAACAAATTAATGACTTTGTGCGTGCACGATTACATTAATTCAATCATCAACTAGAACAAAAACATACTAGTTCGGATTGATAATCATGCAAATTAAGGGGTTAATAATGATGGTCCGACTTATGTTAAGCAACTAGTCTGGTAATGATGGATAGCACATGATGAATATATACCAGTGGATTGTTGCATTATATGGCGTTTCATTGGTAACCCTGACTATAACTCTATCGTCTTCTTGGGCATAAACAACTGGTCCAGGGAACATCCCGTTTATTGTTACAATATCCCTTGTGTTACACAACTTCGTAATACTTGTGGTTTGAACCTGATTGTCAATACAAAAAAAAAAAAAAAAAAAAATGTTGATCAAAGAAAACAGCCTAGGTCAAAATTTTGATTCAGCAATTGATCATATAAAATATCTTTGGCAATTGATCAGTAGTCTTAGAAAAGGAACGAATAGAAAAAAAGAGCAATAACCTTGAAGTCGTAGAACCTTGTTGATCTACCTCCCGGCCATTTTGCAGCAAAGCCCATAACACTCGTTCCATGAGCATTCATTACAAAGTTTAGCCATAGGTACAAAACTAGTGAAGTAAGCATCTGGTTTGCCAATTGTGAGTAGAGAATCTCTACTCACTAACTGGTGTGTCTGTGTGGGAGAACTGTGCACTAGAAGTGGCCGAGGAAAGGCTTTTTAATGTAGTAATTGGAAGGATTTTTTTAATTGGCTGCAGGAGGGGATTAGAAAAGGTTTGCCAAGGTCATATTATGTTTGTCAGCTTCCATGATTCCTCTAACATGGATTTGTAATAATAAGTTGTTGGGGGCGTGTTTGTAGATTGTGGCCGAATGTGGGGTAACCCTTAGGCATTAGCTTTCTTTCTTTTCAGTCTCTGTGATTCATAATCTTTAACGCTTTCCTCTAGATATGAATCATGTAAATTTTGAACTATGCATGCTGCCCCTGGCATAAACAAAAAAAAAGAAAAAAAAGAAAAAGAAAAGGAGATAGAGAAGAAAGGAGACGAGATGGTAGAATTTAAAAGGGGGGATTTGGAACGTATATGTACCTGCTTTTGAAGAATCCAACAATGACTTGACCCACTCCCAACGACTTCTTTTCCTACTCCTCCATGCAAATACTACTACACACTTACGCGTACACAATCAGTACGAATTATAATAATATCTAGCAAGGTTCAGCACTGAAGTGTCGTCAATAAGCGTTATTGGAGAAGTTAAAAAGTGCTTTCTATAATAGATCATGACTTCAAAACATGTAACGTCGTAGAATATACATGTCTTTATGCATATATGATACAAGCGTACAAAACCGTAGTCTACATATAGGTTGATTATTATCAGAAATTTCCTTTCTGCAACTCAGCGGAAATAGTTCTCATTTAGAGTACATGGTTCAACTTTT
Organism: Mitragyna speciosa; assembly: GCA_024721245.1. NCBI lineage: Eukaryota > Viridiplantae > Streptophyta > Magnoliopsida > Gentianales > Rubiaceae > Mitragyna > Mitragyna speciosa. The sequence goes on from CM045558.1 coordinate 280,063, forward strand.
ACCACAGGCGAAAGTGGGGAACTTAAGCTAACGGTAGAACATGTGGATTTCTCAACTTAGTACTGTATTATTGTGAGAAAGGGGAAGCCCCAAAAAAAAAAAAAAAAAAAAAGACCAGAAGTGTGGCCTTGTGGTGCCTTTGTTCGACACCCTTTTGCTCAATTCATGAGAGAAAGCTGTGCACGGTTTGGTAACCCTACCTTTCCGGGGCGGGCCATCAGGAAAAGTATATCTGCAAAAACACCAATTGTGGATTAGCAAAGCACAAGTGCCAATTGGTTGAATCCCTCTTTTCCTCCTCTGTTCATCTGGTACATAATTTGTGCATTGTGGTTGGTGTATTACTGGTCACCAGACTGACTTTCACGTTCAAAATCTACCAATCTAAGAGGTAAGAAAGTAGCAGTATTACGTTTGAAAAAATATGCTATGGTAACGAAAATTTTCATTGAAACTTTATATGATTTTATACCAAAATCATTATTGTTGCGATAGTTATGGTAACTAACCTAGAGTCTAAAACTAACTGGATAGCAATCTAATATGTGGCCGGCCAGGTTGGAATATCCAAATTTCAGCATTATCACCAGCAGCAGATTATTAGATTATATAATTAGTAATCAATCAGTACAAGTGGACTTTTTTTTTTTTTTTTTTTTTGTGGGAAGTCTAGATTAGCTTAGTAAATATTACTGTAGACACATCTTGGCTTTGCAAGTCACAATACCAAGACTTTTGCAAGCGCACAAGTTTTAATCCGTCAATAACTAATTTTAGGTACCATACTTCACAAGCCGAGAGTAGTAGTAGTACAGTCTATCTATCAATATCAGAATCTCGGACTCTGATGCCATGCGTTATTTTTCCTTTTTTTTTTTTTTTTTTTTTAATGCCTCAGACTTATGATTAGGAATCTAAATATTGCTAAATACTACAGCTAGAAGGATTGACCTGTCTGCAATTTAAATATTGCCAAGAGTGCTAAACCATAACTAACGCGTTTGAAATTTGTTAAATTAAGATCCCCAAATTAATTACAGAACAAGGGCTTTTACTTCTTCTATTTCTTCAAAATTTATCTATTATATAACATTATGCGAGATGGTGCGGTGCGTTCATAAATTTTGTGTTACTCTCTGGAACTGGAGATGACGAAAAGGACGGGGGAACCATCTTCTCTACTTATTGGTTCATTCAAACTAAAATCAATTCAAAGACTACAAAGGGTAAATCATTATTCGACCAAATGATGGCTGTTGTCAAATCCTAGTACCATTTAACAAAAGGGAACTGCCAACAACTAATAAGGATTAATTGTAGTTTTCCCCCTCCAAACTTTCATCTATTTGCGGTTTGCTTCCTAAGCCATTAATTGTAGTACTTAAGTAATCAATTTGTGACACATTTTTTTTAACCTTCGAATTTTGCTATCTATTTGTGAACTAAAATACTTTAACACCCCTAAATGAATAAGGGTCGATGGCAAAATCGAACTAGAAAATGGGTGTGCTCCTGAACCACACTGTGGAACTTGAAAGAGCCCTCAAGCGCTCCATAATAAGTCCAAAAGTTCGAGTCTAAGGACCTTCCAATGGCTCTGAAGTTGTAGATTTTGGCACATATTGTAGGCTTAGATGTTAAAATTCATGACTTGGGGCCTGACCAATTTGTTCAACCAACTTTTGCTTCTCATAGTTAACTAATTGGTAGAACTTCACTCCCCAAAACAAAACAAAAAAAAAAAAAAAAAAACAGAGAGAGAGAAAACTAATAGACATACGCCTAAATGCATGGATAAATTGATGATGACAATACTTTGATCCAAAGACACGGTGTATTTTCTTAGTAGTTTCGTGTACGTATCAGTGCCCACAATCAATTTTCATCATGACGCATTGGCGCTATTCATTCATTCAGCTCACGGTGCCCGCTGCAAAAATCATATCAAAATCTGTGCGGCGTGTAAAGAATTTTGGGTCAACAAGTCCTCTTTTGTATAGTATCAATTCTCAATTTAATCATGGACGAATTGCGTAGGAGGCAGCATTACAACTGTGTGTTTCTTTTCAAATTAGTGGTTAATGTTTTGGAGTTGTATGAGGAGAAAAAAAAAAAAAGAAAAGGAAAGATCTTTGTATGGGGCAAAAATCTTTTTTCGCCCGCACAAATAAGATAGGTGGAGAGAAAAGCAAAAGGTAGCCCGTTACATTTTTTAAAACGCCAAGATGGCCCATCAAAGGCTGGAGAAGAGAGCTTATGGCAACATGGTCTTTCTTTTCGTTTCTTCATCAACTCCCAACCTAGGCATAAAACAGTTTTTAATCAGCATGACTTGTCATCTTCCTTGTTACTGGTTGTGGCTTGTGACATTGTATATATGACGTTACAGAGTATATATGATTTGTGTATGGCAATCATGAAGGCTAATGTCAAGCTATGAAAGCATATTAAAATTTACACAACCACTCCAAGATCGTCACGTAAGAGTCGAGAAAGTAAAATTTTGTCTTTTAGTCTCGTTAAAACTATAGAAGAAGATCGCTTTGTTGTCTCTCTGTAGCATTTTACCTTTTGGTAAACCTAGTTAAGGTGAACGGAACCAAGATGGTTGAGCCTAGTTAAGGTGAATAAATATTCCTAATCATTATTAGGATAAACATTGTAAACAAAAGGGTAATTGAAACAATCTTCTGACCTTAAGTATAAATATGAACAAAGAAAGCAATGAAGCTTTCATTTACTTCTGAATTTCAAGTGTACGAAATAAATATGAAAACAGAAAGGAAATGCATAAGCCAACAGGGTGATATATACGTTGGGGCAATGCTGTATAAAGTAAATAAAAACAAAGGGGGGAAATGCATAATCCAACAGGTTGATGAATGCATTCATGGAGTGCTGTTTAACATGTGCCTCTAAATCCAAGCCGCATTTGATCTGGCCTCCCAAACGAAGCCTTCTGCCTAATATTGATTATGATCTATCAAAGGGCACTACATTTTGCTGCATGCTGTTCTCCTAGGTCCATACCATCCAAAGCCCAAGGCCAAACACACGCACATATGAAGACAATTTAAAAGGAAAAAAATAATGAACACAAACAGACAGTAAAATGCCTTCCCAAATACTGTAGAAGATTTGAAATAGTGAATCCACTGCCACCTTCACAAGTGCATTATTCACAGCACAAGGATTGGAAGAATAATTGACATTTTGGTAGAATATGATCGTGTTTGAAATAAGGGAAGCTTCGCTTCAGAATGTAAAGAAAGTAAAAGTTCGTGCAGACGCATAGACTACTAGAATCAGTTAAGAGGGTTCTGTATATATCCGTAAACACTAGTAGCATAAGAATGAAAGTATTATTTCTAAAATGGAGAATTGAATCTGTTTTTCATGCTAATATACAGGTCAATAAGCACTTTTTCTTCAACTACCATTAGACAATAATCATACTAAAGCATTGTTTACAGAGAAGAAGACAAGGTTAACTAGAACTTCATAACCATGAGATGGATTACTGATCCTTCGCAGCAATAATACTTTGCATTCTTAACAGTTAATACTACAGCCAAAAAGCTACAACCGTGTACCCCAAAAGACAAAAAGGACCAACATTCTTATCTAAGCTGATTGGCTTTTGTTTTTTGAGAAAAGCTGACTAGTTCTCTACTTTTCTTCTATCACAACCACTGAATAATCAAGCTACCATGCCGTCAATAAGTCGATAACTAACCAAATGCATCCACATTCTTAAATGACCAGAATGAAAGAAATTCAAGTAAAAGAGATACTAGGGCTCCATGAATTACAAATGTTGTAATTTAGACAACCTCCAAAAAGCAACTTCGGCAGAGGTTAATCAAAGAGGCTAGACAGCTTTTACAAAATCAGAAACAAGGTAAAACATCCATCAACTTTTAATAGCAGAAAATAGGATGAAGAATAAAGCGCATTTGATTTCCTAAAGACTTATATTCTTAGTCTCACAAAACAACCAAAATAATTAAGTAAAAAATACAGCTAGAAAATTATACTAGTAGACAACATTACTTTATTATTTCTTTGTTTCATCATCAAGTGTTGCAATTGCATCTACATGATCATTCTTCTCAGATAAACATGCCTGCTCACCGGTTTATCATAAGGAGAATTGTGCTAAGAGACTATTTTGCCAACAATAATCATGCCAAATTCACCCGCAAGCTCGGTACCATCTGTTACCAGCTCCAACTAGCTTATAAAGATCAAACTAAACCGATATCAAGAACCCAGTTGTAATTGACTAATTATTATCTATCATGAAAAAAACTAGTCTAAACAATAACAAGAACAATATAAAAAAAAAAAAAAAGGCGCGACCTTTATTGAGCAGAAAACAACCAAGCGCAGGCATGATCAAATCTAATATAAACAGAAACCCACATTTTCATAAGCTCGTAGCTTTCTACCCAACACAGAAAAAACCGAAAAAATTAAAAAGAAAAAAAAAAGAAACTTTGTTCTTCTCTCGATAAAATTAACCTAGAATTACGTACAAGACCTGGCTTTTGTATGGGTTTGATATTTAGCCACAATACTCAAGCGGTGGTTGTGGTGGTGGTTTGGTGGTGAGAAGAAGGATCGTTGAAGGAAATGGATTTTGTGAGGATTAGGGGACGGTCCTTGGCCTCTTCAAAACAGTCGTCATTGCCGTCGTCGTCATGGAAGGTGCTGAGGTTGATGCAGGAGCAGCGTTCTAGTGAGGCGAAGAACGCAGAGGCAACACTGTTGCCTACCCAATTGGCCATCCTATCCAGCTTCTCGCAATTGATGAACCCGCAATTGCTCTGCACCGTTGGATTCGCCGCCATTCTGTAATACCCCTATTAGTTTCCACCCAAACCAAACAATTTTCTTTTTCTGATGCCTACGGAAACACAGAGAGAGAAAAAACAAATTGGAGTTTTTGGGGGGGAAGCTAAGAAGGGCAAAGGTAAAGGTGGAATTGAGACGAGTAGCTGTTATGTTATGTAATGTAATATATGATTTATAAGAGGAGGAGACAAAAGTGGGCGGAATCCGAATCTCTCTTTTATTTCTGTCTGTAACGGAAAGTTTTTGCTTCTCATGTTTACCTCAAAAAAATACAAAGGAAAATACCCAACTCTTTTTTTTTTTTTTTTTTTATAAATTAAAAAAAAAAACAAAAATGGGAGCTAATTACACTTATTAAATAATAACCAACAATAATGGATGATTTACACCATGGGCCGGGCTAATACAAGATAAGGCTTAAATTATTACGCAGAGTCCAATAAATTAGTGATTAGGATTGAATTTCTGATTGATCAATCAATAGCCCCTAATATTTCCCCGTCCCGGCGAGTCTTTTTTTTTCATTCCTTGCTTTGCAGGATAACGGAAAAGCAATTTTTGTTGTTGGGTGGCTGCTTCACGACTAAGCATCCAAGGTGAGAAAGCCTTCTCTGTCTCTCCCGCCGCTTCAACGCAGAATTTTCACACCATGACTCCAAGATTCATGAAACGGTTTTTCTTTTTTTTTTTAAACTTATCTATGATGCCTAAACATATGACAGGTCCATGGAAAACCAAATACACGTAATTATAATCATAAAACAAGAATTATATTATTAGATACTAGACTGTCATGTAGTGCAAGAGACATAACACGGAATTAAACACTATCTGATCAGGTAGACACGAATCATACTCAGCAGAAACGATATCTAAAGTTCATGTCACATAAAAGCAGCAATTATTTACCGGTACTGCTAGGCTCATCATGTTCTCCACGGTCATTTCAAGCGAGCAATCTAAGTACTTGCATCCTCCACACAAAAACTAGTCGGGTTAGGTTTCCAGGATATATCAAATTCTACAACTCTGACCAGTTTTAAGTTCTACCAAAAAAAAAAAAATTTGCATATTGAAGACGACACTCTCTGTCCATTCCCCGACTCCGCTTATCGAAACGAGAATTATTCCAAGAAATGCAGAAAGTTATACATGATTAACAACCTAAGAGGACCACGAGGCAGAGCGAGTAAGCCTTGGTTGGGCAATTCTTTTGTCTTCCTCTAGAGAGATAAATCGGATATTGGAAGGGTTCTCTATCATAAGTTTTGCCACCAGATACCCAGAAATGCTCCATGTTTGGTACCTCCTTGCTTGTTTACCAACAAAGTGCCCAGTCTTTCCATCATAGTACTCAGGCCAGCCATCCTTTGCAAGGCGCTGTTCCGCCAGATCTATTGCCTTTTTGGCAATTTGAGGCCTCCCCGTTTTGATGCATGCTGCTGTAAGTAGCCATAGCAGAACTGCACAAAAACAAATCAGTGGTTATTGGTTAAGTAAAACAACAAGCAATCCAACTAATATATCCTCCAGTGTCATCGTTTTTAAGTTGACAAATTTGAGTGTATATTCAATCCAAATAAAAATATTGGTCTTTTCAAATACTTCCTGAATTGTAGTAAAATTTTCCCGTTATAAGAACTGACAACAACCACGGCAGAGTAAATATTAGCATTTAGCAACTGTATCTCCACACTCCACTGTTTTTTATGAGTTCAATATAGAGAACAGATTTCACTGACATACACCGCCAAAAGAGTATAAGTGCCAGGTACCACAAAGACAATACTCTTCAAGTCTCAACCAAGAGACTTTTATCACATCATGATTTGCAGAGACCAGTATAGGATTAATTTAGAAGTTGTGGATAACAACTGACTGACCTGGCCATGATCCACCATTGTGGTAACTCCATCGTGTGTTTTTGGGATCACATCCAGTAACAATCTTCCACTGGTGCCCCTCGAGTGCAGGATATGAAATTTTCAGAGGCATATCCCCAATCAATTCAGTCCAGCGCTCTTCAATTAAGTCCATGATGGCTGTTGCCTGTGCTGGTGTTGCCAAAGAACTCAAAATAGCAATGCAATTTCCAACCAAGAACCACCTGAAGTCCATGCGTGATGGACTGAGATTACCAATGAAATAGCCTCCTCGAAGTGGCATGAAATCAAACACCCAGTCCGGAATAGACTCAGGAATGACATTGAATTTGTTGACAGCAGTGTGGGAGTACTCCTCAGTCTTGTAACGATAAATGTTATTCAGCTGTATGAAGTCAAGCCAATAATAGTTCTGGATATGGTAACTCAAAGCAGTGATACGCTTGTCAATGCGTTCAATCAAGTCCTTGTTACAATGCTCTGGTATAAGCAGCTGTTGAGCGCACCTCAGTGCAAAAAAGAAAAGGGCCTGGATCTCAATTGGATATCCGTACATCCCCTGATCCAAAACCAAATCAAAGCAAGTTGATTAACAATGCACCCCATTAAATTACATGGAACTTGTAGCTGAATTTATTACCAATGATAAAGCAGAGGATTATTCAATACCTCAGGCACCTCTTCAAATGGTGCTATAAGTACTCTGATAAATGAGGTGGTCTTTTAAGTATCAATCAACAGAATGTTATACTAAAATTTTCACAATGAATGGCAAACTGTATTAGCATCAAATTAAGCCATTACACGAGCTAAACTCATCATCAATAACTCTATATAGCATATCATAGGCAAAAAGGCATTAGAAACGAATGAAACAAGATTGGTCCTATCTCAATTTGCAACACCTTTCTTTAAAACGTAGCATCACAGGCTTTGAATAAAAAAATTTAGTAAGAACAGCAAATTAAATAGGAAATGCATCCTCACCATCCTTCTGTCTATCATGCAGCATCCATCAGCACATAAAAGTGTTGGGAATGTATCAAAGCCATCAGCAAGGCAAAGGTTGAGAATCAATTTCATTCCTCTCTGGGCAGCAGTCGATTCAGCAAGGCTATGATTACCGGTGCATTTTGTGTATGACTTCAATAGTATGATCCACCAAAATCCAGAATCTACAGGTGCTACCCTTCCAATTGCAGTGCCACCAAAATCAGGTTCCAACTTTTGGCGGCCTGGCTTGTGCTGAACTTTGAAACTGGCAGGCATGACTCCTTGTCCAAGAGTGAAGTTGTCAATCCTTTTCTCCCAGTCGCCTTGCAGGTGGAGGGTCTTTAGCAGGAAGTTCTTCACGACATCCAATTCTTCTTTTGAACCTTTCATCAGGCATGCCAACCCACTGGGAACAAAGTCTCTGACAAAAACCTCCAAAAAAAAAAAAAAAAAAAAAGCCAGTCGCTCATAATTAAAAGGTAAACGCACACGTCAACAAACATTATACAGATGTCTGTTACATTGGTTTCTTTAGTACTTCAGCATGCATAATTGTAAGCATGTATAGACGAATTTATATGACAGGGTGATGGGAATGGAGTTACTCATTTTGTATCCCTAAAAATTAGGAAAGATAAAATAAAAGTCAATAAATGCTACTAGTTCAAATTACAAATACACATCCAGGAAACAGCGTCTACTCCACGAATAATTACCTGTAAAACTCTTAATAACCCTGGCTAGTAAACACCAGAGCAAATTAATCAAGCAACAAGCACCACTTGAATATTGCATGCCCAAAACATCAAGCATTTTCGCTATAATAAGATGTATATATAAATACTTATAACAAAATAAAAAATAAAAAATGGCCGGCATATAGGACTATGGTACTACTGCATTTTCATATGTATATACCTGATTGTAGTTCAAGGCATCGGCGCTGGGATCGAGAGCAGCGAGGGTGCCGAGGGGCTTGTCCTTGTAGTAAACGAAGGATTTGTAGAATCTCTCCCACGCTTCTTCCATCATCGACGGCGAAAGATTATCGTTCTCATTCTCACACTTGGCAAGGCTCTCCAGACTTGTACCTACGCTGGGTGACGGCTTCAAACCCGACGTCGGCCTCCCATTTCCCGTAGTACTACTAATCATAAGAACAACAGTTGAAGAAGAACTAGTATTCTCAGAATTAGTATTGATACCTGACGCAACTCCTGTACCGGTATTATTCTCAAAAATACTTCCCACTTGCATCTTCATCTTCACCACTTTCTTCTTCGCCTCCTCCGTTCCTTCAGTACAGCTGACAATCGGCGCCGGAGGTGGAAGAGGCTGTTTGTCCGGTTCGGAGCTTACAGCGTTCTTAAAATCTGAGACGGCGTTTTCGAAGGACATTACTCCGTTAGTCTGAATGAAGTTGAGTTGTATAATTTCCGGCGAGGTTTCGTGGTCGGTATCATCGTCGGAGAGTGTAGGCGTGGACGTCGTTGAACTCATTTGAGAGAGAGAGAGAGAGAGAGAGAGAATCAAATCTACGTATGTGTGAAAACAAGCGGTACAGGAAATGAGGAAGAGGATTAAGCTTATATAGAGGATTACTGAGTCAGCTGGGAGGGGGAGCGGGCGGGCGAGAGGGGGAAGAAGAAAAGAGAAGGGAAGGGAGAGACTCGACGTGAAGCGAGAGGGAGGCCAGCTGTGTGTGTATGTGTGTGGTTGGGTGTGTGTTTTTGTGTTTGGCGCCTAGGCGGTTAAACAGGGGGAATCTGAGGGGACTCTCTTGGTTGATTGACTAAATTACCCACAAGAATTGCTAGCATTAACGACTATACCATCACAAGTTTTAGTTGTGGAATGGGACAATCTTTTTTTTTTTTTTTTTTTCTGGAAAACAATAGGAGGGTTACATTCGTCCGTTTGAAAATAGTAGTGCAGCTGGATGGGATGATGGCGTGGAGTGGTGGCTCTGCTCTGCTTTGTGTTGTTTGGAGTTAGTACGGTTTTGTAGTTGGATTCGACACTCGAACTGGAAATCGGAACCCGAAAAACGCAAATTTGAAAAACCAACCTGTCCTGCCTGCCTGCGTACACTCCTCTCTCAATCTGAGATGTTGTTTGCTTATTATAGCACGTACGGTACAACTTGTTTACCGTAAATCTTTTTTTTTTTTTTTTTTTGCACATCATCAGATCAGTCATTCTATGCATGAAGAAGTGCATATTCACTTACGTTTACTCTAGACCCCATTATTTGCCAACATGTAATTAATTACAAGTAAGAGCATCAATTCTTGCAAAGATGAAATCGAGCAACGATTACACTAGGACATTAGGAAGAGGAAAAAGAAAAGTTCAATCCCTTTTAATGTCAAACTCACTCGATTTCACCATTGTCGGACTCAAGATTTTGAGAGTCTGCTGCCTTTGCCTCTGTTAGCAGGAGATAGATTGTTTTGGGCCCGTTGCAAGTGTAGATTGTAATGTCATCGACATTATAATCGATTCATTAGAAATTGATTTTTTTTTCAACCTTCTAGTTTAGTATTGCCCAAACCTTGGTTAATGCAAGAATAAAAGGTCGAACGCATAAAGATAAGACTTTAAATGTCATTTTGAATAAGTCGACTTTGATATGGAAGTAGTATATACGTCAACATTCATCTAGTTTTAAATAAAATCAATAGTATACGTGTAAATTACCCGTGCACAAAAGAATATCAATGAAAATAGACTTCAAAACTATATTTTAGTTTTATTAAATTGGATGACACAAACGACCACTGTCGAACCCCCAGTGGAAGTGCTAGAAGCGAATTGGAAGTAAAATTATTAGTTCCCCGTATCATGTGATTGATTTGAGATGAATTCTTGTAGTTTTTAGTTAAAAGTAGTTTCAGTGCTTATATTTGATGCCAAAAATGAGTATTCATATATATATATATTGAAAAGTTATACGATCAACTTTGCATTTGGAGAGTCATAAAAACTAGGGTAAGTATAATTAGACAAAAAAAACCCATTTATCCATTGATTTCGGAAATTTGAAATCCATAACTCAGTAAATTGATCGGCATCTCAGTATACACTGAATAATTAAACAAAAATCGAATTTGGTTGGTATTCAGGAAAAGAAATTTTCAAATCAGTATTACCAATTTCAAATTCAATTCAATAAATTTTATTTTCTAACATATATTGTTGCATATATCTAACTAAGTATATATCCAACCTGTATAACTAAATATGACTAAATATAAACTTTATAATTAAATGATCTAGTGCAATTAGCACATTGCAAGTATAATTAGAGAGATCTATTTTATATAATCAAGTGTGTGTATGTGTGTGTCTCTACATACACACATGTATATATACATACACATACATGTTTGTGTGTATATATGTGTATATAGATATACATACATACATACATACATACATACATACATACATACATACATACATATGTACATACACAGATATACATACATATGTGTGTGTGTGTGTATAACTTCAACTAATTTTAAATTTTTAAGTTTGAGACTTATGTATAAAACTATGAACAATAACTTCTAGAGATTACAATATACACTTGCAAGTGTATATTGAACCTTTTTTAAAAAAATTGTATATAACTTGTATTTGTATTTAAGTACAATACAACATTGACAATATTGTCAATTATCAAATGTAACTATTGAATGTGGAATAAAAATTTAATCAATATGGTATATTAACTATTTAAAATTTGAACTCATAAATTTCATTTTTGATCTTTTTCATCATAGACCGTTTATAAATCAATGACGATTGATTAGTGAATCATTTGATTGTATAATGCTACTAGGTCTTATATATAGGTCTTATATATATTACTTCAAAGATGGAATATAGTTGTTGGACCAAAGTTTTGGTTCAATCCAACAATCTAACTTGTTAATTTAGTAAAATACCAAATCTGATACCTTTGAATTATGAGTTTGAATTGAGTATTTTTCCAAGCAAAAATATCGAATTTATAAATGGCCGACCGATCGACACACTAGCAAAACAGTCATCTTGTTCGGTTGAACGTTAGAACTGGAATTTAATTGATTTCTATGGCATTTGAATAAAATTTATTACTATAAAAGAGAATTATAATTTCAGGTGAAATTCTTGCCAGAAGCGAAATACATCCGGTATGAAACAAAACATACCAATGAAAATAAATGAAAGAAATTCTCATTACAGTTGGTTTGATAAAAACTTGTTTGACATTTTTCAACTGATCAGAACCAAAGTTTAAACATGATTTTGTATTTTGTGGCTTTCTAAACTTGACACCACAAACTAAAAAAAAAAAACTTAAAATTAACATCTAAATAAATCAAAAGAACTTCAGCTTTGATTCGAGTTTGGCTTAATTAGAAACTTTTCTAATCACGAGTTTGGCTTAATTGGAGCCAAACGGTTCTCCAAGGGGATGAACATAAGCGGATTCATCTATATACGTAGGATCTCTGTAAAAATAAAAATAAAAAAAAATAAAAGAGGATAGAACGTAGAAATTCAACAATCAAAGATCGATGGCTCGTTGCCTGTGGGATGGATTATCTCTCTCACAAATGCTAATACACACATCAGTCACCATGGCATGGCAGTGAACAACGCAACCACTTCGTCTTCTCGGCCATTTGACATTTTCTGCCTCCGAAGCTGCAATTGATTAAATATACCGCTTCTGCTGCCGCACATGGGTCGCCTGCGGAGCCTCCTCTGTCTTAATCCGAGACTCTCATCATTCCTATTTTCCGGCGAGTCTCCAACCTCTTCGTAGACGGAAACGGTACCCGTTTCTGCTGTCTCCTGGTCCTCTGCAACGCCTCCCGTCGGTGGGCTAGCTGCCGCATTGGATATAATTGCACTGTGAGTATTCTCGTACAGTCACGATATTAGTTCTAATAGTAAAGTTCAAAACGTTACTTGGAATTATATTTGCTTGTAAATTTTTGCTTGGTGTTTTCCATGTTTCGATTTTGGTATCAACAAGCTGTTTAGATGGCAGTGTGAGTTTATTTATGGAGTGAAAATGATGATGGGAAGGTTAGAAAAGATGGTATGGACGGCTATGATCATAAAATGGCAAAATTTATCATTTCAGAGTCTTGGTGGATTTTGTTGCGTTTTATCCACCATGAGAAATTAAATTTAAAACCTGAATTCTGCTCTTGTAACTATTCTTATTTTATGTAAAGCTGACCTTAACCATAAATTTCCTAGTATTTTATTTATTTTGGCTGAGCCATGCCATCAGGGAGAACGCTTTATTTTTCTATTGTTCTTGTTTGTTTGTCTTTAGAAGAACTTTAAAGAGTAGCAGGGACGAAAAGTGGGAGAAAATGCGTGGTAACACGCTAACTCTTAATAATTCATGTTAAAAGCCTAATATTCTGGTATCCGAAATTATGGGCTTTTAGATTTTAATCTGCTCGTCTGTGTAAACGTAATTTTCCACATCCTTCTTCTTCTTCAGGGTCAAGCCTTCTCCTTTCCTTTTTTTTTTTTTTTTTAATAAAAAAAAGGCCGAGCGTCTTTTTGAATCATAAAAGAAAAAAAAAAAGAATAATTATATATTGTGTCAAATTTTAGGTGAAGGGCCTTTGTTAGCCTAGCTTATTATTAGTACAACTAGCAAGTGACACGTAAAAAGAAGTACATAGCTGAATAAGCTCAACTCCTGCAGTCTTCTTCGACGTAACACGCAATTCTTGGCTAGTTTACCATGGGCTCCCATTGTTTGTTTAGTGCTTATTATCTTGCCTTCTGAATTATGATTTCCCCCTCTCGCCTATCGTTTCCTAATCCTCCTCCTCATCTTTTTAACCAAAGTCCTTCTTGGTTTGTTTCAAAAAAAAAAAAAAGTTCTTCTTGGTTGGTACTTTGGACCTTTTTATGACACTTTACAATTCTCCGAAGAAAATTAGACCAAATGAACAAAACACCATAGAATACAGATGTATCTTACCCACGACAAAAATGGATGTGGGATAATTTTGCACGCCTTTTTCTATAACTAAATTTCACCGACACTAATTTGTTCAACTTTTGACTCCGTAAAATAAATATTTCAATTTTTTTCAGTTCTCAATTGTTTACTTCCCCTTTGACTCAATTTGTTGATGGTTAAAGCAAAGATTTTAGCAAATTTGATTAACGTAATAATGACGCGTCGCTGGTTTATTTTCGTTCGATGGAAGTCATGATCAATCCTCCTACAAGGCATCTATGTCTAGACCAAATGATATTCTAAATTGGTTAAAACTAGCAGCTAACAAGGAAATATAAAAATACTTTTGCTTCGATTGCAATTGTAATTATTAAATATTTTCCTTAGAAAATGCCGCATGAGTAGTTGAAGGAAGTTATAGTCCAAAAAGAAATTAATTAAAAGCATAAAAAAGAAGAATAGGAGGCCCCTCCTCATATAATCATAAGAGTAATTGTAGGTACTGCCTAATGAAATTATACCATATAATAACAAAGTGAAAGAAAGGACCACTTGTATTGTACTGGATGCATCCCATAATTGAAAATCATGATCCAAAGCAAACAGCTGCGTTGATGAATGACGGGTCTTCGTCAGCACGTTATCCCTTCAGATTATCACATTAAAATATCAACAGAAAAATCCACCAATTTAAACTAAAGCCAAATAAAAAAAAATGGTGCTACTATGACATGATGGACACATATTACTTCCTAATCCTAATCCCTTTTACTCTCAAGTCTCTGGTAATTACCAAATGGACCCCACAATATTCCATTTTAAGGAAAAAAAAATTGTAAAGAAAAACCCAACGTACTAGTATCCAATAAGTTTACTTCGCTACTTTCTTCAAAAATATATGATATATCGTGAAATGCCTTTCCTGACATCATAGATGATGAGGACGACAAAAGTGGCAAACCCCAATACGACATCGCCAAGGTATAAAAACGAGGAGCACGTCGTCGTTCGGTGCTAAAAGAAATACAATGCTTGCAATCCGACAGAAAAGAGATGATAACTTAAAAACGAAAAGGGGTCCCCAATTTCCCTCTTTTCTCTCGGATAGAGGAGTGGGAAAACATCGGTTGTTTTCTTGGACTCGAAACAAACAAAACTGTTACTACAAAATTGTATTAGTCACAAATACAGATCCAAACCCACTGCCCCATTTCTTCCTCTTTTAACTTGATTTAATTATTTCCGACACTTGATCTCTTCCAGGTCTTTCCTTGTATCCATCCGTATTTATATATACATGCTAAATTTGTATTACTGTTTTTGTCCTTGTGCGTTTATGTATGAAAGCTTGTTTGATTGTATTGAAATTCTTCTTGCTATTTTCTTTATCGGGTTTTGTGGGATTTTGATAGATTTCTTGAGTGATGATGTTATGTGGTTCTTGAAGTTATGGGGTGCATGAATAACATCATCTTTGCTGGTGTTTTATGTATGGAAATTGGTTGATTGATTTTGTTAGTTTTGGTTGGTAAATTTATTCACTAATTTATTCTGTTGGGTAAAGGTGAGGTCGATTATACTTCCTTGCAAGAAAGTCTTATTTTTTTTCTTGCGTTTTTAGGTTTTGGTGCGATTTATGTTTGGATTGGTTGTTTCAAGCTACTCGTTTTGTAAGTGTTGTAAGTTTTAACTGAATCTGTAACGTTAACGTATTTTCGTGTTTGTTTTCTTCGAGAAATTAAAGCAAAAATTCAACTCTAATATTTCTCAGACTTGATTAACTTTCAGAATTGACAAAGGATTACTTGGGCTATCTGTGCAGCTTTTTCTTTGGATTCTGATATTTTGTTTGCTGAATGGATCTTGAAACCATTTACACAGCTGTTTTCTGTTTCACTCTGAAGTTTTGGCTTAACTCAATCAACCAGGAATTTGCTTCAATAGTATTCTGACCCTTAGATGTGCACTAGCTTTTCAAGTTCTTACAAAAGAAAAAAAGGTAAAATCTTATAAGTCTTGTTCGGACATGTAAAATACGAAATTGCTTGGATAAAGTCGAACACTTTGGGGATGTGGGATGTTATAATTGGATTTGTAGCTGGGTTTTGATCATCCAAATGCCATAGTGGATAGTCTCTACTTTCTTGGTAGGAAGAATAAATGTTACCACATAATGTCAATTTTTGGCTAGGAGCTCCATAGGGTGTAATCCATTACTTCATTACTGTCTCTCATTTTGCTTATTGGGTTTGATTTTTCTACTCTATTGGTAAGATGTGTTCATGGACATATGATCTGTAAAAGTTGTTGTTTAGCAAGAATTTATCGCTTAAGGAGTTGTAATTTTTCAGTGCTGCAAATATTTCTTTTGAAAGTAAAGTGAAGAAGTTAGCGAATTGTGTTTTAAATGCTGTATGACAGGTCTACTTCCGTACTTGCTAGAACTATTTTTTTAAAGTTTGAGATCATGGATGATAAAATTGCTTACTTTAGTTGGGATTGGTGTCCAATTATGCTGATTATCTCCGATTATCTGTTAACTATTTATTCTACAGATTGATGGTTTCTTTGTGCATGTAAATATCATAAGAACTTGCTTTCGTTTCATTGCCGTAAACTTCCTCATTTGTTCAAAAAATCATTAGTTAACAGTTTAGTTGATTATCTGTGTTCAAAAAGTTATTCGAAGCGGAGACTATTTCAGGTGGTAGGATGAGCTGAATTATGGGGAAGTGATGGCTGTTGCTGAAGCAAGAGCTGCTTGGCAGAGAACAGTTAATCGCTGCTTGGTCCAAGAAGATGCTAAAAGAGCTCCTAAATTAGCTTGCTGTCCATCAGCATCACCCTCAGTCAGAGAGGCTGACGTGGGACCTAGAAGTGCTGCTGAGGCACAGGATATTCCAGTTGTAGGTTTTCCACCTTTCAGTTGGAACACTGCATGTTCAAATTTATCTCCGAACTCAAGATGGTGGCTGCAGATTCAGCCTAATTATAGGCATCAGAGGGGTTTAACAAATGAACAATCAAATTCTACTGAGCTAGAAATGGAAACCTCCGAAAGTGGTATAAGCTCAGGTCTTAAATTGCCAGATAGTGAGGATGACGGTGCTTTTGTTTATGACCCAACAGTGACTGAATCTTTTGTTGATTCTGATTTAAGAATCTATACTACTGGTGAAAAGATGGATGTTGAAGTTGGGAAGCAAGAGTTGAAACCTATGCCTAACCAGAGTGCTCAACATTCTACTAAGCTTGAGGATGTGGGGAATTCATACGAATTAGCAGCTACAGATGGTTGTACAGTTTCCAAGAAAACAGATGAGCTGTTTCCATATTCTGAATCTCCTTGGATTGGAGATGCGAAGACTGGGCCGTGGTGGCGCACAGCTGACCAAGATGAACTGGCATTATTAGTTGCACAGAGATCTTATGGCTTTATTGAGAACTGTGATCTTCCTCAGCCTCAGAACACTTGTGTTGAGAGGGATGGTTTTGTTGATCTCTGCTGCTTTGATCATGATATGACTTGTATTTCTCCTATGGAATCAAAACACCCTGGTTGCCATCATGATTTATCCATCCGTAAGCAGGGTAGCATTGCATCAGAAAGTGATCATCAAAAACAGTGGTCGCCAGTTGACGAGCAGTTGCATTTTACTACTATTACAGCATTAAGGTACTACGTCTAGTATCTTCTATTTATGTGATAATGGAGTACTTTTTTTTTTTTTTTTGGTCATTTCTGCCCATTGCACATGTTGTTTGTCCCTAGTTAACTGGAGTAATCTTTTCTTTCTATCAATGTATTCCAACTTGTGTTGCATGTAAATCACGACTGAGGACTGATATGTATGGACATGATATACCGATTTAAATACTGGGAGTTTTTCATTGTCCTATGTACGAGTGCTAAAGTTCAGTAAAGTTATATAGGTTGATGCATTATTGAATATAGTTTTTGTCTGCCTTCCAACCTTGTATAGCTTTCTTTATTCCCTTGCTGCCCATGTCCTTTTACTGTTCAGAATATGTTAATGCACGTGTGTCTATCTCCATCTCTGTCCATGTGAGCTAGTATGCATTCCCACACTGGGTAAAACATAACTACATGTTTTAATTAAGCATGTGGCAGTATACAATGATTTTGCAATGCTTGGTTACAATGGTTTGCTAGTGTTGAACAAGGGATTGAGGATCGCATTGCCTGTGGAGGGGCAGACAAGTAGATAATGGTGCAATTGGGACAAAATATTGGAGAGATGCAAAGGCACAAAATCCAATAAGAAACAGCGAATGAGAAGAAAAAGAAGAATAGTACTGCTTTGACTTCTTCAAACTGCACTTTTTTTTTTTGGGACGGTGATGACTGTTTCTAATATCTATTTGTTGTGCTAAAGCTGACATGTATGATTGCGCAGATTGTTAGTAGTTCCATTTCACGACTTAGATGTGTTGTGCATGCACTTGCTTTACGTTGTCTCTCTATCGACATTATGCAGATAATTGCTGATACTGTTTCTCCTGAAACAGAGATAGCACAAACCAAGAAGCTACGTGTAAAGGGATTGTATCCGAGAGCGATTCCAGCAAGGCTCAATTACTGGAAGCATTACGCCATTCTCAAACACGTGCAAGGGAAGCTGAGAAGGCAGCAAAGCAAGCCTATGAGGAGAAGGAGCACGTGGTGAAGCTTGTCTTTAGACAGGCATCTCAGCTTTTTGCTTATAAGCAGTGGTTCCAACTTCTGCAACTAGAGAATCTCTGCTATCAGATTAAAAACAACAAAGGCCAGCCAATATCGACTCTTTTTCCTGTCATGTTACCCTGGGTGCCTCAGAAAACAAGAAAATTGAGGAAGAATTTGCAGAAAGCTGCTAGGGTAAAGTGGGCCAAAAGGGGGGGTAATAGATGTGACATAAGCAAATACGCAGTAGTTTTTGCCTTAGGATTGAGTCTTGTTGGTGCAGGTTTGCTCTTGGGATGGACTGTGGGGTGGATGTTACCGACATTCTGAGTTTGTTGCTGGTGTAGTATGCCCAATGTTTCTTGTGTGAGTTATTAAGATGATTGATAGACAATTTAGAGTTGATGGGATGGCATTTCGCTACCTGCTGCAGATTTCCATGAATTTTTAGATTCCTCAACTTTGATAAACTCATGTGGGTTTGTGGTACTTCTTGTACATATAATTTGACGGAATGTTCTGTGTATATGTATATATAGATATAGGCATATTCTGCCTGATCTCGTCTGTTTCTTTTGATTTACGTTTTTTTTGGATGTGAATTTGTCCGTATCAATCTTTTAATTCTCAATTATATGCTAAAAATGAGTTCAGGAGTACTTTTGGCTGTATAAATGTCACCGATACACTACTTTTTCTGATCTTTGAACGTTTGATTAATGTTGGCCGGCGAGTGGGGACCTTTTAGATTTGATCTTATGCAAATGATTGACCGCCTCTTAATTATAAATAAAATGCAACAATAATGTACAGAATAATATGAAACTCGTAAACTTGAAAAATAAAACTAATTAGTTCAAAATAAATATTTAGTTGTAGATAGAAACACAAGATAATAGGAAGTTGTGCAATTTGTTTTATTTTAATTCATAACATAATATATACTTTTTGTCTGACTCGACTAAATCCCTAATTACATCGAGTTAATCAAATCTCAAGGTTTTTAGGTAACATTGATATGAATAAAAGTACTTGGGGCCCCATATCTAATAGTCCGACAGTAAACTAGAAAGAGAAACGTCTTGGGTCAGCCCAAAGGTGAGTGGCTGGAGTTTTGGTGCAGCAGCCAGGAGCCAGCCCCTAATCAAAGCCCACCATTGGGTTAGAAATCCAAATGGAATAAAAACGGAAGACAAAAGATGCGATTTTGGTGAATTTCGAGTTTGGACAATCTGAGAGAGAGAGAGAGAGAGAGAGAGAGAGAGAGAGAGAGACATAGCAGGTCGGTAGCAGCAAAAGATGCCTGTGATGGAGAAGCTGAAAATGTTCGTGGTCCAAGAGCCCGTCGTCGCCGCATCTTGCCTCATCGGCGGCATTGGTCTGATCTTTCCGCCCTTTGACTCTCTCTAAAATATCTCCCTCTTTGTTCTCATCTATAATCGATTAGACATTCTTTTATCTTACCCTAAAAGTTGTAGCTTTTCTGTAATTTTTTTCTTAAAATTTAATTCAATTGAATTGAATTGTTATTGAGGTGAAGTTATGTGTAGACTACTAATTCATGATTGCTTGGTACTGCCCTATGTTATGCTAGTTGAATCAACTTATGTGATTTTGATTTATTAAAGTAGAAAAACTGAAACGTAATTTGAATCTGTTCATTTTTACATGATTATCTGAGAGTGCCTTTGGTTGGCAACTTAGGAGATAAAAATAGGTCCGGTTGTCCAAATCATTTCGCCTTCCTTATTTATTATTATTATTATTTTTTTTTTTTTTTGTGGAAATGAATCGATTTTTTTTTTTTTTTTATGGGCATTTTAAGGGCGGGAAATTTGCGTAGGCATGATAACAGAAAGGGAGAGGGTTTGAATTATTGCTTGTTAATTGAGAGACTTACTGAAATTTCTTAAAAGGAATACTGATATTTCTTAAAAAGAAAACTGCTAGTTTTGATGCAATCTCATAGGGTCCTGTTGGTAACATCAAGTGATCGACAGATGGATATGCCTAGAGTTCAAATGATTGCGTCCTACCAATTTGTTGGTCTGTGACAAAACAATAGTACCAAGTACGGTTACTGACTTCGCATTTCAAGGTCTCCTTTTGTTCTTGTGTCTTTTAAGGTGTCCCTCTTCTAGTGCCTCATGGGAAGGCATGATTGTCAACCATTACAGTTGTTATAGGAGAACAGTAGGAAGGGGATGGTAGAAGAGGGGTGATCCTATTGACAGCTGTTATACTATTGAAAAAGAGGGCAAAAAATCTATTATTCTATTCATTTTCATTGGCTTGAGAACCTTGCTAAGTTTATCAAGTGTTGAAATATGAAATAATCACATAGAACACTCGGATGATGCCCTCACAATTCTAGAAATACTGGAGAATCTAGCAGTATAACATTTGAAATAGTTCTCTGTAGTTTTCCTCCCCTTTGGTTGGAGAACACATTTATTTTCCTCCTTTCTGTTTAATAGAGTTGATAAGTTGATCTTACATGTCTTGATGCCTTGAAAATCTCAGGTCTCTTCCTTCCTGCCGTGGTGAGGCCTATACTAGACTCATTCGAATCGTCGAAGCAGGTCCCTCAACCTGTTTTGAGTGACGTAAGTATTGAAGTTTGAATCTTACTATGTTTTCCTGGTGGTATACATGGTCTTATTTCAAACTTCTATTTCTACAACATCAAAAAATAATTGGTTTTAAATACTTTTAAACTCATGTTCTGTTATTGCCGCACCAACACTTATCCTCAAAATCAGTTATTAGTTTGAAGTATACTCCATGGCTGCTGCTTTTGAACTATTAAATATTAAGTTCAAGTTTCGAAGCCATATTGGTAATGAAATTGGGTCTGTCTTGTCGTCTTAGACAGCTGAATTAGGTAAGCAACATACATGGTTCTCTGTGTTTTAGATGGGCATGGAGCCCGGGGCAACTGGGAGGTCTTGACAGATGCGTCCTCACGTCATATTAATTTGAAGAACTTCTTAGTGCCTCTAATGGGCTTCTGTAGAAAGCCCTTTTCCCCTTTGAATCTTTTTGAAACATGTACTTTGCTCTTTGACTCTAATTGATTTTGAGCCACTCCAAAACCTAGGAAAAGAAAGCAATAAAACATAAAATGAATGACTGGTAACATCACCTGCCTCTCACGCAGGACTAACATTTTTTTCTTTTTTCTTTTTTTTATTGTGATGCAGGTGGTTGCTGGTATGACTGGTAAAAAGTAGGGATCATATGAATGATTAATAATGTCAATGGTTATCTATAATCTCTTGCGCAATTATGCTTCTTCAATAAGGTCCAGAATTTCTTTATTTTATCGTGAATTATGAACTATTTTGTTCTGACGCGAGCTTGATTCATACTAGGGATGTGTGTTGCTTGCTTGGACACAATTTCTCTTGCCTCCTTGGCTTTCAGTCTTTTCAAAATCTTTAGTTCCAAACTTTTATTGCCTGATGTTTCCATGCATTAGGTAACTGTCATGAAGGTACAAATGACAAGGGACGGGTAAAATTTAATGCTTGATCCCTGGCCGCATAAAACAGAACTCTTGCAATTAGAATAATGCTGGACACTATACTAACTGATCTTCTTTCTGTATCCAAAAGACTGAAGTCTAGAGCTTTTTAGGGAATCACCGAGAGATGGAAAAATCTGGTGTCATCCCTTATCTTAGTGAAATTCAGGAATACTGTATAAGTAGAAGCAGGACTGGATTAAGATTAGTAGACTCGGGTGTAATATTTTTGGGTCGCTTCTGACGGGTAACCAGGAGATGGATGAAGTAACTGGACTTTTGAACGTCAGGTTGGTGAACATAAGATGAATTTTTGGTTCTCAGATATTGGATGTGCTTTAAATCTTGAATTTAAAGAATGATTGTAACTTGGGAGTGGTCCTTACCATCGTCAGTAGCCTTCTAATCTGAGTAGTTGTGGCTTGGACATTCTGGCTGTTGAGCATATTTTTGAAGCATGAATTTCATAGTCTGTTTCTTAAATCTCAAGCGTCGTGTATTCTTGTGATGTTTTACTATCTAGGTTAATGAGTTACATTACTGCTTTGGCTTTTACAAGTGAGAGGGAAAAATGATTAGCAGAGCCTTGCTTCCTAGAAAAATCAGTGAAAGTCTCTACGTGGAAAATAATATTACTATTTGTTTACATACAAAACTAGTAGTGGGATTCTCCTATAATACATAAGCAAATATGAACTTGATCTCCATTTGACACAATGAACCAAGTGCTAAAGTTTGCTTCCGAGCAAGACAATAATACGTTCACAAGACAAATTTATCAATGGCAGAAGATGGCACAATGTCCATAGACAAAGTAAATTATACAAGTCCTCCCTTGGATTTTCTGCTCTTCCATGGAATCGCTTGCTTAAAGCCCTCGTACACTGCTGCCTATAAGAAAAATAATGGAGTAGAAGTCGAATGTAAATCAGTCGAGAAACTTTTGTACTCAAGGTTATGTTACTTATATTGTGGGTTGTAATAGTGTCCTTTTCAGTAGGAAAAGTAATGCTAGAAAGTACAACATGGGAAATAAATTTCTTCTAGTTTTGGGGACCAGATTGAAATCATTTGGAGAATAACAACCTTTAATGGATTCCCATAAAGTGTTCTTATGCTTTTTTATGGCCTTTAAGAAACGAACAAGAGAAGGATGTTATGGCGGGATGATGTTCAAGGGGTTATGACGCTTATACTTGAACATAGAAGGATATAAGCGGAATGTGATTCAAATGGTTCCACTGCAATTTATTCCTTTCGTGGAAAATGTTGCTGGCGTCCCAAGAAAAGGGGATTTCACGTGCTGTTGACAAATCCTTCATCATGTCATAGTCCACAGACGACAGACGTGTAAGCTTTTCTGGGAGAAATGATAGACCTGTACTTCATTAAACGTTAGAATGGATGAAGTGACACGATACAACCTTGAATTATCCGTCTTTTCCCATGCAACAGACAATCGAAATAATTGGTCTCACTGGGTCGAGATGATAGCCATTGGATTTTGGATTCAGGATATGGTATTCGATACGAGTAGTGTGCGTGTTTTGATGAAAATGAGGTCCCACGACTCATGGTGTTATTTAGCCACTGTGCACTGAAATCGATTTAACACAAGGCCAGCTAGCCCATAATGAATGAGTTCTAATCTAAGATTAAATTATGACTTAAAGGAATATGATAGTTGTGAATGGCTGGATACCTCATGCTAAGTATTAACTCGAGAATAATTCTCGAGTGACTGGAGAGAGTAAACAAATAATACCCATGGGACAACTGTACGTACTTTTCTTCCACACGGGCTTAAATCATTACCTACGCCAGCCCCAACCTCTTTCTTCAGCATTGATACCGTGGTATAGTCTTGCGAACAGAATGTCACCTACCCCTTTAATGAACTTAGACTTTTCTTTGCTACACTCTTAGTAGTAGCATTCTGATACAGTGAATTTTGTTTTTACAACTTATAAATTTTATAACAAAATGTGACATTAATTTGAGATAAGTTATTAGTCACCAAAATTTACCACTTTTTTCCAAACTACGGTCATCCTAGCATTTTTCACAGTTTTCATTCCTTCGTTAAACACACTTAAATGACATCCCACGTCAAATTTCCGACTACCATAGAGATTAGGATTTCATCTAAGACCTTCAATCAAACAAGGGAAACTCAACCTCGAGAAGTTATGATCACTGATCAGTTCATGAAACCTAAACAATTTATACATATCATAGCCTATATATGCAACAACGAACAAGAACAAAGAAGAATCATGGTTTTGCAAGAAATGCAAACACCAAATGTGAGTAATTTCCACCAAAAGATAAGGAACGTATTGGTGAATGCAGCCGCCAAATGATAAAAAACAGCAGTATAACTAGTAGTAATAATCAAGAACTTACCCAAAAGTGAGACCTGGCGTGAGAGAGACTTGAAAAGCTTCCATTTCTGCTTGTTCTTCCAATCTTAATACTGGAATTACATCCTTCATCACTTTCAAAATCTGCAGCATCCACCGAGACTGAAGATGGATGGACAAAGCTACTATTTCCCCCAACTTCCCTTTTACCAGACCCAAGTTTAGGTGTCCTTTGCCGCCAGGAATCAAAGAGTCCTCTTTCCTTGTGCAGTTTCTTGCCAAGTACCGCACTACCGAGCTGCCACTTTTCAGGACTCCTACTGCTACTAGTGTCAAATGACCCTTGACGCTCCCTGAAGAATCTGAAGGAAGATGAGGTGAACTTAGGCCTGCCCAACACATAAGGGCCCTCCAGGACAGTGGTGGGAGAAGATGTGTTGGTAATCTTGCTGGGCTCCAAGAATAGCCTAGGAGGGAGGTCTAAGCACTTGGGGGACTCAGTGATGGTGGTGGGAAGAGTGATGAGAGTGGTGCAAGGTCTAGGCTTTCCGGGCTCTTCCTCCCACCGAAATGGAACTGAGGCTGAGGTGAATAAGGGTGGGGTTAGCATACCTGAATGCTGGGGTGATTGGACGGATGCCATTGAGAATAGAGGAAGCTTTGGTGTGGAACTGGGTTCAGGATCCATGGCAGCCTGTTTGGATGGCCAGGCCTAATGGGGTCGGTTTGAGGGTGACGGAGAAAAGGAGCAGTTGTTATTTTGCAGGGTATTGGATGTGGAATGGTTTATTAGGAGCGGCAGCAAGAGGAGGAGGGGGTATTTTGAGTTAAAAACAAGAGAAGGAAAAGTACGTATGACAAGTCTTTTCTTGACTATAAAAACAATGGAAAAAGAGAAAAGCAGATTTGGATCAAATGTGATTTCTACAACATATTACTGTTTTTAGAATTGGAAGTGAGGTAAGGTATTTAGCAAGCATAAAAATAGCATACAGCTGTATCCCGTCCCATTTCCCCGTATCCCCATATATATATATATATATATATATATATATATATATATATATATATTGTCAAAACATCCCCTTGGCTATATGTGCTCCCTTGTATTTGGCTTTTACCATTGAGAGTGGCTAGCTATTTCTTTTTGTTTTTTTATTGGGTAAGTGGTCGAATAGATCGTTCTTTAAGATTTTTAATTCCATATTGCATTTAGAGTTTGTCACTTTTTTCAGCTATAAACTTTTGGCAATAGCAATGTGTTGAGTTCTTATACTTTGAATTCTATCAGTTGATCTCAAACTATTGCCTTACCAAAATTTCTATTTACTACTTACTTGAAAGCAGATGGAGAAAGAGGCTTAATTGAACGACAATTTCGTACTTAAGAGATTCAATAAAATCGTTAAAATGCTAGCATTTTTGTGCCTATTGGAGAGAACCTTAAAATTTCTCTTCTATTTATAAATGTTATGGTATATGAAATTGAGTCCTCTCGTTTTATGTTAAAATCTTACGCGACATACGTGAAAAAGTTAACAATAATGGGTAAAAGAGGTACATTTTTTTGCAATACAGAATTTTGAAACTGTAAATGCCTTCTTATTCCAGAATTAAATGAATAATTTTGCTTATTTGACCATTATTGTACCATGTTCTCTTTGTAAACTTTGCGCATATTATTACTTTTTGTAGTCTTAAATTTGTGACAAATTCTAAAGAAAGAACTCTTACAAAGGGCCTAAAGCGTCATAAGAATAAAAAATATCAAAAATAAGGGAAAGTCTGGTGCCACACCTGCCCCTTTCCCATTTTCAAATTAAAGAGCAACTGAGTAAAGTAAACAGAGTAACTACGATCGCATCATTTATCAAGCCGCTTTCAATGTTTCAGTAGTAATTATCGGTTTGACTTTTTTCTTGCTGGACCATTCCATCCTTGTATTATATAGGACTGCTGCTAAAAATTTGTACTAGTAGTACGTATAGAGCTATCACACCTACATACAGTTGGCAAAATCCTAATTTGAGCGAGTAGACTCAGACTCGCTCACTGAACACCAAAATGTGACCACAACTGAGCTCAGTGGGAGTACCACATCGGTTGTTAAGTGTGTGAGTGAATAGTGTTTAAGTTTTATAGGTGCAACTTTAAGTCAGTAATTACCTTTTAATTGTATTTTGTGGGATAAAGTTTCAGTGTTACTCGTGAATACTCTTGATAAAAAAAATGAGCTTAGTGGGAGGGGGAAAAAAAATGGTTTTCGGCTTTTGGCATTGCAAAAACATTGAGAAAATTAATGCTAAGTGTTGAGATGCATACTCATTTATTGGAGGTGTTGCCTGATATGCTGTAGTTGATCAGATAATTGAAGCATTTAGACAGTTGAGCTACCTCACCTTCATTACTGGTGGGCGGAGAATATATCATTTATGTGAACTTTAATTAAAATATTCCAACAGAATGTCAGAAACAGAATACAGTAGTAGTCATGCAATTCCACTCTAATGAGGTCATTAAAGTTGATTTGATCTGCATCTTCTGCTAGTCGAAAAGTTGCTTGCAACTGCACATTGGTAGCTAACGATCATTGTCAGCTTTGATTTGAACAGAAAATAGAAAGGACCGATGATGGAAGCAAAGGAAAGGGACTTAAAGAGCTTTTAACTAACAAAAAATTAACTGTGAGTATCATCCTGTCGTCCAACTTTTTTGGTTAATGAATATCGACCTAATTTGCTTCTTCGTATAGTATACGTTTCTCCTCCTGATCCAATCTCTCTCTTTTTTTTTGGTCAAATCCTCCTGATCCAATCAGTTGATGCTAATTTATCAAAATGAACAATATCACAGGCATTCATCGACAAAAAAAAAAAAACCCCCAAAAATCCATATTGACATGGATTTTTAGCTGTAATCCACGAAAAGTAGTGCTACGAGGGTACTTCAACTACTGTTTCGTGTTTTTTGGCTGCACAGTGAATATTAACCAAAGGATTTGCATCGTCTCACTTGTAATTCAGAATAAGATGACGCGATCTATCCTTGAAATTAAAGTCGAAACCTCAGCTCAAAAAGGATAAAGATTGCGATGGGTTCCACTGTAAGGCTTCTTCCTTGAAACGTCATGCATCAGTTGCACGCTAGTCCTTGAATGAAAGTTGGAACTAAATATTTCGCGCACCACTCTACATCCAACGCAAACATATAATTCACCATGCAGGAAATATGGGATCTCAAAAAATGCAGCAGTTTCTTAACAAGGCCATTTTAGCTTTATACAGTATACATGAGAGAAAACCTAAAAGGAGAAGCAAAACGACACTCTTATTACAGATTACCTTCTCCCAATTGGGCATGCATGGACACATTATAACCCTTAAAATGATCATTTAAGAAGAGATGTTGAGTGTATTGCAATATAACCAAGAGCGAAGGAACCCAGCTCTTAATTCAGGGAAAATAAAAATAAAAATAAGCTGTACTTCAGTTGGGAAGAACAAGCACTATCACTGACACTAAATTATATATGTTTCTTAGCATTCTGTACGGTGATGAAATTGGAGACTAGGAAGAAGAATTCAGAGGAAATATCTCCTGTAGAGCTTGGGGGAGGTTCAAAACAATCTCTGCATATGCTGAAAGAAGGAAAGAAAAGGATGTCACCAGTTGGTGCATTAACCCTGCAGAACTGCAATGTAACATAGAAGTTCTATTCACAAGACACAATACCTTCTGGTAAACTCATGGTTCGTAAAGCATCCTCTGCATAAGATAGTCTTTCTGGAATGGTTTTACTTCCTAATGATCCGTTTCCCCTCTTGCTCATGGAATTCCTATGCATTGGCCATGCCAGGACACTAATTCCAGTTGGAAGTATAGAGACAAGATCTGCATATCTAAGGCTTACTGTCACCTTACTACAGAAAAAGAGCCACATTTTAGCAGAGTTATTTATGATTTCAACACATAATCTGGATAATCTACAAATAAACAATTATTTTGTCATCACAGCAATCACGAGTACTTGTCTATGTTTAATTATTGTTAAAAGTCATAGGCAGATAACTGAATACACCTACCAATCATAATCATCAAGCACAAATTCAACCATGTGATATGGAAGACTACGGTAAAATTCTTTGATTTGATTTCCATATAATTCCTTGATAATGCAAACCTGAAAACAACAAGAAAAGGGAGCTGAAAACAAAGTTTATCTCATAAATACCTATTACAATAAATGGGAAAGATATCACATGTTACAATCAGGAAATTTCCATTCAATAATAGGAAAGTTGGTAGCAATCCAACGCTCAAATAAGGCACCTTGTTAGCAAAAGTGCAGTACATATAAGTGGTCAGCCTTTTAAGGAAGTATGACAGTTACACAATCATACACTTAGAACTTATCTCTGCACTCCAAATGTAAAAGGTGTTCCTACGAAACTCTTGTTTAAGATTAAGAATTCCACATGCTCAAATGTGCAGGAGAATGTCAGATTTGCAAGATTGTCCTTTGACTTTTGAATAAGATTTTGTTGCCCAAACAGATGTTATTGGGAAAAGTGGGGACTAATATAATCTTGTATCTAATCAACTAAATCTGGGACAAGCCCAAATGCAAGGGGGGCTCTTTCTCAGGGACAGACCATGAAACAAATATAGCTACTCAAGAGCATGTCTTACGTAGGCCTTACAAAGGCATTGCATGTTTGAAACCAAGCAATAATTATAAAGTACGAACATCAAAGGTTCCTTCTGGATTGTCTCATGATGATTTACGTTAAGCTTTCTATCCCACAAATTTTAATTTGACCTCTTAAAAATCAGTTAAAATTTCCACAAAGAACAATTTAAACTGTGCACGTGCTTAAACCAAGCATAAGTCAGAAAACTCAAACTAGAGAAACAATTTTATATTTGTACTGTTATCAATATCTATGACTATCTCGATATGAAGACCAACAATGCACAAAGTTTCTTCTGTAGATTTTTTATACCTGTTCCCGCCTATCAACGTAAGCCTGCAATAGATCTCCTACATGATCTATAAATTTCTGGAGGCAAAATGTGGAAAAACTGCATTAAAACAAAATCAGACAGGAAATATTCATGTGAAAAATCAAAAGCAACTAATTTCACCATGGCATTTGAAGAGAGAAATTCGTTTTCAGCTTCACGTATTGATAGGAAAAAGGGTACCGTATGCTCAAGGACAGTCATCTTCTCAAGAAATGACTTGCTTTCAAGCACACAGTGGAACAATTCACAGGGTTCTCCTGCAATATGGCAAGAAAGATGCATTGCTGTTTATTTAATTACTTGTTTGGAGAATATTAACTAGAATGAATTTGACTACATGATATCTTGATAATCAAGTGTAAAATCAATGAGAATGAAAAGAAGAGCTGAAGTTTCAATGCATAACATAAACCCAGGGTTCCATAACAAGAAAACGAGCATCTACTTTAAAAACTTTAATGTATCACAATTAATTTAAAAAAAAAAAAAAACTACAATGTATCACAAGGAGAAAGGAGAAAGCTTCGGAAAGCCTTCACGATATCAGGAAACCAAAACGCTGTTAGGCAGAAACGTCCATACTGCTTCAAAATAAGAACAGACAACTTAAAGACAACTGAGGATATTCCAAGGGTACATAAGCCAAAGCTGTTGTTGTTAATTGCACTGTCATTTCCTAGTTTCTTTTGTTACACAATCAGCCTAAATGCACTTTTTTGTTCTCTTGCACCCCAAAAAAATTGATTTCATCTGCAGAAACAAAACTATATATAAATTGTAGAAACAACATAGACATGGTCAAATAAGATAATTTCCTCTAGAATGTGTCACAACACAACAGTTACTCCTATAATGAAGGAACAGCGTATCTGTTTCTAACATGATGTTTAGTGATAAATATCCATATTTACCCGCAAATGATGTCTCATACTGTATCCCGATCCTTGCTCCTTCCAAACAACAGATAATCTGCTAAATAAATGAAGTATGGCACAATTCCAAAAACAATAACTATGTGAGCTTTTACATTTGAACCATTTGAATCAACAGGTCATTAGTTCTTAAGCAAAAGTATAAATTGCGCAGGCTCTTGAACTTTTTAATTTTACAAAAAGGTTTTGCGAACCATGATATGTATGAATAGACAAATGCCCCAAAATAGATGTTGATAGAAGAAATCTATGTAAGATATAATTGTATGTGAGGAACAAACTCCTAACTCAACACAAAGAGTGAAGTCCAACTAACGGATGGCAGATGAATACTACTAGAACTAAAAACGGATAAAGACAGATAACCTTTAGTTCATCTTTCTAGTTCTTGTTACGTAGGTGTCATTCAACATTATAAAAGGAGAGCCAGAATTAAACTCTGCAGTTGTTAAATGTGTAAACGATCACAATCTAATTTCTGTTCTTTGTGCTCTAGTATCTGCACATCTTTTTCTTGATGAGAATGTTATGATTAAATGTTCATTGGGTTTGAGGATTAAATCGCCAGGGCAAATCCTAAGATTGGTAGGTCTCTGTTTCACAGTACTGAACTTGGTTGATAAACAGTCGATCTTGATCTAGCAAAATGTCCAAGTTCTACTACAATACTCATCAACATCTAAACTTAAATCACTTAACTGAACTACCAGCTTGAGTATAAATTTTCATTGGCCAGTATTACCTTGTTTGCAACTTTGTAAGTGATTTTATCATGAAAAGGAAGACTCTGCATCATGTTTGTATCCTCTGGCAATTGCATCGCCTTTTTCAGCCTCCACATGAACCTGATGCAATTTAGGAACCACTTAACTTGTATTAGTCATAGGACACGCAATAATAGATCTGAATACAGTCAATGACAGGGTATCTACCCCAAACAGGAAAAGAAAGTTAACAAGCAGACTATTTGCCAAGGGGAAATTCTAAACATACTAATAGTTTGTACCAAAATTTTTATGTAACTGATGTGGCAACACAGTAACGGGTTATTTCAAGGAATGTTAACTGCAATTAGTTCCTATATTAGTTATTAAACTTTTTAGCTCATTATTTACTACATTTAGCAGTAGTCCTGTTAAGCAGCATCCATCTGAACCATGAGACAGAAGGTCTAACTCACCTTACAGTGCAAGCAGAAGAAATTTGCAAGGATTATAGAGAAATGCTGGGATTTCAGGGCTCACATTTAATAAAAGATGAAGAAGTGAGCACACCGAAAAAAGAACTGAATCATGACAATCTAGATTAACACCCCTCTCCTTTAATGAACAGATACAACCAGTTGTTCATGTTTCACAAATGAAGAATATTAAGAACAGCTTGTCAAGCAAAGATACCATATGTTCAAAACGAAAAACTTTGTGAACCCTGCCAAATCTCCATTTTCATTATCAAACAGAAAAGCCTAAAATTATGAGTCAAATGGATGACACGAAAAAGCATACCCGCTCCCTTATTATATAGCCAACAATCCATCATTCCACTGTTCACCATCTAGAGAAATTTCTGCAAAGTAAAAAAGCATCTTAAAAAGGGAGACATATAATATTGCAATTACAAGAAACAGATCTCAATTTGTAAATTTGTGATGTGGGTGAGGGAACAGAGAGAAGAAGAGAGGCTACCAGAAAAGGTGGAAAAAAATGAACACATTTTCCATGCAAAAATCAGACAGAACCCAAATCATCACAAAATAAAAGATGAATAAAAGAACATGTAATAACGTAAAAGTTACAATGTGGGCTATTGAGAAGAGAAGAGTCAAGATAGATGCTATCACCAATCACAAATTAGTTGGAAAACAGACAATGACATTAGTACAGCAAGTGGACATCGAAAAATTACTAGATATAAATGCAGAAGTTAAAAGTTTCTATTAGTAATATTTTTGAAGTATCAACATTGACTTCAACTCTATCAAGTGCTACATGCAAAGATACCTTGAGTTTGAGAGGCACGAGCAGCTTCAAATTCTCTCTGTAAACGCTCAAATATCATCTTATCAGAGTCCCTAAGATGCCAAAAATTTTGAAAAGTTTACTCTCTGAAGTGGCAATTCGAAAGTAGGTTGTATTTGCATGTAAATTTTAACTCTGCCCATCAACATACATGCAACATAGAAATCATACAAGAAAACAACTACTTCTGCATGTGTAACTAATTCTCCACTACAAGTTTTAACAAGCTGCAAGTCCTAGCTAAGTAAGTGTGATAATTATAATATTTAGTCATATATAAGGCTATTTCTATGTCAAATTCTGAAAATATTTCCAGAATGAATATAACAAATATTCTTAGAGCACATATATCTTTCACAAGAATGATAGTTGCCTTTAAAACCTACTAGGAACATGACAATATTTTCATATGCAATCTTTCAAAAATGACTTCCCAAACCACCTTTAGCACCATTTTTTGGGGCTGCATTTTATAGTTTGTGGCTGCAATTTCTTTTCAAATGGCTTCATATGTTCCTTCTTCAACTTTAGTTGACAGATTTATTCCTTCATGTGACATAAGGACCAAAAGTCATGTATTACACAGCACAGATATGAAGATGCTGAACTAAAAACTCAAAGTATTTCCTTGATCGAATTCTGATACTTCCATATGTTACATCATCCAGTCACTTCAGTTATAGTTGGTATCCAAGTGCCTTTTCATTGTAAACTAGCAATTTCATTTTAGACCGGAGCTTTTCATGGTAACATCAGAGCTATTGACCTTCCTGTCCATATTTTCGAAGTCAAGGTTTACTTTAACGGCTAGTTTGAGAGTTTAGTATAGAAAGGAAAAGAAAAGAAAGGTTGGGTGAGAAGAGAAAAGAAAGGGTGAGAAAGAGAAAAATAAGTTTTCCTTCCATTTCAGCCCAAAAAGGGGAGAAAAACTTTTCCATCTATTTCAATCCAAAACTTCCTTTCCATTCTTTTCTTTTCCTTCACACCATCAACTCCCAAACACAAGAAATTAAAAATCATTCCTCTTTCCTTTCTTTTCTGTCTGTTTCTGAGCTCCCAAACGGACTGTAAGATAAGATGTTAGTAGTCTTGGACAGAATCACTACTACTGAAAACTCCTCAAGATATGTTTTGCATGTCACATTCATCATAACATGAGGACTAAAAAGCATCATACAACTCAAAGCCTTGGCAAGTATCATACTGAAGTTCCTTGACTATAAGTTACCCACAAAGAAAGCACTTTAGAAAGGCATTTTAGCGTACAAGCTACTATCAGACTAGTACGGAACTAATCAAACAATGGGAGGTAATTGCCCTTTCCATATGCAGTAAAATGCCAAAATTACCTTGACGCATGCCGCTTTTTGGTTGCTGGTCATTAGGCAAAAGGCTTATGGGTGCTGAGTATTTTAAGTTACGTTTACAACCTAAAATCAGCATTTCTCTATTAACTACTTTCAAGCCAATTAATTGGTACAAGTGTTGCATTGCATGAGAAAAGCTGAAAAAGATTATCAAAAGAATTCTCAAAACGCAAAGAACTCTAGCAGCGCAATGGTTTAAAATTTGGACTGGACATCTACCTTCAGTGAAGATTTTTACGTATCAAGAAAGCTTAATTTACACATAACTTTTCTCTCAATTATTCTGCATATATGTAAAGTTTACATCAACCTTCCAGTAGCAGAAAGAGAAGAGCAAGAACCTGTAAAATTGCTCCTCTTCAAATATAAAGTACGCTTAGTAAGAGTGTGAGAGAATTCCATCTATGATCCCAGCTTGAATTTAGGTAATTAATTTTTTTTCAAACAAAACTTTAAGAAGCAAATTCCAGTCCTGATGAGAAAACAAAACTGACAAGTAAGAAAAGTACAATAAACTCTAAAAAATTACCTAGAAAGCCGTTCTGTTAATTCTCCATGCCTTTTAAGCACATTTGAGACTGCAAGAAGAACAACCCATTCCCATTCCCATTCCCATTCCAAAAATATGTCAAACAAACTACTACTCAGAAAATCAAACAAAAAAACAAAGAAATACAATGTAAAACATTTACATCTAGCCCGAATCATCTCCAAGTGATTATCCTCCTCGAGTAGAAAGCTCTAGGACACAGACAAAAGTAAACAAAAGAAAATTGAGAAAATAATTAAATCCTATAATTAAACGACCGATGAGATATAACAGTGGAAATATGAATAAGGGGGCTGTATATAGCTGGAGTTAAAGGGAAATGGGAAAAAATTGATCAATAAATGGCCAAGAATCAATAAATTATATATATATATATATATATATATATATATATATATATATGACCCGTTTACTTTTTCTATACTCAACCCACCCTCCATAAAATAAACCAAAAAAAAGAAAAGATTCAAATGGCAAAGGAAAAATGGGTAAGGGAAAGACAGGAATTCCTCCCTCTTCCCAGCGTCTTGACAATTCATTTACAGACTATTCCCATTCTTCCTGCCACCACGAAGCCTCCTCGGCTCCAGAAAAAAGGAAATTAACTCCTTGCTCCGTTCACTCATCTAACTAGTCCCTGACACTTGCCCCCTATTGGAGGATCTAAGGACATGTGACCCACATATGGTTGGTTTTCCTTATCTTCATTGAGTTCTCCTTCCATCTCTCAACCCTCCTTCCCCTGTCCGTCTGCAATGCTCAATCCTTTCTTATGTGCTGCTAAAAGTATCTAATCAGCAATACAGAGATTTACTCACTACATATGAAGATGTGTTCAAGGCATCAATATGAATGAAGAAGCGGAAAATGCACCACTCAGCCAAATACAACACTTTGACAATCTTGGTACTTTACTTATTGATGGTAAAAATCCTGACTTGCATTTTAGGAAAAGAAAATTTTATCCAATCATATATCTTTCACTGATCTAAACTGAACCAATAAGCCTCAACTGAAGTTGGAGAATTTTAAACTTGTTCTGAAAAGAAACACAACTAGTCAAAACAAAGAAATTTTCCAATTACATTCTTTCTCATTTTTCAAATTGACTCTAGACAATTTCAGACTTAATTTCAAAGCGCATTTCTCATAGCCATCAGGGAGAACCCACCACCGGAGGACAAAAAATTGTTCCTGCAAGCCACAAGCATTGAAACAGTTAAGTTAGGCTTCTTTAAACTGATAATGTATCATTATTTTGCTCCAATATGCCATAGTTAATTAAGTTATAATAGCTCAGCAACTGTATCTTGGGGTTACAAGGGTTGATGCTTAATTTTTCTTCTATATAATCTTTATTATTAAAGGATCAATTCAAGACAAATTCGATCAATTGTGAGCAACTGACATCCTAAAGATACTAACTCAACCAGACTAAGAATAAACTGTAACGGATCTTACGGGCATCAATAATTCCGACAGCAAATAGCAAACACTTTTAAAGGGTTAATTCCAAAAACTCTCCTTAACGTTTGATCAAATTTGCAGTTTACTCCTAACTTTTAATTTTTTTCCCTTTATCCCCATTTTAGTCCACATCATCAATTTAATGTTTAAAATATTGTGAATTGACAAAAATGTAACCTTTTAAATAATTTTTTAAATTACAAATTTTTTTCTACTTTTATCTTTGCAACTTTATAGTTGAAAAAGAAAGAAATTATCTAAAAATTTTTAAAACTTATTGCCCCTGAATTTATTTGATAGGTCTTAAATTCTTATCATACACTAAATGCTTGCCAAAAACTTGTGTTTAATAAATACTACAAGAATTTTGAAGGTCCAATTATTTAAGAACTTGTCCCCAAAAAATAAAAGGAGTAAAGTTAAAAAATATATTTTTTCTTGATATTGTTTAGCAAAAAGGCCTTGATATTTTTTAGAGTAAGGATCTTAACTTTTATGGCTAGTTTTAGGAATTTTGGACAAAAAAGGAAAAAAAAAAAACTTAAAGAAAAAAAACTGTGTTGTTTAGGAGTTCAGAAAAAAAAAGAATGAATTTGAATATATATATATATATATATATATTTCTATTCTATAGTTATTGATGGAAAGTATTGATAATTTGAAAAAAAAAATTGTTTAAGAGGTGGCATTTTTGTCAATTCACAATATTTTAAATGTTAAGTTGATGAGTTGGATTGAATTGGAGATAAAGTGAAAGGAATTAAAGGTTAGGGGAATTTTTTGAGATTAGCCCACTTTTAAATGATATCCTTCACAAAATTCAAAAAAAAAAAATAATAAGATGATCTTCCACACTGTCTTGAAATATAGCTAAAGAGAGTAATGCTCCAATCCTCTTTTTTTTTTCCCACTCATAGAAGACTTGGAATAAAAATGTAAAATAGAGAGAATCACAGTTGCTAATTACCTTCAATAAAGAAATAACACGTTCACAGACGAAGAAAGCAGAAAGACAACTGGCATTTAACAATTATGGGATATTCTTAATTTTCTTGAAATCAAAACAAAAATTTGTTCTTTTTAAATATTTAACAATGATGGGTTTCCCAGAAAACAACTGAAAAAGCTGCTTAAATTGAATTACATTTCTCACCACAAACCAATTAACAGGTGTCCATAAAAGAATTTGCAAGACATAATAAAATGCTGAAACAAAAAAATAAATACACTTACGAGCACTAAAAAGCTATGCTATATCTTCCCCCCCCCCCCCCCCAAAAAAAAAAAAGCTATGTTATCTCAGCATAAAAAGCACGTCGTAGAATCTATCTATGCGTGAAAGGAAATCTTTTTTTTTTTTTTTTAGGTTTTCTTTCTCAAAAGATAGGAGAACAATGTAATACCAAGGCCTTTTACTAAGAGCATTTTTGTAATTTTGGCCAAGTTTGAGTGCATGTGGGATGATTAGTTAATAGTTGAGAGCTTTAGTTGTAATTTTGAGAAACTTTCATTCCATTTGTATTAGGACTTTTCTCCCTGTTTCTTTTCATTTTATCTCTTTTCTTTCTCTCTACCCAATTTCCATTCTTCTTATCCTTCCTATTGTTTTCAATTCTTGAAGAAGGAGGTAAAAGTGAGGAATTGCAAGGATAATCAAGTGAGAGGAGCTTAGGAAGGGTTACATCCTCCTCAACTCAAGGTACTTCTTGTCCTTGTTCTTTTCCCTCTTAGATCTTTGACTTAGGAAGTAGCTTTTATGCTTTGAGTGTTAATTAAGAAGATTTGATGCCGTATATCCTAGTGATGATTTGTGTCTTGTGGTGATGGAAGGTGAGAGTGGGTAAGTGCTAGATGTGTGTGTATTTAATGCTAGATATTGGATGAATCCTTGAAGATGTATGTGTTTGGATATTTGAATGTAATGTATATTGGTTTCTTTTGTCTTTTGAGGTTGTTTTGGGAGTTGTTTGGGTGTTTGATTGAAGTTGTTTGAAGTTGGGAAGTTGGAGTTGGTTTTGGATTGTTGCAGGGGTTGTGGAGTGTCTTTTTGGGCTTATCCGCGGCGTCTCCTGCGCCGCGGATGAGACCGCGGCTCAAAGGGAGCAACTCTCTGACCTCATCCGCGACGTGAGCCGCGCCGCGGATAAAGTCGAGAATGGGTTGCTCCCATCCTCTGACTTGAGCCGTGGTACTAGTTGCGCTGAGGTTGGTCACTGTTGGTGAGCCGCGGCGTGAGCCGCGCCACGGCTGACGCTGCGAGTCACCCCAGTGTCTTCCTTTTCCGCTCCGTTTTGCGTCTCATGTTAGATGTAAGTCTTAGTTTGGCCTTTTGATAGAATTAGCTATTGATCTAGTGTTTGTTTTGTGTTATAGGTGAAGATATCGATCATTCCTATTCGGATTACCTTAGTTAATTTGGATTGAAGTAAGTGGGGTTTTGTACTCTTTTCTCTTTTGAAAATGAATTTTATGAACGATAAATGTTTTGAATTGATTATTTGCTATATAAAAATATGGCTTGAGTGTGGTTAATTGCAATTGTTATAAAAATGATAATATGGCATACTTGAATGAATGATTTGATGAATGAATTGACTGAGTTCTTGAATGTGGTACACTTTTGACAGGACTAGTTCCTTAATTATATGCCTAATGTCTTTGGGACCGCACTAACCGGTTAAAGTTAGTTTTAGAGCCGTACCAACTAGTTAAAGTTGGTTTTGGGGCCGTGTTAACCGGTTAAAGTTAACAACTGAATATCCATGGTCAATTGGAACCATTTGATAGAACTCATTGATTTGTTTATGAAAATGTATGTTTTGGTGAAAATGTGCTATGGCCATATTGCTTCGTATTTACATTCTATAATGACTTGATTTGTGTAATGTATATGTATGGATAACACTCTTAAGTCACAGGGAGTACCCTCACCATTTACTGAGTGATTAGTTTCGCTCACCCCTTATTGTTTTATGCAGAGGACGATATTTTTGAAGAAATTGATTGGACCGACTCGTGGTACTAGACTTGGAGTTAGGATGTGATACAAAGCAAAGATTTTGTGATATTATCTTTGTATAGGATCTTTCATTTTGATATATTTTGTGACCTTAGTGGAAGTGTATAGGATGATCCCTTATTTTGTTTGAGGGTTATCTTTGTAATGTATCACACGACTTTGTATTTGAGTCAGGTTCAATGAAATAGTTCTTTTGATCAATTTAAGTTTACTTTGTTAGCCTTATGTCATAGCGTAATCTTAGCATGACGGATGTTATATCCCAAGTACGGAGTATGACAAACAAAGTTTTCTTTGTTCCTTTTTTCTTTTTATTTTTTATTTTTTACCAAGAAAAGAAAAGCAGAAAAAAGTAAATCGGAAAATGAAAAACAGAAGCCTTACGTTCAGGCTTTTTGTTGGCCAGTTAGTGAGTAGTAAAAAGACCAAAAAGTCACCGACTATTTGTCCCTAGAAACTTTGGGCAAAATAGTCTATACAGTAGGCAAGTGTTTGTCTTTCACTACTCTCTTGATTTTTCATTCAATTACCACTTCTTTTTCATTTTCTCTACAAAAGACAAATTAAAGAACATTTTTTTTTTGTTTTTTCAATTTGAGTAGTATGAAATTGTTCCTCCAGGGATGAAATTACAATCAATCTACTCGATTTTTGAATTAAATTCGATTCAGGTAGTTAAGTACTAGTTTGGTTAGCCAATTAATTGAGTAAAATATAGATAAATTTCAACCTGATAAGATACCCTTAAATTTTCAAATTTATATATATAAAACTCAAATTACTTGAATTTGACTCTATAAAAGCTCTTTTGTTAATTTGGTTAAAAGAAAATTTAAATATAATTTCAAATTCATCAAATTAAACAACCAAACATTAACACCGAAGTGTTCGACTCAATTAAGTTGGTTTATCATCCACCTTTTCCAAATTTACAAAGAATAGGGTATTAGTGTCACAACCATTTTAATTACCTCAAGTTTTTTCATCAATGTTGATTCGCTATTGAAATTTGTAAAATAAATACTAAAGAAAAACAGGTAGCAGTAACGTGTTGCAAACTCCTTTCTTTTCTTATCCAATGAGAACTTTATTTGTTTATTTATTTATTTGGGCTAATTATGTAGAATTATCCCAGGAAACCAGAAGGCAAAAGAAATCTTGATGCAAGACCATAATGGATATGTACCCCATTTCAGATACTGCAACTATTCGTACGAGGTCACACCGTCGCATGCAACCATTTTAGCAATCCAGGATCACTGCCCTGGAATTATGAGAGATATATATATATATACATATAGCAATTCAGGATCACAACATCTCCATAGGTGTAAGTTGTTTGTTTTTGCTATCTTCTTTATCGGCAACATCTGTCCATAATTTTGGAGTTTTGAGTGTTAAAGAAAGGTTTGGTTGCATAGTCATGAGCTGTTGGATTTGTGTAGGAGTCATAACCAAAGATTGACTAATTAAGGATTATGATTGGGTGTTTGGCTGTTTTGTAGAGGATGAGGTTGATTTGGGAGAGTTTGAAGCTTTTGAAGTTTGAACAGCCTGTTTGTTTGGGTTTTGTGTTGGAGGTTTTTTCGCTTTTTTCTTCCGAGACATATTCACCTACCCTGCAAAAATTCAGGAGTTAGATAGTCAGGAAGGAAGTTGGAAATTCCCTTGATATATTCAATATCAAAGTCAAAAATCGATAAAATTGCTTGCCATCTTGCAAAAATTTATTTAGAGGTAAGATTTTTTACATCTTTTTGTAAAACGTCTTTTGCAGACTTACAATCAATATGTAACAAAAACTTTTGATTTAGTAAATCAGATTGAAACTTTGAAATGCAAAGAACAA
Organism: Mitragyna speciosa; assembly: GCA_024721245.1. Classification (NCBI taxonomy): domain Eukaryota; kingdom Viridiplantae; phylum Streptophyta; class Magnoliopsida; order Gentianales; family Rubiaceae; genus Mitragyna; species Mitragyna speciosa. The sequence goes on from CM045558.1 coordinate 320,585, forward strand.
TTGTCAAAATTTTCTTTTTGATAGTAGAATAATTCTGCTAAGAACTATTCTAATGTTTTGATGCAAATGCAATAATATTTTTCTTGTTATTTTGTTTTTGTTTTAGTACACCACCGTAACCAATGTTAGAGGCATCAGTTTCAACAATTTTTGGTGCATGTGGGTCAAGAAGAGTAAGGTTAGGCAAATTTTTTGTGTGAAGTTTAAGAGTTCGGACAATCGAAATATGTTGATCAGTCCCAGATGGAGGTGTCTTTTTAAGACAGTCATATAGTGGTTTGGTAATGTTGCTTAAATTTGGAATAAAGTCTGAAACATAGTTTAAGCAACCAATGAATCTTTGAAGTTGTTGTTTGTCTAAGATCAGATTAGGAAATTTTTCTACAAATTAAAGAGATCTTTGGATAGGGGTGATTGTTCTTTGAAAAATGTTATGCCCAAGGAATAGAATTTTTGACTGAAATATACTAATTTTCTTTTGAGAGATAACTAATCCATTAATTTTTGCCTGGTGAAAGAAGGTATTAAGATGTTTGAAATGTTGATCAATAGAGTTGGAAAATATTAAGACATTATCAATGTAGACAATGATGAATGTTGAAAAAGGATTGAAAATGCCATTCATAATCTTTTGAAATTCTGAAGGAGCATTTTTTAAGCCAAAAGGCATGACATTCCATTCGTAATATCCAAATAGAACTGTGAATGCTATTTTGTATCTGTGAACACAATGTCCAAATATATATATATATATATATATATATATGCGCCCATGCCCAAATTGGTACAGATTCTAGTGCAGAGCTGACAAGCAAATGATGGCCCTTAAAGGCCCATATTGTGTTCAGGCCTATTCACTTGAATGCCGGGAATCAAAAGAATGCTCCGTTTGGATAGTATTATTTGGAATATTTTTTGAGAATTATTGAAAAAAATTATTTGAAATTTTTTTATTGATTTTTTTGAAAAGGTAAAAAAATGTTTGGATATGAAATTTTTTTAAAGTGACATGATGATAGTTTGAAAAGTGAATAATTAGTGTGAAAAATTGTTTGAATAGTTCAAAATTTTTGGACAAACTTGCACTTATTTTTAAATGATTATATAAGAAGCACGTTAATTTTTTTTTTAGAAAAAATTTATCTAAAAAAAATGAAAAAAGCACTAATCAAAATGCAATCCATATAATTTGAAAAAATAGTGAAGCGGACGTTTGCTTCAAAGACAAAAATGTCTTAGTGAGCACTGGGCATGGACGCCCAATGCTCGTTAAGACACTGTCTCTTAAGCAGACGATCGTTTCGTCGTCCGCTTCCTCATCTCACCTCAAAACCTATCGAAAATAGATCTCATTTTGTTACTCACAATTTTTTCAATTTTCCTAAACAAATGTTGAATATAAATATGTTTGTTTTTGTGAATAATTGTATAAAAAGTTTCCACAATTCATTTGAAATTTCAAATGAAAACTTGGTAGGAAAATTTGGTGAAAAAGTTTGACCTAAAAATTTTTTAACTTTTTGATCAAGAAAATTTTCATTTGTCCAAACAAGTATGGAAAAAATTTTTCCAAAAAATGTCCCAAAAAACTTATCTAAATAGAGCCCAGTTTTCTTAAAAAATTATTCCTACTTTAAAAAAAAAAAAGAAGAAGAAGGATTTTCCTCAAAGGCCTGCAAAGTGCAAACAAATTCCTACTTACTTTTACTTTATATGGATGTATGTATGTATGTATCTATATTCTATGCACACCCCCAGTCACCAACCTGTAAAATACATTGTAACAAGCTAATAGATCAAAGTCATACAACACATGAGAAACAAGATATATTCACAATTTTCTAAACCAACCTTCAAATATCTTAAATAGAGCATGCTAATGTTTAAACTCCCTTGGTCAAGATGAGTCCAGTTAATTGACTTTTTCTACCCTCTGAGCTCCCAAAAACCTGTTCGCTAAAGATCTTCCTTCCTATGTTCAAGAAGGCCACATGCAACAAAACTATTGACAAAGATGATACTACTTCAAGATTCAGATTTTAGCTCTGAATCTAACCTTACTATTGTTCCTTCACCATCCAAAGTTGATAAAGGGGGCTTCCGTTCAGTACTCATCTTCTTTACTTCCTCGCTCGAGTATATGAAGATCTTCCTAACCATCTTGCAAAATTCTCTAAGGGGAAAAGAATTGATACATTAAAAAGATTTAAAATAAATAAAAGAAAAAGCATTTTGTTTCGAGAATTGGCATAATAATTTAAGGTTTCCAAGTTACTCACGGCCATGGATCATCACCCATAAGCATCATATCTCCCTCGTCATCAGTGTATACAACCTCCCATTTGTTTCGAGGGCAAAGCTCCCCCTCAAGCTCGAACAATTTTTCCAGCTCGCTTATAAGGTCATGATAACTTTCCAAGGCAACCAAATCAACGGCGCGTCCAACAGCAACCCCTTGCATTTGCACCTGATTATTGACAATTGGACACCGTTAAGAGACTATAGAAAAATAAATCAAGAAAGTAAAAATCATCTGACTAAACCTTTGTTCGGGTTCTTGTAGATGTGGAACAACCCTGCTTGTTCTGTGCATCTTTTGGTAACAGATCCGATTGGCCCTGCTTTTTCTCATTGCAAGACTTCAAAAATTCTCCGCCAGATGCATCAGCTGGAGGAGCAGCATTGTTAGCATCGTTTGGTACAGTGACCGTTGAAGGTCCTTCCTTCTCCAGTGGAGAAAGAGATTTTGTGTTGCTTCTCAAATCAATGCCAAACAACTTGCAACTTGACAAATTCTCCTGCCTATTACACCTTTCAACTTGGTCAAGCACCAGGCCATTACTTGTCCACAATGAGACGGAAAAATCATAGTCATGAAGATTTGATCGTGCAGATACATGGTCTAATGAGCCATTAGCAAGCGGACTAGGCCAAGTTCCACCAAAAGGGAAGCTAGATCCACAGCAGCTGCTGCTATTCGGTAGGCTGCTGTTATGATTTTTTGGCTTAGGAGGCCAGAAAGCTTGATTACTGGTGCTTTGGACTTCATTAGTATTGCTTAAGTGGCTTAATTCAAATGATTGTGCTACTCCTGGATACCAGTGAGAAGCGGTAGCAACGGCTGTATTTTCTACATAGTCGTCACAAATTATTACTACAAAAGTCAAGCATGATACACTGAGAATACATCAAGGTTACACGTATATTACCAGGGATTGAAAAATCAGGAGGCCGGGGTCTTTTGTTCTTTGTCACTGGTTGGTTAGCAACATCTGTTGATGAAACTGCTGCAAAGGGCTCTATCTCCCATGGAGAGACTTTTTCTGGCCTCCTAATGGTAGCTGGTTCATCCCATCGAATCTAATACAAAAGCAACAATTGGAACACAAGCATAAAAAACATTAACATAAAAGAATTGAGATTGAGATGAACGCATCGAAGGCCACTTCAACCTTCAGTGAATGCCACCGAGAATCTGGCCACTCTGGAGATACATCTTCAAGACCAACTATAGTGCCTGCGAACCTGACAAACGTGATCCTCGCAATTAAGGTTTTATGAGTTGAATTCATCTCCCAGCACAAACACAAAGTATGTCATCATACCTTCTCTCAGGAGAATCTTCGCCTTCAAATTTCATTGTGAAGCGTGTCCCCAATGAAAATCGATTACTAACGGCCTCTAGATATTTGTTTAATCCAATGATAAATTGGCTTGTCCTGATCAATATTGCATAATATAAGGAAGAAAAACCTAATTCCTAGAAATAGGATACATGTATATGCTAAGAAGAAACACAATGTATACCTCGGCTTGTAATATACAACAAATAATGTTTGTGTTGTGATTGCATGAGATGCAGTAGCAAGCACACCAAGATGCATGCTTTGGCTTGAAATAACAGACGGAGGTATTGAGCTTTGTTGCCGAGCAAGACGCCGAACGCCGATGCGCAATTCACCATTACTACCCCTGCAATGCAAATGTAAACCCCCAAATCAGCAACCAACTAAAACATCAATAACTAACAAGAATAAATTAGATGGGACTAAAACCAAGATGGTTTACCTGAGGAAAACAAATGCATCGCCTGCAACCAATCTCTTGGAAGTCACAAATGTGCTCCATCCAGTTGTTAGTAAGTGTCTCCGAGGTTGTCCTGATTATTTATCAACACATAAAGCAAATAAAGAAACTCAAGAATTCAATTTCAATCAGTACCATTAAGATGTACTTTTTTGTGGGGTGGACTTAGTCTGGTAACACAAGAGCTCAAAACAAAAGGGACAAGGAATTTACAACCGTATGATGCAAGAAACACAGAACTCTCACCCCTAAATATGTGTTTAAATCGCCACTCATAACCATGAAGGTCCTTGGCAATTAAATCCTGGCTCGGAGTGGATTGAGTCATATCCTGAAAGTAATCAGACACAACCAAAATTTTCAGGAACAGGACAACACAGCAAACCCCATTTAATTGGCAACTATTTTTCGTACACAAGATCTAATAATTGTAGCGGCATATGTTTATCAATCAGTTGAGCTCAGTCATGTTATTCACACGAATGTTATTAGAATTCAACTGAATACTAGTGAAATATAAAAGAGAAAGTAAAATTACCAGTTGAGGTAAGCATTCAGTGGCATGTTTGCGAAGGACAGAGAATCCACCATGTGTACTAGTATCAGATGCTGTTAAAATTTTGCAAAATGAGTAAATGGTCCGTTTTGGTGGATCAGGAGCGCATGGATCAGGACTAGAAGGTTCCTGTTGCTGCAAATACAAGGACGCAGAGTCAATTAACTGATGATCACAAGGTTGGTGGACCAGTGCAGACGACATACCAAGAAGGTTGATAGCCACCATGAAGCAACTAAACTACTCAAAAGAATCACGGGAAACATCCACCAAAAACACATTTAACCCAGAAGTCCTTAATAAAGATGATAAAAGCAGATAAAAGATGCTTACATCCCTCTCAGGGTGTAATGTAATCTGAGCATAAACTTCATCTGTCGCTGGTTCTGCCTATAAAACGCAAGTATAATAACAAATTACTATTTGAAATGAAAATTCTGCGAAAAGAGTTCCTAGAACACAGATCAGAATTAGAAAAACGGAAATATACCAGCAACTGAACGTGAACTACTTTACAGAGGATTTTAGAAGGCAAATTGAAGAGTGGAATTTGTTGATTCAATTCTTGATTCATTGATACCTCCAACTGAAGAATAAAACAGTGTACATATTCCCACAGTAAATAAAAAGTCGGAGCAAAATAAACAAAAAAAAAAGGGGGTCAATTGAGGAAAAAAAGAATAAGGGGAATGCGAAGGCCTACTTGTTCCATGTGACCCTGTGGAAAGTAGAAGGCTCTTTCACCAGCACGAGGAACATCAACAAGGGGTCCTGCACAAGCCTTCCATAGCTCTGTATACATATCTTCTCCTTGGCCTACCAAAAGAGGAATCAAATTATTGAAGTATATATTTTCTAACTAATACCACATATTAAAATACAGGAGGACTTAATTTCTGAACTTTTTCGTTTAATTAGTAAAACAAGAATGTTCAAGAGCCAGCCCCATTGATTTTCTTGACACGAGACTCAGAGCAAAAAAAGGATACTGTAATGCTCCAATTTTGACGTCATTTTCCAGGTGAAAACACTAGAGTTCGAAAACCCATCCCAAAAAAAAAAAAAAAAAAAAAAAAAAAAAGATATATATTTCTCACCTGCAGCAGAGCCACCAAGTACATGAGCCATTGAAAATTGTAAAATCCACACAAGTTTTTATACCCAGAAGCAGAATTAAAGAAGAGAGAAAGAAATGAAGAATGAATTAAGATGATCTTGGAAGCACTGAGAAGTGAGCAAGCAGCAAAGACAAGAAAAAGAAGAAAAAGAAAATAAGAGGAAGATTGTGTAGCTTTGAAGTTGAAGAATAATTAAAACAGTGCTGGTAGGGGGAGGGCCTGGAGCGGTCACGCAGTTCAACATACCCAAACCCATATTATCATGGTCATGATGTTCCTCATCATCAGCATCATGATCATCAATCAATCAATAATAGCAGTAGTACAATCCAAACAAAACCCCTGCTTTGGATATAGTCTTAATATTACTAGCTTTTACTACTACTACTACTACTACTACTACTTTATAGAGGAGTAACAGTTTTTGTTAAGAGTAATGAATGACTGGGAGAGTAAGAGAAATGATGATGCTGACGACGTGCTGCTTTTGCTATTTCTTTTCTTTCTTTCTCTCTCACTTTTCAGTTACAAAAACCTCTCTCTGTCTGCCCTTCTCTCTCTCCCTCAACAACTCAGCTTTGTCTTTCTCACAAAAGAAAAAACTGCTTGTCTTTCTTACACCTGTAATGTAATTACTACAGTAATTAATATATGTTGGGTAATTATATTACTGTGTGATTCTTTCTTCACCTCTCCGGCTCCAAGACAATAAGCAGCAGTCAGCTGAACCTGAGTACTCATCAAGACTTTACCAACAAATCCCTCCCCAAAACCTATTTCTAATTGTCCTCCGTCCCTCCTACTACTATTAATGCTCTCTCTCTCTCTCTCTCTCTAATTGTAAAACGGGCTTGTTGAGTAGTTCAGTTTCAAGTCAAGTAAGAGTGGCAGTGGTTGGTTAAAACTAACAAAGGGATTAAAACTAATTATATATTACCAAAGGACAGGATTCGATTTGCCCAAATGGAAGGAAGCTGTTGGAGAGCACAGCTTACTTACGCATATGACTCCGCTCATTTACTCTGCCCAATAAATATATGCGGCACTTCAATCCTACTACCTATCTTACTACATCATCAAACACGGATTCCCATCGCAGGTTTAATTAGTTCTTTTTTTTTTTTTGTGGGCGAGAGGACATTAAACAAAGAGATGTAAGCACTAACTTAATAATCGTAGATACTAAAAGAACTAGTTAAGTTACAAAAATGGATATAGTTTACCGCCGTCAGACTTACCGTATTTTTAGATTTCAAGCAAAATTTTCAACTGCATATTCTTCTTAATTTGAAATTTGGACCAGAAATTTCACCAAACAATCATGCACATGCTTGTTAAGAATCCCATTTGCACTAAAACATACACTCTCCAGTAGTTTAAGGGCTTTTTCTCAATTGTTTATAATTTTTATAAAAATTAATTTTGAAAAAAGTTGAAAATTAGTTATTCTTGATTTTAATTTAAAAAATCCAAAATTATAATCATAAAAATAGTTGAGAACATCACAAAAATAGAATTTTTAAAAATCAGAAGTTAAAATCAGGTAAGTTAAAATTATTAACAACATGCCCTAAATACATAAAATTGAGCCCACTTGATATATTATTTGGTTGATAATTTACATAAAAATATAAAACTTTTAATTATGCAAGCTACATATCAAAAAGTTGTCATCTTAAAGAGTCTCAAAAAAAAAAAAAAAATATCGTTATGTTAACTTGCGATTGAATTAAAGAAATTTGAAATAAATTCCAAGATAATCTTTCTAAGTCCATAATTAAAGAACAGTTAAAACTTTGGATCCCTAGTAACACTCTAATAAGTTGGAAAACAGTTACTCATCGTCTCAATAAAAATAATAATAATAATAATTAGGATTTTTTTTTGTTTTGCACCCTTAGCGTACAGCATGAGGTGGGTCTACTGTCACGTTCATTGCAAAAAGAATAATTTTTTTTTTTAAAAAGACAATTTATTCCTCCAAAAAAAATACAATTTATGTGGTGAATAATAAATTTAGTGTTTTGGTAGTGGACTTATCTTTTTTCCCTTATATGTTTTTTCCTGGGCCTTTAATGTACAAGATGTAATAATTCTAATACTGATACTCTAATACTAATAAAATTTTGGGACTAAGATCCCATAACATTAGTGACTGGTGATATTTAACCTTATATTTGTTCTTTATAAAAATTTAGAATACTTTTCCTTTTCAATCTTCTGGAGTTACTGGTTTAGTTGTTGTTAACGCTTCGGTACAATTTCTTTAATATAAATGCTATTATAACGAGACTAAATCAACAACCAATTTTGCAAATAGTTTGTAATCCGTACGAAAATAATGAGGAAAACCTGCTTGATTAGGAATGTTATTAAATTGAGTACTTTTTTTTTTTAAAAAAAAATGGAAATTGAGTACTAATATTTACTTGTCATCTTTGTAACAACTGAGACGGCTAAATTTAACAATTCGTGAAAGAACTTTCCCCAACATGACCTTCAAATGTGCTACCAAAAGTATCCACTCCAAATTATGTTTTTCTGGAATTCAAATCTTTTGTCTAATTTTTTACGATGTTCAATTGTATTTAATATAAACTACGTCGTATCAATGTAAAATTATACAAAACTACATCGTATCACTAAAAAAATTGAATACCAATTTTGAATAGATTTTTTTCCCCTTTGAATATAGAGATCATTCATGCTGGTCAAGTACTCTAAATCACAAGGCGTAATGTTAAGAGACCATCACAAAGCAAGAGCGAGAATTGAATTCAGAAATTACTTTAACTTAGAAATTGTTACCGAAGCCACCATATATCCCATACTTGCAAATTATACAAAGAAAATGGTTTGCCGTTCCTTTTTTATTTATTTATTTATTTATTAGCACTATCTAATTAAGAGTCAAATGATCAATGGAATCTTTGCTTTATGCAAAAGTCAAATTATATTAGTCACGTATGTACTTAAAATGTTGCTTATTTAAGTATCTTTTGACATTCTCCTGCCACAATTGTGTGGTTATCATTTGAATTAGGAAGATGGGGGGGTACATTTCCATCGACTAAAATGCATTTGTCTTCATATAAATGAAGAAAAAAAGTGAGATGCCAAATCTGCACTAAGCGATGTGTTTTTTCAAAACGTAATAAATTGCCAAAATCTTATCGATCAAGCAATTCTAAGAAATTGAAAATCGATACAATACCTTATAGCCGACCAAAATTTTGGTAACAAATGAAACTTAAAACACAGCCCACAAGCTAAGGAGTAATACCATTGAGAGTTCAAACTCCTTTTTATCATAGGCTGAGATAGGTATGTTTATAAGTTTTGATGAAAGTTTATTTGATGTAGAATTCATTCTCCTAAATATAGAGTATTGTACGTGGTGGTGATCTTAAGTTACAATATTACTGTATCTTTTTTCTGGATGTCTATACTCTCATGAACATCGACAGACCTAAAGGATGGATGATTATTGCTACAACTCCACTTTAGGTCAAGATTTTCGAGAGCTATTTGAACTATTACGTAAAACAATTCCATTCATTCGTAAATGGTAGTTAGTTTATTATTTTCAAAATTTAAAGGCTTCACTTGCAGGCTACTCTCAGTTTTGTCCTTTGCATTGTCTTCTTGAGAAGTTACATAGCAATGCCATTCAACATCTGTTAAATACTTAATAAACCAAAAAGAAATTGAGCTACGATATCAACTGAGAGAGTTTTTCTGGACTTTGATGAAGACTTCCATTATGTATTCAATTAAACAAATTGGTGGCTAGGGAAGACCTACTTAGTAAAGACAATTTTGCTAAGGTGTGTTAGATTGATCTTTTAATTGTTGATGACAGATAATTGTAATAGCATTAGCTTATATATGGACTATTATTAGTTTAAGTACTAGCTAGCTCATCCGGCCAAGATAATTTTAAATATATATATAAAATAAAAAAAAAGCATCATGTACTGACACCAAACACGAATGTTGTTTTGTCCTGGTTTAGCATTTTTATCGTTGTATTAAACAGTCAATGAAATCGATGGGAAGTGCTGTCGTAAGTAATCTTCTAAATTCTTCCAAATCTTTGATATTATATATTAAGACACATAAAGTCCTTTGATTTTAATTTTATGGAGGGAGGACTACTTCACTTTTTATTTCGACTGCATTAATATCTTTTGAAAGACTTAAACCAGATTGAGAATTGGTCGGTGCGAGTACAGAATAACAACAATAAGTAGTTTTTTTTTTTTCACTATTCTAAATGGGTTTAATTTCAACCAGTGTACAGTTGATAGACAAGTTCTAGTACAAAATGTAAATAGGTTGGAATAATTAAATTAATATGCAGTCGTGTGTGCAACGACCACCAGTTCTTTCAACTTTCAAGCGACAATTTGATGTGCAAAGATTATTATTCTTACGAAAGTATATCAGCCCGCACGGATGGGAATAATTTTAGCCAAATAGGAAAAGATATAAAGGGGATGGTGTGGAGTGGATTTTAAATCATTCTCCTAACAACCATTTACATTATGATGATGATGATACGCAGGATAGAGTCATATTTGATATTATTAATTGTCCCGTAAGCATCACACTATATATGAAATGGAGAAGTAAGATGGATTGAATCATTCTTGTGCGGTTTTCATGTGTTAAAACTGGTTTAAAATCTCTTTCTGAAGAATAACTGACAAGCAAATCAAAGTGTGTGCATGAAGAGCAATCTTTATTCAACCTACAGAAAGGAGATCAGATTCCAACTTCCCAACACCTAAGTTATTTCTTTGACTATTAATCCACCAAAAAAAAAAAATTTTTTTTTTTTTTTTTTTTTTTTTTTTGCCCCAGTTTTCGAATCCTACGGCTCTACAATAATTCATCATCCATTATTTATACTAGGAAAAGTAACAACGAAGCAAAATGACTATATAGTCTCCAACCCACTTGTACCAAAAAATTTAATCGAACATTCACTTGGAATTGTAGAAAAAGATAATGTGAAAGAAATCATATATTTCTCTTTGGAAATACAGCTGAATTCCTTCAAAAAAAATTTCACCCATCATAAAAGTTGTTGATCTGAATATGTTCTGACTTTTGACTTGGACACGCAAAAGGAGTAAGGACAGACCAATCACTTTGAGTCGTACTATGATTTTTCTCTGCCATGGACTTAAAAGCCAAAATGATCAAACTAATACTAGTTGTCAATTGAATATGCACAAATGGTAATGGTGGTCCTCTTATTGATTCACATAGATTAACTTATTAAGGTGACTCCTGCCCCTTCCTAAGGGTTTAGAATTTCTATGCCTCTCTCTACTAATCACTCCAAAAAAGAACAATACTTTAAGTTGAATTAGCTTTATAGAAAGGTCTCATGCCTAATAATTTCAAGATCCCATTTGGATTATTAGAAGATTTTATACCTTTCACTTTGTCATAACAAAAAAAAAAAAAAAATCAGATACTAAACCATTTTGATGGCAATTGCATGGAAATATCGCTCCCATTGTCCGACTAGTACTACCTAAGTTCTAGAATTCTTATATAATCCTGTTCCCCAGTAGTCAAATTTGTATTGCAATTAAAAAATGTAAAGACTTGGTATCTGAGAATCTTCTAAATTCCATCCCAATGCATTGGGTGGTTGCAATGCTCATTTCACACTGGACCATCTTAGTTTAAATTAAGTAGGGATGAAAGTGGCTAGTCATCTTTTGACCTATAATTTGTACACAAGTAACATTTCATCTTAATGCACACTCCATGTGGAGACCAACTTGTAATGAGGTAACCAAAGTAATTGTCGATGAAAATTTCACTAAACCTAGTATACTTTACCGTACATGAACCAAAAGCAATTGTTGGTGGTACGCGTTGCCATCATCATGCAATGCATCCTGAGATCCATATACCCAATTTTCTTCAACTTCTCTCTGTGCACTTTCCATTCTTTCTTTGCACCGGGGACTCGAGAGGGAGGGGGACAAAACCTAAATTACTACAGCTAAAACTCTCACCCTCCAACAAGAGCAGTATAAACACCTGGAACATATTAGTTTTTACTAATTTACTCAATAAGATAGTACATGGTCGTTGTAATACGATCTCATCTAAAAGAAATGAAATATAGTCACAAAGAATTAGTATGGACTTCTCACAAGGGTAGTTTCTTTTTCCCCCTCTCTTTTGAGGTCACTGCCCCTCTTCAAGTGTCACCTAAATCATAATTATTATATTTGTTAATGAAATTTAAAAAAAAAAAAAATTAAGATATGGGAAATTGGACACATCTAATTCAACCTCGTAGATTGATACTATTGTAATTATAGGCCAAAGATGATCCAGCGAGATTGATTCCGCTGGATTTTATGTATTAGCAATGGGTGGATGATTGGTCAAATTTAGTGAACTTTGCACTCAAGCTCGCTCCACCAGCATGTTGTGTTCATCTGATTCGCCGTGTAAAGGCCTACCAAGCCAGTGATTCAGTGCTTAAAAGAAGACAATAAAAATCCATTTGTCTTTTTTATGGGATTAGAGAAGTATTATCGTTTGTAAAATGGGGTGGTACAAATAATATCATGATTAGCCCAATATTTTTTCTTAATTAAGAGTGGCTCTTGTTAAAATAATGTATATGTTGTGTGGGGATGAATCTTCATGCTAGAAAAAAAAAAAAAAAAAAGTAGGGGCGATTTTGCTTAATTAAGCAAAACATATAATGTGTTAATGGGGTGACTTTCTTCCCCTGGATTTCTTGCTTTATTGTCTTATTGCCTTGACAATATTACGCACAAATGTCTATGGCATGACGTTAACGTTGGTGAAGTTTTTTTAAGTTTTTTGGTTATTATGTCTCAACAATGACAGAATTCTCTAATTGACCTTTCTTTTTTAATGGAAAAAGGGTCAACACTAAATTTTATTTTAAATGGAAAAATGGTTAAGATTGAGAATGACATAATGTTGATTAAACTTGACTTAATTTCTGTGTCGTAAGATATATCTTTAGTCTAATATTTTTTCAATTCGACTTTCCGTTGTATCTTCAACATTCAAATTCAAACATTAGAAGCATATCAAAATCCAAACAGATTCTTTTCAGAAAAAAATAAAATAAAATCCAGACAGATTAATCTATGTGGAATTTATCTCTTCTGGTACCTATTTCAAGTAAACAATTTAATCAAAGAGTAATTTTATAGGTCTGAAGTGGGAATATCAATGTTGAGTCGTCGGCGCCTGCAGAGTGCAGACGATCCGGAGAGCACATGGGAAAGGACTTTGTGTTGCCCGCTGTTTGTGAACTTGCTACTTGGTTAAATAAATGCTTAATAGGTTATACATCCGGGGAAAATCATTGTGGCGTTTTTGTGGTTTTATGGAGTACATGTTCTCTTTAAAATAAAATGCAAAAAAAAAAAAAAAAAAACTCTAAAATGATTTTACTTTGGGCCTTTGTTGCAATGTTATTACAACTGCCATGCTTACATGGACCATTCTTTGTAAGAAACGATCATATCATTTTGACACTGGATACTTGCGATAGTTGGATCCACCCAAACCCCGTGTTGAAGTCTGCCTATTGAGTCAGTTAAAGTCTACTGGACTCATCTCCAGTCCTTTACATGCGCCTTTGAGTCAGTTAAACAATGGCTATTGGCCAATGCTAATACTGAAAACAGAAAGAAAGACTCATGAGCGAGCGTGTGAATCCAGTTTCCACTGACCTTCCCATGGCCTAGGAAAAAAATTGTCAAATGGCAAAGGAAATTGTATAAAGGAATTGTCCAATTTGTGAAACATCCAATGTAACTTGAAGGGAGACAAACACCCCCACCCCCCGGGCGGGCGCAGGACAGCCGCGGCAAAAAATAAAATAAAATACAGCAACTCAGACGCCCAAAAGGTCCTTCCTCTCCCCTTCGTAACCTAACAACACAAATGAATCCAAATGCCAAAGGCCAGGATAAAATTTTCAAAAAAAGAAAAATTTTGAATCACAATAAAAGCCCCAGTTTCTGACCTGAAAGTTCAATCAGACTCAACAAACAACACTTCTTAGCCAATCTACTGTGATGTTAGATATGCATACCAAGTATTTGGACAGTGGACAAAAACACTGGAGATCATCATACCATGGAAACCCCGAAAAGGCCAACGTTCAGGAATGGCTCAATAGCTTGGCATACCAGTCTGACCAGTAGATGAAACAAGGGTCATTGTGACACCACCGCGAGCCACCAACAGTTCATTTGTAGCAGTCATTAAAATGCAAGAGACCTGCCAATCCAAGATGCATGCTAAAGAATAAGAACCCACAAAACTGCAACAAGAAACCATATTTTAGAAATCAGACCAATTGATGTTGAGTTGGGCAAAAGATGAAAGAAATGTGCATCCAATCACATAGTTTCAGCAACTAGTCATTGAAATATTTGCCATTATCAAGAGGATTAGAACGCAAGAGAGAGAATAACATGAAAGTTAAAGGTGGGATTGTATGATACAACATACTTTTAGACAAGGCAAAAAATTAGCTGATATAATGGCCAACCTTGTGCATGGTTTACATAATAACTATAGCATTTTTAATCATCCTCCTATTGAGGCAATAAAAATGTGAAGTGATGATTGCAGGGGATAGAGGCAAGGAAACGGAATAGAACACAGAAATCAATTACTCATTCCATCTCCAATTTTAATTCAAAATCACTATCTTCTGATTAAGCACCCTCACATACTTTTTTTTTTCAGCAGCAGATGCCAATAAAACATGCACACTACACACCATCATTCACCTTGGTTGTGCAAACGTCCTTATGTGCACAGGAAAATGTCAAAAAGCAAATTCAAACACATTTGCTACCAACTTGTTGAGCTAAATACATGTAGAAATGAAAATCCAATCAAGTAAGATCATTCATTATATGCTGCAGAGTAATTATTTTTCCTATAGTATACTTGAACAAGCACCTCCCACAGTGTAGATACAAAAACAAATATATTCCATCTACTTAGATTACCAAATGGCAAATGCACTAGTGGAAGACTAACCATGAGAAAGCTTCTTCTTCAAACTAATGAGACATTATATGTGTTGCAAAGCTGCAGCAATGCGGCTTGATTAGTCTGCTCAACATTCTCACCAATGACTGGGGAATACATCCCAGGGGAAGCAGCACAAAGACTAGCCAAAGACACAACCAAAAATTGCTTTGGATCTCTAATTTCCCCGAGAGGATCCTCTTCTTTCTTCCCAACATTGTAAAGATGGACAAAGGTAGCATTATAACCTGTAGTCTCACCAAAATCAGGGACTTCTGGTTCATCCTCCACTCTCTCCTGCTCTGGTCGTGAAAGAAGAGTCACAATGCTGTCCAGCATTTTCCCCCAAAGCTTAGAATCCAAAATATTTGCAGACTGACAGATAAGTCTGGTTGAAGCAACTGAAGTAAGCTTGAGCTCAAGGGAACCTGTGATAAGCTTAAGATTAGGCACCCAGAACTGCTCTAGAATTGTACGAAATAAGTCTGGCTGAACTGCATTTATTGTATCCACAAGGTTTTGAGAACCATATTTGACCAGAAAAAGCGACATAAATATTATCAGATTCTTAACAAACTTCACTGTTTTGCTGGAATGCAACCTGTTAAACAGCACAACCCAAATCTCCCGTACATACGGATTAATCACATCGTATCCAATGTTCTCAATCACTGTGTTCAGCACATAAAATCCTTGATCATCACTGCTAGGAGATGAAACAAGTCTGGAAAATATCCCAAGCACACTATTCAATTTTTCCTTCTGAATCATCTCATGGGATGACTTTCGAAGGAAAGCCTGGAGCAGACGAACAAGAGCTGGAACATTTGCTGACTTCTTCCACGACTCAGGTAAAAGAAGGATCTCAAATATCTGACCATAATTATCAGGCAGAAGCGTCAACTCCACAAGCTGAGCCAACAGTTGGAATGCATAAGGAAAGAATTCGCTAATGTCTCTGGCCAAGATGAATTGAAGGCTAGGCAAAAGGCCAGATTCAAATGCAGAAATGAGAGAAGCATCCTTCTCAGAAGCCCGTCTAATAAGAACAGCCACAGATTCAAACAGATAGTGGTTAAATACAGGATTTTTGGGGTTTTCGCAGACTCTATTGAGCACTGTCGTCAGTCCACTTATGCAAGGTAAAGCAACCTCACGAGAAATCTCAGCTACTCCAAGAACTCGCATGATACATTTCATAACATACTGATTCTCCTCAGATTCTGGCATCTGTAAGGCATTAAAAAGGTTGGTCATCAAGACCAACAAAAATGGACTGACATCTGCTGATGTGTACCTTGGTCTAGCCCCATCATCTCTCACCAGCAAGAGTTTCTCAATGCAGCTTGCGGCATAGGAGTGAACCACATTGGACTCTGAAATAAGAAATCGAACTACATCTGGAAGCAATGCCAGCGCCACAGGTTTTGAAATCTGGTTTCTAAACATGGTGAAGAACTTTAAAGTTCCTGCTTTTAACATAGGGAATGCATTGACATCCTGACTTCGCAACTCAGGAACGATTACAGAACCAAAAAAGCTCTCCACGTCAACTAGATCAGTTGAAAATGAAGTCCCACCAGCTTTTCTATTGGCGAGTGACACAACCAGGTAGATAGCACAATCCTTGTGTTTCCAATTTGCAGCCGGATTCTCATTAAACAAAGCCAAACAGCTCTGAATCTGAGTCGAAACCTTCTCAGTGACCTTTGCCTTGAAATTCAAGGCAATTCCCTTGAGGAGTTCACAGGCAATCCTCCTCCTAGTGTCAAGATCACTCCCTTCCATATCCCTCCTTATGAACTCCACATAATTCATTTCAAACAACTCCTCGTCCTCATCCCTTAGCATTACATTAGGAATAACAATACTCTGACAAATCTGCTCCAGAATATCATCCCTTGCAAACAGATTATGGTGCACGCTTGTGCTGACTGTCGTCAGGAACTTAATGGCAGTCACAGTCAGCTGTTCTCTACTAGAAGAGGCAGATGCAACAAGAAGAAGACCCCAAACAGCCTCCACAAAACCACTCAAATACCCTTGGAACAAGTCCTCCTCTTTCTCCATATAAAGACTAATATTCTCACAGACCGGCAGAGCGAAGCTCAGTCAACAAGCTGCCAGGCCATCACGTGCTACTATCCTCAAGAGCAGGATATTTCACTGTAAGGATACTTCTTGAACTCAATCATCCACTTCACTTCATATGATCCTCGAAAAACTCAGGCAGCTCCTGAAAATTCAGAGAGTAAAAAATCCTACAGCACAACCTCTGAGATTCTAATATAGGGCTTAAGGGTAGCAGCATTCGCAGCTACCCGAAGCCACCTGCCTGATCAATCAAATTAGCTAGTCCTCTTAAACAATTCCAACAAAGGTTTCGCGAAATTATCAAGACAATACTTTAAATCCAGAAGCAAATCATTCGTCTTATACTGATAATCGAAATTTCTTAAACAAGGAATTCCCGAGTAGCTAGAACACCATTAACAGAGACATAATCATTTGCTAGACTTAACTTATCAACGCTCCCCACAAGCTCAGGCAGTAAAGTAGGCCAAGCTTTCGGAAAATCGTGCTTCCCGATCACGGCGAGAGCTTCACTCAGCTGCGATTGAATTCTGGGACTCGAATTTATCATTAAAGAGACAATTAGGGTTTTAATCTGCTCCTTTTCGGGGTCGGGAATTGGAGTAAGAATTTGTGTCTCACCATCGGAGGGAGAAGACGGAGCCCAACGGGACTTGAGGTGATTTTTGAAAGTGACAGCAGCAGCTTGGCGGATCTGGTCGTCGACAGAAGGTTCGGCTACGAGGCGGAGGACGGCGAGGCCGTAATTGGGTTTATCGGCAGCATCGGAGAGAGCAGACTCAGCACGGCGACGGGGCTCGGGGAGTGGAGAGAGCGTGTTGAGCAAGCATTCGGATAGGAATTGTAGGGTTTGTGGATTCCACTCCATTGTTAATTATTTCTTCTTCTTCTTCTTCTTCTTCTTCTTCTTTTCTAGCAATCAAATCAAATGAGAGAGTGAGAATTTTAAACGACAGGGAAGAGGGAGGGATTAGGGGTTTCTATGCCAAAATGAATAATGGGCTTTATGGGTCGGGCTAGAACTGAGACCATTTTGGTGACTCTTTGAGGAGTTGTTGAAAATTGGGTTGCAGAAAGATGGTCCATGGAGATTTCTCTTTCGTTGGCCCATTTCCGCTCTACAGTCGCTTTAGATTGTAAATTCTTTACGCGACAATGTCATTACTTTCCTATTTTCCTTTTTTCTTTTTATCGATACTCAAATTGTATTTCAAATTGACTTGCAATTTATGTGTATTTTTGATAAATTATTATTTCATATTAGCTAGAGTTTTCACTATAGGAGCAAGACAAATATCAAATTTTACATTCTGGTAATGTGCAGTAGTTCATGCAGAAATTAATTAAGCTCAGATGGAGACGCCTAGCAATATCCCTTAAAATGAATAATGATTCTGCCATATGTGGGAAAGAAAAACTTTACGATCAATTGATAAAATAGTCCAAAGTCTTCTTGTGCACGTCAAGCCTTTTTCTCGTATGAGAATGTGATTGGATTACATCCTCTATTTTTTTTTTTTTTTATCCAATTGTATTTAATACAAAATTACATTATATCATAATGACGTAGTGATATGACATAATACTATATTAGACACCACGAAAAAATTGATGGGAAATTTGGACTGAAATGTAATTTGACGTACGACAAATGACAGTGGACACAAATAAAGAGCAACTCTAAGGTGCGTATGTTGACTTGTAACGTGCTTTTGCATGCAATGTACGACAGCTAGTTCATTAAATCACCTCGTGTGAATAAAGTGCCGGGTTCTTTGATTACTTCAACCTTTGATTGTGCTTCTGAATAGGTTTTAGCAACCCTAACTAATGGCTAAATTAAGGTTAATGTTTTTCCTTCAAATCAAATTGTGCAAATGTGCAGTCCACTAATGTAGGTGGACACAGCTAGTTAACCTATGCATGCATATTCACTTCTACAATCAAAGATCAAGGTTCTTGGACTAGCGGAGGCAGACTTCATAGGCAGACGACGCAGCAAAATAGAGAGAGAGAGAGAGAGAGAGAGAGAGAGAAAAGGGAAAGAAGACAAAGAAGAAGAAGTATAACCCCTTTTTTATTATTATTGCACTAAAGGGCATATTCAAATTCTTCACTTTGGTTAAGAAGATTTTCAATATCCATCACAGTAGATAAGAAATTGTATGTTGTGCTCAAGACTTCAAGCTGCTGCTTCTCCATATGCGTTTGTGATAGGTCTGGTGGATGACTCTTTTTTTTTTTTTTTTTTTTAATGTTCTATAAATTCCACTATAACAAAATAACAATAGGGCCACAAGAAACTTTATATGGATATTATTTTAAGAGCGCCTAAATTTATATTAAAACATGCAAACGCAAATGCGGGAGAAATGTCATTTGGGATGGACGTACACAACAATGTCGTAGAACTAACACCTTCAGGGATGAAATGTGTCTTTTTAAGTCTGAATTGATTTTCACTTGTTCTAATCTTTTTTTCTGATATTGTCTTACATATTTTTCATTAGGGGGCTAAGAGCCAATTAATTTGGAAGTCCAAATCTACTAATAAAGAACCTTGATATTAATTCATCATCTATGAACAAGCTACCGAAAAATAGCAGTAAATATGTGGTCAAAGTTCCCTCTTACCCCCGAACTCCAATTATGCCTTGTATAATGAGGCACTTTCCTTCCAACTTGTCTTGTATTTGCCTCCATCTTCAAATTGTAATCAAAAGATGTGCTATTTTAAATTGCCGCTTGGCTGTTAATTGAACAATGCAATATAGCTTTTTCCAGCTATATCATTCAGTTGAAAGATTTTTATGTAAAAAAGAGGTGATTTGCTAAGTCAAAAGAATAACAAAACCTAAAGCGTAAAAGAACAAAAACTATGATTAATCCTATCCGTTGTTTTTTCAACAAATATTGTAATACTAAATATGCTCAATTACCGATCCCTCTCAGCTGAAAAAACAACAATAACCGGAAGATGAAATTATAAAACAAAACGCTTAAATTTCAATAACAAATATTGTAGAATCTACCATGCAAGTTGCAATTTTGCAAATGACAACCACAGTTCCCAAAAGGAAAATGACAAAAAGAAAAATCAAGGCTTGAATATAATTTTAAAGAAAAACCTATTTAAGAAATAGAAACCATGGGAAAAAGACAAACAACATGAGGCTAAAAAAAATAATAATAAAGAAAGAGAAGTAGTGTCCAAGTACACACAGTATCTTCTCCAAAACTTATAGGAGTGAAAAAAAAATGTTAAAAAAATGAAGAACAAGTGCTAGTAGTGGTAGAAGAAGAAGAAGAAGCAAAAGATATAATATTGTAATTTTTTCTTTTTGGTGTATAAATTTAAGGATATTATTGTAATGGTTTTGAAAGATCCACAACAAGGCATGTTATTTAAAGTTTGTAAAGGAGCAAATAATGCATAGACCAGTAATATACTAGACCACTAGTGTAACCAAAAAAAAAAAAAAAAGGATGTTTAATTACTATCTAATTTAATCAACAAGGAAACCTAATTCTTATAATTGGTAGAGTAACAGTACATTTAGTAGTGTATTATACGGCGTACAATTACACAATCTGTCCGTCTCCCTCATCCATTGACGTGGCATCACCCCCGGCAAACAACATCCCGGAAGAACATGATGAAGCATTCCAGTACCTGAGCTCCGACAAATAATCATTCACAGTTACAATACCACCAGTTTTATCCGCCGGCAAAGTTTCAATAAGCTCCGGCAGCTCTATATCCGCCCAGAAATCATCACTACCACTACCCGCTCTCCCATCATCATTAATACGAGCACTAGTCTTGATGTTTTCAACCATCACGGAATTTGCTGCCAATGCCGCTGCTGCCTGAATATCTCGAGCCTTGCACGTTAAGGGCCGCGGTAAACGCTCGATTTCATCGGGAAAATTGAGCTGAGCCTTGGGTCCTTTTAGACAATGTGCAGCTACATCGTAAGCCCTAGCTGCCATCTCTGGAGCTGCGAAAGAACCTAGCCATATTCGCGATTTTTTCCGGGGTTCTCGAATTTCGGACACCCATTTGCCCCACCGCCTTTTTCGTACCCCTCGGTACACCGGATGGCGGGTGCCGCCACTACTTCGTGTGGTGGTGGTGGACGTAATTCCGTCATCATCGTTGCATGGTGGTGGTTGCTCTATGAGTAGCTCCATAACAATCAAAATAAGCAACAGTTAATTTGGTCCAGCAGTAGCCCCCTCTGGTATTTATGTGTCTCGACCAATATTTCAAGCTGACCAAACACTTCCTTTATTTATTTACCTACCTATATTTATATGGTAGTATTCCTTGGTGAGATTAAGAAACATGTATAACCAACATAAGTACGTATTGCGCGGTGGGTGCATAGCCTGAAGACAAATTGGAGTCGAGATGGTTCAGTTAACCTTCAGTCTGGTCTTATACGTTTGGCTGTGTAATTCTTCTCTAATTTGATATAAATATGAACAAAGTTGTTGTAATTTTTTTAGTATTTTGGTTTTTATGAATAACACAATCAATTACTTATCCCTGTACTACACTGCCTTTATATTAATTTACATTAATCGTAGGTCCAATAACTAGAAGAGTCCCATTTCCAACAAGTTGTATCTGCATTGCTTATAGCCAGATTGATGGTATGATTCCTTATTGGTCAGTGACTTTTTGCTGCCGTAACTTTCGACAAAAATAGTAAGCTTTCTTAAAAATTTTATAAAATTTAACAACGACGTATCTTTTTTTTTTTTTTTTACAACTTTTAATCACAACAACATTTTTCTTATTGGTGACCATCTGAATATGATTGATGGAGTGAGATAAAGTGGGTAACGCCCTCCATTTCTACTTTGGGAGAGTAATACTATAGAGGCGAATGGTGATAGAATAATGCTTTTGCATTGTAAGAGCAAGAAAATCAAAATAGATGTTGGAAGGGTCAAACGTGCGTGGTTACTGAATTAAAATTGTATTATTGAGTTCTCTTCATGAAACAGAAAAAAAATAACCTCGTTTTTGTCCCCCTACTTTTATAATTTGGTCCCATTAGGATTCCAATTTTATAAGTTGTCCATGAATTATAGTATTGTAAACATCTTCATAGGTAGTGTTGGGAAAACTAAGGTGTGTTTGGTTTAGGGGAATCAAGGAAATGAATGGATATGAGTAGTAATGACACCCTCGGTTTATGTTTGTAGAATAATTATCACTATCATTCAATCAGAATAAAATTGATTAATTGAAATCGCTATGATTCTCCCCAAGCTACTACTCTATCAAACTCATTAACCATTTTCAGTGAATAATACCTATTCTATTACTAAACCAAACATATTAGGAGAAATTATAAAAAATCTATACTCATAATATAGTTAATGATATTCATAATGCTAGTGATTTTGAAATTTGAACTAAACGGATCCTAAAAACACCTAGTATGGAGTTAATCAATAGATTGACAATAGGGTCAGACACAAAGGTTTGAACCATACCAAATCTTCCTCATAAGTCATAACTCCTTTTATTAAATGAGAGGAAGAATATGATATTTGCCATATGGAATTACAGTTCTTTTTTACTGGGTGTAATATATGATTGTGAACTTCGGACTTTCAATTTGTCTTTTATCTTACACATCAGCACACTAGAGTGACTTCTAATTAGATTTAAAACTGCAATTCTGTTTTCAGTTTGTTAATCTTTGATTAATTTTGTCATTGTTACTACTTGATAGCGAGTGAATAATTAATGTCAAATCAATTTGGCACTCGAAGTACAAATTTCCAAAATTAAGTAGTATAAGGCATAAACCAAAATCCCAATCCTTTTACTTTAATAATTGAAAAAAAAAATTCAAAAACAATAGAGGCTACCATCCAATTTTCTACTTGCATACTAAGAGAGCGATTGATTATGAAATTTCCCCAAGTACCTTGGTGATCGATGGTTACCCTTTTAATTTTTCTTGAAATTGTGGCCATGATTTTGTTTCTTCCCTAGGTATCCGACGAGAACCGAGATAGCGATTGATTATGAATTTTGTGTTTATGTAATGACGACATTGTCCTTTTCCCCTAAGTGCATTATCGGGACGGCTCAACGCTTAAAGCTTCTGGGGTCCCGAAGGCAGTAAAGATTCACATGTCCAACACGAGATAATAGTGACCTCCTTTTGTTGTTCTTTTGGCTTTTTGGTGGGATTATTCACACGACCTTTTAGCAGGTTCTGTGTTTTATTTTATGGGCTATACAATTTTCGTATCAATTCCCGTGTTGGATGATCTTTGCAAAATGTCTGCCTTTCGATCAACAACTTTCTTGCAGAAATCCACACCCCCATTGGTGCAAGAAAGATGTGGGCTCCGTTTGACCAATTCCAATTTTTCAAAAAATTATTCTGAAATAATCTCCAAACGCATTTTTTTAACTATCTTTTTATATTCATAGCTATATTTTTATCTAACATACATCACATCTTAAAATTGTTATAATATAATTATTTTGATACTATTTAGAAAAAAAAAAACACAATTCAAAAGAAGCCATGCTTTTTCGAAGGCCAACTAACTTGTATCTCATTAGATTATAATTAACGGATTGAAATTTTTTCAAAATTAAAATTCATTTTGATGAATTATGCTTTGAATTTAACTTCAACTTTTAATTTGTTTTGAATCTGCTCACAAGTATGCATTGACGTACATTTTGAAAATAGTTTTTGGATTTTCAAAAGTAAAATATATGTTCAATTTTTCTTTTCCTTCATAGTATGCCTTTCATTTTCTTTTCTTTTTCTTCCCTTTTTGGGTGATGTAGGACATGAAACATGCCTCCTTTCATTTTTATTTATTTTTTTTCATTTTTTGGGTGATGAAGTGTACACGAAATGTTAAACTTAACACTTTTTCAAAATACCGTTTATTAGGTCACTTATTACACGAAATTCCAAAATGTTAGAATTGCGTGAATTCAAAGTAATCCTCATGCAAGAGAAATTTTCATTATATTTGAAGTTAATAATCATTAAGTCCTTGAATCTTTTGAAAAATATTTGTTTCCATGTTTAATGTTTTGTTAATTAGAGTTATCATAAGAGGCATGCTAAAGAAAGGAACTCTGATTCATTTAGATATGAAAATTAAAAATGACACTTGTTCAAGAATCAAAGTACTCAAATTCATTAGCTATAAAAGAATTGAAACGATAACAAGAGCACTTCCAATTCCAAGCGGAACATATTATTTTGAGCCACATACGCTGGTCCGACGATTAGTTTTTGGGCCTTTTGGCAACTTGATGAGTGTCGCCGTCCGTATTTTTACATTAACCACGTGTTTTAGGGGACCCGCTTCTTTTGTTTTGGGAACATTAGGCAAGTTGTCGGGCTCGGAAACGACAAATGCAGTTGCCGCACGTTTCCTAAAAAGTGGTTAAGAAACACCCGTCTTCATCACTATTTAAAGACCGGTGGGTCCTACTTGTTCATTTAGGTTCAGCCCATGAAAATCAAATCATAAAGCAAAGCAGTACTCTCTCTCGCTACTAAGCTTTCTGTCGTTTTACGAGTGCATTTCTTTCTGAGCATGATAATTTGCGTTAGTTTCTGTTCTTGATTCAACACAATCCGTGTGTGTGTGTGTGTGTGTGTGTATTCAACATCAGTTTCTTAATTAGGCTCATCACCTGAGCATTACGGGTTGCAACTGAACTGACATCACAAACATATTAATTTGATCCTGAAATAGTAGTAGTAACTAAATGGAATTTGGCCAACCTCTCCCAAAATATTAGGCAAGAAATTTCATACTCTAATTTCTTGTTATTTTCCTTTGAGATTGAATATCTAACTTCATTTCGGTATAAAGTAGTAAAGTACAACTAAAGAATGTCTATCTAACTTCAATTCGGCATAAGTAGTTAAGTACAACTAATGATAGCCACAAAACCCGTAGTTAAAAATAAGCATGGAGACCTGGATTATTCAGAGTCAACAGCATATAAATATACAGATACCACATAATAATTGACACCCCTGTGTACTTTACATGTGTGAACAGGGGTTATGTTGGCTCTAGATCTTCTATTATACTCTTCTTGTTATATTCTTTGTCACGCCCCCTACCTGATTAACAAGTGTCCTATGCTTATCTGGTTAACATGTGTCCTATGCTTGAAATAACAAGAATCCAATCAAATAAGACACAAGAAATATGGGACATTTGTCCCTTAAATAAGGAGTGTAGCAGCAGATCCGGTAGCTGTTATGCTTGCCTCAATCATTGATCAGGCCATATACTTCTTAACGTACCAGGGATTTAATTTCAAACCTATAGCGTGTCATCCATCTCCTCAATAAGACAGTCCCGTGCACGGCCGTTCAGTTATTTCGCAAGTAAATAAAGTTTGTTTTGATTAGGCTTCTTTCCGGAAATTTAACATTCATTGTTAAATTTCGCAAGTAAACAGTGTTCTTGTTAGTATTGATTAGCATGATCTATTCTACTCTGTCGGCAATGATTTTTTTTTTCTGACGTAGTACATCAAATTCTCTGTTGCAGACTCATTAAATTGATTCTATAATCCGTCATGTCGCCTTCAACTCCTGAACTCAGTACAGGTAAAAACAGTAACATTTCATGAAAAGGCTTCATACATTGGCTTCCAGATAACAACGTGCCTTTGATTGATGGAGAAATGGGCTCCTCCTGAGCCTCACGGTAGATCACAAGAAGCGCAAACATTGAGAATCCGATGGAGATTGTCAAAGGTCTTAAATCCTTGTGTTAAAACGAGAAGTCCATTTTTCAAACTCCACCCTGGTCATCTCTATCCCAACTCCTTCCTTACCCTCTTCTTATTGCAAATGCGCAACAAATGAAGAAAAATGTATGCGGAATATGCTTAGCTTTAAGAAGTCTGTACTCACACAGGAAAATTATATATCTGATCTAATATTAGTCAAGTGCATATTGAAATATGCACTTGACTAATATTAGATCAGATATATAATTTTCCTGTTTGAGTACGGAATGCTGTTTGAGTTCATACTTTCAGCCTTAAAAAAAAAAAAAAAGTGCATATTGGATATCCTGCGTGTCTTTGGAGTGAAAGTTTGAACTATTATGCTATTTGTTTTGTTACAATCAAACATTAAAAGTGAGCTTAACAATCTCATTCTGCCGTTGCTAGCTGTCTAAAAATAATTTTTGGGCCACTGTAGACAGGCCACAACTACTCAGCCTACCCACAAGGAATGGCAATTCAATGATTCATAAAATTTGTTGAAAAATAATGTGGGATAATTTCACATACCTCCCCTGATGTTGCTATAATTACACTCACCTCCCCTCAGGTTTTGAATTACACTTACATCCATGTGTTTATATTTTTTTTTAACAAAACAAGTCTATTTTTATAATATAATACAAAAACACCAACCAAATATCTTAAAATATACTTAATTGCTTTTAAAAAAGATAAATCAATCTAAAAAATTAATTAATGAGTCATAAAAATATCAAAAGTACTTATATTCTTAGATCAAATTTTCAATCTCTACCAAATATTACTTCTTCAATACACAGTTATTTGATTAATCTAAATGAATTTACTTTATCTATTAAAATTTTACAAACAAATATATTAATAAGGAAGATATGATCAATTTTAAAGCAATTAAGCATATATTTAAGGTGTTTGGTTGGTGTTTTTGGGTTATACTATCAAAATGGATTTGTTTTGTTCTGAAAAATATAAACACAGAGACTGTAAGTGTAATTTTTAAAATCTAACGAGAGGTGAATATAATTATGGCAAATCTCAGGGGAGGTATGTGAAATTATCCAAAAAATGTACACATGCATGTACAGTTATCTCGAGAAAAAATTGGCATCTCATCAATTTGGCATTTAAATTTCCCATCTAAATGGGGTTGCTGTGCATCCGTTCAACACTAAAATATTGATGGTATGTATTTCTTTCTTGGAGATTATCAATAACAAAACGTTTTACTTTTTTTTAATATTAGATGGAGGTTCTAAGCTTAGTGGGGAGAAGAACAATGATTGAAAGTAGCAGCATTTAACTGATGGTCCACCGGTGGAAAATTTTTTGAAAGGACCTGGTTCACGACTATACTTATGGATCTTGTAGTTTAAAATAAAGTTAGATAAGCACCATTGCATCACTTTCTTATATCAACATGTATCATTATGTTTATGTGGCTCACTTTTGAATCACGAGATCTACAAGTAAAGTCATGAATCCAGTCCACCTAAAAATCTTCCGCCGCTAGTTAAGCTTTATAGGACAAAAAAAAAAAAAAAGAAGTAAATCTACGTCAAAAGAAAACTTATTCAATGGTTTTTTTTGGGCCGCTTTAACTCGGGCAAAAATATTTCTTTTTGATCCATAGCTTTTTCTGGGTTCACCGAAGCCCAAAGGCCTGGTTAGCCGGACAGAAATTTGAGTATTGGAGAGAGTGCTATAAGATGATTGTTGTGGGCTCAACTGAAAAAGGGAGATAAGTTCATTGAATTGTGGGCTTATATCAAATTCATGAATCGCTTAACTCGATGGTTAAATGACGCTGCCTTTTCCTACACACCACCGACGCGGAAGGAATTCAATTAGTCGCACCCGGCAAATAACTACAACATCGTAAGCAGTATCCAATGTGCCATCTAGTTGCAAAATAAAACAAGAAGAGATAGAAAAAGTATGTTAAACTAATAGAGCAAGCTTCATGAAACGGGGAAAGAACAAATGTACAACCATCATGTGTTCATGCTGTGAACATAGTTAAAATAAAATTTTTCATATAAAATCCCATGGAAGGTTAATATTTGAGTGTATGAGCGGTCATGATGGAAAATAATTATCGATTTCCCATAGTTTTCTTTGTAACTTGAAAGATAACTCAATTTTGTACACTACTTTTCTCTACGTTTTGTTTAATTGACTAAATGTTGTTATGGTCAACTTGCTTACGCTTCACGTTGATCATATGCTTCCATTACTAATCCTAAAGGAGAATGCTCGTACTGTTTTAATAACTAGTGTCAAATGTCAAAGCTCCACATTCAACAAGCTAGAACAAGTCCGATCAGAGAATTTACACAAAAGATATAATAGTAGTTGTCCGTAAAGAAAAAGTTAGCCGAGCCTGTCGCAAAAATTAAGAAAGCCAAGCATGAAGAACACATTTTCAAACAATCCAAACCGTCCATATTCGTAAATTGTGCTCATTTATTCGGTGCAAATTATTAGAAATTGAATGAAACGATGATATGTCTAGCTTGATTGGACCGTGCGATGTACGTAAATGCAGATGATTTCGAACCTTCATCATTAATGTCGTACTTGCATCGGCCGATATTTTTGGTTCATTTCATGCTTACCAATTTGACATGTTCATCATCATTAATGAAAACAAGCCCTTTACGAGAGCAACAGCAAGCCATGATTTCTCCATAAAATGCTAATAATATGCTTCGTTATCCTTTCTTTCTGGACATACACCCCTCAAAATCCAAATATCTTGTTTCATCCATTTACCGTCAAATCACGTCGCTATTGGTTTGTGGCGCTGAGTACAATGGAGGAATGGCTAGTTTATAGTTCACTTGTTGGTTCTACTATTAGTCCACTTTTATAACCTAATATTTATGTAGCTTTACTGTATCATACCTCTACAATGTCATTCTATTGAACGCATTTGTTTGTCAAACAATGTCAAGTGGCACTTGTCATCAAGAAAATAAAACAATTCCAGGATGTATATGATACATGTAAAGTAAAGTGCGAAGAATAATACATAGATAGGTCGTTGAAAAAATCGTTTCCTTGAAACTTCATTCGAGAAAAACAATCATAAGGATACAAAGAAGCAATATATAAGATTAAGAGGTTGAAGATGCTTACAAATACTAAGGAGAAAGAATGATACATGGCCTTATCTGTTTTCTAGTTAAATCTTAGTCTTCCGTAATCATTGAGTTGCATGCTGGAGATCAATTGGTTTTTAGGAAGAGGCAAAAGTACAAACCAACACATAAAGTGATAAGTTTTATGACAAAATATATGTTCGGCTGATGTTGCAACGATTTGAGATTAATTAGTTTCACCAAATAATCACATGTATGAGTGATCTTTGAGATGATTATATATGTGATAACAAATCCTAAATTAATCCAGCTTAGTAGAACGAAGGATGATTAATTTATAAATCTATTTATGGGAGACTAGGACCGGGTCTTAATTTATTTAAGATATAGGTCTATCACATTTGATTGATGCCGACCGATACTTGAAAACAGGCTGGAGCAGGCCTGTAAGTTTTCTTTCAATTAATAACTGAAGTTTGAGAGAGGGGGGGTGTTTAAATTGCAGAAACCCTTTACCCTTCATCTAATGAATGGATCAAATTATCAGCTTAAAACCAAATTAAACGACTTCTTTTTGTTTTAGTCAGCTACTACTACTTGATAGGAACCTAAAAAAGAAAAAAAAAAAAAAAAAAGAATGAAAGAAACTATAGTAAGAAGCAATGGATTTTAAAAGCGCCTCCAGCGTTTTGACAAGCACAAATTTCATTCTTCTCATTTTCCCTGCAGATATGTTTAACTGATGACAAGATTAAGACCATAGTATTTATAATTTTGTGCAGTGTTTAAGCTCACGAGACTATATTAATTTTGAGTTCATTTTTAGGTTAACCAAACAATTAAGCTTCGATCACCATATCCTTCACTAATAAATTTCATGTTAGTGACGGAAGTTTATACGTACCATCTTTTCGCATATTCACAGTCGCCTTGATTGCGACCTCAGGCCTGGAACTTTGAGGGACCCTAAACATGCAACAAAGAATAAAATTATGAATATAAGGAAAGGTTCAAGAATTATGATTCTCTCTCTTCACCGACGACGCCAGCCAAAACTTTTTTATTTTTATTTTTTTAACTGTTATTTTACTGCTCTTCCTTATGTATGTTTCAGAATTTCAAACAAGGCTGCAAAAAATAATTGGAAAGAAAAACCAAAAGGGTTTGTTTGTTTGTAAACAATTGCTTTGCCAACATGAAAGGATTGGATCACATCCCCATCCGGTGGGCTTTTTTGTTCCGTTACGCTACGAATTATGATAGGCAAAATTTTTACTGGGGGGCTTTGTTTTGTACTACTCGTATATGAAAATGTCGGGGGACAGTGGGCTGGGGAGAGAGGAGCACTGGAAGGAGACCTGGTCCAACCCAAGGGAGCACGTGAACGGTGTGCTTCGTGTTCAACAGTCTTACCGTCGCGAATTCCCATGACTGGCTGTGACTGGACCAGAACCCACCCCCACCCATTTGGTCAATACTTCTACAAGCAAGGAAAAATATTCAACCACCACAAAGTCAAAAAGTCAACAATATGAGGGGACTCCGTGACTATTAATAGTAAATTATAAAATATTATGGTGATACAAAATTAAATATCCAGACGTAAATTCTTTTTTAAAATAATTTTGTTAATTATTAATTTTTTAATTGTTCATGCTACAACTTTTAGGTGGAATGAGGTTTGACAGTTGATATAGTAGGCAACGAGAATGTAGTTGCTTGGCAAGATACAAAGAGCAGCTGTTCAATGCAATGGACTTCTTAAAATTTGCCTGCCAAACACATTTACTGAACGTTTTATGCTGCCTCTAACGAATTTAACTTTGTTATTACTATGGATATAATTATCATTAGTATTCTAAATCCCTTTCTTGTGTCGAAGACTAAGAAGACGTTGGATCACGAAAGAAAGAAAAGATCCTAGAATTAGTGTATATAACAAAATTATGTCGGTGGTGTTTATTAGCACATATGAGTAGTTGTAGATTTTTGGAGAGGTGCTTCGTAAGAATAAGAATTCACTTCTATGAAACGAAAGAGTTTCACGGAAATTGTCTTGATCGTCGAATATCATTGAGAAATAAATAGAAAAAAGTGTTATCGAACGATTTCCTGCATAGATTAGATATTTTTCCCAAAAAAAAAAAAAAAAACCCGTTGACTTTAAGTTACCAAAATGTCTAAATTAACCAATTCATAAACTTTTTGTTGTAGTTGTACTATTAAATGGAATTAATTTGACTTATGATTCAATTTTCTATATTATATTTGATGTAAATGTTTAATGATGAATATAAAGGTATTTTAGTAACATCATAAATTAAATTTATTTCTTTTTTTGGTAATAAATTAAATTTATTCTTTTAATAAAATTAATTAATCTTTCTTAAACTGTGCAAAAAAACTGTAAACCTATCAAAGTGAAACGGATAGAGCATTTTTTTTACACAAAATTAAAATACGACTCTCAATTTTATTTATTTATTTATTTATTTTTTTGCCTTCTCTTTCTTAAATATCAAGATCGGGGTTCGAATCCCAATCTTGGTTCGGGAACCACCTTAAAAACCCAGTACTCCTGTTGTTGGGTGCTCAACTGGACCAACCCAATACCCCCATCTTGATTGTTGATTGGTTGTGAAATTGGAAATGAGAAAATATAAAAGGAATAATAGTGGAATCATGAATTGCAGATGATAACACCTAAAAGAATGGATGATGATAGTGGGAAAAAAGCCAGCCAACCAGCCGGCTTATCCATCACGCGTTTTGGCCGGTTCACATTCACTCAAACTCCCTCCTCTGCTCTATAGTCCTCCAACCACTGTTACACGTTTATTCACATTTCCACTGTTTGCCACGCGGGTTTCCTTTTTTTTTTTTTTTTTTTTTTTGCTTTCTCACACGTGTTTAACCCCTCATCGTGCCTCGTATCGATACAAGAGACCAACCAACTACACGTACTTCTCACTTTGCCCCCTGAGTTTTGTTGGATCTCATTTCACCTCCTCAATTTTGTATATTATCCATATTTGTCCCCTCAGAGAAACGATGACATTTAACATTGTACTAGTTTGAGAGCATTCTAGCGGTGAGGATAGTATTAACATTAACAAGATTTAACTCGTGTGCTAAAATATTGTCAATTGAATCCTCATATATAGACATTCACTCTATTCAATTTTTTTTATAAAAAAGAAAAAATGAGAAGTTGGTGAATAAAAGTCTTTATTCCTAGTTTAAAAAAAAATAATCAATTCTCATAGTTTTCTCTTCTCCTCCCTCCTTGCTGCTTCTTTCCACTTCTTTCTCTCCTAAAAAAGTACCAGCAAAAAAGAGGGCAAAATACTTGCAGTTGATAATTAATAACTAAAATTTCATAGGGGCCAAAGTGAGAAATATCCGTTTAGAAAGGCACCACAGAAGAGAAGAATGTATCGTGAACCGGAAAAGTAGCAAAAGCCTCGTGAATTGCACGTGATGATAACGGGAACCTATATGTTTCTTGGTGTGTAAGAAGCACGTGACCATCCATTTATATTTATTATTTTATCTTTTCACTATTTTTAGATTTTTTTTTCTTTCACTTGTTAATACACACAATTTTAAAAATAACTTATCATTTTAATGTACAAACTAATAAGTATTGTCCACGTATTGTATTTAATCATTTTTCTTACTTAATTTTTACTTCTTTTTTTTTTTTTTTTTTTTTAAAAAGTTGACACATGATATTTCAATTAACGGATTGTGTGGCGTCAAAAAAATACTCATATTTTTGTTACTGCTCTTTTTCAAACTGTTCTGTTAACGTGTTTAGCGTGTGGCACATATATTGGTTGCTTATCAAAACGACGTGTCTTTTGCGTCACTATTTTGGTTTCGCAGTGCACAGTATTTTCATGTTTCGTGGATTGGTGCATGCTACTACCGTCAGAATCAAAACTTGAAACTTCCATTGTCAACCCTTGGATCCCTGCCTGAACTCTTTGACGGTGCAAAAGCATGACGTTTGCCTGTCTTTACTCGTTCAACCGCATCATTTTCGAATTTCTGTTTATATATATATATATATATTGTACTGTGTATTTTATACTGTTTTTTTCTTACTTATTGTAGGTGTCTAAATATATTGACCATTTTGTAAATGTAAACCGCCACGAGCAATTAGAGAATGTGCAAAATAGACTTAGTAGGGAACTTGTGACCTAATAAAAGCATAGCTGATTTTATTTACTGTCCTGGGATGAAAAATAGTTCAGTGGGAGTAAATTATGATTAATCGAATTGATGGTGTGGGTGATTTGGAAAGCTTTTTCCTTATCTCTCTGCTTTTTGAGCATCCTTAGATTCTACTCAACCAAAGGATCATAGGATATGAGTGTTGATTAAAAAGCTATAATTAATTGTCAACTTTTCTTGGTTCCTAGGATTTCTTTTGTCTTTCTCTTTCTAACACCGCCAACATAAGCAAATGGTTGGATAGATGAGCTTGATCATGTCACGTCTATCTATTCAGGTAATCAAATCACATGCGGGTGCTCATATGACATAGCATATCGAATGCATTTTGTTTGATAATCTGATACCAATGCATTTTATTTCATGAAACCGCAGCATAAAAAGCCAAAGAAGGCGATAATACTTGAAGGGAAAAAGAAGGAAAAGAAACAAAGGGCATGGTCGAAATTTATGCCCAAATTCATACGGAAAACAAACCACTCTATACCGCATTAGTTCTTCTAATAGATACTAAAAATAAGGACGCTTATACAATAAAATCGATTGATCCTCAAAATAGAAAATGAAAAAGTTCCCATATTTAGACCGTAACTAATAAAATTTAATGTGATAAATTTACATATGAGTTTTATTTCATCATCTTATATCAAGGACTTTTTATCTCAATCTCTTTTACATTTCTACTTTTCACTTTCAAAAAATTAAAATTAAAATTAAAATTTGGTAAGTGCATGGTAACTTTGAAAATAATATTAAGTATTATACAAAAAAGAAATCGAATAAAGAGTTGAGCGGTTAAAGTTCTATGAATCCACTCAGAGGTCAGGAATTTAAATCATACCAAATATCATTTTTTTTTCTTTCACTTATAATAGTATATAATTGATTAAAAAACCAAAAAAAGAGTTCCGTGCCATTATTAGCGTCTTGTTGCGCTTGTACTCGGTTGTACGTGTCCGCGTTTTCTCATATAATTTACTACTTAACACGTCTGTCTTTCTCTCTTAGTAAGCCAGCAGTATACTACTTGTTAAAGAAGCAAATCCGAAAGGACCCAAAGCCGGTTTTTTCTTTCTTTCTTTTTTGTTTTTTAAATTTTCCCTTTTTTTTTTTACTTTAAAAATGTCAAACTTCTTGCTTCTTCAACCTAACCATGGTTCACTTTTTAACCCCAAATTAAAACTTTCAACCGGCTCACTACTACTAGTCTAGCACCAGTACAACTTGCTAATATAGTACGCACGATTGACTATACAGTTGAGATTTAGACACACAATTCTCTAAACACCCCACAAGCAAAAGAATAAAAAAAAAAAAAAAAAAATTCTTTTGTTTTCCTCTACATCTAATTTATTTATTATTGTTAGGAGAGAGAGGGAGGGACAGAGTGTGTGTGTGTGTGTGTGTTTTTCTGGTTTCGCTTGTGAAACAGGTGGTCGTTTGTTTTCCGGGAAAGGAAAAAGGTTTTTGTTTTTGTTTTTCCCTATTGAGTTCTCAATCTCAGTTTCTTGGATAATTCTTCACTGCAGAAGAAGAGTTGGCTTTCTCTGCTTCTGGTGTGTATCTATTTTTCTAATTCTTAGCTATTATTTAATATCCGCATGCATATATGTTTGCCTTTGGCAGTAAAAATTTGTGTGCTTTTCTTGATTTTTAGCTTATATGCGAAAAAAATTTGAGCTTTTGAGATCTGAAACTTGGGATGTAACCAATTCTGGCATTAAGATAATAAAAGCTAATATGGGTTTGACTCGAATTGGATTTTTCAGTTGTTGAATGTGCATGTTGAAATTTTGGTTGCATTTTCCTTTGGTCTTTGCTGTTTTCTTTGGCTTTCTTGGTTAATTGGGTATTGAAATTTGGAGTCTTTTTTTGGTAGGAGGGGTGGTGAATATTGGAGATGAAACTAGAGGTCGGTATGGGGGGATTGGTTTGGAGTGATGAAGATAAAACGGTGGCGGCGGCTGTTTTAGGCACTAAAGCTTTTGATTACTTGTTTTCAAGCTCTCTTTCTGCTGAAGGTTCATTAATGGCGATGGGGAACGATGAGAATTTACAGAATAAGCTCTCAGATCTCGTTGAACATCCTAACGCCTCGAATTTTAGTTGGAATTATGCTATTTTTTGGCAAATTTCGCGGTCCAAGTCCGGTGACTTGGTCCTAGGATGGGGAGATGGGTGTTGTAGAGAGCCTAGCGAAGGGGAGGAGTCTAAAGTTACCCGAATCCTTAACCTTCGACTCGAGGACGAGACTCAACAGAGGATGAGGAAAAGAGTTCTTCAAAAATTGCATACTTGCTTTGGGGGTACTGATGAGGATAGTTATGCTTTTGGATTGGATAGGGTTACTGATACTGAAATGTTCTTCCTTGCTTCGATGTACTTTTCCTTTCCCCAGGGGGAAGGTGGTCCGGGAAAATCTTTTAGATCTGGGAAGCCTTTGTGGTTATCAGATGCATTGAAGTCCTCTGCTGATTATTGCGTTAGGTCATTTCTTGCAAAGTCTGCTGGTATTCAGACTATAGTTTTGATTCCAACTGATGTTGGAGTGGTTGAATTAGGTTCGGTTAGATCCATTCCGGAAAGTCTGGAGCTCGTGCAGTTGGTAAGATCTTCGTTCTCTTCATTCCCATCATTCGTCAGGACCAAACAAGTGGCAGCTGTGGCAATAGGGGCTGAAAGAACAGATGGTAATGCACCTTACTCGAATTTGGGTGTTGGAGAGGGGATACCCAAGATTTTCGGGCAAGATTTGAACCCAGGTAATCCCCAATCTTGGGAAAAACTTGCTGTTAGGAAGCCAGATGACAGGCAGCGGGATTCTTATCCAAATGGAAACCGAATTACTTTTCCAAACCCTCGAAATGGTCTTCATGGTGCAACATGGACAAGTTTCAGTCATGTAGAACCAGGGAATGGTGCAGAACTTTACAGTCCTCACACGCAAACAGGCAATCTACATGGGCTTGTCAATGGAGCCAGGGAAGAATTTCAGCTTAGCAAGTTTCAACATAAAAAATCAGCACAGATGCAAATTGACTTTACTGGAACAACCCCAAGGCCTGTAATTTCCAGGCCTCTTTGTGCAGAGTCTGAGCATTCAGATGTTGAGGCTTCATGCAAGGATGACCATTTACTCCTAGCTGATGAAAAGAGGCCACGGAAACGAGGACGAAAACCTGCCAATGGTAGAGAAGAGCCTCTCAATCATGTAGAGGCAGAGAGGCAGCGACGAGAAAAGCTGAACCAACGGTTCTATGCATTACGAGCTGTCGTGCCTAATATTTCCAAAATGGACAAAGCTTCTCTACTGGGAGATGCCATTGCTTACATAACAGAGCTACAAAAGAAGCTCAAGGACATGGAATCAGAGAGGGAAAACTTCGGAAGTACCTCCAGAGATGCATTGACTTCAGAAGCTAGTCCAAGTTCTGATGTTCAAAGCCCACTTCCTGAGATTGACATTCAAGGTACCCATGATGAAGTCATTGTAAAGGTGAGCTGCCCGTTGGACACCCATCCTGCATCCAGAGTCATCCAGGCATTCAAAGAGGCAGATGTCAATGTCGTTGAGTCTAAACTAGCTGCGGGAAAAGACAAAGTGTTTCACACATTTGTCGTGAAGTCTCAAGGATCAGAGCTGTTGACAAAGGACAAGCTAATGGCAGCAATTTCCCACAACTGCGAATCAACATCCTTACAGCTATTATGATCGGTTCGGTAACAATAGTATCATATTTGACACAGTCATTAGGCGTAAAATGTAGTGAGCACCCTTTTAAAAGGCTTCTGCAGAGATTTTGGTATACAGCAGTTTAAGCTAGAAATAGAGAAATAATTTAGCTTTTAACCATGTAGGATAGCAGTTTTGTGTGTTTGTTTATAGCATACTTGGTTGGTGATAAGTATTTTTGCAAGATGAATTATGTTTTAGAATCTATGGGTTTGTTAATTTATTAGTTGTTATCAATTGAATTACGTTGTTTATCTTCTTGTACTGAGTTTACTTTGTGATGACTGCTGTCATGCAGAAGTGGTTTTCATTAGCTCATTATTGCTTATATTACTGAAGAAACAAAAAGAAGGTAGGTATAAACAGCTATCTGGTTCTCTTCTAATTTTTTTTCTCATATGATGCCTTTCTTCGTGCCAAATTTTGAAGAGGCATCGTCTCCAGTGATTTCTTTGTCTTCAGGTGCCGATTTAAGTTGTGTTTATGAATAAATTATGATACGTTACAGTGCTTGCTGTAGAATTGTTCAAACTTAATGAGGGGAAAAAGCCGAATCTTTAGAAATCTTTACCTCATAATGTATAACTGCTCGTGTAACATCACTGAAAATTAGAGGGGACTTTGAAGTTGCTTGTTAATAAGTTGAAAGTGACATTCCTTTTATTAGGTTTATTTGTAAGTACAGTGGAAAGAGTGGCTTAAATGGTTTGTACATGCGGAAATGGGAAGAGCTACTCATGTGGGAAACAATTCGTACCACTGTTGTGATGTTATATTCTTGTACTAGCTTGTAATCCTGTTAAAATGTTTGTTACAGCATCCTCTTTTAATACTTGATTTGAGACTAGTGCGTGTTTGTAAGTTCTTTTAGTTGGTTAGCACAAATTTATCAATGCTGGCTGGCCTTATGAATCACAAGGATGATGAACCCTTTTACAAGCTCTGTGCAGTCTGAATACCGTCCGTTGATTATCCTTTATTCTGGTTAAACATGAATTTTCTGTAGTTCCACTTTTAAACTTATATCGGGTGATGAGCTCTGCTTTAGGATGGAACTGCTTCTTTTATGGGAATAAGGGTGTTTGTTTGACTGAAAAGAAAGTGTGTTGAGAAAGAGAGAGGGGGGGATTTAGGAAGAAGGAATGCTCAACCAAAATCATTGGTATCATAATGGAATGGTGTACATTTTTATTAACTAATCATGTCAGTACTACCTAGGAAATATGTGAGACCACGTGTTGAAAGAAAAATCTGTTGTCTTGCTTTGCTTCCTTGGGCAGTTGCACAGCTTGCTGAACGGATGTTAATCAGGAAAGTGGGAAAATGAGTTACTCTATTACTTTTAACTCTAGTCTCTTTGTTCCTCACATTGTTTTTTCCAACTACGAAAACTTTTAAGGCGTCTTTTTTGGCTCCAGAATGAACACCCAGCAAACGGTAAAGCTCATAGTTATGAGCCAATATGAACAGGGGTTTAGTTCCTCCATTTGAAAAAGTAATGGAGCCCTGTGCAATTAAGTGCTAAAACCATGGTCCGTTTCAGCGAAAATAAATTACTGCCTAATACATTTTTGGGTCTCAAGAATTTAGTAATTCTTTTAGCTTTTTTGGAAATTTGAAGTGATGAGAAAGTCCAAGAGGTAGTCAAGAAAGTAGGAAAGAGAAAAGTGGTTGTAGATGAAGCTGCTTCTACACTTGGACAAGAGATTTGAAGAAGAAACCCGTGGAAAACGCGTGTGAACTGTGTGGATATTATTCAGTGGTATTGCGTGAATTTGAGGATTCAATAGTTGAAAAAAAAAAAAAATAGTTGAAAAGGATTGGACTTGGGCCCTTAGGTGGATGAGGATGGTGTGAATTTAGAACAATGAAAAGAAACCGTGATGGTGATGCATTTCCCATGTTCAACAACTGCCAACACCTCCTCAATTCACTTGCAAATACAATAACCGGAGGAGCCAAATAAAAAAAAAAGAATATCCCAATCTCGGATTTGATGCGTTTAAGAAAAGTGTAGCGTATAAAAACGATGAAACATGTGACCAAAATTGAGACCATTAGTCCATCCATTCAGTATTTGCTTTTTCTTTGCTTTAGCTTTTCTGCCCATATTCCTCTGTCTTCTTCCCTCCACCTCTATTCCAGTTTTGAGTTTTCCATACTTCTAGATCAAGCCATGACCATAATTCTTATCGCGTGCTTGTTTCCATGCCAGTCCTTCTGGCATCGAATTCCACAACTTGGTCAAATCACGTTCTTGTAAGGTAGCTTACAGTGATTCCTACTACATCTTTTACAGGTGCAAAGAAAGAGAATAAAAAGTAATTAGACCGACACTGTGAGGCACGTGCTTCTTGGTAAGACAAAATAGACATATTAGTCAAAGCCATAATCACGTACCACTCTATTAAAAAATGTCTCGACCAAATGCTATACTCTCTCATTGGTTGGGGGGGTGGTTTGGACCCAGTGGAAAATAATAACTGATTGGGAAGAAAAAAAATGAAATAATCCATGGTTTGCACGAGCCTTGCAGGTTTTTGTTTAGGCAAATATAATGACAAGCATATGCACAAAAGTAGAATAGAATCATGTGCAACATGAATTCAATGGTGACTGGTCCAATTCCATCAATTTAGTATTTGTATGGTAGCATCTAACATTTTCAAGTTCAGGACCACCTAAAATGGAAAGAAAATTAAAGTAAAGAGTTATCTCAATCTCTAAACCAATAATGATAGACTTATTTGGCAAACTGGTCGCAAGCACGTTTTCAGCCGTTGACCTTGAATGGGAAATGCATCTGGATTTAGGTAAATGCAATGCTTTATAAATCTAACCATGGTTAGCTATTCTCGTTGTAAGAAACCCCTTACACAAATGAAGCAAAAGAACTTTTCTAGCGTTCTTTGCACAAACCAATATACAAGTGACGGCAAAATGCCGCACAAGAACCAGAAAAACTTTCTACTTTCTTCTGTCTTTTCTTCTATTCAACCATTCAAGGAGGCTAACACTATCATCACATCCAGGGAATTTTGGTAAAATTATCTAGCATTAATATTACATAACTTATCCTATATGCTAAATTTGGTTGCTTAGCCTAATGGCCGCTTAGTTCCCTTGTTGGAACAAAACGAATTTCTTTGTATAACACTATGATGTATACTGATGGTTAACTAACCTTGAAAATTTTCCTCCCCTTTAACAGCTGTAACAGTCTGAACAATTTCATTCTCCTTTTCATTGCTCTGCCCATGACCTTTCAGCTTTTTATCAGGACAATATTTAGAAATATGCCCCTCCTTACCACATGAGTAGCATAGTTTCTTCATCTCTTTTTTCCTTGGTCCAGACACGCTTTGAACTTTTGAATTGTCGTCAATATGAGCATTTCTGAAAAAATTTTGTTTCTTATGCTGATTACGTGACTCCTCTTCAACCTTCAGACGATGCAGCAACACAGCGAGTGGTAAAATTTCATCTTGCATCAGTTTTGCACGGTACTCTTTCCAAGAAGGGGGGAGCTTTGAAATAATGACGCTAACATGAAAATTTTCATCCACCCAGATTCCTGAAGCCATGATAATATTTAAAATCCTCTGAAGTTCGTGAACCTGCTCCAGAACGGAAACACCATCAACCATCTGAAATTGGATATATCTGTTGACATGAGACCTTATTGTTCCAAAATCATCATTGTAAACTGATCTAAGCTCTTCCCAAAGCTCTTTAGCACTGCACCCTTTCTTTGAGTACTGATTGAAAAGACTGTCTGATAGGGAGCTCAAAATGTAGTGGCAGCATATATTGTCATCGTCAATCCAATTCTGTACTATAGCTTTGGCTTGAACAATTTCCTCAAAACTCATCGCTTCCACAGAAATGCTTGGACATGGAACCTTGAGCACATACGCAACCTTCAATTGCTCAAGGAAGAATTCCATCTGATGCACCCAACAATGGTAATTCTTTCCATCTAGACGGATGGTCATAATAGGAACAAGGCCTTGAGGATAGTTGGCAACCGAATCCTGAGGCATGTGTCCTCGACGAGCAAAGACAGATGTACTAGCTGCATCTGCTTGTGGGTTGCGTCTCTGATTCAATGTTTGTTCTTGAGAGCTGGAAGTAGCCACTGAATCGATTACATCCAGCCCATCATGTATTCTCTCTGTGTCTCTCTGTTGTTGATGGTCCACCATGTCAATAGAGTTTACTTGAACCAATTTTGCTTGCAATGAGCATCTTCCACTAGGAATAGTCATTGAATTGTTGGTACCTATTCCAGCACTGTTTCTTTCTTCAATCTGTCTTTGAGGATCAACTGCATCAATAGAATTAGACACATCTGTCTTCATTTGGTTTTGATCATTTCTTGGAAGAATTCCCTGAGGAGAAATCTCACCCACCACAAGACCTACATCCGACTGTTTATCAACAGCTGCCAACCTAAAATTTTTCCATTACACAGACTCATTAATCAACAAAGCAAATATCTGTTGAGATTGCATCCTATCATTGGTTTGACACAATACTTAAATTTTTTTTTTTGGGGCACACCCCCCCCCCCCCCCTTTTTATTTTTTTATTTTTTGTTGGTGGAAATAGGGGGAAGGAGGCATTGAGATTGAATCCTTTCCGGCAAAGACTATCACTAATGCGATATGACACGACCAAAGAACATAACAAATTGACATCACCTTGTTTCTGATGCCATCTTTGCAATGGCTTCCTCTATGGCAGGGAAGCTACTCCTAAATAATGACCATTGTCTACCTGTCAAACTAATTCCTGGATTCAAAATAAAGATCAATATCAGTACAGGCCAATGGACTTACAGATCTGACACCCAAAAAAATAATAATAATAAAATAAAAACCTATGGAAGGAAACAAGTCTATTTTTACAAGATTTAATGTGCATTAGTTCCTGAGCTAAGTAAATGATGAACCATTATCCAATGAATTCCAAATTTAAAAAGTAAATCAGATTAAATACTATACAATATGGTTTATCTTTTGATCTCTGTTTTATGTTCATCAGTGTGTATGTATCATGGGAGAGATAGGGATGCATATACTAAGCAAGCTCTAGGATTCTGAACCAGACAGCTCCTTGCAGATGTGCATCAGAACAACTTTTGCATGGAAAAAGTAATCTTGCAAATGAATCTTCCACCTTATTTTTTCCCAAGGAAAACATGTACTGGCAGAGGTTTGTTTTGAAAGAAGAATATCATTGGTTTCATTTGCCATCCCAGCCAGGGCATCATTTCTCTATCGTATAAGCTATCTTCTAGTAAGGTATTCAGGGAAAGATACTTTAACGAATTAAGATAATTATGTACTCACCTAAGTGCAACTGCAAAATTCATATGAAAGCATATTCCTAGACTTTTCAGTCAACATGTGAAAAATGGATTTTGAATTTTGGTGTGTCACAGACTCTAAAAAAATAGCAAGAGAACAAAAAAGCAAAGAACAGTTAACAAAATAAATGTGCAAGAGAAATGAGCAATGAAATGTTTGAAAGCTCAAGAACCATGGTGAAATATGACATACAACATCCGAAATGTCACAGATACTGATTATAAGATAAAGTTTTGAAGATATATTATGCCAATACCAAATGTAAATCTATGCTAAATTTTTTCAGGCCAACTCCAGTTTCTTAAGATAAGAAATGGACATCCCAAATGATTTAGGAATTGAATGAGCAATGCGATGGGAGCCCCCCCCCCCCCCCCCTCTCCTCTCCCTCTCTCACACACACAGATGTGCGTGCACACAACCAGGGATATGCAAAATGAAGAGGAAAAGAAAACAGAAGAAGATTAAAAAGTTAAAATCGATTTTAAGA
The DNA here is from genome assembly GCA_024721245.1 of Mitragyna speciosa. NCBI lineage: Eukaryota > Viridiplantae > Streptophyta > Magnoliopsida > Gentianales > Rubiaceae > Mitragyna > Mitragyna speciosa. Next base: position 363,252 of record CM045558.1, read on the forward strand.
AGATTTAGATAAAATGTTTTGGTGAACACCCCACCCTTCCCTTCCCCCCCCCCCCCCCCCCCCCAGGCAAAAAAAAAAAAAAAACCAAAAAAAAAATCTCCTAAAAAAAAAGCGGTTTTTGTGGAATTTTTCTGTAAGAACATTAAATAGCACCCTTATTTATTTATACAGCTTATTTGGGTTGGTGATGCCAAATTTGAAACACCTGAATAATTTTATTTTATTTTATTTTTGGCAGAGAAGGAAGGGGTTTTGGTTGAAGTAGTGGATTTGGAAAGTGACCCTAAGTCGGTAAATGCTCTGCTGGGCACAAAGTGGCCTGTTAATGCAAAAGAAATATTTGCACCTCGTATTGCTTCTATCACTTCGAAATCTGAGGGCATTCATCTATGCTCAACTAGAGCACTGATCTGAACACGCAATCTTAGGAGGGAAGGGAATAAATTTAACTAAAAGAACAGGCCAAAAATGAAAAAATGAAATGTTTCTCTTAATGTATAGGCATTTTGGTAAATATCCCCAGATTCCTTTCTTATCTCTGTAACAGTTCTCCACATACATATACAAACACTCGTGAAGGATATATGGTGAGGGATTCAACATGCTCCAAATATTTGATTGTACATTTAATGTTTCTTACCAGCTCAGACTCTTTGAGTTCATTACAATTCTGTTAACTGACTCACGCATTGGAGTTTCTCACTAAGGACAAAGGAAGGATATCTATTGCAGTTTCGACATTACAAATATCAAACCTCTCAGATCATTCACACGTGCCACCTTCTACCAGCTCTTCCAAAGTGAACATTGGTTTCAACACAGCTCATGAGAACCCTATATAAAAAGACTCTGTGCTGCATGTCTTTTACTTATGAATGCCATCCCAACCATGGGTAAGCTACAGAGACAGAAAGAGCTCTTAACACCCACACTGAAACCTTCCTAAAATTTGAAATGCTTAGAGCTTTCACCTACATAATGCTCAGAGGAAACTTGAAAGTTTTGAAATTTAAAGGCATTCCTCGGAAAGAATGGTTGTGTGATTCTCCAATTTTAAGTTCAGATGGCGAGAGAAGAATAATAAATGATTGCTTGTGCAAGTTTCTCAAGTTAATGTAACAGATTTGGGAAGTAGAGTGGGTTGCCCAAACAAAGAAATGATTAACTCACTTTAGATTCTATACACCTAGAAATGCTGATAGATTATAGTTTTCAAGAGAATGATATATTGATGTCAAAAATGGTAAGAAGACAACTAAAACATTACCTCTGCCAGAAAAAAATTGCTTTCCATCTTTTTCATGATAATCCCGAATGGAAACCAATGCTTTCCCTCTAAAATTATGAACCGCCACACTCCTCTTGTCAGATAACTAAAAACAAAAACATATGTATTATGAGAAAAGAACCATGTTATATTGAAGCAGAAAAGATACAGGTTAGATGCAGATTGTACTTGTTTCCCTTCTTTCTTTTTGTTTGAAATCAAATGATAAATACAATCATGCTCATTCTCACTACCAACATGCATTGACGTCCTTGTTTAATGTGAGGTTATGCTAAAATTAACAATGCATACCTTGACTAACACACATCTCTACTCACTTTTTTTTTAAATTTTTTATTACATTCATTGCCAAGGCATTGATATTTTTCAATCTCCTTTTTGTTCTCAAAAAATACCTTAACCAAAACCACAAAAGCAGGCAGTAACTACAAGAAATGAAGCAGCTAACCTTCCTGCCTTTGCAGCACTCAAAGAAACCAAACTTCTATGTGTTACACATAGTAATAACTATTGGTATCACATCCTCAAGTTAATTTAACATTATCACTGACCTCAAAAGGCTTCAACGCCTGCACTCAACAAAATATAATCCGAAATTTGAACTTTTCAACTAAAGTTTTCATCTTTTCATATTCCATTGCTTTAAACAAGAAACAATCCACAATTAAACCTAACAAGGGAAAAGCAAAAACCCCAAAAAGAAAGGGGAAAAAATAACAAAGCAAACTAGTTAGTAGGTACAACAAGTAAACGGCTCCTAGTCAGCCAAAAAAAAAAAAAAATCATGCTTTAAACTTTTCAATATCATCAAAGTTATCGTTTTATTAATGCTTGAATGTACAAACAGGAATTGAAATTGACGTAGATTATGAAAAAAGAATAGCAAAGCAGGGAAAACCCATAAATTATATCCAACTTACTTTGCAAATAACTCTCCCATTATTAATACAACTAGATAATTGTTGGTCATCTTGATTCTTTTCTGGGGCAGAAACCTTGCGGGTATTGTTGCTGATATTCACATCATCCAACTCCAACGCTGTTGTGGTTGCTGTTGAGAGTAAGAAGGATTCGAGGACTTGTCTGATGAGACATTTGTTGGCAAAGTCGGAGAGGTCGGTGTTGAGCTGGTGAGCAGCTTCTGCTCGGACGGAGTACTCGGTGGCTGTTTCCAAGTCTGCATTTTTTAGGATATTCATAACTGTTTCTTCGATTTTCCTACGTTTGCTAGTTGTAGTACTACTATTTGGGATGATTTCTTCTTGCTCCATTTTTTCTTTTTCCTTTAATTTGAGAGGAATCTGATAATATTGTTGTCAGACTCGGGGGATGACGATAAAAGTTTTTAAGATAAGGATAGGGGTTTAGAGAAAAGTTACTTAGTTGGGAGAAATTAATTAGGGCTTTGGAGATTTTATGATGCAACAACAATTGCTCAAAAAGTAAAAGAGTTTGGGGAAATTAATGATTAGGGATTTGGCGCTAACAAATGCAATGCCGGGAGTATTAACGACGTAAGGGAAAAAGTGAAAAAAATAATTAAAAAAAAGGGGAAGAAAATAAAGAGATAGGTTCCACCGAGATTTGAACTCGGGTTACTGGATTCAGAGTCCAATGTCCTGACCACTAGACCATGGAACCTCTATTGGTTATGAGTTGATTTAATATTAATTTCAAAAGAAACATTGAAAGAAACAAACTAAAAATTAAATACCAAAAGAGGTTACCCAACTCCAGTAAATGTTAGGGTATGTTTATGTTCCATAGCTAGAATAGTAAATTGCAAGATAAGATAAAGAAAGCATTGAATTTGATGCTTAGTTAGATGCGTAATTGTTCATAGTCTGCACAAACATTAATAAATATTAATGCACTTATTTGTAAAACAATTGCTCAAAAAAAAAATAATAAATCCAAAGTTGGCGCGCAAATTCTTAGCTATTAAAGAAATCTTGAACAGATATTGATCAGCCGAAGAGGAAAAATTTTATGCGAAATTATATTAGAACTGGGCCCAAAAGTGGATCAGGAAATTTGAGGGCAATGCCCGTGCTTTTTCTACGAACTATGTGACTGGATATTGTTTAGGAAGATATTATTTCTGGGACAGAAATAGCTGGCCCAAAAGATGCGATTGAGTTCATGCACATGACCCACAAATTGTTTTTGCTTTTGGGCTTATGTTCATTTTGGAGATGAAGTAGCTTTGTGGAGGTGCATTGAGATACAAAACCAACTCAACTTGGTTGTATTGACCACCATAAAGTTTTTAAAGGCTACATAGGGTGAGAGGTCAGGAGTTCGAACCATACTTCTTATAAAAAATCTAAATGGGTATATAATGCACCCGTTTGGTCCAATAGTAGTTCAATCCATATAAGTTTTCTTGGGTACAGTTGGGCCTTCCCTATAAGCTAGGAATAAGATAAAATATTGTTGACTATTAAAAAAAAAAAATAGAGATACAGTTCAGAACCATCATGCTTTCAACATTTCTTGTTGGAACAAAGAGAAGCGTGTAATTAGTTTGCTTTACATCCAGTGTCTATATCCTTTATATGTCTCGTTCTTAACCTGTTGCACCCCTAAAGGAAAAGGAGGTTAAAAAAAAAAAAAGGGTCCAAATTTTGATGCTCCAACAAAAATTATTGGTCGTCATCTTTAGAGTCAAAATTCTGATACTGGCATGCAACAATGTTTTTAGCACAGAAGAATCCTTTTTGTCGTTCCGTGAAGAATCTTTATTTTTCTTGTTCCCTTCAGTCTCTAGTGAATTCTTGCAGTTCAACAAAAGGAAGCTTCAAACTTAAGGGGTATAAATAGAATGAAAAAGTGCTTCTGTCTACTGTAAAGTGGCCAAGACAGTCAACTTCGTCTTACCTAGATGGATTTCACTTTCTTACGATATTAAAGGCTTCCTACCCACTTCCAAAACCTCTCCTGGCACGACCCCAAACTAGGGAAGGATGGCATGGATTGTTGCCAAGTCGTACCAATTGGCGAATTGGGATAATAAGCCAAGGCTTGGATTAATATTTTTACCTAGAGATTGGAGGATAATCAAAATCTAACTTGACCAATTTGACAATCTTCCAAAAGTTCATCGAATTCCTCCTGTACAATGATCAATAAGGCGATCTTGAGATATCTTCCCTTTTCTCAAGGAGGCAACATTTGCAATGTTAACGAGGGGCTTATTTGACGTTAATCCAATAAATAAGTCATTACTTACAATCACAAAAATGATTCATTGTGGAACTTAACTAAAAGGCTAATAACTAAATGATGCGCTGGAATTTACAAGAAGGCTAAGCAAAATACTTGTGTAGGAGAAATAATTATTTGCGTTGCTCCTTTTTGGTCCACAAAGACTACGCAGCAATCAGCCACATTCGGCATTTAATCCCTTTTATCTTATTTTGGCATACATTTAGTGCTTCTTCAAGAGCTTGTTGAATTCTTAATGCTAGCAGCTGCGGTTGCTTTCACCTATATTTTATTTTATTGAAGTTTCGACTTGTGAAATAATTAAATGGCATGTCTAAAAACACTACCTCATGATTATTAGATGTCATATATCATAAGTTACTTCTCTCTCTCTCTCTCTCTCTCTCTCTCTCTCTCTCTCTCTCTCTCTCTCTCTCTCTCTCTCTCTCTCTCTCTCTCTCTCTCTCTGTGTGGCTATTTTTTTTTTCTTTTCTTGGTTCTGGGAGAGGAGGAGGAAGAAGGAAGAGGGGTGCATAAGAGAGATCACTAATCAACTCAGTAAATATTAAATCAACAATATTTTTAAGTAAATTTTCAGAAGTTTGCATGAGTAGAAAGATCCAAAATGTTGACGCTTTTGTAAATTGTAATCTGCCCACGCGGGAGAAGGTTAATAAGAAAAGGATATCATGGCTTTGGGGTTTGATTTCAAAAGAAAACAAGTTCCCACATCGGTTGAGTTTATTGTGCGTGAGTGCTTTTATAAGGTCCACAGCCCCTCCTCCAGTCAATAATTGCCTGGATAGTGTGACTTTGCGAGTCCTACCTTACATTCCCTTCTCTTTATCCCAATCCCTTTGGAGTTTGATTTCAAAAAAAAAAAAAGAAAAAGAAATCACGAGTGCTGGGCCATTCCAATCTCGTAGCTTCATAATTTATGGCTAACTTCTCCACTCAGTAACTAAAAGGGGTGCTCGGCTTGTGGGTCAGAATTGATAATAGAAACATAATCATTCATTCTGAGATTTATTTTGAAGGTTTCATCCAAACCCTTCAATTTGTTGTAAAAAGAAAATCATTCCAAAAAATTAATTCTAATCCTAAGAGATTTATTCCATTTCATGATTCTAATACCCTCAGACCACATAGCCCATCAATACTATGATGGCACGTGACCATAATGAAAAGCCTAAGCAATAGTCATAGTGTGGTACAATGCTATGAAGGCACGTTACCATAGTGAAAAGCCTAAGCAATAGTAATAGTATGGTACAAGTACTGTAATCTGTAACTAGCCTATTATTGATGAGAGTGGTACGATGGTTACAATTTAAAAGATTCCTTACACATATTGCTCAAACTCCTCTAGCGGACATTTGTCTCTTTTCAGTTTTTTGGCTTTTTGATCATAATAAGTCTGTCGGATATACGTCTTTTTAAAGCTTTAGCAGGAGTATTACCTACAAATCACACAATTAACAAATTCAAATTATCTATCCCAACTTTTAACCACAAAAGGCAAAATGGGGTCCATCTTTATTCAACATTTTGTTTTGTTTTTTCCAGTTTTATCTACCTATACTATAAAAGAGTAAAACCCAACCTTCTCATGCATCCACGTGTCCATGTTTTATTGGTTCTAACCATGTTATGAGAGGAGTGGTGGTTGTAAAGACTTTTGTGTCCTTACCAATAAAACCAACTTAATGAACAGTACCAAACTATTGACGGCCTCTATTGTAAATTTGTTTTGTCTTTGCATCTGTGTTGCAGCTTTGCCAGTCGAATTACATTTCAGCCCTTCAATAAAAAGCTTTCCCTGTCAACAGTACATTACTGTTCATGGTTTTGTTTGTCATTTAACAGGTATTTCCTTACAAAAAAATTGACCAATTTCCATGTGCTTTTGGCCGAAAGGCCTTTGGTTTTGTGCTTGTCTTTGAACTGCCTTCAGCTGTCAGCAGAGTCAATGTCACAAAATCCAACACACGTTGCAGCCTCCCTATACACATTACAACCGTTGGATGAGCGATTTGATTTTTGAACGCCTCCTTGCTTTGCAGGCCTCGAAATTGCCGTCCACTCTTTCTCCTTTTTCTCTTTCTTCTTTCTCATTTGTTTAATATTTTCTCTTTTGCCCGTACCACAGCCATTCCACACTTTACTATTACCATTAGGTTCGTCATCTTTCCTGAAATTGTGGGATTGTTTGGATGAATTAATCCTCCACCTCTTTATCTTGTACTTTCATGGTCTCTTAGCCATTAGATTGTGCACACCTAGATGTGATGCTGCTCAAAAAATATGCTATTTTATGTACGAGCGGGTGCATACGTATTTTCGCCCTTGGGTTGGTAGTAAAGAGGGGCCAAGAGGCAACAACTTCCATGAGAAGCTGGTTTTGTCCGATCATTTTTTTACCACTTTCATCTTTTGTTTTCAGTTGTCTTTTCTTCTCTTCTATCTTCTCCCTTCTATTTTCCTTTCGTCTCTGCTTATCTTATTTTGGTTCTTATTATCTCACTGTTTGACTTGTTTGTTGTTTCCTGGTGTGCTTGTTGCAGTATGTAAGGCTTTCACTTGGCTCTGCTTCTTCCAGGTTTGTCACACCAATGCATGCCTTTTTTTTTGTTTATAATTTTTTCCTGTTATTTCCTTAATACTTTTGATCTTTTGTGCGTCTGCTTTGTTGTTTTTGGGTTTAGGCATTAGGTTGTCCTACGACTCCTATTTTTTAATGTGTTTTTGCGATTAAAGGTATGATTTAGTTTTTTCATTTTTTTGTTTGTCAACCATTTGTTTACGGTTGAAAGCTTGGTCACTCATCGACAACCGTACCATTCCATTATTGTCATTCTAATCAAAATTTTGGTTACAAATGTTTTCTGAGGTCGGTTAGATGGTCACCAAATACAAATAACAACACGATGAGTTGTTACCTTTACCATCATCAAGACTATTGTGAACTTAATTTCACAGTAAGTTTAAAGAGAAGTGGAATGGATAATGTACCAAAGAATCGAAATGATTGGCCTGTTTAATTGCAAAGAATTTCTATATAAAAGTGAAAAAATACAGCATGTTTTTGTTATGAAAGGAAACAAATTTGGACATGTAGCCCAGTCTTTTTTGTGATATTGAAAATTACATAGAAGCTTAAATAGTTTAAGGACTTGCTCACTCAGGGATGCTACACAGACTTGAATAATAGCATAGAATTTAATCCATGAATATGAATCTTAAACCACAACAAAAAATTGATTGGTCCAGGATGAATCTCTCATATGTGTTTTATATGTTAAAAACAACCGCAAAGAAATCCATGCTGAGACTTTTGTTGCACTGTAGCTATTGAGGAAGAAACTAGCTATGAAACAAGCTTTTTACAGGACATGGAAACTTATTCTTGCCAGCCCCAGTTCATCTTCCTCAAATAAAAATCATGAAAGCACGGATAATGTGAGGTTTGTTCAGGAAACTGAGGCGAAGTTTAATGAGGATTGATTATGAATAGGCAACTATTGGAGAACTCAGCAAATGGCATATGCACATAATCATGTCTAATATTTTCTTGCTTAGATGACAATTTTTTAACAAATTTTCTATTCTTAGGAGGAACTAGTTTTATCTGTTTGAGCTTTCAATAATCATGGCTCAATTCATTTTGATATTATTAATCAGACATGGAGTCCTATGTTTGGTGAGTTTGAGCTTTTTATTATATGTACCACTTAATTGGTTTAGAGTCTACCACTTCTTTATTTTTCTTTATCTACTTGTAATAGATTTTTTTTTATTTTATGAATTTTAAGGACATTCGTTCCCTACTTTCCAAATTCGGTAGATGTATTTGAATTGTTTCTTCCTCAACTTCTTTTGCATCCTAATCTATCTGATCCATTGAATGAAGAAGGTGCTGCTCTTATGATTCGTGATCAAAATACTTATGAACAAAGAGGAAATGGTGTAAGTTGTTTATTTACCATTTTATTCCTTCATTGTGTGTCACGCCTTGAACTGTATTTTTTAAGTTTGCTGATGAAGAAAAATCAATACTGTTTATTTGAATCATACACATTCTCATAAAAATAAGCTAACTAATAAGGACATGCTTATGGACAAAAGACAAATTGGAAGAAAGACATTGTAATCCAGACCTCATTTTACTAAAATGAACATAGACTTAGCTAATCATAAGCTATTATCTATGAAAGAATTACTGTGATTTGAAGAATCTTTAAACGCAGGAGGAAAAAAAGTTGGGAGGGTATTAATTTAATATGGAATTGATATACTTTGAATGAGAATGAGGACATATTAATTCTTGTACGTATACGATACACTTATTATTGCTTAAGAACTTGGTTGTGATTATATAATGCAATTGCTCACTGTTTGACCAACAAAATGTTAACAATGAACAAAGAAAAGTAAATAGATAATATGTGTTTTGTAAATTTTATGAATCCTGAAGAGAGGAAAAAGTGGAAATTAAGAATATGGAGATGCCAATTGTGTATTAAAAATGTAGAATGAATAAGACCTATCAGTAGCCACCCCCAAAACAATGGATAAAGCAATCATGAGGGCTAATGACAGTGACAGATAGAGTCATTCCATAAAAGAGCTAATAGATTTTATTGTAGTGTGAAATGAGAAAAAAGGAAGAGTAAAGTTATTTGCTTAAAAACCTGCAAATGAAAATCCTATATATTCACTTTGAGGTTAATTAGATAAATTTAATTACATTGCATGCACTTAATTGTTTTTTCAAAATTTATGTAGTTTGAATGCTAAAATTTTACTGCAATTCAAATAAAATTTTGAAGGACACTGAAGAGCCAAGATTCTCACCCATAATTTAGGTGCAAGGAGCATTCTAAACACTGTCTTGTCAATTATGGTATGTCATAGTTTTTGGGGCCTGATTATTACCTTTTTCCATTCTTTTTGTTTTGCACATTTTATTTTTTCTGCTGTGCATCATAAATAGTTTCGACCTTTGTTCCATGTTTACATGAGCACCGGAATGACTTCCTTGGAGTTTGTAGATTGTTGGGTAGGAATGTGTGTAGTTTTTGTAGACAATTGGGCGAAAATGTGTGTAGATTTTTGGTAGACTGTATGATTGTTAGCAGAACTAATTATTTTTCGTGAAAATAGTTAAGTAAATGTTGATTCAAAGTGAGTTTACCTTGATTTATGGATGCATTGAAGATTTCTTGAGGCTTTTCAAGAGGCAAATGAGAGGGATATTCAAGTAGGCCATCGCGGGAATACTATCAAATTGGACCTGGCACTTTGATTAATCGCCTTGTGTCCTTATTGATGGTGCAGTTTTTTGACGATCTTGTGGTAGTTGATTTAGGGGTTGTAACTCATTTTCATTTCTGCTATGTCAACATTTGTAACTCATATTTATTGCCGTTATGTCAACATTTTGTGTCCAATTGTGTCATTGGACGTTGTTTTGCTCAAATGCCAAATTAAATTGTCTATTTTCCCAACCAGATGATGTATAAGTAAAAATTATAATACAATATGAAGGGATAATGTTTTTAAGTCTTTTATATATATATATATATATTTCAGAAGTGTTACTAGATTATTTGTTTAGAACTTTTGCCAATTCATTCCAAATTATATGTTAGCCCTTGAAAAAAAAGGCTTTCAGTTTTTGTTACCAATCAGATTTTCACCACAAAAGACACTTTAATGAAACTTAAATATTTTATGAATCTAGAAAAACTAAAATTTTTATGTGGGCTTAAAGCTGTGTTTTAACTGAGACATCGGAAATCCAATTTTCTGTTTTTCATGTTTTGCTTCTTATGTCAAACTTTCAGTTTTAGAATGCAGCCTTTTTCTTTTGTGTGCATTGCAAGTATAAAGTGGTCACGGATGTTGGATTGGCATTCTTTGCCTTCGAGAACTATTTCAATCCTTTTGTGTTTTGTGATTATTGGCTATCTATTTTTTGAATCCATTCTTTTATTACAGGAACTCAAAGGCACCAGTCTTAGTTGTCATATGACCAAATAATGATGTGAATTATGACTTTACAAATTTTTATACCATTCTTTGTTTAATTTGAAAATCGCCTAATTGTCTCCCCGTTTAGCTAATTCTTGCCACGATACACCCGTTTATTTTTTTCAATATATAACTTTGTACTTTATCCTACAAATTTAGCCTAAGCATTATTAATCTTGTTCAGCATAATTGCTGATCTTTAACTCATTGATTTCAAATTTTAATAGTGCCACTTCAATATAAGTGCTTAGTTTTCGGCCGCCAAATCTTGCATTGCAACTCGATATTTGCTTACCCTTATGACAACTCAATGAAGGAGCTTATTTTCAGGATAGTGGGCAGTGGCTGTGCATAGCACAGCCAGCCCTGCCTAGTATTGATATAAGTGGTATTGTGCGGCAGTATTCTTCTGAGAAATTTATTTGGAGAAAAATTTACTTGAAATGTGAGAAATAGTAGTTGATAAATACACAATCTTATATGGGATGATAATTAGAGAGTGGTGTAGAATTCCTTTCCCTCGGAGAAGATGGATAGTTGTTCTTCGTCACGATTCACAAGGATAATTCTTGATCAATAGCATCACCAAATTAATAATGTGTGATGTGAATTAGTAAATATTACTACTTGACTGTAGATTATCGTGAGGACTTTTTCCTGTGGTTTCTGTAGATGAACATTAATCAATACATATCTCATACAAACTCCCCACGACCAACCCTATTGTCCAAACAAAAAACACAAGTCTCACTGACAAAACAAACCAAACAAATAAAACAAAAGGTGCTTTCAGTCAGTGTTTGACAATTAAGATTAACCGTGGGACAATGATACAGTGAAAAATGTTATCATAACTATTAATAAAAGTTATTAAATTTTTTACGAAACTTGCTATTTTTGAAACTTCTATTTGTCAAAATATTTTACTTTTTAACTATGATTTTTTTGTGCACTTCATTATAATCTCAAATAATCTCTCATGGTGGTACCCCCAATCAACCTAATCCCCATTAAAGTAGCCGGTTTATTGTTTGGAGTATTATTCTTTGCAGGGGCCTCCAAACCAAAACTGCCTTTTCAATTTTGAACACAGTACCCACTAGGGCTGTTAACGAACCGAGCAGCTCGCGAGCTGCTCGCGAGTAGTTCGGTCTACTGTTCGACTCGAGTTCGCGTTGACCGAGCTCGAGTCGAGCTCGAGCAGCTTATATACTAAACAAGCTCGATTTCGAGCAGTAAAAGATGAGTTCGAGCAGCTCGTCGAGCAGCTTGAAATATATATATTAAATATTATATATAAAATTACCAATTTACCCATGCTAATTATATATGAATTTTGAACTCGAGCTCGAATTCGAGCTTGATTGTGTTTTCATGAGTGATCTCGAGTCGAGCTCGAACTCTCCTTAAAATTAACGAGCTGAGCTCGAGCTTCAAATTATAAACTCGATCGAGCTCGAGCTCGATCTCGAGCAGCAGTAATTTTAACAAGCTCGAGCTCGAGTTCGGTAGTATTAGGGTTCGGCTCGGTTCGTTTACACCCCTAGTACCCACACATAAACCCCTATCCACTATTTATTTTCCCTACTGCTCCTCTTCCCTTTTTTCCATACACATACACACTCTCTCTCAATGGAAGCAATGAGTCCCATTTTCATTTTCATTTCCCTTATTATTTTCCTTTCCATTTCCACCACCACCCATGAGCTAGAATACCTCACATTTGTTCTCACATTTTTTTCAAAACCACTGCAGTCTCTTTCCCGGACCGCTCATGATAAATTCGACACTATCTTCCGCGGAGAAGTCACCCTTGAGTCCTCTACTGTCAACTCTTTCTCCGTGCAATTACACCACATGGACGCACTCTCCCTTTTCTCTAATGCCACCCTTCAATCCCTCTTCAACCTCTACCTCCAACGCGACGCCGTTTGAGCCAAATCCATCTCTAAATTAGTAGACGTTTGGTAAAACTGAAATCTAAATGCTGAAATTTGAATATTGAAATATGAATTCCGAATAATTTAAGTTGTTGAATTTTAAGTATTGAAAAATTTACAAGTTCACATTTGAATCTGAATACTGAATTTAATATGCATGTTTGATAATAATATATGGTTGAATGCTAAATATCATAGATCTTACAAATTTATCCCTATGAATTTAACATGTCAGTTTAATAACAATATGCAACTGAATATTGTATTTTATGAATTTTACGATTTATCTTGGTGTCAATTTATTTCTCATAATTTATTATTTTATTACATATTAATAAAATACACATAATTGAACTTTATAAATATTGACAAAATAATTTTAAAATATCAAAAATAGAAGGAACCAGAAAAGTGATAAATTATCTCATAAAAGTTAATAGGAAAATATAAGAGCTAGTATTTAGATAAATAAATTTTTTGAGAGTCAAATTGTAAAGCGAAGGGTATAAGAAGAGACAAGAAAAAGGATAAAGCTTATCATTATAGGTTGTTTTTGTCATATAGATTTATTACTTAAATATTGACGTCTGAGAGTGTTATGTATTAAGTGTTAAGTATAGACAGGATCACTTATTTTTAGTGATAGATTTTGCCTAAACTTGCAGGGTCAGTCAAATACTTAATTTAAGAACTTCTATTTTAAGTTATCAAACAATCTTAATATAATTAAAATCTGAATCAATTAATTTTAAGTGCTTAATTAGATTATCAAACACCCCCTTGGCAACTGCAGGACGACGAAGAGGTGTTCCGAGCAGAGGCATGAACTTTAACAGCTCAATCATTTCCAGACTCTCACAGGGCAATAGGGAGTACTTCACCGGCCTCGGGGTAAGGAACCCACCCAAGTACTCTTAAAAGGTTACTGGTAGCCACGTTGTTTAGATCCAGTGCTCCCTATGCAAGAAATGCTACGCTCAGTCCGAGCCCGTTTTCAACCCGTCTGGTCCTTCCCCATTCTCTGTCGTCCCCTGTGGCTGTTCTCTCTGCCACCGTCTCGATTTTCCCGAATGCAACAACCGCCAGAAGTGCCTCTATCAGGTTCCTACAGTGACAGCTCTTTCACCTTCAGCGAGTTCTCCACCAAGACATTAACTTTTCGGCAGGTACCCGTCAGCAACGTCACCCTCGGTTGCGGCCATGATAATAAAGGGTTGTTCATTGGAGCTACGGGTTAGTTAGGCCTGGGCCGGGAAAGATTGTCTTTTTCGAGTCAAGCTGGAATGTGGTTTGGCTAAAATTTTCTTATTGCTTGGTCGACTGGTCAGCTTCGTCCAGACCGTCGTCAATTTTTTTTGGCCAATCCACAATTCCCCGAAATTCCTTTTTAATCCCTCTGCTAACCAACCTGAAACTCGAAACGTTCTACTACGTGGGGCTAAACGGAATCAGCGTAGGTGAAGTTCGGGTCCCAGGCATAACCGAATCCCTTTTCAAGCTTGACGCAGCTGGAAATAGAAGGGTAATTGTGGACTCGGGTACTTCGGTTACCTGTTTGACCCGAGCCGCTTATATAGCTTTGTGGGATGCTTTTTGGACTGGAGCTTCGAATCTGAAACGGGCTCCAGATTTCTCGTTATTCGGCAGGTGTTTTGATCTACCAGGGAATACGGAGGTGAAGATGCCAACTGTGGAGCTGCATTTCACCGGAACAGACGTGTTGCTACCGGCTTCGAATTACTTAATTACGGTGAATAGCTCCGGCAGGTTCTGCTTTGCATTTGCGGGTTCGACGAACGGGTTGTCCATAATTAGGAAATTTAGCAACAGGGCTTCAGGGTGTCTTTTGATTTGGCAGGTTCCAAGATCAGGTTTGCTCCCAAGAGATGTGCTTGATTGGCAGAGTTAGCGAGGTAATTTTGAGAATATGAAGAAAACTCCTGTTTTCCTTTTTTTTTTTTTTTTTTTAATTTTTCCCCTTAAAATCTTCTATTGAAAAAAAAAAAAAGAGAAAATTCTTGGTCTTTGGAATTACAAAAAATGGGAGAAGAAATGGGTGTTAGCAGTTAGCATAGCAGTAAGAGGGAAGAGATGGAGAGGAACATCACATGTTGTTTGTTGTATTGTTGTGTTAAATTATTGCTCTGCAACCCTGACTAGTAGGATAAAAGATTATTAACTCAAATTGTTAAGGTCTGTGAATTGTATTCTTAATGCAACCTTTGTTACTCTTGTGACTTGACAACAACTGACATAGGCAGAGAGGCATAAGTTATCGTTATCGCTTATCACTATGGAATTTAATTACAATTTTTTTTTGTGACATGTTAATAACATTGATCTGCCAAGCATGGTTACAAAATAGTTGCATTTGCTTGAGTAAAAGTAGCTTAGGAATGTGGTTGAGGAATACGAATGTGCTCACGGAATGATTATTTTTTTATTAATTACTGAGAGGGGGGGATTTTAAGCTTCATTCCTGAAATTGGTCCAACATATGTTATTAATTATTGGGGGAAAGGTGGGGGAGGGTTTAAAGATCATGGCGGAGGGTTGTAGATGTGAAAGATTACTACACAAGCTTCTTTGATAGTTTTTGTCCATTGGAGGGAAATCATTTCCTACTATTACGTTCATTTTTATGTTTCTTGACATGCATAACCCACCATGCAACACTCTGTTCAAAGGAAGACATATATGTGACTTCATTCTTTCAGGTAGAGCATTAGATAAATTAAGCATCCATATGTCTCCAATGAAGTGAGGTCACAAGTAATGAATTAGAGGAGGCGTACCTGCGGTGGATTTCTTAAACCGACAGGTGACGGAGCACATGGGGGAGAATGTGTACGGTGGTTAAGAGTTAGTCAATGACGTTAACCATGGTTGGTCTTGCTGGACCCCAGTAATCTTCCTTCTCTATTAAATTAGCAATTACCTTTTAAGTTGAATCGTGAAATTGATTTAGATCTCTCTTTCTCCCAATTTTCCTGTGGGCCTTGTGTTGAATTCGAGAAAAACTTAAGTTCTTTTATAAAGAGACAAATTAAGCAACAGAAAATTATCTGCATATGTTAAATCTTTGAAAAAGCAAAATTTAAAAAGATTTAACAGAATAGAGAAATAAGACCATAAGTGAGTATAACTTATTTTCTCTTCATTTTTATGTAACATGACAATGTGGAAACAAAAACACTTCTGTCTTCATCTGAAAGGTACACATGTCCATTGATGTTTCACAATTCACAGAGTTGCATCAAATTGTACCGTAGCAACCCCCAAGAACATGATGATTTATTTAGAACATGGTGCACATGTATGGACCAAGGGTCGGGCTAGCAGCATGAATTTCTTGCC
Organism: Mitragyna speciosa; assembly: GCA_024721245.1. Lineage (NCBI taxonomy): Eukaryota > Viridiplantae > Streptophyta > Magnoliopsida > Gentianales > Rubiaceae > Mitragyna > Mitragyna speciosa. The sequence continues at coordinate 379,077 of CM045558.1, forward strand.
TCTCAGGGCGTTCGATTTTGACCGAGACACTATTAACCTTTTTTTTTTTTTAATGTTTATCAGACCCCACATATTTTCTTATCATGCGGAAGCATGTTTTCACATTGTAAAACTAAATAAAATCCAACAACCTCCTCAATGACAAAAGGATGGATGATATATTTGCTTCGTTTGGATACAATTATTTAGATTTTTTTTGGAAAAAATTTTTTGTGAGTGTGTTTGGATTGATAAAAAATTTTTTGAGAAAAAGTTTTAAAAAAATTTTGTTCAAATTTTCTCACTAAGTTTTTATTTTAAATTTCAAGTGTTTTTTCAAAGTTTGTAATAACTTTAGAGACTTTTTATACAATTATTCACAAAAGCAAACACGTTCATATTCAAATTTGGTGTAGAAAAAATTGAAAAAATTACGAATAATAAGATGGGATTTATTGTCGGTGGATTTTGTGGAACGAGCACTTGTATCGGATGCTCGAACATAAACGTGAGCATTTGACACAAGTGCTTATTCCACAAAAATCCACCACAAAATCCACCAACATTGGACCTCATCTTATTACTCTTGATTTTTTAATTTTTCTAAACAAATCTTGAATATAAACGTGCTTGCTTTTATGAATGATTATGTAAAAAGTCTCTAAAGTTGTTATAAAGTTTTAAAACAAACCAAATTTTTTTTTACAATTTAAACACTTTTTCACATTTTTAAAAAAGTTAACAAAAAATACTTCAAATAATTTTTTTAAATAATTTTTAAAAAATGCCTCAAATAATGCTATCCAAACAGAGCCATTATTATCGCATTGCTAAATAACTCCTATACTCATCGGCACGACGGGCGTCAAGCAAAACTTAGCCTCGGTTGGCCACATTCAGACACCATAAGATGATGTGGTCAAGCGAGGCCCAATGCAAAGAGGTTCTTTATTCCATCAAGATTGTGGAAATTTCTGAAATTACATGCCAAGCCTTCTTATCCAAGCCCGTAAATATTTGCATTGCTTACCTTACATAGGCCGTGACGAGGATATAATTGTAAAATCAACAGATCGGTTGACCTTTCCTTCCAACTCTTCCTAAAAACAGAAAAGTGGAAACTCCCCGGGAAATAACTGACAAGCAAAATGAAAACCTCAAAAATGGGGGTGGAGGGAGGAGGTGGAGAAGAAGAGAAGGTGGTGGTTGTAGGTTTGATAGAGAAAGCTACCAATTCAACCAGGCCAGAGGTAGACCCGCGCCTCCTCAAAGCCATTAAATCAGTCGTCCGTAACTCCGATTCCGAGCTGCGACTCGCCGCCCAAACCCTAATGTCTCTCATGAAACGCGACCACTCTCAGGTGCCTCATTGTTTTCCTTAATTTCTTTAATTTTTTTTTGGAGAAATTTTATTTCTGATGTTGTTTTGCAATTTTGTCATCACGTTTATGATGGCCAAAGATTGAATTTCAGAATTGTGCATTTTATTTTTAATTAGGTAAAGTTTCAAACTTTGACGAAGAATTTTTTAAGGATTTTGATATTAAAATTTTTAGATTTATTGTAATATTTGGTTGTGTACTGATATAGAGATGGAAGATTGCAAGCTAGTTGCATTTAATTTTGCATCTTTAGCCCCAAAATTGTTGGTTTAGCTATTCGGTTTTTGGCATATGTGGTACCGGTTTAGATGGAGTTGGGGTTTTATTAATTTTTTGTCCTCTTCGAGTCTTGCATCTTCCTACTACTTAGATTCCATTACGTGGTTCTGTTTTTCCTTTCTGTAAGTAAAAATGGTAACTTTTTGTGCAGGTACGGTACCTTGCGCTTCTCATAATAGATGAGCTCTTCATGCGGTCGAAGCTTTTCAGAACTCTTCTTGTTGAGAACCTAGATCAGTTGCTGACATCAAGTGTAGGGTTCAGGAGGAATCTGCCTCTCCCAGCTCCTGCTGCTGTTGCATCTGTTCTACGTTCCAAGGCTATTGAGTTCTTGGAGAAATGGAACACGTCATTTGGTTTGCATTACAGGCAGCTTAGGCTGGGGTATGACTATCTGAAGAACACCCTTCGATATCAATTCCCTAATCTGCAAGCAAATTCTGCACGGATTCAGCAGGAGAGGAGGGAAAAAGAGATGAGGACAAAAGAAATATTGCTGAAGAAGTTTGAAAGCTTGAAGGCGAATCTGGTGTCAATTAAAGATGATATTCAGTCAACGGTTGATGAAATCAATGAATGTCTGGACATTATTCGAAATAACGATGATAATGTGCCTTTGGCTCCTGTGGATGACGAGGAAATTGAAGAATTCCGTAATGCTGAACTGCGACAGATTCGTCTAGACTCCTTGAGAGAAGGCGAAAAGGTCCAAGAGAATAGTGAGAATAAAGTAATTTTTGATGCATTGAGAGAATTATACAAGGTTGTAGTTACAAAGCATTTGGTTGCAGTGCAAGAATGGATCTCTGTTCTCATAAGGGTGGAAGTGGCAGATAATAGGTTTCGAGACAACACGTTAAAGGAGCTTATTGATATTCGGAATCACCTTCAATCACTGAAGAGAAAATGTGAAGATTCAGGTTGTGCTCTTCCTAAAACTACAACTGCAGAGGAAGAAAATATCTGGGAAGAGGGTACGCTGGAATTTTTTGCAAATAGAAAATCTTTTATTGAAGAGAAAAACAGTGAGTTATTTGTTGCATCCACTTCCAGTAAGTCTGAAGAGAAAACTTCTGAAGGCAGCACTTCTAAATTGACAGCAGACAAGAAAATATATTCTGAATACAGTGGTATTGAATTGAACCCTTTGAGGAGTAAGCTTATTGCTGAAGCTCCAGTTGTGAAGTGGGGTTCTTTCTTGGATAACTGGGGTTCAAATCGGGATATACCAGCTAACCAGCGGGGATTGGAACTTGAAGGTCATTGGGGTAGAGTGGACTATGATGCAGTGATTCCAGCAGAAAAAATTGCTGAGTTGAATGTTCAGGCAACCGTTTACAAAGAGGACCCCATTGAGATCCAACCATGTCGAGCCCCTTTGAAGAAGGGGGGCCTTTGTTTGAGAAAAGACTTGAGAGTTTGTCCGTTTCATGGGCCCATCATCCCTCGAGATGATGAAGGGAAACCAATCAATTTGAATCCAACAGAAGATATGCTTCCTGATTTGAGGGGTAGCAACTCCTCAGCAGAAGAGATGACTCCTGACCTAGTTGAGCAATTAGTCAAACAGGCTGTGAGAAATGTTCGTGAGAGAGACAAAGAAGCAGCAAAGAAGAGACACCATGACAAACAGGATTTGAAAAGAGCAAAGCTTGCAAAAGTTCGAGAACACAATGAAGCAGTTCTACGGGATGCTGCACTTGCTTCAACTTCAAGATCGTCATATATTGGTGAGGACATAGAGTCAGCCAGTGGTCCAAGATCTTCGGCTAGAAACAAGAGAGACTCTCTTGCATCAATGTTGAAAAGGAAAGAAACTACTAAAGACAGACTAGCTCAGAAGCTACTGAATACCCATGCCAGGGATGCTACAGTAAGAGAGTTAACTGTGGAAGAGGAGTCAAATTACAGGGAAGCATTTCCTAACCAATGGTAGAATATACCTGTGGTATTGGTGAGTGCAGCAAATGATCAAAGGAGAAGGAATTCTGTTGGTTCCGGTGTAATATTTGATGTACTATATATGATTTTTGACGATTTTTTGTTTATTTGTATGGGCGATAGTCTATTCTTTTCACTTCTTTTCCTTCTATTTTGTAAAACTTGGCAGGTTTAGTTTGCGGCTTGTAAAGTTCACAAGAATACGTAAATAGTTTTCAGATGAATAACAAATAATCATTTTTGATGAAATAACTCCATTTATTTCCTGTTAAGGCCCTTCAGCTCAACTGAAAGGTACTATGCTTTCTGACTCTGGTTTTCACTTACCTTCGACTTACACGACCAAAATTCAGGAGGCGTCATGTCCAATTTGGAATCTTTCTTAGACAACGTCGTGGTGGAGTTGTAATTTTGGTCCTCCAACCATACCACAGGGTTCTTTGAAGTGTCAAACTTAAATATTGACCTGCATGATTTTCGCCATGATAAGATATGCTATTTCAGAATCGTCCGCCCAGTGATCGTTCTTCCACTTTTGACAATAATTTTGAATATCGTATACAATGGTTATCAAGCGAGTTTGGGCCCTTCCTGACAGAACAAACCATTTGGAAATCTCTTCTCAATTTGAACAGAGAAATTGTAATGCTAGTTCGCTAGACAATTACCTGAATCCAGCCTGCACAGCTTGCTTTCTTTATAATAGATTTGACTATGTAGAGAAGAAAAGAAAGTCCACGGAAATGTGTGCACCTATGAAGAGGATTATTAGTGTTACTGTATAATTTCAGCTGGTGATTATTATATTTACAAGCACGAGAAGCAGAGAACTTGGTTCAAAACTGGTGTTAAACACATTGTCATTGTGTCAACTGACTTGATGAATGGCTCACACAGTTTACAGCAATTTTGATTGGGTAGATGATGACGTAAATTTTCTCCTAAAGGATAAATTAATTACAAGTACTGAACGATGCTTCAGTATGTTTGTGCTTCTATAGCCTGTAGTGGGCCTTTTAGCTTTTGAAGTAACTTTTAAACTAAGCCATCATTCATGCCACTTTAATCACAAACTTCCTATCCACAATCAATCGGTATACAGAACAAGTCTCTCATCCATGAACCGCAGAAGATATCAAGACTTCTCACTGTACTTTCGGTGACTATCGTTCAATACAGGAACAAATTTTTTTCACCCCTCTATCCTAACATATTCTTGGGATAAAAAAAGAATGAATCTCGAAAGGAAGTTAGCTCAGAAGCAATCACTTTCAAGCTGTTGCTGTCTATCGTTTTTGCTCGCATTGTCTGATAGACGCACTTCGCACACAAAAACATTATAAAAAAAAAAAAAACAGGGCTTTTAAGTTTTATGTACGTTCCGAAATCCGAATCTTCTGGCCTGTTCGCCATACTAAATGTGTTTTTAGGAATGACTACCAGTACCAGGCCTCCAAAAGTTTCAACTGTGGTAAATAAGTATCTAGATGTATAATTGATTGCTAAACCTTGAGTAAGAAAACCTCAAATCTCATTTCATATTTTTTTAGATCTTTAATAATCATTTACCAAGAAACCACAACAAGACTTTTTATTCTCATTTACCTTCCTAAATTTTTGACAGCAGGTTATCATGCAACAAGCAATTTTTGAGCAAGTCAATGCCTATTGAGTTTAACCCTCACTATCAACAATTGAGAAATTAGTGCACCAATTTAATGTTACTTCATATACTTTGTCGACATAAGTCGGAATAAATTTTATTTTTCCACTTAGACACTATCAATTTTAGACAAATTTTGTCTAAGATAAGGCTTATATCTTACACTGAAAGTTCACACCATTTCATACTGAAACGGCAAATTGAAACTTTTACAAACATAAATCATTTTTACCCACATACCACAAATTCCATATATCGAAATATTTATGTCTTGTTTGGAAAGAATGGAACTTCGCCAACTTGCATATTCATTTTCAGAAATTGCTGCCTCTGGTAACATTTACATTGACAGCTCATTGCACAATTGTTTAAATTTTTATTTGGTATGTACTATTCCAAAGTATTACACGTGAGAAAAGAAACAGCAAGAACTAATCTAAACAACCCTCCAAAAGAAAAAGAAAAAAGGGAAAAAAAAGAGAGAAAGAAATGTATAAACAAAGTTTCAAATTTTAAACAGACCCATTGAAGTCTGGATGAATAATATACTGTACCTAATTCGATCTAACCCTCCCATTTCCAAACCGCTCTCTCTCTCTCTCTCTCCAATAACACACACACACACACACACCAAAAAGCATCCCTCTCCCTCTTATTATGTCCTCCTTCCTTCATCCTTAACATAATAAAAAAAAACTGAAACATTTGACTAACAATCACATACATTAAAGCCCCATTATACACACAAAAAAACACGTACTATTTGCTATTACAGATTAGTTGTACATTTTTTTTTTTGGGTTGAAGAATTGGGATTTGTGAATGGAATCAGACAGCATTGAATGCATAACATCTTCAGATGGGGTTGTGGATGAGGATGAGATCCGACCCAACCCTTCTTCCCATTTGAACATTCATTCCCAGTTCTCTTCTTCTACAAAATCATCCCACAACATCAATCTCATCAACAATAATAGCCACCAAAATGGTGGGGCCCTGATTCCTCCCTCTCCCAGTGTCCATGAGCTCCTTGAATGCCCTGTTTGTACCAATTCTATGTATCCTCCAATCCATCAGGTCTATTCTTTTCTCTTTTTCAGATTAGGGGTTTGCATTTTTTTGCTCTTTTAATTGTGATTCCTACAAATTTTTATCAAAGTTTTATTTTATTTTATTTTTTTATGCAAGATTGCCTTTTGTTTCTTTACCTAGATTTTGCCCGTTCGGGATTTGTTGGTATAATTGGTTGGTGCCTTCATGATTTCGTTGTATACAGATTGTGCACTTTGTATAACTATTATGTTGATTGTGTTTTTTGATGTTCAATGATTTTTGTCAAGTTGGTGAAAATGATTGGGATGCATTTTGGGGGCCTTGGTTGATAAGAAAATAAAGTTGGGTTTTTTGGTAGAAAGGGCATTAGTGGATGATGATCAACCCTTTTTTACTGATTCAACTGATTTTTGAAGTCAAGCTGCTGTTTTGGTTTTCATTTGGTCTAAGCATCTAGACATGCTAATTTGGTGTGTTATGATGGCGATTTGTTCTCGAAAGGACATTACTTCTGTATACTAGTGTCTCCTGAAACCGATGAGACACTTTGTTTTGCTCAGTTTTTTGTGGAATTTGTTGGTGTGCAATGGTCCGAGCAAAAAATAGATCTCAAACTAATTGTTGTCCTTGAAGGAAAAGGTTATGACAGGAGCACAGGGAGAAGCAAAATGTGTATTGTTGTGGAGACTGGATATTGTATACAGCGTGTATTAATTCTCCACTCACTGCACAATTCTTTTTTATGAGCTACGTGTCAGAAAGCTGTGGTTTAGTCATTTTTGAAGTCCACGGAACAATTACATTTAACATTGCTTCTCCTTCAGTATTTTGGATTAAAATATTTGATGTGATCTAAAATCAAAATTCAATTTCTGTGAGGCACTCTAAGTTATGATATTTGGATAAACTTTGTTGTGGAGACATCATCCTAATGTCTGATTCTCGTGCTTAATTTAACACATGTTGCCCCAAAAGATTTAGAATATGTCTTATGCTTGCATAAGTGGTGTTTGAACCATTTGCTTTATCTATCATGTTAGATGTTACCTTTATAAATGTCCCACTCTATTAATTTCGCAATTATTTGATTCTTTGCAACTACTGAGCTGTAGTTAGCTTCAGATGAAATTGAGATAAATAAATAATCCAATAAGATTTAGAACTTTTATCGATTTCAACAGTGTGTCTATGGTACCTTACGTAGTATATAGTCTATGTCTTCTATGTCCTCTACAGGCATTACTTTTCAGTAAAACATTGGTTGAATTAATTTGTCCACTGAATGAAGTTTAGGACTAAGCTATATTGCCAACCTTTCTCTTTTATCAATGACGTGCTGGCTATATCAAGAAATGATGCCAAGAGACAAAAGGCATATATGCGGAAAGTCATTTGGAGATTGTGGGAAAGAAAAAGGAAGAAATTACTCGTCTGGTGATAAAAATGGCAACGAGACACCATCTTGAGGGCCAGGGTGGGTTGGGGGTTGATGTGGGTGTGGTGGAAGAGCAAAAGTGATTTGGGTGATTGGAGAGTTGTTGTTCCTTTGTACCAGCCAAGACAAAAAGGGCTTGTGTAATTTTAAAAAGAACAAGATAAAGGGGAATTTTTATAGGCATTGTAAATTTAATTTTCTCTTGCTTTTTTTTTTTTTTTTTGATTAAACCTACCCTATTACATGGGGAAGGAGAATTTGGTATTGGTGGGATTCGAAACTCCAACTTCTAAGGTGGAGTCGTAGGTCTCTAACCGTTCGACCATCTATTTGTTCCTTTTTTTTTTTTTCCCCTCTTGCTTAGTTCAAGGATAGAGGGGAGATAGCACATGAAAGAAATCTGTGAAGGTGAGAGCATCTGCTATAAACCCTCTATTGGCCTGTTGAACTATCAATGTGCTTCTCTTCATGCCTCTTTTAGGGAAGTATGTTTCATTTATTTTGAAGCTGTTTGGTACATGTCTCGTCACTTTTTTTTTTTGCGATTACCTCTGTTTGTGTGTGTGTGTTAAGATATAAATGTGGAAGTTATTTGTTTTAATTTAATAGCACCCTGAAAGATCTGGATTTCCTTATTTATAATAATGTTGAATTTTCTTCTTATAGTTTTCACAAAACTATTGTTATTTACTGCAGTGCCACAATGGGCATACACTCTGTTCCACCTGTAAAGTGAGGGTACATAATCGTTGTCCGACATGTAGACAAGAACTGGGTGATATAAGATGTTTAGCACTGGAGAAAGTGGCTGAATCACTTGAACTTCCGTGCAAATATTACTCCCTAGGATGCCCTGAGATCTTCCCTTATTACAGTAAGCTGAAGCACGAGGCTCTGTGTAATTTCAGACCTTACAACTGTCCATATGCTGGTTCAGAGTGCTCAGTTCTTGGGGATATTCCTTGCCTAGTTGCACATCTGCGAGATGATCACAAGGTGGACATGCACTCAGGATGCACTTTTAATCACCGTTATGTCAAATCGAATCCTCGAGAAGTAGAAAATGCTACTTGGATGCTAACCGTAAGTAATTTTCTTTTTGTTCTCCTTAGATACCACTTCAAAAATATTTTTGACATATATAACGGTTATTAGGGATTAGGTGCAACTTATGGGTCTTTGAATATGCTTTAGGCCTTACAGTCGGTTGTATTCAAATGCTACATTCTGACTTAGTTAACATCATACTGTCGTTACCATCATTGTTCACCCAGTTGTACGAAGCCTATCTTTTGAGATTTCCTTTTTCTCTTTGGTTCATCCCCTTTCCCTCCTTTTGTTGTCAACTTCTATTTCTATGATTTCCGGTGCCTAATCGTCCCTATGTTATCACATTCAGGCAGTGGTTGCATCTAGCTTAAAGGGAATTTTGCTCAGAACTGCATTTGTCTTTTACTCTTTTGTTGTGAATGGTGAAGGTGGTGCACATTTTGTTCCTTCTCAGGTTTTTAATTGTTTTGGCCACTACTTTTGCCTACATTTTGAAGCTTTTCAACTCGGCATGGCTCCTGTTTATATGGCATTTCTTCGATTTATGGGGGATGAGATAGAAGCTCGGAACTTCAGCTACAGCTTGGAGGTAGGAGGTAATGGGCGGAAACTCACCTGGGAGGGCACCCCTAGAAGCATTAGAGATAGTCACAAGAAAGTCAGGGACAGCCATGACGGCCTCATTATACAGCGAAACATGGCGCTTTTCTTTTCTGGTGGAGACAGGAAAGAGCTTAAGCTACGTGTGACGGGGCGAATATGGAAGGAACAGCAGAATCCAGATAATGGGGCGTGCATACCTAACCTTTGTAGCTAAAATTACCTCATTACCTATTCTTTCTGTACCTCTGCTGAATTTTTATTAAGGTCGTATGTGCCTCGAGAAGTTTTAAATCATTAAATATGCATATCAGTTAGCTGGAGTTTTTAAACTGCTACATGTTGATTCATAAAAACACTCCCTCTTTCTTGGAACTTTTGCTTTTGTTGTACAATCAATTTAATTGATAAATAACCAGAAGGTGTTCCTTATCAAGAATGATATTCTGTTTTCTGTATTACCTGCCTTTAATGTAATTGTCCCATCCATACCAAATCCTTCAACTCATCGGAGTTAACAATACATTAACAATTCCTGAAATTTTAAGATACAAAATCCAGTAGCTGCTACAATATACAAATTGCAATACTACCACCTATCCTTGACTAGTTAGGTACACCTCACACCGAAAGTGCACACATTCTTTTCGTTTCTGGTGCACTTTCTCATTGGTCGCAACTTGCAATTACCAGTAGCATTCCAAATGTTTCCTGCTTGGTTTTTGGCTTGGATTGGCTATGAATCAATCCTGTCAATTGAAAACAGAGGAAAAGAAAAAGAAAAAAAAGAAAAAGAGAAATGATCAACAGTGGAAACCCAATACAGAACCACGGGTAACTTCAATCGCCACCCCACAACTCACTCCGCTGTCCACCCTATGGGTGAACACCTTGAGCACCCGCACTCTCCCTTCCAGCTTCATCCTCGTCTCTATCTCCATGGTGGGTGGTCCAGCCTCCATGGGCCCCACTACTCCTCCTCCTCCTCCCCCCATCATTCCTGGACCACCACCACCAGCAACTTCATTTACATGGCCGCTCATCTCACTAATTCTTGCTGCAACAACACCTGGTAGAGGATAAGACTGAACGTTGAACTTAGCTGACATATGCTGGGCACGGCCGCCATCGATCTTACCAGCCGGTATAAACACAAGGCCCACGGGCTGCCCGTAGTAGACCAGCTGCAGGGAGCTGTCGTAGTGGGTGAACACGTCCCGATTTGGGTTGGTGACAGTCACGTACTGAAAGAAGGTGAAGTTAACGGTGCCGTTGGAGACAGAGAAAGTGGGGAACTGCACGGCGTCGACGGCTATTTTGGGAGCTTTGGGCTTGAATAGTAAAAAATAAACGACAACAGCCCCGGCGCCGAGGATGAGCAGGAAAACTGTGGCCACTATACAAGAAGCTAAATTCGTATGGCCCTTGCTCGACTTATTAGATCTAGTAGAAGCATAAGGGTCATACATGATGATGATTGACTGCTCTGCTCTCCCTCACTCTACTCTAGATTGTCAGTAAAGTTTTGAGTGTGCGAGAGAGAAAGGGAGAGAGATTGAGAAAAAGAATGGTGGGTAAGGTTCCTGCAAAGGAGAATGGCATATTTAACGGGTTTTGGATCTACTACTGCAAACTGCTGCTGATACCACAGTACAATCTTTACTTTTTTGTCTGAACATTGCTTTCGCCACGTCAAGATTATTTGAATGTGAGGTGGGAGGATAGGATATTTCAGTGCTGAATGTTTTCTTTTTCTTGGAGACTGATTTTTTGGGTTATGGGACTAAAACTGATGCCTAATGGTCCTGGCCACACTCAGGACATTTAGGGTGAGGAATTTCTTAGGAGAGGCAACAATGGTTTAGTGGAATGCTTTTGTTTTTGGAGATGTTGAATTTCAAGTAATGAAAAGATTTTGAGTGAGAAATACGTTTGGGATAATTGTGTTTTAAGTGAATTATATAGCAAGTCACGCTGGGGCAGCTTGCCTGTTGGTGTGTCCTATACCAAAATTATCCATGTGATAATACGTAATATTCTTACCGCTGACCAAACGAACAAATCGTCCAATTTGACCAATCTCTAGGAAAGGATCACCAACAAAAGCTCGTCTCCTTGCGTCAGTTATAAAAGGTACAAAACTATAATTGCCAAGACGCAATGCACCAGGCACTGACTATAAAAATCCATTGCACGTCAACACAGACAGACACTCGTGAATGCAACTTTCATTTAACTCATTCATGTAGTTGTACTTGGTAATTTAAGAAATATGATTATCCACTATTAATCAGTAACATGAGTTGCCTCGGATTAATTAGTGTTGCCGCCGCAGCTAGACTGGCTAATCAGACCCCTGGTTGAGAAGGCACCCGAGGCACGAGTCGAACAAGCACACAGATTACTCCACTCGTAGGGAAATCTAATAAGCAATTTCAAATAGGAGAAGATCAAGTTCTCCCCTTTTGTGCAAAAAAATTTTGATAGAAATGAGGAAACACAAGCTGACGCTAAAGAAATGTGTATGCTTCATTACGTCTTAGACAGAATAGAGAACAACGTATTTCCTCAAATTGTAATTCTCATTAACCCCGAGAAACTAAAACCTGTCTATAACCGCTTAGGGCCATTTCCAGTTGTTGAAAGAATCAGAAAAAACAACATATCAAAGGAAATTTCTACCTGAGATTGACCCACGAGAACTAAGGATATCTAATCACCGCCACAGTACTGCTATTTACCATTATTATTGTATGCACATATACTCGCATATGTACCAACTTCTTCATGGAATAAGCTACGCTATTTCATTTAGGCGACAATCCATAATAGTGGAGACACCCTCAAGGAAAGCAGCTTCACTTGAACCTGGCAGCACAGAATCCATAGCTTCTTGAATTATCTCCTCAATCATTGATTCCTCATTCAGAGTCTCTCTGCACATAATGCTACCAATGGCAAATGGAGTTAGCCCCCTCTCAGCACCTTTCTTCAAAAGCATAGTGGATATTCGGAGTATACGTGCACATTCAAGAGGTAGATCCCACCCATAGAACTTCAGCAAGGCAATATCTTCTTCAGCATCCAGCGCTTTGATGTAGTCAATGGTGTCAGGGCTGAAAGGTTTACGAGCTTGTGGCCAGTAAAGCCAATCAAACGTGCAATCTTCAAACTGCAAACAGTTGCAACAGAACCAAAATTTAGAAATGTTCATCATGCAACAGTCAATCGCCTAAAAGCCCACGAGGTTCACAAATCTGACAATCCAAAACCAGTCACGATACAGTAGAAGGACACAAGGAATGAAGGTAAGATGATGTATTAGGTAGTCAAATCTGACAATCCAAAACAAGTCACAACATAGTAAAAGGACACAAGGAATGAAAGTAAGATGACGCATTAGGCAGTGTCTTGGTGATTACAAATAAATTCTTGGTCAGAGAAATATTTTCAAGTTGCATAATATTCCTGTGTCATTTTACTATCTAATTATTCAGCTTCTATGCATATATTCATTTCTTGATGGCAATGCAATGAAGCCTTGGAGATGCCTATCAGAAAAACAAATGATCAAAACGGAAACCAATAATTTAAAAAGACAAGAATACTTACACTCTCAGGCAAGCAGTAACCATGATCAATTGGAATCAACACAGTCTGGCCATCATCACCTTTGCTCACCAGAATGTTTCCAGCATGCCTGTCGGCATTTGCCAATCTCATGTCCAACACTGCAATTTTGTGAACCTCCTCCACCGGGAAAGCACTAGGACCCCTATCCTCACAACTTCCATCATTTTCCATGAACAACTGCAACGACCCAATCTTCATATTTACACCATCTGGATGATTAAACCCCTTATGCAGGCACCTAACCAGAAATGTAAGCGGGACCCCAGAAAAACCTTTAACCTCACTTGAAAATGAGCGCCTACCACTCTTTGGATGATCCAAAATATAGGCAGCACATTCCCTGAAGGCACCTTCTCCTACTCTCGTTCCTTTCTTAAGGCCTTCACCATCCACGGACAAAGGCAGCCCTCGGGGATTGTTCACAGCCATAGGTTCCTCATCAATTGGCTTAAACACTGCCAGATGCTTACTTCGCAATGCATCCAGCATAAAATATGCTCCTCCTGTACCCTCAGAACACCTCACTGGATCACTCCCTCCCTCTAAACCTTCAAGGGTGGAATTTATCAATTCCTGAACAGCTGAAGGTAATTCAATCTTTGGGTTAACAATCACAGGTTCCAAGATAATCTCTCTATCCGGAGGCTTCCTAGGAACAAAAAGACTTTTTTCTGTTACCCCCTCAGAACCCACTTCTCTATTGACATCATACTCTCTCCCTTTGTTCAAATTAGGTGCAACAATAGACAACTCGAAGTTTTTCTCAACAGGCCTAGCCCTGATTTTGGCAGATTTAAGCACAAACAAATGAATGACAGCTTCATTATGGTTGCAAATGTCATTAATGAGCTTCTGATCCTCAAGCCTCTCACCATTGCACAAGACCTCTTGATCGTCCATATCACTCAAACCATTCTTAGTCTTTGCAATCTGACGCTTGATATAGCCAACATCACGATTTCTCCCAACATGAAAGGTGAACTCTTTTCCACAAGCAGTCCTCACATGAATAGTTTGAAGATCTGAAAGACGGAGAACCAAATGCAGAACATTTCCATCCCTCACCCCATAATCCTTAATGAGAGAATTACTCCTTGCCAATTCTCTACCTCCACACACCAATTTCTGATTTTTCACCACAAACCCTTGGCAAGTCTGAATCCGTAACTTCACGGATTCAATTGAATCAGACTCCAGGACCCTCATTGGAACCATCGACCCCGACATAGCAAGGTATATCCAAACGGACTCCTGGCTATCCAGTAGGGGTGATAATGGTGGTGAAAGCACCACAGATTCCTTATGAATCGGACTAATTGCAACCAAACCAGCCGACGACATCTTCCTATATTCAAAATTCCCAAACCCTTAATTGAAAAAAAAAAAATCAAATGAACCCAGGGAAAAAATTAAAATAAAGAACCCCTAAAAAACTACCAAAAGCCACCACCTTTTTGCACCCATCATTTTTCTTTTATTTTTTTTTCCTATACAAGGCTCCTGTACAGAAAAAAAATTCAAACTATACAGAAACTTCAATAAAAAGAAAAAAAAAATTCGCTGCCCCTCAAACGTTAGAGATTCATGATCAAGCCTTAATTGATGATTATACAATCAAATAAATACTAACAACAAGAACAATCTAGAAGAAGCCTAAAAATCCAAAGCACGAGGAAATTAGGGTTTTCCAGGGAGAAATAAACGGAAATTGTGCAAATGAGGTGGATTCTTACCAACAGAGGAAGAACCGACGAGGAAGGAGTGATCGGAAATGTTGTGTAGAGGATAAAATCGGCGAGGAATTGTACGAATTGTTGCCGATTAAAGGTGTTGAGAGAGAAATCTTGTGGGGCACAGTTGGGTTGGAGAAGAAGAAATGTGCGCGTTTTGGCCGTCAGGTTTATATAGGGGTTGAACAGTGACTTTGACGGGGAATTTCTCGCCGTTAGATGACTAACGGCGTCTAGAGCTGGGGGATTGGACCGTTGGCACTTTGCACTGGGCACTCTCAGCTCTGAGTCACAGACCGTGCCGTAGATTAGTACTCCAATATCGTCCTCCTTTTTTTTTTTTTTTTTTTGGGGTAGAATTGGGGCAAATGGTAGTCGTGGTTAATTTCATTTCAGCCCTTGAGCGTGATTAAAGTTTCTCTCAATTGATACCCTAGAAATGAAAAATTTTAGATTTGGCCTCCAATTAAGCAGGTACCTTTAATTCAGGCTTCATTTACTATTTTACGTTTTGTATTTAACATTGAATATATCAACTACATACATGTGATTTGATCATACCTGTTGTCATTGTTAATTAACATGGTTGATATAAATGTTATATAAAATTCTATAAATTGAAATTTTGATTTCTTTTTTGGTTGAATGTAATGAAAGTGAAAAGAAAGTAAAAGAGAGAACATAAACTTCCTTTTATGTGTTTGATTTGCTCGAAAGATTTTGAAGAGGGAAATCTTATTGGTTATAATTTAAAAAAAAAAAAGGTTACATATTCTTGTCTTTAACCAATTTTATATGTAAAAGCTTGCAATTTGCAAATTTCATTAGACATAAAGTATTAAAAAATTCAACAAATTCTCCAAACTTTTTAAATGACCGGGGACTAAATTAATGTCACATTTGCTGAAAAAAGGATGTATAATGACAAAATTGACTTTAGAATATTATCTTAAACTTTAAATAGTAAATGTGTCACTGATCAATTGCCAACTTGAAATAAAATCTTTTAGTTTGGATGTCAAATTGAAAATTATCACATTTAGAGGCTCATTTGCAATTTCTAACTCTTGTAGAAGCTTTTTACCATAAAATTAAACGTACTTGTGTATCTAATTTTCTACATTGTACGCGTGTCATGCTCTTATACTATACTGATTTGAAAACTCTAAGAAAAAAAAAGGGGAAATTTGAGACTTTTATTTGTACATATTTTTGAGCTTACAAGTATTAAACTGCAAGTTTCCTCAGCAAGGCAAAAAAAAAAAAAAAGTGCAAGATTTTTCGAAAAAAGAAAACTGACGTCTGAAACGAAAATTTGTTGGTAAGCTTTCCTCGCATCGTACGTATCTCATCCCATTTGTTTATCGTCAATTTCATTTATTAGGGTTAACAGATGTCTCCTTCAGAAAAGTAAGGGGGTTGCCCGCTTGCCATGCGCTACAAGGAATCATCCTAAGAAATTTCCCTTCCCCAATATCAAAGCTCAATTAAACTGCTGATGAAGTTTTGTTCTCTCTAAAAAGTCAAAAAGAAAAAATATTCCGAATATGCGAATATGCGAATTCGAGCGAGTGCAATCGTGCCAGTGGTAAGCATTAAGGAAGAGAGGCATGAATTGTTGTTTAAAAACTTAATTTGACAAATTTTGAAGATCAGACTTCACGCCACACCATATGAATTTAGGATTTTTCTTGAATTGATCGAATTCACGTACTCTTTCATCTAATGTTGAGTTTACGGGTGGCCCCGTAGACTCAATCCAATATAAAATTTCTCATAAAGTTTTATCTTTTGCAAAGTATTCAAGGTCCAAAAGTAGTTTCAACTCACAAAAGTAGTGAACTACTCAACAATATTAATTGTCAATGATAGTTTGCTACACGAATGGTCACTGTTAATCTGCACCAAAATACAAGATTTGAGGGCTCATGGAGTATATAATCGTGTTAACCAAACCCAATAATATCCCTAATATAAATTCCTTGTGTTTAGAGACAAGTCTGTCATCCAACGTGTAATGTTCAACTTTCTTGCTTTTCTACCAAATTGGGGTAAGGAGATAGAAAGTGCCAAAAAGTAGAGTAGAAGGCTAGCTATGCTACCCACCTTGTAATTATTTGGTACAAAATATCCTTATAGGCCATACATAACATAGAAATCACACTTGGAAAGAGTGGACAATTAGCTAGAGCAGCTGGTGCTGTTGCGAAACTGATTGCAAAAGAGGGGAAATCGGCGTTCCGGAGAAAGTAAGTGATTTTGATAGCCCAGAAATGGACCCTTCACATTTTTCCAGTTAGAATTAATCCCGTTTCTTGAAAACAGTGTTAAAAAACAAACCCATGTTTACCTTGTTTATAGTTCATCCTGTGCAAGCCAGATTATCCGATAAACAAGAAAGGAAATGCCATATTATCCAAAAAAAAAAGAAAGGAAATGCCAAATGATTAAAGTTGAGGAAAATGATCAGCCTGCTGAACATGGTACACGTCAGAAGCTGGATGGTTGCATGAATCTATTTCCTCACTTATCCTAAAAGTATTAGGCATCATATTTTCTCCAGCAAATTTCCCTTGCTTGTGTATCTTTTCCTGCTTATGAAGTTTTCTTCTTGCAACGATAACAATTAAAGAAACTTGGCTACAGTTTTGAAGCTACAAAACTCAGGATAAAAAAGGAAGAAGCTAACTTGTAAATTATACATTACGTTCCTCCGGTTGATTTTTGAATTTCTTTATATTAAACCTGTGCATATCAAGTCTCAAACAATATGGGAAGATGATTCTGAAGTGGAACTGGTGATACTACTAGGAGTTGACTGTCTTGAGGTTGCTAATCAGGTCACCGAGCTTATGGACATTGTTAGCAACCATATATGTATGGTTACATGAGACAAATCAGAAATGCCTCTCATGATGACACCGTCTGCAGGCGACGAAGATCTATTGCTCATTACAGCTCGCCTCATTTGCCAATTCCGAATTATCTGCTTCGGTGTTTATCACAGAACTGGGAAAAGTAAGCGTTACATTCCTGGAAAGACAAGTTAGGAGTTACCATCCGTAAGCAAATAGAATCATGTTCTTCAGGAAATGCAGAATATTGTATGACAATAAGGCAGGTCTAAAGAGCCAGCTCAAAAGTAGGTGAAATCTTCGTACTAGATAAAACTAGAGCCAGTCAAATTGCTGTTTGATATTTGATCATTACAATAAGTTGTACATATGACTACAGCATAATTTGGTGAGAATTCAAGATCCTCCTACTGAATAAAACCACAGACGTTGGAGTTGTTGCTTGATATTGAAAGCATGGTGAGATGACCTAGACCCTGAATGAGGCTTGAACACAAAATTTCCACATAAGCTGGTGAGGAAATTTTCACTTCTATCAGATTAGTTTCTTCTTTGCACTTAATTTTAAGAGAAATATACAGGGAAATGATATGCACAGCATGAAGAATACAAGACTAAATATCCAGATTAAATATCATACATACTGAATACTGATCTACATGGTTCAAGGTAATCAGAGCCCTAACTTTCAAAAAGAGATCTGCAAATTGTAATATCAATTTAGCAGAAAAAGTTTTGCCCACATTCTTTTGGGCGTCATGTTGGCAATACTGAAGTTTATTTTTTGTAATTCTAATGGAGAAAAGACTTCTGGAAGCAATGCTGTAACAGATGTGAAAGAATTTGCACTCTATACAACACCTGTTGGCAAAGCAATATTCATCAGTAAAATATTAAGCATACATACATCAAATATGGAAGAGTCATGTTTCTTAGCAGTAACGGATTCTTGGTTGCATACAACTTCCACTCTTCTTGGTCAATCCTGCCATCACCATTTATATCTGCTTCTTTGAATGTCTGTAACCAACAATAAATATAAGAATTTTGGCGTCAACAGTTAAAGACACTATTAACAAAAGCAGAAAGCAGTTTCTTACTTTATCAACAATGGCTTCAACAATATCATCTGAAAGAGTCAACTCAGATTCAGTAAGAAGAGCCAAAACCATCTCTTTCAACTGTCAATTATTGTCAAAACAGAATGCAATAACTAATTCCAATAAAACCACCACACATGACAATACTGGAGCATGACAGCCAGAAAAGATAAAAAAAAGCTAATTTATAATGGAACCACGTATAACTCTGGCAACTACGGATTCCCAAAGTTTACAACTAGACGACTCCATGAAATCTCTTTTCTGTGTGTGAAGTGCTAAAAAGCTTATCATTTAGCATCATAGCCACAAAATATTGCTCATATGGCTGTTGTAGGAGTTAAGAAAACCACTCACTTAATTTGATACTCAAATCTTGAGCCGTTTGCTTCTTTCACAATCTGTTTTTATCCACTTAATATTTTGCAATTAATAAATTCATTTCATGATGACATTAATATACAGTTTGAAAATGTGTGTTGGATTGATCCACATCCAAGGACTCTAGGGAATTTAGCGTTTTCATTTATTCATTTGTAATGCCCTCATTTGACTCTGGCAGAAAACATTACCATATGTTAGGCAAAGCAAAAAACTTTTCTTATTCTAACAGCATGAACAGCAATTGGACAAAGTGGGGAGAGCAAGAGCATTACCTCCTCATGCTCTATGTAGCTGGTGTGCCTTAAATCGTATAGCCTAAATGCATCTGTAATGAAATTTCGATATGTAAGATATTGAACCAATAATTAGATAATGAATACTTGAAGCAATTTTCAGCAAAGCAGCGAGTATTCTGTACATGTAATTTTCTCAGCTTCAGGAGTTTTTGGATGAAAAATGCTTAAAGAGTGAACAAATTCACCAAAATCAATGTGTCCAGTCTGTTTGACATCAAAAAGATGAAATATCTGCAGAAAGTGTAGAGGCAGGACATTATGTTTAAGAATGGAATATAACTCCAGTACTGGAAAACCACTACATGATAAGCAACACAGCTCATGTCCAAAGGCCGAGCATATACAGCCACCCAAAATTGGTTTTGGCCTCAGAAAAGCCTGTGATATTTACGTTGGACAGCCTTCTGATTTGATCTCAAGCATGACCGAAAGATCTTCCTAAAATGGCATCCTGAATTGGTGAAGTTATACATATTATCCAGAAGGCACAGTAATAATTTGTAGCCAGTATGACGGAGAAGTTCATTTTTTTTCCGTTCTTCTCGGAAACAAAGAGAACCTAATTGGATTGGAGGATGCAAAATGATTTAAGGATTTAAAAAAATTATACCCTATCGGCAAAAAGGTTTTGCATATTGCTAGTCCTGAAAAGTGCAAACAAGAGCTCTTCCTGTTTATCAAAAAAAAAAAAAAAAAAAATCAAATCAGTCTACAGGTGAATCAATGAGCTAGCTACAGGGTACAATCCCAGTCGATCAATAAAAAGAATATGAAGAATAATACAGCCAATTAGCTAAACTGGTGCACCTTTTGTGTATAGCCATCGTTGACCACGGAATTGCTCAATTTCTTGTAAAGTTCATACAGTGCTTCCACTTCGCTAACATTAACTGCCAAGGACAAGGATCTTATTTCATATCTATGCTCAAAAATTGAACTTAGCCAATGCTCCTGACAGAAAAAGATGGAGAAAATTGCAACTTACAAGGTGTTTGTGAAGCAAGTTTTACAAAATCCTCATTTCGAGGGACTCGTTATTTTTCTTTGAAAATTTGGAACCCATCAGTTCAACGTACTTGCAGACAACTAAGACTGATTATCGGACCGCCGGTTAATCTGAGCACTTCAGGTGGGCTGTGAAATGGTTGAGGGAAGAAAGCAAAGGAATCTCACGTCTCAAGAATTTATATCGCTGAAGGGTCAAACTTAGTAGAATACGGCACCTTACCAAACACCGACTTTGCAGCATTAAATAAAAATTTGTCGTCCGGCTACCAAATTTTAACCAAAAAACAACCCTTTTCTTTTTCGTTTTCCAAGAACTAATAACAGTTCCAAAACCCAATTCCAGCCCAACTTCCTTGCTACTTTCAGAAGAAACACAACCCAAAAATGATTTGCTTTTGCTGGAGAAATGATAATATCCAGGTTTTGGAGGCACGATTCCGACATGCTTAAAGCCCGCTTTCAGGTGCCTTCCACATGCCCCTGGCCTTTACTCTGTCAAACTTGAGAAGGAGTAGAAATTAGCAATAACTGAAACTGAAGCCATCACAGCTAATTAATGTAATTCTTAATCAGCCGTTGTTCATCCAGTAATACGCCTTCTGAGATTTTACAAGTAAAAACAATTTTCAAGATTATAATCATGAGTTGAGGACTTCGGACATAACAGCGAATATTGAAGGCAAGGCTATAACTAATTCCACAATTAACCAAACTAGAAACGGGGAACAGTCTATTTGCAAATCTCTGGCATTGATTGCATCAGTTGACTTTTGTGAATATGATCTCATTAACTTAGGAAAATAATGCTAGGTGAGGTGCCTCTGAAATGATACGTGGCCCCTTTCTCAGTGTTCAATTGCGTCCGATTTCTGTAACAGTTAAATTTAGAAGCCCAAAAGTAGACAAGATTCGGAGTGATTAACTTGATAACTGAGATGGGATTAAGAGCTCTATAGGTTGCAAAGACAGTACGTCTTCCAAAATCGCAACCCATTTTGACATTACAATTTGTCAAAACGTAAAAGATCAATACAGAAACTACACGGTATCAAAACGGGGAGAGTTTTCGATACACATAAGATTGGGATGTGGCATCCAACTTTTGTTAGATGTTACTTGATTATGCAATCAAATGGAACCTCTTCCTTACTCTTATGGTACAAATTCAAAGTTAGGTATGTGTAACACATATTCAATATCTTCTCATCAGAAAACTAGACATCCTAAACCCAGGTAGCTACAAGGATTGTACTACTGCTCCATTTGGCAATGCACCTGCCAAAGCAGATCAGATTGCAATGGTGCAACCCTGACAACAGATCCAAGCAACAATAGTGCCAAGCAAAGCTCCGGCAACCACCTGGGACGGAGTGTGCCCAAGAAGCTCCTTCAGCTTTCTCTGACTAATAGGATGACCTTGGAATAAATCTTGAATAATCACATTGAGAACCTGGATTTCAGCATGACCTCAATTTTAGCTCAAGGATACAATATTGATTAGCCAAAGCTTGAATTGGATTCTAGTAAGAATATGAGCTGTGATATGCAAGTTCTAATTGCAAAATTTTTGTCTGTTGTTATGTTAGCACGAAATCACAGGAAAATTTTTTTTTTCAATGGATGAATGCCATGGACAAAAAGTACATGATCTACAAGCCCCAGAAAAGTGATACCAAAAGCCAGAACCACAATCATATCAAGTAAAAATGGTTTATTCATGTATGTTCATGTGGTTTGAATATATAAAACAGTTCATTAGCAGAAGTATGACAGCTCAGAACTTGCAAATTTTTTATTTACATACATATCCATCATGAAGGACTTGATCAAATTTGGATTCCTTTAAAGCAGAGAGCACCTGAAATTACAAATAACAGATCTTCAGTGGTTACATGCTCCTAATTTTTTTTTTTTTTTCTACTTTTCACTCTTAATTGTTATTCTTTTGTAAGCTAAGTATGACTGAATACTAGATGTTTTATAGAAGCTAAATCCATGGAGTTGTTTTGACATCCTATGATTACATCAACGTCAATTATTTGTATTCATGAGGAAAGTTTATTAATGGTTATGGAGTTTTATGCTTAATCTTCACTACAAGGATGGTTGTTAGACTATTAATTTTATCCATTTATCACTTCCTTTTAAGGACAGAATAAAGCCCCCAGAGAGTCATTTAAATTCTTTTAAAATAATAAGGCTTCATGACGGTGTTATTTTAACTATACAATAAATCATTAATACCAATTGATGCTGCATATAATCATCTACTCAGAAAAATATTCCCCCCATCTGAATCGGGCATTTAGCTTTTGTCAATTACCCACTATAAAGGATGTTGGCATCTTGTACCGCTGCCTTGTTAAACTGTTTAAGTTTATAAAGGTGGGGCCAGCAGAAAGTATCTAGACATTGATAGAGCAATAGATACAACTTTACCAGAAAAATAACTTCTTAATTAAAAATTAGGCTTGTTCATGGAAGAAGTAACACGCTGTAAAATCAACAATTGCCTAAGCTATAAAAAAAATTAGTAAATATCTTACCATTACCTACGTAATCAATTACAAATAGTCAACTACAAATAGTCAACTGAAAAACACTTACTCCTATAATATTCTTCTTAAGTCCCAACTGGCTCCTAATATGATTCCCTGTCAACTTGTTCCTCATGCAAATAAAGCACCTTATACTCCTAGAGGACCAACTTCATACATCTTACATGGGAAATGCAAATTCTATTTATAAAATCTATTGACAATGCATCATGATCCTATTCAAGATTCGGAAGGAAAGTGGAAGTTTCTATTATTTAATTTATCAACTCCAGCAATTCTATCCCCTATCCCTGCACTGTGTGAGAGTGTATTTAAGCATTTCAAGACTCACTTTTGCCAAACTTAGAAAAAAGAACATAGCAGTGCCTAAAAGCTGATGTACGGAAAAATGTAGCACAAAGAAAAAAAGAAAAAAGGTGACAAATGAGAACCTCACGATTATGAAGGATCTAAAGTGTGAAGCAACGTAGTCCAAACAAGATATACAAATTCTAGTATTCAATTTCAATAAATAGAAGGAAGAATTTAGCAACATAGGCCCATATGTTATTGCTTTCTAAATCACAATCTTAAGGCCTGACATTGAATCTGAACAGCCCAGAACACCACTAAACATGCAAAAGTAACTCGGTTCAACCCAAACCAGTCAGATGGTTGAGTTGAACTCTTACAAATACCCTAGGTACAAACAGTTTTTGACTACTGCATAACCAGATCTTTTCATGTTGAGACGACTCTGAGGCCATGTACAGGGTCATGTAGAATAGGTTAGTATGTTGTAGAAGGTATCAGACTATAGAGGAAAACATCAAAACCATAGCTGCTGCAAAGCTAAAAGCGTAAGCTAATTAGTATCTAGCAGTATTTGGCAACAAATCTCACTTTAGAACTGTCACCCTGGTAAAGTGCACCTGAATAGATGTTTGAAGCTCTACGTATCAAGGCCATTAAAATCTTAGTATTAACATAATATTCAACAATTGAAGGAATGTATTGCCAATATATCTCAACATTCATGTCTAACCAACCATTCCTCCACCCCGAACCCTCCAACAGAAAATCAATCAGTGTTTGCACTGGAAATCAGAATGGATGATAATTTGAGCTAAATTAAATATTAAAATTGAACAAATCAAGCAATTACCTCTGCTTGCATTCCAGCATGCCTCCTTACACCAATTGCATCATACATGACTATCAGACTGAACCCCAAACAGACTGGAAATAACGAATCTGCAACTCCATGGCAAATAGCCACTGAACTAGTCAATGCAGTACACAATGCAGAATGAGAAGATGGCATTCCTCCAGAAGCAAACATGATTCTGAGATCCCATTTCCTTTCCACCCAGAAATTCAAGAAAACTTTAATGGACTGTGCTATAGCCCAAGCAAAAAGGCCCGAAACAAACGTCGGATTCGCGGCTAATGTAGCCACAAATGGGCTTATTTTCACCTTGGCTGTTGAAGTCACACTCAACAGAGCCATCCCAATAGCTCCATTTTGCGAAAATCGTCCCTCAAATTCGCATGGCAAAGCCTCAAGGCTTCTATAACCAAGAAAGCTAGAAGCCAATTCGATCTTCGAGGCTTTCGCAGCGAAGTCTTTTATTTTCTTGATAACTGGAAGAAAAGCTAAGAAGGGCCCGACTGGTGAGCTGTAATTTTCCCATTTTGAGTTAAGGTCCTCAGGATTATTTCTATATCTCAGAATTGTTGAGGGTCGTTTTAGTTTGTTGGAATTCTTGAAATTGAAAACTGGAAAAGAGTGGCGGAACTCTAGAGACTTGGGGTTTGAGCTGGATAAATTGAAACTGAAGGCCTTGAATCGAGAGTTAATTAGAAGAGAGTCCATGAAAATAAATGGCTGCTTGGTTTTGAGTTCAGGCTGCATTTAAGCAGAGGCTAGACATCAGAAAAATTCTGTGTAAAGTTCGAGAAGCTCAATGAGAGTTTTGTGGCGAGCCTTAATTGGTGAACAAGAAAGGAACCATTTCACAGGAGTTGGGCGGCTGGGGCCAAAGTTTTATCAAAGATGCCATTTTTTGGGCCATAGGATATGCTTCTTCAGCTCTTTTTCTTTATTTACCTCGGATTGTGGTTCTCCATGTTCGCACCATTTTTAAAACTTACTATTTTTTCTTCAAAAAAAAAAAAAACTTACTATTTAAAAAAAAATTCATGGAATTAAACTGTTCGGGTGCAATACTTTAATTAATTAATTTTTTAATTTAATTATTTTCCAAATTTAAATGGTCAAGTCGAGCTCAACTAGTGATATACTCCACTAGATACAAAATATAAGTGATGAAATTTTAGCTTAACTCGTTAAATGCATAAATTGGAATTGAACTCAATTGGATATATTTTCAAGGATTTCGAGCTGAAGTCAAGTAATTTTGGTAGGAAGTTGAGCCAGGAACTCGAATTTGGACATGATCAGGGAGTGAATTTCCTACGATGTTAAAAATAGGATGATGTTTATATATGACATGAAATTTTATGAAAATAAAAGCATAAAAGAAAACCCAATTAAGCTTGGCGAATTTAAAAGTCAAGTGCTTGAAAACTCGAGCTTGATTTGTTTTCCTAATCCCAATTAAGTTTAGGGTGCGTTTGGTTCCCTGGAATTGGCATCGTGGAATTGGAATTGGAGGCACCAATTCCAATTCAGTTGTTTGTTTGATAAGTTTGTTTATGGAATTGGAATTGAATTACAATTCCATATAATCCAATTCCATGATTTGAATTCTTTACTTTCAGTCAAAAATCACAATTCCAATTCTACACCTTACTCCCAAAAAATACGGAGCTTTTTGCCAATCCATCCCCCCTCTCGCGCAACGCGTGGAACACTTGCTCTATTACTCTCCCCACTTTCTCCTCCTCTCTCTAATTTTCTCGTCTCTCTTTCTCCGCTACTCCACCTCCAACCTCCACCTCTGCCTCCGCCTCCGCCTCCCCTCCGCCACCGCCTCCATCTCCTCCTCTTCCTTCATCTCTTCTCTACCAGTCGGCCTTTCTTTTCTCCAGATAAGGTTTCATTCTGTCGGATAATCTCCTCACAATTGCAGTCAATCTCCAATCTCTAGTCCTGACCTCATCATTCAATCGCTACAAAAGGGGACCAATCTCATCTTCTCAGTAAGTCCTCCTTTGTTTTAATACTTTTTTTTTAATTATTTTGAAGTTTGTTAGAAACCCTAAAATTAGAATTTTTCCTTGCTGATTAGGGTTTCATAAATTTTGGAGAACTTTTTTTTTTTTTTTTTGCTAATTATAGATTTGTTATGTATTCCATTATTAGATTCGTTGAATAGTTTTGCATTTCTTTTTTTGGATTGTTCTGGTCTATTAAACAATTTTGCATTCTTTTTTTTGAATTGACATCACGTTATTTGCCTACATCCAAAAGTTTTGGTTTTTTAAAATCAAGTATAATGATGGGGAATACATGAAAGAACATTGCAGAACTTGCATGTTGGAATCCTGCCCATGAAATTTTTTTGGAGATTTTGTGTAGAATACTAGCAATTTTCTTTTATTATTATTTCTGGAGATTGATGCTTCCTATGATAAAAGAAGCCAATCACAGTGTTGATATGTTTTCTGGCAAAGAAATTTATGATTCTCTTTTGTTCTTGGGTAATACGGATTATTGTCATTTAATCTTAGTGTGAGTTTGTGACAGTGGATCATTAACTAGTATTAACAAATAAGAGTATCCAAGAAGTAGAGTATCTTGTTTCTTGAACTTATGTAGGATGTGGGTGTCTAATCGCGATTGTTAATAGATTTATTTCTGGCCTTAGATTGAGAATATCTGAGTTCACAGTTCATAAGTTCCTAGAAATATGGGTATGTTTTTGTAGAGTTATAGGTTCATTGTGTTCGATGGTGGGATTTGATTTTTAGAAGTCATCACAGAAATTGTTATTCTAATATATTCAAATGTTACAGAAAACTCAAGTGCTATATTTTTTCACTGACTGATATATTTAATTTGGTCATCATGATTTCACATTTTGACATTGTTCTACAGCCACCCTACTTCCCCCCTCTCTCAACACCCAAAAAAATCCCCAAAAAGCTGGGATTTTGTTTTTGGTAGACCTTTTAATTATGTGTTCAATCTCTCTCTCTCTCTCTCTCTCTGGTCCTTTGACCTCTCAAGATGAATTAATTGTCACTTTGGGACCTCAGTTTGTTTCTATTAAATAAAATATTATTGCATATTTGGTCAACTACGTGTGTTAATATTAATTCTATTCTTACGGGTTATTATATGTTGTAATCTTGTTGTTTATTGGAAAAATTAAATAGATATGATCTTACTCGGGCATGAGATTTATTGTTTAGTATATAAAATATTAATCATTACAATAAAGATAAGCAAAAAGATCTAACAACGTAGTAGTTAGAATTGGCAATTTGACATGAAGAACTCATCAAAAATCTGAATTTGCACGATCATACTTGTTTTCAACTCCATTTCATAAATTTCGAGGGCACTGTGTCTGGTATCACTTATCATTGCAGTTGTCTTTGGATGATAAAATTATTAATCATATCTTAGAATAACATTTCAGTTGAGAAAGGCGGAGGGGAGGGAGGGAGAAAAACCAGCAATTAGCCCAAATTTTCGTTTTTACTTTTTTTTTTTACAAAGGAAAACAGTATGAGGCTGAAAATACTTTTATTGCTTTTTTTTTTTTCCTTATGAGGCTGAAAATACTTTTCTGGCATTTTTTTTCCTTACGTTGAATTAAAACTACAAGGTTTTCATTTCTGGTTTAAAGTAGCATTTTTTTCCCATCAATTTGTGAGTGTTAATGAGGTAGAAATGAACAATGACTACCTGTATTATTTCGCCTAGCTAATAGTATTGAGTTCATAAGCACAGGTTCTATGTTTCTTCTAGTCTTCTGAGCTCTAATTTCTTCTACATGTTCTTTACACAAAAGACAACCTCGAGAATATTATTTGGCTTTTTTTAGTAGCTTCTACACAACCATTACAAAATTCAACACTGTACACTACAATTATTATATAATTATTTTCACATCTACTTCTCATCCATTAATCACGTCCAAGATTCTAAGGGATATTTTAATACATGTACACAATATTAGACACGCTCTCCTTCAATATATATATATTGAATTTTGACAAGCCCCGGTAATAATTTGTTTAGTTACTGATTTCTCACATTGTCATGTTTTCTAAATTGATATATATTGAACTTCTTGTAGGTTCAGGTTGGAAGTTGGAAGAAACGGTAGTTTATCCTTACGCAAACATCTTTGGTTACTTTCAAGATCAATCCGGTTAGTATCCAGCTTCTTTTTTCATTTTTGCATTGGGTTTTGTTTATGTTTTTGTTGCCAGATTCGATAAACTGAATGATGTGCCTTGGCTGCTAGAAGTTGAAGAGATCAGTAGGTGTTCAACTTATTGACGTGAACATTTTCATCAATAGAATAGTTCCATTTTTAGACAAGTAAGAATCTAACAGTCTAAGAAACTTTAATACCTGAAACTTTAGAACCAAAAAATTGATTGACTGGCAATCACCTTTTATAATCGATATGAAAGACCAATGACATAAAAAGACCAAATTTTGAAGTCCTAAAATAAGAGACATTGCAGCCTGAAAGATTTGATTGCAGCCTTAATAGCCTACATTTAGAATTAGACTGTAAAA
Source organism: Mitragyna speciosa (assembly GCA_024721245.1). NCBI lineage: Eukaryota > Viridiplantae > Streptophyta > Magnoliopsida > Gentianales > Rubiaceae > Mitragyna > Mitragyna speciosa. Next base: position 407,727 of record CM045558.1, read on the forward strand.
GTAGCTAGTTATTGTGGAGTTTATGTCTAGTTCGTTGTGGTTTTTTGTTCTCCTACCAATTTGTTGCTAGGCATTTTTCCTCAGGCCAAATTCTATAAAAACAAATTTACAAGCTTCAAATGCAAAATAAAGGGACACTTCTCTTTTGTAGACAACATTTGTTAATTTCTTGAAAACTTAATGAGGAACAAAATACGAGTTAGAATTATAAACCATGTGAACTTTAATACTTGATAACATTCTGTGCAGAAACTTAATCTTCTCACTGTTCACCACCTTTTTGAACTTCAAAACACTAGATCACGCAATTGGGACAATATGAACATCTGGACTTAATTTACAAACTACCTAAGAATAACTGTACCCTTGAATTGCCTTAGAGTACAGAAAGTTTGAACAATAACACAGCTACAAAACATATACATAGCCATGCACATACACACTGCACACACACACTGCACACACTATGTTATTACCCTGTTTCTCATTCTTGTCTCTCACTATTTAACAGATAAAACAGTCAAATTTTAACTCTCATAAGGAAGCCAAACTACCATTCTTTGAGTTGTGTCATACTGAAACTTAATGCTCCACTATTTTGAGACCACAAAAACATGTTGATTCTCTCATAATAGTCATAAGCCTACAAGAAAAGATGCTTTTGGAACTAAAGTGTTCTAGTAACATAGATACTGTTGGAAGTTAGCAGAAGCAATATTGTGAACAAATCTTTATGGTCTTTACAACATGATTCATACCCAATTGCTGAATAGAATAATATACATCAGTTGCGTTTTAAAATGATTGCGATTGACTTATCACTCAGAAGAAATTAATATTCATGACTTCTAGTTTAACCATGAACCATAAATAATAACTCTACTGTAGTTTATTTTTCACAAACCATTTTCACCAAAGATGATTAAATTAATTATACTTAAGAATGAATATTACATACATTTCACGACTCTGAGTCAATAAAATAAAAGGTCAACAGGGCAACCGAAAAAATAATGAAGCTATCTTACTTCCTACAGTCACAAAATCCTTTATTTGAGACAACTTGAACAAGATTTCAACTTGAACAAGAGTAACAGAAGATTTTTGATGCTTCTGTTGCTCTTTCTTTCACTTATTGCAGTTCATCCCTATTTTAGCCTGAAATTACTATCCAGCTGCAATTATTACCTTGTTTCTCATTCTTGTCTCTCACTATTTAACTGAAAAAACAATCAAATTTTAACTCTTTTTTTTCTATGTGCTAATATACATAACAGATGGCAACTGAATCACAAGCTACATCCCATTCAAAAGGGAAAGGAAAGGGATATTTCTCCTGGACTGCTGACATGGACCGAATTATGGGGACTTGTTTCATTGATCAGATGAATCAAGGAAATAAATTAGATGGTAGATGTGCTTGGAAGCAGACATCTTATACTGCTGTTATTAATGCATTACATGAGCAGCTGAAGATTTCCGTGACAAAGGCACACATTCAATCGCGTTTCAAGACATGAGAAAAACACTATGATATACTACATCCATTGCTTCAATCATGCAACTCTGGCTCTGCTATTACATGGGACTATTCAAGGGGAAGAATTGAAGTACATGATGAGGACGTGTGGCAACAACGATTGGAGGCGAATCCTAAACTTGGACCTTATCGCAGAAAAATTTTGGTTGAAAATTGGGATGACATATGTGTGCTCTTTTCACAAGATCGGGCTACTGGAGAGGGTGCTCAAACTGCTATTGAGGCTAATGTAGAAATAGAAGCTGAAGAAGAGTCTACCAACTTCGTAGAATCATTGGAAACAAATCCACAATCCTTGGAGGAAGAGAATGAAGTCATGAACAACTTATTAGCTCAACAACGTTCAAAGTCAAAAGCTTCTTCTTCAGGAAATAATCGTGGCACAAAGAGGAAGCTTACGAGTTCTCAGGCACATTACAAAGTGTTGGAAAGGATGGCTGATTCGTTGGATAGATACTTGAACTCCGAGTCCCCAAAAGCTACGACTCAAAGCGTGCTACATGAATTGGCTAAGGTTGATCTGGATGAAAGACAATTATTGAAGGGTATGGATTTACTAATGAACAATGAAAGGAAGTTCGTCACATTTTCTGGTCTCCCAAATGAGCTGAAAAGGCAGTGGATACTGATGCACATTGGTGAATGACTAATTGGGTTATTTGAAAAGCTTTTGTTACTTGTAATGTTTTGGAAAGAGAAACTTGAAACTCTATGGAACTAAATTGTTGGAGCGCAAGGCTTTTTTGAAATTCATTATGTGCAGAAGCATTGAAGCTATGTAGTTCTTTATTGTCCTACAATTATTTTGTTATTTAGTTTGTTTAAAAGTCTGCAGTAGTCCTTTAGAAATATTTTTTTGTGCATATTATTATTATTATTATTATTTTTGTGCATGTTTATGATTATGCTTCAATTATGTTGCTAATTTTACTAGTGTGAGGGTTCTTGATACTGAACCTTGTTTATGCTATGTGGGTTCAATGTTTTATCTGCCGTGGGAGTTGTGATTGGGTGAATTTTATCCAGAAATTCTTATTTTTTGAACAATTAATAATAAGTTTCCCAATGGGTTCTTGAATTTATGTAATTTTCACTGAGTTGACTTTAGTTTCATTCACTGGATAAATTGATCTGGGATTGGAGCCTGTTATGAGCAATTATTTTGGTTTTTGTTTTGGGGGGGGGGGAGGGAATTTATGGGTGGGGTGGGGGGCAGTTAAAGTTGCTTCAACTGAATCAAGAATTAAGTTACTTTTGCGGCAAATAGAGTTGTGTAGCTAATTGAAGCTAGAGGATTACAGGTAGAAGATGCTCCAGTAATAGATGCATTTCGTTGGATTGGTTTTCGTATTGGAAGTGTATTGGGTATTGAAAGTAATTTGGTGATGGTGAGACTGTAATCGTTGTGCTAGCTGATTTAATCAGATTCATAGATGAAGCCACCTCCTACAGGTTTTATTTTGTGTAGTTCTTGATGTTGATGTGGTGATTTGGATAAGATTTTTGGAACTAAATAGATAGTCTGTAAAAGTTTATTGAGTAAATTTGTATCATTAGATTATCTATTTATGTTGCTAAAAATTTGCCTTGAATTATTATATTTTGCAAACTTTATTTAGACACCATTATTATTCTTGCATCATTTACAATATTTTTGTTGGATCGATTTATATCATTATTTACTATTAAATCTCTCCAAATAAATATACACATGGGCATCTTATCTTTTTTCTTTGATGTATTGTTATATTATTTGTATCTTATTACTTTTAGAAAATTTTTTATCAAGTGCACACTTATGATTATGTGCAATTTGGTCGAAATCTTTACAGGAAAACTTAAACCCAATGGCAATTAAATAGTCTCAGGAAGTGCACTTGGTTCATCTTTAACCTCAAAAGTTGCATGTATACAGATATGTAGAAAGATAACAATTACAAAATTGTGTAGATTTTTTATAAAAAAAAAATTGTACAAGTAATCAACAATTTTATTGTTTAAAAAAAAATCTTCTATAGCATTTCCAAATACAAGCAATTCCAATTCTAACCAAATTTCTTACATCCAAACAGAGGATTTGGAATTCAAAGTTGATTCCGTGCCAATTCTGCACATTTCCCAAACAAAGGAATTGCAATATTTGGCATTACAATTTCATGGTGTTACAATTCTACGGAATTGTAATTCCAATTCAATTCCAATGCCATAGAACCAAACGCAGCCTTAGTGAATTTGATTGTCAAATGTTTGAGGTAATCGAGCTCAATTTGTTTCCCCATTCAAGTATCTCGTGCAAGATTGCTTTGAGTGTAAGAATTGTTTATTAGTTGCTCCTCGCAAACTCAATTTTAAAATAAAGTCAACTAATAATAATAATAATAAAAGAACAGTCTAGTGTTTTCTTTAGAGGGGAAAAAATTCAAAAAGTTATTTTCTATCAATAATATGCATATAATAATAATAATAATAAAAGAACAGTCTAGTGTTTTCTTTAGAGGGGAAAAAATTCAAAAAGTTATTTTCTATCAATAATATGCATATATGAGTAAGAAAATTTAAATATGATATATATTTTTCCACGAAGTTGGTTACTAAATAGTGTTATTAAATCATTTTGCAAGCATTTTTTAAAAATATTTTTCATCCAATCCATTGATTCGTGTTTTTGAATTGAAATTTGTGATTTAAAGTGCAAAGTAGTGCTCATGTCATTAAGTATATGCACTTATATTAACATAGTTGTTCTCTATAAAGATTATTAGAGTGAGGTACTAGTGATGGTGATGTTGTAAAATGGCGTTATGGTAATATTTTTACTTCAAGTTAGAGTCTATTTGTTTCCCTTAGAATGTTGGAGAAGCATATTGGGGGGTTTCAAAAACATTTTTAAAGAATTACATGGGGTGTTATGTAAGGTGCTCTTATGTCTTAGTTAAAACAAATTCTTATTTTAGAGGAGCAAATTGAGACATTCTCCCTATCATGGACTCAATGAAGTACTTTGCATACTTAATTATTATTTAAAGTTTTTTAAAATTTGCCATCCAAACTCGCTCACATAGTTAATTTATTGCAGAAATTTCAAGCATAAATTGGTTGGATATTAATAGATAGATGAATGGATTATACTTGTATAAAAAAAAAAATGTTAAGAAGTACAAAATTTAGAGACCAAACAAATCATTCGCAAAGTTTGAGGGAATCAGAAGCAATTTTTACCAAATTTGAAGGGAAAAAACAAGGAAGAGGCCATTTCGTAATTATTTTTTATTTTTTTACCTCAATATTATAACATCCAAGAATCATCTTTCGACTCCCAAGTCCAGCCGTCGTCAGAGATCACCAGCCAGCCACGCGCTTTTTCGTTTAAATTCCTCTCCCTTTTTAAAACTCCTCCCACTTCCAAACTAAACTTCAAATAAAATACCTACAAAAAATTTCCCAATTAGATACCTTTTTACTTCGCCGGCAATCAATCGATTCTCTCTCTCTCTCTCTCTCTGAAGCTCGATCGATCGTACAATTCTTAGATCGGGGCCGATCGGTTCTGTTCCGATAGATATTCTTTTTTATATTGTCGGTAGTGGTGGTGCTGGTGGTTAGGACCGAGTCAACTCCGCGGATCGGTGCCCTTCCTTCTCGACTCGGAAGAGGAGGAGAGAAATTTTTTCTAAAGTGAAACATAAAATAAATAAAGAAAATGGAGAACTTGATATCATTGGTGAATAGGTTACAGAAAGCTTGCACAGCTTTGGGCGATTACGGCGAAGACAGCGCTTTGCCAACTCTTTGGGATGCTTTGCCTTCCATCGCCGTCGTCGGTGGTCAGGTACTCTTCTATTTTCCTTCAGATCTTATATTTATATTGTATTTCCATTATTTGTTTCTTCTTCTTCTTATTCTTCTTTTTTTTTTTTTTATCTGTATTTTAGCTCAAAGGTGATCAATATTTGTTTTATTGGATCTTTAATTATTTGAGTGTTACTGTACGTATTATAGGTTCTGGTAATTATCGATCACAGATCTACAGTTATTTCATTTGATACTTCAGATTTGTCAAGAGATTGGCCAAGTTTTTTTTTTTTTTTTTTTTGGGGCGTTTCTTGAGAAATGTTTTGAGGCCCGAAGTTAACCACTAGCTTGACAAACGACTTTTAATGCCCTTTCGTCCTGTAAAATTTGTTCTGGTACTTGATTTTTTTTTTTTTTTTTTTTTTGGGGAGTAAAGATCGTTAAAAATCTTGTTTAACAGAATAAATTGTATATTGATGCAAAATTAACATCGGGAATTTTTGTATTTTTTTGATGGAATTTTATGTTTTTTGTAACAGCAACATTACACGATCTTAGAAAGATAGCTGATATTGCTTCTAATTATCTGCGATTGATACAGGCAATTAGGCTGAAAGACTAGTGATCTTTCGATAGATTGTTCATCACTTTGAAACATCTAACTTCTAACTGTCTGGATTAACATCTGTTTGTCCTATTTATCTAACCCATTTTGGTTTGATTTCGTAATGGCAGATTTGTTCCAATTTTCTGTATGGGCTAGCAATTCTTGTTTGTCTATTATAATAGCATGTATTTTTGTGTCAATAGTGGTATTTATCACCTATGCCCTGTGCATTTCTTGTTGATTATTTTGAAGTTTACATTATTTGTTGGAATATCTTTACTTTTATCTTTAGCATTTTAGTCTGATAATCTGAATGGTTTGACGGTGCGTAGAGTTCTGGGAAGTCTTCGGTGCTCGAGAGCATTGTTGGAAAGGATTTCTTACCACGTGGATCTGGTAAATTTCTTTTGCTTGTACTATTCTTGTTATATGTATATTTTGGATTCATGGTTGCCTCGTGATTTAGGAGATGGAAGCCTGTGAAATGATCTTTACATGTCATCTGCAGGTATTGTCACCCGGCGGCCACTGGTCCTACAACTTAATCGCATTGATGAAGGTAGAGAATATGCAGAGTTTGGCCACCTGCCAAGAAAGAGGTTTACTGATTTTGGTAAGTGTTCTATAAATATTTGAACCACAAAATAATAGGAAAGAGGATTATATTTATAAAGTTACCATTTAGCTTTTCCTTCTGCTCATAATTGTCATCTAGTTAGGAATATTTTTGAGGAATCATCGAACAGCTCATCCCTTTAGCTAAACCACTTATAGGTATTTTCATGTTAAGTGGTAATTTCACGCCATTTATTATTTGTACATCCTTCATGGGTGTTTTAAAATTTTATGAAGATATCCTAAGATTTGTGTAGGAAATTAAATTATGAGTGAGCGTTATAGTTGACAAGTTACTTGATTTTAGATTCCTCTCTTGGTTTCCTTTTATCTTCTTGCAAACAATGATTATCACCTCTATTATGAATTATATTTTGGAACAAAAGTGTGGCACATTTAATACATCATTGGTCTCCTCAGAGCTATGTATAGTAATGTGTGTTTTGGGAGCCTTCTGAGTTCTGATTAGAATATATCTGTCCTTTGGTGTCATACATACTCTCAGGTGCTAACACTGACCTGTCCTCTGTGCAGCTGCTGTAAGAAAAGAGATTGCTGATGAAACTGATAGAGAGACAGGCCGAACCAAACAGATTTCAAGTGTTCCAATCTATCTCAGTATTTATTCCCCTAATGGTAAGGGAGTCATTGTCTGATGGAAGGATTAACTGCTGTGTAAACTTTTGAAGTATCTGGAATGTATGTTGTATAAATAATTTCAGCATGAGATATGAGATGGGATTTATTTGGAATTTTTCTAAATTGCATGAAAAGCTTGTTTGAATATTAATTGGACCAGCAATTGGCTTTTGTTTAACATTTGTAGTTTAATTTGATGAGGATGTTGAGAATTAAAAGATGGATGCCTGTGAAGTGGACATGATATGCATGCACGATCAGTTTAGGTGGTGTTTAAGATGGATATACCTGCATCCATGCATTGATTGTTAGTGGATTTGTGGTTCACAGTTGTGCCTTGAGCACTTAGTTTCAGTTTGTGAATGACTATTACCGGTCCTATTGTCGAGTTTGTCTTAGGAACTTTTTTGTTTGGTTAGATTCCCACTATTGATATATTTTCTGTATAATTGGGAATTTGAAAGAGAGAGCTTTTATGCGGTTCTCTGATATTCCAGTTCTTCTCTTTCTTGCAGTTATCCCCTAGTTTTGCATTATGCTAATTTAAATTAGTTTCTTGTACACCATAAGCTTTAATTGTTTCATCTCTCTCTTCCCCCCCCCCCCCCCCCCCCCCCCCGGGCGCGTGCGGATGGTGGCAGTTGTGAATTTGACATTGATTGATCTTCCGGGACTTACAAAAGTGGCTGTTGGTGAGTTTGACATCTGCTGTTATTTGAGATTGTGCGTTCCTCCTTAGATGCCCAAAGTAGCTTTAATTGAGACTGTGCTTTCTGGATTATCTGTAGAGGGTCAGCCTGACAGCATTGTTGCAGACATTGAAAACATGGTGCGGTCTTTCATTGAGAAGGTAAACTGCTACTTTAAGGCATATTTCTGAAGTTTCCTTGACGCTTTTAAGCTAACACTGGAATTTTGTGCTTAAGTACCATAGATATAGTAAATAATGTCAATACAGTGTCTCTTTTCTGTATTTTGAGAAAATTCTCTGGTATTGCAGCCAAATTGCATAATTCTGGCAATTTCTCCGGCTAATCAGGATCTTGCTACATCAGATGCAATTAAAATTTCTCGTGAAGTAGATCCAAAAGGTATGGTGATAAGAATATATATAAGCCCTCTTTTTTTCGCATGCCCATGCATACGCATACCAAATCCGATGTTCTATGATATCACTTCTAGCGTTTTGTGTGATTTGGGAGAACAAGCAGGAATATGAAAGATTATGCTGTGCTTATCTCTTGAACTAATTATTAGGAAGGATAAATGGCAATACAAAATCTAAGAAATAAGCTTCAGGTGATAAATGGCAGTATAAAATCTAAGGTATTTGGAGTATTGGTAAAAATTAGAATCCTCGGGAATGGCAAAATTGCATAGCTAATCACAGCTTTCTTCTAAGAGGTGAGGCTTCAAAATTATTCTGGTGGTAGTATCATCCCTTTTTGTCCTTTAATAATCTCTCTTCCCCTTTTTGTTGAGAAAAATAGAAGACATCTGATTCTTGTTTGTGTTATTGTCTTTTTCAGGGGAGAGGACTTTTGGAGTTCTAACAAAAATCGATCTTATGGACAAGGGTACTGATGCTGTTGATGTAAGTTTTCATCTCTAGATTGTTGGTGTAATGAGAGTTCTGGATTATGTCACTTATAATCATGATGATCATGTGTATTTGTGCGCAAGTGAAAGTCTTCATACGGATTTGAGGCTTTCAACCTGTTACTAGAAATCAATGATATGACAAGCCTATTTAAAGACTGGAATAGCAATTGGAGAAGAAATTGTTTCCATCCTGACTGCAAGAGAAAAAGAAATATTAAAGTATTGCCTTATGGAATCATGAAGTATAAAGTTGATTCAATACCTAAGTGTTGTTATTGTTTCCCACTTCTTTTCATTCCCTTAAAAACTGACCACTACTATAGAAATTGGAGAATATATGGTATCCACCCTGCCTCCACGCGGGGCACCCCCCGGGGGGGGGGGGGGGAGGAAAAGAATTAAAGTATTGCATTATGGAATCATGAAGTATAAAATTGATAACCAACTAATTCCATCAGCTTTGTGTTAGTACTTTATTTCTGAAATCGCAAGTTAACAAGGAGTTTGTTCTTTCTAATATTACCACCTGACTGCTTTTGCCTTTCAGTCTTCTTGTACTGAAATCTTATATGTTCCATTGAGATGATGACTTGTTTTTAATGGAAAATGTTCTTTATGCACTACAGATCTTGGAAGGCAAATCATACAAGCTACAGTTTCCATGGATTGGTGTTGTAAATCGTTCTCAGGCTGATATTAACAAAAATGTTGACATGATTGCTGCTAGGCATAGAGAGCGAGAATATTTTTCTAGTACCCCGGAGTATAAGCATCTTGCTCATAGGATGGGTTCTGAGCATCTTGGAAAAGTCCTTTCAAAAGTATGTACTCTTTTCCAGAAACACATTTTGTGGTTTTAGTCTGACATCTACAGGGTTAGGGCTTTACCTGTTTGGATGTTTATGCTGTCTGAGAAGAAGTGTGCTGTTCTGTTACCAGCAAAATGTAGAAATTGCATGTTGAGAGTTCTATTATCTGTTGATTGAAACAATTGTTTTACAAAAAGAACTTTATAGTAAGGAATCCTCCTTTTTTGTTGTTAGCCATTATTTGCTTAACATTCGTGTTTTGGTTAAAAGTTTTGTCTTTGTCTCTGTTTTTGAAAATGGTAAAATCTCGTCAATTTCAGTGAACATGTTAAATAGTATATATATAGAAGTTATTCAAACATGTGTGCTATTGCTTTGGTTGTTTCTGCTATACAAGTACAAAGACGTGGCTGACCTACTATGTTTGTCTTTGATACTTGGCTATTATTTGGTGACAATTACAAGGCTATTTGGTTGTTTTTGTTTGTAGCATTTGGAGGCTGTAATCAAGTCTCGAATTCCTGGTCTCCAGTCACTTATCAACAAAACTATTATTGAAATAGAAACAGAGTTGAGCCGTCTAGGGAAGCCTATTGCCACTGATGCCGGAGTAAGTAGGAGCTTCTTTTAAATTTCTACTTTTCACTTGCTTTAATTCTCTCTTTTGATCACGTCCTATCATCTTTTAACTTGGAATTGGTGGGTCTTTCTTATAATAATTATCATCTTATGATTTATCTGCTCATTGACATTGATTTCTGCTATAACTGGTGTATTTCTAGTTTGAGAGCTTAATAGTTTTCTGCTTGCTTCTAATTTTTGTGCTTGTCGCATGAAGCACTTGTAACCTTTTATTCCATGCTTGTTAATCCAGGGAAAGTTGTACATGATAATGGAAATCTGCCGTTCTTTTGATGGAATATTCAAGGAACATCTTGATGGAGTGTATGTATCACAAGGTTTTTGTTCATATTCTTTTATGTTGACTGTTTTGAGATGGTAATTCTCTTCTCTATTTGGTAATCATTTGGCCCGCAGCCGACCTGGTGGTGATAAAGTGTACAATGTCTTTGACAATCAATTACCTGCTGCATTGAAGAGGCTGCAATTCGACAAGCATCTTTCAATGGACAATGTGAGGAAGCTAATTACTGAAGCTGATGGTTATCAACCTCATCTGATAGCCCCTGAACAAGGGTATCGTCGCCTCATTGAATCTACCTTGGTTACTGTTAAAGGTCCTGCTGAGGCTGCTGTTGATGCGGTATGCTTTTTCCAACATAAGGATGCCTAATTTGTCAAACCTGTATTCTTTATTCTTTATTCTGTTTTTATTCAATGACATGTAAATGTGATTGAAGCTTGTTTTTATTGAATTTACTTGTATATAAAATAAAAAATGTTGTGTATTGACTTGTCATTATATGATTTCAGGTTCATGCTATACTCAAGGACCTGATTCACAAGTCCATTAGTGAGACCGTGGCAAGTTCCTCACTCTTTTCTTCTACTACATTCTGAGTGTAATTTAGATGTACATGGACTGATACAAAGCACTCAATGTCGTTCATTGTTCATTAGCATTTATCTTATTGTAATTTATTCATATGAAACTAGGCATCACTTCGTACCTTTGAGCATAGATAAATCCATTCTTGCTATAATGTAATCTGCCACACCACCACTACTTAAAAGGAAAGAGTAGGAAGACTTAGAAATTAAAATGTAAGAGGAAAAACTACTAACCATTTGACTTGAAAGGTTAAATTGTTGATGGTGGCAAGATTGTTTCATGCAGAAATGCTTGATTTATGGTGCACCTTAGGGTCTTCTTCTCACTAACAAATGACTGCTTGCTATGCAGGAGCTAAAACAGTATCCCTCACTTAGGGTTGAGGTTGGAAGTGCAGCTGTTGAATCATTGGAGCGGATGAGGGATGAGAGCAAGAAAGCAACTCTACAGCTTGTTGACATGGAATGCAGTTATCTCACTGTGGATTTCTTCCGGAAGCTTCCACAAGATATTGAGAAGGGTGGAAATCCAACACATTCAATTTTTGATAGATACAATGATTCATACCTTCGACGAATAGGTAAGTAGCGAATGCACGTTATGATAATTTTAGTTTCTGCAGATATGATGTATGAAAATAATTGACTTGTCCCGGATCTGATTTGATGCAACTATGGTTCTTTGACCTCTCCAACAGGATCAAATGTCTTGTCTTATGTCAATATGGTTTGTGCAACTTTAAGAAATTCCATCCCAAAATCAGTTGTTTATTGTCAAGTGCGCGAGGCCAAACGGAGTTTACTTGATCATTTCTTTACTGAATTGGGCAAAAAGGAGGTAAGAACTTCGCTTGATTGCCCCTACCAGACTGAATTGAATGGAATGCTATGAATAATAATGAGTTGTCATTATGTAAAATCGCCTATGTAAATGGCTTTGCAGGGAAAACAATTGGGTACGCTGCTGGATGAGGATCCAGCAATAATGCAGCGACGGGTCTCTCTTGCTAAGAGACTGGAGTTGTACAGAGCTGCTCAAGCAGAGATTGATACGGTTGCCTGGTCGAAATAGATTTGTGGATCAACGATTTTCCTTGCATGTTATTATAGCAGTGATTGGAATTTAGTTATAGGAAGCTGCAATTCTTTGATTGACACGCCATTATTTCTGTGCTTATAGTGAGGGAAGAGCTGGTTGCAAGTTTGCCTAGTATTTCTTACGCATATTACAAGGTGAACGGGGCAAAATCTGTTGTATCTGATGCAGTTTTAATTCATATTTGACCAGAAATTTTGTCTGTTTCTACTAGTAAATGAGGGCACATTTCCCCCGTTTTGACTGGCATCTTGATATGTTGAATGGGTTGTTGCTTTACTATTCTCTGTTTATCATTCTCTTTCTGATTTGATTCCACTTTTTTTTTTCTGCTCCATTACAATCCGGAAGAGTTCAGCTTTATAATCTAAGAATATAATACTGGTTCGGGAACTAGCCGTTGCTTGGGGGCTCTGCTGATGGTTCTGGAGCCCATTTCAAAAGACAGACCCAGAGGGTTTTGCCAAGGCCAAAAGTCCATGATACCTTGGAAATAGCTGGACGGCGGACCCCAATTTACAGTCATTTCGTACGGACCTATAGACAAGTGTTTGCAGTCCATGGAGGGGTTACACAGAGAAATCAAAAGTTAATTTGCGCCACAAAACGATTCTTGCTGCACAAATGAAATGCGAAGACATTGCAAGCTGAGCTGCCGCATGATATGTTAAAATCCTGCATTTACTCTCAAGATTCAAGACTACTAAAAAAGTATTATGAAAATAAAATAGCATCTTACATTCTCATTCTCAATATTTAAGACTATTTTAAAGTATTACGAAACTAAAATAGCGCCCCATGCGATTATTTATGAAGACTAGTGAGCAAATTTTCCTATCCACCAATCTTTTCAAGCAATGTTGAGCAATTGCAAGTATGAATAGTTCACACGTCTGTTGGGTTTGTGTTTACACAGATCCTGAAATCGATGTTTCACTTTGTTACTCTTTGGTTGCATATGCATAAGATGTCAAACTTGTAAATGGATGAAAAATTGGAAATTAACTATGCTTCAAGCTTGCATGCAATGCGAGTGAATTGTCTTTCAAAAATAAATGGAAAGCATAAAAGCTGGAATGGTTGTCAAATATAATCGTTCTAAGACCATATGTATATTCAAGGAATTAATTCACATATTGCTTGTGTTTTCTATAGCACGAGGTTTCTAAGACCATACGTACAAATTCCATCCAGCTACATATTTCGCTAATTCGAATTGTAGTAGAAAGAAACAGTGGGCTTTCCATTCAAGGTCCAAATTGCGGTACAAAACTTCATTGGACTGACAGCACAGGTTGGGTTTCACTGGCACGTTCACATTCTCAAAGAAGCGAAATTGTGGGACTGCCACAGAACCTGTCACCATCGGATCTCCAGTGCCTAATGCTTTAGAAGGCTGCTCATCTCCTTCTCTCTTCCAGGTTCTAGCTCATTGGAGGGGGAGGTTTTTGGACCAATTATCAATCCTTAAAAAATAAAAAAAAAATAAAAACAATGGAATATTTGAATTCCAAACCTTACTATGTTTTCATCACCTTGATCATGATGTTAATATCATCATGCATGTTAACAGTTAATTCCTCCATGCAAAACCAAATGGATCAAGTACAACAACAACAACAACGTTCATCCCACCTCCCCATATTCCAAGCCACAGCATCATTAGCAATCAATGATGATGCAACTCAAGACTCAGAAGATGAAGCATTTCTAGCTGCACACAACAAAGTCCGCCTCCACCAGCGCGAACCACCTTTCATTTGGGACTCAAAACTGGCCTTGTACGCCAGAAAATATGCCGAAAAGCGAAAAGTTGACTGCGATTTGATCCATTCCAATGGTCCATACGGGGAGAACATCTTCTGGGGTGGTGGAAACCAGTGGGCTGCGACGGACGCGGTGAGGCTGTGGGTGAGGGAACACAGGTACTATGATCGTGCAACTATGAAATGCAAGCCGGGAAAAATGTGTGGACATTATACGCAGATTGTTTGGAGAGACAGTGTGCGGCTTGGATGTGCTCGTGTTCAATGTATTAATGGTGACACTTTTGCAATTTGTTCCTATGATCCTCCTGGAAATTACATTGGGTATAACCCTTTTCATAAAAACAACAATTAAATCCAATTCTACTTATTTGTATTATTCCTAAGTATATGCACTTTGACAATGAGATTTATCATGTTTGAGCTCGATGGAGATCATGGAGCTTTCATTGGCAATCTTCCACATCTTTTTTTTTTTTTTTTTTTTTTTTGTAGGGTTGTTCTTTGTGAATTTTTTGCACTTCCCCATTCTTGGCGTGCAATTGGGATGAAGGACTAAAATTATAGTTAGAAATAATTATTCCAAACAATCATTATACAATATTGAGACGAGCATCGTAATTATTTCAATAGTTAAAATTAATTGTACATTTGAAGGTTAAAATTAATTGTACATTTGAAGGATGAGAAAATTATTTTAAAAAATTCAAGTATTGAAAATAAAATATGGTACTATTTTCGTGAACAATTTATGTCCTTCCTCAAAAATGGGGGGCTTGAACACCCTTCATTCAGATGAGGATAAATTGGACATTTGAACTAAAATGAAAATCTGATGCTATGTTATGCAAAATAAAAAAATTCTAACAAGTGACTAAAAATTCTTTATCAAGTCATTGGCGTTACGCTTTAATTAGCTACCTGCTGTTGGTTTCATACATTTCAACGTGACAGATATATTTGCTTAATGTTTTGTGAATACATATGCACCACACATAGTAAGGTACGAGTTTGAAAATCATTCATCAGGAGTTACATAGAAAACAAATACATTTGATCAACTAAAATTGTAGATTCTGTTACACTCAAAAGAAACCAAAGATTATCTTGACATATGAAAACTGTCTTTTGCTTCTCCTAGTAACATGCTTCCTGAGCAAAAACTAGTTGGGACATTTGCATCAAAAGAGATGAGTAATAATGTAGTGCAGTCAATAACACGTCAAGATTAGGTAGCAAGTGTGCATATTTTTTCAGATTAGAGTGATTAGAAAGTAAAGAGTCAGAGAATAAACAGATTAGATGCTAATTAATTTACTTTTAGAAATTCTATTCTGGCGTGTCATGTTAAGATCTATCTTAAAACTTTCATTGGAACACCGATTTGCAGTGAATAAATTGACGGAACATACGGGGTGCAGTCAAAGCTTATTACTGAAAATCAGGAATTGGATAGGCACCAAGTCATCGCTAACTAAGGGGCATATGCTCTCTCTACTCCCCTGTTTATTCGGCCGCGGTTTATACACGAGCTATCAGCACCTTGAGTTTCATTCCCACGTCAGTCAATGGCCTTGCCCCTCCTCCATTAATACCCGTGAAAAAATAATAATAATAATAACAAACGCGAAAGACAAGTCACTAACAATGTGCCAACTTGAACAAAAGAAAGTTTGATAAGTCAATAATCCCCGAGAGAGTGTGCACGATTTACATTATTAATCCTTGTTTTGGCCGAGACAGAAAAGTTTCTCGTGATGTTTTTCTGTTATTGATCAAAGTTGATTTATTACGAGGAAGAAAAGGAGGAGTTGTATTCTTTAGATTAAGGTGGTCACGATCTTGAAGATGGAATGGTCAGCAAAATATGCTACAAATGCATATCTTGATACCCTCAAATTGGTATGTTTCTCTTTTTTCCCTTCTGTCCATCTCTGCTTGTGTTTTGGTTTTTATTAGTTGAATGATTATGAAGCAATCTGCAATTTGATTGCACGGTCATTGTGACTTTGTAGTTGTCAATAGGATAATCAACTCCTGCCTGTCCTCTGTATTTGGTTTAGAATTTTGGGAAAGGACACAAATATCGATGATAATCTAGGAAGCAATAATCTTGGCCGAGTCATTACCGAAACGGAAGATTCCGATCCAATACCGTTCTAATTCTACTCGGAGACGAATGACTTGCCGAGAACTTGGTTAGACTCGGTCGACTCGGATCAAGTTGCGTCCGAATCGAAGAAAAATGGACGATTCACGACTCGTCCGAGTCAACCCGGGTCAAACAAAGAATCCGATGGCTTGGGATTCATAACGACGCCTCCTTCTTTGACATTCACTTCGCTTATCGGAAGCTTGCCTTGAAATGGCATCGAATAGGTGGACTAAGAATTCGACGGTTGTTGGAGAAACTCATCGGAGGTTTCAAAAATTCAAGAGGCGACGCGGGCTTCCTTGATCTACTGGAGGAGGATGAGAGAATGGGTAAAATTCTGCATGGTTTGATGAATATGATGGATAAAATGCAGCGGCAGAGGAGGAGAGTTTAGAGAATCTGCCGCGGACGTTTGTAGATTAGGTCTTTGATTGTGCACTTAAATTCTCATTTAACTGGGGTGGAATTTAGACCACGGGAATTAACTGTCAATTGGGGGGTAGATTAGGTAAGTCAAACGCCCAGTTTGGGTATTTTAGACTTTTCAGTTGTTGTGAAAGTTTGTTTTATATTTACTGTTGTTGACGGTCCGAAATGAAACAATATTATCACTTCCAAATTCTTTGGCTGCTTAAGCTTAACTCCTAAGTCATGACTATGCCACCTTTGAATTCGCCCCTTATGGTGCTTTCTGGCGTGAGATGCGCAAACTTATTTCCACACAAATACTCTCAATTAAAAGGCTTGATTTTGTTTGTGGTAGAATTGAATGCTTGAAGATATATATCACTTTATAGTATTTTTTTTTTAATTTTTGGTTATTTTGTTTAGCATATTTTTTAATATTTTGAATTATTATTATTATAACTTTTAGAATAAAAATTATTTTAAAATATGCGTCTCGTTGCCGAGACCGTAACCAATATGTAGATCAATATACCGCGAGATCGATGTGGAGTAATACACACCGCAACCATGACCGCTACCGCGACTTTGACTTTGAATCATGATCGTATGTGATGCAGTCAATGCTGGAACATAATCATATGGGACGATGCTTAATTGTCATTCCAACGAAGTTCATTCAGTTTTCACAAATTTGAGCGTTTTAGGCATTCATTTTTCACAAATTATAATGTTTTAGGCAGACTTTTCTGCCATCCTCCTAAAATCAGAACAACCTTTCTACTGATTATGTGAAGTTCAGACTGCTACAAATGCAACAACGATATTTCCATTGACAGTTTGACTCATAAGATTCTGAAACAAAAAATAAGTTATACCAGTTGTGGTTGATTTATTTCTACTCTGTGCAATTACATCAATCCTCATTTGGCTAACTCTACTTCTGTCTTATTTAACTTGCATCTTTTCAGTGCAATAAAAAGGAGAACTGCAACCCTTGTGAATGCCATAAAGAGCCTGAGAGCACTGAATTCATATCAGCATTAGCAGCAGGCATGAGTGCACAGCTAATGGTTGAGGTCACATCCGAAGTCTCATCATCAACAGTAGCATTAGCAGCTGCCGCTCGCCAAACTGGGGGCAAAGTTGTGTGCTTTCTTCCAGAACTGAAACTGAATGAATCACAGCAAATTATTGAAGATTCGGGGCTTCATGACATGGTAGAATATAATACTGGAGACCCAGTTGACGTATTGCCTAATTACGAGAACATTGATTTCTCTCTTGTTGATTGAAAAAGTGATGACTACAACAAGTTATTAGAACACCTGGACGTTAATCCAAAAAGATCTGTGGTGGTGGCGATTAATTTGGTAGAAGGATGTAAGGGATTGGAGGGCCATTTAAGAGGAGTTGAAAATGAGGCTAAAGTGAGGTCTATCAAGCATCCTATAGGCGAAGGCATGGAGATAACCATGATAAGGAAGAATAGTGAGCATGGCAAGCGAGAAAAGAACCGGGGAAGCCACTCTAGAGGAGAGAAAAAAGGGGGCATTGTTAAGAAGACAGACACAAGCAAATGGATTGTCAAGTTTGATGAAAAAAGTGGTGAGGAACACATTTATAGATTGATGCCAAAATGAGGGGTGGTCTCTAACTGGTGTCGCACCTTGAATAATATTACCAAGAAGGAGAGGAATAGTTCCACATGCTCCTGTATGAGGCCTTCTTAACTGTTTTGCAGCCTACTTGATTGAAGCAGGATTAGGAATACTCTACAATGACAGTTGAGAAGAGAAAGGAAGCAGATGGCACGGGGGATTTTGTAGGACATTGGCAGTCAAGTCCAATTATCTTAGGATTGACTCCGAAAGTTTTGTTTATGCATGCATGCATTGTCTATGTTATCACCACATAATCGCAAGGAAGGTTTTATGAGATTCCATTGTACACAGAAGGTCAATTAGGCTAGTGTCTGCGGTTAGGGCGTACATAAGATTCATTATATTTTTCATCAGTGATAGGGAACATATAGAAGATGAAATAGCCAGCTGCATGAATAGGTTTATTTTCTCTTAACATGATTTTCAGTTAGTGTAATGGTAAAATAACATATATTACGCCATAAGCTACGCAAAAGGATAGATTTTTTTGACGTTTGGCAAGTTAGTTATGGCATCTCTCTCTCTCTGTGGGTTACGACAAGGACGCAACTCAACTAAGTTTCATGTGGCCCAAGAGGACCCATGTCTGTTCTTACATACCCGGTTTGTTGGTTCTATGAAATTCAATTGCAATTGGAACAGTAAATTGAATTTCACCAGATCAGATGGCTAAAACTAGTCATACCAAACTTCAACGTTAAACCAATTGAATGTGGTTCAATGATTGAGGTAAAACAGTCGAATAGCATCCTAAACTTAACAGTGGCAAGATACGCAAGATGTACGCTGAGTTCCAGTAAAGATGAAAGTGGTATCAGTATCAACTGAATTTCAAAATGACAGTTGACCTCACACTCAAGTTTGGCCCATTTTGACGCGAAACCTTGTTAACAAGAAGTCCATTTCAAGCCTACTGATCAAAATTCATTGAGCCATCGACCATGACAGACAATAACAATCGGATGGAATTGCTATTGTTGGTTGAAGGGTTTGGCGGGAGTGATGATCACTCGCCACCTTTAACCACCACCTCCTTTCCCCACCACGACCACCACCGATCTCATAAACCTTCAAGAACAAGGAAACACAAATCAAAAGCTATACCTACTACCCTTTATTATTTGCTAACCAACATTCCCCAGCCATTTCATATTCTCTTCCACCTTCATCATCTGCCAAACCAACTCCTACATTATCTTGTTTGCCATATCCATGGATGTAAATTCAAGGTTCATCATTTCACCAACACGATTGTTCATTTTTCTTCTCATTTCTTTTGATTTAGAAAAATCAAATGTTGTGGCAGACGGTTCCCCTAATATGGGTGCTGAAGTGCTCTGCAGTGGCGATATGTCCTCATTCCTTCCCCTACCTTATGGCAAACTGCCAAATATGGTCTGTAAAAGGCTATGGAATACATTTGTTCTACGAGTAAGTTGAGCTAAATTTCAGACTTTCTAGGTTCGTCTTGTCTTATGTATTGTCTATATTCGACATGCCATTAATGGTAAAACATCCTTATTTTCTTCATCTTAGAATGAGAATTACTTCTTCAACATGAAAATGAAAAATGTATATACTGTAATGGACATTAATTTTGACAGATTGATTGCCATTTTCATATTTGCAGTACTCCCAGACAGAAGGAAATGTTGTCACAATTGTGCTATCTACAGTATATACCACTGGATGGGTAGGAATAGGCTTTTCAAAAGATGGGATGATGCTGAATTCTAGCTGTATGGTCGGATGGGTGAATCATGAAGGTCGAGCAAAGATTAAGCAGTACTATGTAGAAGGCTTCACCCCTTCAGCTGTTAAGCCTGATAAAGGGGAACTGCCTCTGACCAACGTTCCACCATATGTTGCACTTAATGGAGCAGCAATATATTTGGCCTTCCAATTGAAATATCCAGTCCCTCTCAAGAGACAACCACTTTTACTAGCTTTTGCAAGTGCCTATCCCCAGCACCACCGTCTCTCTCTTCATGATGACAAAACAACAACAATATTCGATTTTTCTTCAGGTTTGTTTGTGCTTCCTAGTTTTATAAGCTTTATTGCCTAATTTGACCATTCCATCTTCTTCTGTCACTTGAGTTCATTGTTGACATTGCCTTTATTTTTACTTCTGATCAGGTCCCTCGAATTCAGAGCCCTCTGGTACATTATATAGAGCTGATGATATGAAGAAGACTCATGGGGTGTTGAGTGTACTGGCATGGGGTCTGTTTCTCCCTTGTGGTGCAATTTTTGCAAGATACTTCAGGCATAGGGATCCCTTGTGGTACTATATTCATGTAGTAATTGAATTCCTAGGTTTTATACTAGGAGTTGCTGCAGCAGTTGTAGGACTTTCACTCGACCACAGGCTACAAGTTGATATTGTTGGACATAAAACAGTTGGGATTTTTGTTCTTGTCCTCAGCATCCTTCAGGTTTGCCGCCTCTGAAATTATTTGAACTACTTTTGGATATCCTGTCCTGTATGTGATTTAACACTTTTCACAATATTACGTAGGTCATAGCATTCTTTGCACGACCAAGTAAAGATAGCAAAAACAGAAAGTATTGGAACTGGTACCACAGCTGGAGTGGAAGGATTGCCATCTTTCTTGCAGCCATTAACATATTAGTAGGGATTCATATAGGAGATGCCGGAGCTGGATGGAAGATAGGTTATGGTTTTGTTCTAGGTCTAACCTTGATCGCAAGTATCCTTCTGGAAATATTGTCCAGACTGAAAAGACACGATGACCGCAAATTTCCTCCGGCCTTCCAAATGAATGGTATGTAGCAAGTGCAGTGCGTCGCCTATAGGAATACGTTTTTGCCTTAGGATCCGTCCTAGAAATTTTGTATATCTGAGAGCATGTTCTGGTGATGAAAAGATAGTTAATGCAGCAGAAATATGTTCCTCGAAACCATACACCACAGATCAATTTTGCTGCTGGGTTCGAGAAACATGTTTGATCGGTCTTCAGACTACATCTTTCATATAGGTCCACTAAATCTTGCGAGATTCTTTACTTATCTGTCTGTACAAGAACGAAACTTTCTTTCGATAAACATATTTACAGAAGAGTCCATAGTTGTTAAATATTTTTTTCCGGGCATCACTGTTTCTTTTTTGTGCCAGTTGGCGGAAAGAATGAGGTAACAAAATTATGACTGAAAATTTTGCAGAAAATCCCCAAATTTTACAAGCTCTTTATTTTCATGACCAACGTGATGAATCTAGAGAACTCAGCTTCATTTATAAAGCAACAAGCAGAATAAAAATACGCAGATTCATTCACAGAGCATAGACTTGACTCGTTTTGCAGATTATATATAATTATTATAAGCGAAATCCTGCAGTTTTAGGAAAAAAGTCGCTACGTTTTCATGCTTCAGATCACGAATCAGAGTTCCTAACAGATAATTCCCAGAAACTATTCTACATTATGTTTCCCAGAATGTGTTAATGCCACTAGGAGGTCCATAAAACAATTGCTGGATATTCAAAAGTCAAACACCCTTCTAGAATGAACATGCTGTTAACATCTTATACAATGTATCCCTAGAAACCAAACAAAGATAAGTCAGTAGCTGAGAGAAGTTTTCCATACAACTTGCAGCGTGATGTTTCTTTAGATTAACAAGTCCATGAACTTTTCATTTTTCTCTTGACCTCTTACTCTATTAAACAATTCTATAAATGTGAGTAAACATGTCTGTTTTATACTTCCCCAAAATGCCAGAGTTGTGGAATGGGAAATAAACTGAGAAAAGGGCAATGGTAGATTCCAATATGAATTATTATCTGTTAATCCTTAAAAGAGCAAATTGTCCTACACAATTGAATAGGATTAATTCCAAATTAGATTATCAAAAATAAATTAATGACGGCCATTTCTATTTGATCAAAAAATTAAGGGGAAAGATAAAAGGGACTTTTGAGTCTTACATTATGCACCCAAAAGACCAAATTTTTAAGGGGGAAAAAGTTTGAATAAAAAGGAAAGAGAATCGGCTCAAAAGAAACCTTCTAAACCCAAATATAAACCTACTGAAGGAATCTGCACATACAAACAAAAAGAAAACGTTAAATTAGCAAAACACAGATCATTAAGATAGTAAAACATATACAGATTTTCATTAAGTTAAATATGAAAAACAGATATTTTAGGGACCACATCATTTTGGATGGGTCACATTGAAGTTTCAACCAAGCAAATAAGCAATAGGCTAATAAATATCATACAAGTTGAGCAACAAAATCAATGGCAAAGATGTTCCGTGCTTCATTCCTTATTTAGTAAGAAACAGAATTTAAGAATGGAAGTAACTTTAATGACCAAAGAATAAAGTAAACAAATATAGGCTGGCTGTTGGTAAAGATTATGCTAGATGTACACATACTAAAAAACAACTCCACTAAACAATGTAACGACAGTTTTGACAAATATTCGGTATTATTAAGAATGAGCCAAGTCTCATGCAAGAGACGTCTTTGAAATCCACTTCCTTTTAAATGCAAATTAGCAAGTGAACTAACATTATTCCTCGTGTATCTTTCAGGGATAATTGCCACTGCAGTCCCTAAGTTTCACCACTTGTCCCACTTTAGTCCCTCGTGCTTTATTTTTTAGATGGTTCCATATGTTTCAGCCATTTTTAACCCTAATATTTTGTGTCTTCAGCTGCTGTTTGCCCTTGAATAACTGAATCAGTAACTTTTGGGACTAAACTAGCCAAAATTTAAACATAGTCGATTAGATTGAGATGGCTGCCGAAAATGGAGAATTCAAGCAGCAACTTTTCTCATTCTTTAAACACTATTGAGAAGCCAAGTGCAGCATTAGTTGTTAAAATATTAGTCTTGATTTCTAGGACTACCTTTTACACCCAATATTCAAAAACTATGGCCTGGCATAAATTTAACAAGAAGGATAGATCAGGCCGAGAATCCACTAATCTTTCCTTAAGAACTAACTCTTTTCACTAATACACTAAATATAGCAGTCAGGTTTCATAAGCAATTATCATATCTCAGTAGTAGCATCAACTCAAAAATCTTTGTTTGAGATGGATGTTCACAATTCACCAAAGTACAAATAGACTGCTAAATCCAAAGGTGATGGACTTTTTTGCAACAGAAACATTGTAAACAAATCTTTATAGAACTAAAAGTAAGTTGAAAATAAGAATGAAAGGGATTGCTCATTTACCAAAGAAAAGTATATATGACCACCCTAGATTTTGGGACTAACCTGCAGATTCCAAAATGCAGTAAACGATCCAATGAACTTAAATCCGCTAAAGTTGTCTCCTTTGAATATCCAAAACAAGATAATATTGTCCACTACCTCTTGAATCTCATGATATTTATCTGTGGAGGGCTGCAAAAATTCCCCTCAAGTAGCATTTGCTGTCACAGTTTCATTGGAAGCAAAACTGGCAGATTTTGGAGCTTCAGTGTCTCTGATAACCCTGCTATACATGACTTTGAATGATTGTGAACTATAAGGTCTCTTTAGCAAACTAATTGGCATTCTCAGAGTATGTTTTCTGGTTCTTCTCCCTCTTATCAAAATGCTAAATGTTTTCTCATTATCATCCTTCTGCTGGTGTCGCCACGGATCATGTTCACCACATTTTCCAGTGTCTCCATTTTGAATATTAGCGATTAAGGATTGATTCTCAAGAAAGGGAATGCCTGGTAACATTGATGCATTTGTTACCCTATTTTCTGGATGAACACCAGACATATCATTGAACATCTCAACTGCCTCTGATGCTGAAAGCCTTACTTCTTTCTTAGCCTCATCACCAGAATTAAGATCCAGTGGAAAATTTGGTCCCAGACTCAGACCCTCAGAATTATCAGTTTCCTTCTTTGGCACCGTTGTGCGATCAGTTGTCAGCTCAACTACAGGTTGTGAAACAGAGAATTCAACAGGGTGGCTGGGAGGCCAAACTGTTCCATGAATGTACTCTGATGCATTTGTGTTCACATTGTGCTGCCACCCAAAATGATTGGGATGGAATGGGCCACTAGTTACAGGAATAGTACTTGGGGGTAATGATTGTGGTTGAGTACATGGAGGGTACATAAAAGGCAAGGGGTGTATCATGTTGGGGGTTGGTGGAGGTGATGGATACAGGTGGTGAGGGGAGGAGCAAATTGGACTGGGCAAGATAGTTGCAGGCCCTGAGTGCAGAGGCACATTCACTGGCCAAGGGCCAAAAGCTGGAACAGTTCCTGGACCAGAAGGGAGGGCAATATTCATAGGCAATGGTGCAATACGTGCAACAGCTGGTGATGGATTGAATGGAGCAGCTAATGCAGACAACTTCTTGTTAGACAACTCCTGTGTATCACCAGAAAAGGAAACTACAGGCCTTACCCTTCTTTGATCATCAGCCCCTAGCAAAGTGGAGAGTAAGTTATTTCCCGTATCACAAGTTCCTGATGACTCCCTCTCAAACTGATTCACTGTAGGAGAATCAACAGAATCTGGCCTATTACCAGTCTTTGCACATTCTTGTTCCATTTGATCAATATTAGGACAGCTAGCCTGGTCCGTTGTCACACTTAAAGACACAGCCTCAGAATCCTTATTATCGATAGGATCATTGGAAAGAGCTTCTTCTTTTCTATCAGTGGCTTCTTTCTCATCTTCCAGATCGTAAGTTGAATCTATTATGCCATCCTGAATGTTCTCTACCCTCATCTTTTCTCCAACTACTTTCGTGGAATCAGAATTTTTTTGACATTCATTACATTCCTTCCCATTTTCCTGAACTTCGTCACTGTCAGGAGCTTCATTTTGGGAAACCCTAACCTGCAATAAAGGAATACTACCTGGCGGGGCCACTGCCACTTCCTTATAAGAAGGAGACTTTCCCAGGCTTACTATTGAACTTTTCCTAGACATTGGTCCAACATCTGTTTGGCTAGAAACTGGGCCACTTTCTAGAGGAGAATTTGATAATTCACCTTGACTTCTTGAACTATCTGTAGCTGTATCCTTTGCAGATGAAGACACGGACTTCACCCAATATGTTACAGATCTGACAATTCTCCTACCAAATTTGGTGCTAGGAGGGCTCGTTGCTACATAATAATTGGCATAACTTCCTGGAGATGTTGTCCGTCTCTTTAACAGGTAATATCGACTACCTTGGTGGTTATCCTTCAGCCTAGCATGATCCACATCAGAAACATCGTCTTTTTTCTGATAACCAAAGACCTTTCCAATTGTTCGTCTTCTCTGCCGCAATTGTCGCCCGCATAGACCAGCTGATCTGAGTCTTTGAACTGGCTGCCATCCATTATCCCCTTCAGCAGGTGTTTCAGGAGGAATATCATTGGTGGCAATTGGCTTTTCTGCTTCATTCTTACTCAACTGGATTTGTGTGGACTCAGGTCGTCCGCCCTCAATATTTTCATCCTCAACATTTTGCCTGGATTCAACAGCTTGAAAGGTGGATACACTGTTTATTTTGTAAGCACTTTCAGGTTCGGGAATTTGTTTCTCTTCATCCAAAATTCCTTTTAAAGGATCTTTAGGAGATAGCTCAGAGGAAGGTGAAGCAATGCTGCTTTGGTAAGGTTTTGCCTTCATCTGGAAAGAAAAACACAATACCGTTCTATATAAGCATCAATTTCCTTAACAATACATCAGAAGATTTTCATTGAAAGATTAATATTGAAAAAGGAGTATTACAAACAGTTGCAACAAGATTTAGTTCTTTGAGCTATTAATATATCAGGTGAAACAGGAAAATGGAGAAAGAAGATTTGTCTGTACTCCCAGAACGTTGGTCTCTCCTTTCCACTCCACTAAACCCACGATAGAACCGTAGAACGTATTCTGTATTCCCAGAACATTGGCCTCTCTTTTCCTCCTTGTCAACTATCTAGTTGTATATCCCAAATGCTAAAAGTTTAGGAGTAATATCTTTATAGCTTATTGGAAATAAAGATAAAGAGTCTTGCCATTTAGCAGCATAGAGTGTGGACTGATCACATTGCATGTTTTCACCTTGTATATTTAACAGGAAAGAGGCGGAATAAGTGTACTGGAGAACCATTCAAAAGCTTCCAGTGTATGTAGAATTCAACTTCCAGTCATTCTACCACTGGACAAGCTCATCTACTTCAGAATCTTAGCAGAAAGACAGTCAATTTTTACGGATAAGTAAAAGCAATTTTGGTCTACATACATGACTAGTAAGGCAAGAAAAAGGGCTCGTCAAATTGCCCAACAGAATTCATACAGCCTGTTTGATATCTTTTGTCTTCAAGATAGTCATCACATCATTAAGGCTATGATGATATGTTTATCTATATGTGGTAAGGTATTTCTGCTTTCTCAGGTGGCTGCAACTTGTTAAAAGAAAATAAAAGTAAAATGTAAATCCATTTCCATCCAATGAATAGCAAATAGAGACACTAAAGCTTCTTCTAGATCTCAAAGAATAAAAGCTTTATGTATCACACATACGAACAATAATGAGGGAAACCAAACAAGATATACCTTTGTGACATAATTTTTCTTCTTTGCTCCCAGATTATCTCTCCCACCGGTATCATGGCTTGGACTTATGTAGTCAAGTAAATCAGACACACTGCCAATTATAATAATCAATATCTAGAAAATTGAGTCCCAGCAATCGACAGAGCTTTCACAATAATTCAGATAAGTGGCTGCATTATGTGGCAATTACTAAAAGGAATTCTCTCTCTATAAAGAATATTGAAGTAACCATAGGATGTTATTTTGCATGACTCTCCTGGTGAACCAGTGCTAAAAGACAACTCTGGCCCGCTACTGCGGTTTCCTTATCAAATTTTGACATCATCCTCTTTAAGAAGTCACTTGATCAATACGACAGCAACAGTTGATTACAGTAAATATATCAAAACAGACAAAAATAATCAGATTTGTAGCATGTTCAGTAGTGGCACAACAATAAAAAAGGGGAAGTATGGAGTATGTACATGTGACACAGGAAATACCTGAAGGCCTAAGGAAAGTTCATGGGGAAGGGAACACATAAAAACATGCCTGGACATAGTGTTTTGTAATTAATTTGTTTTTACTCCCATAGCTCTCAAACTGGGAATAGTAATAAGAAGTGCTGCATCAGCCTTGCATTTCAAATGCAGAAGCTGAACTATATACCTGAGGTGGCCTTTGCTGGCAATAGATGCATCAGGCTTCCGAGTACCATTTCGAGCAGCTTCTTGTTGTTCAAGTGCCTTGGATTCAAAGTACTCAAGCCACGCAGCAGCATCCTGCGGCAGTAAGTTAAAAATATCTCAAACTTCCAAGGCTGGGCATGATTAGAATAAAGTTACACTGATGCCTTGGTGTAAATTTTCAAGAAAAATTTCACAGTTATGAGCCTGCAAATTAAGCCCTAATGTTGGATAAGAGGACTAATTAATGCTCACGATACAAACTGTTACATCTTCTCAATCTTCAGCATTGGAATTGTTAAAGATCATGGGCTTCCATCTCAAAACCAATTGGCAATGAGTGGAGTGGTCCATGAACCTTATTAATTAGTTTGGAAATTTTGGGATTCCAATGCGAGACTCAACATTCCCCCTCACATGTGACTTGGGTTGAAGAGAGCATGTGACTTGGGTTGAAGAGAGCCCATGAATTGAAACGGGCAGATGACAAGAGCCCAAGAATTTAAACTAGCATATTGAAGAGAGCCCATTTGAAATGGGCTAAGAAGAAACCGAGTCACGTTTGAGCGTGAGAATAAAACTCAAAGTCCAACTCTGATACCATGTTAAAGATCTGGTCTGATGTGATCAATGATTACAAAGATTTAAAAAAAAAAAGGCAACAAAAAAAGGGCCAGAATAATCGAGTGATTTGATTAAACTCACAAAAAAAAAGAATAACCTGTGTACGAAGATCATCTGGTCCTAGCTTTGCCCGTAAAATTTGCAAGGTTGTCTGTTCATGCTGAATGCTCAAAGGGTATGCTTCCATCAAGGAGAGTGCAATTGCTATGGCATGGTAACTTGCAGCCGTCTATGCAAGATAAGAACATAAAGGAAATTCAATTGATGGCATAGCCTATATTATATAAGTCATCAGATGCTGGAAGATAGCCGATGTAGGAGAACTGCAATGACCTAGTTGTTAATGACTTATGTCAACTCAGCTGATTTTTGGCAAAAGCAGTGCTCATGCTAGGAATGCCAGACTAAGTCCAAAATGGCACTCCAGCACTGACCGCAGAATCACATAATCAAACAAACCATATACTTGCAGACCTACAGTGCACCTAATTCTACAAGCAAGTGTAAATTTATCTTCATTCTGAGAAGTAGTAAAGCTGAACAAAATTCTTAAGGTTCGATTTAAATGTCAACGAAAACCCTGTAGAAGCTTGTTAAAATGGAACAAATAACTTTGAGTCAGTTCTTATTTTGTTGTCTGATAATCAGAGAAACGGGCACAAAGTTTCAATATCCACTGTGTCATACATCTAAGTTCTTGATTACTTTTCTCACATAGATTAAATGCAAAGTTATGTCGGAAAATATGATTTGTTCATTCTGTTTACAAAATGAATGCTTGGTTGGCTGAAATGTGGCGCAAGAAGAGAGGAAATAAAAAAGTTGGTGTAAATGCCTATACTTCCAGAATCTTACAGCCCATCCTGGCTCACTTTTTTTTTCCCCAAATGCCCTGCCCAGAAACACCAAATGTATTGAATTTGAAAATTGAATTAAGAGAAAAACAGGAGTAAACAGGTAAACTTAAAATATTAACCTCATTTTGCTTCAGTAATATCTTTCCCTTCTCCTCCCACTATGCTTCCTCATGCCAAACAAAAATGAAGTAAATAAGATCCCCTTTACCACCAAAAAACCAAAAAAGAAACTCTTTTACCCAGATTAAGATCATAGTAAAACCCTCCAAGGACCTTGGATATGATAGCATCTCCCAAAAGAGGCAGGTTCTTTGTTCAAAAATAGAAGGGATAGATAATACAAATGATTATTTTTGAAGATATTAAATTCAAGATGGATTCCCAAATAACTACAAAAACAATTTGAAGAAATTAAATTCAAGATGGAGTCCCAAATAACTACCAAAACAGTGGCAAATGCACTACAGATTAAATGATTGGTTGGGACAAATTATCAAATGAAATTATTACAGAAAACTTTTAGCTAAGTTACTCTTACTGATTAACAAATATCACATGCATGAAGGTGTAAAATGCATAAAATGGGATAAATAATTACACAAGCACTAGAATACCAACTACATAACTCGAGCAACAAAGCACCTGAATGTGGTCTGGACCAAGTAGCCTTTGGTTGCATTTTAGTGCTTTGTGGAGGTATCTGAGGGCAACGTGCACGTTACCCAATCCTTCCTCCATCATTGCCACATTTATGTATGTCGCAGCAGTATTGGGATGTGATGGCCCACATGTGAGATGTAACAAATATAGAGCTCGCTTGACATATCTAAACAAATAAACAATGGAATTGCCACCAGCGCATTAAAGAAATTCATATAAATATGAACAAAGAGTGCCATCACATTTAGAACGCTAAAGGCAATATTATGCAACCCTCAATACTGTTCAGAACAAAATACCATTGAGGAAAAATGACGACAGATTTTAGGAAACATAGTAGGAAGTATCAGAAATGTAACTAGAGCATACATGCATCCTATTAAAATGCATACTGTACCACAATTGTGCAAGACCGACAACTTGAATTCTATTCATCTATTTTGTTTATCTAAGGTCACATTCTGTGTTGAGCTGCAAACCAACATATCTTTGTTGGTTTCCACTATCACATGATTTCTCTGGACTCCTGAAATTGTATCTCTTCTCATAAGCCACTAAATATCAGTATTCACCCAGTAAACTCAATATTGAATCATGTCAATTACTTAAAGTTCATTGCTCTTGAACCAAAATATGAACTTTGATGAGTTACCACATTAAAGACAAGCACATCAAAAGCCACACTAAGGTGATAACTTCTGTTTTGACCTGAGAGAGAGAGAGAGAGAGAGTACATTGTTAATTCCAAACTCCTATATGCCAGTTTATCACTAAATATGCTAAGATGATATGCTATGTAATGACAATTTTGAGGTCTTTATTGCAAAATTGAACCTTCATTGTCGAGGCAAGGGACATAGTGTCCTTAAAACTTTCCCCTCATCACCTGGGCCAGGGCAATTTTATCTTCATTTGCTCCCACACTAAACAACTTTATTCTATCATCCCAACTTATCTCCAAAACCATCTTCTTACTCCTTCTTTCTGTCCCCAAACATTAAGAAAATTGGTCATTCAACCATCTACAAATGCATTCCCATTTTATGCCTAAAATGTGAACAGATTCATAAAGTGGATCTAGATGTATCTTTCTCATTCCCAGTTCACCTGGTTGGTTGAACAAGTCCCTTGAAATCATTCAAGATTTTGTGCAGCATATCCAAGAAGCAATTTACACCAATCCTAGATGTCATAAACATGATAAGGACACTAATTTGTGATGACATGATGGCTTGGAATTTGGCTGAAGAAAGATACTAGTAATTGCGGTTCATGTGATTACTAGCCATCTAACATAACAAAAGACCGAAAAAACAGAAAAAGGAGGGTGTACCTTATTGCCGGGTACCTAAAATTTGACCAATACTAGACACATGGCCATCACAAGAACATGTATGGTGAAAAGGAGAACAATCTTAGCAAAAAAGAGTTTCTCATGATATTACGTAAATCTGAAACACAACAATCAGGATAAAACTACATACTTGAGAGCTAGCTTTGTGTGCTGAAGTCTGTAATAAAAGACAGCAAGATCTCCATAGCATTTCATGGTATCTGGATGATCAAGTCCTAACTCTCGTTCATTGATGTCCAAGGCCTTTTGCTGATAGATTGTGGCCTGTTTGGACGTATCATTTAGATTATATTAGGGCTACAGAGTAAGAAGAAAACACCAGAGTAAGACTAAAGATCTATGTATCTTCTATTGTCTGAGCTAGATATGATCATAAACTTTCCGAAAACTTAATTTTACTTCTCATTCAATCATGTATATGCAACACAATAAACAAGAGAATTGACCTGATTGAAATCTCCAGTGTGATATAAAACTACTGCAAGAAGGCTGTAAGCCCCTGCTGTCATTCGATGGTAGGGACCACATACAGCCACAAGCTTTGCCAGAGCCTAAGAATACCAAAAAGAATTGCTAACACGTCACATAATAATCCTTGGAATATGGCTTTAGGAGTGAAGCCTTTTAAAGTAAATTAGTGTCTTATGTTTCTTTCCATCCAGAATTAATTGGAAATAGTGGAAGGAAAAGAACAAGAAGTACTAAGAGTGAAATATCATACAAGTATAAAGGATATGAATAAATTTTCAATTATATAAAGGGCTTTCTTATGATCTAGAATATCAACTACCTTTGTCCCATAGCTTACAGCATCTTCAAGTTTTCCCTTATCAAGAGCTGTTTTTGATGATTCCAGAAGTTGTCGTCCATCTGCCGAAGAGCATGCAGCTTGCTGCAGAGAAACAAAGATGCAACAGGATATTGAATGGAGAAGGTTCAGTCATTTGAACCACATAGCAGGTGACAAGCATAGTTCCATGACGTAATAATGCAAACCTTGTGAACTGGTACTAGGCTAACAATGTCTACTTTCCGGAAAGGGTTTGGAGAATTCATATCAAAGTCTCTTGGAACCAGCTCGATACCCACCTATCCAAAAAAAAGGTACAGTTGTCAGAATTAGTTATCCTTCTACATGCAAAATCTTTATTATAGCAATCACAGTATTGCACCATTTCTTAAATCAAGAAAAAAAAATATTTGTCATATCTTCTGTTTATTTCCCAGAGCTACATTTACAAACAAGATAAAATAATGCCCATGTGAAATAATTATTGTGGAGTCTCTGCACAGACTACCTATTTGATCATTTCAAAATGGAAAGAAATATATATATTCTTCAACATCGCAAAAAAATTATTGGTTTTGCATACATCTGATTATTGGACATGTAAAAAAGTTCTGTTAATTCATGGTCGTTGATAATACTTGACGCAACCAACTTGCAAGTTCCATATCAGCTGTCCCAAGAGTGTCTAAACAGGATAAACTTCAAGTTGTGCATTGTTGGCATTACTCCAGTCAATTTGAGTAGTGATGAGGCAAATTGTTAGTGCCAAAAGAAGGGCAACAGCAAGACTTAAGTTAAATGTTATTGTTCAAACATAACAATCATGTAATTTTTGTACCTAACTCTACCATATTGTTAAATGAGATATTTTACATCAATAATGCGTACTCAACTAGCCAGAATATTAACCACGCTAAAATACCTTCTGGAGTTGTGCCCAGTAAAAGTCTGAAAAAACATAATCTAACATCCTCAAACACAAGCATTTCCCAAAATTTTCATGTATTTTACCTTGTGGCACAAACCACGAAGAATTGCAAATTTCCTCACTTCTTTGTAGTTTGAGCTGCTAAGTTCCCATTCATATCTCTTCTTTAGGAAAACCTTCAGCCATCTCCATACAAGAAAATGAACACCACAACATCTATTTGATTCTTCATTCTCATGTACACCAAGCATCATATTTAACGAAGCAGCAATCACTGCAGACAATTTATCAGTCTCAGCAACAGAAGCAATGATTGCCTGCAGAATATGCTTAAAGGCCCTTACAATCATCTCATGTATACAGAGTGACTGTACATGTGACAATTTCTCTGAAAGCATAACCTGTGCGAGAGGAAAAAAAATACCAAGCATGGTTTAAGAAGGATGTCCTCCTATATAGTAGCATTAGACATCCATATTACCATCTCAATGACTGAAAGAAACTGATAAAGTACAATTGCACTAGTAACAATGAAGAATTGAATGGTACAACACATTCAGAAGATTGAAGAAAAAGAATGCTGATAGAACATGGAATAAAGAATTGACTTTTGCATTTATCAGGCTCCATTCTTAGACAAGAATTATACTATCCAAACACCTATTGAACCTATCCCTTTTTAACTGGGCAATTTCAGTACCAATGGAAGTGAAAAGTAGCAAATTAATAATAATGCACAGGTAAAATGATACTCATACCTCATGTCTGATGTATAGAAATCTGCTAAAGGGTGGGAAATACACATCTATAAAACTACTTACAACTTGTCCAAGAGAGCGCATCCTAAGGCCTCTTGTGTGCATAAAATCAGTCAAGGTTCGACCATCTACTGGTGAGAGTTCCAAAGAACCAAAATCCGCGACCTGTATTGCATGTTGAAATGCCAGGGAAACTCAACTTGATTTGTTACCAATAAGTTTAAAACATAGCAATAAAAGAAGATATTTTGTTATTACCAGTTTTGGAAGAGCAACTTCATTGTAATAGTTCTGTGATAAGCCAATCAGCTCTTGGATTGACTAGCAATTGCAGTAGCAGGTTAGAGCATACATATCATGCAGTTTAGAAAATCTTATAACCTGCCAAAAGTTAAATTTGTACCTTGCAATGAAGCCCGGTATCTGACTCTTTTAACCGAGTAAAAGCAGAATCAGATAATAATGTCTTCAGTATAAGCTCATTTTCTTTAGCATCAGTCTCAAGCTGAGATTCTGAAGATGGTGACACCGTTTTTTCAGCTTCCACACTCATGTCATCCACCACAGGCTTCAACTTTCCAGATTGAGTCTCCCCATTACTTCCATCAGAATTCTTATTTTTGTTTTTAAGGGATTTAAGAGGAATTCCAAGTCCCTCAACCTTCATTTCATTCTTCATCTTCTCTTTGCATGGCTTCTTATCTTTTTCTGTTTTCTTCTGATCTTGCAAATGTTGTAACCAGCAAGCCCCAAGCTCCCATCTCACATAAGTTTCCCCTAGCATTTCTTCTTCCTGAAGCTTGATAAGACTCTCTCCCAATAGACTCTCAACAAAAGCTCGAGAAGCATTGAGATCTTCACATTCCAAATTTTGAGAATATGCTATGGGTTTATTTTGCACCAAAGCTGCTTTGTCATGGAGAAGAAACCTCAAACTGCAAGAAGACTACTTTAAGATCAACTTGCATGAGGGAAATAAGACATAAAAGCAAGCCACGTAGACCCTATGGGTTACAGATCAAAGCAAAGGCAAGATATAAGAAAAGTTTGAGTGCTAATCACAGCATTTGTTAATATAGCTGCTTTCTTACATTGAAGAAGTTTCAAAAGGACTATATCAGACCATGTCTCCAAAAAAAGGTAACCTGTGCTCTTCCATTATGTGATAAACAATATCCAGGTTCATAGGCACCTCTCACAACCCAGAGGAAAATTCTACCAATCTATCATCCTATAAGAGCATTGCCCAATGGATTATTCTCTCCCAGAAAAAATATAAGGTTAGTAGATGGCTCACTACCAGTCAATTCAGTCTTCACTTTCTTATATGTGACTTGTATCTTTGGCTTGGTTGTCAATCTACATAGATTCCTGGGGAACAGTTAGTTTGGATCATTTTACAAGGATTATCTCTTCCTTTTGATTTACCCAAAAGAATATCTCTTTCCCTATAGTTTACCAAAACAATATGTTTCCACATAAAGCCTTCTATTTTTTTCTAAAAGAAATAACTTGCATTAATTTTCATAAGAGATTATCATCGATAAGTGCTCAATTTTAAGTGAAGAGACAGTCAAAGATTAAATAGATGAAAGCAGGGAGATATAGGTAACTAAATCTGCCTTTTGACTATCTTGTGACTAGAAGAGGAGTGAAGAAATCAAAGCCATGTTACTACAGAATTAAACTTTCACATCCTCCTTAAAAGAACCATAACTTTCTTCTACACCAAGTCTCTAATTATGACCAAAAGATTCTAGTATAATAGTGTAATGAACTTACAAAGTCTATGGATCTCAATGACGTCACAAAAGAGAAAATACTAGTTTTCTGTCTTTCATGAATTCCTCAATTGGGAAAATATACTTTTTGAATACTTTACTTGAATCATAGTTTTCTAAGAAGCACAGATATGGTATACGCAAAAATTGTGGACAATACCTTTAAAAATCAGGAGAAGACATGTCCTAGAGGTGCTGAAAAGTGAATCTTTTTGTGTCTATGTATGTTATAGCAAATCAATTTTGCATGTACTAATGCATTTGCAGACTAGTATAAGATCTTCTACATCTTTAGTTAGAAAGGAAAGAAAGTGATACTTCCTAACAATCAAGTGTTCAATAATCAAGGCATTAGTTATTTCTATATAATGTTGTCACCAATATTTTTATTTTCAATTGCAATTTACACATTTTGTGTTTGTGTTATTCTTTTCTTCATTAGATAATAAAGTATCTACTTTCTTTTGTTATCATCACAAATAGAGTATTTCACTATTGTCATGTACTTGTCAAACTCTGGAAAAGTCTTTCCTAAGCGACTAGGATTTTATTCTTATTTTTTTCATGATCAAACAGGTTCAAACATGTGTCCAGCATTGTTGTATAATTCAAATACATTTGAACACAGACATGCAGCTATCTTCAGAGTGCCAACGATTCATATTTTCTGACTAATGTTCAATGCATACATACATAAGCATTTCAAGGCCAGCGATTCATATTTTCTGACTAATGTTCAATGCATACATGCATAAGCATTTCAAGCTGTTAACCCCAGAAGGCCATGACTCAAGCCAGTAAGTCACTTTGTAAGTTCCAAATAAAATCCAAGTCCTGTCACTACATACACGAAGAGAACAGAAAAAAAGCAAAGAAAATTGAAAGTCATAAATCATTTCTTTTCTGTGACACAATTTACTGGGTGAACCTGTTAATATTGAGGGCGTTAGCCCCACCTTCAGGCTGGTCAAGAAATTCAAGGGTTTGTACTGGAGGGCTCGCATTCTCATCCTCTCCCCCATGCACTTTTACAGTAGCAATATGACCACAATATCTTACGTTGACAACACCAAGAGTAGCAATGTCCTGCAATGAGCAATTTTATGTATTCATTAGACTAAACTGAAGCAATTAACAAGGTCTTCAGTCAGAGGCATTGTTAATCATCTCCTTGATATTCTCTTACATGAACAGCAGTATTTTCATCGGCTGTGATTCCCTTCAGTAGGTTCCTTTCAATTACTTTTTGTGCGTTTACACCAGTGGCTTGAGTTCCATCGATCTTAGTGTCTACTTTGCAGCTAGCGTCGGAAGCATCTTTTGCGACGGTTATGGTTAAATCCCCTACTCTCTCTGTGTAAATAATGTCAGTGCTTACAGCAGAATGAGCTAATCCTGGCATCTGCAGTACATGTTGTACAGTGGAAATAGCTCTAAAAATGGCAACATCTACAAACAAGCTATGAAGAAGAAAAGTTTTTCTATCTCGACTCTGCCTCTCCTCCATTGTCTTGCATGGCATAGAAGCAAGAAATGAAAACTCTTTAGCATAAGGTAGTAGATCACTTTTGCCATCCCTGCCAAGACCACCTCCATTACCTCCCCACCCTTCATCCTCAGCGGGAAGAGGAGGAAAAGCAGAAGGTGACAGTGTCGCTACAGGAGGAATAAGCCATGTGTTAGCTCTGAAGCCATATGGGAGATTCCCATACTGCAAGATCAGAAGTTATTAGTTAATTATGTGGCAAAATATATAAGGGTGAAAAAGAAGATTTAGCAGGCTGTATCAGGTAATAATCAGGCACAGAAAAAGCTTGACAACGTAAATGAAAGATGGACAAGTTTGTGAACCTTGTTACGGTCCGCAAATGCTTTCATTAAATCATCATAGGCCTGAAAAAAAAAAAAAAAGTAGGCTCCATCAAACATTCGAGAATATCTCTAATGAGGCAAATGGAGGATGTGTGGAAGCATCTGGTGGGGGTATATCTCGCACGGAATGACAAAAGAAATGGATCCAATTCCTTTTCACAATAAGTGAATTTTGAAAAAAGCATTGAAGACTTAAACTTGATCAATTTAGTCATGACAAAGAACCAATTAGAAACAATCATTCTGGAAACTCAAGCATCAGATTACCTATCTTGTCAAGTTCTCTGGTTTTGAATGGGCATATTGGTCGAAAACTAAATGTAGCCATTTTGAAAGTCGTAACAGATGTCAGAGCATATAGAAATATGCTTTAAGCAAATCTTTTCTACTGGGACAGGATACAATGGCTACGTTTCATTTCAACCACAGTCAAATGCTTAAAATAAAATATTGTTTTGCTATTGTCAGCTAAAAAAAAATCATAAAACGAATTCACACTTTCAACAATTGTTTATTTATGTGATCAGAATGAAATTCTTAGGACACATGAGAAAAGTTATGAACACTTCTCTTTAATCTATATTTCACCCCTCCCCCTGTGATTAACCAAAAATTTCTACAGGCAAAGAAACAGCAAAGCAAACACGATTCTGTGACCAATTAACAGAGCAGAGATACCATACAACGTTATATGTACATCTAGCAAATTCTCTGAACTAACATGGTCAAAATTTCTGCTGAGTTGCCTTAACAGATCAACAAGATTGTGACACAGAATCTGCCGCTTTCCATTGCTAGAAAATCCTTTCCTGCTAGCTTCAACAGGTACTAGCTTGCCATTGCAAAGCTTCACCTGTTCATTCAACAAAAAAAGCGGGCTTGTTATGAAATTTCAGATTAATATCAAAACTAGAATTAGAAAAATGAATTCAGGAACCAATTTAGATGTTTCTTACCTCAAGAGAGAAAATGTGATCATTGCCAAAGCTTTTATCATTCTGTTGTCTTGTTGCTCTCCTTATAACTACCATATTAATCGTGTTACATTCAACATTCAATACACATATATTCGACTCGACAAGCATAAAAAGTAACAAATAAATGTCTCGAGTTATTCAAGCTTGACGTGAAATTTGGATTGATAAAAGCTCGTTTGAGCGATCTAACCAAAAATCCAATATTATAAGTCGACTAGTTTAGGCTCGTTCTGGGCTGTACCCGTATCGAAACCAAAAAAATAGTAATAATAACTAAAATATAACACCAGAATTAGACCATTAAAGTTGGAGACTTACATTGAAGAGGAGGAGTGAGATGAGAGAGAGAAAAGAACTCGTAAAAGCTGCCAAGCTTAGGGCACGCGCTGCTCATTTCTCCTTCTTCATCAACTGAAGCAGCATCTTCTTTCGACGCCGCAGCTGAAGTCGACTGTTGTCGAGGAGTGGTCTGCGGCGTTGGTGCTGGCGTTGGCGGCGGTAGAGACCGCTGTTGTTTATTGTTGTTTCCGCCATTGGACTTGCTTGATTTCTTGTTGGAGGTCTTGGTATCGTGTGCACCCCGCGCATTTTTGTCGGCCTTGGAGTCTTTGATCGTCGACGGCCCCAAACACGTTGTACATGCCACTATATCCAACAGCCTTCTAACGTGCGCCGTGGCGCTCTCTTCGTTGTAGTCCTCTGTTGAGTAATAAATTGAAATGTTCGAGGGTAAAAATGAGAATCGAAGAATTGCAAGAAACTACCCTTACGACGGCGTTTACGTTGTTGGGCTAAATGGCACTTTGGGCTTACCTTCGACCAGAGAGAGGACGCAAGGTCTCAATGCGGCAATATCCACCGTCTCCTTTAGTCGTGGGCCTCGTACCTAATGAAACCCATGAAGGGCAAAATAGGTAAATCAAAAGAAGAGAGAAACTCCTTTTTAACTTTGAAGTAAGAAGTCATTGGAAAAAAATGTTGCCTATCCCTCTCCCCTTTTCTCCAATTGTCAAAAAAAAGAAAAAAAATGTTGCCTAAAGATAGTAAAAAGTTTTTTTTTTTTTTTAAGATAGTAAAAAGTTACTAGCACTATCACTATAAATTGACTTTCCTATGCAAGTACTCCTGACGAAGGATATATGTACTTTATGTAGCTTAGGCATCTAAGATAACCACCTTAGAAGCTATAGAAAGAGACAAATACAAAAGTAATAACATGGTAAGAATGAAGCAAGGAACTTACCTCATGGGACAATGAAAATTTTGTAATATTGCAAGTCATGGTATTCACCGAAAGTAATCGGCGAACATCTATAATTCTATCTGTTGAAATTCCCTGTATAAAAAAAAATATATAAATTCATAATTTAAATATTAACACATTAGAAACTATAAAGTAATTGGATGCTAATAGACCTATTGTCCATCTAATTAACAGAACTCTAAATAAATGACTGGATTAATTTGCTTAATCAAAATAAATTCAAGTGACTCATTGTTTGTAAACATAATATTGCAGTCTACAACTTGCTTGGGATATACCAATTGGTCAAAAGATATTTTCATTTTATGCATTGATTTTCATGCAAAAATCAGATGAAACCAATACTTTCAACACTGCCAGCTCAAGCATTTAGAACCAAAAACGAAGAATAAATCCAAAATCCAACAACAACGTGAAATATGATTAAATGCCATATATATTAGTTTGTTCATTTTTATTGCATTTCATTTTCCAATGTTCTAATTGAAAGCTGTGAAGGAGCCAAAGCTTAGTGACCGTTTGATAATGGAAGAGAAATTTAGAGAAACTGAAACCTTTGGTGGGTAGAGAGATGCCATAACAACTTACAAATAATCTCCCTGTTAGGTTATTTGCTGAAGACAATATTCAAGTACTCCAATAGTAAATGCATACGAAACGAAAACAGAAAAAGAATCCTTTGACCAAACTCAAAATCGAAACTCAGAAAGGTTTTTGTATTTGCTAAATTTCTTGGTTGACCATGTTGTATCTTTAGTCACTTAAACCTATTACTATATAATTTAGCAAGTATTTAATTTTTAGCCAAACGCGTAATTATACACCATCTAATAGCACAGTAATGTTGGAGATTAGGCGAAAGCAACAAACCTTAAGGACCACATGAGTTTCATCCGGAAGATTCACTCTTATATCAATTGCAACAGGAATAACTGCAGACATAGTGAAACAAATTATTACACTCATGATTATGGACACTAAATATTATCAAGTTACTATTTAAGAACTAGTTCAATATTGAAACAGGTAAACTGTATTGTATCATTGCTGAGATGATAACACCTTTCTCTTCTTTCTTCTTCTTGTCTCCTTTCGTCTTGCCACGACCATTCTTTGGTGCCATTTTCAGCCTTTCACAATATCAGTAGGAAACTCGAAAATTTCTGAGAAAAAATATTCAAGCTCTTGTGAGGATTGCAGACACCTAATAAAAACTGTGTAGGAAAATAATCACATTCTTTTCAATCTCTAAAACAGAATTCATAATCTCTAAGAATATAAACAATAAACAAAATTTTTTATCCTATACTTCATAATACTAGAATTGTAAATACTGGAAGTGAAAGTACTAAATAGTAGGAAAGATTTTTATATTACCAGTGTACGAGATTTTGCAAGCGATTGATAAAGAAAGCTCTTTAATGCAGCAATTAATATCCCACAGTAAGCAAGACTCGACTACAGCTATATATGTATGTTGATAGGAATACGTATATTGTGTAATACGTGTAATATAGCTATAGTCTAAATTCCTTAAGGTTTATGGGAGGTTTTTAGAAGTGAATAATGAAGACGAGTACTGCAGCAATAAAGGGGCAGAAATATCCTTAAGGTTTATGAGTGGATTTTAAAATTGTATAATGAAGATAAGTACTGCAGCAATAAAGGGGCAGAAATATTGAATCTCTCAACCACTAAGAATAGCAGAGAAAGGGAAGAGACACGAGAGAGAGAGAGAGAGAGAGAGAGAGAGAGGGGAGGTGGTGGGGTGTGATAAGGAAGGAAGGGCTGAGATTTAACAGTCTGGGAAAATATGGCATTTTATGGCAGCTTCTGCATTCTGTATTTGATTATTTTGAAATCCTACTCATATATCTAAAGAGATATTTAAATATAATATATGGCATACATAGAATAACCCATGAAGTATTTTCCTAAACTAATATATGTTATGTGCGTGTGCTTGTGGTATGTATGCATGTATGTATGTATGAGTGTGTGTGTGTGTGTAGTGTGAACAAATTGTGACAAGAGACGACTGAGGCTGTCCCTATTGCACCTTGCCGATCCCCGCAGGCAGACAAATTTGTGGATGGACCACTTCTTCGATGAAATTTAAACATAGATTAGAAAGCAAATAACCTGTATATCTCCACCAGGTCTGGCAATCACAGTCGTTGGTCATGGTTATACTACAAAATTCTAAAATTCTGATTTTGTTAGGTAACTGTATCTTATCTGTTGATCTTCTTCTTTTGTTTTGTCTTCTGGGGACACCCACTTGTGTAAAACTGCAGTATATTGCCAGCAGACAACTCTATATATGTATATTCTCTTATAATCCGAAAGTATTTTCTCTTTTATTTACCCTCCTTTTTCCATCACAACGATGGATCTTTCTTTAAAATCTTTACCTGTCTCAACATTATGTATTTATTGATGTCCTTACTCCTTAGCCCCTTGTGAAAAAAAAAAAAAAAGATTAGTATAAAGCATTGAAACATTTGAATTTTGTTTTGTAGTTAGAGTGCATATGACATAAATTTGGCAGCTTATATTAGCTAGACCATATTTTCCTACCCTAATTGTAAGTGAAATCAAGTTACACATTTTCAATGTGAAATTAACAAGTGATTTGACAAAATTTGGTTGAATAAGAGTCCTGAAGGAAGCTCCAAAAACTAGAATGGACCACTGATAATTAAGATGGAGTCTGTGTAAGAGTGCATGGAAAGCAAATGCTTAATTTGCTTTAGGTATGAGGCTTTGCATGAATTATATCCCTTTCACCCTGGAATTCCTTGAGTTCACGCTACTCAATAAGCGTCGCGATCTATTGAAGAATATAATGCGAAGGAGAAATGTCTCTCTTGTGTTTCATTGTTGTTTAAACAATGATCTGTTCCGTTAATTAGCAGCCGTATAGTACATTGTATAGATCAATGACCCGGCAATCTGTTGATACGTCCCAGAAGGGGAAACCAACAAAAATAAAAAATAGTAAAAGGACATAACGGACAGAGGAACAAGATGTAATGCGAATTCATATTCATATCCTGCTAATTTTTGTTATGGTGGTCGGCCTTGCATCGATTATTCATGTTTCAAAATATTTATTGTGTACTATTGATAAGTTTCGAACATAAATATGCTTGCACGCTAACTTAGAGAGAGAGAGAGAGCTCTAGCTTAAAAGGTTTTCTTTTTCTTTCGAAAAATAATAATTAAGCAACGGTAGACTTATCAATTAAACACCGCCTTATTTTGAGTTAATCCTAAGTTTAGGCTGATTTTAAAATTTGAGATGAAATTGGGATGATTTTGGGTGGGTGTTCTGGTTTTGGGCATATCGCATTTTAGAAATGCGTTGTCGGAAATGTTGTCAGCAGAGAACGCAAATTGGAAATGCGTTGTCTGATGACAACGCATTTCCAATTTGCGCTGTCAAATTTCTTTTTGTTTCTCAGCTGACAACGGTTGAAGTTAGGCTGAGAAAAATTTTCTCCGAAATGTGAAGAATGGCCTTCGAGAGGAATGGGATGAAAAATTGTGATTTGCTTTACTGAAATGGGAAGAATCGCTCGGCTGGAATGGGAAGAAGAATTGTGAATTGCTTTGTTGAAATGGGAAGATTGGGTTGTATTAAAGCAATTGATAGCGCATTTTGGGTTGTAGGTTCACAGGCCCCTGCCAATTCTGGCAGCAACAGGGAATCACCTGAAGCCTTTTTTGACGACATGGAGGACTAGCTTTTTCGTCTAAATTTCTGTTCTTTTCTTCATTTCTTTTAGCTTTCTTGGGATTCTTGTCATCTAGGGTGTTTTCTTTCAGATTTTTAATCACGCTTTGTACCCTTTTGCTGGTGCAGTAGAAATCTTCTAAATTGACTTGATGATGGCATAGCTTTGTTCACGAGCTGCTGCGAATTGTGTGTGCAGCAGGAAATCATCCGACAGCGCAATTCACAAATGCGCTGTCGGAGAGCCTCTTTAAAAAAATATGTATATATACTGATAGCGCAATTTCAAAATGCGATGTTCCCAAATTTGGACACCCATCCCAAAAGCACCCCAGTTTCAGACAAATTTTAAAAATAGACCTAAACTTAGGATTAACTCCTCAAATTTTGCAGAAATCACGTGAAATCCATAACATCAGTATTTAATATTGAGCTTGATGTTATAATTGTCTCTGCATGCATTGGGGTCTCGTCAATAACCTGAAATGCATTATTCATCAAGCGTTCAGTTTTAAGCTCCGCTCCTATCTGTTCTCTCTTTTTCTCAAACCTGATATAAAAATTGATAAACTGCATCTCTTTTTTGCAAAAAATTGGTCCAGTCAAATCACTTAGCCGTGGTTATGGAACAGTTAATCGATTTATACACTTAATGTTATAATCATAATCGGTTGACCAATTAACTAATTCATAAACCTAATATTCTAACTGAACTAGTTGTATCCATTTGCCTACTTTACTAATCGTCTTCTCCCTCGTTAGCTTGTTAACCACCGGTTGGTTACCCAATTAAAGAAGGTCAGATATCGTAAGTATCCAAAACCGTATAGTATTAAATTAATTTGGTAAAGTAGATAAAAAAATATTACAATATAAATATTTGTTCAATTTTAAAGAGAAAACAACTTATACAATTTCAATTACTATACAAAAAAAAATAATCAAATTACAAATTGAAATTCTTGTGTCCCTTGTTTTCAAAAGTAAAAAAAGTTACAAATCAAAATTTTTCATAACACAAGCAAGAAAAATACTTGTGTTATCTTCCATATTCCACGTCTAAGTTACACGAGAATAATTTTCTAATTAGTATCAAGAAAACACATGAAAACAAAAAATAATATACAAATTAAAAATAAAAAATAGAAAGAAAATCAAATACTATATTTAAGTTTTTGAGTTATCTTTGGCTTAAAATTAAAATCCTTAATTCCTCTATAATATTCAAAGATATTAATTTCTAAGACATATATGTTAATTGGTTTGATTAATTGTGTTTTTTAAGAATCGATATCTGGAACCAAAATCACTTTTGTAAATTCAATTCAGTTGAATTATATATGACATGAAACTTGTCGTAGCACAAAATTTGAGTTTTGTAGTGAATTGTCCATTGATACAGTTTCCTTCATATCGTTTAAATGGTTGTTTTTTAGAAGTGTTTTTTTTATAAATATAATAATTATATATGATTAAAAAACGTATTTGGAGTTTTTTTTTAAACGTGTTCCTGAAAAAACAAACACCAAGCAATTGCAACATTACATGGGTCCATCCGCAATCTGTGTGGGCCAGGATCCAAAAACGCCGGCCCACGAAGTTTCCCCCGCTCCGTTCCACGATACCT
The DNA here is from genome assembly GCA_024721245.1 of Mitragyna speciosa. Lineage (NCBI taxonomy): Eukaryota > Viridiplantae > Streptophyta > Magnoliopsida > Gentianales > Rubiaceae > Mitragyna > Mitragyna speciosa. The sequence goes on from CM045558.1 coordinate 452,353, forward strand.
TATTATTCCCCATTCTTTCACCAGCAACAACACCAAACTTCTATGCTACCCAAAATTCCAGAAGCAACAACAGCCCAGTTTTTTTTTTTTTTTTTTTTGTGGGTTCGCGCGGTCCACTCGCTTTCGTCTCCCTCCCAAAAATTCCCCAAACAAAATTCGTTTCCCGGTTCGAAATTTTCCCAGCAATCTCGGAGCCGCCAAAGCTTCCCCAAAAGTCCAGTTTCAAAATTCACTTATTTTTTTCCTTTTCTTTTATTTTTTGTTCTAAGTTCCATAATACTAATCATTTATTCCTTTATACACACTCAAACACACACAGACGATTCTATCTGTAGACAGCTCTATATATTTGATTGGGTCATAACTGCTTTCCAAATTTTCCAAATTTTTTCTTCGTCTGTTCGATTTTCCCAGCAATTATATTCGATTCGCCCGATTATTTCTCTAATAATTCAGGTTGCCCGAAATTAGATTTTCTGCGACAATTTTACTCGAGGAAAATATGTATTTATTTTTTTAATTTAAACGTTATCGATTCAAGTCCCCTGGAGTTTTGATTCCTCCGTTCTTTTTGAATTAGGGTTTCACGGCAAATTGTCGTGAATTTACCGCAAAGAGAAGAGAAGAATCATTTGTGTAAAATCGCAGTAGAGTTTAGCTGAATTTCAAGGTTGCTGATATATTGTTGGATTTTGTTCATAGTTTTTTGGTCGTCGTTTGTTTAGGAATTAGGGTTTTCCGAGTTTTATTTTGGGATAATTGTGTTTTTTCACGGGAGGTGGAGCATGATACAGCGGTCGACGACGATAATCGAAATGCCGAAGCTCAAGCGTTGCAAAATCGAGGAAATCGACTACGACGAAGGCGGCGATAACGATGATGAAGAGTTTTGTCCCGCTGCATATCTGAAGAAGCAGAAAACCGCCGCCGATTGTTTTGATGGTTTTTATGCCGTTCCTATTAATGAATTTGATGTTCATAGCAGTAATCTCACAAATTTGTGGTCAACGAGAGCTTCATTGGATGCCGGCGACTTGGAATCGGTTTCCAAGACTCAGAGGGGCGTGAATAATAATGGTATAATTGAGGAGCTTAAGCCTCCATTGCTCAAGCCTTCTCGAGGGCGTTCGCATGTACTTCCCTCGAAATTTAGTGATTCAGTTGTGCATTCATGGAAGAAAGATAAGTCAGAAGCTGATTATGAATCATGCTTTAGAAAGAATGCTGTGTATAGTAAGAAGATATTAAAACATGAAGGGTCATCTTCAAACGCTAAGATGCATAGGAAATCGAAGTTAGGCAGCGAATATGGCTTCCAATTATATAATAATGTTGAATTAATTCCTCATTCTTTGAACCCTGGGCTAGCGGAAATGGATTACATGGGATGCAAGGATATCGATAGTAGTAGTAGTGGTAAAGTCTATTGCAGTTCATGGAGCTCAGTGACGTCGGTTAGTGAAGGCTGTTCATCACCGTTGGTAGTGCAAAGTAGTAATTTTCCACCAAGGGCTGTGAATGGTTTTACCGCTGGGGACAAACCGGTGAACGGGATGACGAATGGCTTTGCGACTGCTAGGAATAAATTAAAGGAGAAGGATGAAAGGAAGGAGGATTTTTTTAAGCCCGGTGACTTTCTTTTGGGTGATATAGTTTGGGCCAAATGCGGGAAGAAATTTCCTGCGTGGCCTGCCGTTGTGATCGATCCATTGTGGCAAGCACCCGAGGCTGTTTTACGGGCTTGTGTGCCAGGCACAATTTGCGTGATGTTCTATGGGTACTCAAAAAATGGAACTCAGAGGGTAAATTTTGTTTCTCTCACCTCCGCTTCTATTTGTCCTGCACATAAAGTGATTGGGTCATTGTTGTGATTCATGTTGCATTATGGTCATATTAGTAGTGTGGTTCTCTGTAGGATTATGCATGGATTAAAGAGGGAATGATATTTCCCTTTCAAGAGTACATGGAAAGGTGTGTATATTTCTAGTCCCCGTTTAATGTCAACTAAACCATGGAAACTGTGGTTGTGAGTTTTTTACCATTTTCCAGATTTCAGGGGCAGACCAAGTTGTATGGTAGTAAGCCTGTTGATTTTCACATGGCAATAGAGGAGGCAATTTTAGCAGAAAGTGGCTATGTAAACCATGGTTCTGGGATTGAACCTGAAAGCTCTCCCGTGGCAAGTCACAGTGAAATTGAAGAAGCTACGGGCTCTAATCAGGATGAGCTGGGTTATCTTGAACAGGCAAGTATCCTCTAAACAAATATCTCTTCTTAAATTGTAGAAAGTTAATGTAATAATTCAAACGCAAGACACACTGGAATTTTCTACATAAGTCGAGGTATTCTGCCAAATTTCCAACTACAAAGCAGCATGTCCTGATCTTGTTTGCTTGGATTGAACATTTGCAACACAGAGAATAGGCTAATCTCTTTATATTATCTTTTTGTATAGCTTCCAATATATACTTGAAACACAACATGATAATCACGTAGAATATCTCAATGGTGTCTCTGTTTTTATTGTAGGAAAGTTCATATTTTTTAACTTGTGTTCAAATAGAATGAGAAGGATCTGAATTTGCCTCTTGTATACAAAGGAATAATGCAATAGCAACAGAATCATTAGCATCAAAGTAGTCTAATGAAAAGTTCAAGGCTTTATGATAACTTACCATATCTTATTTGATATTGATTTCACAATATACCATAAAGGTTATAATATAGCAAACTTCTTTTATTGTATGCTGGACATTACTCCACATATATTTGCGTGTCTGTTTATTTAGAAAATGTACTACTTTAGAAATTTATATGACAAAGGAATCCTTTTATTACAACCTTAACATTTGGGTATTACAACTATCACTAAATAGGCATGTTTTGAAAGCTTGTCATGTAAAATTTTCAATTACTTGGTTCTATCAACTTATTGGAGATAAGTATCACAGTCTTAGTTCTTCAACTGAAAATAATGGCTGGATGGTGATAATTGGTAGATTATTATTGGTAAAACAAATGATCAATATTGGGTCTATGCTTGTCATTACGCTGATGGTTGCTTCTGTGAATGATGCTGCTGAATGATGTGCAACAACTACTTGATGAAATGTAAAGTTTAAAGTTTTGTTGATTTTTAAAAAACAAATGGACATCAAGGTTAATTGGACCTTTATGGTCTGGTTTTTGGATCACATTTACTACTTGTCACTAACTATTTTGACCATACAACAATTGAGGTTCATGTTAAACTAGAACTTGTAGAGCTCTACACATTTATCTCTAAAAGGAATTTGTTGGATTTCATATTGAACTTCAAGATGACCATCACTTTTTTGCAGGATACAACCGGCAAGAAAAAAGAGGCACAAAAATGTGACAGCTGTGGTTTGACTTTTCCGTTGAGAACAATGAAGAAAATGAAAGATGCTACAACATTTAAATCTCAGTTTTGGTGTGAGCACTGTGTTAAGGTAAAAGAAGATTTGGATTATTTCACCGGCATTATCATTTATCCTTTTCTCTGGATCCCAGTTTTACTTTGGACATGTTATTACAGTTAAGGAAATCAAAACAATATTGTGGCATATGCAAGATAATTTGGCACCACTCAGATGGTGGGAATTGGGTAAGTTTGCCTTGTCTTCAGCTATATGTGTGTGTGTTTGTGTATAAAAAATTCATAGATTAAGAATGATTTCTGATCTCTCTGTTCCTTTTTCCCCCCCATTTTGGTTTAGGTTTGTTGTGATGGTTGTGATGTCTGGGTGCATGCTGAGTGTGCCAGAATTTCGGCTGAGCTTTTCAAGGTTTTCTTTTGGCTGATGCCTGATCTTAAGGTCTAGGTTTTCATTTGGTGCTCACGTTTGGCTATTAGATGCTTACAGTATTCTGTTTTACAGGATTTGGAGAATATTGATTACTTTTGCCCTGAGTGTAAAGCAAAGACTAATCGCGAAGTTTTGGTGACGAAATTGGAATCAAATTTGAGGTACTTGAGCTGTTGCACCTGCAATTATTTTGTGTGCTTTTGGTTGAAAGAGCATTCAGACCATGTTATTTTCCCAACAGGTGTGGAGAAAACATTGGACAAATTACATTACCTGACACGGTAGCTGTTGTTTGCTCTGGCGTTGAAGGGATTTATTATCCAAGTCTTCATCTGTAAGCCCCTAGTTCCAAAAAACCTGGAAATTTGGAAAAAGTCATAATTTTGACCTATCTATGAGATTTTTATATGTCGGCTTTTTTAGCCCAGTAATGCTGGAATGTTTGGGGTGAGTGTGAGGCTGTTTTTTGGTGTTTGTTAATGTGGCCAGAATAAGTGTATATGGTTCATCTGAACAGGTCCTTGTAATTTGTGGTTCATGTTAGAATTATTAAAGCTATCTTATTCTTATATCCTCCACTTGATATAGACTTTGGAAGAGCTTCAGTTACTTTTTGAATGGTTATTATACTTTGAGAATAGCTAATGTATGAATATTAGAGAACATAATAGACAAAATTCAAATAGTAGGTAGAATAAACAGTTTCCTTAAACAATAAGTTGAAATTCAAATATTTAGTAATGGGTATTGGAAGTATTAATATGAGATGGAGAAGAATATTGTTTTTAAAATCTTTTTCTTAGTGGGAAGTATGAACATCTTAAATGTTCATCATTGGAAGATATGCTGATTAAATATTGTAATCATTCACTAGGTCTATTGCGGTGGCTACAAGGCCTCTGATTGATTGGCAAATTATCATTTAGGCATGCTTGATCTGAGATAGATTGTATATTAGACCCTTTGGTACTGATTTATCTTGCGAAAGATTGTGGTGGTCAATTTTTGAATAGAATTTGATGAATAACTTTTTGATAGTCTGAGTACAGAAATCTGGATAACTCTTGACTAATTTGATAAGAAGACAGAAGGCAATAATAACAATCATACATTCTTACCCATTCTTACCTTCTGATGAAAGGATAAAGAGGAAAAGAATGGTAAATGGGAAGAAATCAAAGAGCATGAAATTCTGCTTCCCTAGCTGTTAGGCTAATTTTTATGGAGTTATTTATTCCATTTCACCATGTCACAGAGCTTTACAGTGTCTTTACATGGGATCTAGGCAATGAGAATGCTTTGTGCAAGATTGGTGTGATGGGCCTTTTGGGTTACAAAATCTCTATTGCTTTTTGCAATTTACTCGTTTACTTTTACTCCACATGTTCGTGAGTTTGCTGGCAAAAAGATTAATGTAGACTATCAACTGGCTTAGTTTTGTTGGCTGATGAAGTTTGATATCCTGTTTTGTTCTGATTTTGTATAAATTCTAAGCAATTTTGTTTCTTTTGGTTTTTGCTTTCCTTCAGCGTCCAATGTAAGTGTGGTTCTTGTGGAACAAAGAAGCTAGCTCTTGCTGAATGGGAAAGACACACTGGTTGTAGAGCAAAAAAATGGAAATCCAGTGTCAAAGTGAAGAATACAATGTTGCCGCTGGAGAAATGGGTGCTTATCTATTTCAATGCTCTATGAATGTTTCAGTTTTTCTGAGCACCTTATTTTTCCCCTTTATGCTAAATAATAGATACAGTATTGACTTTACATATTGTTCACTTTAGAACATAAAGACAGCTTATGAGATGTTCGTAAACCAAAAAGTGGGGATTTATAAAGTTATTTTCACAATGGCTATCGAGTAGTTAGTGGTGTAGTTTATGATCCCCTCTGCTGAACAAGTTTATTTACTTTTGGTCAGAAGTTCATAACTATGTTACATGGACTCTTCACTCAACCCCACTGTACCCGTGTAGTGTTGCGTTGTGTTGTGTCGATACAGATATAGGTATGGATTGGCATATATTAACTGAAATTTTCACTTTTTCTAGCCGTTTCCATGTTGGACTCTTCATTCATACCTGTTATTTTCCCGTACCTGAGTCCATGTAACATAGGTTTACAAAGATCTTGACCCAGTAAAACAAAATCTGATTGATGCATATTTCCATTTGGACCATAAGTATGGATCAGCCAGCTTGTTTGATACAGATATAGGTATGGATTGGCATATATTAACTGAAATTTTCACTTTTTCTAGCCGTTTCCATGTTGGACTCTTCATTCATACCTATTATTTTCCCGTACCTGAGTCCATGTAACATAGGTTTACAAAGATCTTGACCCAGTAAAACAAAATCTGATTGATGCATATTTCCATTTGGACCATTCTAAGTATGGATCAGCCAGCTTGTTCCTTAAATGTTGCCATACCTGTTTTCGTTCTGCTGTTTCTTCCTTTCACTGTGTTATTTCCTTACCTTCTTTTCTTTCTTAATTTTTTGAGCCTTTAGTAGGCATGCAGATTCTATGTTGGCAGTCTTCAGCTCTATGTATTTGTTCCACTTATATGTAACTTGTTAGAAGAATGACTATAAAGGAAATAGATTTGGTTAATGGATGAATCAAGAGAGATAGGTAATCTTGGGATAAGGAGTCATGAGATTAATTGTCTTGGATCTGCTGATCTTCTTAAAGTACTTACTTCCTGATTATGGATTTGATACCTTGATAAACTAGTGGTTTAGGGGTTCCCTTAATTTGTCCAGAATTCATTTGTTTGGGGCGTAATAGTCATTTGGCAGCCTAGTCTCTTCCACCATTTTGCCCATGGTTTGGAAATACAATGATCCCATAAGGTAATTTTGTTCTGTCTGTATATGACTACAAGTTTATGCTAGATAACTTGTCCAATGTCAAAAATCAACCAGAAAAGGGAAGATACTTGATGAGGAATCCTGTGATATGTTGTCTCATGAATTAAAGAAGCCTTTAGGCCCAAGTATAACTATAGCATCTATACTTTAGTTTAGGTGTGTTTTACCTAACATGGACAAAGATGGTCTTCACTGTCACATCTCGCATCCAAGTGTAACACATTGCGTATTAGGCTCACCCAATACGCAGGGCTTCAAAAATGATCAAAGCAATTCTAAAACATAAACATCATAAATACTAAAATACTCCAATTATTATAAAATCCTCCATTAATGAAAATTTAACATCCACAAAGTCATCAAACTTTCTTAGCAGAAACAAAATAACACTAAACATGAAATAAACTACTGTTATTGGTTCATAGACCAACTCACTATTGCTCACATAAAATTTGCCTTATTGATGACTAGGCACGTTGCTATTCTATTCCGAACTAACGATATTTGCAAAACAAATAATATAAGTGGGATGAGTAACCATTGTGCTCAGTAAGCAATTTCACCTCTTTCTTACCAGTTTGGGCAGTTACATATATATAAATATACATAATACATGCATTCATTCTGTCACACACTATTCATAATCACACAAAACAATAATACATATTATATATCAAAATTGTGGCATATCAAACAAAACATAATCTGTATATACATAATTATACATAGGTAGGCTCAGATTCATTAATGCAAGAACCAGTCGTTTTAGATATCTAGTCTAACTTTTTCCCAATTAGGGTCATAAGCGTGGACGAGAACTAGTTCTCTTTGGTGTACAAAGAATAATTAGAGCCAAAATATACATGTCATACATTCACACATCACACACATACATATGCATATACATACAAGTAATCCAAGTGCCACGATATATGAAAGAGTTTTCGCATATATTACTTGCCCATTTTGAATTTCATATCACGAAAATATTCATGAAAGGATTACATATACATATACAAAGAATTTTTCAAAACATGAGAAAGGGTAAGAATCACTTACCTTGAAGTCCAAATCCAATCGTACTCACTCAGATAATCTTGATCTCAAAAAAAAGAAACACCACCTAAATACCATCGAAATAATGTATATTTTCACTTACACTTATGTCAAAATATAATAAAATACTAAAAAAATCTGACACTACAATATAGTCCTAAAATTACAAGCTTAAGAGATCGATTCAATATTCCAAAGTTTCATCAAATATAATCCCATAACCTATACATAACCTAACGAAAACCAGATAGTTTAAAATCCCCAAGTCCTTATTTAAACTTTAAGTATTTTTACCAAGCCATATAATAAACTTAAAACTTAGTCTATTCTCACTAATATCTAATTACCCATAACTAAATTAATAAAACCCAAATACTATTTATTTAGTCAACCCGTGATGAAAGTAATTTAGACAATTACTAGAACTAGTACACAAAACAACATAAACCGATACATAATCATCTATATAATTTCTCACTATTACTATTTCAGTTGATGACAATCATATAGTTAGACGAATAATCTTAATATGATAATTGACAAATCTGATCACAGGTCGCAGAAGACCACAGATGCTGATCATTAAACATTAATTTTATGATTGACATCCCTCAATATCAATTCTTAGAATCTAACAATTGATAACTGCCAAACCTGCATTGGAACGAATTGGACGCAATCTGTTGCCGTCCAATTCATCAGCCACAGCACCGGATTTTTTTTTTCCAAAGCAGACAATGGCTACGATCAGTCTTTCCTTATTCCCAAGCAACTGTGACGTGTATTGAAAAAGTCGGGTTCTCTCTCTCCCTCTCCTTGTTCCCATCACTTACTGATGTGATTTTTCTCTGTCTCTCTCTTTGACGGCTAAAGAACAATAGAGCGTAAGAATTATGAAACCCTATTAGTAGTGTTTTATATATTTATATATATGTTTAAATATTACTCCCAGAACTTTGAATATTTGCACAATAAACCCCTTAAAATTGGGGCATGGGTATTTCATTAACTCTTGTCTTGACTGAATTTGCAACCTATTTTTCATTTTTAAAACCTTGTATTTTTGAATAGAAGCTTAGAACTTTTTTGGTTTAAGCTTTATGGGTGTTAATGCTGCAGATTTCAGAATATAATGCACATCCCATTGATCCAGTGAAGTTCGATACGCAGCAGTTGATTGGCTTTTTGCAAGGTAATGTGTTTCTGAAATGCTTTATGTATAATAGGTTTTTCTTCAGTTGGATTTTCTTTGAGGCCAAGACAGTATTGATTTTTCCACATTGTGATCAGAGAATTATGTACCTGTTAATGCAAAGTGGACCTCAGAACGTTGTGCAATTTGTAGATGGGTTGAAGATTGGGAGTACAACAAAATAATTATTTGTAACAGGTTTCTTGATATATGCAGTTTTTGTTTTGACTTTGTTTCTTGATTTATTCCCTCGAAATGAAAATTTCCTTTTCCTCCCTTCAGGTGTCAAATAGCTGTACACCAAGAATGCTATGGAGCAAGAAATCTTCAGGATTTTGCTTCATGGGTTTGTAGAGCATGTGAAAGTCCTGAAATTGAGAGAGAGTGTTGCTTGTGTCCTGTAAAAGGCAAGCTCTTTAACATCTTTTAGTCAACTTTTTAACTTTTTAACTTGCATCAATTAGTGCGATTTATTTGGTCATATAAATGGTGTTTTTGCAGGAGGTGCATTAAAGCCAACTGATATTGAACCCTTGTGGGTTCATGTTACATGTGCGTGGTTTAGGCCAGAAGTTGCTTTTCTAAATGTTGAGAAAATGGAGCCTGCTATTGGACTCCTCAGGATTCCATCAATTTCTTTTCTTAAGGTACAAGCTGATACAAGTAACAGCCAGAGTCATTCTGTTCTATTGTTAATTCAATCACGAATATTTTGCTTGTGCATTTGCATCCATCAGAACTGCCTGAGAGAAAGATTTGGATATTCAAGTCTGTTGTTGGTGATATTATTATCTTTTATTGGTAAAATGTTTTTTTTTGAATTTGATATTCTAGAAATGATAATTTATGAAGTTTTGTCAAAATATACCTTAATCTTGTCTCTTATCTAATCAAGTACGAGTTTTTGTGTTTTAGTTTATGTAGTTTAGTTGCTTGTTTCTTGAGCACCTTTTATCAGTCTGTTAAAACACTTCTCTTTTTACTTGCAGCCATGTGTCATCTGCAAGCAAATTCATGGTTCTTGCGTGCAGTGTTGCAAATGTTCCACACACTTCCATGCTATGTGTGCTTTGCGAGCTGGATACCTGATGGAAGTAAGTTCAGTTTTGTTGCTTCAATCATCTTTACAAGTTGACTGCTGATTGAATCGATCTTTTGTAAATCAGTCCTCTATAGAGCAAGTCTTAACCATTCATCTTTGTGCCTTTAATTTGATGCTATTCCATTTTAGCAGACAAAATGATTCTGTACTCCATTTAAATTATTGCAGTAGAAGAAATGTTTCAGAACAGTATGAACCTATTGTGCAGAGCTCCTGCTAATTGACATTAATAGAAAGCAGAGCTCCTGCTAATTGACTTCATAACTTTATTCTGCTATACTAACGAGTGAACCTTTTGTCTTTACCATCATCATGTCCAGTTTTTATTTTCTATAGACTGGCTCTTTACACTGCATTTTTCCATGTATGCAGTGTACAACCTCGTATCTAATGGATGTGGGGCTGCAGGAGTTTCTGATATTGCTATACAACTGTTGAAGTTATTTGTTTAATTTACTTTGCTCCATCTCATTTTATATTTTAGGACATTCTAGAATATTTTAAAAGTTTCGGACCCTTTAGTTGAAAGGAAAAAATTTTATTTAACAGTTCCAATCTTAATCATTCTTATTTTTTATGCATGACATTCATATGTTAATTATTCTACACATTCTCTCGTACAAAAGTTTGTCTTAACAATTATAATGTTTCATGTTTGAAGTTCTTTTGCTATATGCATGCTTCACATTTGGTTTAGTGAAAGGTGCATTCCTCAGCAGTGGTGTAAAATCAGTCCTTCCACATAAATGTGAATGGGGGAATATTTATTGTTGGCAGTTTGTGTATGCTTCTTTCCATAATCATCAGAAGTAATGTAAGAAAAAGGAGGTTAAAAAGGATTTTTTTGGTTTTTTACCCATTTGTTCTGGTAGTAGAAAACACTTCAAAGAAATAAAGCCAAAAGCTTAATCATGCCATGTATTCTGTACAAGCAACATTGCAGCAAGCAATCATCAATACTAATGCTGATGTGGAACTAAGTTTATATCTTTGCACCAATGTGTGTAGTTAAAACTTCTGATTCTTGTCCTTTTCCTTTTCACTTGTGTCTTGACAAAATGAGAGGGAGAAAAATGGGTGCTTATTTTGGTGTGCCACAAACAGCTTATACCTTTGGCCTTACTCTTCAAATGCAGTTGCATTGCTTGGAGAAGAATGGTGCACAGATAACTAAATGGGTCTCTTTTTGTGCCTTTCATAGGTATGTTAAACTACCTTCTTGTTCTTCTGAGCCTCTAATATTGACTTGTATGTCCAATTAAAAGGTATATTTGATGGTTCACAATTCCTATTTTCTTCAAATCTTGCCTTTGTCTGGGTTTGGCAATATAATCATTTGCTGTTGCCTGGCTTTTGATGCCTAGTTTTTTCCAGTGCCCCAAATGCAGATAATGTTTTGGTGATGAGGACTCCCGATGGGGTTTTCTCCACAAGAAGTGTCCTCCACAGTCAAAATCAAGAGCTATGGTTGAGAGGTTCAAGGTTTGTATCATCTAAAAATGCTGAAAACTCAGATACCTCTGTTGAGGATAATGAGATTGAGCCACTCTCTGCTGCAAGATGCCGTGTTTTCACAAGATCAAGCAAAAAGGTAAGTTGCTTGTGCATTGTTGCCTTGCACATCCTTCAGTTCCGGTGCCTTCCCACTTTTATCCAGTCTCATCTTTTGATGTCCTTTATGTGTCTGCCAGAGGACTCTGCCAGAGCCAGTCTTTCACCGACTGATGGGACCACTTCATCACTCGTTAGATGTGATAGATTACCTAAGCTGTCAAAGAGTAATATATTCTTTAAATTATCTTCTATGAAGGTGTTTTTTTTTTTTTTTTTTTTCAGAATATCTGTTTTTGATTATCTAGCCGGTTTTGATGTAAGGTAACATGTTCCTTTCTGCAGGAAGTTCAAGATATCAAAACTTTTTCAACATTTAAAGAGAGATTGGAACATTTACAGGCAAATTTTTTCTTCATGGGCTTATGGTTGTACATGTGTGTGTCTGTGAAAAAGCAAAGCCTGATGCACAAGGCCCCTAGGGTCCACAATGGGCTGGATTTATGCGATTAATGTGTTAAAACTTGCCTTTTGCCATTTATACATTATTTTCTGTGTTTTATAATGGGTTCCTTTTCTAATTGTTTCAATTTTCATGCTGCAGAAGACGGAAAATTATCGTGTCTGTTTTGGTAAATCTGGCATACATGGATGGGGCCTCTTTGCACGGCAAAACATTCAAGAAGGCGAAATGGTACTTCACTGTCATTCTCTCGTTCATTTCCATGTAATTTCAGTTTTTTCCTACAGTGCTAATATGACATATTAGAATTAGACCGACTAGATATTTCATCACGTTAGTTGTTTTCTTATCCTCCTTTCGATTAAAGTAATGCAATACTGACCATGGCTGCTATTCCAGGTTATTGAGTATCGTGGTGAACAGGTAAGGCGTAGTGTTGCAGACCTTAGGGAGGCATGGTACCGGAAGGATGGCAAAGATTGTTATGTGAGTTGTTGTCTTTTGACCTTTTTCTGTAGTCATGCATCTTTGGAAAGCATGAATATTTTAATGTCAAAACTGAATTGGATACTTGTACCCGGTTTTGGATAGTTTTAGATGTCTGTGATTTACATTGTAGTGACTTCAAGCCATCAAAGGTTACTTTTAGATAAACCTATTGTTAAACAATTCTTCTGCAAATTATAATATCTCTTAATTACCTAGCATCTCATACTTGACTTTTTGGTATTCAGCCAGATTTCTGTTGCTTGGCTACTCTTCTCTAATTCGTTTTTCTTTTCCACGTTGATGCTAAGTGTCATATGAATATCTTATGACACTATTCTTTTGCATTTTATTGATTAATTCTTTTTATTGGAATAAGAGGCGTCATATCAATTTTAGTAAATTCATTTTATTAAGGATTCCTTATGCCTTTTTATATTCTGATTGAATTGCGATGCAGCTTTTTAAGATCAGTGAGGAAATAGTGATTGATGCAACCATTAAGGGAAATATTGCACGCCTGATCAATCATTCTGTAAGTTCTCCTCGATTTATGCTAGTGCATTCAGAAACATCCATGACGTGTAGAGGTGTTATTCGAGCCGAATCGAGCCGAGTATTTGGTGTTCAAATTCGAGCTCGTTTAATAAACGAACAGGTTCGGCTCAGCTCGTTTATTAAATGAGCCAAATTTTTTGTTCAAGCTCGGCTCGTAAAAAAAACAAGAAGCTCGAGCTCAAACTCGAGCTTGGCTCAATTAACACTAAAGAGTCGAGCTCAAACAAGTTCGAATGAGCTCGGTTCGTTTAACATCAACAAACTGAGTTCAAACGAGCTCGTATGAGCTCGGTTCGTTTAATACCAACAAACCGAGCTCGAATGAGCTCGACTCGTTTAACACAAATAATTGAAAAGAGCGTTCGCAAACACAAACAATCTCATTTAGTCAATTAAGGTATAGAGAATAGTAGTGAAAAAACATTATTGCCCCTTGTTCGCGAACACAAACGAGCGTTCGCAAACAAGGCTCGTGTTCGCTCATTTAATAAACAAGCTCAATTTCTTATTCGAGCTCGGCTCGTTTAACTATATGAACGAGCCGAACTCGAGCTTTCACGAGCCGAACTGAGTTGTGTTCGCGAACAGCTCGGTTCGAATAATAGCTCTAATGACGTGTACATCATTGTTTAGTCCATACTTAATAAACTTAATAGATGACGATCTTTATTTTTCCTTGTTAAACTAATCTATTGGTTTTATAAACATAACACCATCTGCCAAAGGGGGAAATATGAATATGTCTGAGAATTTCCAGTTAACTACTCTTTTTTTTTTTTTTTAGTGGAAAATCTGGTTGACCTACCATTTTAAATAGCGTTTTTTCCATCTGTCGATGAAGTTTGGTAGTCGGCAAAGATATTTCTGAATTCTTTTGCATAGAGTTGTGATCATATGAATAGTTCTGAATTCTAGTCAGTTTTGTTTTGTTATGCTTCATTGCATGTTATGTGTGTCCGACATATTTACTGTTGGATTGGCTTCCACTCTATTTTCATGTATTGTTGTTCTGATTCCAGTACTGACACCTAAAGCATTTTTTTGTATCTTTCAGTGTATGCCAAACTGCTATGCGAGAATTATGAGTGCTGGCGAAGAAGAGAGCCGAATAGTTCTCATAGCCAAAACCAATGTTCCTGCTGGTAAAGAGCTAACGTATGGCCTCTTCTCTTGCTTTCCTATTTGTGTTCATGTTTATGCGAGCATTTGCGTGTGTTTGATTGCATGGACTTATACTCATATTCTGATTCTCAGCTTTTAACTATTAACATACTAATTTCAATTCTAACTTGAGCAACTGCCTGCCTTGATATTTGCCCAACAGATATGACTATTTGTTTGATCCTGATGATCATGATGAACTTAAGGTGCCGTGCCTGTGTAGAGCTCCAAATTGCCGGAGATATATCAACTAGTAAAGAATGTACAGAAATATTTCTGCACCATGCATCTCTGAGCCTTCATCAAAATCATATTTTTGAAAATTTGATAACCGCTCATTGCTTGTAATCTTCCTAATTGTAATTTGTGCTTAACAAAACCAGCTATTGACTGGCATTTTTGAATTGTAATTAAATTCTCAATTGTTATTAGTTAATTTTCTGAAAATCTTTAACGAATTTCGGTGATATAACTAGCTTTTCCTTATATTGTTGTACTTTTTATAATTACATGATACTTGATGAAGTATCGGATACCGTAATTAACATCTAGATATCTGATGAAGTGTCAATAATTGTTGCATAAATAACAACTAACCGTGCCCGTCTCCTTCTGAGAGTAGAATTAAAACTCTTCAATTTTTTCCCTTTTTACAACACTCATGATGCTTAAATCGATTTTTTCTATCGTGCCACTGCCTCATTATAATACAGGAAAAGAGTTTATTGTTTTCCTTTTTCTTTTCTTTTCATGATACTTAAACTGATTTTCTATCATGCAACATTGATAAGCAAAAAAAGAAAAGGAAATAAAAGGGTCAAAATAAAATTGACAAAAAAAGTGGTGCAACTAATCATGCGAGTAACAGTAAACAATAGGTTTCCAAGGAAATATAAAAGTCTGCATGGATGTATCTTAAAAAGAAGAAGAAGATCCTCCATAGATTCAAATTATTAAAGAGAATAACAAGATGTATCGTACTAAACAAGTGTCCCTAACTCCAAGGTTTTGTGATCAATGACTGGCATTGCTGGAGTCGATGGTGCTTCGCTCGCTGATATACACAGCAAAACACAAAAGACGATCTCGTCTATAGGACCAGATATCTATCACATCACCTTGCTTGAGCTGATTTGCTTTAACAAGCTTCATCCACCCTTTGTTCAGAACCAACTTTTTCAAGCTTGGCCACCACCTGAAATCCATGTCGAAATAGCATTGTCTGCTATCCATCACCTGGACCTTAAGGCTCTTATTCTCATGCAGTATCAAGAATCTCTCCTCATCAGTCAATACCTGCAAGATTGTCGTGCAAGTAGGAATGAGAAACCTGCTTTGAGCAGGATTAACGTCAGACGCTTCCAATCTTTTCTTGACTATAAAACATGGTCCCAGAAGAGCCTCTGGCTCGTGTTGAATAGGTATCACCGCTCGGCTGCTGGAAGGTTCTTGTTCTTGATTCGTCAGAGCCGGAGGATCATTCTCGATCGTATTATTATCATTATTGACGCTGGAATCCGGGCAGTCAATGGCCGTTCCAAACAGCATAAAGATCTTTCTTCTCTCCATCTTCATTCACTTGATGTTGTTACAGAGCAAGAAAAAGTAATAATGGGAATCCGCTGAACGAATGGGAAAGAGTAATGACGCTTGTCATAAGAAGATGGATGAATGCGTCGTGGGCTCTCTCTCTGTATATATAGAAGACCCAAGGGAAGAGTTTCTTTTAATCATAAAGGAAATCAACTTTCCGTAATTTAACTTCTCAAAAGCGGTGTTCTTGCAGCGTTAGGAAACAGTTCAAGAGCTCTTCTCCTACTTATGGGATTCGGATGCTTCTTTGTTTCCTTAGTTAATACTAATGGTAAACTTTTTGAAGTTTATCCTGACATACAACCGTCGCGGCCTTATCACTACTAGCTTTGTGGCTTCAGGGTTCATTCAACAAAAAAGAATTGGCAACTAGTTTTGTTGCTTCAGGTTCATTTAACAAACTTCCTTTTGTTAAGTACCATTTATTAGTTGAGACTTAGAAATTTGTTTCAAGGCTTATAGTCACCATGAATATACACTGTAACATTTATCGTTAAAAGAATGACTCTCGTCCCTTGAGTCCCATGTTCATTCTTTAAGTCAGCAATTGGATTTTGGAATGGATTGTAGAATTAGTTTAGGTTTTCCTTTCCCTCATTTACCCTGTAGGTCTTGTGCCGAAATATTTCAAAAAAAAGAATGACCCTCTACCATTTTTGAAATTATTTTTTAATTTCTTTGAAAGTAAAAGATAGACACATCTACATTTATGTCATGACACATAGCTTTTTGTAATAGTATAAGAATTTTTTTATTGTGTAAATTGTGATGTACTATAAGAGTTATCAATTACGCTTTGTTAATTGCAGCTTTAATAAGTCTAGATTTGACTTATTTGAAATTTTACTTATTTAGCGTAAAAAAAAAGAAATTTTACTTATTGGAGTCCAAACTCTACCAACAAAAATTACAAATATTAATCACGATTTCCTCTCACTTAATACACTCGAGTTAACTCAAATAGACTTATCCTTTTTTTATTTCTTTTTTAGCCTAGAATTCTTATTTTTTTTCACTAAGCAAGCAAATTATCATGATTTTATATTATATCATTGTGTAATGTTGTGTTTCATGCTATTATCTTTTTTTTTTATTATCATCAAACTTATACTATTATCTATTAAAAATCACAAATAATATACATTGTTCAAATGAAAAAAATGAAAAACAACAAGAAAAATAAATTATATGGCAAAATAAAGTAGAAATATTTACATTCCCACATTTATTTTCTTTAAATTTTAATTGAAATTTCACAATAATATTCATCTTAGTGAAAGGGAAAAAAATGAAAAAAAAAAAAAACCTTTCAGCTTTTTTCTTTTATTACAAATTACATTTTTACAACCCGGGTCCATTGAAGCTTCCATTGCAGCAGCCACCGTTTAATCGAAGCCAACTCAGTTCAACAGCTCAGCTATTTGAATCCTAACTAATGTTCGCGCGCCTATAAATAGCTCTGATTTATTCACTCACTTTCATTTGTTCCATTGCCCAAAAATTCATGATTTCAAGCTATCAAAAATGGGGAAGCGAATTCGAAGGACCAAATCCATCTGCTGCTGCGTCTCTCCTCGATCTACTTATCTCACTCCTCACTCCACCTTCTCCTGGTTCTTCTCTTTCTCTCTCTCTCTCTCGTTTTATCTGCCGATCAAATTTAATTGTTATTATTATTATTCTATAATTTCTGCAATAATCATAAGCTTGTAGTGATTCGTTATGCGTTTTAGTTAAAATTTCAATTTAACAAAAGCATGTAAAGTTAGTTAATTCTCTGTCGGTTTCTCTGTCATTGAATTTTAATGTGCTAGCGATGCATAAGAAACTGATAAAATTGATTTATCGGATTAATTACTGAGTGTTTCGTCAGTTCATAGTAATTTGATTTGATTTTTTAGTTAAATTTTTGTTTTAAAAATAAAATTAATGATTAGTTTTTTATCTGAGATTGTAATTAGCGAAAATTAGTTAATTCTGTTTCTGTTTCTATGTAATTTAAAATTTAAACGTGCTTGTGATGGATAAAATACTGGTGAAATTTCAATTTCAGTGCTTTTGCAAGGCGCGATATGGATTTTTGTTACCTAACTTCAGGTTGCTCTGGTTTCTGATTCTGTTTATCATATTTGAAGATGATGCATTAATATGAATGATTTAAGCAAAGCAGAAGTTGATAATCAAATCTGAATTCCACGTTATTTTGTAATTTTAGAAGACTGAATTTGGACAGAATAAATATAGTTAACCTCTGAATTCGAAATATATGCAGCCTTTTTACATTCTCTGCTGAAAATGACGCAATTACGATTTTATGAACAAGTAGATACCTTAATACTCTAGTTGGCTTGGTCTTGATGAATTTGGAGAAATAGATTAGCTTAAGGTTTTTGATACATTGTTTATTTGATTTAAAAGGTTTGAAGAGGATGCTTGGACTGAGATTGCCAAATTCTTAGATGGAAAATCTGTGTTGATGCTTGCGCTGACATGCCGGTGGTTCTATCGTGTCCTAATGCATGACAGCATATGGAAGTATGCTTGCTTGCGTGATCTCCAGGTTCCTGATCCTCGACAAGTGGGATTCAAATGGACCAAACTATATGCCACAGCATTTGGTAAATATAGCTCCTCTGAGTCTTGTGATTGTGTTCCCAATAGACGTTGGTCATCCAAGAAAATTTTTCTGAAGTTTGTTATTTGATTAAATTAATAAATTAATTCATTGCAGATGGAAGTCATTCTTACATGTTTCGCCAGCAAGAGAAGCATATAGGTAGCTGTTATTTCTCCTTAATTTCTCCATGTTGGCTGTGAGAGTAACATAAACTGTCACTCATAATATTTCTGCGGCTTTTTGTTGTTTTTATGGCTGCCATATATAAGATTTAACACATGCACTCAAGCCATTGATGGATGTAAAGGGCGAGCATATCCAGACCATTTCTCTTTATTTTTTTCTGTATTCAGCCACATTTGTGCTGTTTGGTTCCATCATAGGTTCTTACTTCTGTTTGACAGAATTAACCATAACTTACAAACAGGAAGCCGCTGATATCAATAAGTTATTTTTTCTTGTAAGAATAGATTATCTCTTTTGAGAAACCATATGCTGTATGCTGTACCAAAAGTTATCTCAGAACATAAATTTGATTCCTGCAGCTTCAGAAATATATCAGCAAGTACATTTATTCGATTTATTTCTTTGAATGGAATATTCAGATTGGATGCGAATTGGATCATTTTCCTTTGACTCATCCATTGCACTCCTGACGGAGAATCTAAGTGCTTCGCCTAAAATTCCAAAAGAAGAGACATTAGAGAAAATGTTGCAGCTGAATGGCTGTGGTGTGTTGAAGGATATCAAACCTGGGATCTGGTTGGCAGGTACTTAAAAATGTCTCTGTGTTGCAGTCAAAACAGTTGACATACTTTGGTGAATTGGAATCAGAATTAAATTTCTAATTGTTCTATCTGGGCAATGTACCAGATTTACAGCTTGTCCGTTGTCCTGTATGCGATCTGAATACGTGTGATGGTAAGCCAAATAAGTGCATTATATTTGTAATTTTTAAGCAACAAAACTTCAGTATTTGTCTCTTTTAGTACTGTTAACTTCTGCATCACATCTTATTGTGTGGTATAGTCAATCAACCATTCATGGAAAATTGGCATAAAGCAAGGGAGAAAAAAAAATGCTATTTTCTTGGAATTTGTAGAAGACTATTTAACAAGACTCATTGTGGCAGACGGAAGTACATTCCTTCTAGATATTTCTGTTTTATCTTCAAATTCTGAAACTTCACCAAATGATAACATATGGAGAGAAATATTTTTTGCTTCTTCTTTCACTACTTAGACTATCTTTACAATATGAATGACCGAGATGTTAGGTTGCGTCTGGGTGTCAACCGGTACAATTTGTGAAAGTTGAGGCAATATATGCCATAAAAAAATCCACAACATAATATTGTACTTTTGTGCAGGAACAATGCAGATATTGGATGCAAGGCACATTGAGCTGTTCCTGAATGAGGGATACCTGGGGGGGAAATGGGATTATGAGTTGCTAGGATCTCATGAGATCAAGAAGCATGCTGCTGGAGCCTCTGGTGGAATTTTTGACATCAAGCATTTGAAGGATCAGTCTACTGCAGGTAACTGCAATTTTTTTTATTCTTTAACCTACCAGTATTACTACCAAACTATTTATATGCTGAAATAGATTTTATCTTTAAAAAATGCAAGTATTTTATAGATTTTGTGAAACAAATTATTTACCAGGAATGGGGAGTATTGCCTTTTAGATTGACTTTGTCTGATCCTTCTTTTTTTCTCCTTTGTTTATCTTTTTGCTCTGGTATGTGTGAAACCTCAGAAGTCTTTGATCTCAAGTCATGGGTGGGGAAACCAAATGACTGGCAACCAAAAGCCATGATAACTTTTCATGCTGTAGCCGTGAACACCAATTTGCAACAGAATGAAGGTAAAACTCCAGGGTAATTCGATTATTACTGCTCAGAAGAGTTATGATCATTTCATTTTACCCATTAAAGTTTGAATTCGCTTTGCTGCCTGAATTTTAGTACTCCACCAGTACTCCATGTTAATTTAGGTTAACAGTCAAGGAAAACTAATTCTGTCTTTTCTTTTTCCGTTGTTTATCTACGCATTTGTGTTTGGACGGCAGGTCTTCATGTAAAATATCATGCAATGAGAGCTGGAAGAGGTGGTAAAATTGTTTCGATCAGAATAACTCAGCAACTGCTCTGATCCTTCTCAGATCTGACAAGCTTATCAATCTCCCACTGCCTCTCTGCCACCAATACATTCATCTAATTTCAGATCTCTCTCTCTCTCTCTCACACACACACACACTAAGAATTTCTAAACAATTGATGCAGTTAAATTCACTTTATAGAGTCCACTATTTCATGTGCGTACTACCTTACAAAAAGTTGTACATAGATATTCTGTCCACTTAATCACTTATGCTCTGGTAATAACTGATTGGCACCATTTTTTTCACAAAAAGATGTTGGATGTTTGTCATATAAACATTGTAAATGAGTGAGCCAGCATGTATTCAAGCTGAGCAGCAGCTTCATGAACATTGTAAAGAGTTTTCCCCTTTTGTAATCTGAAAATGTTTGAACATAAAATTGCGGGGAATATTCGATTGAAGCTTTTTAGATAACATTAAAGGCTAGCATATTTTAAACTGTAGAAGCATTTAATTGCCCTTTTCTGCTGTTGCATGTCAAGTGTGTCCAAACTTCAAACAGGTTTTATTGCCTGTAGCTATAATTAAAGTAAATGGCTTTCTTCTGAATTGATATATTCCAAATTGTCAACTACAGCATCTTACCATAAAGGTTTGACTTTGGAAAGTGCATGAATGATGTAATCCTCAGCATAAAAGAAAGTGCTTATATTTCTAAAATCCTGCCTCTGATAAATTATTCGAGCATATGGACATTCCAAGAGTCAAAGTTGATTCTTCTCCCGCACTTCTCTGTCATTTTTGCAAGAAATGATTGCCCAGCTTGTGAATGTGGCAACAGAAGCTTCACCATAAGGTTTTCTTTCAAACTAGGACAGCCACCTCAAAACTATAGCTTTCATCTGAGAAAACTATACAGCATCTTACCACAATGCTATTGAAAGACACGTCAAACTGTAGACTTAGTTTGACAAATTGGTTCCTAAGATAGTCCAAGAAAATTGCTGCTATGGTGGCTTAAATTTCTACCCATGCTTGACCCCTAGACTTTCACTAGTAGCTGCTACTACGGTGTCATTATTAGGCAACCAACTATTACCAACTTAACTGCTACAAACAAACAGACACTTACAAAAACACACCACACGCACTGGAGACTAGCAAACGAACCACAATCTGAAGTCTTCGATCAATTCTAGAGCTAAATATAAAGAAACTGAAGTTTTTTTCTTCAATTATTTTGATGGCTTTGCTGTCCTGCGTCACTTTGATCTCAAGTCATGGATAAGGAATTCAAAAGACAGGCAAGCAAAAACAATGATAACTTGTCATGCATTAGCTGTGAATACAAATTTACAGCAGAATGAAAGTAAAACCAAGTAGTTTCTGAATATTGAAACCTATCAGATGGATTGATGATTGTAGGAATTTTTAATTGTTACAGAATGGTCAGCTTATTTTCAGCTTTAAAATGTTACATCCACTTTTGTTACCTGACTTATGATATTTACCCTTTCTAAAGATGCCGGTACCTAACTATCGAGTTAGTCATTTGTGCTCTTTTAATAACTAGTAGACCTGTTCTTTTGTATGAAAAAATTGGATTTTGTTCTTGCAAACATTGTCAGTAGAATGTGCATCTATCTGAGCAGGGACAATGCAACAATGTGCATGGACATTGTAAACTACTTTTCTTATTGGAAATGTTTAATTTTAAATTCAGTGCATCTTCCTTTAAGCTTCTTTCATTGGATTTAAGGCTGTCATGGAATAAAAATAAGAAACCTTGAATGCTTCTACCTGCTGTTGCCTGTGAACTCCGAACAGAATATATTGGTATTTGCTCTTTTCTGTGGTTAAATTATGTGGCCTTCTTTTGACTTTCATTCAAATTGCCGTTGGAAGGGCCCACAGCATCTTACCACAACATCTTGACTTTAGAACGTATATTTTATTGATATAATCCTCGGTCTAAACAGTGCTTATATATCCAAAGTCCTGCTTCTGGTAAAATCTTCTAGCATATGGATATTCTGAAAGTCCTCTGGGCTCTTTTTCCCTTGTTCTTGGTCAGTTGTGCAAGAAATGATTGCCCAGCATCTTACTGTGGGTACAATAGCTGCAGCATAAGGTTTCCTTTCAGAGTAGGACAGCAACCTCAAAACTGTGGCTATCCGGGATTTGATCTGTGGCGCAATAAACAAGGTAGGACAATCCTTAGTCTTCCATATTCTGGAGATTTTTTTGTGCGTTATATTAACTATCTTACGCAAGAAATACAACTCTATGATCCAAATAATTGCCTTCCAAGCCGGCTTTTGAACCTAAATCTGTCCTCTTCTCCTTTTAAGGCTACTTATTCTCAAAATTACACCTTTCTTAGTTGTTCTCCAGACCTCGTTAGGTCCAAGTTCACCACCATTGATTGCCTTGGTAACTCTACGAACTCCATATTAGCTACAGATTCTTTGACTCTTGCCAGAGCAATGAACACGTGTGCCATACTTGTCACTTTGCCAATTCCAATTTCATGGCCGCGTGAAAATGAGAATGGCTTCTCAGCTAAACTAAATGCTGATCTTGTGTTGTCATGGGATCTTCCAAGCTGTGAAGATTGTGAAGCAAATGGCGGTATCTGTGGTTTTGCCAACAGTACAACCAGAGAAATTTCATGCTTTGAAGATCCTGAAGCAGGTAAAGATCTTTAATCTTCAATTTCAAGTTGGCTTACTAGTTACCATTCCATGTGCCGTCAATCACAATCTCATTTAATATCATGTAAGTTTGCAAAGGAGTTGCATAAAGCCTGAAGGACATTCTGACTTTCTGATTGGGTTAATGTAATCTTGGTCGGGACGGGGCTGTAGAAGTTAACTCTAGATATTGACCAATATTTTTTAATTTGTTCGTGGTTTAAGGTGGTGAAGGTCAAACTCAAACTTGTTATGGTTCTTGCTCTGATCATATTGGCCAACTTAATTTTTTCTATGAGGAAGGCAAGATAAAGCTCAATAGACAAAGGAACAATAGTAATTTATGGTAGTAGGATTTCGTCTACTTGTCTCTGTCAAAAAATATTGAAGTTTTTAATTGTAGCCATTAATATAGATGCATTTGACATTTTAAAACTTGGATGTAGAATATGTCAATAGGTGTGAGTTATCTCTATGATGATGATGTATCATATCGTTAAAAAATAACAACTTGGGATTTGGGACCATTCCTACTTCTGTGTTCAGAAAAAGTGAATGAGGAAGATGGCGGGCGGTCTTAATTGAATGAAAAATTCTTGTATCATACATCATTATGACCATGTGACAGGGATTGGCCTGATTAGGTCAAATCTGTTCTTTGGTCATTGCAATACTACTTTATTTCAAAGAAATGACATGAATAATAATCCATTACTAACTTAATATAACAGTGTATAAACCGTGAATTTGATACACAGGAGGTTCAAGGGGCATACATATCTTCAGAATTATTGCACTGTCTTTTGTAATACCAGCCATGATTTGTTCAATGGGTATATCTTGTTACATATGCATGTCGAACAGGAGAGCCCGCAGACTTCGAAACACAGCTCAAGATTCTGCCACGGCTACCATAGCACCGCAACCCACCACAGTGGTGGCAGGTCTTGACGATTCCACAATTGAAACCTATGAAAAAGTAGTTCTTGGCGAAAGCCGACGTCTTCCAGGGTTTCACGATGTTACTTGCCCTATATGTCTAACTGATTATCGTCCTAAAGACACAATCAGGTGCATGCCTGATTG
This sequence comes from Mitragyna speciosa, assembly GCA_024721245.1. Classification (NCBI taxonomy): domain Eukaryota; kingdom Viridiplantae; phylum Streptophyta; class Magnoliopsida; order Gentianales; family Rubiaceae; genus Mitragyna; species Mitragyna speciosa. The sequence continues at coordinate 476,717 of CM045558.1, forward strand.
TCGGCATTGTTTCCATGTTGACTGCATCGATGAATGGTTGCGGCTGAATGGCTCATGTCCAATTTGCAGAAATTCACCTAGCCCTGCTACTCTTGATTCGGGACAAGCTGCTACAACTACATGACTTGATTTAGCCGTTGAGATGAATTCTTTTCTCTCTCCTAGCTCTGGCATTACATTTAATTTCTTTTTTCAGGGGTTGCGCATACCTAGTAAACATAATATTCGATTCTTTTTCTACCCAATAGACATAATATTGGTCGAAAAACTTGACCTTTAAAACCTCCATTACAGTGTACATAATGAACTTTTTAGTGTCAATTTTCTCAAGTGTTCAGAAGCAAACCATTATAAACATTTTAGTCCGACTGTTTTCTCTACAGTTCAGAAACAACTCACTGATCATTGACATCTGCTACTCTTTGTTAGACTGTTGTTGAGTTGTCAATCAATGTGCCATTTATTGCAATTTGCTAACAAATCCTACACGCAGTCGCTACTCGCTAAAACCTAAAATTCTGCAGATTTACTCTTGAGGTGCTCAAATCAAGAAGAAGTTTTGTGTCAAAAAGCAAAACGATCTGCTATACCTCCTATTTGTGTAAAATAAGAGTGCTTGACAGGTAGCAGCAATTTATCAGCATACAACTTGGCCATTTTAGCCAATTTGTTGTCAGATTAGCAAATTTACATTATCAGAACTGGTAAAGATGCAAGTAATTTAATTTGTTTGACATTCCATTTGTGAACCACTGACCACAAGCATCAAATGTCAAGTAGCTCCCCAGTTCAAATGATGCCATTGGCTCAAGTAGGCTAGGGGAGGAACGGCAGATTACTATAGTATGCAATAATTTCCTGATGGAACTTTGACACAAGTCTGCATTAAATCTATACTGTCTTTATTCTTGATGAGTTGTACAGCTTAATCTCAGAAAGTGAATGGTCAACGCTCCACCAAAACTAGTCTTTTTGTTAGTATCCGACAAAGAAGGCTCACAATATTGGAATATTTGTCAATTTGGTCCCTTACATTTTCACAAAAATTTTTTTTTAGACTCTTATATTCAAAATCAGCCAAAATAGTCTCTCAAAGATAAAAATGTATCCCAATTAGTCCCATAGCTCATTTTTGCTTAATTTTCCAACAAACTCAAGGCAATAATAGAAACACACATGTTTCTCCCTCTTAAAAAAGTGCAATTTGCCAAATTTTCCCATTCTTATCCAATCAAAAACCCTAATTTGAAATTGAAGTTTTTTTTTTTTTTTTTTGTCAAACCAGTCACTTTTTCATTTATATCAAAAGTTTAGCTACACTTTGAGCTATACATCAATTCTGGACACTGCCAGAAGGTCATTTTGTGCGATCTTCTTGACCCACACAGGGAAGGGATTCTTCCACCTGATTTCTTTACAAAGTTTTGTGGCAAATCTAGCCAGCTCATGACAACAAGTATTGATCTCTCTTCTAACAAAAGCAAAATTACAGCACCAAAAGGATTATTTTAACCATCTAATATCCTGCACAAAAATACTAACTTCGGAGAGATCAGTTTCATCAGCATTTAGCATATCAACCAGGACTTTACAGTCAGAAAGAATCAAAATAGAAGCCCAATTTGCCTCTATAGCTTTCAACAACGCTGTCCTGATAGCCATTGCTTCCAGCAGCACCGCTTCTCCTTTTTCTGTTGAAGGAATTGCCCAGGTCTCAACCAGATCTCCATTGTGATTCCTTACCGTGATGCCAAAACCATTATTCTTCTTCTTTTGATCCGCAGCAGCATCAACCTGAATGGTGACATCATGTTGTCTTTGAATCTCTCTCAGATTGTAGCTGTCCTTTGAATCATGTCCTTTAAACAGTTGGGAATCATGATGGGTATTTTGTCCTACCTCCTTGAATTCCCTCCAGTCTTTAACAGCCAACTTGCTAATCATGTACCCTTCTTGTTTTACTTCATTGAAATTCCAGTTGTTCCTTGCCTTCCAAATGTACCATAGAAGATTAGCCGTGGCAGCTATATGTTCCATGCCCTCAGTTCTCTGTCGAGCTTGTTGCAGTCCTTCCCACCAGTGCCAAAAACTTCCTCTAAGCTGTTCTAATCCATCCCATCTTATTGGGAAAGTTTCCCATGACATGGTGTTTGCTGGACAGAAAAAGAACATATGCTCTAGAGTTTCGAATCCTTCTCCACATCTTTTGCAAAGAGGAATTTCCTTTTCCTGTTCTTTTGTAGATGTTTTCATGAGTTGGTAGGATGTCCTGCAAGCATTTCCATACAAAGTGCTTCACTTTATGCTTTATATTGAGATCCCATAACTGACTCCACAATTTTGAACCTTTTTTGTTCTTACTTGAGCCTGTCTCCTCAAAATAGTTGCCATTCCTTTCCATCTGTTCCTTTGCTTTCACGTACCCAGATTTCGTGGTGTATCTTCCATGTTTTGTGTGAGCCCAAAACAACCTATCTTTTCTCTGGTACAGACTGAGGGGGGTAGCTAGGATTTCCTTCGCATCCTCTAAAGAAAATGTCGAACTTATTAGATCAGCATTCCACTTTTTTCTGTGCATCAATTCAGCCACCCATTCTAGAACACATTCCGCAGGTTTTGGAGTAGAAATCTTACCTGTCTTTGTGTTTCGAATCCATTTGTCCCTCCATATGTTGATTGACTTTCCATCTCCAACTTGTTTCCTTAAACCACTATCCAATAAACCAATGGAGCTGTGTAAACTTCTCCAAATCCATGAAGAACCCATTTTGCACTTTGCTTCGAAAATTGAGGAGTTCGGAAAATATCTTCCTTTTACCACCTTACTAACTAACAAGTTTGGCATTGTAAACATTCTCCAAACTTGTTTAGCTAGTAAGGCGATATTAAAGCAGTTGAAGTCTCGATAACCCAAACCCCCTTTCCCTTTAACATCAGCCATGTCCTTCCAGCTCTTCCAGTGTATCTTGTTTTTCCTTTTCCCCATCCCCCCACCAAAATTTCGCCATCATGGAGTTTAAATCCTTACACAGCTTTACAGGGAGTTTAAAAACTGACATAGCATAATTGGGTAAAGCCAAAGCAACCGATTTCATAAGTACCTCTTTGCCTGCTGGGCTGAGCATTTTCTTCTTCCAGTTTGACAGTTTTTTTTCCATCCTTTCCTTTATGAAATTCAGAGTACTATTTCGGGATCTCCCAATTACTAAAGGTAAGCTCAAGTATTTACTCTGCTGTACCATCGGCATGTTTCCCAACAGATTGGACACTTCTTCTGCCATTCCTTTCTCCAATGTTCTTACTGAAAAATATCGAGGATTTTTCCACATTGATCTCCTGTCCAGAAGCTTTTCCGTAGCATTGAAGGATCTGCATAATTTCTTTTGCTTCCCCTGTAGCAGCTTTACAAAACAAAAGTGCATCATCAGCAAAAAATAAGTGAGAAAGTACAGGACCCTCTCTACCGATTTTGATACCTGCAATTTTCTTATTTACAACTGCTTTTTCCAAAAGACAAGACAGACCCTCAGCACAAAATAGGAATAAATAAGGAGATAAAGGATCTCCCTGCCTAATCCCTCTAGAAGGTCTAACATAACCTAATTTGTTCCCATTAACATTGAAAGAGAAGGACATCGATTCCAAACAACCTCTAATCCATTTTATCCAAATTGGACAAAAACCCATTCTAGCCATGACATTATAAAGAAACTTCCATTCCACACGATCATAGGCTTTAGACATATCAATCTTCAAGGTCATAAAAGCATCTCTCCCAGTTCTTTTATGATTTAGCCAATGAATACATTCATGACCAACTATCAGATTATCTACTATTTGACGGTTGGGGACAAAAGCAGCTTGAGATTTGCTAATACAGACGTCAAGCAGAGGTTTGACTCTATTAACAAGAATCTTTGAGATGATTTTATACACCACATTGCAAAGACTAATTGGTCTAAAATGAGAAAGATTCAGTGGGGTGTCAATCTTTGGAATTAAGGTCACCAACGTCTCATTAAAAGCTTTTGGCAAAAATCCAGTTCTAAAAAACTTAGCTATCGCTAAACACAGATCACCTCGGATTATATGCCAAAATTTTTGAAAAAAGAGAGGAGACATACCATCGGGCCCTGGAGCTGTATTTGGATTCATGGAAAGTAGAGCCTTATGAATTTCAACTTCGGAGACAGGTTTTGTTAGTCGCGAGTTCATTTGGCAAGTTATTGATCTTGGGATGCAACCTAATATTTCCTCAAATTCGACTGGCCTTGAGCTGGTAAACAAAGAGTTGTAATAACCAGCTATCTCTTTTCCTATCTCCTCATCATTGTTGCACCATCCTCCTTGAGCTTTTTGCAGGTTCGAAATTCTGTTCCTCTTCCTTCTTGAAGCCACATTTGCATGGAAAAACCTTGTATTTTTATCTCCCTCCTGCAACCACTTGATTCTAGCCTTTTGAGCCCAGTACTTCTCCTCTCTATTATATTCTCTTGCCAGCTGCTCCTTTTTCTCAAAAATTTTGGATCGGTTCCCTTGCCTATCTATCATTGTCATCTGTTCAATTTCTTTCTTAAGTTTGTCAATTTCTACCTTGCTGTTCCATCTAAACTTTTTACTCCATCTTGTGAGAGCCCCTCTGCATTCTTTAACCTTTTTTGTTATCTTAAATCCCCTTGATCCATCGAACTGCGTATTCCATGCATCCTTAACCACTGTTTCCACTTCCTTATGCTGCAGCCACCTAGAATCGAATTGAAATCTTCTTTTCCACTTCTTGCCTTCTGGTTGTAGGTCTAGCATCAAGATGCTATGGTCTGAAGCATGATTTTCAATGTGAGTTACCTTAGCATTTGTGAACATCGAGTCCCACTCTTCAATTACCAAAACTCTATCCAAGTCGTTCTTTTATCACTCCATCTTTGTCCCACGTACTTATCCAGGTCCAAGGCCATCCTTCATATCTCAGGTCAATTAACTCATTGGATCTAATAAAGTCTCTGAATTTTCTGAAGGTCCAGTTGCTTCTCGGTTTCCCACCCCATTTCTCATCATTTGAGACAATTTCATTGAAATCACCAATGAAGATCACTTTCTTCCCCCATAATTGTTTCCTTCTTTGCAAAATATCCCATTGCATGCTCCTTCTTTGCTTGTCTGGACTAGCATAAGTGCACACACACCACCAATCATTCCCTCTTTTTCCATTATTTATTTTCAGCTCTATTGTGAAATCTGTAAACAAAATTTTTTCAACCTTTAGATCATCCATCCAGAAAACAGTTAGCCCTCCTTTCATTCCTATGGGGTCTACCACAAACATATTGTTAAACCTTAACTTCTTTTTCATTTTTTCCATAAAAACTCTTCTATTCTTTGTTTCACACAAGAAAATTAAATTTGGGGAGAGGAGGTGAAGAGCCTCCTTCAGACAGGGAATTACCAAGGGGCTCCCAGCACCTTGGCAATTCCACGCCATGACCCTCATTGAGAATTTGGAGACCACATAGGGTTGGTCTCCATCTCCCCCAAATCCAGATTTTGCCTTTTATTGCACTGGATTTTGCTCTTTTTACCTTGACTAGCATTTTCCTGCATCCACTCGTCTTCCTCATCCCTTAGAGCAGACTTTCTTTTTGATCTCTCTTCATCTTTCTTTCTGTTCAAGGTTACTGGAGCTAAAGGCATTCTGTTCCTCAGTTGCGTTTCTTCACTGCTTGACCTGATTTGTTCCTTCCGGCTTTTGAATCTCCTGATATTTCTTATGTTGCTTTGCACTTGGTTTTCTTTGTCCACCTCTTGAGACAATCCTTTAATTATTTGAAGCTCCGAAATTGGAGTTTTTTGATTGGATAAAAATGGGAGAATTGGCAAATTTCACTTTTTTAATAGAGAGAAACGTGTGTGTTTCAATTTTTACCCTTGACTTTGTCGAAAAATCAAACAAAAATGAGAATTAGGTTTTTTTTAATTTGATGAAAATGGGAGAATTGGCAAATTTTTCTTTTTTAATAGAGAGAAACGTGTGTGTTTCAATTTTTACCCTTGACTTTGTCAAAAAATCAAGCAAAAATGAGAATTAGGGTTTTTTTAATTTGATGAAAATGGGAGAATTGGCAAATTTCACTTTTTTTAATAGGAAGAAACATGTGTTTCAATTTTTACCCTTGATTTTGCCGAAAAATTGAGCAAAAATGAGCTCCGGAACCAATTCAGACACACTTTTGATATCCAAGGGACTATTTTGGCTGCACTCAAATGCAAGGGTAAAAAAAAAATTTTTCTGAAAATGTGAGGGACCAAATTAGTAAAATTTCTATATATTTTTTTAACAAATGTAATACTTCCATCCGGTAGCACAACGATATGACAAATTATGAATTGGGTCAGACTGGACCAAATTCGGGTTGTCTGGCACTTTGTATTTAGGGCCGAAAAAGGGTTGCGCTAAGCTTTATTTTTTGAAATGGACCGAATTAGGTCGCATAAAAATTTGCTTTATTCTATAGGAATTAGATTTTGTTTGGTTTATAACAGTTATCATTTGACAAGTATATTTGCCAAAATGACAGCCGAATTAGTTCTATATTTTTTCCGACCCCATAATAATTCTATCTGTCAAAAAAAAAAAAGAAAAAAAAAAGGATTTCTGGACCTTCATTATAAAGTATGGAGCTATTTAATCGAATTCCAAGATAAAAATTATGCGAAGGTTATTGTAGACATTTAACCTGGTCAACGGAAGGGGAGGTATGTGGCATGCTGGTAATTATGTGCTATTTTTCAAAGGTGGAGGGAATTGTCTGAAATTGCCAGAGACCTCTCCCTCTGTTTTGCTTGCCATTTTAACCAAAACGAACGACAAATACTATCCCCAGATACCTTTGCCAGAGTTGCCGCAATTACCTCTGCTTCGTCGGCAGCGACTCTTACGCCGACAAATACTTCCCCGCTGACGCTTCTCGTTCCGGTTAGTTTTTCCTTTTTTCTTTTTTTATTCCCCTTTGAACTCTCTCTGCGAATATATAATTTCAGTAATTTCGATTCTTTTCTATCACAATCAACAAGTAAGGAAGATTGTTTTTTAATTTTTTTTTGTCTGTTCTAATTATTCTTCTTTAGTTACTGATAAATCACCGCATTCTGATGGCTAATTGGAACACTAAAATGTTCGAATTTTAGAACTTTTTTTTCTTAACGAGCTTAAAATTAGGATCTTGATTGCTTAAACGAGCTATTATCCAGCTATGCATAAATTTCTAGTTATATGCCTATCGAGCCCGACCCCATAAAAAGTTCGTAAAAAGTTATAAAAAGATGAATAAATCTTGTTTTGAGTTTGGTTCGAGTAGGTGGCAAAACCCAATTTGAGTACTGCGTCATTCAAGAAGGGACAATTTTACCGTGGAAGTTGCATTAATTGAGTGGTTTGGAGGACTTGTGATTAATATTAAGGTGGAATTGAGGCTGATGATACAGTTTCATCAGCCTTACTCGGGTGTATATCGTCACATCTTGTTATGTTTTGGAGATTTCCTTTTTATGGTTGTCTTACATGTAATTTATGTGCTGTAGATAGTTGGGCAGTGAAGGATCTCATTACTAGTTTACAAAACATCTCTGCATTCTGAAAATTTATAATATCGTATGATATTGATAAGTCTTTAATGCTATTTGATGAATTTTAAAACAAACTATACTGTTGTCCAAATTTATGTACATGAGTTGGATTTCCTGAAATATTTACAATGCAGAGAACATAGATGGTAGATGCAATAGGATTTTAGATGGTAGATTTGACAAGCCTTGAATGTATGACAGGGTGGCTAAGTGACACGGAATTCCAACCGTGTGGTAATTTTATATAAATGTGCAGGCATTCACGGTTCTTCAGTACACGGTGCTGGTAGTGTTTTAGCTTCAACACGTATGGATCATTCATTTGTAGTTTTGCGAAAGCAAAAAAGTCAGGCACCAGGGATGCCTCCTCGCACCCGAGCTGGAGCCATTCAGCCTGAAGCTAGTCAGTCAGTTAGGGCAATGGAAGAATCATTTGTAGTTTTGCCTCCACCTGCAGCTTCAGTTTATAAATCAGAGTCTGCTTCTGATGGAGTTGGGACTCATTTACCATCACCAGAAGGTGGCCCAACTAATACTCCTACCCAGCCAAATAATTCTGGCTTCCACAACACCATAACTGTTTTGAAACGTGCATTTGATATTGCCACAAAACAGACACAGGTAATTATGTCAACCAGATTGTTGACTGGAAATGAACTTAAATATGAACATTAGCAAATGACTTTTATTCTTTTTATTCTCATGTTGATCTTTATTCAGATTGATCTCTCAGGGGATCTGTCTCTTCTATTTCCCAGGTTGAACAACCTCTGTGTTTGGAGTGCATGCAGATACTATCTGACAAACTTGATAAAGAGGTTGAAGATGCGAATAGGGACATAAATGCATATGAAGCCTGTTTAAAACAGTTGGAGGGAGAGGAGAGAAAGGTCCTTGGCGAGCCTGATTTTCTGAAAGAGAAAATTAAGGTGCATATTTGAGATTAATTAACATAAAAATTACTTTCCTAGGCATAAACAATTAAAGAACTAAATACTAAATCAATGAATTTTTGTTCTCTTTTTCTCTCTCTCTGTGCATAAATCCACAGCGATTGAGAACATAATTCTACGCAATTTCCTATAGTTAATAAGATATAGTATAATATCACCATCATTATATGGCTGTTGGAAATGATTTTCTAGTTGAAGTTGTGATACCCTGTCTCACATCGAAAATGTTAAATAATATGGACCAATGTATAAATTGAGTCTAAGCACTCAAGTTCATCTTGGGATATTCATTTTGGGCTGGCGAGGACGGAGTCCAAATAGTTGGACTTGGCTACTCAGACTCTGGTAGCGAGCTTGGCTTGTGAGCTCGGGGTGTGACAAAGTGGTATCAGAGCGAACCTCGTGTGGTCTTTGCATGGGGTGAGACTGGGCCTATAGTATTGGGTTGCAACTACGCAAGAAAGTGAAGGAGGTAAGTACTGTGCGGGGCTAAGTGCTACGTCGACCTAAGGGTGGGAGCCACCTCTAAGCCCGTACAAGCCACCTCTAGAATCCAACATAACCGAGTGGACAGTCCGGATTATGATATAGATTGGGCTTTGCGAGGACACAAAGCCTAATAAGGAGGGGTGAATATAATACCCCGTCCCACATCGGAAATGTCCAATGACATAGACCAATGTATAAGTTGAATCTAAGCACTCAAGTCCAACTTGGAATATCCATTTTGGACTAGCGAGGATAGAGCCCGAATAGTTGGACTTGGCTGCTCAAACTCTGGTTGTGAGCTGGGCCTGCAGGCCCGGGGTGTGACAGAAGTACTTTGGATATTCAAGTTCATGTCCTTTGGTTTTGGGTCTTTAAGTTTATGCACTTGTTATTTCAAGTTTAATGTTGTTCTCCTGTTGGAGTTCATATTTTGCATTGTCATGCTTCTATTATTTAAGATAGAGGAAGAAGAACGAAAGCTTGAAGCAGCCATTGATGAAACAGAAAAACAATGTGCGGAAGTTATTGCTCAATTGAAAGAGCTGGAGTTAAAGTCTAATCGCTTCAAAGAGTTAGAGGAGCGGTAAGCCACATGAGAACCTGATTTTAGCTTCACATAGTTGCAGCAAACTTGTCCTAATAAAAGTGTTCTCATGTTGATAAATTCAGTTGCAGATTACTGTCTTCTGCTTTGGGCCACTCTTCCTCTCCCCTCCCCCCCCCCCCCACCCCAAAAAAAAACAAAAAACCCTTCCATCAGCCTACTGTAGCTCATACTTCTAAAGTTGTACACCTTTCTTTCTTTTTGGCAGATATTGGCAGGAATTCAATAATTTTCAGTTCAAGTTGATTTCACACCAGGTTTGTAACAGTTACTATTTCCCGGTCATCTTTTCCTCCCTGCAATCACTGCACCTTACATGGACATAGTGTTTCATGTTATATAGTGTGACATTCTGCAGAAGTCATTGGACAAAATAATCGTCTCTTGTCTTGTTTAATTTCTTCCTTTTACTCAATGATACATTTTTCTACAGTTTAAGTTACTTTTTGGCCAATAGGAAGAAAGGGATACAATTTTGGCAAAGATTGAAGTTTCACAAGCTCATCTAGAGTTGTTGAAGTGTACTAAAGTGCTAAACAATGCTTTTCCAATTGGGCATGATGAAGATTTTGGAACAATCAACAACTTTCACTTGGGGTGACTTCCCAATTTTCCAGTATGCAAACTAAGCTTTTATCTTTTTAAGAATCTGCACTCTTGAATATGCATTCTTCTTTCAAGCAACTTTGTAGCTCATACATTCAGCTAAAATACTTCTGTTCAACTTTTGTCTTCCACCTAGTGTTATGTTACCATTTGTCCCCTTTTTGAATTTGACTAAGTACCACTTGGTTTGGTTATTTAAAGAAGTACATATATTGAAAAATATCTAGTAGTGGGAAGAGAGTGGAATGGGTGAGTGGTACAGAAGTCCTAAGCCTACATTTCCTCTCTCTTCTTTTTCATATGAACAGTAATCACATGTGGCTCAAGAACCTGTAGAAGTTCCTTTTATGATTTTCGAGTTATTAACTAGAGCAGATAAGAAAACCACCCTGGCATTGTTGTTCTGTTGAAAAAAATCCAGTAAAATTAATTCCTGTTGTTGAGTTTAGTATCCTTCACTAGAATGTCAGTCATGTAGTACTATATGTACACATCAGCTAGTCAGTTGATGGCTAACCTTTCCCCTGCTGTGGACTTATGCGAAAATGTCATATGAAGGAGCTTCAATTGTAAGTGCGCATTATTATTATTATTACTATTTTTGAATGTTTAGGTTGAGTGGGATGAGATAAATGCTGCTTGGGGTCAAGCTTGCCTTCTCCTTCATACAATGGCTCAATATTACCAGCCAAAGTTTCAATATCTTTTTTTTTTTTTTGAGCCGTATCCTTTTATTTAAAATTCATTAGCTTTATAAAAAAAAATCTTCATTGTGTTTATATACTCCTTATCTGGGAATATACGAGATTTTATAACTGTGGCTGCTTTGGAGGCCAACAAATCATGGCTGTCTAAATTGTAGTACTCTTAAAATGCTGTCCTTAACCTGCTGGTTTGAGATATCTTATAAAAATTATTCCTATGGGTAGTTATCCTCGTATCATGGACATGAGCAACAACACCTATGAACCGTAAGTTTACAATTGTCACTCGGGCTGTACTGGCTTCTTTGAGATTAAGCTGATGACTGAATGCAAGGTGTGCTCTAATAGACATATTCAAGTCGGTTGGACCAAATAAAGGATATTCACTTTGATGCATGATGGTGAGGGTGTGGGTAGTCACAAGATGAAGGCGTGCAACTTCAGCATGATTCTCCAATTTGACCTCTCTGGAACCTCTCTTAGTGCCTATTTACTTATGGCTCTACCAAGTAATATTACACAAAATTTTAAACAGATGGTGTCTTAGTTGCCTGTAATTTGTAGATGGGAAATGTAACTCCTTATTTTTCTCACCTGATATGCATAGCTCTTTTCATGCATCCATATCCTGTAATTCCCTGCTATATTATAGTTATCATCCGGTTAGATATATTCACTCAGTCAGCATCTGATGGATATGTCTCTTCATACATCTGATATGGGTATATCTCAGCTTTGGTCCAGTCAGTTTGTTCTGGAGCACCCACTATGACAAGGCAATGACACTGTTCTTGACGTGCCTTGAGGATTTTGCCGAGTTTGCAAATGCCAAGGATAAAGAGAACAACATTCCTCCGAATAAACGTTTTAAGCTCCCTTACAAGTAACCCTCTATATCTCTCTCCCTCCCTCCCTCCCTCTCCCTCCCCCCACCCCAAACCAAAAAAAGGGGGAAAAAAAACACACTTATTATATGCTATTGTCAAACTTGTGGATAATGGAAGGAAACTGTTGCAGGTTGAATCTTGCTTTATTTAATAGTTCTCAATCGACTTCTCTAATATACATCATTTAGATGGTTTTGCTGCGGCACAATAAAAGGAAAAGGATGTGTGATTTATAAGGCATGAACCTGTGAATTTATTATTTTCCTGATAATGGTGTTCATGAGAAACTATCTTATTTCCACTCACTGCTGCTGTGTTATTTGTCTAATCCAAATTCCCACCTAATAGAAAACTGATATAAGGGAAAACTTATTAGGATCATGAATGTACATGTGCAGATATTTTAAGTAACTTTAGTAGGAATCACTTCTTTTCTGGTAGTTTCAAAGGAGCTAAATCAAATTTGTATTTGTCTCTTTGCTACTTGACTTCTCGAGTACCTTGTTTTCTGCACCACAAAAGGAACAAAGAAACAAACAAACAGAAGGAAGTTTGAAAGTGAAATAAATCTTGGTTTTTGAATCTCTGATCTGACTACCAGTAACACCCTCGTGAAGTGTAAAATGGCCAATTTATCAAGCAGTTCTAGTAATATTCTGGCATTTTTGAATTGTATGTAGCATTGCTATTACTGGATTGCATATGCTGAACCCTGGAATTGCAAGGGGATGTTTTCTCACTCATAGTTTGGCTGACAGCCACGGCACTATTTGCAGGATAGAGAATGACAAAGTGGAAAGTTATTCAATTACACAGAGCTTCAATAAACGGGAGAATTGGACTAAAGCTCTCAAGTACACTCTGTGCAACTTGAAATGGGCTCTCTACTGGTTTATAGGGAACGCGAATTTCCAGCCGCTTTTGGCTTCTGCCTCTCCTCGTGCTGAAGTTACTGCTGCAAGCTCGTTATACAGTAAAAGACCCAGTGATGACAAGTTCTGATCTGGAATCACCTCAAACAAGCCTGCTAACAATGTAAATATTGATAGGTTCAGTTTCTTGTATTTACTAAGTCAATTAAGGCGACTAACTGAGAAAGCTTTAGTGTTAGGACACGGGTTTTTTTGGCCTGTACAAGTAGTGGGTATGGAAAGGTTCTAATGGAAACTGTGATTTCATTGCATGAAAGGAACTGTAATGTTAAGAAAATAAAATCCTATGAATTGATAGTTGTTTCTAGATATTAGTAAAGTTTGTTGACGTTTAACTACAATGAAATATTTCTAATTTCAATTGAATTTAAATAGGAAAGATAATGCGGGTGAAATTATTGACAGTGTGTTTCTCTTGAATGATCGTAATTGGCTTAACGAATTCTATAAATCTAGTACTCCTAGTAAATCCAGCTGACTTTGAGCATGTGGCACCTAGGATATTGCATTTTATTGCTGAGACCAACCTATTTTTGTGCATATGCCACCCGTCTATCCGTCGCCTACCAAGATTTTTCTGGTTTACACTCCACAAGCAGTAGGAAGCGCCTTGCTTTGCCTTCTAATCTGATCACAACATAGACATGGGAAAACTAAGAGAGTTCCAAGTAAACGAAACACCAGATTTATGGATCCAGCAACTACACATCATACCATCTACGCAATGTTATGGAACCAGCAACTATATATCACAGCAGTTGTCGCAATTTTATTGCCTGACAACATTGTGAACACGCACTTGATATGCATAGAGTTGATCTGCAATACGAGGATTCACCATTTTCAACAATGGCTAGGTTGATTACCCTAGGTTGGTTTGCAATTGTGATAGCCATTGTTTCAACTTCAAGGGCCGCGGTTGCAGATCCACTTTCTTGCTCAGTTGTTAATACTAGGCTGGTGACGTGCCTGTCGTACATAAGAAACGCAACTGATCAACCAAACGGTGTTTGCTGCAAGGGTGTAAAAGATATATCTGCTTTGGCGAAGTCCAACGCAGACCTTGTGGGTGTCTGCAACTGCATCAAAGCAGATTTGCCCAAAATAGGAGAGTATATTCCCGCTCGCATTGCTGGACTTCCCAAAAGTTGTGGAGTCAACTTGATCTTTCCTCCTGTCGATTCCAACTATAATTGCTCCAAGTAAGTCACGCTCTCAATCCCCCTTAATGTGCATTTTTTATTCCTTTTTGGTGTCTGTATGTGACATGATACTAAACAAATGTATATTTCCACATATAAATGCAGGATTTCTGACGGACTGCATGGGTGCTGATAAAAGCTGCTTGCTGAATGACTACTACTCTGGTGGTTTAGTCACTGCTAGTTGAATAAAATTACTTTTCACTCGAGATAAGTTAGTTATGGTATGTATGTGGGCTCCTAATTATGGAATGTTCCTATTTCCTGCTTTATCTAAATTTTGTTAAAATTTGGATAAGCAAACAAGTGCTCATGTAATCTAAATTACGCTACAAAAGATATCTACACTTCATTATAACGAAATATCGTAATTTTAATCATGATTAATCTGAAGTTATTCCGTTCTAATCATTCTCTATTACTTGTTTGTTTTAGCATCACATGATACAACAATTATCACGAAGCATTATACAACGAGGAATAAAGTCCAGCAAGTAAAATAGTAAATTGAATTTGGGATTGGAATTGACTAATTAAAAAACTCATTGCTTCTGTTAATAAGAAGAGGCAGAATTTCTCTCTTGACAGTTTCTCATAGTATCTTCATTAGATAACAGATCTACACAAGTCATTGCTTAAACTCTTTCCAAGCCCATATGATCAACTGGTTCACAGATTTGCTTATCCGCAAACTCAACAGACCAAAAAACTCGAACAAATGTAGAAAATGAGAGGAGAAAACTTTAGAAATCTAATCCACATCATGCAAGAATTTGAGGTGATAAATGAGAAATTTATACGTTTGCTTCTTATTCATTTAATAACATGGTAGCTGGTGATCGATATCACCCTACCATTGGGTACAGTGAGTATAATAGTTAATAGGAGGAAGAGGAACAGCCAAGAACACCCTACATTTCTGGGGAAGAAGTGGTATGCGATTGGAATCGTAATGTTTGATGACAGCCAAAACTCGTTTTACACATTTGCATATTACCATCCGGCCACGTTCATTATTCACTCTTTGAGCAAGGAACTTGACGCCTGAACAGCACAGCTCAGATGGCTGATCAATCTTTGGTTGCACGTCGGCGAGATCACCTCTCAAATACTTAATGCAAGGTCCTAGCTTGGCAATGATCCATGAACATGAGCCTGATGCGCTTGGTGCTGAAATTAGTGAGAGAATCAGTATGCACCCTACTAGACAAGACATTTTTCCTCTAATCCTACGTTGATATTATTCACTCCTTGAGGCTTTAAATTGTGAAACCAATTGGTCCAGTTGTGAGCACACTAGGAAAACATGGTCAACTGATCAAAACGACAGAATTTCTTGCTTCAACGGACTTAGTTGCAGAACTTCATAGTTTACTCAACATACCTGTTCATTCAACCGATCAACAGCTAGTTTGTCATTTTAACTCCCGTTATATTAATAAGATTTGGGTTAATTACCATTCCCCCCCCCCCCCAAAAAAAAAAAAAACTTGGGCATCAGTAACATTTTTACCCCTGAACTTTGATTATATATATTGCCTGAGTAATACTTTCCCCCCAAACTCCCAATATAAATACTTTGGATTCTTTTGCCCATGTTAACATGGTCAGCACTATTTATCGATGGCCCAAAGATAAATGTTTTATCGTGATTAAAATACCTTTAGAAAAATGTACACTTTAGCCCTACATATAACAATATAAATTTTTATTTTAAATATATGTAAATCAGTTATAAACTTATATTATTTATATAATTTTTTCAAAGAAAACATATTTCATTCCAGAATAATTTTTTATATAAATTTAATGTAGGTTTTCGATCATTAAAAAATTTTGTTATATCTTCACAAAAACCTTTTAATTTTTATTTTTATAATTTACTTTTTCCAAGTTGCAGCTAGCTCTTCATTTTAATTCCTTTATATACTGTGTTAAAGACAATCTCAATTACATTTCTTTTTCTTATAATATTAAATTAATAAAAAATTAGAAAGGAACAAAATTGTAAGCATTTTGTCAAAATTTGCATTGAAAATATAATGATGACAAATTAAATACAAGAATTGCAACTTAACAATCCATCAATTTTGGATAGTTGTTAAAGTGCAAAATCAAAATGATTGCACTATATTTATTTGGCAGATATGCACTAATATTTGTATTTTGCGTTTTGCTAAACTTTCATCATTTTGCACTAATATTCACTTTTTAACTAGTTTCAATTCCTAAATTCATTTTGGTCATTTTTAAAAATATCCATGTATTTTGGTAATTTTTTTATCTTGTTTTTCATTTATTTCAAATTTTTGTATTGCTACATCAGGCCACATTTCTCAAGTTGGTTTTCCGTTTTGAATTTTTCATCGAATTTTTCATTGCAGATTACTTTTATTTTATAAGTTTTATATGAAAATTTGGTATATTTTAAAGTTTATATGCATTTTAAAAATATTATTATGTTTTTTATTCATATTCCCTCTATTATGGCCATTCAACCATTTTGTGTAAGTATTAAATAACCATTGACCGATCTTCAGGGGCAAAGTGTATGTATCTCAAGTTTGAGGGCCAAAGTGTTACTCCACCCAAGTTTAGGAAGGTAAATTGTAGTTAGCTTCGACTATCATATTATTGATGGGTACTAATGTCATTTCATCACATTTTTGAACTCATCATCAAAGGGGCAATATGTATATGATCAAAGTTTAGGAGGCAAAGTATAATTAACCCATAAGATTTCCTACATTTTCTTACACTTTCCTATACATTGAAAAAAGTTAATTAGTTACTCCATCTTAACCTTGGGAAAGAGTGGAGCACGGTTTAATTTAAAGCATATATTGCGCCTGAATTATCTAGTTTTTCTATTTTATATTGTTTTTTTAGCACAATTGAAAATAATCGAAATTATTAGTAATTGAGTAGCAATTTCGGCTTTCTTTGGGCAACCAATGCTACTTGGTCGCTGGGAATAGATAAACTTAATCAGCACACGCAGACACATACATACGGCAAACTACAACCAGCATGAATATTAAAGCTTACACGTTACGTAATTATTTGCCTTTTTTATTTTAACGTTATTATTATTCCATGCTTGATCGTATTACTTACTTCCATAAAATACAATGTTGGTCAACGAGCGTTAGAAACCGTTTGGAATTCTCTCAAATTTGGCCAACAATTACAAGCTACTACTACCACTACTTCTACAAGTTAATGTAAAAATATATTTTGGCATCCATAAATCTTTCTATATATATATAAGCGAAATGTATAGTTTTACTACATCTGCAAAATTAAAAAAAGTTCATAGAGAAAAGATCAGTTTGGTGTTGCTCAAAGATCAGTTGAATTATGGCTGCTGAAAAATTCATTGTGAAGTTTGAGGAAGCAAAGCAAGGCGAAAATGGCAGAGCATCAAGAGGTCCAGTTTTTCGAAATGTATTAGCAAAAGATGGATTTAGGCCTCTTCCTCCCGGGCTCGACTCTTGTTGGGATATTTTCTTGTGAGTTTGATTATACTACTAATTTCTCTTAAATTTCTCTTTGTACTCGTCAACTGCATGCCTTTCTAGACACAGAAAAAAAAAATCCAAAAGTTAATAGTTACTTGCACTTTTCTGGTGTCAGTGCTGACCTAATTTCCTTTGGTTGTTCTCTCAAAATGTACTTTCCACTGTTTAACATGGGATGAAGATACTATATCAGTACGCACCTAGGCTACAACCCTTTCTTATCTAATAAAAAAAGAGAAATTATGCATTTTGAGTCATGTATACCATCTATCTTACTTGCATGATTAATTGACTACTCCTTTGGCCTCTTAACAGTATATGTTATCTGGCGATCTCTTAAGCTTTGACACAGAGTTTTAGCAAGCCAACTTTCTGTTACAATTATTAGTTGTGAAAAAGTCTTATACCTTAACTATCCACATTCCATAAATAAAGAATACAAAGTTTGTTTGACAAGATGAGAGCTGCATATAAGGGCATTATGCAATATAATATATCTCTCTGTATTACCATCTCGGGAAGTAATTTATAGTACTACTAAGTAGTTCATTTCTTAATAGCAAAATGTAATGCTTTTTGTATGCAGCGAGTCTGTGGAAGAATATCCCAACAATCGAATGCTGGGGGAACGTGAGATGGTAAAAGGGCAGGTATTATTATTATACTACTATGCTTCACCACATTCACTTGTGTACTTCAGCGTATTTTGTCCTTTTTAGTGGTTTTTGTCCTAAGTACAATAAAATTTCCTGGGGATATGTGATATGTCTATTGCGTTGAATGCCATTTGCAGGCTGGTGAATACTTGTGGTTGACTTACAAAGAAGTATATGATTTGGTATTGGAGGTGGGAAATTCCATTCGCACTTGTGGTGTTGTGCAAGTAAGTTCTAGGCATTTCACTATCAGATATATCGATTGGCCTAAATAGATTAATGCAAACTAACAAAATTCATGTAACATCAGAGATTACTTTGTATTAGATATCAGTTGTAGATAGCAGGATCAATTATTTCTGTATTGGTCTAAAACACTTCCTTTCTGTTTGAAAACGTCAGTTGAAAATCATCCTCTCAACATCTTTTATTTGACCAGCAGCTGCTAGGAGCATTTTCTTGAAGGTCTGATAAAGATTATTTCTTTTTTCTGATTGATTTATGTCCAGGGTGACAAATGTGGAATCTATGGTGCCAATTGCTCAAAATGGGTTGTGAGTATGGAGGTAATTGGCATTGCAAAAATGTGAATTCTGGAAAAAAATCGAAGATATTGTCCCATGTTAGTCTGTATAATTGTTGCATCCTGATCCAACATGTGCATTTTGCACAAATTTTCTACTGATACACATCTGGCTTCTACCAAAACTGATGATTTGGATAAGAATGATAGAGAGTGGCAGTTTAAACGAGTTTAGCTAGTCCCGAGACTTATTCTGTTTCATGACTATTTTCAAAATTCACCTTCAGACTGAATTTTCATGGATTTTTTTTATTATTATACTTTCTACATTTGCCTTCATAACTGCAATAAGCAGTTCCTTGATACATTCTAAAGCAATACAGACATGTATACTCCAATAATTGTTGCAACTGTTTAGAAAGTACATGCAGGAAAGAAGGATGGAAAGAGTGGGATCACCTTACTAGTTAGCATGAAACTTGATTTATACATTCCCCTGTTACATGTAAACTAAACTATTTTTTACTCTTGCAGGCATGTAATGCTCATGGCCTTTACTGTGTCCCTTTATATGATACACTGGGTAATTTTTTTTTTTTTTTTCATCTCTCACAAAACTTTACCCTCTCCTTTCCATCTAAAATAAAATGAAATAAAGAACACGCGATTGACGAAGAAATAGACAGACAAAGTTCTGTTGAGCAAATAGATCAGCAAGTATGAATAATTTCACTTGAATTTTGTGAGGGGAAAACTGGTAATCAGAATGCAAATGGAAAGTTACTTTTCATGTTAATGACTTATTTTTCCTCCAAGTACAGTCATATTTTCTGATTATATTAAAGGAACAGATAGTTTGGTCATGCTAATGAAATGGTATTTCTGATCTTTCAACCATCAATTTTGCACATTAGCATGCTTACTCTTCCAGTTGTGAGAGTGTCAATGTGCATCATACCACAAGTCATTATAATGAATCTTAGAGAGATGTAGGCCGGAAATGAAAATGAATGGAGAAATTGAATGGAGAATATGAAGGTCTACAGAAGATTTGGTGAAGATCCAAATTTTACATTGGCCTTTGTTCATTGTTAGCTACATGCATTAAGTTGACTGTTTTTCGGTGTAATGACAAAGGAGTTTGTAAAAATGAATTAGTTAATATATGCTGATATAATTAGGATTTCAAGTAAGAGTGGGGGAAAATTAACACCCCCCGGGTTATCTTTAATATGCACTTAATTGTGGTTTCAGGTGCTGGTGCAGTTGAGTATATCATTTGTCATGCAGAGATTTCAATTGCTTTTGTTGAAGAAACTAAAATTTCTGAGGTATTCTTCTCCCCCATTTTTTTCTCCCTGTCTTTTCTGAATTGTGAACCAAATTTTCTATTAGCTTACTTTCAAACTGTGTTGTCTTTAGGTGTTGAAAACATTTCCTACCACTGGAAAATATCTGAAAAGTAAGTTCTTTATTGACCATCTTTTTTCTGCGCTTAAGATCTAGGTTAGTTTAAGTACTAACCCTCTTGCTTCATGTAGCTGTTGTGAGCTTTGGGAAGGTTACCCATGAACAGAAGGAGGTTTCTGGAACTTTTGGCTTGAAAATATTTTCTTGGGATGAATTTGTGGTTTTGGTGAGCCACTTATTTGGAACTACTATCATTTCGCATGTTTAACCTTTTTGTATGGGATGACTTCAGTTATTCTTGAATCAGTTATTTTTTCTCCTATTGGATATCTTTTTGGTGGGTTATAACTGGTTTGATTGGTTACTACTACTAACAACTGCATTTTAAAATCTTCTAATTATTTGCAAGATTTTTATCTAAGAGATGAGTGTGATGCAAAAGAGAACAACAATAAATTAATATCCATTTACTATTGCGATCCAATTTTTTATCTGGCTTTGTGTATTGCGAAAAATTTTCCTGAACATAGGACATTAGCATACTTGAAATGCACTGAAACCTCTTTAAGTTACATAAGACATCAAGTAAAGATGATAATGCTTGAATAGTAACATGGGGACTGTGACTGCAGTTTGTTATGAGAGTATTTTTTGGCTGTATAAATCTACAGTGTATGTTAGCCTCGGGTACACAGGGCTATTTTCTGCAAGCTCATAATCATTCCACTTTCGAAATTATGTTCCTTAATCCTTGTACAACTTCTAGTCTTGGAATAGTTTTTGTGTGTCCTATGAGTAAGTATACTTACAATCTGGAACTTCTAGTAAAAAACATCAAAGTTCATACCAACTGGCATGCTGAATAAGTGCAATAAATAAAACAAATACTGATGCTTTTAAGTATTAATCTGAATGGCAGAGAGTGATTTTTCAGAAAAATTCCATGTCGAGAAAGGTCTTCGTTGCTTCATAGTGATCTTTAATTGTCTTTATCATTACTCTTGTAATGTAAAAAAACTTAATTTCATGTCCATGGTCCAGATTGATATTGATTTGATGACAATTGACTTTGTTTCATATTTGATTTTCTCCTCCAGGGATTGAGCCATCAATTTGACCTTCCCATAAAGAAGAAGACAGATATCTGTACAATCATGTACACAAGCGGAACCACTGGTGATCCAAAAGGAGTGATGATATCCAATGAGGCCATGCTTTCTATTATATCAGGCGTAAATCACCATTTAGAGAGCATAAACGAAGAGGTGAATTTGAGATATATCTTTCATTGCATATTTTTAGCTCCAGATAGAGTATCATATATCTGAGAAAATTCAACCACTACAATTGTAAAATCGAGATGATTATTAAGAGAAACAGACAAGGCAAGGAAAATAATACTTAGAATCAGAGAACAGGATTGCATCATTTTAAAAATCTCAAAAGATTCAACACATAAGTTACCTTGGAAGCTCTTTCTCAAGACTCTCCACAACTGACCCAATTACCCAGAATGGGAAACTATAACAAACTAGGGACCTAAATTTCCCAAGCAAGTAACTTCTAATAACTCAACTCCACTAAAATTCCTATCCCAATTGTGCTTGGCTCATATGTGATTATATTTTCATTAGTAAGTTCTTACGTGCAATTTTACATCTTCAGTCTGCATACTGCATTTCTCATCAGATAATGGCTGATGTTTCTTTTTAATTAAATTCTCAACCATAATGACAGTTCAGCGAACGAGATGTGTATTTGTCATATCTTCCCTTAGCACATATATTTGATCGGGTGATCGAGGAATTGTTGATCTCCAGAGGAGCCTCCATAGGGTTTTGGCATAAGGTGAGTCTAGAAACTAGCTACTGTTTTTCCTATGAACTTACGAGTGACATGTTTCTATTAATCTTTAGGACGTCAAACAATTGATTGATGACATCAGAGAGCTTAGACCCACCATATTTTGTTCTGTTCCTCGTGTTTTGGACAGGATATATTCAGGTAAACCATGCTTTTCTTTCTCATAAAAATGCCTGACTTTCCAAGAGTTCAATTCAATATTAACTTTCTCAAGTCTCACAATCTTCAGCTGGCTGATGTCTTGACATTTTTGTTTATAGATTAAGCTTCATTTTCAATTATCTTGTACTGTAGCATATCTCTCTGGGGAAGGGGTAATGATTATCTGCGGAATCACAAAGACTAATTTGTGTAAGTGTATGTCATACTTCAGCAATTCGACACTTATTGGTTCAACTATTTATGCCCTCAGGTTTGGTAGAGAAGCTTTCTTCTGGGAGTCTTCTCAAATATACCCTTTTCTACATTGCCTACTCATAGTAAGATCAATCTGCTTTGCAAATGCATTCCACTATTTCCAAAATTTTTGTAGTTCAATATCTATAGTCATGTGGAGTTTAAAATAAAAGCCAACCAGAAAATGAAGAGATTGTGCTTGTCGAGTATGAATTTAAGCAGATAAATAAATTTAATTGTTAACTGGTGTTATCCCTATAACAAGATATTCAGCAGTCTATTGTTTGCTGGTGTCCTCCCTGACAGTAATCAGAGACATTCAGAGGTTTATTAAGGAAAAAATGTATACAGGTGATCTTCTTTCACATACAAACATGCACATGTATGCAACCATATATGTTGTAAATTCATCAGTACATATAGAGGTTGTACTTATGTTTGCTTGACAAACCACCAAAAAGAAAAAGTCCGAATGAGGAATAACAAGTATAAAATGATAGATGGTAGCTGAGCTCTCAAGTAGCATAAGAAATTAGTAACTGAAAGTGCAACAGGAGGGAGGAAGGAAGGAAGGAAATTCAAAATATTGGATTCGAAATGTAGCAGATATGCCCATTTGAATAGGCTGTTCTGGTTTGGCAAATAATAGAAATCTTGAATCACTTTTTACTGACTCACTAAATAATAACAGAATATGTGGAAAATATATAGTTTATCAAGCTCTCCTAAATCTTTCTCTTATCATGGAACTCCATTTATGAGGGATTTATTTATTCATACACAGTCCTTATGCTGTATATATGGTTAGCATATGCTTTCAGTTGAAATGTAGAGAAGTTTAAGTGCCCATGGATAACCTACAAGGAGCTTCAGCAATATATTTTGTCGACTAGAAGTTTAATATTCGTTATTAATCAACAGTACACTTGTCTTATTGCTCATCAAGAGAAGGCTTATAATCACTCATGTTATGTGCCAGCTAACTTATTTTAACCTGCAGCAAACTGCGTAACATGAGTAAAGGATATAAACATGCAGATGCAGCACCCATATTTGACAAAATTATTTTCAGCAAGGTAAAAAATGTTTAATTAGAATTCCACATTTTTTAATTGAATTCTCAATATGGTCCAAAATTGATTTATGCATCTCTTTCATATGCTACAACCATGAATCTAGGTGAAAGAAGGTCTAGGTGGAAAACTGCGTCTCATATTATCTGGAGCAGCTCCTCTTTCATCCAGTGTGGAAACCTTCCTGCGAGTGGTGACATGTGCTCATGTTCTGCAAGGATATGGTACACAAACAGCTTAGATCAGTATCTGTCATTTGTCTTGATTTCAGCATTCTTCGTTGAGTAGAAGTATGAAATATAAAACACTTTATAGCCAAATATTAATGACTTCTCCAGCCACATACTAATGTCACAATGTCTAGCACATACGTTATATTGCATATACTGTTTCTTTTTGTATTCCTTTGGGGTTTCGGTTTTTTTTTTTTTTTTTTTTTGGGGGGGGGGGGGGGGGGGGGATGGATTATAACACACAATAGATTACAATTGTTTCAGTCAAATAATTAGGAAAAGTTGTTGATTAGAATGTAAGAAAATCAATTTTAAAAAATTGTATTAATACCTGAGTTCACTGTTGCATTGTTTGTCCTTGCGGTTGACTAAATGTCTATGGGAGAGATGATACAACTTTACAGGGATGCTTACTTCATCAAACTTTGTGCAGGTTTGACAGAAACCTGTGCAGGATCATTTGTTGCACAACCAGATGTATTAGCAATGATTGGTACAGTGGGGCCTCCACTGCCAATTGTAGATGTGTGCTTGGAATCAGTTCCTGAAATGGGTTATGATGCTCTAGCAAGCAACCCCCGCGGGGAAATTTGTATTAGGGGCAAATGCTTGTTCTCAGGTTACTACAAGCGTGAAGATCTCACTGAGGAAGTAATGGTTGATGGATGGTTCCACACTGGTGAGTCAATTTATGTCAATTACCGGCTGTACATTGTCATAGCCTTTGGTTTGGACCATTATACAAACTTACAGAAAATCCGTGACAGGGGATATTGGTGAATGGCAGCTGGATGGGAGCATGAAAATTATTGACCGCAAGAAAAATATTTTTAAGCTTTCCCAGGGAGAATATGTTGCAGTGGAAAATCTAGAGAACAATTATTCCCTTGCCTCCTGTATTGATGCGGTGTGTGTCTTCCTCTATTGAATATAACTTGATAAGCAATTCCCTTTTGTTCCTTTTAGTCTTCCGATGATAATTTTAGTTCCCTTAATTTAAACTGGGCTCCATCTTGTTTTGTTCTGAGATCTGCATTTTCTCCTGGAGGACATGTGATATATTGTTTTGATTTTTATCATTAGCATTAACTTTCCCGTTTTGAGTTTCTGATCATTGTTTGAAGGAAATTTTTGTCTTATTTGGTTCAGATATGGATCTATGGAAACAGTTATGAGTCCTTTCTTGTTGCCGTAGTCAACCCTAACACTGAATCACTTGAATACTGGGCTGAGGAGAATGGGCTGACAGAGGATTTTAGTGCATCATGTGAACATCCACTGGCCAAAGCACATATTCTTGAAGAGCTGAGCAAGATTGGCAAAGAAAAGAAGGTAATATTAGTGTTTCCTATCTTGTTCTTTTTGGCCGGCATTAAGGCATATTTTTGGCAAGTAATGGCAACAGTAGCAATCCTAGTGGTATATTATTATCAGAGCACTTTACGCATTGTGAGATCATAACCTTTTTTGGTGGGAATATAACTTATTCATTGTATTGACAGTTAAAAGGCTTTGAGTTTATCAAAGCTGTACACCTGGACCCCGTACCATTCGATATGGAGCGCGATCTACTTACACCTACTTATAAGAAGAAGCGATCCCAGTTTCTCAGATATTATCAGGTTTGCCTTCTGCATGTTCGTACTACATTTTACAATATCTCAATTCTTGAACTCCATGGAAGGTGAGTAGGCTACCTTGCCCGGTACCGTCCTCCTTCCTCCAGAGTAACAAATTGCATAAGGACAACTACCAGCTCTCTTCTGGTGACAAACAGGAGTGAACTAACTAGTGTGTTAGCAGAAAATAAGTGACCAATTATGGATTCATAGATAGATATGCTTGTATCTGACCTTTTATGATTGTTGAATTGCAGAATGTCATTGATAGTCTGTACAGAAGTGCAAGATAAGTGCAAGAGGATTGAGAATCTGTTGCTTTGCTCCAATAGTTGCCCTCTATTCACAAGCTCAACTTCAGCTTCACCTGGGTTTCTGTACTGTTAAGATACAGTGCGAGATCATATATCCTTGCCAAACAGTGCATGTATGCGCATGTTGAGGAACATGAATTGTTAATGAAAATTGCACAAAAATGGATTCAGTATTCATTGATTCTCAATTACTTTTCAAATTCAAATTGATTTTGGTATTCCTTCGACATTTCCTTTTTTCGATGAGCACAACGTTGGGCCCTTGATCTTATTAATTTAGGGGAAAGTTAGTTAAAAAGGCCGTGCTTGGATCCCTAATTAATAAAGAAGGCATGGTTACAACAGTTATAAGAAATGCAGAACTGGCGTTCTATATTCAATAAATTCAAACCTTAGTTATTTAGAGAATGCACTTAATTAGAAGCCAGTTGCCAGTTTTGCTGTTTTGGACATCTTATAATGTCATAATTGTAGGCATTTAATCTGGTTTCTAACCACATGAAAAGGAAGTAGAGTTCTCCCGAAAATTATTTCAAACTATAGGAATTGGAACAGGACTGGGGAGTGACATTCAAATGAATACATCTCAACAACAGAGGTTCTCAGGAAATATGGTGAAAACTTACAAAATTTCCCGAGACTAAAAGCATCTTTGGCAACTATAGAGTATCTCTTCCCACCGAGGCATATAAAATTACTCCGGTCGTAAAGAATTCTCTACACTAACAATTGAAAGGCTTCAAAAGACAGCCAATCCTCCACATTAAAATCGGGCTCAGCAGGCTTCTAAAGCAGTAATGAAGATAACATGGGAGGTACTAGTGCAGTATGCGCTGCAATGCACGTAGTGCGTTGGAAGCAAACTTTGATGCATAAATGGTGGCTGCAGGACTGGATGAGTTTCCTACATTAGCCAATGTACCCCTGCAGTGTATTTTCTCCACCTCGCTAAAACTTCTCAACTTTCTTCCTGCAATGATGACGCGTGCTTGAATAAAGCAAAGCTGCCCATGTTCTCCATTGCTGGGAGTACAACCTGAGGTAAACTATGCATCGTCTGAATTGATGCAAACTGCAGCACTTTCTATAAGTGGAACAAAATATTTGGGTAGCGGCACAAAGAAGCAGGAGAAGGAGCAAAAATTTGCATTAGAAATGACTATATTAGCTCAAAGAGATGAGCATCTTAAGAAATGATCTATTCTGTTCAAAGTATCATCCTCCAAAGTCATTTTCTAACAAGGACTTTCTGCAATCATGAAGATTGATCCTTAAGAAAGTATTTGTACCTATGGATCATGGAAAACTTTGGCTCATCGAATCCATTTCGAGGACATTAACTGTAGACTTGCCTGAAGGTGTTCTGGAGCTGCTTGCTGTGGAGCCGCATGAACTGGGAGGCCACAAATCTCAGATCACCAGATCATTAGCCTTCAAAGCAAAACCTTCTACATCCTTCACTGCTTGGATTAGAGTTGGGATCCAAAGCCCAAGGAAGAAGCTCCTCCCCACAAAATCACCGCCTTGAGATAAACAGAATTGAAGAAGCCAGTTCTTCCTCCATGGGTGGTTGTGTAATCAAACAATAGACTCTCTCGCATGATGAAAAGCATTTCATTTACTGGATCACCTTTACGATATATGCAGCTGTTCTCAGTATATAGAACTGGTTCGAGACAATCAGATAATGCATCCAATAACCGATCATTCATTTTCTCAAACATGTCTTTCTTCCTTAAGCTCCAAAACTTTGTGCCCAGAACAACCAACCAAATTCACACGAGACTAATGATGCAAACAAAAGTTGAATCTTGACGGGATTAAAGAGTTAGATGATAGGGTTTTTCATGATACAGAGACTGGTATTGAGAAGTTTATTGTGTTTTGTACAACTGCAATGGTTACAAGACTTAATGCTGACCTTCTCACTTAACTTGAATATCCAAGAAATTCATTTTAGAAAGTCACGGTGTTACAAAACCGTGATTTCATATGAACTTCGGAAATCAAAAGGTCTAAATCCTGTGACATGTGATGCACCTGCTGCACGTGGGGTTGATTATCCAGATGTGAACTTGTTGTTCAGGTATTAAAATCAAATTGGAGATGCTTGAAGTTTGCAATGGATTCCTTTGTATGACAATGTCATGTTCATAATTCTAAGAATACAGCGAAGTCATTATAGACATTTTGACATCCTTGATCTCTGTAATTTAACTTAGAAGGCTCTCATCAAAGAAAATAATAATAGTTTTAAGAAAATAATAGTTTAAGAAAGGGCACGAATTGCCATGTGCTAATTAGAAACATCCTGTTGATGTACAACAACCAAAAGACAAAAAAGTGTGAAGCAAATCGTTCAAGATGAGAGTTTTTCTGAGCAGTTGAAATGATAGTTAGTGTCTTGACATTTGTGTCTTGTACTCCTCTTTTAATCTTTTTGTTAAACCTCGCTACCTATTCCCAGACTAATTTGATGCATCTATAAATCTTCGTATTAACTGAAGGGATATTGTTTCTATACATTCTTTGTTCTTTTTGCAATATAAGCTTCAGATTCATTTTCTACTTTCTATTGAGACTGCTAATGTTACGTGTATTAAGACAGCTAATCTGTTTGCTACTAGTATATGTGGATGCTCTTGAATATACATGACATGTTTGCAACTGCAAATTGGCTTGCCAGCCGATAGATAGCAATATATACATCGGTGGAATTTTTGTCAACCATTAAGGCAGAGGCACCATTGCTTGATCCAGACACAACACAAAGGAAAAATTTATGTCTGGGATAACATTTGGCTCCACTAATCGTCTCTTTTTCTTGGGCCTTTCTACTCGAAAGATATCTAGCATGTTATGGTAGTCTTTACTTTACCATTTATATAGACTAGGTATTCTAACGTATTGTGTATGAAACCATGTATAGGCAGACATCAACTCTCACATGCATTTGAGGCCTTCTGTACTAACTAGAATTGTATCCACAAGTGGGACAAGCTCCATCCCACGTAGAGGTGGAAAATAAGGAAGCTGCATATCAAGCGTGGCTTGGTTACCACAATTCCAACAAGATTTTGTTTAGAAACAAGTTCAGGCTAGTTGAGCCTGCCAGTAAATTTGGTTGAAGCATGGGACCAGACAACCCTCCAGCCATTCCCAAACCAGTGCTAGGCAAAATGGGTTTAAAGATTATTCCTGGAACGCGCTCGAAATAGTTGAGGCAGCATTCTTAGACGTAGGGTAAATTAACTTTTGTGTCCGTGTGGTTAGATCTATGGATCCTATAAAACTTTGACAGTTGTAACATCCACAAGAAGAAAAAATGACAAATATTTATTCTTCCTTTTAGTTTTTCTTTCAATTTCTTTTTATTCTTCTTCGTCTTCTTATTTTTAATAACAAAAACCCTTCGTTACAGGCGTGCTGGCAGGGCTCCAGCCACTGTTAACGATGGACGACTACTTTGATAGAGATCTTTCTCCACCATAAATGTTGCTGCAAGTGTGATCAGAAGTTCCTAGGGCATGAAAGGTATATCTCAGCATGCACATGGTAAAATCCTGGCAAAATGAAATTATTACCCCACTACATTTGCTTGTCTGATATTTGCAAGATATATTTCCAAACTTTATAAAACTCGTTTCTGGGAAGAAAAGAAAGAAGTGGAAGGAAAGAAACATAACCAGTGTAAGTTCTAATAGAAAGGAAGTTTATACATCAGGCATTCTCTACATCGAGAATTCCGGATGTTAACAGGTATTTCTTGTGGTACTTTCAGTTGCCTTTCTGAAGCCTGAAAGAATGCAGCTTTAATGGAAAAATTTTCAGTTCAACTTTTTAACTAGACAACAACGGAATAAACAATAATCTTTTGTATTCATGCTCCTATAAAGGAAGAACTTGTCTAACAAGTACAGGAAATTTAATTTCCTGCTAATAGAAAAGTGGCTCCCGTGCAATAATAATATCTCCTAGAAAGCCAACTGAAACAGTTCAACTTCATCTGTCCAGAAACAAAACCTATCTAAAGGTTTACCTTCTGTAACTTCTTTAACGTTTTACAAGACATAAACATGCCAAGGGTGCCATGATTTCCTACCAAGATGACAATAAAATGCTGTTGGAATAAAAGTAACCTTAGCCTATTTCCTTCCTCCCTTTTTTTGGCTTATGTCTTGAAAACTACAGAGAACGTCAGCGTGACTCGGGAGAAAACTGATACGCTGTTAAAAACATGCCACAATATAAATTAGTGAAACATCAGACTTCCAGTTAAAAAAATGAGGAAATTTTTTGACATTTTTAACTTGTCAATGTCATTCATATTACTACACTGTTAGACATCCAGATGGTGGCCGGAACTAACACTAACTGATTTAATGATCATAGAAACCTAGAACGATCTATGGGGAACAGTGTCCCGAGATTAACAAAATTATATTAAGTAAAAATCCTAAAACTCTTTACCTCAAAAAATGCTTCTGCTTTGATGAGATAACAGTATGTAACTTCATAATCTAAGGAAAGGTGAAGAAAAAAAATCCATCCAAGTCCTACTTCCTCCTGCTATGCTTCCATATCTTTGCAGATGGCCGCAGTTAGAATATGACTTGATAGTTTACATACAGGAACTAACCTAAAGTGGAGACCAATCAAGGGAAAAAAAAAAAAAAAACGATCTTAAGAAACAACCACTATGCACCCACCAGATCCTTCACATATGGTGAGAAGATAGTACATTTCCCTGTATTGGGATGGTGCTTCACTACAGCTCTACCATTGTTCTATGCGTAATTAAAGAAGTGGAATAACTTCATATTTCCAAGACAATTCCTTTCGGCCTGGCAAACTAGTTAAATCCTCCTGTTAAGATGATAAATACATGTTAACAAGGTTCGGAAACAAAGACCACATACAAACAAGTCATATGACTCTACCCATGAACACAACTAATCTGAGAATTCTTCAAATGCATGTTCATAGCAAAAGCTTTACCAGGAATTAGCAATCATAAAGGCAAAGGTCAATGGATAGATCCCCTTATCCTAAAGGGAAAAAGAAGGGAATAGTAAATCCCAAAAGTAGTTGATTGAATACAAAAATCAGGTGAATTATCTACGTGTTCTTCAGTAAAGACTCGGCCAATAGAAGGCACATTATACAGCACAAGAATCTTCTCAGCACCAAAATCATCCTATCAGAGGCTCTCTACTCAAGGAATTTAAAAGGTGTCAAAATTTAGGTTTTAATATCTTGCAAAAGTATTTATGCTCTAATGTACCATGCTGCACCACTTCTTATGCATGCACTACAACAAAAACACAGGGCGCTTGACTTATTACAAGTAATTACATCTGTATATGGGGCAACTATAACCTGCAAACCAGGGAACATACAGATCACATCAACCCAACTTGAAACCAAAAACCAGTGTCAAGACAATATTAAGAAATGCAAACTCTTCAATTCTCAAATCAACACAAGAATTCTTAAGGAAAAAAAAATTAGAAGAGTACCTGTGATGATAAGGCTAGGATGGTTGATCTGGTGAAGACATTTGACCAGAGCCACCATGAAACCTATGTTCGTCATATGATCCTCTTGCTCTGGTTCCCTCATTTAAATGTGGTTGTTCATTAACGCCAGAGAAACCTATTGGACCAAGAGACCCAAACTCAAGCTGTTCACCACGCGAACCAAAAGTAGCATTATGGTCATAAGGATAAAGCATGACAACCGGTGGAACAGTAGGTCCATTTGAAGATACTCCACTAGGATCCATTGGAGGCAACTCATACATGCTGTAAGCCACATTAGGAGGACCATTCTGGCTAGAGTTAGAGCGCAAGGGACCATTCTGGTAAGAAGAGAGTGACTCATGCCTATACGATCCCCAGGATCTATCTGCCCGACTGTCATTGGAAGAGAATCGATCCAATCTTGAGTTTAACTTCTCAGTTTGGCTGCGATTGTGACTGCGGCCAGCAGCTCTTGATTTTGAATTCCCATTCCAGTTTCCTTCTCTGTCACCATAGCTATCACTTCTTTCATGGTTGTAATTCCCTCTTCTGCCACCAGAAGAGTAACGATCCTTTGCAGAAACCTTCTGAAGCATACCAATATAGAAAAGTCATGTACTTGATAGATGGAAAGAGTTTGTGATCAAAGTGGGTTTGAATAAAGATGCAACAAAAGTGAACCACCAGATGTAGTAAGACAGAAACTAGATGTAATTCCACATAGCCTGTATAAGAGAGGTAATGTACAGGATTCAAATGAGATTTAACTATGCTACTAAGCTGATATCACAACCATATGTCTGGACAAGTACCGTTGATGACCCAATATGACAGGCTTCTTGAATTCATTACACCATCTTTCAAAAGCTAGCACAGAAATTCAGAGTATGTGCTCGCCAAAATACAGCTCCCTCAACATCATACTTCAACCAACTACTTTATGTGTTGCAGGCCACTAAATTCAGATAAGACGAAAATATTAACCATTCAAAACTAGATGACAGCGCAATAATTGTTTCCATAACCTCCTCCTAACAATTCTAAATTAACCAATGAGGTTTTCAATAAAATCCTCTCTAATAGGCCCTCAAATAAGCCATTATGAAAGGAAGAGTTTACTGAGAAAGACATGCATGAATAGTCATTCCCTTGAAATCCATGTTAAAGAGATTCAACTAAGTGACACTGCCAGAAGAGGCAGATTATGTACAGCACACACGTACGTAACCTGTGTCTATAGACGCTTCAACAGAAACAAGATTCTGCCACTAAAAAGTTCTGAAAAGACAAACTTGGGGCTGTTAGTGTAAAGATCCCCGACCACTGTTGCTAGAGCATGACCTGTTTCATGTGCTATTATATTCCCTTCACTACCCACGTGTACCAGTTAACAAGCAGCCAAATTTTGGAAAACAAAAAGGCACGAGATAAAAACAGTCAGAAGTTGAAATCATTAAATGAATAAAGTTTAAAAAACCAACTTACAGGGTTTGGCAGATAAGTCCCAGTCCCACTCCGATATCTGGGCAAGTCCTCCACATAGCGTTGATAGACATTTGGAGGCCTATTTGAAATGGACTGCAAAGAAGCAACTGGAACCAGCTGAGGGCCATAACCCATCAATTGAGTGAAAAGGTTAATGTTGGCTGCAAGAGGTCTCCCAGGACCATCCCAAGGGAAACGACCTTGAAGATACATAGGGGGCACCATCACTGGAGAGGGGTAAATAACAGGCCCATGGTATCGAGGATTTTGGCAGAACCTGCCATACTGTAGATTCTGCCAGTGGCTGGCAAAGTCACTGTTAAGAATATCGGACTTGTGCTCATCAGATTTCCCAACAGGAGTAGGCACTCTGAAGGAAGCAGAAGAATTTATATCCTCAGACTGATCAAGACCCTTAATTGTGTCAAAATTCTGACAAGAATCACTTCTCTCCAACACTTCCTCTCCTCCAAAATGGCTTGCATCAGAAGCTCCAGTTTCAGGTGGGACATTGAATAGTGGAAGCATAGTTAGAAAAGGAACCGGAGGACCAGTTGGATAAAATGCAATGACCCCAGAATTATCTGTCATCCTCTGCCGAGATCCAGGACCTAAGTTCATTGGTGCAATGGGTACCATTGAATCTGATCCACTTGTCTGAGAAACATCATAACCAAGCATGTGATGCGTAGGGACATGCACAGAAGCAACAGATTGAGGTCCTGGACTTCTCTCTGCCATTTCAGCACCCATAATTGATTGTGGATTATGCCAATCTTGATCTTCATCCTCAGCCTGATTATATACATGCTCAGACATAACCTTACCTTTACCATATCCAACGGGTGAATCTCTAGCAACAACTTTTTTTCCTCGTCTCTCCCTTGCTGATTTTGATACTTTACTTGCTGAACCATCCCAAGAACTCTCAGAAGAGGTTCTACTTCTAACAGAATTACTATGAGCAGCAGATGAGAACCTTGAACTTGCAGATCTATCTTCAGAGTAAATGTCACTCTCTCTGTTCTCATGAAACTGAAAGTTATCTAGACGTTCTTCCTGCAGAGGTCCTCGGTTTACCTTGTTATGCTTCTGTTGTGATGTCATAGAACTTCCAGCACCACTTACCCAAGAAGGGGAAACAAAATTAAAACCTGAAAAATTTGGGTGTTGCTTGCCATCTGACTGCAGCAATTCTAGATTAACACTATCAGGCTCAAAGCCACCTGAGGATCCTACCTCCAGCTCCTGCCAGAAATCATTTTCTGGTTCCCCGGAGTTCATCTCCACGGAACCAAAATTCTCAGAGCTTTGCTCAATAACATCTTCTGAATTTGAGCTCAATCCCATGTTTGGAATGTAATGTGTTAACGGAGGTGAAACCAACCCATGCGGAAATTGTATATTCGAGAGAGAAGAATCAATCGAGGGGACATTCATAGGAACCATTCCAGGCATATTTTGCTGAGCATATCCCATTGAGGCTAAAAAGGGCGGGGAAATTGGAAAACGAAGCTGTGCTGAGGTCAAATTAAATGGCATGGGAACTTGACTACTAAAACCATGAAGTGAAGTAGATGCCATCATATTTACAAGATCTTGCCCCTCCTGATGTATCATCCCCTGGCTTCCAATAGTGGACGAAAGTTCTTCATTCAAAGCATCAACGCCTGAATCATATGGATAGTTATTTGAACCACTTACTGAGTCAGCAGTAGCATCCAGACTCTGATGAGATGCGACATGCCTGACAGATGATGAATCATCATTTGAAGATCGACCACTATGGCTAGCCAAACTTTCAGATCCAGTGTTCTTCCTCCTGTTGCTATCATCTAGCCTTGTAGCTTGCATTTTTGTACTCTCGGGCGCTCTATTGTGCCTTGGTCGAGAGGACGTATCACCATATGTCTCAGTCAGCTCAGGACTAGAATGTGTTCTGGCAAAGAAAGATCTTCCCTGATTGTCATTTACCAACTGATCAGATTTGACATTTTTCTGACCTTTTTCAGAATGCTCAACCTGATTAGAAGTAGATTCTCTTGCATGATCGGATGCCCTTGAGCTGTTTACATTTCCATGATTCTTTTGTCTTTGACTATAAGAAGCAGAAGGAAAGTCATTCATTCTAGATAAGCTTCCAGGAGAAAATTTATCATGTTGGGGAGCATCTGAATGAGTATTTGTCGCCTCAACATCCACCTCATGAACTGAAAGTTTGTCAGTCATTTTCTTCCCTCTTGCATTACTTTTGGTATTCTCAGGCTCAGATAGGTGAATTGGAGTTTCCAACTTTGGACGCCATAGATCATTTCTTGGAGCATCAGGCCTATGGCCACTGCCATGTCTCTCCCATGTATTCATGAAAAACTGATTTACTTCATAAATTAGGTTTTCTTGGGGGCACTCAAGTAATCTAGCCAATCTTTTAGCACCAAATGTAAACGCACTGCGAATTCGAAAGAAATTACCTGAAAACAAAGGAACTAGATGATTGGAATCAGAGAAAAGCATATATTGCAACAATAGAATAAGCAGAATCAACTACCAAAAAATATTTCCTAGTTTCAAATAGAAACTCATAAAGAAGTAAATTTAATATTTTAGATCTACATCGTAAGTATTAGAAGAGACGATCATTTTCCACCAGCATAAATCAGTGAAAGAAAAGAAACTGAAAACACATGGCTGTGATATTAATAAAATAACTTGAAGAGGCTGGAGTCATTTAATAATTTTGTCCTAGAAGAAGCCCCCCGAATTTTTTTTGCGGAGTCACGAATTAATCACAGTTGAAAAAGTACTACTTTTATCTTTCCCAAAACCACCTCTTCAGAAGTTACAAGCCTCCCCACCCCCCCCAAAAAAAAAATAATAAAAGACCTTCTCCTTCTCTTCTCTCTTTCTTCCCTCTTAAATACTATTCCATTTTTATAAACATAACTACAGTGACAGAAAAATAAGATAAACTGAGAACCACTTAGTTTGATAACCCCATTTATTCATCTTCGGCTAATAATTCCTAATATTACACAAAGAAGTGCCATAACTTTTACACCATGCCCCTGCTGTTATACAGGGAAGGACTCCAAGACTTTTGTTATGACCTTAAGCTTATGGAAAGCATAACTTGACTAAGCAAGAATTAAAGACAAGTTATTTCACAAGCTTTAGATCAAATTACAAACCATGTAAACAACTTTGAAAATTCAACTACTCATTGGATAAAGAAGAGGCAATCAATTCAAATAGGAATTAGATGTGATAAACAAATGGTTTTCAGAATTCCAATATAAGGGGGACTGCTTGCACACAAGATTGGCATTGGCTAAAGACTTTAATGAAGAAAATAGCCCTTCAACTAACCCGAACAGTTTTAGAGAAATCTTATTCGAAAAAAACTAAATGGCCACGAAGCCAAAGAGTAAATCAAAAATCTAAACAGTGAGGCGTCCAACATACAAGAACAGCTGAACCACATCAATCAACAGAAAAATTAATTGCTAAGTGACCATGAGGCCAAAGAGCAAAAAGCTAATTGCTGACAACAACTAGCAAATCATGCTACAGGTCTAGCTGCTTATTGCAACCTACTTAATATCTTGATGCCCACCCAACAAAAATATATATTTCCTGCTTAAAACAAAATTTCTGGGAACAGAACAATGAGTTAATAGCAGAAAATCCCCACATTAACAGCCAAAGAGAGATAATGCACCAATATGTTTACCATTTGATGAATATAATAGACAAGCACAAAGAGAGAGAGGGGGAGGGAGGGGGACAGCGAGGACTAGATGAATAAAGACTTGTATAAGACCATCAAGATACAGAACCTTGAGACATTACAACAAAATTGCAATATTTTACTGTTCACTAACTTGTTGAGATCTTATATATGCTCTTAATAGGATGGTAAACAAATATAAATCTCCCAAGTACAAGTCACCATGGTAAAAGAAGATATGAAACAAAAATTACCCAAGAAGTTTGAACTAAAGACAACAACACTGGGAGGGAAATTAAAATGTTCAGATACCTTTACTAACACTACGTCCAAGATTGTTGTTTACACGTAAAGGATCTATGACATTGAAATGTTTAGAAACAAAAGGTTGACCCTGATTTTCCTGCCCACTAGGAAAAACAGCATACACAGAGCTACACGCATCAAGAAACAATTTGCTAAGTAGCAATTCACCACTGTCCTTCCGAGGTGGTTCCGCTGCAAAACATTTCCATGAGATGTATTAAAGTTTGCAATTACACAAGATTGACAATAAGCCACTTAACAAGAAATTTATCCATTTATACCAGTCACATCAGGAAGTGAATTAATTGGTACGGGTCCCCACAAACTAACACAGAAGTTGTCCCAATCAAAGTTACTGAAGAACTCCAGAAAACGATAAAGGACCTGAAAGAATAAATAAATAGCTTAAGTGGGAAGACAAGAGAGACTAGATTCTAGAGGAATATAATACGGATAGTAACCTCAAGTGGTCCGATGAAGGAATTGTTAAAAACATGAAATATGTAAAGCACCAAGGTCTCCAGGGCATAAGTTGAGATAAGTCCATGATGAGCACCAAGTATACGACTCTCATAGTAACACCATGCCTTAATCAATATAATGCTGCGCTTAAACAAATGATTCTGATTTATCAGATGATCAACCTACAAAAGAAAACCATCAATATATTTTTATTCTCCAAAAATACTATTACCACACCATCAGAGGCTCCCAACAATGAAACCATAAATATTCCAGTTCAAACATGCTACTAGGAAGATCATAGGTGAACTGCAAACCTCCTCAAGGAAGCAAAGCGTACATAGTCCACCAAGCTGATTGAAAGATATGTCTACAACAATGTTTTCCACAAGACATTTTATTATCTTGACCTGCAATCCCATGTGAAAAGAATAGGATAATTAAAATGAAGTTATACGAACAAGAGGGATAACCACAACAACCATCCCATTTTTAAACAACAAACAGAAAAATTATATGACATCCAACTCAACCACCTAGCTATTAGATTTATACATATAAAGAGTGCCTCAAAGCATACAAGATTACCAATTTGTACAGATTAGCCAAAAAAAGATTAGTCCATTTTATGAGAAAACACAAACGTTGTACATGTAAATGCCATGTCTTGTAATAATAGCACTCTGGACTTCCAATAAAAAAGGAAACACCTAAGCTACCAAGATAAAGCAAAAATGCCACTAATGCACATGGGACACTTGTGAAAAGATGAAAAAAGAAAAAGTTAGCAAGAAGGGAATCATAAAAGGCTCCCATAGCAAGTCCAAGGGTTTGGGGGGTCTGAGACGAGGCTAACTGCTATCTTCTTCCACAAGAAGAAAGCAGAACCACAGAGTAGGGCAGCCTACCCTATACTTCAACCAAGAGCTACAACAAAGCTGGCTTTCTCTAATTGTTG
Source organism: Mitragyna speciosa (assembly GCA_024721245.1). NCBI lineage: Eukaryota > Viridiplantae > Streptophyta > Magnoliopsida > Gentianales > Rubiaceae > Mitragyna > Mitragyna speciosa. The sequence continues at coordinate 514,782 of CM045558.1, forward strand.
GAAGGATTAATCTCCAATGTTTCTATCAGAAGGAAAACAATGTCAGGCAAGTTGATTCTACCATATGTCAAAGTAATCATCAAAAGAAAATGCAGTAGAATATCAAAATGAAATTAAAAAAGAAAAAAGAAACTAACATATACAGAAAGCAAATGAAGGACATCCATAATATGTTAGAAAAGCAGAATACATGATGTTCCCAAGGCTGAACAACGTATAATATGGCAAAAACTAAGGTGCGCAAAAATTAAAATGAACAAACTAGGATCCACATAGTACATACTTCAGCCTGAATATACTGAACCTCCTTCACATGAAATTCAGCATGCTCATTCTTCTCCTCATTCTCTAGCATATCACGCACCTGGTTGGCCCATGAGTCTTTCAGATATTGGTTATTACTAAAAGCAGTTAAATCAATGTCTCCGTCAGGTAGATAAGTCTTCAAGGGTACCGAGCCAAAAGTAAAAACCTATTATTGAGAAAAATCAGATAGTATGTCAAAGAATGATAGAAGAGAATTGACAACAAAAGAGAAATGCACGTATATCCATCTGTAAAACCAACACAAAGGGACTCCCTCTCTTTCTTTGGTACACGTTATAGGGGAAGGGCAATGAGTTTGTTGGTATAAGTACATCCAAAGGCAGCAGTATACATCTAAGCATTCTGCTCAATCAACACAGATATCAGAAAGCATAGTGCTGAAATTCGCTTTAACTTTTCAAGAAAGATATTGTGGTAATTCTTTCACACATATGTCTGTTATTATCTCAATTACATAAAAATCCTCGAATAGCGCTATAATTGGAGGCTCCAGAATAGAATCAACAATAAAAGTCACCAACCTCCATGTTTATTAGTACATTTTTTCTAGAGACTAAGCAGCTCAAAACAACATATATCATTGCCTTTACCTGTCTACAGCATTCCACTTTCTCCTTGTGAGCAAACTTGTGCAGAAGTGATCTCAACCATGTGTCTTTGTTTTATTTACATCAGATCATTGTTTCAAACTATTATCATCAAATCTTTTCAACTACTATTTCACAGAGTGGGATTCACAACTCATCATTGAAAGCTTAAGAAACTATTCAAGTGCATGATGTTTTCTCCAACTAAAACAGAACTCTCCCTCTTGCTAACTTAGACAAGTTAACAAGAAATGAATAATCCTTGAATATCTGGATAATCATATCACACAACTGGAGTTCAAAACAGACATGACTACAAAACCACACGGAAGTCTATAGAAGTACCACTTGTGTCACTTCCTTGTTCATTTGAGGGCAAGTACTTTAAAGCTTGATGAACAAGAAGCTTGACAAACGAAAAGTAATGAATTTACAACTCTAGAGGATCATCAATAGAAACCTTAAAAATTCATCTGAAGCTACATGTCCATCATTATGATCGTGATCTTACACGCAAACTACCAGAAAGTAATATACTTGGCTCATGTACTAGGTGAAAAACATTTAAAATGTAGTTCCATTAATGACAAATGTATGAAAAATTTATTCAAATACCTTTCCCATATCAATGTCATTTCTTAACAGAGCCCAAAAAGGTGATCATATAACAACTACCAGCATGTAACAATAAGAAGGCATAAAAAACATTTCCGAAGTAGGGGCATCACAAATGAATAAATACTAAACCACAAATTAACAACCTGACACGGGAAGCACTTCATAATGAGCCGCTGCACATATTCTGCAACAGCATTTCTGCGCTCATCGGAAGGTTGGTTAGGCTGAATGCAGGCAATAAGCTCTGCCGTTCTTTCTTCTGCCTTTAACCATCTCTCCGAGTCCAGGAGGCGAATCATAGGTTCGGCATTGAGCAGTAGCCCGTTTGGGAATAGCCCACTAGGCTCTGGCCATCTCTCATGTTCTCCCATACACTATAGCTTTTTCTTATCCACCACCCAAAATTCAATCTTTTTTCAGTCCTTATAATCAAAAAGCAATTCAAAATTCCAACTCTCCTTTCCAGCAGCTCACAATTTGCTGGAAAAAGCCCCCCACAACCCAAAAGAAGAAGGGGGGAAAAAAAAAAGCCCCCACTTTTTATTCAGGTCAAGGAAACCAAAGCAAAAGTTTCACTTGCCAACCATGTATTCATACCAGTGACTATCCTGAGGTAACCATACAACACATAAAACCCTAAAAAACACAAAACCAGAGAACTTTATACATAGAATAATAGCATTAATAGCTAAAATTCAATAATTATACATCTGTGACATAGAAAAATCACCAAAAATTCATAATTCTAATAGAAATATCAATAACTTGCAACCAAAAAACACCTAAAACAGATGGAATCCTACTTCCTAAGAGAAAGAACTGATCAGAAAACAGAAAATGAATCAAAACCCTAGAAGGGAAAGCTTTTTAAGAAGCTGCTGCAAGCAGAAAAAAATTCAATCAGAGCAATGTCGCCCAAATCAGAGAGAGCCCAATAAAAGGGGAAAATAGAAAAAAGAAAAAATAAATAAAAACCCTGTTATTTTGGTATTATTTATCTTTTGTTGCTGGATAATTAAGGTAGATAGAAATAGGGATTGATTGAATAATAAAAATAAGTGAAGAGGCAGTAAAAGGATCGCGAATTTTCTATAAAAGAAGAAAGAGAAGAGAAAGGGAAATAATGGAAGTGGGCTTCTATTTTAGGCGTGTTTGTGAATTGGGAGGCAGTGAAATAATTATTAGAGAATATATATGAAAAAGAAGAAAAAATAAGAAAATAATTTTTAAAAAAGTAGGAGAAATTATTGGTTTGAGGTTATTTGGGAAGAAGATTACGTTATTGCAAGTGATCAATTCACTTTCTTTTTTGTTTTTTTTTATCACGTTTAAACTATTGCAACGGGGAAGGTGATATGGTGTTGGCGAATTCGTACCTCCCGACTTTTGAGATCAAATAACTTTAATTATTCGACTCTCTATTTGTTCCCAATTCACTTTTAATGTGCGTGGAAACAGCGAATTTTAAGATCATTTGTATAAATTAATGTTCATGAAATTTTATTAATCATTCTAAGAATAAATATATATAAATTCTATGGGACAAAAGTATATTAATAAGTAATCATTTATAGTTACATATAAGTATAGATAGTTATTAATGTGGCTAAATATCTTTTTATAAAATTTTAAAAAATAAAAATATAGAAGGATGAAACACTACAAACCAAATGGTACTCCCTTAAATAAGTAAATGTGTATGGTAATATATTCATTTCTTAACTTTCTAAGTATAGCTCTTAACAAAATCGCTTACAAAGATAATAACCAACAAAAATAACTATCCATTTTATTTTAAAAATATAATGACTAGTCAAAATTTTGCTCTAATAATGTAAAGTGAATTTTTTTGGGGAATAAGTTCATATTTTTTTTAAAATAAATTTACACACCATGATTTAGAAGAGGATACTATGATTTAGTGTGGGTTCTTAACAATATTTAACGTGATTTAGAAGAGGATACTTATGAATTATATGATGGAAGTTATTCTGGAATTGTATTAAACGTGAAGGAAAATAATTCTTCTTTTCTGTAATTCTTTTTACCCGACTAATAAGAAGAATGGTATGATGATGATGATGATGAAAGGATGTGGAAAAAGAAAAGAGAAAGGGAAAAATCATTGGCTGGTTGTTAAAAGAAACTTTGTAATATTTGCTAGATACAAGTATTTGCTAGATAAAGATTTAATTAGAAATATGTCTACAAAAAATAATTTTTTTAAAAAAATGAATTATTAATTACACTCGTTATTATCATTTTTTTCTTTTGGCGGTAATGGTAAAAGTCTTGTGTGTAAATCCCATGCATGATACGTGGGCCAGTACACATGAGGTAGTCTCTTGGCCCACAAATTTTTTGAAAGTTTTGTTACTTGTCAGAACTCGAAGGGCATTTGATTTGGCTTTGGGCTTATCTAAAGCCTAATAGATCTTAACCACATTGGTCCAAGTAGGGTGGACAAATTGTTTTCTTCTTTTTTTTTTTTTTGGTCAAAAGTCATTTTTATTTATAACATTCTAAAGTACATATAAGTCAAAAGTACAAACAACTATCCCGCAATTGCTAGGGAATCATCGTGTGTGGTTCTTAAAACCTACACTGGGAATTTAGACTCCTACCTTACCATGTCAATTATATTAGTAGCCAACTTAGCTACTTGATGACTACATTTGTTCCCTTCTCTATTCACAAAGGAGAAGGAACAAAGCCAAAAAGATCTACTTAACCACCTAATATCATTTACAATCATTCCTAAATCTGAAAGTCCATCACAGTCAAAATTAATTTTTTGCACTAAAACTTTACAATCAGACACAAACAAAATGGACGTCCAATTTTCCTCCAAGGCTTTCAGCATAGCCTCTCTAATTGCACAAGATTCTATCACAACTGGATCACCATCTACCTTGACAGGAATAGCCCATGTCATTTTCAAAAGACCATTGCAGGTTTTTGCCACAATTCCAAATCCATTTTTCTTCTTTTTGGAATCAACAATAGCATTAATATATATTATTACTGAATGTTGTTGCTGCAAGTCTACCATTTTACATCCTCTGTTTGGGTCAAAAAGATCATCTGGTTGACTGTCCTTTGGCTGATGTTTAATGACTTTCTTATACTCCAACCACTCTTGTACTGCCTGATTAATCACTCTTTGCCCCTCTTTCTGCACATTATTGAAGCTGAAATTATTTCTTATTTTTCATATGTGCCAAAGAAGGTTCACTGTTGCAGCAATATGTTCCTCCCTATTTTCTTTCTCTCTTGCTTCCAGTAATCTCTCCAACCATTGCCAAAATTTCTCCCTTTGCTGATTTAAACCATCCTACTTCACTGGAAATGTTTTCTAGATCACTTCATTTGTTTTACAAAAAAACAACAGGTGTTCCACAGTTTCTGCACCTTCTCCAAATCACCTGCAGCGGGGTTCACCTTTCCCTGTTCTTTGGAAGATATTTTCCTGAGTTGGCAATATATTATGAAGACATTTCCACACAAAATTTTTGATTTTATGTTTTATGTTTAGTCTCCATAACTAATACCATGTTGCTACATTATTTCTATTCAAACTCGAACCTGCCTTCTCCCTTCTTTTTAGACTATTCTCTTCTTCTATTTCCTTTGCCTTCATGTATCCAGATTTAGTTGTATAATTGCCATGGAAAGTGCCGCTCTAGATGAAATTGTCATGCCTTTTAAACCAGTTTAGGGGAGTTTTCAAAATTAGTTTAGCGTCTTCCTCTCTGAACACAAACACTATTAGACTGTCATTCCACTTGCCATCTTGTATCAATTCAGCCACATACTTCAAGTTACAAGTTTGTGGTTTGGCTGATGTGATTTTTCCAGCTTCTGAGCCTTTCAACCACCTATCACTCCATATTTTTATTTTCTTCCCATCTCCAAACTACTTCTTAACACCTTTTTCTAACAACTCCGACACACTGAATAAGCTCTACCATATCTAAGAAAAACCATGTTTTTTTTTTTTTTGTCTCAAAGATTGATGTCTGGAGGAAGTATTTTACTTTTACTACTTTACTTACTAACAAGTTTGGATTTGTTAGAATTCTCCATACTTGTTTAGTAAGTAAAGCAGTGTTGAAATTTTGTATGTCTATAAATCCTAATTCATCTTTCTCTTTCACTTGTGACATCTCCTTCCAGCTTTTTCAATGAATTTTTCTTTCATTTTCATCACTTCCCCACCAGAAATTAGCCATCAACCTACTTATCTTCTTACACAGCTTCATATGCATTTTAAAAATAGACATAGCATATACGGGAAGGTTATGGCTACAGACTTTAAAAGTACTTTTTTTGTTTTGCTATACTTTGTAGCTTTCCATTCCACGATTTTAGCCCCCTTGTTAGCTTTTCCTTGATGAATCTGAGTGTTGTATATCTGGACCTTCCCACCACCAATGGCAATCCCAGATATTTGCTTTGTTGCACCACCTGAATATCTCCCAATGGTCTGAAAACTGCTTCCCTATCCTACTGCTTTATGTTCTTGCTTGCAAACAATGATGATTTTTCAATGTTCACCTCCTGCCCAATTGCTTTGCTATAACATTGAAGAATCAGCATGATCTCTTGGGTTTCACATGTTGTGGCTTTACAAAATAGGAGCGAATCATCAGCAAAAAATAAATGGGATATTGTTGGACTATGTCTAGCTATTTTAATGCCCAAAATTCTCTTATTGTCAACAGCCTATTTTAATAAACTAGACAGCCATTCTGCACAAAAAAGAAATAAGTAAGGAAAAAGGCGATTTCCTTGTCTAATTCCTCTAGAGGGGCACACGTATCCCTGCTTGATCCCATTTACATTAAAAGAAAAAGACATTGAAACTAAACACCCATGAATCCATTTAATCCATAATAAACAAAAACCCATTTTATTCATAATGGCATACCAAAAACTCCACTCAACTCTATCATAGGCTTTAGACATATCTATTTTTAAGACCATGTAAGCATATTTTTTGTTTCTCCTATCATTAAGCCAATGAATATACTTATGAGTTACAATCAAATTATCGACAATTTGGCGCCCCGAAATAAAGGCAGATTGAGACTTACTGATACACACATTAAGGAAGGGTTAGACTCTATTAACCAAAACTTTAGATATAACTTTGTACACAATATTACACAAACTAATAGGTCTGAAATGAGTCAAATTTGTAGAAGTGTCAATTTTGGGAATTAAAGTTACCAAAGTCTTATTAAAAAGATTTTGACATATAACCTGTGTTAAAGAAATTTCTAACAGCATTAATAACATCATCACAAATAACACGCCAAAATCTTTGATAGAAAAAATGAGACATACCATCCAGTCCAAGTACCTTATTAGGATGCATGGAGAAAAGAGCTTTTTTTATCTCTTTTTCTTTAACAGGTCTAGTGAGTTGTAAGTTCATTTGTGGCGTGATTGTTTTGAGAATGCCCTGCAAAATCTCCTCGAAATCATGTGGCTTAGAACTAGTGAATAACTGGTTGTAGTATTCTGCTATCTCCTTGCCAATCTCGTCATCAGATTCACACCATCCTCCTCCCATTTTTTAATTTTCGATATTTTATTCTTCCTTCTCTTACCAGTTACACAAGCATGAAAAAAATCATTATTTTGATCTCCCTCTTTCAGTCATTGAATGCGAACTTTTTGTGACCAATATAACTCTTCATCCTCATAAGCCTTTGCCAGTTCACTTTTCAAATGAGAATTCTTTGATGCTTACCCTGTCTGTTGCCTTTTTTCTCTCCATCCAGTTCCTTTTTTAACCTCTCAATCTCTTTCTTGCTATTTTTTACTACCTTTCTACTCCATCCTAAAAAAGTCTTTTGCACTCCTTGACCTTCTTTGCAACCTTCAAATCCCTTGGACCCTCTTATTGGTTTGCTCCATGCTTCTTTTATCACACCCTCTATCTCTGGATGTTAAATCTATCTCACATCAAAATAGAATCTCTTTTTCCTTTTTTGCCTCTCAAGTACAATATCCAGCAGCAACATTAAATGATTCAAACCATTAGTTTCCATATGCTTCACAGTAGCATTCTCAAATTCAGACACCCATTCTATATTTGCCAAAGCTCTATCAAGTCTCTCCTTTACTGCTTCTTCTTTCTCCCACATACTAATCCAAGTCCACGGCAATCTTTCGTATTCCAGGTCAATCAGTTCATTGTTGTTTATGCAGCATCTAAAGTTTCTACATGACCAGGTTCCCCTAATTTTTCCTCCCCATTTTTCATCATTTGAGACAATGTTGTTAAAATCTCCAATGAACACCACTTTGTTTCCCCATAGTTGTTTCCTCTGTTGTAATATTTTTCACTGACTACCTCTTTCTTGTTGATCAGCATTTGCATAAATGCACACACACCACCATATTTTTTTACCACATTCTTTACTCAATTTAACTTCAATAGTAAACTGAGTATATAGGATATTTTTCACCTTAACATGATTACCCTAAAAAATAGTCAGTCCTCTACTCAATCATACAAGCTTCACTGTAAACATATTCTCTACTCCTTTTTTTTTTATTTTTTCCATAACATGTCTTTTATTCGTAGTTTCACATAAGTAAATTAAATCAGGGGAGAGGAGATTTCCTATCTCCTTCAGGCAAAGAACTACCAAGGGGCTCCCAGCACCTTGGCAGTTCCACGCCAAAATCTTCATGTTAACTATGAAGACCAAGAAAGGCTGGTCTCCTTCCCCTTTGCACCTGAGTTGATTCTGACTTCAGACTCTATTTTGTTCTTTTTTAAGCTGAATTCGACCTCCTGTATGCCGTCATCTTCATCCTTCAAAGTAAATTTCCTTTTCATGGACTCCCTTTCTTGCACCAGATTCATCTCGATTGGAGCTAAGGGTTTTTTGGTTTTGATGATTGTTCCCTTACAATTCAGTTCATTCTTTTCTTTTCTTTTTTTTTTTTTTTTGTTTTGAAGCGTGCTTTTGCTTGTGCTTTGCGTGGGCCAATTCCTTTTTCCAAATCACAGCCCTCATTTAACTTGTTCCCTTGGGATGGGCCTTGACTAACATCTATACAAATTTCCATTTCATCAACGTCATAAGGCCCATTACTTGTCTGGTCCATTATGCTCATTAGAGCTACTTTTTGTGTTCTCTCTTTTGGTCCACTTCTAACCTTATTTTCCCATCCTCTTGTTACTAGTTGCTCTTTGACACCTGACCCATTTCCTGGACCATGTTTATTAGATGAAATTTGAATCCCACTATAATTTTCCTTCTCACACCCACTTGCTTCTCTTGTCACATCAATCATATGTCTCTTTTCTGTCATAGTCAACGTACTTGGCACTCCATCTCCAACAGTTGAGACTACCTCAGTGTTTTGTTCTTTCTGGGTTATGACTCCTCTTAATTGTTTTACCTTTTGCCCAGATTTTGTTTTTGGATAGGTATCTGCTTCCTGATTAACATTTTTGCGAGGAGGCTTACTTTCCCCTGCCTTTAACCATGCACAAAATTGAGGCCTTCTGATGGAATTGGACTGAAAATTCTTGTTCTTGCATGCTCTGTCATTGTGTCCTATTATCTCACATTCATAGCAAAAATCTGGACAATACTCATACCGGAAATCAATCCATCTATTCGTATTTAACATTTTGGCTTTAATTCCCCGAAATTAGTGGTTGACTTATATTAACTTCTGCTCTAATCTTCAAATGTCTGGCATTCTTACTTCCTCTTGATGAGAGCTTGACTTCCTCCACTTTTCCTATTGTTGCATCCAATTTTCTCCCTCATTCAACCGTTAACCAATGGACTGGTAGATTCCAAAGTTGCACCCACATTGGAGATGTTATGAATGCTTTTGGATTCTGATCAATGTTCTCCTCCCATTCTTTGATGTTTAGCAAATTGTTTTCTTCTACTTCTTTCATTTCTATTTGCAAGTTTGGTTAGGGAATGTGAAGGAAAACTACAAGGAAAAAAATATAGGATTTGTTTGTTTGTTGGTGTTTTCTAAAACCATGTTTTTTTTTTAAATTCAAATACATTTTTCAACCACCTTTTTATCTCACATGCATATTTATCAAGAAGAATCTTTAAAACTGCTACAGTAATTATTTTTAATAAACACACCGAAAAACAATTATCCAGACGCAACCATATATATTTTAATTCTTTTGCACATTATGTTGTTAAAACTATTATTGACAAGAAAGTAGGTGTCATTTGCGTACAAGGACAATGTCACACATATAATTTTTTTTTATTGAACCTACATTATTACACGGAGAAGGTGAAAAATAATATATAGAATAATGGTAGTTTAAGACAAAGAAAAGAAAAATAATATATAGAATAACAGTGAGCACGTGCATAGGAAATCGCTAAAAGAGCTAGACTAAAGATAGGGAATTACATTGATACTGCAGATTCGTTTCAAATATTTGCTTCTCTATGAGCAGTTGTATGCATAAAATTTTGTCAAAATTGATTATGCACAAGCATAAAAATACTAGTTTGAATGTTTCATTTTCTACTTGAAGACTGGAGAACAATTCTTTATTAGGCAAAACAAATAAAAGTTCGGAATAATTTTTTTTTTAGATTATAATCAACAAATTTATAACTTCTTTAAATGAGTTGTATTGATAAATTTGGTAAAAAAAAAATGTGACGTTTCAAATTTTATTGAATCCTCGGCAGAGAACATGATTTTTGCTTGAGGAGAAAAAAAAAAAAACCCAACTTCAATGTTATTCATAGAAAGAGGGTTAAAGTTGATTTAGACCTTTAACTTCGAATTTCAACCAAACAAACCAACTGCAAATCACTTATTTGTACAGGCATGCATCCCTACCAAAAACCAAACATACATCTAAATTTCAAGATTTAATTGCACCAATATCATAAGATCTAAAGTTCTCCTAGGTAGATCTTTAAGTTGAACAAAGGTGGATCATAAAATCTTGTGATGCGGTTCATGTGCTATAAAATAACTGATCAATCTACACTCTAAAATTACCAAAAAGAAGAAAACATACATCCAAATTTGCAACCCTTCATATTTTCTCCATCCAAGGCGTGATTTTTGTCACACTTGACATCGTGCTCTTGCCCACGCCTTCAGTCCTCCCCCAATTATAAAAGCGCGACGTTCGGTCGCAATCCAAAGTCACGCTTTTCCTCGTCGTCTCCGACTCTCCGCGACAACAACGGTGACACCAGAAAAAAATTTAAACTTCCCTTTTCTGTCCATACATCTCAAAAAACACAGCCCCGCCACCACGGGCCACCGCCGCCTGCACACGTCACCGTCGCCGACATTTACTTACTTCACATAAATATCCGAATTCGGTCGTCCGTTTGGTTCGGGTCAACTGTTCAATGGCAGACTCCGGCGAGCCTCCTCCTCAACAACAAGAAGGTCCGAAATTAAACCCTATTTTTTTAATTTAAAACCTAAATATTTAAGTCTGTTTTTAATTTCTATTTCATTGTCATGAATTTTCATATATTTCTAACTTGCTTTCTCGGTTTTCCCTAATTTCTAGGGTTTGGATCGGATTTATAGGGAGTTAAATTAAAGTAGTAGAACGTGTTTACAATCTAGATTTTTTAGCTGCAGAGAAAGTTATTGGTGGTGAATAGTGCGATAGGAGGCTAAATTTGCATTTTTTCAGCTTTCTGAGGAAGATAAAATTGGCATTCATATTTTCTTTATTTTTCTTATAAATACTAATAAAATGCCTTTGGAAAATGAGAACTTGCACATTGGCAAAATATGAGTAGATATAAGTCATTGTTGTGCAATTATGTTAAGGAATTCTTCTGTTTAATACCTTGTATAGTTCCATTACTTGTGTATTTGGTTGCAGTTTGCAGTTTCTTCAAAAAGCCATCTAAGGGTAAAAACATTAGAAAACGTCCAGCTTTTGAAGATGATGATGGTGATGAAGATTCAAAGGATGAGAGTTCAGTAATTTATAGTAAGAAGAAGCCAGCAGCAGCTGACAACATATTACACTTCTCTACTAGATCCTTCAAGCAATCTATCGAGACAGAAACAGAAACTAATGCAGACTCAAAAATCCCATTTTTTCAGTTTGAATCTTCTAAAGAAATTCAGGTTCATAATGATAGTAGAGCAACAGCAACATTAGAAACTGAAACCGAGTTCTCAAGAGATGCTCGGGCTATCAGGGAGAGAGTTCTCAAGCAAGCAGAGGAGGCATTGAAAGGACAAGGAACAAGTACCACTGATGAAAAACTATATAAAGGAATACATGGATACACTGATTACAAGGCTGGGTTTCGAAGAGAGCATACTGTTGCTGGTGAGAAAGCAGGTGGCGCACATGGACCTCTGAGAGCATCTGCCCACATTAGAGTATCTGCGAGGTTTGACTATCAGCCTGATATCTGCAAGGATTATAAAGAGACAGGTTATTGCGGATACGGGGATGCGTGTAAGTTTATGCATGACCGTGGGGATTATAAATCAGGATGGCAGCTAGAGAAGGAGTGGGATGAAGCAGAGAAGATCAGGAAAAGGAATTTGGCTTTGGGAGTTGATGATGAGGATGAGGGGACTGCAGAGAAGAGTGATGAAGATGAAGACGATTCCTTGCCCTTTGCATGTTTCATTTGTAGGCAACCTTTTGTGGATCCTGTGGTGACCAAGTGCAAGCACTACTTCTGTGAGCATTGTGCGCTAAAGGTAATATTAGTTTTTAATTTTTTTTTTTTTTTGAGTCTGAATCGGCACACTTTCATTTTGCTTTGTGAACCCAAAAAAAAAAAAAAAAAAAAAAGAGAGAGAGAGAACTTGGATGGTTGGTTTTGCGATGATTTTAAATGATTATCTTGTGTTAGAATTCCATTCAACTTGGAACTTGGAAATGATCGCCTCCCCAACACCCCACCCCCCCCCCCCCTCCCAAAAAAAAAAAAAAAAAGAAAGAAAAATTTTTAAACGCAAAAGTGTTAAACTTGTTTCTAGTTTGCAGCAATTTAAATTTAAATCAAAAACAGTGAAACTCTTATTTGAGGTGGCAGTTTCATTTTGTGCTTAGATGTTTATAATCAACGGGATGGAGAAATCTTTCTATGTCTAAAGTAGGATGACATCAGTAAGGTCGATGGGAGAGAGTTTCTCTTCTTAAAGAGAATAAGTTCCCGGTTATCTTTGTAAAGTTTTCTACTTTCTCTCTCCCTTCTCCACCCTTCTTGATGTATGAGAATGTTGATTGTCATTGAAAAATTTTCATTTCTGGAAAATAGTTTACCTGTCTTTCGTTGTTAGCTGCTGTAACAATTACTCTGGTTGTGTTACTTGTCATGCTTTCTGGAGCTCAATTGTATTCATAACTTCTTCATATGTGAAAACCTGGCTTTTGAATTCTCTTTGACAACTAATTGTTATTTAGCATTATCTTCTCTTTGTCATGAGATGTTACATTTGTGAACAAAATTTGACTAGTATACTATAAAGACATTGTTGATTTGCTTTTACTTTTCATGGATATCGTATGTAAGAGTTACTTTCATAACTTTTAAATATGTTATTGACCATAATCTTTTTGGTTGACAGCATCATGCAAGAAACAAGAAGTGCTTCGTGTGCAACCAGCCAACCCTGGGGATATTCAACACAGCATTTGAGATACGCAAGAAAATGTCAGCCGAAGGGAAATGATGGGTCCGAGCCATTTGCCTTGTATATCATGATTTTAATATTACATATGCCATTATTATGTTCTGATGTAGTGTATTTCTCTTTTCAGCAGAAATTCCCAATGGCACATCTTTTCTAATATGGGGCATTGCTTCTGATACATACTGTTTTACAAAACTCTGCAAAATTCACGCTGTGTAATCTGCATATATTGTGAGATGGTCACTATTCACTTGCATGCGCATGGATGCTAATGCATTTTTATTTACCACTAACACATGAAATACTTACAGTTTTGAGTTTCTGCAAGAACTTGTGCTATGAAATTGCAAAAGTCGGTCTTGATAAAATTGGAATTTATGCAGCATGATAACAAGATTAAGGAAATTCCCATGTTGTTACAGTGGATGTTATGTTTAATTTATTCCTTTGATTTCTACTGGGTTTATGATGAAGTCAATGAGGTCTGGGCTTCAACAACAAATTTGTGTTTATGTTGTTATGAGCACTTTAATCAGGTTCTTATGCTTTTACATTCAGGGGGATGTGAACACACTAATTCTGTTAATCAGTTACTGTAGTCTTAGAATGCTGCTATGACAATTTGTTATCCGTTAGCCTTTCTCTGGGTTTATTTTTTACTTTGCAATTTGTAAAATCTTTTCTTGTTGATAAGGTTATAAAGCGTATGGATTTGTGTTTCGTGAAGTTTTCTTTGTCTCATTATAACTAGATTGACAATTTTGGTTCCAGCATCCTACTGCTGATTTAGGAGAAGCCATTGGCTTTTCCAATTCAGAACATGTTGCCACGGTCTCATATCGTTTGGAGACCTTTTTTCACATTGCTTGTGAGATAAGGATTTTGTCCGGGTAATAATGTATTTGCCTGGGAGCCTTTCACAATTTAGAGTTAAAGATGATCTTTCTCTGACCTATAATTGTAAGGAGTAGCATCTTCTTTAACATGTCATATTAGTAATAATAACAATGTATAGTTACAAGATAGTTTCATATATTTACAAATCTAAGTGCCAATTCAAGCTGTTGTGAACTTCTCTTTTTTGTACAGTATTAGTTCATCAGCAAACTCAGACACCAGCCATTATTTCCTTGTTGCTAACATTTCTTCCAAATTTTGGTCATAGCCCCACGCATGGGGAGATTGTGATGTTAAGAGAGGCCACAATAGATTTCTTTGCTGCCTTGTTTTCCTCATAACCTGCCTTGTGTGTTGTCTAACAACCTTATTCACTGCCTTTAAATAGTTGCTTGAATCATGATCCCGAAGAATTGTGCCATCAGAACCATAGGCTGTAGGATCACTAAGGGTTTCCAGGGGGTGTGGAGTATTTAGGAAGGCTCTGAGGGCACTTGTTGTAGTGGCACAATGGGTGTTTTTCAAGACATATAGAGCACTACCTGGCGGGAGGAAAGGATGTGTAGGGGATGACTTCTCATCAGGTTGGAGTATAAATATTTTACCTATGGGAGAGTATAGCAGCTTCTGAGCCCCGGAAAAAAAAAAGGAAGAAGAAGAAATATTGTTAGTGCAGGGAAATAGCACAAAAAAGTTGGCACTGAAGATATTAGACATGCTAGTGATATTTATGCAACTGTGCTTCTACATAATTTATTCCTTTGTTTTCTAAATCTAGTAATGAAATAATTATTTATATCTACATGTAATACTTTCATTTCTGGGTTTCTTTAGGCATAAGAAGTGTTAGTTAATTGTCTTTTTCTTGATTATGAGAAGGAGACACGGGCATACTTACATTTTTATTTAGACAAGGATGTGAACGAAAGGTGCCATTCAAGCGCTTAAGGACCTGTGCTACATGGTTTGGATAGTTGCAGGAGAATGCTCTTGGGACAATGTCTCTATGCATCATCACACAATGAATATGATTTTCATCCAAACCCAGCTTGTCTAGGACCTTTTGGCCACCACAAAAAATAAAAGGTGATCCAAAAGTAACAACTGGTAGAAGAGCAGAGGGTTTAACAACTTTCCTTGTCAGCAGCATCAACTTGACTAGAAGGGAAAGACTACCCCCTAGAGAATGGCCTGTAAATTGAACCTTTCCTCTGTTACCAAATCTTTCTAGATGCTGAACAATTTCTGGCATGAATTGCTCATATATCCCCTTTGCAGCTTCGTAGATTCCCCTATGAACCAACACATCTGTATCCTGTAAAGGAAGTTACAATCAGCAATGTAAGTTGCATTTTGACCTAAAATATCCACATTTATTTGTAAATGAGATCTGTATAGTTTTTACATATTTACCTCAAATTTAGTGGGTTCAAAGAAGAGATTTGTTTGCCATGACGCTAAGGAGTCTGATCCCTGCGATTCACAAATAAGAGATTTGTGAAGCTCTTCAAGATTCTTTCTAACCGACCTTTTGAAGCTATTAAGTTTCCTTTTGAATCAAATAACTACGGTAGTCAGCAAGATAATATTGTTGTTTGACAACCTATCATTGCTAACTTTATCTAATGTGAACTGGAATTATCTTGTGACGAGGATATAATTTCGTATTACTCGAATTGTTACCTGGATAATGAAGTAGCGTGTAAATATACTTGAGTCGTCACAAACAAACCACTCACAAGGTGAGGAATGAAGTGATTGAAGGTCTTTGGCTGCTTCCTGTTTTTGCTTCTCATCTGCTGCAACAACTGCTGTCATTCTTGATGCTGCTACATATGCAGCTATCTCTGGATCGTGTCTATGTGAAGTAGATCCCCCTTGTTCTTCTTCTTGGTGTTTTCCTTTGGTAGGTAAAACTGCATTAGTATTTTCCAGCTTGGGTTCAGAACCAATAGATAGAAGGTCATTGGCACGAGATTGGACATAAGATGCAGCTGAAGTAGCAATTTCATAAGCAACCGACATGTGAGGTAGACCCTTTCCCTCAGAATTCTCCTTGTTCTCAGCACCTGATTTTATAGTTGCTGATGTTGCCAGAGATACACGATTGGAATCTTGATCAAGTTTGATTTTCATAGCTGCTCCTTCTTCTTTCTTTATTAGAGAAGAAGTTACAAAGTCTAAACCATAGCATCTCCGTAGATCTGTGGCCTGCAAATGCATGAAAGAACCATTCATGTTACCCATGAATGTGAAATGTGAAGCTCTCTAAGTGAACGCGGTGAAAATTTGTGAATTTGAATGGTTGACAACAATAGAGAGCTAATAGGTGATTCATTCTCCTCTTTTATACTAACAAGAGACAGCGTGAGTGCATCCCAATTCCAATTAAGCCTTTTGGTTCTATCAATCTATGTTCTATTATCCGTAAGAAGTAAATCGGACAGTTGATAAACATATACCTTAATCTTTGGGATTACATACGCCATGTTGCACAAGAAAGCCAACTTAGAGAAAAGCTTGGTGTCTGACCAAGAAACACCGTCCAACAACCTCGAGAAGTATGCTGCATCGACCTTCATATTGCCGTCAGCTGCATCGTCATATTCCACTTCACAACCTTCTTCAGCTCCAGTTTCATCACAGTTTTCATTGTCCTGTTGTATGCTATTTTCATCATTGTATGGTTGCTTTTGTCTCCACTGCATATGAAGTTCTATTATCCTTTCAACCCAGTTTGCTCTTTTTCGCTCCTCCTCAACCTTGATGTCATTGCCTTCTTGGTCTCTTTCCACCATATTCTCTTCCGCATTTATCTCCTCCTTAGTCAAGGGATCAAACAAGATTGATCGAATATTACTGGGAATGAGAGAACCTGAAAACTGGAAATTAAGGATGCACGCAGGACTGTTCTTAAGCTTTGGCTTTGTTGTTGATGCCCGAACACAATTAATCGAGTTGCCAGAATATGATCTCCATAATCTGCTGCCAGTATGCAAGTCTTTGCTCGAGCACGACCGGGAAAGGCTGCACTCCTGTTTGTTTGAAGTAACTGGTGTGCCAGTTGCAGACAGCCAAGTGCACGCCATAATTAACCTCAATGCCAACTTTCCGCAGCCGTGAGAACCTAGGAAATTAGGAATCGATCAGCATATTTTTCCTTGTCGCCCTTTAGCATATGGATTGTATTATAACTTCGGCTTTCTTGGAACATTTCTTGAAAACCAAAGTATTTAAAGCAAAGAACCTTATAAAGGTACAATAATCGACAAAATACACCTTGTTTCCAACGAGACAATGAAGATGATGCCATTCTACAGCCTTAAAAAGGTGCAATGTGTCTTGAAAAGTTTCGAAATAAGCTCAGGTACTGACCACATATGTCCATCGGTGTCTAGTTATCATCGTTTTGCTTAGACCAGCAAATTATAATTAAGCTTTTGGATCTTAATGACTGGAGAGATCACGTGATGTCCTCAAGCTTGAATTTGTATTTAATAGTCAATACGAAAATGTTCTATAATAGAGCACCCTCTAGATTTGAAATCCACTAGATTCTTACAAAATTTGTACAGATTGTATGATATAAAAATGTAGGTAATTTCTTTAAATATTTCCATGAACCCGTAAGGAAATGTCTAAGAACTATGAACCCAAAATTTACTGCCCCGATTGAGATAAAACAGTATCATTACGCTAAAACCTTGAGCAGCAATAAGATACACCATTTTGAGGAGCTCACCTTTTCCGTTCTAAACTAGGATTTTCTCGCTTGTTGCCTCCGTCAAGACGACCTGAAATGAAAATAAATTAATAAAGCAAGACAAATATTAACATTAGATTCGAACTCTCACGAAGGTTTCACCATGCATGCTAAAATCAACTTATTTATTCTTGAAACAATGAATAAAAAAAAAAGTGAACAAGGAAAGAGAAATTGAAATTCTTCCATCCGCTGATGCTTCCTTTACTCTTTTATATTTCCTTCATATGCATATTTAATATAACGGCAACAACAAGAATATTTGATTGGATGTCCAAACCTGTTACTTTTGAGTTGCTTTCAGAGTTCGAGTAAAATAGCTTTTAGTACCAACTTACGTATCTTAATTCCTAGGAATTTCAGTTTATCTAGTCTTTTACTTTCGAATACTGGTTCCATTGTCTGCCGGAATTCCCAAGGAAATGAAGGATATTATGGCAATATTCTGCTCCTTGGCACAGCAAATCAATGGCCATAAAGGATATATCAGTGAAGAACTAAAGCCACCTTCATCATCTGAAGCTCAAAATAGGAGAAATTTTTACTGAGATCTTACGGTAATCGCGGGAACATTAAATTTAAAAAGTAATATAATTCGTGTTCGTTATTCTTATTACGTTCATACTGTGTTTTACGTACCTTGTCGTTCGTTAAAAGCGACAAAAGATATACTCTTTTAATTTGTCTCGCTTTTTGTTTGAATAAATGGCGGTGACATTCTCTATTGTCATTCGCCATTGGACAAATTATTACATATTTTCCTATATTTCATAATTCTTATAATACAATAATTAAATCAACGTCGTATTCCATATTTCCGGAAAACTCTAACCTTAGAACAAGAGAAGATCCGCTAACATTTTCCCATTATGGAAGGTTGAAAAGGTTCATATACATACATAGATGCATGCATGCATGTATATGGGAAATTTTACAAATATACTGAAAGATAAGAAATTGATGAATATCTTTGACAGATTAATAAAATATTGTTTCATTTTCTTGGTAATGAAATTCTATAATTTACCTGTCATTTTTCCAACTTTCACAAAAATACAAGTGGAAATATACCATAATTCAAAAAATCTGCGAAAGCTTATATATACGGTAGTATGCATATTTGATTCCTCCACAAAACAAATGAAAGTACATTTTTTTTTTTTTTGTGACAAAAGAAAAAGGTAAGAAAACTGTAGTACGTATATTTGGGTCGGAGTTCAGCTTATGATCATTTGGGTTTTGATGACTCTGGATAGCACAAAAACTAAAATTAAAACACCTATTTACCAAACAAAAATCACCAATCAAATTGAAAAATAACCGATCAAGGATGGAACAAATACGTATGAATTAAAATTTAAGCAGCAAAATCGAATTCTTGTACTATTTTGTTTTCTAAATAACCAAAATTATGTGTGGTTATTGTCTGCAACAAATAAAAGTTTGAATATGTGACGGAACTAAACATCAGCTTGAGAAAAGTAACATCAAGGGTTAGATAGTGTACCTTGAGAGGAAAGGTCCTCGCTCCTTCGAGATCAGAGGCTCAAACCAACTACAATGAGAAATTAAAATGAATTAACTTTAATATCTGAATTATTGCTATATTAATTGTATACTACTAAAGACATTACTTTAAGATGCACACATTGAAGTATCGAACCACTTGAAGCCAAATTATAAGAGCTACTAACACTTTTCTACCGACCAAATTAATAAATGGAACATTTGAGCTTGCAGATTGTCAGAACTATATTATTCCAGACACCAATGCCGCCTAGTGTCTGTGTGTGTGTGTGTGTGTGTGTTCCTTAGGATTAAAGAAGTGCTACGTGCAATGTGTATGCATTTATGCAGAATTCTTGCAGATTGGAGAGGTCTCTCATACCTTGAGATTTCTTCTTTTTTCAGTTGCTTATATAATATGCTTACTCTCTATTTGTTTCCTCTGAATGAGCAAAGTGAGATCAAGGGTGTGCTTCCCTTTTCTGTGTGGACTTGTGGAGTGAGAAGAGTGAGATGACAAACTCACTCTTACGGCTAGTTAGGACG
The DNA here is from genome assembly GCA_024721245.1 of Mitragyna speciosa. Lineage (NCBI taxonomy): Eukaryota > Viridiplantae > Streptophyta > Magnoliopsida > Gentianales > Rubiaceae > Mitragyna > Mitragyna speciosa. Next base: position 534,690 of record CM045558.1, read on the forward strand.
GACTGATTTGGAGAGAAGAGAAGAGAAGAGAAGAGAAGAGAGAAGAGCAGAGTTTGTTTTGTTTGGGAGTTTTAAGGTGGAGAAAAGAGAAGAATAAAGGAGAGAAAAGGAAGAAAAGATTGCTTAATAAATTTCTTTTTTCCCAATGCGAAGAGAAGCGGAGGAAAGCTTATGTCAATTTTACTCCAGAAACACATATCAAGGAATTTCAAAATGAGAATAAATATGTAATATCACATACAAATAACTTTTTTTTCTTTTAAAACTCCTATACAAAATGAAAGTCTTTTCCCTTCTCTTTTTCTCATAATTCAAGTTTTCTCGTCTTTAAACTAAGCCTAGAGGATAAAATGAACTTTGAGGCATTTGTCATTTTTGAATATGTGTAATCTGGTTGGACTTTCTTTTCTTACCCTTAACTTCAACTCTATTGCCTTTCAAATATAACTCGCCATTTTGTCTTAACTAGGGCATGAAAATGAATTATAAAATTCGGTTGCAACTGTTATATACAGATGTAGCTTGTTTTAAGAGCAGCTACAAGCAATGTGCGTATTCTTTGCTCTAAATTTTGCCATAATTGCAAATTGAAAGAGTATTAGACACTTCTAAATGTATTTTACATATAACTCTTATAATTATGAGAAGTATATCTCCAACATGTCACCGAAATAATTGTAAATAGTCGAATTTTCATTACATTTACAAGGAAATCAAAACCATATTTAATTAGATATATAACTAATTAAGGTGTCCTACAGTTATTGTAACTATATCTTTGAGTTGATAATAGTAAAAATTGAGTGGAAATTAAGGGAAAACAACTTGGGAAAATGATTCAGCTTCTACATAAGATGACCTATTTATGCATAACAATAAAAATTAAATTTGGGGAAGGTGGGCATTTAAGTCAGTAAAGAAGAAAAAGAAGTCAAAGAAAATTTATTGGGCTCTAATAAAAGAGGACATGTAGGTCCAAAAGAAGAAACAGAAGCAATAGCCAAATGTTCGGTTGCATGGAGTGCTGAGTCCTGAATGCAACACCTATCGCAGCCCAGAAGGCGGTTAAAGGAGGAGGTGCTTCAGCCTTTTCCATCTGTTTCACACCTATTCCAATAGAACTGGAAACTGGTAAAGTGCATTACTCCTCTGCGTGGCAGCATTGGCACTGTTCTCCCCACAACTGATACGCGTCCTTCTATATATATATATATATATATATATATAAATGGTGGACATTAAAGATAGTATAATGATATTACACACTTGAATATCCATGCATGAAACTATTGCTTGAGTTCAGTTGATTTTAGCCATGGATTGGTGCATGATTGATGATTGTAACCCCCCTTTATAATATCCAAGTTTCACCTTGCCCCTTAATATATATTTGTAACACTTTTCCTATTTGGCTAACTTCGCTAGTACTTCCCAACATTTGGTCCTATTATAGTCATTTGATTGGTTAGATGAACTATACCGGGCAACATTATTTGATCTAGAGTTGGGGGAAAATAATTGTAGATGTTCTAGAAGAACTTGTTAATTATCTGTGCTCCTAACGAAAAGCAATTCTGATTCTGTCACCTGTCATTGCTTTGTCAGTGTTAGGTTTGTTATTACTTATGAGCAAAACTATTGGTAAGAAGAAAAATAAGAGAAAAAGCAAAAGGAAAAAGCCAATTCAATGTATTGGGGTTAATCCAAAAAGTACCCTATCGGTTCTTCACTTTGCCACTGGCAGTATCTAATTGGATCAATCTTTCCCTTAAAATTTTATATGTGAGCTTGCCATCACAATCATTAATATATATCTAGTAAGCTTAAGTGGATTCTTTTTTTTTTAGTTTTTTTTCAAGTTTGAAAGAGAATTTGAACCTGACAAGAAGAGAAGAGAAGAGAAGGATCAAGATTTAAGAGTCAGAATCAGGAACCACGTAGTTAACTAAACCAAAGTTCGTTGAGGTTTGAAAATTTCATTTACTAACTCTAATTAAAGATGATTAGTGCGGTGCTTATGGGACGGATGGCTGGGTCGCTTGCCAGTCCAACGCTTTCAATCAACATGCAGAATACATAATGGGCCTGACTTCCCCAATCAAATGTCTATTCAGATACGTACTTCAATGCAAATCCTTCGTCTTCAGCCCAATTGTGACTTTTGGCTGGCCATTTCCATTTGCTGGCCAATCAAAGCACAATTTTTTTGGCCCCTCTTGCAATTGTTTTTTTATGCCAAAAACTAAATGGGTGAGAAATCTCAAACATATCTTTTCCTTGTCTATTCAATTCCCCCCAATTGAAAACCATCATCCCTTGTTTCTGGTTTCCCCTTTTCGGGTATTTGATTTACTTTTATTTATACCTCAAGCTATATTTGAACATCTAAAATTAAATTTATCTATTACCGCCAAAATATTGTATCGAAGTACTTGTCAGACTAAAATAAAAATTGAGGGATTAGAGTTAATGGCCTTTGATAAATCAAAAGTAAAATCCACACCATTGGTATTCATTTTTTCATGTTATGTCAACAAAAGTACTAGTACAATGCTAACTAGTACAACAAGTGTGTGGGTTCGTTCTTAACAACTTTTAATTTTTGTAGATATCAATATTAGAAAAATTAAAAATTAATTACTTCTGATTTTAACTTCAAAAAAATTTAAAAAGAATAAAAAAAAACCAGTCGAAAAAATTACAAAATAATTTTTTTTTAGAATCAGAAACTAAAAATAGGTCTGTGGAAAACATTCCCTGCATCGGCCGAGAAGTTATTCTAAGTTTCTTATCAGATGATACCATACACATCAGTTCACTTTTCGCATAAGCAAGTGATAATCTCGAAAATGGTTTGATATGGTCAATCAGGCAAAAGCGTATAACAGGGAAGGAAGGGAAATATTTAGATGGACCCGATCTACGGAATAGTTTCGTGGATCTTTTGGTCCAGAAACAGTCACATTATCCATACGGTGGGCTATGAGTGATGTGGCTGCTTCTGGACCAAAAGATCCACAGAACTATTTCATAGACCAGGTCCATCTAAGTATTTTCCGGGAAGAAAGGAACAATACTTAAAGGGAATGGTCAATTATTTTTCCTGAGCAACCAATGGTGAGCTGCCTCTTGGATATCCCATGAATTACGAGAAGGAAAAAATTTTCCAGGTTACAAATTTCTTCTTGTCTCTTTGTGAACTTTGACAATTGGCCAATCGTTTTGCAACACCAATTAGAGCACCAAATTTTTAGTGCTAGATTCTAACGAACACAGTGCCTGTCTCATTTATTTGTGGGATTGCAAACTGGACCACCAATGTTAAATTGATTGGACTCGCAGCATGCCATTTCTAATATTAGTAGGGGCCATTTTTCTGCAATGTCTTTTTCATTCTACTTTTGCATTGCCAATTAAGTTTTTTCTTTTCCTGCCAAAATTACACTATTTGGAATATATACCATTTAAGTCCTGGTGCATGAAGAGATGGACAGGTGAATAAGAATATTTATTTGTCGGTTTCTTTGATTTTAATGAAATAGTTATAAATTCACGATTCATTATTATCAACAGATTTTTGAGCTAATTTAATATTATTCACACCTAAATTATGGCTGCTGCAAACATTATAATTAAATATATGGAAAGTGATTCCATCTACTTGAAAGATTTTTACACTAAGTGAACAGAAAAAATACATATATCAAAATCATAACTAAGTTAGGAGGATGTGAAAACAATGGTCCCTCAAGTTGTTGCAATAAGCTATCCTACTACAAATTTCTAACTTCTTACCTTTTGGACTAATAATTTTGTCAGTGTTTTCGGAGATCCTATCAAAAATCACTTTGTAGACGAATGCATCGGCGGTGTAGATAAAGATTCATATTGTGGAGCTAAGCATATATTCTTGACCTTGAAGAGATTTACACTATAAGTTATTCTTCTAGTAACTGAATCTTAAGGGGATTTAAAGTTTGAAACAGGATATTTTGTTTTATTGTAGTGAATCTTTTTTTTTTTTAACAAAAAGTTGAAGGTGAATAATAATGAAAAATTTGGCATTTCTGTTCCGAATGTTTTATCTCACTTTTTAATTTGGCATTTCTGTTCAAAAATTGTTCCGAATGTTTTATCTCACTTTTTCTATCAATCTTTATATACTCTTTATTTCTTTATCACGTGTGAATATATCATATATTTTATTCGCAATATACTATACTAATATTCCAAAAAAAAAAAAAAAAACACATGCCGGAGAAAATAAATAAGGATATAGAAATTAGCATAAAAAGTGAAATAGAGGATCCCAAATCTTTGAGGACGCTAGTACCACTCATAGAGCAATTCTCCTGAAGTCCTGTATAGTGGAGGAATTCTCCTACTCAAGTGCAAAGATGCGAGTGCATTTTGTCCCAACCAATTTTTCTTTCTTTCCTTCCTTCAAATCTAGAATTGCCGAAGTATATATTATGCTGTTTAACAATGTTGATATATCCAACAAACTTAGTAAGGTCCCAGAAGAAGTCCTGGGATAATGCCATTTAACTGTAGCCCCCATTCAACTGCTCAAAGGCACGCCAAAGAATAAAGGTTACACTTTTTACTCGATAGCCATAACAACACAAGAGAATAAACGAACCTCTTGCACCGTAGACTAGAGCTTGGTAGGGTACGCACAAATACTAATGTACTTGAAGATATATAATGCGTGATGAAAGAGCTTTCCTTGTTCGGATGTGCTAGTTTTTCAATACCAAACGTAGTGCCACTGAAAAGAATTTATCACATCAACTTTACACTTATTACATTTAAGATACGTTAAATAATTATTAAAGTATAAATACGAGGTGATATCTCTTTATTATTTGCATTGGTATAGGTATTGATGATTCAAACTGCTAAACTAGACCTTAGAATCACACTAGTGGTTTTAATTCCTAGTTTGAACCATCCAAAATAATCCACGTTGTGGTGCTCCACCATCTAGCTAGCTAGTTGATCGGTCCTTATCACCTAAGAGAATACAGTCTGTACGCTTTTATTTGGTCGACACTGAAATACTTTTAAAAAATTGGTGTTGGTCTCCCAATATAAAAGTATAAGTTGATAAAAAAAAAAAAAAAGTTTAGTGGATGGAGTACTGCTTGTTAGCATTCTCTTGCTATCACCATGAGACACGAGAAATGTAAAAAAGACTGTAAAGTCAATGTCGAAATTAATTACTAGCAAGAAAAAAAAAAGAAAAAAGAAATTTGCCAAAGTGATTTGAGAAGATATTATTGCATGTATTCGTATGTCTTGTCTTTTGAACTGAACATTTGCATGCATGGATTTAAAGACAGACAAAAGAAAAGACCAAAGAAAGTAAGTTAATTTCTAAAAAGCGTTTCAAAAAAAGAAAAGAAAAATGGGAATCTGGTCTCAATATTAACAATAAGGAGCCCTTCCGAGTAAAGACATATTTATACGAACAAAGCATGCTAAATCCAAAAAACAAATCTAAAATTTACCTTGAAAATAAGTGGTAAAGCTTAGAGGGACAGATATACAGAAACTACAAATTGATAACGCTGTCTGTGCCATTTATGACAAAAAGAAACACAAATTCCCAACAGCTAATGTTACTGAAGGAAGCATAACGAGAATAAATCAGTTTTTATCTGAATCAAACACGTGACCATGTAAAGGAAACTCCAATAGAAGAAATTTTGGTTATTATTTGTCACCGTTCTTTCTTTTCTACAATGGTCAATATCGAATTGGCAACCTTGTCAACGTTGAAGCAGAAAGCAGCATAACAAGTATAAAATAAGAGAAAAAAGTTTCCTTACCACAACTTTGAAGCGGATGCTACATTTACTTAATTCTCACGAATTATTTAAATAGTCAACAAAGGGACCTACTGAGGTACAAATCGAGGAATTCTCATGCAAGTCAATATTAATTAGTACCTAATTTTCTATTTGCGTGTCACAATTTTGGACTAGTAAAATATTACTAGTGCTGTATTACAATGAGAACATGCATGCACATTGCATAGGTTATAGAGATAAGATTGTTTAATGAGAAGAATAACATTAACCAAAAAGTGGAGGGCCCTTCACCCTTTTGGTTGGGAAATATCATCAGTTTCGGCGATGTATTGATATCAATTATATTTTAGAATGGGAGTTTTTATATGTAATAATTATTAGAAAATAACAAAGTTTTATTTAATAATTAATTGTATTTATATAATATAATATGATTAATATAGTACATTGGGTGACAAAATATGATTGATAATACCAGCAAAATATATATATATATATATATATATATTATAAATATAATCGATAACGATTCATCACGTGGTTTCGATCCGCCAATATTTTATTTTTGCGTGAAAAGTAGGTTGAGGACTTCTCTATTTCTACTACCATTGGTTGGACGGTCGGTAGAGTCTCCGACCCTACAAACTGTTGAATTCAAATTCATTTAATTACGCGTAGGAAGTCCCGGCGACCAATCTTACTACCTGTAGATAAAATCTTCTTCTTGGGGCCGCTTACAAGTCAAGACTACTCACTTCTCATCTTCAAATCTCCTTTCTTTCTCTCTGTCTCTATCATTTTTCGTGTCAACTTTGCTGAAATTCTAGTACCTAAAAATTTCTTATGAAGCTTTATTTTTGTTAAGCAGAACCACCGGGATCTTTATGATTTTGAGTATGGAGTTAGTAAACTACATAAACAGAAGAAACCAGGCTACGGAGCATCTGTGCTCTTCCTCTGTTGTTAAACACATCAGAGCTCCTGTCGATATTGTAATCCCTCTTTCCCTCTTTCTGTCGTGTGCATGCTTCTCTTGATTGAAATTTGAAGAGTATGATGAAAGATTTTGTCTTTTTTTTAGTGCTTTTTCTTGTAAAGGGATTGCGTTAATCTCTTCGAAAAAACAATCCTTCATAGAATTTGTTATGTTTAGAGGTTCTTTTTTTTTTTTTTTTTTTGGTGAAAAGACAAATTTCTTTCTTGGTGCTCAATTTGGTTTCTTGATTGTTAAAATTTAGTATTTTTCTTCTTTTTTATATCTTTCGTTGGTAATTTGAGTTTGCAAGGATTGAAATTATGCGGCTTCGAGTTGTATCTTGGTCGTTTTGGATTTTTCACGGGAACACACTTTCTTTGGGTAGGTACTTGAATGTTGTGATTTTTGAGTCTCTTGAATTTTGAGTGTCATCTTTAGTTTGGTTGACAAGAAAGTCACATATAGTTTGGAAAAAAGGATATTGAATTTTGGTTCCCTTGACCTTTTTAGGAAATCTAATGAACTATTTATAGCTCTTTTATGCAAGTTTTTCAAGAAATTTGATGTTTTTCTATTTGGGTTTGTAGGTTTGGTCACTGGTGAGAAGATTTGATCAGCCACAGAAGTATAAGCCCTTTGTTAGCAGGTGTATTGTGAAGGGTGACCTTAAGATTGGTAGTGTTAGAGAGGTGAACGTAAGGTCAGGACTTCCTGCCACCACCAGCACTGAAAGGTTGGAACTTCTTGATGATGAGAGGCACATTCTTGGGATCAAGATTCTTGGCGGTGACCACAGGCTGAAGGTATGGCCTCATCCTGCTTTCTGCTTGTTTCAAACAGATTAAATTTATAGTTCTTCTAGAAAAAAAAGAATGAAGATGATTATGCTACTAACATTGTAACAAAAGATGGTAAAATGCAAATAATTTTTTTCTTTGGTTCAGCTAGTTTCTAATATTACGTTTGAAGTTGTGTTATGGTAATTACAGATAAAGTAATGCTATTTTCTGCAGTAGTTGTGATGCATTTTTGCTTTAGTTTTTCTTAATCCAAGAAGAGGGTAAGAACTAAGATAGAAAATGGCTATTCATTAATGGTTGAGTGAGTGCTTTCTTTTCATGTGTACTAAATTGATCTTGTAACTTCTTTGTGACCATAGTGAGGAATATTCTTTGACTTGTCGGCAATGTTACAATCTTAATTTTTTCTTGGTTTAAGATTTCCTTAAATGAAATCTAGATTACTCAGAGTTCTGTAACTGGTGTTTTATCACTAGGAAAGAAATATCAGCGTTTAATTCGCAAGTTTTCAGAGACGATTTTGTGCTTACAACATTATTATGCTGCTGTCTACTTTTAACAGTAATTTCAATGGAAACTAAAAGGGATAAATGGATGGTCAGGGTTTTCAATTGACCCGTTCTGTTGGTTACAAAATAAATAGCAGAAGACAGTAGTTTTTGCTCTATTTGACTATAACTTGACTAATAACTTCATATTGGCCGTGTCTGGAATTAGCATTCCTTATTTCATTTTCATGGCTTTTGATGTTCTGATATCACATGCAGTTATTTAGATACTTGTTGTCCCTGCCCAGCACTAACATACCTACTTCCTGAAAAAGAAAGAAACAAAGAAATAAGAACTAAAAGGCTGATGTTTAAACGCTTGCAAATCTGCAATTTAGATAGTCTGGCAGCGGATTGATGATGCACGCTACCTACCCCAGCTTTCGCTCAATTGGAAAATTTGCTTTATATGTCTGACTGACGAGTCCATCCTTTGTTCGCGTATTTTGCAGAATTATTATTCTACTCTTACCGTGCATCCAGAGATAATTGATGGTAGACCAGGAACAGTTGTCACTGAGTCATTTGTTGTGGATGTCCCACAAGGGAATACTCAAGATGAGACATGTTACTTTGTCAAGGCTTTGATCAATTGCAACCTCAAATCTCTAGCTGATGTCTCTGAGAGGATGGCCATGCAGGATATTATTCAGCCCATCAACTGAATTTGAATTGATCATGGGAGAACCTGGTGACTGTGTCAAGGGTTCCACAGAAAATACCGGCCAGATTAATCAGTTTTTGCTTCCATTATGCCACTTTTTTTTTTCTTGGTTGTTTCTTTTCGGTTTCAACTGCTTCTGGAGCGAGAGCTTTGGCAACTCCGGTTTTCAGTGGGTATAGGAATTTAGCTTCTTTGCTTCTGTTTGTGTTCCTGAATTTTTGGCTTGGCCGTTTGAAGTGTCTTTGTTGTATATTGTAAATGTTGTATATATGTAGGTATTGATCTATTAATATGCGAGTCTGGAGACATTGACCTTGGCTTCCTGTTGCCTTTTCTTGTCAGAGGTAGTATCGAGAGAAATTAAACCTGTGGCAACTGGTTGTCTTTGTTACAGTGCCTGACTATGTTCACTGCACCAGGGCTTGATAATTGTTGGTGCTGTTGTTATTGGATGAATCATGTTCTCCATATCTGCTATAAAACAGTATTGTATTGATGGTTTCATGTAGATGTTGGTAAAGAAAGATTTCCACTTTGTTAAAGCCAAAGAAAAGGCATTAAGTATTGCGTGTCATTGACATTCAACACTAGGAATTCCACATTATTATATGACAATGGAAACCTGAAAATATCGAGAAGGTAGTACTTTCCTCTTTAAGTAGCACACGAGCACCAACCTTTTCTCCTTGTAATTATTATATATTTATGGAAAATGGCATATTACAAGATCCAGAAACAGTAATAAATGACCTTGATCCTTTTCCTTTTCAGGGTAATTTGTCTTCCCTAGATCTGAGCTATGCTCTGGCGTATGAGAAATCTTGAAGGGCTTAGCTTGAGATAATTGAGGGAATTTGTTTCAAACTACAACTAGTGAATTGTAGCTAGTTTAGCAGTTGAATCAAGAAAATGAATACAGCCTCTTTATACTAGTGTTGGATGCTGCGTCAAAAACGTTTGAATCAGGATGATGGACTACCAAGGTTAGGAGTCTATGAATGGATTATACTACAATTGGTAGAAATGCACTCGAGATTTAAAAGATATAACATAGAAAATTTTCCTCTGTTGAAGAATGCAGTAGTTGAACCCACTGCAATTATCTCGGACACGGAAGAGTTTCTGCACAGGTAGTGGAGTGGTGTCTCCGTAGTTTCCATCTTATTACTGTACAGTTGTCAGTCTCTTGCTGCTTTAGAAATGAGCATTAATCTAAAAGTGAAGTGTCGAATCTGATTCCTATTTGTACAATCTATGAAGCCCAACAACTATTATGTTGCACTATATGTTTTCTAACATACTATTCAAAGTAGTGACAAGAATCATGGAGAATCGAGAGTTACCTTGCTGTAGTCATTCTTAGTTTTATTCCTTTTTGTATTCGGCTTAATCCATTGCTCCCCTCCAATACGTTGTCCAAAGCTCTTGGTGAAATCGATATCTTTGTTCAGCATCTTCTGTTTCTTCATCTCATTTTACTGCACAGTTTGCATTTTAGCTCTGTTTCATCAGCCAAAATGAGACTATCTATTCCATCCTTTTTTGGTTTTACTGGAACTGTTCTTTTGGTTCTTAGAGGAAGAAGTAAAATTAATGAAACGCTATTACCAGAAGTCATTGCATGAATATTTACAATCTGAGAAATGGTGGAAAAAAAAAAAAACTGTTTTTAAGAAAGTATCCCATCATATATTTTGCCACGGCACAACAGTCTAAACAACTTCTTGTGTACTCAAGTACCCTTCTTGGTGTACAATGTTTAGCTCGTGTTCTTAATCATCCTTATCGGGATATTAAGCCAATTACACTAACTGGACAAAACACTGATTATTCTTTAGCCGGGACTGGTCTGTCTATGTATGATCAATCATTTAGTAATCTACTGTAAAACAACATTCAGCAATATATAGAATGGCACCCTTTAGGAATTTTTGCAACGTCAGCACACACAATAAACAAACCATTAATTAATACTTACTTCAAATTTTAGTACATGGATTTCAGTTCCCAAAAAGAGGTAGAGATGATCTTCAAAATGGCTACTGCAGATATAATATAATGGAATACCAATGAATCTTCAAAATGGCTACGAGCAAAGGCTGCCTTGGTTGGACTAGTACAGGGGAAGCTATCAGGTTGACTCATTTTTTTTATTAATAGTCAACAATATACTATTCTACTTCTAGCATACACTAGAGCGGAAGGGCCCAACTGAGCTCTAAGGAACCGACGATGACTGAACTGAGCTCTAAGGAACCGACGATGACTGAACCACCATCGAATCAAATGGGTGCATTATGCACCCATTTAAATTTTTTATGGGAGGCAAGGTTTGAACATTTGAAATCCCACCCCACACAACTTTTAAAGTCTTTATGGTGGCCAACCCAACCAAGTTAGGTTGGTTATCGGGTTGACTCATTAAAATCCTCCTAATTTTCAAAACTAGTTTGAGCTTCTTATCCCTTCGAATCACATTATATAAAGGAATCTTTTCCCTCCTCTTCACAGCAGCAGCTCTTATAGGCAAAAAGGGCACATGGGTCCTCCTTAAATCACCCCAAAATTCATTCTTTCCTACAAAATCCTATCTTTCACCAAAAATAGAGTCTTCTCCAAATTTCACATAGCAACTGAAAATGGTGTGTTTAATGAACACTTAGGTTTTTTGACGTAAATAGGATTTGTATGAGACGCAAAATGGTAAAGCACCAATAGATGGTGAAATCTTGCGTGACTGCATCAAGAAATTAGCTGCATTTCTCAGTTTCTTCCAGAATTATATGTTGCAAATGGATAATTCAGCCAATAAGCTAACGTTTGAGAGCAATTATAATAGCATACAAATGAATAATTTCATTTTCAGGAGAACTAAAGATTGAACTGACCTCTTTCTGCTTGGATATGGATTATTGCAAGTTGAATATGGTGGGGAGGGTTTATCAGCTAAACCCCTTGTGCAGATGCTTCTCTTGTTATATTCTTGAAGGTAACTTGGACGCATTTACGAAAATATAGTCGGGGTTAAATTGTCCATATGATAAAATATACGTAAAAAGTTTATTGGTTGAGTTGCTTGCAGCATAGGTTGTTATGCATTGTGTCTCGTGATTTCCCATGATTTTGGCAAGACAAAAAATTGATTTTGCAATAGTTTTTCTACACAATTACCAGTCACAATAATAAATAGAAAAAATTAGAAGAAAAAAGTTGCATGTTACATTTTAGTAAGGAAATTTTAAATTATTCAAACTCATTTTCATTAATTTTGAATATAAAAATAAAAACGAGATTAATTGAGTTGAACATTTAAAATTTAATTTGATTTTCTATATAAGTTTGAAATTATGTTTGAACTTGATTTGAGTACTTTATGTTAGAGCTCAAGCAAGGTTTTATCGAGCTTTTGATTTAAGCTCATGCCACTTGATATAATTACTTATGTATATATTTCAAATAATATTTTTACGAATCAAGTTTAAAGAGACTAATCGAGCTGAATACTCAAAATTTAATCTAATTTTCTAAACAAGTTTGGAAGTATATTTAAACTTAATTTGAATATTCTATTATTAATATATTTGGCTCAAAAAAAGTTATATTAAGCGTACTTTTACTCAAACTCAACTTTCTTGATTTACTAGTTATACGTAGGGGTGGGCAAAAAAAACTCGTTGACCTAAAAACTCGCATGATCCAAACCAATTCGATTCGAAAAAAAAAGTACCCGAACCGTCTTTCTCTTAGCCAGGTAGACTTAGGTTGGGTACCCGAAAATTTAGGGTAGGATATGGATCAGGAAAATAAAAACCCACGGGTATCCAATCTGATCCGAAGTTATATTATATAAATATTAAAAAATATAAGGACCTTATCATAATTTTATTAAAAGTATATGGACTAGATGTCCGTTATCTCGTCCGCATACTTTCTGAAGTTAATTAGACGTCTGTTACCTCGTTCGCTATTTTGTCCACATATTTTCTGAAATTAACCGATCGTCTGCTTCATCCTTTGGTGCGTCCGCTTTACTTTTTACTTTCCATTTTGACTTTTTTTTTATTCTTAACTAATTTTACTGCGAATACACCTTGGTAAAACATTAGTATATATTGTCAATAGTTTGTTAATAATCAAAACCAAGATGAATTGAGATCGTAGTGTCATCAATTTGTCTATAAGCTTTTAATTTGAAACATGAATTAGTGGACATGTACAATTGTTTGGGAAAATTAGAGAAGTCAGGAGAATTTCGAAAGACTTTGATATATGATTTTGTGTTATAGCCATTACAAATTTTAATAATTAAAAAAAAGAGACGGTCGGGTACCTTGTGATCTGACCTTCTTTTTTGGGTATCCGAGAACCGGATACTCGAGGGTATTAGGATTGGGTTAGGGTCAAAAAATTATTGACTTGACAGATTAGAGTCGGGTCAGCTAAATCCCTTTAGGGGCGGGTACTCGACCCGTGCCAACCCCTAGTTATACAAATATTTCATTCGAATTGAGTTTAAGTCAAGGTAAAAAATACTACTAAACACCAAATATTGTTTATACTTTTTTGTTTTTTTGAGAGGACCAAATATTGTTTATACTTAGATTTAATTAGTCAGTCAAAAACAAAATCTAATTAAATGCAGATATAGTTTGGTTCCTATTTTACCCCTAACTCATCTGTATAGTAGTAGGAATCGTATATGACGGGTGGGTTAGCCCGATTACACTACTGTGCTTAGCAAGCCTTGTTTAGCAGGAACATGGGTAAGAAAAGAGACCGGCGAGTCGGACCCGGCTCCGACCGCCGATCAAACCGAGTTGAAACGTTGAGTGATGTCCACCGGCAAGCCGACTCAGTGGACTCGCAAACCACCAAGAATCGCAAGCGAACTATCTTTTTATTCCTCTTCTTCATCATTTCTCCCGCCATTTCCGCGATCGTATACCGTAGAATCTACGCACCGAATTCGGGTACGGACGACCCGAACCTGCCGGACGTTTACCGGAGAGGCCTCGTTAAGACTGATGTAAATTACCATCAAGTTCTCGCTGTATAATCTCTACCCTACTCTTTAATTCTCCATTTTTTGCCATAATTAATGTCCTTCAATTCAGTTATAGTTTGAAAGAAAAAGTTGATTTTTTTTTTTTTTGCTTGGGGAACTAATTTGTAGCGTAAATTTTAAGAAATGCAGGAGCACATGAAGGTTTCGGAGAATGTGAGTAGGCGGCAGTTTGAAAATCCTGTGTTGGCTTATATCACTCCTTGGTATTTTTTATTTTTTTTTACAGTTTTATGAAATTAATTATTAGAAGATTTTATCTTGTTTTTTAATTATTTGAACAGCTTGTTAGTAATTTCTCTCGAATTAAAAAACTTGAACTTTTCTTTTTCTTTTCTTTTGGTATTAAGTGCTAATAGTAGTTTCTAAGTCCAATATAGTGAAAAAGATTAATCTTTTTATTTTTTTTAACACTGATACTGTAACAGGCTGCTGTAGATGCATGGCACAAGTACAAAAGAATAATTCAAACGTAAATTGAGGTTATAGTCATGGTTATACTTCCGCTTATATAGAATACACCAGTAAGTATAGGAAAGACTAATCTAATGCGTATTATGGGGAAAAAAGAAAAAAAGAACTTTTCTTTCCAAAAGAATGTGGGAGTGTTAGTATAATTTTTTAAGAAGCATGTACATGTTAAAAAAGAATACCTTTTCTTTTCAACACCAAACTTGATCTGATAAACTTTGGTACATGGCATATGCTTGGAATGTATGCTTCTTGTTAACATGATTGGTTTTCTTCTAGATTTGAATGTAGAATTCATTCTTAAATGAATATGTGGTGCAGGAACTCGAAAGGATATGACCTGGCCAAGAAGTTCACTTCTAAGCTTACACATCTCTCACCTGTGTGGTATGACCTCAAGAGGTATGGGAATCTGCAGTCTAATGTACATTTACTGCTCTTTTTCCTGAATGCTGGAAATTGTAAATGCTAATTTCTCAATCATTGGACGATAGGCGAACATTAGTTCCTAATTTCTGACGTTATAACATATCTGTTAGGGTACTATCTTCTTGTTAATATACTTTTACAGGTTCTCTTGTTAGCCATGTTGGCTATCTGATAATCAAACTTTATTAGGAAGAGTTATATATTGTGAAAGGTAATTTCAATAGAGGGATTGTTTAATAGTTTCTTTACTGTAGAAGTTGCGTATTCAGGAAAATTCTTTGCATTTGTGCACTTAATTTCTCTAAAATTTCACAATGAAAAACTGGGGGAAAGATAAGGTTAATGGCTTCTTTGTGTGTAGATAAACAAATTATACTTTAAACTGAAAGGATACTTCAGAGATAAACTTACCGACTGGTTTGTTAGGTGTTATTTTCTCACTTTGAAATGAAAGCAGCAGATCATTTTTTATCAAAAGGCTTACAGAAGTACAAGAAGATATATGAGAAGACGGGGAAGGGAAGGGGAATGGAGGAAAGGAAGAATCTTTTCTTTTCTTTCTTTCTTTTTTTTTTTTTTGGGGAAAAATTATACCTGGATGTGGTTCTTAGTTAAGCTGTGAGAGTAGGTTATGCACTAAGTAGGATTACACAGGTGAAGAGGTCAACAAAAAGTGTGTATGCGTGTATCTTTTCTAGAACACTTTAAGTGCATCGATTATCTATTTTCTATTGGATATCCAAAAACTTTAACCTCCATAAGCTTTATAAATAGAAAATTGGCGAAGATTTCAGTGTGTCAACCGATGCATGCTGTACAGCTCACATGAGGACAGTATGTAAATCTTGCTCTTCTAAATCTATGTTAAGGATTAAAATTCCACATTGTTTACCAAAGGCTTCTAGCAAGTTAATAGGGATTTTGGCCATGTCACTTTAATCCAATACTCCTGTTCCTTAGCTTTCCTGTTTCGAATTCAATGCTGATCATTATGGCTCATGTAGTGAAGGAAGCACATTTGTTCTCGAAGGAAGACATAATGCTGATACAGGATGGGTTTCAGAAATTCGAACGAAAGGTGACACTAAGGTATTGCCGACTTGCCTGTTTTGTGTAGATTCTATGTTCTGTCATTCCAAAGGGAAATTAAGAAATCTTGAGTTGCTTAAAATTAGAAACACGGTTTACAATAGAAATAGTGCCCCGAATCTTATGCATTTGATGCAAATTAAGGGGGTCTGTTTTGTTTGTATCCATGGTAAGGAAAAGAAAGGAACAAGTTGTGGAAACAAGTTTTCATGTAACTTCATTGTGTCGTTACTTGTTCCTGACCAATTCAGCCTTTAATCGAAACCCAACTCCAGGATTTCCTTTTACTCTTCTAAAGTGGATAGGGGAGAAGAATACTTCTGTCATACAGAAACACGGGCACACACAAGAGAGAGACACACACGTGTTCTCTCACCAAATATATGACTCTTGTTGTCCTTGAATAGCTTCCCACTATCCTAGTCTGTTGGATTATGGTCAATCTTGGAAGCATTTTGCACCTTTTTCTGCACTGCCTGAATTTAAAATCATTTGTTTTTCTGATGCACTAGATATTACCAAGAGTTGTTCTGGAAGCAGTCCCTATGGATCTGCTAACAAAGAAGAAACAAAGGAAAAAAGTGATTAATCTTATTGTAGCAGAATGCAAGTAAGTGCCTTTGTTTCCCTGAGATATGTTTCTTAAAATTCTAGTGCAATTTTTTGAAGGTCTTACATCTTCTGGCTTCATTTATTCTTATGTTTTTGTACGTAACATTGATTTTTGACAGATTTCTTAAGTGTAAGCATTGTAGATTTTAGAAATGTAAAGAGAATATCAAACGCTTGTTATCTGAAATTCAGATGTCAGGTTCAACTTCATTGTGAACATAAAATACATTCCTCACTCCTTATTCAAGTTAAAAACTCTAAATCAGATTATGTATCTGCTAACATTTATGTACATATACATTATATTGCTATCAGGGCTCTCCCTTTTTTTTTTTTGGGTATCGAGCTGAAACTGAGACCAATGCTACCATGAGCATTGGTAAAATTTGAGCAGTGGTTTAACTAGCAAGAGAGAACATGATGATGTACTGCACAAGGAGAAGGGTGTTTTCTGGTGATAATTTGGGAGATGACAGAAGCAATGGAAAACATGGCATCATTTAGATTTACAACCTTTGGATGATTATTTAATATACTTTTAGCTATCTAGTTGTTAGCCAAATTGCTGCAGTCCTACATGTTATGGCTAAATGCCTTTGACTTTAGCATCTTGTAAATTTTTTCTCTTCTTCGTCATCCTTCTACTAATTTGAATCCAAATGCCTTTGCCTTGGTTTTGCGCAAAATTATATATTTCTTTCCCTGTTTATGAGCTGTCATTTTTATTGTTCTAATTATCTTTTTTGCACTTATTGTACAGGGAAATGGATTACGATGGTATTGTACTTGAGTCATGGTCAAGATGGGCAAATTATGGTGTCTTGCATAATCCAGAAATGCGGAAGATGGTATGTTGATCTCCTAAAATCCATTCTATTCTTGTATGTAGAAGTTAGTACTGCTACAACCATTTTTACTGCAACTTCCAGTCTTTGTGAAATAGCCTTTTTTCACTGTTTCTTGGTTTGGTTTATGACAAATATAAACTTAAGTTTGGAAATAATTCTCTTTATAGTTTAACAAATAGTCTGCTTAGTGAAAGTATATGAAGTCAAAAGGTTCAAGTTGTGTAAGGGGACAACCCTGCTCACCAATGTGAGTATGTCAGCATAGCCTACTGGCAAAGGAAAAACTCTAAATTTACGGGGTTAGGCACATGCCACAAGTTGGTTCCTGGCCCCAGGAATCCTCATGGCAGTCTCCATCAATTTAGCCCTAGTTGGTAAAGAAAGGTGTCAGAGATCATAGCCTAATCCAGTCAATTGGTCGTCAAAATTTTAAGAGAAAATAACAAGATGCGGAGTCAGCTGAGGTTCTTCGTTCCCAGGACTGGTGCTGAGAGATCTTAGAGCAGTGAACAGAGCCTTTGAACTTTATACACTATCTGTGATATCTGATGCCTGCTATTTATGAACTTTATACACAGCTAGATAGCTTTACCAAACGGACATTTTTGGTTGAGTGGAACATATACAGTTTGTGACAATAATATAGAATACAATTGTGACTGTAATCATTCTCTTTGTTTCCAATAAACAAATGAGGAGCTCATGCTTTGTTTTTATTTTGTCCTTTAATAATTGGATGGGATATATGCCCCAGAAATGTGTCATGGAGTATGTTAGTTTTATTTGAAGAATAAATTTGCACTTGTCCAATAATGAGCATCCTTTCTAAGTTTGCTCTTCTTCTCATTGGAATTTGGTGTGATTGGTTGTACTTTCCATTCCTGTTGTATCACCTGTTATAAATTTGAACAAGCATTATTTTGTCCAAGTAATATATGATTTATAGGCGTAGAATTTTTACGGGTTTTGTATATCAAGATTTAAAAAAAAAAAAAAATTTGACAGCCTCAGTTCATATCTCAAACATGCAAATCATTCAATTATAATATTTCCCTTAGGAAAAATACCTCCAATCAATCAAGAAACACAAAAAAAAAAAAAAAAAAGATTAGTGTAACAATATGAATAAAATACAATGAAACAATACACAAAATAGACAATTATTATATGTTAGTTTGTCTATTTCTGTTGTGGATGCTTTTATTGGGAAGAAGTACAGCCGTAAACAGCAACATTAGAAGAAGCCAGTCATGCATTCTTATCTTTTAGGATTTCTGTTTTTTTTTTATTAGGAACATTAAACTTCTTATCAAGGATTAGCATTATCGTTGTCAGCTAGTGTTCTTAAAATAGGATTCTCACTCTTTGTACTTGCAATCCTTGCCTATATAAAGGGAGGATCAAATTCAATAAAAGGAGGAATAATTTCAGTCAAGAATAGTATAGAGGGGAGTTGGTGATCTCTTACAAATCACCGTTCAAAACTTCTTTTAAAGATAGGTTCTTCAAAGAAAGGGAGGAACAAGGGAAATCAAGAAGATATTCCCATTAACCGACCTGTGATGAGATCCTATTTGCGGGCCCTTGACAATTTCTCATAAAATGAAACAATACACAAAATAGACAATTATTACATATACAGTTCCATCAGAATTGATATTTTCATAGCATTCATGCAAATTGGCAGTTTTTGTTATATGATAACAACAGTTAGAACCGCTCAATGAGTTTTAAATTCTTTGCATGTCTAGGCTTTGCAATTTATAAAGGAACTAGGAGAAGCTATGCATTCAGTAATTCTCAAGAGGAACAGGCAACCTTTGCTGTTAGTGTATGTAATAGGCCCACCGTATTCAGATCAACTGCAGCCACACGATTTTGGACCAGAAGATCTGCTAAGCTTGAGTGATGTGGTAGATGGTTTCTCTCTTATGACATATGATTTCTCAGTTCCTCATAATCCAGGTCCTAATGCACCATTGAAGTGGATCCGCTCCATCTTGAAGTTTCTACTTGGTTCTGACAATGGTGGTCGAGGGTTGTCTAAAAAGATATTTGTCGGCATCAGTTTCTATGGAAATGATTTTTTACAGTCAGGAGGTATGAGTAAATTTTTCTTATTCACCCTCCACATTATGTGCATTTGTAGGAGGCATTGAAATATGTTGATAAGCACGAAGCATTTGTTATCCTTTGCTTATGTAGGCCGATTTTTGCTATTGTTACGTCAAAACGTATTCAAAAGTCTTGCTATCAGATTATGTAAAGCTTACAGAAGTTGATTTTGAAAAGCTCTGACATTCTTACTTTTTTAACAACTGTTCTAAACTTTTGCTTATGAGAAATAGCCACTTAACTTTAGAGTAAAATTTTCAAGAATAACTTTATAAAATAGTTATAGAGAAGTTAATGCTGATTAGAATGGGCCCAGAGGATAACGCATAAGAAATAGATCCTGTTTTGGGGAAAAAGTCCAAAGGGCTGAGAGGATAGTAGAAGCTTTTCTTCATCATATCTTTGTGTTCTACCTATCATACTTAACAAGTCATGTTTTGCAGCGTGTAATCTTGCCTGTTTTTTAACCTGGAATAGATCTAGGGAAGGACGCCACCTTTTTCATGTCAACATTCTTTCCCTCTTTTCTTTCATGTTCAACTGACCAAGGGCAAGCTAAAGAAGCTATCTTTGTACATCTACCTTGTGGTTTCCCTCTTAGAATGTGGCTCACATTGCATGGGACACCAAGAAAAATGAAAAGAAAAAGGAAACAAATATTTGTTTAAAGGATGAGATACTAAGCTTAATTGGCCTTTCATTCTGCTTCGTTTGGTGGTTTTTGACTGGAAAATATTTGATTTGCATTTTCTTCAACGTGCATTTGCAGGAGGTGGAGGACCAATTCTGGGGCGAGATTATCTCTCTTTGCTGGAGCAACACAGACCTATACTGCAATGGGAAAAGAACAGCGCTGAGCATTTTTTCTTGTACTCTGATAACAAACACATGAAGCATGTTGTATTCTACCCATCACTGATGTCCATTGCTATACGGCTTGAGGAAGCTCGTTTGTGGGGTGCTGGTATATCAATTTGGGAGATTGGGCAAGGTTTGGATTACTTTTTTGATATTTTATAATGACCATCATCCACCCTGCCATGTTCTTCTATTTGGGAAGCTGAGTAACATGATTTTGTAGGTGACTAACATTTTGTTTTGTTTCCTGATAAACTTACTAAGCAGTTTTGAGGTGTGTAAGAGATGCAGCTGTGCCTGGAACCATTTCTAATTTTCTTCTACTTGCTTGGCATTGTAGATCCTCACCTTTTCCTATTCTTTCTGGTGGTTCTGTGATGTTTAGTGGGTGGTTTTGGTGCAAATTAGTGCCGCTTTTATTTAATAGTTTTCAAAGCTTCTTTCATAGCTTTCTTTTATATTCCAACATCTTCAAATCATCCGTGGAAAAGTCATTGCAGTTTGTATCTTATTGGCGAAATTGGTTTGAACCTTTTCTTGTGCAAAATCATGATTTTGGAAATAGTTGAATTGTGAGACTTTGTCAGCTTTTACATCCTAAGAAATTTGTAGTTGGCTATTCATTCCCGAGCTTTTTCTTTTGCTCCCCCAAAAAAAGACTTGTTTTGGCTTCTTCCCGTTTTCACAATTCCAGTTCTTCAGAAGTGGGGAGAAGGTTAAATGGTACATTCTATTTCATTTTTACAATTCTTGTCATTCAGAAAATGTAAATGGTACATTCTTTTGGATATTTTACAGCCTTTGCGGGTTGAAAGGTGTACGATCATTGGTCTAAGAATCAGAGCAAAGTTATATTGAAAAATTTATGCGATTCTCGTATGAAGCAATTCTATCCCTGTTCTTGTCATTTTGTTGTGTGCCATTGTTTTGTCTGATGACTCCTCTAAAATGGAGTTCAAGGATTCTCTTAGGAGGAAGGACTAAATCATGATTGCTCTTTCCCATCAAAATTGTATCTACAAGGCACAAGGTTGAGATTTTTAATATTAGATGTTATTAATATGTTTGAAAGTCTTGAACGTGTAATCATCTTTTTGGTATAATTTCTGTTTTTCAAACCAAATGAGAGATATTAAGATTAAAGTTGGTTTCGCACCTAGGTTGAAGGTTTTGTCTAAAATTCTCCAATTTACTAAACAATTAGTGAATTCTAAAATTTTTATGTATGATTCCAAAATCTCAACTTTGATAGTAGTAATCTAAATAACAAGTATGGAATTTATTTCAGTTCTCCATTTTGAAACCTTTTTACCAAATGCCTGGAACTATCACAATAATGGCTGTTTGTCATAGCTTAATGTTGTAGTCAAGTAGTTAGGGTTGCAATCAAATTGAACTGTCCACGAATAGCTCACGTGTAGCTCGGTTAATTACTCGGTTCGAATCTGAATCGAGTTCAAGTAATGACGATTGGGAGTTTAATTCGAGTTTGAGTATTAGATTTGCAAGCTTGAAGGCTCGTTGAGCTTTATCAAGTACGTCTTTTTTATTTTTTTTTGCGGGAGTTGAATATTTTACAAGTTTATACTTGAGTACTCGAGTAGACTTACAAGTGCAAAAAAAAAAAAAAAAAAAATAGTGCAAATGAGTTTTCGAGTCGAGTTTGAGGCCAAAAAAAGAGAAGACAATAGAGTGTAGATGAGTTTTCGAGTCGAGTTTGAGCATTCTAATATTACTTCGAGCTCAAGTTCGAGTTTTGTAACTTTTAGTTCGATTGAGTTTGAATCGAATTCAAGCAACATCAATAGTGATTGAGCCGAATTCATACATAGTGTTACTCAAATTTGACTTGACTTGAGTGCACCCTTACAAGTAGCACATTGTTAAAATTTTTTCTGTAATTGAAATTAACTTCATAATCGTCACGTACGACTATGTTGTTACTCTTCAATGTACGTCTAGCTTAATGCCAAATGTTATTAATCAATGTACTCGAGCTGTGTACTATTGTTCCGTGGCACGTTTTAAGTAGTGGTACACTAGTACTACATTGACTATTTAACATCGCCAGAGTTTCTATACAATTCCTCGGAATATTTTCAGCCACAAATCAACAAAAGCACAAAAAGTCCATCATCTATACAGCCAACATGATCATCAAACTAATGATCCTCACCTGCCACGTGTCACTCCTCAAATGGTTCAATTGTCATCCCGGTTTCCATCGCTTGGGTAGCTTCCCCGCTAACAGAAAAATCTAACCAACTGTTACAATTGCTCAGATAGAAAGCAAGCATTAGAAAAGATTCAATTTTGGCTGAACCCAACCTTTCATTTCTCCTCTGATTATCCCGAATTATGCTATGGAGGTCCTTAATGCTGTTAATTTGACACCATTATCTGTTCTTTCAGAAAAAAGAACTGAACCCAAAAAATATCTAACATTCCAATCAATCCCTCAGCTTAAGAATTGCCCAACACTAGCAAGTTTTAGTAGTAATTCACCTAAGTTAGCTGTTGTTTTACCAAAAACTATTGGTGGAGGTCTAGTTCTACTATCTTCTGTTCTTGGCAGTGGATTAGCTAAAGCACTTACATACGAGGAAGTATTACAGCAGTCAATTGGGGAACCGCCCACTTTGGACTTGGATGCCTTTGATGTTAGTGGAGTTATTGGCAGTGTTACCAATTTTGCAGTGGAAAATCCTCTAATTGTAGGTGGAGGTGTTGCCATTGTGGCTGTGCCACTACTTCTATCCCAGGTTTTCGGTAAGTCTAAGCCATGGGGTGTTCAGTCTGCTAAGTCTGCTTATGCAAAATTGGCTGATGATGCTAGTGCTCAATTGCTTGACATAAGGCCACCGGTAGAATTAAGGAAAGTGGGTAGTCCGGATATTCGAGGTTTGAAGAAGAAGCCGGTGGCTGTTGCTTATAAAGGTGATGACAAGCTGGGGTTCTTGAAGAAGCTGTCTTTTAAGTTCACGGAACCAGAAAATACTACATTGTTCATCCTAGACAAGTAAGATTTTGGATTTCTTTTTTTTTTTTTTTCATAATTTTTGGTCCATGTTAATGAGCTAGAATTTCTTGTAAGTTCAATAGTGGTTCCTAGTAAAAACTAAAAAAATGAATAGGGAGGAAGATAAACATACTTCTATATTACATTGGTTTTAATCAGACATTCTGCAACATAACTTCATTGGCATCAACATGGTTTTATTGAAGCATTAACGATGATTCACATCATTAATCTTCCCAAACCACAGTAATGTTTTTGTGTCAGACTAACCAATGTGTAGAGATCGATTGTCACCAAGTTACATTGTTTTGCTGCTCTAACTTTTAATTGGTTCTGTGCCGCTTCATTAGTGTTGACAGTCATAGTTGAATCGCATGTCTACTTACTAGGTTTTGCTAAACCAATCCATGGAATTTGAGGTTATTGAGGGTTTGGGATAAAAAAAATTTACTGCCGAATCATCAGTCAAGTAGATTTCAAATTCTTTAGCTTAAGCATGTGAATCTAAGCCAGCAGCAGCAAATAGCCGAGTATTGTATACTTTTAATGAAAATTTCAGACTTCCGTTATGTAGGTTTCTGATGTCAAGCACATGAACTATTAAGGCTGGCTTGAATCTTTTGGTCATGCAGTTAAGACTGCATTTAGGGTTCTTTAGGAATAAAGCGTACAGTAAAAACAATTGTCACTTAAGGAAGGCTGGAACGTATGGTGACAGTCACTCCGCATATTGATCTAATGTTCTTCTTCAAGCAAAGGTAGTCCAGAATTTTCTTACAGTTTCTGAAGCTATTTAACTTTTTGTGCAACGAGCTTTCTTGCCTGCAATTGCTTTTTCCACTATCATCTGCACAAGTCTGCAAGACTGTCCTTTGTGGTTTACTTCTGAACATTGACCCAAAAATTCCAAGTATAAATTGTTTACCCATTGATGAAGCCAGATTTGGTGGAAACTCGGAACTGGTCGCGGAGCTTGTCACAGAAAATGGCTTCAAAGCTGCTTATGCAATTAAAGATGGAGCAGAAGGGAGCCGAGGATGGATGGTCGCTGCATAACCTAAAATTCTTTTTTTTGTTTAAACAGTGGCATTTAGGTTCTACTATTGTTTTCTGCAATCGTTCATTTAAAACTTATAGTTGAGTTTTGGGAAATGCAGAATAGTGGCCTTCCATGGATAACTCCAAGGCCATTTACTCTGGATCTCAGCAGTTTGACTGATGCAATTGGTGGTACCACTGGGGTATGTGTCTGGGTGCAAATGCTACATTGTTGGTCAATATTTATGATTTGGAAGTGAAAGCTATGATCCATTTTCTTATTTCAGGAGTTGGATGCTACATCTGTAATTTTTGGCATTGCTTCTGCAACTGGATTAGGATTGCTGGCATTCTCAGAGGTTAGACTTCTCAATGAGCTGTCTGTTTCAACATCTAATGATCGTGTTTCTTTAGGAAGATTGCTGCTAATTTTTTTCATGCTTTTCTAGGTCGATACGATATTGCAAGTGTTAGGTTCAGCTGCATTTATTCAGTTAATTGGCCAGAAATTCCTGTTTGCAGAGGTTCGTGTAATTCTTAATTTATAGTTTCCACAATTATATCGCCTTGAAATTGTCCCTTGCAATGAGCCAGAAAGGATGCGACTTCACTAGTATAATCCAACCAGGAAAGCTTCTTTAGCTTGTGCAGCATCTTTGAATTCATGTTTTGTTTAATTAGATTCTTGAATAAGATTTGATTTGAACTCAAAATTTACTAAATATTTCTTTAGTTCCAAAAGATAATTTGCTAAATGATAAATGAATTTTACCCTTTTAAACATCACTATGCATCTAGTAGTTGTTTCGAATTTTTGTTATTGTGGCACTCAAATCCTTGTATTTCTCTGACTCTGGCCGCTGAAATACAAAAATTGAAATACATACGTTCAGACAGTTTAAATAAAACAACGGGGCTTTATATGATGCTTTTGCTGAAATATGCTCTGAATGTGAGAAACTGTGTCAATCTTTCTCCACTTTGTTTTGACAGGATAGGAAGAAAACTTTAAAACAGGTTGATGAGTTTTTGGCCACGAAGGTTGCCCCTAAGGAGCTTGTAGATGATGTTAAGGTAACCTCCATGAAGCTTAATTATCAAACCGTTGCATCTATCTCTTAGTTTTGTTAATTTGTCTGCTTCTTTATTTGGATGCTCTTTCTATTTCCGTTTTTTTCTTTCATTTTGATAATTCTACTTTTATGAACTGGTTTCTTGTTCTAAACAATGAATAGTTTTTCTTAATTAGTCGATTGAAGAAATATATATATATTTTTTTGGGTAAGCAATTCATGATATGTTTTGTGCTGCTTTCTGTGCAATTCAGGAAATTGGGAAGGCTCTTCTACCATTTCCGGTTACTGGCAAAGCTTTACCTGCACCTGCAGAGGCAGACACTGGTACAGCCAATAGCACTACAGATATAGGTGAAGATGCTTCATCTAAAATAGAAGCAGTCATAGAGCCAGCTCCAGAAATCAATTCAGTTCCTAAAGCAGAAGTTCAGGCAGATTCGCTGCCTGGAATTTCAAGACCGCTTTCGCCTTATCCTAATGTAAGTTCTTTGAAATGATTTAACAAGACTTAAATGTGTCACCACCACGACCAAAGTATCTCAGCTGCCATAATTCAGGTAGACAACTGGGCATTGTCTTCTGGCCTTCTGGTAGCATGATGACATCCTTACTCCTAATTGAGACTTGAGACTAATTGTTGGAACTTAAGAAAGTAAAGGGGAAAAAGAGTTATTTCTTATGTGAAGATGTCTGGAGTAAAAGGAAAAGAAAATATCTACCCTCTACCTTGATCTGCTTACATAATCGATTAAGTTTATTAACACATCTTTTTCTGCCCATTTTGTTCCTCCACTTGCAGTATCCAGATCTGAAGCCTCCATCATCTCCTATGCCTTCACAGCCATGAGAGTTCTAAGCGAAAATTTTAAGCTTCAGGCATTAAAAATGCAGGTTCCACGTAGGACATGGCATAACTACTTTCACGAATTCTTCAAGATGTGCTCCTAAGATTTTGGAACTTGGATTACCTCAATGAATGATATATAACGCGATCATCAAAATTTGGAGATGTCACTTCTGGCTTGTTGTAGACATTGTTTATGTTCCGTGTTTAGGATCATATAAATGCGAACGTTGTATTAGATCCATTTGGATCTGGTGATGTGCTTATTTGCATCATGTTAAACTCATGAGAAATGGACAGTACGCAAAGGTTGAATAAACATGATGATGCTTAAATACTACCATGAATCTACCGCATATTCTTTGAGCATTATATTTATTCTGAATAATCTCTCTCACTGAAATTTTTGGCAGATGACATTCGTTAGACCAAAGCCTGGTGACTAATTCCAACTCAAACAGTAGGGCCACTCAAACCTTTACTATACCTTGTTGTGGTTCCAAAACCATTCTTTACTATGCTCATATATATGCTGGAGTTAAGCTTAAAGGTGTCTGGTGATTAATATGGATTACTAATTATCTCTGTGAGATATGCTTGATCCAGGCATATTATGCATACACAATTCATCAACACCTGTCAAGATCCGTACGTTGTTTTAGATTGTGTAATTACTCTCACGCGATAACAGACAGCTACAAAGCAGGCCATCTCATCAACGGTGCAAAATGGCTTTGAGTGTAAAAAAGCAATATAAAACGGATGGAAGAATCTTTGTATAATGCAGGACCTCATGCAACCAGACTTGAACCAGTAAAACCTTTTTTATTTCCCCCAAAGATTGAGTGTGTTTTTTTTTTTTTTTTATTATTAGAAATTTATTATCGGAAGTTTAGGGATCTTTAGGGTAATTCCATTACAAAAAAGCATTGCTCCTGCTGCAATATGATTCTTAAAGTATATGGGAAAAAATGTAGGTTCAGATTGTGGAGAATTATTGAGATTCATACATAGACTTTCACTTTTTGCAATGAGAAGTTTGAACACATTATGTACTATGATCTCTATTTCATCATATATATAACTCAGTGATAATAAATGACCCTGTAAAAGTTTGAACACATCGGACAATCTGGTTGTTAGTGATAATCTATTTCATCATATGTAACTCAGTGATAATAAATGAGAAGTTTCAACACATCAGACGATCTGGTTATTAGAGTCATAGATTTAAGATTATGTGGCCCTCTAAAAGTTACCATGGATTTTGGAGTGATTTGTGAGATTAAGTTTAGATTTACTTTTCATTTATCCTTTCAATTGAGGTTGAGTAAGTAGTCTTCCCTTTTCTCTTTCCCCAATTGTCAAAAAAAATAAATGACCAAACACATCATTCTTGCAGATCATAGATAATATCTATATTTATATTGAATAAAGTTTGCTTTTATGATGCGCAGAATAAGTTTGTAAAGAACAAGTAAAATTTTGACAACTCATATGTACTCACCTATTTGTAGACTAAATTAACAACTCGTGTGTGCCCATCCTCTTTGTTCTCATTTAACCATTGGTTTTTTGTATAGTACAAGGCTGACTCATTTTTGTACGATAACCAAATCCTTAAATATGCTGTTCAAAGTTGGCACATTGACCAAGGCCTTTTTCCCCAGAATTATCAAATATAAGATAAAAAGTAATACTCTATCTAAATATGTCATTAACATAAGCTACTTCTGTTTTATTATTAAAAAAAAAAAAGCTACTTCAGTTCAAACATAAAGGGTGCAATAAGGTGTTTTATAGACATAGAGGGGACCATTTCATCAATTTGTCCAGAACGGAGCCGACACGGGTGGTATCCAAACCCAAGCCCAAAACAAAAGGGAGCAAAATCAAAAACGAGATCCGGCGGGAAATATTCCCTCGAAAAGCTTTTTTTTTTTTTTGTGGTTTTTGGGGGGGGGGGCCACAGAAACCCTAAATTATCCGACCGTTGCAACAACTCAACGGCTACCTTTAACAACAACTCTTTCAAATTTCATCAATTTCCCTTTCCACCTCTTTATTTTCCTTCTTTTTTTTTTTTATCCATTTTTTTTCATTTAATTTCGTTTTGTTCCATTAGTTTAAAAAGGGCAAAAGGAAAAGTCCATGGCGAGAAGGAAAAGTATACAATACACCACGTGCATTGCCACGTGGTGTACTAAAAACCAATCACATATCGCCATGTGGCAATAGTGGGTCATACCTTGTATTATTTGGCGATGTATAATTGGTTCTAGTGCACCACGTGGTACGCCACGTGGCGCACGTAGTGCACGCAATACTCACTCATGGCGAGAACCAAACACCCGGCTTCGCGGACCCGTAATCGTCCTAGATCCTCGGGTAATTCCTTTTTTCTTTTTCTCCCCCCTGAATTTTAGTATTTTATTAATTTTCCCCTAATTTCCGAAACCCTAATTTTTTGTTTCTTTTTGCCCTTTTGATTTCAGATGCTGCTGCAGCTTCTTCAACTCCTGCTGTACTTTTCTCTCCTGTCTCCATTTTAATACGGAGTGCTACGTCGTTTAAGTTTAGTATTTTTTTCTCTGATATTTTTTGTGGGGTTAACAGACTTCTTCGAGAAGAAGTCCGAGGAAGTCTGTTGCAGCAACAACAGGTGAGTGAAACGTAGAAATTGTTTTATGAAATCTTTAATAAGTAATTTTAAAAAAAATTGTATTTTTTGTGGATATTATTGGCAAAATTTGCTTATTCTGGGGGAAAAATTGTGAGGATTTTTTTTTTTTTTTTTTTTTGTGTTTGATGAAAGGACCGAGACAGGCGGCGGAAAGGCAGAAAAAGAAGTACCGGCACAGGCCAGGGACGGTTGCTCTTCGGGAAATTCGGACTTTTCAACGGACTTGGAAGCTCCTCATTCCAGCTGCTCCTTTCATTAGAACTGTATACTTTCCATACTTGTCTAGTAATGCGTGTTTGCTGGCGACTCGATTAGCATGCAATGCGGTGACAATTTGTTTATATGCATAAACAGATGGTTATGCAGAGATGTGGTTGATTTCATAAAACTTGTTTCTATTAGGTGATTAAGCATTTCATTTTCTTTTAAATTGGTTTCGTATAAAAACAAAATTTTGAGAATATTTGGCGGACGGTCAACCTTGAGCCACTCCAACAAGTTCCTTCAGTAAGGTTGGAACTTAGGGTTAATGGCTTATTAAGGTGCAAATAACATCTGAATAAAAGTTATCGTTGAGCTGGTCTAAAAATTTTGGGTACTTTTGTTCTCACATTTCTGATATTTGAGGCTTTTAAGTTTATGGTAACAGATATATGGCAATTGGACCATGAAAACTCATTTCCTTGTTTTGCAGTCTTGTGTATATAAGTAGTTGAATTTTTGTAGGACATGAGTTATTTTGAGGTTGGTAGTTGTTTTGCCATGAAGTAATGACTGCTTTTTGCTAGAAAACTAGAACAACGAGTAGTGATTGATTAATTCATAGGCCTCAACATTGATGCTTTTGAGCCCATTTCCTACACTAAGTCAGCATAAACATCTCTTTTGAAAAGCACATCCTGAATTATTAATGCTCAAAATAATTGTCAATTCAAAGTATACACTGACAAATTCATGAACTAAGTTTTGAAGATGTCTGGGCTTGTCATGTATTACTAGCTATTCTTGTGCAAATATGGTAACAAAATGATAGTATGAATATTCAGTAGAGCATTTAGCTTTCTTGAGTAAGGTTTCTGATGATGTCAAATAATTGCTTACAATATGCTCCTTCTGGCTTTATGTTTCAGTCAACCAGGCTTTAAAATGTACATGCCGGTATTATATCTATTTGCAGATCCACATTCTAGTTATTTAGTAGCAGATAGTTGTATAAGAATGCTGTAATCTTAGCTTTGTTAGTCTGCTGTTATCACTTTTATGCTGCTATAGTTATGGTATCATTATTTTCATTGGCTTTCAGAGATTGTGAATCCCTGATTTAGTTAGAAATCAGAAATAGACTGGAAAGAAAGAGCAATCATTTTTCTTTTTAGATTACCTGCTGTGATTGTAACTTTCTGTTTAATAGATTCCAGCTTTCTGTATCTGTTGGAAAGCTTTATGTAGCATCTTAACTTGGATTTAGCTGTTAATTTACATTTCCAATCGCTTGCAACTTCCAATTATAGCTGATTATTTGTTAATCATTGGCTTTTAATGACTTTTCTAGCTGAAAATGATGCCAGAGATAGAATAGCTTGTAACTTTTTTGGCTGGCGATGCATTCAAAATTACCAAGATGTTATGCTTACAAGTCATTTTGGTTCATAAGATTATACGGCATTGGATGTGATTGAATTACTAGGTTTGTATGGAAGTTTGGCTGGGCTTTGGACAGTGGACAAACTAACCCAACTTTTGGATTTTATTTGATGTACATGGGATAAAATCATCCCAAGGCAGATGTGGGATAATTTGTTTTGGGATGACAAGCAAGTAGGATAAACATTATAGCGTCTCTCTGACATTTTTAATACCTCAGTGTATATGTGCATATACCTTTATTTATCAGAGATTTTGTCAGTTTTCTCGTTTAAATCAAACATTATTACATAACTGTTTCAGTCCTCAATTATTACTTCCAGGACTTCAGACTTCTAGTCGCATTACGGCGAATAGTAACAACTAAATGAATCCTTAGAGCACTGTATCTTCTTTGCTTTTTGGAATGCATCTCTTGCCCTGTATCTTCTTTTGGTGTCTCTGACTTTCATTTTATTTGGGGAAAGAAAGTTGCGTGCCTCTTGCTTCGTTCTTTCATTTCAATGAAAGGCCTGATTCACCGTTTATAATTTAGGTGAAAGAAATCAGCAACTTTTTTGCTCCAGGGGTTAATCGTTGGAC
The DNA here is from genome assembly GCA_024721245.1 of Mitragyna speciosa. Taxonomy (NCBI): domain Eukaryota; kingdom Viridiplantae; phylum Streptophyta; class Magnoliopsida; order Gentianales; family Rubiaceae; genus Mitragyna; species Mitragyna speciosa. Next base: position 565,864 of record CM045558.1, read on the forward strand.
AGCTGAATCTTTGGTGGCACTTCAGGAGGTATGAAAGGTTTTAGATTTAAAATAGGTCTGTCTTTCTGTTATTCTGGTTGTCTTTGTAGTTGCACTAATTTGCGTGGTCTATGAGCAGATATTGTTTTTCATTGGTTTTATTATTCGGTTTCACATGGTAAAGTATATCTTCTACGTTCATCAACGCTAGTGTACAATTAACAGGGATTAATTTACTATGCTTTTAGGCTGCAGAGGATTATCTGGTTCAGTTGTTTGGGGATGCAATGCTATGTGCAATCCATGCAAAGCGTGTTACGCTTAGTAAGTTCTGATCCTTTTTTGAATCCTCCTCTGTTTGTTTTTCCTGAGTAGTAATTCCATGTGAGGTTTTCAAAAAATTTGTGAAGCACATCCATTGTCACAACTCTTAGTGTTTATCTTACTGCTGTCATCTACTCAGTTTGTAAGTAAAAGTAAGTATATTTGGATTGTATACGCAACTCCGTAGCACTGATAAAAATTCTTGGACAGTGAGTAGGTAGCACTTCGGTTCTTGAGCTATCACTACTTGTCATGAATTTAAGGTCATCGATATCATCATCACTAAAATATACATACACAAACAAGTCCCTTCCTTGTATTTATATTACTGCTGTCATCTACTCAGTTCGTAAGCAAGCAGCCATCCACATTTCGGATTGTATATATAAGTCTGTAGCAGTAATTATAATTCTTGGCCCGTGAGTTGTAGTACTTTGGTCCTTGACTATGAGTACTCGTTCATCTGGTCATGAATTCAAGGTCTTCTTACATCATCTGTCAAATATACATAAACAAGCACGCCCCTCCCATATATTTTTGTTTTTGTGCCTTTTCAAGTTCCAAGTCATAGTGAATCACTGCGATATTTCGTGGTTAAATTTTGATGTCGGTGTGCGCTTTGGACTTTTATGTGTATCAGGTAGATTCTTGTACTTGACAAATATTTAATCTATTGTTGTGTACTTGGCACTCAGTGAAAAGGGATTGGGAGCTGGCGCGACGTCTTGGAGGAAAGGGTCAACCTTGGTGATATTTTAATATTGCCCAATGGTAGCTGGCACTTGTCCCGATGATTTTTTATTGCCCAATGTAGCTTTGTTGTTTGTCATTATTGTGTAGATTGAAAATTATGCCTTTTTTTTTTTTTGGTATTTAGATATACTTCTATGGCTGTAGGTAGTCTAATTGAGTAGCCAAGTATAGAAAAAGTGGTGTTGTGATTCCTGGTGTGAAGATGGCTTTTTTGGTCAAGTTTTTAATACACACCGTACAAACTTGTCACTCATTTTGTGGATTGGGTCGACCTGTATGCTTTTGTAGAAACAAAAAGGACGAGATGAATTTAGGTGGCTGATGTCCTTTTTCTTCAATTCACCATCTAGATTTGGAAAGGCTAATAAGCATATGAACCTCAGTTTGGTTTCTCTTTAAGAAGCTATTAGCCGATTTCATATCCCCAAAGCGGGTAATTTGTCGCGCAGACAATGTAGCAGCGGCCGGAGGCAAGCCCGTGAAAGCTGTCTCGATGTAATGTCACTTAGTAGGCCCACGAGAATCACTTTTTTATATTTTTTAATTATCACTTGTGTGGAACGAATAAAAAGTCAAACGATTAAACTTTTATAACTCAAATTTTGAAAATCGAGATTCGAATTTCACTAATATTAAATTTTTCTTTCTCACGTAATAACATATGCTTATCCAAAAAAAAAAAAAAATGTCACTTGCAAGGCTTTTTCTGAAGTTTAGTTTGCTATCTTTTTCTCTCCCTCCATCTTTTCTATGCAATTAATGTGCACACAGTTTCTTTTGTCATTTTGCCTTTCTGAGGTGGATTCTTTGTGTTTGACATTACCCGTCGTAGCTGTGGTCGGATGTTTTGATTTTTGTAACTTGCTACTTTGTTCGTTTTTCTTCTTTTAATTTTTCTTTTTGACGAACTTTCTTTTAATTTAAAACAACGAGCATTAATCAATTCACAATCTCAGACACAGCTCACCAGGGACATACACTTCTAAAATTGCCCGATACTCTAATTTAGATTTTAAAAAAATAAAAAAACAAACCCATACGCATCCCATACGGATATCATACCTTAGTTGACAGAAGCACCTAGTCTTGATAATCCCCCCTCGTAACTTACGTTGCATATAAAACGAAGACGTGTAGTTGAGACCACAACGACCAAGGTCGGAGATGAGCATTTATCTAAACAGGTTTTTTACCAAATACCCACCATAGAAAAGTAGAGTGGACACATGGAGGGAATTCTGATACATGTTTTCTGCTACAGTCCTCATTTCTCTTTTATTCTTGTCATTTTTTGCCTATTTTTGGAGGCTAAGGATGGTTGTTTTTTGGATTGTTTTTTAAAAATAATTACTATAACAGTTTTAAAGATCATTTTCAATAAATGTATATGTGAGATAAAAAGTTACTTAAAAATGTGTTTAAAATTTCTAAAAAATATGCTTTTAAAAAACATCAACAAACAAACAAAACTTAAACTGCCCCATAAAGTTCGATTTTCATCAAGCCAAACGCGTATACCAAAATTTTGACAAAAAAAAATGCGTATACCAAAATAATATTATATTACTTTAATAAGAGAACCGAAAGAATTATGAGTTATATTTCTTGTTTTTTTTTGTTGGATGAGTAGTAGTGATAATATGTCACCTTGGCTACACTTAATTAAATACGGAAACGAATAGAGGGTCGAGCGATTAGAATTTTATAACTCCATTCTAGAGATCGGGAGTTCAAATCCCATCAACACCAAATTTTCTTTCCCCATGTAATAGTGTAGGTTTAATAAAAAAAAATAAATACAAATCCTTTTCGTTGGACAACTTTTCACACACGTGATAATTAACTACCAAATAATAGCAAAATAGAGAAAAATAGAGCTTTATGGTATGTATTCTCAATGGAGCAAATTTTGTTTTATGTACATCCACTCTGGGCAACGAAAACAAGTTATCACATCGGTGGGTTTGTTGTGCATGAGTGTGTTTATAAGGTTCACAGTCCCTCCTCTAGAGCAATTGTCTGGATGGTGTGAATTTGTAGGTCTTACCTTACATCCCTCTCGTTTATACCCTACCTTTTTGGGGTTTGATTTCAAAAAAAAAAAAAAAAAAAAATCCGCTCTGGGCAGCACTAATGAACAGTATCAGTGGCCTCAGGCAGAAGCTCCAAAAAATCAAGAATGCGGTCCAACCGCCAGTCCTCCCTCGGCCCTAAGGCTAACTAATGGCACGTCTGCAAACATGTATCGTTGAATCTCTAGCTACTTATGTAGCCCGAAAACCGAATCAGTCTTCCACTAACTCTTATAAACAAAACTTTTATGATTTTAATGTAGTAATTAAGTGGGAATAATTTATCAGAAAGTTCAATCTAATACTACTAATATTTGACCATGACCTTGACATTTTATTTTGTTGTACTTGCTACTCTGTCCTAAAATCACATATGTGTGAATAATCAGGGGGCTTTTCAAGGTGAGCTAACTTTCATCTTCTTGTACTAGAATGTACTAACAAGATTTAAATTCAAAAGAGAAAAGGCAAAAATAAAGAAGAAGAAGAAGAAGAAGAACGACAACGTTTCAAAGGAGAAATAACAAAATTCGAGGTGATATATGGTCCTCATCCAACTCCCTTGATCAATATTTATGGTGGTCCTGATCTCTCTTTTGACATCTGAGATTCATTAAATGAACACTGAAGCACACTTCATTTTCAAACACAAGGATAATTTAAAGTACTAGTATGAACAAAATTTATATTTTTATCAGAGAGAGCTAGGTGCCATGGGTATTGGCTAGAACTAGTAAAAGAAGAAGGCTTTTCTCCATTCAGTTGGTCGGTTGGAGATTAAGACAACCACAAACAGTATCATATTTAAGAATTCATTGAAGTTTGTCATACCACCTAATAGGTAAGAGAGATCTCATTGAACTTTACTCAGTGTTGAATCTTAGGGATCCCTATCTTTTAATGTATGTGACTAACTATTGTATGTGACTAACTATTGTCTTATCTTTAATGCGGGTTGAGCATATTGATAGGGCTTGAGAACTAAAGAGACTCAAAACTGTTAAACTTTATTTGAAGTGTCTAGGGCTCCAATATGGTTGGCTGAAACTCTCCTTACTTTAATGCACAACTAAAAAAGAGCATGAACAACCACAAGTCAAACACCCCCCCCCCCCCCCCCAACTCTGCTAACATATATTTGTTTGTTTGGTAGGAACATCCGTTCCCTTCTTTATCATGCCCCATGTTGAATGTTGAGAGTTGAGAGAAGTGATAAAACTAAGAGCTCAAACAGCTTTTATTTTTTGGTATAATGCCAATTCAGTATTTATATTGAATAACGCACGGTTTACATTTCATCTCCATGCTTAGGAAAACCGGCCACAACTAGAAAATACTTGTGCTCCCAAGTCCCATCCACGACCTCACCCTCACCCTCCCCGAGGAACTGCCTTCTTTGATGTTTCACTTGTATATTTGTCTTCTTTCTTGATTTTCTTCATAGTCTGTTCTTCTACTTTCTCTTGACAATGGATAGACGTCGGCTAAAGCAGAGGAAATTGGACAAGTCTTATTCATATGAAGGTTGACTTGTATTTCGGCTTTTGTCCATTTTATTTTCCGTTGATTCATGGTTTTGGCGTTTTTTCTCTTTGCTTATGGCCATGTTCAATATGACCCTTAATTTGGTAGTTAATTTTTACAGAGGTGAGCAGTATTGAGTGGGAATTCATTAACATGACTGAACAGGAAGAGGACCTCATTTACAGAATGCACAAGCTGGTTGGAGACAGGTAACGAATGGGACCAAATCTTTTATGCTGTTATAGCATTTGGTTAGATATCATAGTACAATAATTTATTTCCCACACATTTTTTAGGACAATATATAAAAGCATTAAATAGTACTTATTAATTGTTCTTCTCGAATAGTAACCTCATAGATTTCTTAAATAATCTGTGCAAGTCTTGACCATTCATATGTTAATTGAAAAGGTGAAGAATGGGGAGATAATTTGGACGGGCAACAAATTTGTTTCCTTTTTTTTATTTATTTATTTTTTGAGGGGGAGGTTAGGAAGTCGGTGAATTGTCCATTGTTGCTGAAGGTTGTCTCAGCATGCGCCTCTCTTGATTTAAGGGGAAAAAAAAGAGAAATAAATCAAGTCATTTTGCTATGTAAAGTATTTGGACAAGCATCACTTCTTTCTGATATGAGAAGAATAAAAAATTATGCCGCTTTGGTATTTACTGTTTAGACCCTTTGCCTAAATCTATGTGGCGGATAATACATTGCGGGATATTCTTGTCCTCCATGAATATTTTTTATTCTTGCCATTAAATATTATCTACTATTTTTAAGAGGGGGAGATAATTAATGTTGCAGGTGGGACTTGATAGCTGGGAGAATTCCAGGTCGTAAACCAGAAGAAATAGAGAGATTTTGGCTGATGAGACACAGTGAAGGTTTTGCAAGCAAACGCTTAGAGCAACGAAAGAAGTATTATAGTTGTAATCCTAAGTAACCGACCTTAAAGGCAGGGAAAAAATATTCTGGTTTCATATGTCCCCTTTCTTTTGTTCTAAACTTTCCACTGGATCAGGTGGCGATGCATGAGCTTTTTCCCATTCATCTTTCTTTTGGCTTAATTTCCTCAGGTGTTATGTTTTGTTCCCACTCGGTTGAGGTCCTCAGCAGGGGCCTTACTGTTTATTCTTGTTTATCTCTGTAATTATCCTTTGTCCTACATGGCACATGACGGGGTGGTCGCTTTAATGAGGATGACTGGTCTGAAAGTATTGAATCTGCCGTTGACATGTGAATATTCTTAAGAACGATATGAGCTTCTTATATTGGCATTCCCTTCCCGGAGATTCTTGCATGGTCCAAGTTCACAGTCCAACTCGTGGATTGAATGATCTAAATAGGAGACATGGATTACAGGTCCATTCATTTATTTCATGTAGCTCTTGTTTATATTACATGGTTTACAGGTCCATTCAAGAATCTTCTGGTTTCTCCTCATCCTACAGGCCAGCCACCTGGACGGGGTCCTCTTGTTGGGTGCCCAGTTCTGGAGGTTGGTCTGGTATTCAACCGTTTCAGAACTGCTTGCTAGGCTACTTTGCAGACTACTGTCAACTGAGTATTTTCCTTTAGTTCAGTAATATATTTTGCACCATAGGAGTGATCAAATTTTTGTCATGGCATTTCTTGAAGAAGGTAGGAAAATTTTATGGTCATGACTGCAACTCCCAGCCAAAATGCTATTCTTTATGGGGGATTATGACCAATGCATGCCTGAAAGCACTCAAATCTCTTCAAAAGGGGCTCTTTGCAAACACTAATTAAGTCGCTTTATATGTTCCTCATTTTGGCGATACTTGGCCATCGAGTTACCAAATTGATGTGCGTCTGCTCACGGACTGCGAAGTCCTAATACATCAGCTGGCAGATCATCAGTAGGTTAACATACATGCGTGACTTTAGTGTATGCGGATGTTGTGATGATGATGGTAGTTATGGAAACGATTGACAAATTTTGTAAAACTATCTTCAGTGCCATGTGTTTTGTTGATGTTGTATTACAAATTATTAAAGTAGATCCAAGTCAGGTTTCTAGTGCTCAATAATATTAGTGCTATTAGCTTACGACTAGGAAAACACCTCTCTCTCTCTCTCTCTCTCTCTCTCTCTCACACACACACACACACAAATACACGCATCCTTGTTTTAGTACAAAAGGCGTTCCCACAAAAATAAGAATAATTAAGGAAAACCAGGGGTGTTTTTTGGGTCCATCCACAAGGAGAGGGCAATTTATTTTACTGCTCCATGGTACTCTCTTCTTTTAATACGTGGTGCTTGGTGTAATGTACTGTAACTGAGTGGAGCTCTCTCCAACTTGGGTTCAATCCTTGGATGACGGGGAGGGGATACATTCATTGTCTTGTTTATTCTTTCTGTGTGCAAGTTGATTCGAAGAAACGTCTATTTTTTTTTTATTTTAAAACCAAAAAAAAAAATTATTCTTTTCTTCCCTCAGACCAAAATCACCCTTTTAACTTTTAAGTCCAATCACTATATTAGACAAGTTAGTTACTATATTTTTCAATTTAGGTTCGTTTTCAAAATATAGTATTACTATTATTTCGAAAGATATCATAAATTTCCTTCAAAAAAAAAAAAAAGATATCATAAATAACTTACAATTTTTTAATAATTTATCGATTCAACATTAAACTAAATTTTGTAATTAATTCACATTTTTATTCAAACTATAATTTCGTATGACCCGCATTTTATGTTATTTCGTCCAAAATCTAAAATTATAAAGTTTGCACGTAATGGTTTTTGCTTTGAATGATCTTATCGATTCTACAATTAAAAGCTAACGAAAGTCTTGAATGGTATATAGATAAATTGTTCGATTGATTAAAAACATCTTTTGACTGAATGAGGCTGAAAAAAAAAGAAAATCTTAGTTCAATATACCAATATTTGTTCTTCGCTTCTTGGCTTCTTCAGTTTAAGCACAAGATGAAAGCTTACTGGAACCTTGGTACTCAATCAAAATCTTTATACACAAGTTAATTTTACAAATAATTATTTATCTGGAATTTTAAGTAATTTATATAACTATAGAAAAGGAACTACCTTTAAGAATCGTTAAATGTTGTGGCTCAACGTAAAAATGAAAAAATCATCAAACACGCAGATATACTCGTATTATTGTGGATATGATAAAAATTCTTCATTTATCTTAATTGATTCCTTTAAAAGAAAACTAACATATAGTCAAATTCAAAAGCCTGTTAAGTTAGTAAAGTTATTAGTCAAATAATTATAAGATATCTAATTCGACACTTAAAGTCTTATTTTTCTTCTTCCCCTCCTCCTCCTCCTCTTAAGCTTTTCGGTCTCGTTGTAAATTAAAAAAAAAAAGTAAAAGGAAAAAGAATACTTAACATAGTATTTCCTTTCTTCAACAAACTAGTTTTTTATCCCATGCATTTAGCATGGGTAATATCTTACTTGATAAATAAAAGATTTAACTAACCTGAATGGATAATATATTTAATAAAAAAATAGTCAAGGAAGTATGATATTTTATTGTCTCAAAATATTAGTCTAATTTGCTAAAACATGATTTAAGGGTACGTTTGATTTAGGGAATCAAGAAGGAGAATGAGTATCGGTGGTAATGACACCCGTTGTTGATATTTGAAAAACAACAATCACTATCCTTCAATGAGAATAAAAATGATTAACTAAGTCTGTAAGATTCTCTCATAAATGTTATTCTATCAAACTCATTAACTTTTTTGGGGAGAATCACACACATTCCATTACTAAACCAAACATGTTGAGGTGAGTCATCAAAACCTGTACTTATATTAGGGTTGATAATATTCAAAGTGATAGCAATCGATTTGACCCAAATAGCTCCTTAGAATTCACATTATTAATTATGAATAGAGAGTCGAACGATTAGAGCTCTGTGACTCTACTCTAAAAGTCGGGGGTTGGAATCCCATCAATGTCAAATTCTCCTTCCACATGTAATAGTGTAAGTTTATAAAAAAAAAACATTATTAATTATGGAAACAACACATTTATACCCAAAAATATAACTTGTACATGTGGCAGTAAGATAAGGTATTTACTTGACATAAATTACTATGTCGAAAAGTAGACAACAGTTTGATTATCTGATATGATATGATGGGGCAGAAATGTTTAATTTTTTTTTTTTTAGAGTATATACGCTTGGTTTGTTTGGTTCTATATTTTAGAAATATTCTTTTTGAAAATTTTGGATATGTCTTCTAACTAACTTTTTATCTCACATATATATTTATCAAAAAAAATTTTAAAATTGTTACATTAATATTTTTTTAAAAATATTCCCAAAAAAAAAAAAAATACCAATGGAGTAGATGATGTTATGCATTTAAAGGATCAAACGTTCGAAGATGGGCCCAATCCTTGTATTCTAAAACTGTTAAAACATATATGGACCTGAAATTGATTGATCTCTGGGCCAAATTCATCCATAGCTAAGTCTGAATGTCTGATCCAATCAAAGCCTTTCTAACATGTTGTTTCTATCATCGAAATTCAGAAAAGGCCGAAGGCCCTTTTATATTTTAATTCCGAATAAGATCACATTCGAGATTGAACTGAATTTCACTAAAAATTATTATAATTTAGCCTATTTTTTGGGGTAAAGCATTAGAGAAACTATGCTTTTAAGCAAGCATTAATATAGAACATATATTTCTACAAATTGACTCATTATACTTATGCAAGCAAAAGAAATTACAACATTTGTAGTGTGCACATGAAGAGCAAGATTACTTAATATGCATTCTACAAGAAGGGCATAAAGTATCAATTATAATAATCCATACTTGTAGTTCTAAAAGCCAATCCAAGGTTTTGTTTAAGTCTCACTTGATTATTTTTTGTTCTAAGGACACATTCAATTAATAAATTGATAAACTTGCTTACAAATTTATCTTATCTTGGGTTTGGTTTGTTAAAGAATATGTATGAAAATTCCTTTTTGACCAAAATAAAAAGGAAGGCTGAATCCGGGTGAAGCTTGTGATATTTTGAAGCCAAGTTTACATTGTCTTTTTATTTATTTAATTATTTTTTTTTATTTTGTGGAAAGTTGGTAAGCATGCAAGGTCTCTTTCTTTTGCTATCGGACACCATAGAATTTGGATGGATGGTATGTGTTCCTTTGACTAGAAGAATTGAGAAAATTGAAAAGGACACGTCCGAAAGGACAAGCCAAAAATCACGTTTAACTGAATAAAACCAAAACAACAGAGGAGCTTTGACCAAGTCATGCATACTGAGTACTTATTTCTCATAAGACGCGGTTTGGTTTTTACCATTTTGCTTTACTGCTAACGTAGAAATATGACGACACTTGTTTAATGATGATGTTGTTACCTTTGAAAAAACAAAGATGATGATTTTGATATCTTTATATTAAGGGGAAAAAAGAAGTAATGTCATCTACTATATTAGTATTACTTAATTGGCATGTAAAGCAAGATGTTAACACCCCTAATCAACGAGATCTTGCTGATAAAAAATTTCATTTGCTTATGAAATCATACTTAGTAACAATACTAGTTAAGGTTAACTGCAAAACATCCATCAAATGGTGTAGATTTCTATTTTGCCTTTCTCATTTTACATTTGATAAATTATGTCCCTAAAATTGTCAATTTTTTTTCCAACTTAAAACAATCAATCTAGCAATTGCAAATGAAATTGGATTTTGTCATGTTTTTGACACTGGAGAGCAACTACTAAGCTGCTACTAAAGGCTAACTAACTCTCACTTAAGTAGATAAACTCTCACGGGTTGAAGAAATTGCTTTCTTTTTTATCAAGAGTTAATAGGGGAAGGAGACGAGTTGAAAGAGGAGAGATGAGGTGTACAAAAAGGATCCAATTGGATTTTGTCATGTGATATGCACATGTTGCAACAAAAGGATGAATTTTTTGTCGATGAAATTAATGATAAAAAATATATGTATTATCACATATAGAGATTAAAATCATTGATTTGCATACCTTTAATCCATATCCACAAATATGGCTTTGTTGAGTGTTAATATATGCTTTTGTGCAAAATGTACATTTTCTAGGGCAAAAATAATATTTAATATAGAGCTACTTGTTTGATTATGTCAAGTCGGGAAAATGCTGAAAAGTTCAAGAGATAGATTGATCCAATTGAACAACATAAGAAGGCAGAGTGAGAAAGGGACATCTTTGGTAGGGATACTTTGTAATTAACCCTTGTAGTTTCCCATACCATAGATAATGTAAGTTTCTTTCTCATGAGCAGATGGTGATATTATTTTATATTCTTCTTATTGCTAAACAAGTTTGATTTATTGATGAAGGTGCTTTTTTCCTTTGTTCCACAATCCTTAAAAGATTTCACTGTCTAATCTTTTTACACTTTCAGAAACAGTTTCAAGGTGAGAATGCAATAAACTAGACAGTGGGCGGACTGATCATAATGAGTATGCAATTAATCTAAGTATTGGAATTCCATAATGTTTTTTAACAACCCTTAGAATTAGTTAACATATCGTGTGAAACAATCTCATGTTTAAGTTGAAGATTCAAGGAAACCGATGAAAGAATTTGGAAAGGGAATTCTACGTGGTCACAATTTGACTAGGTAATACAAAGGAGAAAAGGGTGGCAAAAGACATTTATGCAATGATGGAACAGTAAACCTAAAGGTCCCACACGTTTATTTCTCCGATAATTGGCAGAAATATATGCAACCAAGACGGCCCCTTTCATCTAGAAGTGATATGAAACTGGAAAAGTATACAATACACCACGTGCATTGCCACGTGGTGTACTAGAACCAATAATTTATCGCCATGTGGCAATAGTGGGTCATATCTTGTATTATTTGGCGATGTGTGATTGGTTCTAGTGCACCACGTAACACGCCATGTGGCACGCGTGGTGCACGCAATACTCACTCATATGAAACTAGCACTGGCTTTATATTTTGGGCGAGAAGTTCACATCAACTCTTCACTTTCCTGGGCATCACTTGGCCTTTTCTTGGAAGCTGGAAGAATAATAGTCCAAATTATGTTGCTTTATTTTGTTGTCTATGTTTTGGAAATATTTAGGTGACTATTATTTCCCAGCGTAAAATCTAGAAGGGATTAGTTTGAATAAGAAAACTTGTGGGGTACAATATAGATGTTGAGAAATGATGGAGGAAAAAGAATTTTGATCACCTCCATTTCCACTTTGCTGTCTTGCAGATAAGATGAGATCACAAGCCCTCCTCAACCACCAAGTTTGAAGGAAAAAATCACTGTGTTTATCGCACAAATACTGATTGTTTGTCTCACAGATACGCTTGCTCACACGCAAAGTTCAATTGTTATCCATTCTCACTCCTTTTTTCTGTTCAGGAATCATGTATATGTTCTTGTTTTTTTCCCTCCTTCCCAAATCATACTCTATTTCTGTGTCATCAAGTTCTAGTTGTTACGCATTTATTCCGCGTAAAACTTTTGTAAGATGGATGACCTATAATTAATGGTATTTCATGTCAAAAAGCGTATGATAACAACATGTTTTGGACCAAAATAATCGTAGAGAGACTAAAGCAATTATAAACTGAGTTTATATATATATATATATATATATATATATATATATATATATATATATAGACACACACACAAAAAAAGAAGCATGTCAAATCACGTTTTCGTTACAAGATTTAACAAATCTTTGCATCTCCTTATTTTCAAATTACACCTCTAAGGAAAGGAAATATTCCACCAAAAATTTTGGCAATATTAGTGTTGTAGTATCAATAATTTGGCCACTGGAAATTCTTTATAGTAGTAATCAAGTACTTAAATTCTAATTGCAAGTATACGGTTGCCCTTTCTGAAGGGACAAAGGCCAACCTTTTGTTTTAATTCAGGCCAAACCAAACTTAACCCTTTTCCTCTGCCTAGCGTAAGCAAGATTCTAACTTGGTTGTTGAATTCTATTATATTTTCATAAACTCGGAAAGAATGGCGCAACGCGCTGTCCGAGATTGGTACCTTGTTAATTTAATCGCAGTTAACAACTCACTCCACCACCATCATACTTCAAGCCCTATCTGTCTAATGAACCAACACGATGGATGTGTATCTAAATCTTTCTGCAGGAATACACAGATATTTAAAGGTGAATTTGCCTTAAATTGGCAAATGAAATGTCATATTTGTCTAGTAAGTCGTCATTAATTAAGTAGGGAAGAAGCAAATATGCAAGGAATTGAGACTAACAGTTTCAATTGACAAATTTTGAAAAGAAAAAACCAAAATTGGAATACCATGATGAAATCTTGGAGGTTTTCTGGACTATCATTTCTTCATCACTCATTAACTATGTATACAAGCATTTCACATTTCTAATCCACAGCCGATTAATTCAAATTATTTGCCACCAGAATTAGCTATAAAGTAATCCATGAGGGCATCTTGCTAGAAAACTGAAGATCAATCAAGGAGCTGGAAAAGAATGTGCATCCTCAGCTTCCTATAATACTATTGAACCAAAGAAGTCAAAAATCATACCAATATCATTGATGAAGACAATTTTGAATGATGAAAAAAAAGAAAGGACTAGGTGGCATTGTTTATCCAATTCTTGGGTCGTTAATCAACAAGTCACATAAAAAAGATCCCTTTTTGATTCTTTGATTCATTCAAATATAATTATTGATGGAACATGATAAGATTGTGACCAAAATCCTAGTGGAAGTTTAATAGTTATAGTAATAATACTTGGCTTAGGCTTAATTTTATACTAATTACAATCGTTGTCAGCCGTGTGGATTGGATTCATGCACTAGCTTTTTGGGCTTTTAGGGGGCACCCCGCGTAAGCAAAGGGGTTGATGGTGACGCCACCGGGCTGCACGTCATTACATAATAATAAATATGACTAATAACAATAACGGGAAAAAAAAAATCAGCACCAACGCGGAACCGAGTTAGAAGATTCTTGGATCTTGATCTGCCCCCCGTTCAATCCTCTTCATGGCCTCATCTTTGACCATCCACCTTTTGAAGCCTATCTTCTTCTAGTTTTATTCAATTCCAAATTGAAATTTCTAATTTGCTCTCAATGATTTATGATGCAGTCCAAAATTTTTCTACAGTTCATTAATAATGCTACTGGTTATGAGGAGACAAAAGTGAAATATAGGGATTCAATTCAACCCTTCTTTTCTTTGTGGTCCTTTTGAATTGGTCAGCAATCGAATTTTGGTTAATTACTTTTTCACCCTCCAAAGTTTTTCATGATTCCTGAGGCCTTACACATGATTACAGCATCATCTCTCAAATTTCATCATTTGTTAGTATGACTTATCCATAAATGTTGGTGTAGCAAAAGGTATGCTTCAATCTTTAAAATTATCTTTACCACTACCTACAAGATGCGATGCAAGATTGTATGACTTCAAAATGACGGATCTAGTTGTAATTTCTGAATCTAGGGAGAAAATCTGTCGAATTAGAGGCTGTTTTCATTACATTTCTAGTATAAAATCAAAAATATAATAGGATAGATAAGGCACTTCAATTGTATTAGAATCCTAAAATTGAAAAGGTGATTCTAAAATTAGAGATAACAAAATATATTATGATAGACTAGTGTAATTCGGGCGGCAACATAGGATTTTTGCAAGTTTAAAGGGAAGTTACCTGTAACCACACGAGTTAATGCGATATTATTTTCAGAATTTTATTCTAAAATATGCAATCCAAAAATTACGAACGCAAAATCTGTTTTTAAGATAGATTAGTGTAATATAGAGAACGAGATCTAATTTTCAGCTTCATTAACTAAGCTCCTACCAAGTCCTGTTTATGTAGTGTTGTACCGTATCTCAAAATATTATGAACAGTCGTCGTAAATAAAATAATTTAATAAGTGAATAAACTTTAAAGACGTGTGGCAACCTGTGTTTTTAAACTTGGACCGGACCGGTCGGTCGAACCGGTCGAATCGGGAACCGGCCAAGTGTCCGGTCCGAGTTAGAATAAAAACTCGGTTTTCTAAAACTCGGTCAAACTTGGTCAAAAACCGGGTTTGACCGGGCAAAACCGGAAACCGCCCAGTTTTTTTTTTTTTTTTTTTTTTCAAATCTAGCCACATTAATGCTCCATACTTCATTAGATATGGGTCCTTATACATGTTTGTGGGCTTCTATATTCATTATTTGAAAAAAATAGATTCCAACAATTATTTGTCTTTGAGTTTTGACAATGATATGGGCCCATTGACATACATCCAACAAATGAACATCAATGCTAAATCAGTACATGATTTTTATTTGCTTGGCCTAATTATCGGTCAAAAGGCAACCAACTTCTTTGACCAATTACAAAATATTAGTGGTGACTCACTTTTACTTCTTTATACTAATTATATTAAAAAGTGAATAATTTGAGTCCATTATATTTATTGCTAATTTTTTCAATTCAATGCTTTTTTAACTATTAATAACAAGATATTAGAATGGTTATTGAGGGTATTTTGGCTATAATTTTTTGGACTAACAACTAAAATTAAAAAAAAAATTAGTAAGTGTATATATGTGTGTTATATATATATATATATATAAAATATTTATGACGTCATCCGGTTCGACCCCGAATCGACCTCCGGTCGAACCCATTGACCCCTAACCCCTGAGCTCAGCCGGGTCGATACCTGGTCCGAGTCTGAAAACATAGGTGTCAACACCACATAAGGAGAGCCTCACAGGAGCTCATTTAACGGGGCTAAAGATCAGATCAGAAGGAACTTAACATGGGAGAGGTTAGTCTGCCTACAATTGGCTACAAGTAAAGCTGTATATAAGAAAATTTCAAGCTTCCTTCCCTCAGTCAAGACCTATCCCCTTTCCCACAACATTTCTTCTTTATATCCCTTCTCTTTCCTGGCACTTACATCACTAAATAGACCACTTTTCTTACTGAGAAATTAAACTGCAACTTCTTTTCTGCCTTCGTCCATTGGCGTATGCTGCTATCCATCTTATACTGTTATGTTTGTCTGTAGTATTAGATAAACTAGTGATGTATTGTCCATTTGCCATCTGAGCCTCTCAACAGCCTCGGCTACTTTGCTAAATAAAATTTAAGCTCAATCCATCTTCAGATTCTGTCCCGATTCAAAAAAAAAAAAAAAAAAGGAGTCCTTTCTAGGTGTTTTTGCACATTCCTTTCCTTTCTAGGTGTTTTTGCACATTCCTTATGGAAAAGGTGAACCCTAGGGAGCAAAAGAATCTCATAATTGAGCTAACTCAAGGTAGGGAAATGGCAAACAAACTCAAGAAACAACTTGATCCAGTAACGTCTCGTGAGAATTGTGAAGCATTGGTTGAGAAGATACTTTCAACATATGATAAAGCACTAGCCATGTTAACTTGGAGGGTCTTAAAGGAAGAAACTTTGCCAAGAACTGGCCTGGTGGAATCTCCTCGATCTCATTCCCCTGTTCCTACTAGCCCTTTAAGTGAAGGCTCCAATGGTTTCTCAAAGGATCAACAGTTCCCCAAAGATGCATCCAAGAAGAGGTAAACATTTCAGGCCTCAACCGTGCTTTCCAATTATTTTTGCATTAATTTATGAATTTAAATTTATCTCATTTTTTTTTATCTTATCTGCAGAAAGACATTGGCAAAATGGAGTGAACAAGTTCGTGTATGCTCTGGAACTGGTCTTGAAGGTCCTCTTGATGATGGACACAGTTGGAGAAAATATGGGCAGAAAGATATTTTAGGGGCCAATTTCCCAAGGTAAGAAATCCAAAAGAGTAGCAATTTGTTTTTCACTCGTGCGTTAATTTTAGACTCCCTTGGTAGTTGGTTGCTGCATGGTGCAGCGTTTGATTGTCTGACATCAGGAAATGCACAATTGGCTGGGACTGACAACCACAAATAATTGGAAACTATAACTTTAAAAAGCTGATTTTTTTTTAAATAGGGTAAAATTATAAGCATTTATTACTGCCCTTTTTCAGCAGAAGCTATCCATAGTTGACTAATGGAGTTCTACCATACTGATTCAAGGAACAAAAGGCGGATCAGAAACATAAAAGTTTTAAAGTTAAAATTGTGTGACAATTTAGAAAGTTAGGATGGAAACACATCAGGCAAGACCACTTTAAGAACATTTAATGTTTGTATACAGAAGCCTTGAGCTTGAGATAGGGAACGCATCATCTGTCCTCTGGCTTGCAGAACCAATGAATGAAAGTGGAATTAGTCAATATATTTCTTTTTTTTTTTTCTGTAATGCGCCATGGGCTTGTACTGAAGCTTATCTAGATTTGTACAACATTTATATGACCCCCAACAACTTGAAACTGTACAGAAATCATTTAACAGTATCTGGACAAAACCACTTTGAACATTAAATGTACGCCAATGGTTTCTGATTTTTGTCTTTTAGGGGCTACAATCCATGTAGCGTGGCTTATCCATGAAACATGACTTTATTGGGTTGTCTGTATAATGCCAGCATTCAATTAACATTAGCACTTGTGAATTGATGCGATAGAAGAACTTGAAAAAAATCAATAGTCAATTAAAATTGAAACTCTTGCTTAGAAACATAATAATTGGTCTGATGATCACTTCTATTACTCAATAATTTGTGAGCTTAATTTCAATGAAAAAGTGTGACTAACAAGAGGTATTGCAATTGCAGAGCGTATTATCGATGCACTCATCGACACTCAAGAGGCTGTTTGGCAACCAAGCAAGTCCAGAAGTCAGATGAGGATCCATCGGTCTTTGAGGTCACCTATAAAGGGATGCATAGCTGCGCTCAAGCTGCCAACTCAGGTTCAGCAATCATCTCAGATGACAAGGAAATGCCTAAATCAAAGAAAGCTCGGTCACAAGAAAAAGAAGAAGATAATCAAAGGCAAGCAGAACACATGCTACAACATCTAGAACAAGGCCTTAAGGTTGAGACAGAGGTCTTGAAAACTAAGAAGGAAATTTTCCGCTCATTTTCCTTTTCTTTTACGGGAGAGGAATCAGAAAATCTGGAATGCCAATTCTTTTCTGATGTAATGAAGGATGGCGACATGATGGGTAGTCATTCTCCGACATTTTTGTCTCCAACAACATCCGAGTCCAACTACTTCTCATCGTCATGCCAAATGGACAACAACTTTGGCATAGACAACATTCTGCAGATCTCAGAGTGTGATCTTACTGATAAGATATCAACTCCAACTTCGGCCATCTCCAATTCCCCGTTTGGTGATCTTGATTTCTCAATTGATCAAGTGGATTTTGATTCAAGTTTCACACTTGATGACCCCCTTGCCTACTTCTCCTGATTTGCACATCCCTTTGCCCCAATGAGAAATTCAATCAAAATGCTGCAAGATTAATTGTTTGTACCTGCCTTGATCCTTCTGGAGGAGAAGCCAGAAAGAGAGATAAATAAACTGTGAACTAAGTAGTTAGTTGTACTTAGATAATCGAGTTGTATATTTCAGTGCTTACTGGCAAGAGAAAGTTAGGATTGATTTACTGTCATAAGATCTCAACATGGCAGCTAGTGTTCATTTGTAATTTCAGTTTTTCCGTATTGATGTACGGTCACCTTTTTCCTTCAGGTGATGTGTAGAATAATAAATCAATTAAAATTTGAAAGTTTGTTCTAGCAAAATCTATCCTTGGTGCATGGATCTGGAATAAGCTAATCGACTAACAAGTGAAAAAAGAAAAAGAAAACAGAGTAAAAGGGGACGGGGCGTGGAAGAACAGCATCATCTATCAGAGCTGGAAACTTGATAACAAATTCTGAAAAAGTGAGTGTTAAAATCCAAACTTGGAAGCATAGAAGCAAAAGCTAGAGTCATTGCTAAGCCCTTTTAATTTTCTTGTTCATGAACAAGGTTTATTTTCATCAATTTATGTATCATACAACTGTACAATGGTGATTTTATGGAACCACAAAAATGAAGATTACAAAGACTGATTTGACCATTTCCTACAATATAGAATGACAGTCCTCTTCAAGAATTTCTTCCGAAGGTCGTTAAAACTTTGTACTGCTTTAATATCCAATTTATAAGGTCTATCTTATTTTTGTCGGGTCTGGTCAATTTTCATTTTTCCCGGCTCAAGAGAGCTCTTGATTATTTTGTTTTTCGGTCAATAATAGTTTGGGAGAGCGGAAAGATCACTTTATTCTAAGGTTAGTACATGTGGCTGACACATTTTCAGCCATTAACTTACTGTGATTCTTACAAACTGCCTACTGCCTGTAAAAGACTGATGGTAGTCGGAATTAAATCCAACTGCTTCTAAATAAGCTAAATGAGTATTACCAATTGAGTCAATTCTCGTTCAAGCTTTTAAGTCTTTGTAAAGGGAAATGGTTATATGACTTTAGAACTTTTAACGAGGAAAAGTAAGTCAATTATCTCATGCTTAAACTCTATTTGTATGCTATATAAACATGATTTGAATACATTTATTCATTAAACAAATACAAAATGCCGTTCAAATTCGACTTAATTATTTATTAAAGTATTTAAGTTAAAATTCAAATTCAACTCGCTCAAACTCGAATTCAAATTTGAATTAAAAAATGCAGGATTTAAAAAAAAAAGATTACATGGCTTATATATATATATATATGTAACAATATTAATTTTGTTTAATCTATTTATTTGAAAAATGGAACATGCGTGTATTTATTAATACGTATATCTGTGTTAGTCGGACTCATTCACATTCAATCAGTTCGCGAATATCTAGGAATTCGATTCGATTATTAAACGAATCTAATTATTTTTCCTTATTAAATGATCGTGCATTTTTCCAATTTGGATGAGGTACAGAGGAAAATCCAAGTCCAAAATTTGGTGGACTTAACATGGTCACTTACTCATTTAGAACACTTAACTTAATGGGCTGAGAGTTCACTGATTCATAGGACTGTATCCAGTTCTGTTAGTTCATTTCTCTGTTTTGCTTGCATAATAGTAGAAGGGAATCCTTCTTGGAAGTTTCCCATTAACACAATATGCAGTTGAAGATAAGAATTATTGCATTCCTAATTTCAACGGCCTAATTTCATCATTGTTTGGACATATTATCAAAGAAAGAGAATATCACGGGGCGTGTGGAAGGGAAAACAGAACTTGCGTATATGTGAGGATTTGACAACTTTTTTATTTAAATAAATTCTACAACAAATTTGTTGGAATAATTTAATCAAGCTTAGTAGATTATTATTTAATTTTTTAGTTATAAGTAGGGTATTTATTGGTCTTAATTTGGTAGGGAATCTCAGAGAATCTAGAGACTCCGAATAGTCCATGAAATTTATTGAGAGTTTTTTTTTTTTTTTTTTTTCCCATTGTATTAGATACTAATAATATCGTGAGTTTATTTTATCTCTTCTGCTACCTATGTATTTTGTTGTGATTAATTTCTCTCAATTATATGAGTTTGGTGAGTTGTTATTTAAACCCCGTAAATTTTGTGGATTTAACAAAATTCTTGAATTTTTGTAATTAGAAGTTTCACCAAGAACACCTAAATTTTTTGAAAGAGTGTTGGAAGTCTTGCGGGCGGCTTTCACACACAGTTGGCCGTTCTATTATAAAATTTTCGACACAAGGACCCGTGGTACATTTCTCACAAAGTGCCTTGTGATGTATGGGAAAATTCTAGAATCCGACATCCTTTTGTAAGCAAGGTTACAAACAAAGGGAAAAGTTTTCCAACAAGTTTCTTCCTTAAACCAAGCGGCCGACCGAGACAGGCATTCATTCGGTGGGACTATAGAGGCCGCCAGCAACAAGTATAAATTTTTACACTTGCACATTATTATAATCCCAGATCTGACAACGATTTAAGCGAATTCTTTTTTAAAGTGATTTTTCATTTGATGCAATTGGAGTCAAGGTAATGGATCATAATATAATATAACTGCAAAGGCCGTCAAAAATCTTGACAGTGGAAAAGACATCATGATGAGCTAAAGAGGCCAACTAATTTTTTAACCCGTTGCATTTGGATTAGTAATGTTCTTATTACATGTTAGAAGAATACGAAAATTAAGAATCGTGAGGTAGAAGCTCCCTTTATTAGCAAAGCCAAACAAGAATAAAACCCACAGAATCCCAGAAATTATTTCTATCACCTTATGTTCGCTATAAATTTATGGACCTTTAGGGGCTTCTAATCGATAAACTGCCTTCTTCAATCACTTGAACAATACCAAGCATCACTATTCGGCAAATGAAGCAAAATTCACCTCATGTAGCCGTGCTGCCTTCCCCAGGAATGGGTCACATTATTCCAATGGTTGAGTTTGCCAAAAGACTTGGACTTCAACACAACCTCTCTATAACACTAATCATCCCTAATTCGGGACGTAGCCCCGATGGACAAAAAACGTTCCTTGAAGCACTTCCCAAGCACATCAATCATATCCTTCTTCCCCCTCCTATTACTATCGATCATGTTTCTCAAGATGATCTTACGCTTGAGTTACGTGTTGCTTTGACAATCCCTTGCTCTCTTCCTTCCGTTCGAGAAGCTCTCAAGTCGCTGATTGTGACCACAAATTTAGTTGCATTGGTGGTTGATCTTCTCGGGACACCAGCATTTGATGTAGCCAAAGAATTTAGAGTCACCCCTTATATATTCTTTCCATCTAGTGCAATGGCGTTGTCATTGTTTTTATACTTGCCAAAGCTTGATGAAATGGTGCCATGCGACACTGACTTTCCTGAACCAATTCAAATTCCCGGCTGCAGCATTCCATGGAGTAGCAAGGATAATCCGTTCTATAACCGACACAGTATGGGATACAAATGGTTCATTGACAATGTCAAGAGGTACAAATTAGCCGAGGGAATCATCGTAAACAGCTTTGATGAAATCGAGGCAGGAGCTATAAAAGCCTTGCAGGAGAAACAAGTACTCGAGAACCACCCTCCAATTTATCCAGTAGGACCACTTGTTCAGTCCCATTCCATCTTTAGTACTACTAGTACGGCTCATGAGGTTGGAGATTCATCTGCAGGGTGGATATTGAAATGGTTGGATGATCAGCAACTGGCCTCTATTTTATTCATATGTTTTGGAAGTCTTGGCTCACTCTCACATGCTCAGATACATGAATTAGCACTAGAGATAGAGATGAGCGACAAGGGATTCCTTTGGGTGGCTCGAAGCCCAAGTGATAAACTTGCTAATGCTAATTTAGTGACCAAACAACACCTTTCGATTTTCTACCCGAAGGTTTTGTAGAAAGAACAAAGGGAAGGGGTTTGTTGGTCTCCAATTGGGCCCCGCAAGCACGAATACTTAGCCATGAATCCACGGGCGGGTTTTTAACCCATTGCGGATGGAACTCAATCCTGGAGAGCGTTGTGAATGGCGTGCCAATGATTGCTTGGCCCTTATTTGCAGAACAGAAGATGAATGCTGCCTTGTTATCAGAGGATCTCAAAATAGCGTTAAGGCCAGAACC
This sequence comes from Mitragyna speciosa, assembly GCA_024721245.1. Taxonomy (NCBI): domain Eukaryota; kingdom Viridiplantae; phylum Streptophyta; class Magnoliopsida; order Gentianales; family Rubiaceae; genus Mitragyna; species Mitragyna speciosa. The sequence goes on from CM045558.1 coordinate 588,035, forward strand.
TAATGGTGATGGGTCGGTCAGGCGAGATGTCATTGCAAGTACAGTGAAGAATCTGATGGACGGTGAAGAAGGAAAGCAGCTTCACAGGCGAATCAAACACCTGAAGGATGCAGCAGCAATGGTGCTGAATGAAGACGGTTCCTCCACAAAATCTATGGCTGACATAGCGTCCAAGTGGATGAAAATTTGTTAATTAAACATGTTGAATACATCTGCTCCTATAAATTTCGTTGAATTTCCAATCCACTAAGATTGTAGATGCCAAAGAAAAGACTAAAATGAGGATTTCTTTTTACCATTTTGTTACATGAAGATAAATAAAATGGATGTGCAAAATAAATTAATTCATGCCAACGTTTTCATCCCTCCAGAATTACTAAACTGGTTGAAAACGAGCGTTTCGTTTTTTACTTCTTAGTAGATGCAAAAGCTCGCCACGCATTTTAGTATTGCCCAACTTAATGCCCTGTTTGGCAGAATATTACCATCCAATGCATGTACATGCTGAATCCAAGAATCATAACCAAGACAGGAAAGAAGTCAAAGGGACTGGCCGCAACAACAATGACAAACATGCAAAACAACCATTTGTAGTCTTTTGCTCCTCGTGTTCAATCAGTCAGGTGAACTTTTTAGTTGGGACCATTATATAATTATTCTTTTGCATTCTAGCATACATAAACTATATTAAATGCCACAATACCAATTTTTAAATAGTCCAAATATGGTGGCTTGAAGCATTGTTTTGTCTGTTGTAAGGTCAAGCATGTTTTCGACGCTGAAGATCAGATTTTCAAGTATGCCGGACATTGAATGAGAAGAGGAAAAATGATGTGAATTGTCTGGTAACTAACTAATATAAATAGGACCCCGTTCTGTTGTTTGTATCCAAAAGCTCAACAAGAAAAAATAGAAAAATAAAAGAGCTTAGTGAAGTTTTATTGTGTAATTTTGCTGTTCAACAAGAAGAAGAATTCTCAAATTAATATCTAAGTGTGTGTTTTTATATCTGATAGAGTTATTTTCCAATTGAACTCGCTAAAAAATATAAAAATAAGTGCGTGGACTTAATCTACTTAAAATTCAGTAATTGGTTATCAGTACCGGACAATAACATTATTCTTAAATTAATTTCTCTTTAGTATTGCACGCTGAATAATCTTTTTTTTTTTTTTTTTAATCAAATCACGCTGAATAATCTTTGATACTCTTCCAATCGCAACTACTTGGGCTTGGATCGTTAAGTGGATTTTTTTCCAGAAACAACAAAAGATCTGGGCTGCCTTATTCCTGATGTTGAAATGGGCCGTTCAAGCACAAGGACTTAGGCTTGGATGGATAGGTGGATTCCCGCAAGCTAAGGTGAAGATGGGTTGGTTGGGAGAGCTGCGATTGGGGATACTCTGATGATAAGTGAAGATGGTTGTTACTTGGCAAAATCCAAAGCCGATTTAGGTTGCAATGGAAGAATAACATTTTACTCCTCAAAGTTAAACTACTTTGCATGACATTTTTTCTCAAATCGACTTTCACTACTTTGTTTGTGGCATTGGAAATCCCCGTTTGGGTTACCATATTTGGAACAAGAAAATGTTCGAAATCCTTTAATGAAAATATTGAGGGTCAATCAATGATATCTTCGTGGAGGCAATAAGGAGTTTTGATAGAAGGGATATGAAACAATTCATATTTATGTTAGCCTAGGATTTGGGGATACCATGTTATTAATGTTCTTAGGCGCTAAAAAGATTAGGTATTATTTTATTGTTAACGATCACTAAGTTTTTCAATTTTTATAGAAATTGTTTTCTAATTTTGGTGTGTTAGTTGCTTCCATTGCGTTTCTTGCCCTTTTTGGGTTAGATTTTATTCAAATTAAATTCATATATAATTTTCAGAATTGTAGGGGTCCATATATGTCGATTATTTTTTCGCTAATGACGGATCCAACTACCATGATTACTAATATAATTTTGCTTAGAATGTACATTATTTTTACCCTGTGCATTGTGCCAAAAAAAAAATTATGCATAATTTTCAGCTTTTAAACTAATATGTGTCACGCCTTGAACCCTGAGATATAACACCGCCGTGACCAGGTAAAACTGAATCACAAGGCTCAAAAGGTCAAAACATATAACATAAACATCCCAAATATTACATATTAAAGCTAACAACAATACCCCAAGTCAAATGATATCATTAAGCACAAGTACAACGTCATCCCATATCATAGCATTTAATACTTCAAATACACAATTTTAGATGCCTATTACAACCATTAGAGTCTTAACTTAACATATCATAGCACAAAAACATAGTCTAAGTACATAAATACGAAACATTACTAGCTTACTATCATCCAATCACCTTACTACTCCGAGTGCCAGCACACTCTTCCGCTACAATACCATTAATCACTACATGTCAAAATGAAAGGGGTAAGTGACAAAATCACTCAATAAGTGGCAAAAGTATCATCTTGTGGCTTGAGAATGTCTTACATATAATTACGTTCAAATGCATTTTTTTTCCCTTATAATTTGTCTTGATAAATAAAAATTTAAACATGTGCTATTACTCCAAATCTTGTTCCTCTAAGAGACGGTGCAAAAGTCACCAATTACTTATCTTCAGGAGACACCACCTTATTTTAAGACTCAAATCCACCAAAATATATGTCCCCTGAGGAGAATGCACCATGCCGTTAAAAGATTCTCTGAGCGAACAGTTCCTGGTTACTTACTAGTTACTATAGTCATGACAAACTGTCTCCATCCAATGGGATATTACTAACAAGAATCTGCAGTCCAGAACTGAAAACAAGAAATTATTCGTTATGAGCTAACGCTTTCAAGTTCCAGTTATGGATCCGTTGCTGTTCGTAGGTTGCGTTTGGTGCATTCCAATGGTTGATCTTTTAGTCTGAAAATCTTGGACGAAGTTTTTTCAAGAATCAAGTCAAACAAAAGCTAACAAGCAACAAGCAATTTTCCACGGTACCTATGATAAATGTAGCAGAAAAGTCTGTAAATTTTCATTCCTTGTTAATGAAGAAAACTGCGATATGATTTATGGCTTTAATCGGATTGATCATTCAGTAAATTTTGACAAGGCAATTCTCAAACGTTATAACACTACTTTTAGTCAAATTACAAAACAAAGAGAGTCCTTTTGATTTCATTAGCGTCAGTTTTTGGTACCTATGGATGAATTTATCCATTGACAAGGCATTGAACCTGATTAACTTCGTCCTTCAACATTTCTATCAAGTTTTTATTGACAACTGTGAGATTGACGAGAACCGTAAGGCTTTAATGCTTCATCTTTTTATGGTGGTTTGGCTTCATCTTTATATGCTTCAACTGTGAGATTGACAAGAAGCGTAAGGCTTTAATCTGAAGATGTTTTTAAAATGTCAATGAACTTTCAAAAGTGATTACTGCACATACATAACTTTCTTCATTTACTAGCGCTTTTAACGTTTTTAATGACTGAGCTCACGCAAGAGAGGAGACAAATTAATAGCTTAGGATCGATGCGTAGCTAAGCGGTACACCAACAATTCAGTATTTTGTTTCTGAGTACCAAGGGCTTAGCCTTGAATAGGATCCATGTTGCCTGATTTGTCAACACTCTCTTCTCGGTAGATAATCGAACAGATTTTCGTCGTCTCTTAATTAAACGTACAAGAGCTTTTGGATATGCAAGCATCTTACATACATTCAAACATTAATCTAATGGATGAATACAAAATCACATCCCACTAATTATCAAGCTAAGGAAAGACTGCCAAGCAACCTATCCAACAAAACTATCTATAAAATGTAGTATGTTTAACATAAGATTTCACGTCCTGCTCAGAAAAAGATTTCACGTCCTAAATATTCGTGGTGAGTTATTTGTCTTAAACCAGTGACATCAAGCAGTATTCCACAATATTAATTTGGGCTGGGCGTCTAATATTCCAATTCTGGCAATTACTCCGAAAGGGAAAATAAGCAAATTACAAGCCAAGTCATAAATAACTTTTCTTTAATAGAACAGAGTTACTCTGATTCCCCCAAAAAACCTATCTCTATTGAGGGACGAACATAAGTGCCATTATAAGAATTTTCAACTATACTACTCCTAGTTACTATATTAATGATAACCAGCTGTCAAGTGTTTAAATTTAATCTACAGACCAACATTTGAAATTAAGAGATTATCTCTAAACCAATAAATCCTTTAAGTGCTTGATACATTTCAATAGTAGGAGTTAGGTTTGCATTGTTTAACCTAAAAATCTTAGCCGAAGCTAGTTAAGGATCAAGTCAACATAAACTAGCAAGCAAAAACCAAAATTGTTGTGTTGTGGCATCTACACGAAATTTAGAAAGGAAAAAATAACTTGAAAATATCAGTAATGCATTAATGAATTACAATTTGATGTGGAGGTCCAATCAGGTTAAATCATGGAAACTAAATTTAGGAATTCCTTCTTACTATATTATACGCTACTCTTTTATAAACTACATGTTATTGTGTAGTTTAGGAGTAGTGGTTAAATCTGCTCTTTCTGTTGCTAGTTGAGTCCAGTTGACGAGTAATTCGGTACTGGAAACTTCTCATTACACGATCTTGCACGGATTATCATGCTAAGTAACATATTCTATTTGAGAGATAGCGTCCTGGGGGGGGGGGGGGGGGGGGTGGAAGTTCACAAAAATAGGGGGAACAAAATATGTGACCGTAAATTAGGATGGTGCAAGTAAAAAAATACTTACATAGACCCGATCCATGGGTGAGATTGTGGATCTTGTGATCTAGAATCATCCATATCAGCTATGACCCACGCCATTGCCTATCAAGGGCCCACCTCATGGTTGATGTGAATTATTCTGGACCACAAGTTTCACAGGCCTCACCCGTGGTATTTTCTATGCAATAGGTACTACATACCTTAGACATTTCAAAAATTGACAACGCATTTTCGAAGAAAGGCTATCATGCTTTAGTGTCCCCATCTAGTTACATATCTTGGACCGTTTTCGCTCCCACAAGGGGGGAAAAAAAAGAAATGAACAAGGTTAGACCTACTTGGTTTTAAACCCTAATGTTAGTGAAAAATTCTTGTATGGATAATAGCCAGAGTATTATTTTTTTACCTTACATGCATCATTTAGCTCCTATAATATTTATTTAGACCACAAAATTCATGAGTTAGGCTATGTTCTGATTTGTACTTGATTTTCCCGCTTATAGGTTATACTCCTTCCGTCCCATTTTGATAGGCTTGTTTTTCCTTTTCATCCGTCCCAAATTATAGTCCACTTTCTAATTAAAGAATGTAATTAATTTTCAACTTCTCTAAAATGCCCATATTTAATTACTTTGTTATAAGTGAGAGTGCACAGCAAACCGTGCATTCAAATATCAAATGGAATTAATTTGACTTATGGTGCAATTTTCTATTTGCATTTAATATAAATGTTTAATGATAAATATAAAGGTATTTTGGAAATATCATAGATTAATTCATTCTTTCAATAAAGTTAACTAACTTTTCTTAAACTGTGTGAAAAAATCTGTAAACCTATCAAAATGGGACGGAGGGAGTAAATAAAAGTCTCGGCCCCACTTCTCGATCGTAACAGTCTATGAGCAATTCTGAATTTATTTAATTATTTTAAGAGTGAACTTATAATTGAATTTTCTTCGGTTTTTGTTTTTGCGAGATCATTCCACATTCTTCGGTTTTTGTCTTACGTATAGGACTACAACTTCTTTGCTTCTTTATCTCTCTCGTTTGTTCCCAACGGGCGGGGCCGCGAAACACAAAAATCCTCTCTTCTTTTCTTCCCTCTCTCCCTCCTGGTAGGCAGGTTTTCGATATGATGAGGAACAGCAAGTCAGAGTCAAGCCTAAGTTTACCACAGGAAGATCCTTTAATGGTCAAACTTAGTTAAATAAGAAATATTTCTTTTTCTCATGATCCAGGCCTCGTCAAATATTTGTGAGAAAGAGCGTATGAACTTGGACACAATACATGGTCCTCTTTAAGCCTAGTATTAATTAATTTGAATAGACTGTAGGATATGGACAATATGACCCAATGTTAATTGAAAAGTAGCAACTTGTTATTCTTATAATATTAAGAAAACGAATCCATAAAAAAAAAAAAAAAAAAAAACTCTTCTCTGTTTTTTTTTTTTTTTAATGATGCATCATGCATTTGCTTTTCTCATATGCACGGCAATTACAAATTGGAGTAAAATATTTGATCCAACTAATTCAGGGTTAAGAATTTTCAACCACTCTACCAACCAAATTTGACATTTTTTGTCCACCTGAATGCTAAGTTGACAATAGATTTTGAGGAAGAACCATCTTCGCTAAGCACCTTTGCTGCTGCATCCTTCAACTTTCTCATCCTATAGCAAAGCTGCTTTCTGTCTTCTCCTTCTTCCATCAGATTCTTCACAACGTCTGCAATGGCAATTCGCCCCACCAACCCATCTTCGTCGTTATCAGCATCCAGCCGTAATGCTATCTTGAGATCCTCTGATATCAATACAGCATTCATTATTTGTTCCGCACCAAGTGGCCAAGCAATCATCGGTACACCATTGACAATACTCTCCATGACTGAGTTCCACCCGCAGTGGGTTAAAAATCCTCCGGTGGATCCATGGCTAAGTATTTGTGCTTGTGGCACCCAACTGGACACTACCAAACCTCTGCCTTTGGTTCTCTTTATGAAACCTTCCGGTAGAAAAGCTAAAGGTGGTCGATCATTAATATGATTGGCTGTAGCGAAACCCATGTTGTTGTCTTTTGGCCTTCGAACCACCCAAAGAAACCCTTTATTGCTCATTTCTATGCCCAACGCTAGCTCATGGAGCTGAGCATGTGAAAGTGATTTAAGACTTCCAGAGCATATAAATAAAATAGACCCATGAGGCTGATCATCCAACCATTTCATTATAGAGCCAATCTGAGCAGTAGTACTGGTATCAGTTTGAACCAATGGTCCAACGGCATAAACGGGTGGGTTTTGAAATATTTTGTCATGTAAGGCTTTTAAATTTTCTTCCTCCAATTCATCGAAGCTGTTCACAATGATTCCATCGGCCATTCTGTACCTCTTTACATCGTTAAGAAACAATTGGTACGAAATTTCACTCCGGGCTTGAATTGGCTCTGGAAAATCCTTGCCATGTAGGGGGATGCGGCAGCCTGGAATTCGAACCCGTTCGGGAAGGTCTCTGTATTCACATGATACCTTTGCATCAAGCTCAGGCAAGTGCAAATACAGTGACAAAGACATGGCAGTAGAAGGAAAAAACATGTAGGGTGGGACATTATATTCTCTGGCTATATCGAATGCATGTGTTCCGAAAAGATCAACCACCAAAGCAACTAGATTATTTTTCATGACCAAAGACTTGAAAACATCCCGAATGGATGGAAGAGAGCAGGAAATGGTGATGACAAGACGCACCTCGAACTTGAGGTTGGCTTCTAAATCATTAAGGTTAGGTGGGGGCAGAAGAATGTAGTCTATGCCCGGCCTAGGAAGTGCTTCAAGGAATGTCTTCTGTTCGTTGAAGTTAGGGCCGGGATGTGGGATGATTAGGGTTGTAGAGAGGTTGTGTTGGAGGGTGAGCCTTTTGGCAAATTCAACCATTGGAATGAAGTGTCCCATTCCAGGGGATGGTAGCAGAGCAACATGAGGAGTTTGTTCCATAGATAGATAGAGATGTATGGAGCTTAATGAATTAGGCGAATCTTAGGTAGAGATGAATGTTTGTATTTGTTGTTTGATAAAATGATATGCTGTATTTATAAGGTTGCAATGTGCTATGCCCTCGACATGTTGAGGAAGTGTGACAGCGAGGATGGGCATCTCGCGTTAATTGTTTGAACTGCGCGGCTAAAGTATGAGGGTACCACGTATAATTAATTAGTCAATGGTGGACGAATTATGGCAGTACCGTGTATGAATAATATTATTTTGCATAAGTACAGCGCATTTTGAAAATGGAAAAGTGCTAATGATGAATTGTGGTTGAAGTAGATTAATTTTTTATTGCGTAGACTAGCCTGTGCACGTCAATTTAATTAATCTGCAGACAAATCAATTAATGCAGAGATTGCGAGACATCTCCAAGAAAAGGTGTACTTTTCTCATGGTCTAAGTGCATTATAATTTTCAAGATACAATTATACATTTCAAAATGAAAGCTCCGTTCAAAGTTTGAAATTTGAAATTTAAAACTTGAATGTGAAATGATGAAGTTAATGAATTGATAAAATTATATCTATTTAATAATTATTTGAGTTTAAGTTACTGAATTTAAATATTTAATTATAATAATTTTACTTTAAAAATATATAATAGTTTAAGAAGAGTGATGTATGAAAGAGGGAGAGTATGTATTTGTTTATGAGTGTGAGTGCAAGTATTTTTTTATGTGTGAGAAAAAGTATGTGTATTATATGAAAATATATGCATGAGAAAGGGACTAGATAAAAGTATGTGAGAAAAGAAAAAATTTAAGTATGTGCATATGTGCATGAGAGAGAGAGAGAGAGAGAGAGTATATGCAAAACTAAGAAGATAATAATATACTTACATATGTATGTGTGTATGCGCACGACAAAGTCCGTGTGAGGAGAGATCATGTGTCTCTGTGTGTGTGAGAAAGAGAGAGAGAGAGTGTGTGTGTGTGTGTGTGCGCGCGCGCGCGCGCGCATGTGTAAAATAGAGAGACTATGTGCATATATGTGTGAACGTAATTGTGTGTTAGATGGATAGGCAAACTTAAGTCATTCGGATAGGCAAAACTTAAGTCACTCCCCTAATTTGCGCGGGAGGAAAACAGGAGAAGGAAAAATTGCTCCACAAAAGTGGCGCCTTTTTTCAGTGCATCATCGAAACTAATACGTTTGACAATGCAAAAAGGCAAAAAATAAAAATATTGTGCTTTTCTGTTTATTATTTATTTGACAATGCTTTCCCCTTTTGTTTGGTAATATGCTAAAAACTCCATCAGTTTTGTTTGTCATCCTTTTCGGTTATTTTTCTCCCTTGTCACAGCAAGGGCTTTCGACTTTTGTTTGACGCCAAAATAGACCTTTTATTCTCCTCCTTTTTTAGATAACATTTTTTCCTTGTTTATATCTTCGATTTCAACTTTCAAAAACAACTAAAAAGAAAGATCAAATAGAAACATCAAAGCTCAATACTCGGTCAAATACACCGGCATTGTCAAGTCATCCTACAACCTTCATTAGATGTTTTCTGTATCACCAATAATACAATTACAACTATAGACATCTAAACGGCCTAGTGATGCCAGCTACTTCGTTGTGCAATTTGAGATTCACAATTCAAAATTATACTTAAGGCTTTACCACTCTTGAACTTCAGTTTCGGCGGATTGAATTGAAATCAAGACATCAAGCTAAGTCAATTCAGTAGTAGACGTTAATGTTTAGAGCAGTGTGGATCTCACCATATATGAGTATTAGTCCCACGTGATTGTAGTAGGTTAAATTTCACAATTTATGTGCTGCTACTTTTGCTTGAAAAAAGGGAAATGAATCGCTAATCCCCCTTCCCACTGATTAAGAAAGTGCTCCTTAGATAAAGGACTCAAGCGAACAGTTGAACTCCAACAACAAGATATCACTGAGGCAGGGATGAGTGAGAATTTGGAATCAATGCACCAAAAAATATAAAATAAAAGTTAAAATAAATAAAAAGAGCTTCCATCTCAAAATCAATTGGTAATAAATAGAGCAATCCATAAACCTTATTAAATACCTTATAATTCTTTGGGATTTTGATGTGGGACATTCTTTTCTTTTTTGTTAATGCTCTCCTTCATACATGACTTGGATTAATCAAAACGGACTAAGAAGGGCGTATTCTTTGGAATTTTGATATGGGATGTTTTCTTTAATACTCTCCCTAACACACATAATTCGAATTGAAGAAGGCTCATGAATTGAAATGGGCTAAGACAGAAATTGAATTGAGTGAAGTGTCCTATGAACCTTAGTAATTAGTTTAAATTTTTTTGAAATTTAAATGTGAAACATTATTTTCTTTAACAAACAACAACAATTATATATGTGTTAACATTCCGCTAGATGCTCCACCTACTCCATTTTGGCCCATATGTGAAGTCTTTAAAATTTCTGCTAAATAATATATCTTTCTTCATATAGCATTTTTTCTTAGTACTGGAAATTAAAAGTTGAAAGGGAGAAATTAAGAAAAGTAATACGTAGCAATTAAGATGCACATACCGACCAAACTTGTAGATATAGATAACAACGAAATTACTACATTTGGATCCTTGACAAGGTTATATTGGATTTAGATTGTTTTTCCTCTTCGGTAGAATTCTTCTGTATCATTGGAAAATGAAAGTAGAAAAGCGGGAAGAAAATAAATATATAAATAAAGCTACATTAAAAATATAATTTCGAGATACAAAATGACAATAAATTAACCTCTATTTGGAACATTGTCAAGGTAATATCAATGCATTTTGAAAGAAAAGGTCCGTGCAAAGATTTTGACCAAAATCTTTTTTTTTTTTTTATTAACCTATACTATTACATTTGGGCAGTAAAAATGGTGAGATTCGAACCCTCAACTTCTGGGGTAGAGTCGTAAACTTCTAACCGCTCGTCTCTCTATTCATTCCCAATTTTGACCAACATTAAGTGCATTCTACGTTCTACCTACCAGTAAGAGTTAATGAATGCATACTGCAGACTGGTTTTAAGACATCACAGTCTCATGCCATAATTTGTGATATATAAATCACCTCCGCGCCTGTTAGCATAGTGATGAGCAGGTGAATTCGAAGGGCATACATGAGTGACTGCGTAATTGAAAGTCTATTGATTACAACGACATTGTTAATCTTATTCTTCCTTCCCAACCCCGAAATCCCACCCACAGACACACACACACAACACACAAAGGTGAGTGCATTATTGAAAGTCTTGTGTTATTATTAATTACTACAACATTGTTAATTTTATTCTTTTTCTCCCACATTGTTATATATACATTGGCACGCACCCACCCATTATCTGATAGCCTTTACAAATAATGATAATTTTTCTAGAATAGACCGGATCCACGGGCTGCACTTATAAATGCAAGAGTAGAGATATGAGCCGCCAAGACACTTAGCTTTGATAAAATGATATGCTTTATTTTTAAGGTTATAATGTGCTATGGCCTCTAAAATTCAAGGAGTGTGACAGCGAGAATGAGCATTTCGCGTTAATTGTTTGAACTGCACGGCTAAGTATGAGGGTGCCACATATAAATTAATTAGTCAATGATGGACGAATAAAGGTAAGTACCGTGTATAAATAAATGTTACTATTTTTCATAAGCACACGCACCTTGAAAAATGCTAATGATTAATCACGGTTGATGTAGATTAGTTTTTTCTTGCGAAGACTAGCCTCTGCACGTCAACTTAATTAATCTGCAAACAAATCAATTAATGCGGAGATTGTGACATCTCCAAGAAAATGTTTACTTTTTCATGGTCTAAGTGCATTATAATTTTCAAGATACAAGTATACATTTCAAAATGAAAACTCCGTAGGAAGTTTGAAATTTGAAATCTAAAATATAAAGGTTAAAATTATTAAATTACTGAATTAATAAAATTATGTTCGTTTGATAATTATTTGTGTTTAAGTTGCTGAATTTAAATATCTCACCTCGTTATTTTAATGATTTTATTTTAAAAATATGAAATAGTTTAGGAATAGTACATGCGTGAGAGAGGGAGAGAAAGAGGGAAAGTATGTATTTGTGTGTGACCTTGAGTGCAAGTGTTTCTTTTATATATGAGAAAAAGTATGTGTATCATGTGAAAATATATGCATGCAAAAGAGACTAAATACAAGTATGTAAGAGAAGAAAAAAAATTTAAGTATGTATATATGTGCATGAGAGAGAGAGCGAGAATATATATGTGAAAATGAGAAAATAATAGCATACTTATATATGTATGGGTTTATGCATGCGAGAAAATGTGTGTGAGGGGGAGAGAGAGAGAAAGAGCATGTGTGTGAAGATAGAGAGAGTATGTGTACAGGTTTTAGGTTATAAGTTATCTTACACCTTTTTTGTTACACTTCATACTACCCAATTTAAAAAATTGTTACATGTCCTTTGTGATGGGAGGTTACAAAGAAATTAGACTTTGATTGGATATGTGTCACCCTATAAAGGGGTATAACATGGGATGTAACATGGAGTGTAACAGAAGATTTTTGCCCATACGGTTATATGTGTGAATGTAATTGTGTTTTAGATGGATAGGTAAAGCTTAAGTCGTTCCCTAATTTGCATAGGAGGAAAACAGTAAAAGGAAAAATTGCTCCACAAGGTTCCTGCTGGTTTGGACTAAAAATATTTTCCTGGAAAATATTTTCAAAATTTTTCTTTGGTGCCAAACAACAGAAAATATTTTCTTGTATAAAATATTTTGCAATTTTCCTTCTTTTGGCTGAAAATAACTTACATACTTAATGAATGTAAATTATTTTCTTTAGAGTTTAAGGGTAACATTATACCTTAAGTACCTACTTTTATAACTTCAATTACCAAACTAAGTCTTGTTTTTAATTCTTATTAACTAATTTTTTCATAATTTTGGCCTCCACAATAATATGATTATAGTTATGTATTTTTTATCATTATATTATTTTGAAGAATAATTATAAACAAAATAATCCCTAGTTAACTATATTTATTTATCAAACATTTATTACAATATTTATTAGTTTATTTAACTCATATTAACAATAAAAAATGAAAAATTTATTTTTCAAAAGGTTTTCACACTTCCATTCAAACATCAAAAAATTGTAAGGAAAATGATATTTTTCATGTAAAATATTTTCTTAGAAAAGTAATTTCCGTAGGAAAATGTTTTACATCTAACCAAATGGATCCAAAGTGGCGCCTTTTTTCAGTGCATCATCGAACTAATACGTTTGACAATGCAAAAAGGCAAAAAAAATAAAAATATCGTGCTTTTCTGTTCATTATTTATTTGACTGTCTACTAGCAAATGGTTTCACCTTTTGTTGGGTAATATACGTACTAAACAATCCATAGGTTTTGTTTGTCATCCTTTTCGGTTATTTTTCTCCCTTGTCACCAGCAAGGGCTTTCGACATCTGTTTGATACCAAAACAGACCTTTTATTCTCCTTTTTTTTTTTGTAAGGTAAACATTTTTTCCTTGTGTACATCTTCGATTTCCACTTTCAAAAGCAGCTGAAAATAAAGATGAAATAGAAACCATCAATGCTCAATACTAGGTCATAATACACCGGCATTGTCAAATCATCCTATAACCTTCATTAGATGTTTTCTGTATCACCAATAATATAATCACAACTATATAGACATTAGATGTTTTCTGTATCACCAATAATATAATTACAACTATAGACATCTAAACGGCCTAGTGCCAGCCACTTCGTTGTGCAATTTGAGATTCATAGCTCAAAATTATACTTCAGGCTTTACCGTTTCCTGAACTACAGTTTCGGCGGATTGAGTTGAAAAGAAGACATCACGTGAAGTCAATTAAGCAGTAGAAGTTAATGTTTGGAGTAGTGTGGATCTAACCATATATGAGTATATATTAGTCCCACTTGATTGTAGTAGGTTAAATTTCACAATTTATGTGCTGCTATTTTTGCTTGAAAAAGGGGAAATGAATAGTTAATTCCCTCTACCTAGTGATTAAGAAAGTGCTCCTTAGATAAACAATACAAGCGAAGAGTTGAATTTCCAACAAGAGATCATTGAGGCAGGGATGAGTCAGAATTTGGAATCAATGCATGAAACAACAATAGAGAACATAGACTTCCGTAATGAAATGCCCCATAAACCTTATTAATTAGTTTAGAATTCTTTAGAATTTCAATATGGGACATTATTTTCTTTAACAAAGGGTAACAATTATCTCTCGAATATGGACGGAATAATCTTGTCGGAGTGGCTGACTAAGGGATTCCTGACCAACGGAACATTGGTGTAGATCAACAAGAGTTAATGCCACCTAACGACCTAGCGAAGTATTCAATTTTGGATATGATGTAGAATGGGCTGAGGCTGAAAGCGATATTAACGTTTAACCACACCCCCTCCTCTTTCTCTATTTTCCTAATTGCCCAGTTGGTGGAACCGTTCTTCATTATCTTTGGAAAACCCATCTATTACGGCACAAAGTGGACATGGCCTCACAATTTTCATTTGTAACAAGTTTACGGGATTGAAGCAGTAAGACCACAAATAGCTTCAAAAAACATTATTGTTTCGTGTGAAAAATAGTTGCACTATAATTCTGAAGAGTTACGCAAAAACGCTAGACGTTTACACAAAAATGCTAGAAAGTTACATCGTATTCAACTTGCTGGAAATGAAAAGTGAAAAAATTGTGAGTCTCAAGTCCTGCACAAAGTATCCGTCGAATTAAAACAACATCCCATCATATTTATCAAATGAGAAAAATGGTAAAAAAAATCATCTAGAGGTGCCAAGGTGATTGTGCTGAAGATTTTTGAATTCACAAGGCACAAGATGGTGATGAAAAAGAGGAGGAAAAAAAATAAAATAAGGAACTGAAAGGGGCCTATGAACTACAAATGTGAGCGGGAGAAATCTACATAGGATGATGGGCTCCCTTCAACTGAATGGCCTGCTTGCTTTTAGTGTTGGCGTGTTCCCTGGATCGTTTCAAAATGAGTACTGGCCAACAGACATACATATGGGCTTTGTCTCTCAATTTGGAACCTGGGTTGTTCCGTGCCCGCCCGATGAATTAACATTCCTCCACAGCATGCTTCACCTACCCCATTTTGGCCCGTATATGATGAATTCTTTAAAATTGCTGTTAAATAGTATATCTTTCTTGGTATCGCATTTTTTCTTAGTACCTTTTTTTTTGTCAAAATTTTTTTCTTAGCACTGGAAATTGAAAGTTGAAAGGAAGAAATTAACAACAGTAATACGTACTAATTAAGATGCATACAGAACAAACTTGTAGATATAAATAACAACGAAATTACTACATTTGGATCCTTGCTAAGGTTGTATTGGATTTAGATTTTTTTTTCTCTTCGGTAGAACTCTTCTGTATCATTGGAAAATGAAAGTAGAAAAGAAGGAAGAAAATAAATATATAAATAAAGCTACATTAAAAATATAATTTCCAGATACCAATTGACAATAAATTAACCTGTATTTGGAACATCGTGGAGGTAATATTAATGCATTTTGAAAGAAAAGGTCCGTGCAAAGATTTGAACAACATTAAGTGCATTCTACGTACTACCTACTAGTACAAGTTAATGAATGCATACTGTCGGCTGGTTTTCGGACATCACAGTCTCATGCCATAATTTGTGATATATAAATCACCTCCGCGACTGGCAGCATAGTGATGAGCAGGTGAAATCAAAGGGCATACATACATGAGTCAGTGCATTATTGAAAGTCTATTGATTACTACGGCATTGTTAATTTTATTCTACGCCCCCCCCCCCCCCACCCTCCCCCCCACTCCTCCCCCTACCAAAAAAAAAAAAAAAAAAAAAAAAACACCCATAGACACACACACAGACAGCACACACAGGTGAGTGCATTATTGAAAGTCTTGGTGTTATTATTAATTACTAAGACATTGTTAATTTTATTCTTTTTCTCCCACATTGTTAACTATATATACATAGGCACACACCCACCACTACTAAAAGTTTTGGGTTATAAATGCATTATCTGACGTCCTCAATGATTAGTGCCAGTAGACTTTCCTCCTGGATGTCATCATTGATTTTATCCGCCACTACTTTGCAGTCTAATTAAATTTCTATCCTGATCCATCGATATAGTACCTGGCCAATAGGTTCATAAAAAGTTAGTTGAATATACGTTTTATGAAAGGAAACGATGTGATAGGTGTTAATTCGGATCGTCATTGTTATGTTTTTTTATAAAATTCAGTGTCAATATTAAGATATTATCACGTTACATTCACATTTATCAAATATCAAAAAATATTTTTAATTTTTAAGATAAATTAAATAATAACTAAAATATAAACGCGGTGTAATAACTTCTTGTTACTAGTATTAGCCTTTTTATTGGAAACATGGTCCCAAAGGATCCGAATAAGTTAAATGTGCCCTCAAGCCAAAAAATAAAAAACATAATAAGTTCAGCAACAGCAACTTGAAGGGTTAAATAAAATATTACCACCAGGAAGATGACTGTATAAACCAACGTTAATTTTTAACAAAATGAGCTGTCCTTTTACACGAACCACTTGGTAAGACTTTTTTTCTCAATGTGTATTTTGTTGCTAATTGCATTTATAAACATAATTAAAGCAGCGTGTGAGGAATTCCAGGTTGTAAGTTCTAGAATTAAAACTGGTTTAACATGAAGGAGGTATGACTATTAGACACCATTAGTTGGTGGTTAGGCACAACTCATAAATAATGATGTTTTCAACTTTGCAAGAAGCTATCAATGCCAATTGGCTATAGGGATGGAAGCTCCACCAACTTCGTTTATGGTTAGATCAGACCCTTCACATTTTCTCTGATCCTGTCCTGCAACCTCATAGCAATCATATGCGCCTATTGCTCTTGGTTTTCAAGTCTTGCAATCTAAAGAAAATGAAATGGTATATCTGGAGTTCCTCCTTTTTGTTGCGTGTTCAATCCCACTTGTTGTAATAGTTGGATGATCTAAGTGCCATTAAAAAGAGTACTTTAGCTCAACTGCACTGTAATGAAACTATGATGATTGATTTTTCTTCTAATTCAAGTAGCTATGTTCCATTTAAATGTTTGCACCAGGAGTAAAAACATCTCTTGGTCATGTTAGATAGGGTTGCCAGGCTAGTTGTCATTTTCTACCTTGTTACTTGGCCCAAAAAAATGAAAAAGATAAATTGTATCTTTGGGCCTACGGCTAATTATAAGTGGTTTATGTTTATTGATCTCGCCATCCTTCATAAAACCAAAATTGCTTTTTCATCTATAATGACAATGTCACTTCCAAAAGTTTTATTCTTTTAATCACCTAATTTACCTTAATTTTTGAATAATCTATAGAAATGTATTTATATAAAACACGATAAAAAAGATTGTGTAATCAATAAAGACATGATGCAATTCTCCAAGACATAACAATCACCTCTATGTTCTTTTACTATCTTTAAATAATAAATTATATTTCACCACTATCATTTGTCTACCACGCAAAAATAAAAATAAAAATGAATATATGATTTGTCCCTTTTCTAGAAGACTACATTTCCAACAAATGTTCCCCCCACCCCCAGCCTGCAACCATCTTGGAAACCAGAAAACCAAGTTGCAGAAAAGGTAAAAAAAGAAAATTTACCCCTATTGTTGCCAAGAACACCAGAGCTAATGTACTTTCTTCTCCTTGGAGTCGAGGCTGATTAGGTCTTTAATTGTTAATAATTAACTATTTAAATCGGCTCACATTAGTTGTGACTTATTTAAACACGTTATTTTAAAACTTCAAAGAAATTCTAAATTTATGATATTAATCACAGCTCACAGCTCATGTGACTCGGCAACAAATTACAAAAATACAATCAATTTCTACCCTATATATTACAATTTTTTTTTTATTACTGTAAAATATGCAGTAGCCTGGTTGTCAAAGCCAATAACAAAAATCAAGTAGCCTTTGCTTCAAGAAATGCTCATCTAAGGTATCATGGGAAAAGCTTCATCCTAATTCCTGTGTAAACAATGTGCATTTCTGACCCTCCAATTCTATTGTTCCAAGAAGCCTGCTCGGAAAAGTACCAAGCCATCAAATTTGGTTTTCCGAACTCAAAGATTAGATGTAATGTAATTTGTCAATAGAAACGTAAGGAACCAAGTAAGAGTTTTATATTGGGATTTGAATTGCTAGACATTAACACCTATTTGTTTTCCAATATTTTATGAGCAATTAAATCATTCATTTTGTAATATATATATATATATATATATATATATATTTTCTTCTTTTCTGTTATTTTATTTTTTGTCAACACAGTAGATATCGGATCTTAAACCCATTAATCTCATTGTGCCCTAAACAGAACAGGTCCCACCGATGCCCAAAGAGTTAAATTACGGAGAATCGAACTTAGGTCAGCCGCGACGGTGACCCAAGTTCTTAATCTCGAAAAATATTTAGGTGGATCAGGTTCACGAGTAGGATTGTGAACGCTGTAATCCACCTTCAATCACATCTTCCATCAGTGAGCCCTTATAGACTCCATGTGACCCCCATAGTACTTTTGGAAAATGTGATTAAAAATAGACCACAAGATCTATGACTTTATCCGTAAATCCAATCCATCTAAATATTTTCCCATAATCTCTTTTCTGTTAACTTCATTTGGAGTATTCTACAAACGACGGCCGCCCAGTCAATGGTGTCACATCTACTATTCAACTAGCAGACGAAACATAGGAAATGACTCCAACACGATGTCGCACGAGTGACATCATGCTTTGGTAAAAAAGGTTTTTTTATTTCATTTTCTTTTAATACGGTACGCTACGTTAGTACGGCGATTGAAAATTCAGAATTCAAGATTATTCTGTCTTTAAGAAAAAGAAAAAAGAATTTTCTGCCTCATAAATAATGGCTGCTCTGCTCGGCCTTTTTTACTAGTTATTTTAATTCATTTGATTCTTGATTATTGTAATAGTAGGAGACAAAGAGAAGCAAAACTTTAATGATAGGAATATTAGGTGAATTGGGAATAATATCGCGTCCCAGACTATGTTTTATCAAATTTATATTAAAAGAAGACACATTTGCAGTTTTATAATGATGAAAAAATCTTGTGGTCATAAAGTGTTACAAAAAAAAAAATTCATGTTTTTACAAAAATGATAAGTTCTTTTTTTAATTTATATCAATTAACGTCCATGGTGAGTTATTTCCTTTTCTTTTTCTGAATAATTAAAAACTAGAAAGAAAAGTGTCGAAATCATTACACTTGTCTCAGTTCCTCGAAAGGGACTACCAAAGAAAGAGATTGGAAAACTAATTACTCAAAAAAAAAAAAAAGGAAAATTCAACCGAAGAAAGTTCAACTAGCCTCTACAACGTCAGCCAAGATTACAGGCAATCTTTTGCTGGGCAGTCTTAATTGAACAAAAAATATTCAAATTCCGTCATTCTTTTGAGGATTCAGGGCTGTCAACTTTTCCCCTCATTTCTCCTGGTCCACTCCAGATGAACATCCACTTGTGCACTGGAGTCGCTTTTGTAGTTAATTAGTTTTCCTTTTCCATCGGTCATTCATCGTTGCATTTTGTGGTGGTAAGTGGAAGATGTATTTGGTGTTTGACAAATGAGTTGGACCATTGGATCCAAATTATCACACGCTATAGTTTCAGTCTAGCACTATCCATGGCATACAGCCCACTAACAGCCCACTCCATTGACCCCCCCAAAAACAAAAACAAAAAAAAAAAAAAAAAAAATCAACCATCCATTAAACTCTTCTTTAGAAAGAGTGGAAGATGCACAACAATCCAAAATGACGAATTTTATCCAGATTTTGTTATAATTTGCTAATGCATATTGGAAAGTTCCCGTGAAGCAATCGTGTTTCTTTCCCACGATTATACGTTATCTCTTCCCCCCAGTGATGACAAACTTTGAAACGGTGTCTACAGAACACGGACCTCGAGAAACATACAACAACGATGAGTAGGTGCAGACAAGAAACTCGTAAAATCAGAAAAATGTGTTCATGTATTTCATTTGTTATGAAGATTAACAACGAATCTCATATTTTTTAGAGTTTAATGATTCTTTTTAAACATTTTTATCGTATATGTGTATCAATGATTAAGGAGCAGAATTTTTCAGAAATGCAGAACAATGGATAACGTGTCCCCACCTAGTATTGAGGATAAAAAAAGTAAAACACTCCCAATGAGAGCATTAGCAGATTACTTGGTTAAGACATCCTTGTGACGCCACCAACTCGGCCTGCGCCCACCGCCCTTTACTTTTTCATTTTTTTTTTTTTTTTTTTTGGCTATGAACGCCAATTGACCACTACAAACATCTAGTTTGGTTTAGATGGAGTCATTATTCAAGATAATATTTAGAATATTATTATACTTTTTTTAAAATTTTTTAACTGTAATTATTTTTTTTCATATGCATCATATATATATATATATATATATATATCAAAAAATATTATAATTTTATTCTTCTAATAATAACTTCAAAAGATCCAAATATAGCGAATATTTCCTTCTTTTGAGACATCATCTCCTTAGTAGGATTAAACAAAAGAACAAAGAAATGGTAATTATATACATGTATTATACATGGATGCCCTAATCCATATCCCCACACCTACCTAGTCATGCATTTGGGAAGGCACAAATTTATGTAATACACTCGTAAATGAGCAACCATTTGAAAAAATTTTACCTCTCCATAGATGTTATTTAAAAGGAATATATCAATTTGTCCGTGTTACATCTACATACACAGTTTCTTTTCTTGCGCACATATTGAATTTTATTTATGGATGGATGCCATTCCCAGCACAAGTCTTCTTCAGCTCCAAGTCCATCTCGTTGTGTAGAATAATTGGAGCATGGAAGAAACAGGACAAAGAAGAGAATGGAGATCCAAAGAAAGTGACTGCTGTACAAAACCAAAATTAATTTAATAATTATACGCAGTACACCTGCATTATGCAGTTGAGACCAATATAGCACAAGCCAATAAAAAGATGCCAAAAAAAAAAATTTATTACCATAGTTCCAAAAAAAAAAATTATTACCTAAAACAGAAAGGGCAATAGACTAGGCTAATTTTACATGTAAATCTTGTTCTGCCACTTTCGGGCAACTTCTGCTAGAGATTTTGTGGAAGAACCATCTTGGCTTAAGACCTTGGCAGCTGCATCCTTCAGGTCCTTCATTCGGCTGCGTAGCCTTTTTCCTTCTTCTCCTTCCATCAAGTTCTTCACGAGATTTGCAATCTCAACTCTGCCCACCAATCCATTTTCATGAGCCTTTGGCCTCAAAGCAACTTTGAGATCCTCCGCAAGCATTACGGCATTCATCTTCTGCTCAGCATAGAGCGGCCAAGCAATCAGTGGTATGCCTTCAACCACGCTTTCAAGAGTAGAGTTCCAACCGCAGTGGGTTAGAAACCCACCGGTTGAACCATGGCTCAGAATTTTGGCTTGCGGAGCCCAATTTGGCAGCAAGAAATCCACGCCCCTTGATCCTATCTAAGAACCCTTCTGGCATAAAAGCAAGAGGATCATTTTGACTTTGGACACTGAAGTATGTAGCATTGGCAACTCCATCATTTGGACTTCGGACAACCCACAAGAACCTTTGTTCGCTCATCTCCAATCCCAATGCTACTTCAATTAGCTGATTATGGGAGAGGGTCCCACCGCTCCGAATGAAATGAACAACACTGATCCACTCGGCTGCTCATCCAACCATTTCAAGCATTCCGACCCATCAACCTCTTTTGTTAAATTCCTTTGTATAAGTGGTCCAACCGGATAAACCGGCGGCTTACCGGGTTCTTTCTTCTGCAAAGCTTTTATAGGTCCAAGCTCCAGGTCTTCGAAGCTATTCACCATGATGCCTTCAGCCAAGCTGTACCTACTTGTGTGGTGAAGAAGCCACTTGTATGCATCATTCTTGCGATCCTGAGCAGGGTCAAGGAGATCGCTCCCGTGAATTGGTACGCTACCCGGGATTTGAATTGGCTCAGGCAAGTCTCTAAATTCACACGACGAAGGCACCATTTCATGAAACTTAGGCAGGTACAAGAAAAATGATAAAGCTGTGGCAGTGGAAGGATAGAAGATATAGGGGGAGACATTGAATTCCTTGGCAACATCAAAAGCATCTGTGCCAAAAAGGTCAACCACAAGAGCGGCTAACTTTCTGCTGACAAACAAAGACTCGAGCGCATCGCGAAGAGAAGGAAGAGAGCGAGTAACGGTGAGGGAAATACGCGTCTCAATCTTAACATCATCAGGTAAGTCATCGAAGTTAACTGAAGGAAGAATAATATGGTTGATTCCACCAGGAAGAGCATCAAGAAAGGTCTTTTGCGCTTTAGAAAGAGGTCCATCATTTGGGAGAATTAGAGTCACACAAAAGTTGTGTTGGAGGATAAGTCGTTTAGCAAACTCTACAAGTGGGATAAGATGACCCATCCCGGGAGACGGTAAGATGGCTATATGGGTTGTTTGATCCATTAAAATGGCTTGGTTTGATTTTTGCTGAACAACAATTCTTTTGTTTCAGCTAGAACAAGAAGAATAAGAAGAAAGAAGAATGGAGCTCTACCTTCTATAGTATAGTTACCAAATGAGTTGGAGAACAACCAAGTATATATATAGATGGTGTGCATAGAAACGTATTTCTGTAGTGCCAGCTGCCACACCACGTGTGTTGCGGTTAAGAATCAGGATGTACACTAATTAATTTGCGATCTATATAGTATGTGTTTTGTTTGTAATGTGGTATATATTTTTCCGGTGCCAGCAGCCAGACTGTTGTGGTTAAGAAATAGGATGTACACTATTTATTTGTAATCTATACTAGCATATCTTTCATTACTAACAAGTTTAATTGCCATACTCTGCTTTCAAAAGTTGAATACTTTCTCCTTATACTTGTGAATTTCTTAATAAAAAAATTAATTATCATACTAAACTTTCAGATTAGCTTAAATACCTTTATCAGGTGATATATGGTTTAACTGATGGTGGTAGATAGCTTACAATGCCCATCGGTAATTATTACTACTATTATCCCAGTTGTGAAAAACTAGTTAAACTAGTTTTCATGTGCTGATATCATGCAAACATGAGGATGCCGTCATTGCAAACCTACTCTCATGTGTTGTTTTGGTCTTCTGGAAAAAATTATTCAATTGGCTCTGATTTCTTTTGTCAAACCAGTCCAACCATGAGACATGCAAGACAGATCAGGCTGACAATCAAATTGGAAAAGTATTTTCCCATCTTCCTTAGCACCAATTATTGTAGCTGAAAAGATGCATAGAATGTCCCACAAAACAAAACAAAACAAAACAAAAAAGCCAAAGTAAAGATGCGGGTTGGTGTGTTCCTTAGGTCCTCATTCCCAATTCCTTTCCTTTAGGTTTTCCCTCTCTGAAAAAAATGAGTTTATTCTCAAAAAAAAAAAAAAAAAGGCCAAAGTAAAGATGTGGGAAACCAAACACATTGTACTGAATGTTTCTTCTCTTTTTGTTTGATAATAATTGTCAATTGCAATGAATGAGAATTGAACCCATATCATTGAAAGATAAAGATAACCATAAGAAAATTTACCCCACTAATCCTTGTCTCATCTTGTAAAAGTGAGTGGAATGATGTTGGACCAAACCCTCAAGAAGTAGAAAGTTAGCATTCAACCACATGTAGCAAATACAGCATTAAACTTCTCCACTACAGTTTTGAGTCATATGTAACTTTACAGCTATCCACCGTATCCATTTTTACCAAAAGAAAAGGCAGAAAAACACATCTAAGCATCCATTTTTACCAAAAGAAAAAGCAGAAAAACACATCTAAGCTAAGATAAGGAATGACTAATGAGAGTGTGAAAATCATTGTAAGAAAATCCAAGAACATGGCTTTATACTTTGAGAGGATGTGGGCGAATATATGCATGGTACACACTTTGTATACAATCAACACTTGGCTTACAGTACCGAGAGTGATCATTTTAGTCCTTCGTTCCATCCATATCCCAAAAGTATGTCTCAGCAGCCACCATTTAAACAGGGCACTACCTTTCTTGATTGTTACAATCACCAAGTTGCTGCTTACCAACTGCACCGTTTCGTCACCATAAATTCCGTGTTCTTCCTGTATTTTTCCTGTTCATTTTTCTGATAAACGCGACACATATTTAGGCAACTTACTTATACGAGATATTTCACCTTAGCACGTCGTGAACTTTTTGCATTGCCCTCCTCGCCCTTGCTAAAACACCAAAGAGCCTGAAATGGGAACGTAAGTTCACAAAGAGGCCTATAGGCTATGCCAATATGAAAAAGGAGAGAACCCGATGCTTTCAAGAATTATGTTCTCGTTGAACAGTCTATACTCTCTCTGCATGGCATAATTAAGTTCGTGATAATGGAATTGTGAGAATGCATTTGATGATAATCTAGTTTTTAATGCTTAAAACATAATAACATTCTAGAACTTTTTTACTATTCAAATTCACATTATTAATTCTAACGCAAGATATCTCACTTCTTGTCATACTCATTTGCAATTTTTAATCTGTTTTATTTTTTGGCTTATACTCGCTAGAAGGGGGAAAAAACATTACACACATGCGCGCATGCTAAAGAGTCAGTTTACTTTGTATCTTTTTAGTATCTTGTAAGACTATCATATGTACATAAAATTAATTTGTAGAAAATTCTACTGTCATGTTAAAGGTATAATATCATATATAAATTAAATATATCTAGTTCCCAATTTTTTAATCACTTGATTTTTTGTTAATAAAAATCTGATAGTAATAAAATAGTGTAATTCTCTAACTTATACCATGTGTTGTAAATACAAAGTAAAAAGTAATAAAAAAGATCGAGACAAGGCATTGATAATGTCAAAAATTAAAAATATGGTTATAATTAAAAAATGTATTACTTTTAATAACCATTTAGCATTTTAGAATTTCAAAGTATACTATTTCCAACACCTGAACCAACAAGTAGGAACATTAGTAAACTAAACGTAGGGCATGTTTTAAATAACTTTTTTTCTACCTGATTTTAGTTTTTAATTTTTGAAAAATCTATTTAGTGTTGTTTTCAACTACTTTTTTTACTATGTTTTTATATTTTTAATCTAAAATCAGAAATAACTGATTTTCAACTTTTCTAAAATTAATTTTTATAAAAATAAAAAATTATTAAGAACAAGTCCGTAAGATCTTTGGTGGGGCTGTGAATTCTTCCCTAATAGAGATACAAATGAAGCAAGTTGATTTCGAATATCACCATGTTTAAACCAAGTCGAACTCGATCTGATTGAACTTGTAATTTTAAAAACTCGAACTCAACTTGAGACATACTCGAGCTGCAAATTTGTGAATTTTTTAATTTCAAATTAATAGAATGACAAAATTAACAACTGCTATTCAAAGTTAGGAATTATAATAATTTTACATATAAATATAACAACAACAATAATATTTAAGCCTTTATTATACTATGTTAGATCCGCTATACGGATCATCTGTGTGTGTGTATATAAATATAAAAAAATATAAACTATGTACTTCGAGTTAGAACTGAATTTTGATCGGGCCGTTCGCTCGATTTGTTGACAATCCTATCCCCTAACAAAGAAGCAGGCCTTTCTCTCTCAAAAAAAAACAAAGAAGCAGGCCTATTTTAGTAATTTAATAAAACTTTTGCGGAGGTGACTGTAATTTACCCTAATTGAGGGATTGAGTTTCGAGGTTCGTTACATTAGAATTTGGGGCAATCTTCAAGAAGGAAAGGAAGGGGGTAACCCGAATAGGGCAAATCGAATATCAAAGAAGAGGCAAGCAAAGTTGGTGAGATGATATATAGGAAGTGGAGTTTGCTAACTGGCCCAGTTGCCATTCTGGGCTCAATCGTCGGCGCTGTTGTCATCGCCGACTACCTCTTCATCGGAAAGGTATGCCTTTTCTTTTTCTTTTTCTTTTTTCCTTCCCCACTTTCAGTGCCAATATTTTTCTCGGCTTTTAATCCTTTTGATTTGAATCAGGTGCACAAGCTCACAAAATGTCCTATTGTTTTAATATCAAAAAAATGTTGTAGCTCAATTTTCTTTTCTGTTTTGATTCGCTGGATTTGAGGCTTAGAAAATTTATATTTAAATTTAAATTCGAACATTGGGTTTTGTTTATTTCTCTATATATGCAATTGTTGAAGCTTAGATTTTTAGTATTAATTATTGTGGTAAGTCAAGTGCCTAAAAATGTTTTTTTCCCCTCTCTATTTCCTGTAGTTAAATCAAGCATGATTCTTGAAGTTGGAGCTAGATTTTTGCAATTGCAAAAAAAAAAAAAAAATCATTATTAGTATTTGACTTCAATTTTTAGTTTCCCTAAAATGAAATCTGAAGACTCTAATTCTATGTTATCAACTTTAGGTTAAAGTTTCTTTCTTTAGGTTTACAAACTACACTTGGCATCTCTGTTTTATTGGATGCCTTGAAAATTTTCAGTCAAATGAACCATTTTCTCAATACAGGCCTTGAACGATGTATCTGTGGGATCGTGATAAGGTTGTTAAACTTAATACCACGCATATGGGTTATTGCTGCTAGGAAAGTTTACAATGCCAGAAGTCAAGAAAATCCATTGAGGTATCACATAAAGCAGGATGGAAGGGGCACAAATGTAGTGAACTAGGTGTCTAGTTGGACTTGGTATCTGTTAACATGGACCAAGTGTCAATTGAGTTGTTAAAATGGAACCTCTTATCATGTGTGATTGGATGGGTTGAGAACTGACTCAACCAATTTTCTTGCCGCGTTGTGCTTCTTAGTGCCAAAAGCGTTGTCAATATAACAGTTAGGTAGTTTGCCATCTGAGGCTGAACGTATTGAGTGCATGTTTACAAGGTAAAGTGAGTCAAATTTGTAACCAAGCATACATTCCTTCTATATCTAGATGGGATGGTAGCTCTGTTTGTAACTCGTTAGAACCTTTCTTCATTACCGCTTGCAATAACTCCATGTCAAAATTGTTGGTTTGGATTTTCTATCTACTTCTTACTCTTAATGAGCATATTTCTCTTTGCTTGGATTAATTTGATCATTCTCATATTTCCTTTGTATCTTTTGTAACGTAGGACCGATTTCCTAAGCCAGATCCAAGGAAACAAGAAAGTCTGCCTGCAACCAAGTGAAAAGAGAAAAAGAGAAAAACATGCATCTCCAGTGTTATTTTACATGGCTTTTATTACCTGTTTCTGAAAATTTGTCATCAGCAAACTGATGGTTCTCAAGTTTGGTTTGGAATAAATCTTTGTCTGGATACGTTGTTTTTTCCTGGTTACATACTGGATTTTCTTTCATTTCACACGCTTCATCTGCAGTTAGTCAGTTCTTATTGATGTAAACATTTCTGTGGTGCCTAACCTAATCTTTTAGTAAGATTTGGATATATTCCAGTACAAATCTAAAGAAGGAGGCTTGTCAAAAGACAAACAATTTGCTGATCCTGTTGGATATTATAGTTAAGAAAGTAAACAATTTTCTGTTGGTATTGTTACTTGTTAGTCTACTGCAAATGGGGTATTTTTGCTGTAATTAGACTATATTAGAGACCTGATTTAACTGTTTTCTCTGGTTGTCATTTAGTAAGTCTGACAAGCATCTCGTCCTCCTCTTTTCCTTTTACATAGAATTGCGTGATACATCAGGCTGCAATGAACATAATATGCCAACAGAAAATTTGTGTAGACTTTGTGCCTGAATTCATTTATTTCTGTCTGTACAAGGGATGATATCACTACTGCAGAAAACAAGAATTACTGAAGAATTGCTCTGAATCTTCTGAAATGATTTGAGTGCTCTATATATGCTTTCCTGTTTTTCTTTGTTTAGTCTTGGAGGTAGCAAAATTGGTTCCTGGGACATTAATGGTTTCATCATGGATTACTATTCTGCTTGGAAATGCTTCCGAGTTTGCATGTGTTGAAATACTAAATGGCTTGCACGCTGTTTTTCATTTTTCCCTTTTTTCTGTTCTTGTTCCTTGAAGCAGAATGCATGATATCATAACTACTTGTAGTTTTGTTTGAAGACTAGGCTGGTTATATTTCAGCCCATTTCACTAGCTGATGTTTTTTTTTTTTTCGGTACATACTAGCTGAGGTTTTTAGCAACCGACAGCTGAAGTTGAATCTGTAATGTGCACGTGGCCTTTATCTGGCAAGGAGCAGGGATTGGATTACCAAAGGTTAAAAACCAAAGCTGTATCTGATAAACTCGATTTATGTTTCTTCACAGAGACTGAAAACGCTATTTGCATTACTTGCGCTACGTTGAATGCGATTCTGTCAGAGAACAACGATTCTCTCTCTTTCACACTTTGGGTTCCTTTTCTTCCAGTGGAAGAATGAGTGTCGCCAATCACAGACTGCGCCGATGCTTTGATAAAGATTCAATGCAAATGGCAATGGGCGGCTCGCGATTTATGCTGAAGTCTGTAGAAGAATACACAATACATCTATTTGTAGGTTGACATGCTACTCAAGACAGAGCAGATATGACTTGGGGAATGCCCGTGCATTCTTCTTGAATCTATAAATGACCAACTCCTAACAAATGCAATGACTTAATAGTTAAAACTATCCTTGGTGGGAGCAACATAAACCTATATCAGCCACAAAATTTGATAAATGTTGATAATCTTCAAAGATTTGTATGCTGGCATAGCTGGCGAGTAATTATGGTACTCGCGAAAGAGTGGAGATGTTATTATATGGCAATCATGGATCTTATAAGCCTGAAAATTTCATGCCAAGCTCACTGTTGATTTGAATCTATGATTATATATAAGTTTGATGATTATCACTCGATTTGTATATTTCTACAGGAGAATGGGTACGAGTGATACTACCTTCAATCTTTTTAAACCCCCATCCTATACAGAACATGCATGGGTTGCCAGCAGGTAAAAATTTAGGCATCAGATTAGAAAATGAAATCTGCTAAAAATCTCTTTATGATGGTAAAGCCGTTCCAAATTGAAGAACTCTTTCCTTCTTTCAAACCATCAGGAGCATTTATAACAAGATTGAACGATAATGCCCAAAAAATAATGGGCTTATAAACTTCTGGCTAAATCATCAAAAATTTTAACTGTTCATAAGCATTCTCAACATCAAATCATTCCAAGAGTCTATAGGCCCAGGCAAGCACCAATGTAGACAATCATTCTGAACCTTTGCATTCCTGTCCTTTACAGCAAATGGATGGAAATGCCTGTAGGCTCCTGGGTGCCCATCAGGCCTCAACAGAGAAAGATAACTTGTGTCAAATAATTTCAATGTTATCCCATTTTTGGATCCTATAGCTGATGCCATCTCGAATTCTTCTAATTCAATTTTACGCATTAATTCATCTATAGAATTCATATCAACTTCACCTTCTCTAAATGGTTTTGTCCTGTTACAATAACCACCATTGTGCCATTCACCATTCTCAAAGTGATCAGGAGTGGTAGTTCTAAGGAAGGTATACACCCTGTGCTTTGTGCTTGTGATAAATTTAAGGGTAGAGTTTACCACCTTGCGATAGGCATAATAGAATCCTACTTCTGTAATATTCTTTCCCTGGCAGTTATGGCAGCCAACAATGGTATTGTTCTCATAGTAAACTGCAGATTTTAGAAACCATTTTCCCCCGGCAGTCAATATGTAATCAAAATTCTCATACTGTTGTGTCCACACCGCATCTAATTCGTCAAGATGAAGCTGAATTATGTCTGCTGACATCCCATTGTCATCTTCAAAAATGTTGGCTTTGGCTAAGAAAGGAGTCCAGACCACTGAGAGAGTAAAGTTGTGCGCAGGAAAAGACCATCTCTTGCTCTTATATTGCTCATCATGGTAGACCTCAACAGCTTCTTCCACCTGCAGGATGTCAATTACCAATTTCATATAAAGTGCTTTAAACTCACAGAAATACATGATTTGATCCAGAGAAAATAATGAATTTTTTAGCATTATATCAGAAACCAAAATCTGAAGTTTGGTATGTTCTTATACTGAACTGAAAACTGACAATCCCAAAATCACCATTAGATAGCCTCCAAAGGGATTCAGTAAAAGATAGCATACACACCCATTCTTGATTAGGCCTAGGCATGGGCCAGCACCATGTAGGTTGACCAGGTAGACATGAGCAATTCTTTCAATATTAGCATACTTGTCCATGCTATTATTATGGAAGGTCCAGATTCTGAACATTTTGAATTTCAAGCGAACTTATCCTTACATTCATATAATGGAACTATTCAGTAAAGCCAGATTCAGACTACAAATTCTTTCACACCAAGCACTACAATAAAATGGGGCAAATTTAAAGGAGTGCAGCATATACAACTGATTTTGTATGGGAATAATAGGAAAAGGAACCCATAGAGATAAAACTGAATTTACTAAAAGATAATATCTAGTTAGCGAATTTTCCAAGTGGCTAATATTATAAACTGCCAGTATTTCATGAAAAACAATGCAGAACGCCTTCCCCTCAAAATTGTATTCAGAAGCCACATAGTATAGGAACAACCAAAATAATTCTGTCAGTAGCTGGTGAACAGGGTCCTTCCATTATGTGTAACCTAGAAAGTGATTCGTGCAGGTAATCGGTCATGATAACCACATATGCTCAACACGAGACAGGAAAGCCAACTATTAATCTTAAACTCCAAGGCTTGTTGGTATGAAAATTCATTTTGATATTAACTGATGTCCCAATCTGAAAAGCATATTTGAGCTGCATGACTAAGTAGACATAGTTCCAAGCTTACACCGTCATTGATGAGCTGTCATCACTGATTATGGCAGTACAAAAGCAAAAGGTGTGAAAGCTCCTCAAGCATAGAAAGAGAACCATAATTATGGCATCTAGCAAAGTCTTTGGCTTTCGTTTACTTCAGTGAATAAAACAGACAATTTAGATGGCAGATGATTCCAAATTAAATTGAAATGAGGATAAAAACAAAGGACCGCCTTCAATGTAATTACGATCTAGTTTCTCATGGTAACAAATAGTTAAGAACTTACAGAAAATAAAAAGAACATCACAGAACACTGATAGGCAAAAACAAAAAGAATGCCGGTAGGCATGGACTTGAGCACCTCAAATTATACCTGAGAAAGTGTGCAAAGCAATGATTGCCCGTGATTACGCATTATTGAATCACCAATAAAGGCCAAGGATTTGTTCCTCATAAGATGAAGAAACTTTTGTGCACTAAACCTGGGTAAATCACAATCTCTTGGATTCCACCTCCAATAGATGTAATCTGTATCAGGACGACCATTCTTCATACAGTTTTGGTGAGCTTCAATCGAAAAGCACGTACTATTGGTGTAATATGGACCGGTAGGATCTGGAAGCCAATCTCCTACAAATAAATTACATTTTCCTGCTACAAGACAGACATTATTGATTCAATGTAAGTCCCAAATCTACCCTTTCCTTAAGTGCAGATGTAGTATTTATCACAAGAGTATGCATAAGAAGTTAAAACAACAATCATTAGATAGAAAATAATGATTGAAACAAACAAATTACATATATAATTCTTCTCGAGAGATGAAAATAAGTGCAGATGTAGTATTTATCACAAGAGTATGCATAAGAAGTTAAAACAACAATCATTAGATAGAAAATAATGATTGAAACAAACAAATTACATATATAATTCTTCTCGAGAGATGAAAAATTTTAATTAAGCATCTTTCTTTTTGGTACAGATAAAATTTAATAAACCACAATAGCAGTTGACAGAGCCTAAATATACAAAGCACACCGCAAAAAGGTCCAATGCCTCCAAACCACTCATCCCACTCCACCGCCCCACAGCTATCCCTTCACAAAACAACCTCGCCCCCCCCCCCCGGCCCCCCTCCGCGGGGGCGGGGGGTCTTCCCAACTTGCCTCCCCCTCCCCAAACCCAAAAAAATTAAAAAAAACCTACCCACCCTAACCGAAAAAAAAAAGAAGAAAATAGTAGAAAGGAATGTTATTGCTCCAAAGGGCCTAACATGCACTGAAAACTTGCAGATAATTCCTTAAATAATTCCGATAAACGAGGCAAAAGCTTACCGCCCTTGATTTCTTTATATTATAAAAGAAAAGAAAAGATTATTCAGCAAGATATATATCCATTCATGCATTGAAGGGTTCAGAAAGAAAATCAAAGGAGAATTATGGACTAACCAGTTTGAGAGGTGGTATTTTTCTCCCTATCCACATCCACCATAGGCGGAGGACCAGTGGTGGAAACCGGTGAATCACTGATCACCAAAGGAGGCAAAGGTGGCAATGACTGGTGGTCCACAACATCATCATCACCATGATCAAATGTTGCTGTTGTTGTTTCAGTGGTGATAACCTGAAGAGGGGAAAACTGTACATAACTTGAGGAATACAGACGATATGCAAGCCCCAGTAACAGAAAACAGATTCCAAACTTCACAAAAATCGAGGAAAATGGGTTCTTCTTCACATTATTAAGGTTGTAACTATTATTCAATTGTTTCATTGTTTTGGTCTTTGAATAGGGGTGTTAGTCGAGACCCTTTAAAGAAAACATACAAAAAAAAAAAAAAAGGAATTTTATTAAGGTCTATGTGCACCACAAGGAAGAAGAAGAAGAGGAGTTGATCAAATCAAGAAAAGTTTTAGTTTTAGGGAGAATAATAATTGAGGTTTTTTCGCAACTAACAAAATGGGATTGTTACTAATAATGAAGGCAAAAGATGGAAAAAAAGAAAATGAGAGAGAAAATTAGAGAAAGCAATTAGTAATAGTACAAGAAATGAATGTTCCAAACGGGGTAGTTGTCTGTTATTTAGTGACGTGGGTTTGCTTTGTCTGGATGGCTCAGCCTGGCTGCTTATTCATGGACTCATTTATGAAGCTCCACATTGTCACCAAGTCTTCTTTTTTCACTTTCAATCTTATCCCACTTCTCTCTCTCTCTCTCTCTCTCGGAATCCATTATTTGAATATAGTACTTAATTGAAACGGTCCATTATAAGGATTTAACTTATATATGACATTATGTTGTAACGAGATTGTATAATTTTTTTCTAACTTTTGACAAAGTTAATACGGGCAAAGCTGCTTATTGGACCGATTAGGAAGCCCTTCAATCCATCTTCATCTCGGCTGGCAGCCTAGATTTAACCCGGACTGATCTTCCCGTTGGCTTTGCTAAACTAGTATTACTCAGAATGTAAGGTCCGCGGGTGGCATAGCGAAATTCCTCTCCTCTCGACTGCTAACTCCATTAGCTGCTTTTGCCAACTGTTGCTACTAGTCTTGTCTTTGTACACGTCCGGTGTTGATATCAATCTCTTTATAATCTCAATACTGATTTTCAACAAACTGATATCAATAATTGGTTTGTTAGATCTCTCTAATTGCTAGCATAATGATTAATTACTAATCCTATTGGATAATTTTAAGGCTCAAACCCTTAACCTGCTCAAAGTAGGAATTGCTCTTGGGATCATTCTATCTGGTGGATTTTTCTTAACTATGTTCACTTCACATAATTTCTTCTCTAAATCATATTTAGGATCAGAGAATCCGATCTCTTATGGAACACTATATTTTTCTAGTGACGCTAAAAATATACTAGGACTAAGAAGAGTTCATGCATGAAAATTTCGGCTGAATTCAATAAACTCGATTACTTTGGCGGTCAAGTCAATTTGATTGCATGTAAAATCTAATAATGGAAAGAATACTTCCTTCTGCTGTAGAATACTCTAGTGTCAAATTCTTTATTTGAAAAAAAAAAGGGAAACAAAAGAAGAAAATTAAAAATAGCTTTTACTTTTCAGCTCATTTAGTTTAGCTCATCCTTGCGTTTTGCCATGGTAGGTGAAATATAACATAATATGGATTGTACTTTTTGATTGAGCTATCCTACCTACTTGGTAGAATTCTTAATAATGATTAAGCTATTCCACCATGGGAAAATTTTTAATAGTAGAATTTGGCATACAACGTCTTCTTTCTTTGTCGACAAATTTAGTATGCATTGTAAACCACAGAAACAGCTGTCCCCTGTGTCATGAAAGATAGATGAAAATATAAGAAAAAGAAAGTGCGGATGTTCAACACATAAATAAAACATCTCGATCTTTGAAATGACCATGGGATATATTAGGTACCATATGGGCTTGGATTAAAATATACGAAGATTGAGGGTGATAGATATAGTGTCCACAATATAATAAATAAAGATATATTGAAACTCAAAAAATATGTTAGATATTATCATCTTTATTTGTTTTTTTTCCCCAAACACATATAAGATATAACATATTCTTTATTCTGGCAATTGTGAACTAAAGAACAGAAATAAAGACTGGTGCATGGACACAAGCACATGCCCTGTCATATCTCACCTCTCCTCGCATTTTAGAATTTAATTTAAAGAGTGGTTAGAGATGATCAGAACAACTGGATCCAATTTAAAGTATAGTGTCTTTGACGTATGATTAGAGAAAAAGCAAATTATCGAAATAGTGGGCATATGATTTTGAAAATTTCTTTTGGTCCCAAGTCCCTTTTTTTTTTTTTTTTTTGGTAGAAAATTTCTACCGTTTAATAACAATTTTGTTTCCAAAATTTACTGGGGAAGAAAGATGGGTGAGACAAAACAGAAATAATACTGAAGTAGGGACTATTGCAACAATTTCTCCAAAAAGTTCTTCAGTCCTTATTCCAATATCCAAGAACTGCAGCATCTCATTCCCATGGCCTTTTCTTGAGTCTCACTTCAATTGGGTCCATAAATTCAATACTCTCTACTATTGCATAAAAGAAGCACTTAACTGGACTGTTAGCATTTTATTTTTTTCGATCTTTTGCATAATTTTAACTACTACTTTAACGTCTATTGGCCTTTACTCTTTAACTGCTGCCATAAACCTCCATCTTTTTGCTGTTCTTCACTTTTTCTGTTATGGGTTGATCCTATATTAGACTAGGGCTAAGCTCATCAGATGTTAAATCCGCAGCCATGTATTACCATAACCATCATGAAAGATTGAATGTCTTTAAATGTATAGAAATTATTTAAATAGTAGTATTTTATTGATTCAAAATATAAGGTTTATAATTATTTACATGATAGTTAAATGTTTACAACATACACAAATTGTTTGAGCAAAAAATTGAGCATCCCTAGAAAATTCGTTGGGATTGAATATTTTATAAAAACAAAAAAAAATCTAAAATTTTTTTCAATAACTTTTTTATTTTACATACACATTTTTGTAAACAGATTTAAAATGGTGCTACAATAATATTTTTCGAAAAATATCAATCCAAATACGAAGAAAATATATGTTGTATGTGGATAGACGGATGTTTCAAGTGACCTGTGAAAGTTTATTAAAAAAGAATTAACAAATAGTATAAGATGGTAGACATAGTAATTTTGAAATTCAGAAAAAAAAAATTAACAAATAGTATGAGACGGTAGACGTAGTAATTATGAAATTCAGAAGTGTGACCCACCGTTGCACGGTACTGTGAAGGTGAACATAAACATCCATAAACCAGCAACTGGAGACATTATTTGAGCCCACTCCTAATCATGGTCTTGTTTTTTGGGCCTGTAGACTTTTCCTTTGTTTGTATTCTATAGCCCATATCTGCAATAGTTGATCTGAAAAGCCTTCACTCCTCCTTTGCTCTCTTCAAATATGTCTGTAGAATTTGTTTTCTTGACACTTTAATTTTGCAGACATCTTTATGAAAGGCTTAATCTTATTGTTGAATGAGACTATTGATATTATGACCACACAAGCTCATAATGAAAAGCCTGATCTTGTAACTTGAAACTAGTTTTTATTTATATATGAAAGGAGCCAGGAGCGCTTTCTTTGTTTGATTCTGTATTTTAGAAACATGTTTTTTAAAAGTTCAAACAAGTTTTCCAATCAACTTTTTACTTCAAAATACATTTATCAATGGATTCACTCATTCAAGTGGTCAATGGATTCACTCATTCAAGTGGTAAAAACATTATAGACTATGCACAATTCTCTTTAAATTTCACATCAACATTCCAGTATAAAATCGATATACAAGACAAGAGATTGGACGTCTCTAACAGTAGTCTAATCTTTACAACTATTCAACAAAAGGTTTTACATATCCAAGTGCAAAACAGTGCACAAAAACTTTGTCATGTACATTTGTGAAGACCAAGCAACAGTATATAATGCTTTGTAATTTACATTAGTGAAATCCAAATCAATCATTTGAAAACACAAACATGCTAGGAAAATCAATTTGAAGGAATTATGCGATTCTCTAGTCCTTGGAAAACTGTCGGTTACACCACTGCTTTTGGATCTTTCATGCCAAATCCACGCCTTAACCTCTCAACTCTGTCATAAACTTCCACTAGTAAGAAAATTACAGAACAGATCTTGGTAGGTTGAATATGCATAAACGTATCAGAGAATTTCTTGTCAAGAGATAAGGAAAGGTGAGAAAAAGAACACCTAAGGGTGTGTGTGTTTTGTATTTCCTGTCATAACAAGTTTTCTAAATTTACTTCCATATCAACAGAAGAGTTCACACTGAGATTTGGTTTGTTTCCCTTGATACTTGAAAGGAATGGCAGGTTTTTAACAGAAGCTTTTAGCAAAAATATCAAGGCAAAATGACCATTTGTTTATTTTTCCTTTTTGAGGGGAATTTTTGGCTGAAACATCAAGACAAAATGCAAATCCTTTATTTCTTTTTTGGGTGGTGAGAGTGTATAATACTGCTAGACCTTAGAAGCTAGAACCAGAGGACGTAAAAGGTTTCTTTCCTTTGACAATGATGGTGGACGGGCTGAGGTTGTTGGGGAATCCTAAACTTTGTAGATGGAAATATTCCTAGGGGAAATCCATATAATTCCGGAGACTAAAAAAATATGATAACTGTCAGTCAGACACAATCAAAGGGATCAATAAACAAAGAAAAACAAGTTAAATAACCAGGTAGAAAGAAAACAAAAGAAGTGAAGAGAAATTTAACAAGAAAATCAAGCTTACGTTGGAGCAAGTTTGCCAAGGACTTCTAGCTCTTCACCAGTATCTTCATCTAGGACTCTACCAGAAATCTCAACAATAAAAGATCTACCGCTGTCAGTTGGAAGCCCTCTACTTCCTAGCAAATTCAAATCTTTTTGGTGAAGCTCTCTCCCATTGACAAAGATACCCGTGGTTCCCCCAGTGCAATTCTCTGGCATTGGATAGTTGAATTCTTCAATAAATGGCTGCAAGAAAATAAAGTGTCTTCATCAGAATGACCGGACAAACAATTTATCGTAGTTGCTTAAGGTATATGTGCAAATAGGTGTTAGAAAATCTTACAGGAATTATGCCAAGACAAGGGCCGCCTATCACACCCCAGAATCCAGCTCGGAAGTCATACCTGGCAAAGGAAATTTGAGCAAAGCATAGGATGAAAGCATAAACAGAAAAACGTTATTCTTTAGAAAATTTGAGAGAGACGGTGAAAGTGATTGTAATATAAGAGATTTTTTGTATCATTTTCCCCACAGCATTCAAATCCGTATAGGCTTTAAAAACTATAATGAAGTGATACAGATAAGTACAGAACCACATGGGAACATATGGCTTACACTAAGGTTCTTCTTGAGCTTGTATAATATTTATGACTGGGGGCAACTATATTTAATGCTTACGTTACATCTTTTACTTCTCACTTGAACATATTTCAACCAAAGATCAATTGGATAAAAAACCTCCACGCCCGGAGGTGACTGCAATGAGAAGAAATCTCACTCATAGGCCTAAACGACAAGCAAACACTTGAATGTAAGAGCAAGGATCACTCAACAAATGGATGAGCTCAAAAGGAATGAGGTGAGAACCATGCTTTCAAAGAAGTGGTGGGTTGAATCTCATTTGAACTGCAAGAATAACTGATTAAACTGTGCCACAACTCCAAATGGGATGTAAAAATCCTTCAGGTTGTTTAGGAAGGTTGGGTGACAGATCAGCCATAGGAGTGCCCAGGAATATAAACCAGGCAACAAAAGTGGAGCATATGATGATGCCACCAGTTTTCATTTTGTGGAAGTCCCCAGCAGAGGAAAGGGCTGAAAAGGATTTGCAGCATCCTTTCTTTGGCCTGGCATTCCCGCTATTGTTTCTAAAGCAAATACAGGACTTTTCATTTTGATGAAGTTCAGAAGTTACTGGTTATTACCCATAAGCAGCAAAACTGCAATCCAATTTCCTTGTTCATTTAAACCACAGGATTCCATAAAAATGATCAATGTATGTTTCCATCTCTTGTATTCAATAGGAAGATTCTAATTGTTAAATACAGAGATTCAGAACTCCAGGAGAGGGATTGGTTCTTAGTAGAAGAAAGCATAGGTATTTTGCAGGCTTGTATACTATGACTATCATTGCACTCTCACCAATCCTCCTCCCTTTTCTTTCATAATGGATTACATACAGATAACAGAGGGAGCAGAAGCACAAAGAAGACTAGATTAATAATGCATGATTAAGGCAAAACTGAACACATCTCAGAAAAAAGCATTAGAATAAACTTACCAGTAGTGTCCAGGGTGGATAGGACCAGCTAGCTTTTCAGCCTTTTTAATCAGCCTACCTGAGATAAGATTACCATTAACTGTAACATTCGCCTTTTCCTGATCAGAATTATCATTGGATCTGTTAGAGTCCCTAAAGCTCTTCTTTATTATGCCTGCAAAAAAGGATTCAGCTGCTTTATTGACTCTCATTTGGTCTCCTTCTCTGCTTGCTTCACCCGAATCTAAAGATGTCCCTGTATTGGAGAACTCATTGGATGATATGTCTATCTCAGTTGCTGATGCATCTTTCATAGAATTCTGCCTCGAGATAGTCTTCTTAGATATCGATTTTTCCCGTTCAGAGCGGCCACTTCTATTTCCATCTCCAAACCTGTTAGCTAAATTGTACGTATTAGAGTAATCAAAGTACTCTTGAAGTGATGAACCTGCAGGAGGTGGAGACGGTTTGCCCTTCACTGGCAATTCAGAAGAATTCGAAGTTTTCCCTCTGGCAGTCAAGGTATCCAGGATGTCCTTTTTCTCAGAAGAAGGAGACAATGTAGAATGAGGACTTCTGAAGTCAGCAGACTTAATTGAGCTTCCAGGACCAGTTGACACAGACCCAAGTTCCCTATCCATAGACTGAAAACTGAAACCAGCATTATCATAATCATCAGGAGAACATTTTATACCAGCCCGGTTTGGATGACCATTGTTTTGCAAACTCGCTTCCTTCAGATTGTCACTGTGGCATACATTAAACGTTTTATCAGTTGGATTTGCTTCTGCATGAACAGAAAAATCAAGTCTTTTTGAGTCAACTGTCAACAAAATTAATATTGAGCACACCCCACATCTGATTTTCTTCAGGTTTCTCTTAAAAAACACTTTCTTAGGCAGTTGCAGTAACTCATGACAATTTTGGCATGCAAAGAATGGAGCACCACCAGCTACAGGCTGACATCGATGTCCACTACTGGTTATCAGAACCCTTGATGGACGGTTGCGAATGAAACCACTAGCTTCAGATTGTAGATCACTAGGCCACCTTGTATGGGATGCCGAACTACTAGATTTAACAGAATCGAGAGCATTAAGTTTTGCACCATAATTTCGCGCACCAGATGCATTGTGATATTCATGATGATACAATGCTGGATCATTTGTGACATCAGAGAACTCCTTAACACCATATGATTTGGGTGGAACTTGGTGTGGAACTTGATATTTATGGTAGCAATGGAAGCAGGAGCACGATGGATGGTGATGGTTCATGTTAGGTGGATATGATTCATATGAGTCCATAGGAGCCATATTATCATCAGCATACATTCCAGAGAAGTGTGCATGAGGTGGCTTTTGTTGGAAAGGAGCACGAGCTTGGTATGGACCTCTCTTGAACATTCGGGACCTTGAAGGATCCTCAAATTCTTGGAGATGTCCAAAAGTTTGCATGGGAAGATAAAAGGCAGGCCCACCCATTGCATGCCTGTCCACAAAAAGAGATGTCTCAACATAGTGATTTGCATATGATGGTCTTGCAGCATGATGATCAGGAAAGGAATATGGTGCTGAAGCCCTATTGTTTGCTAAATAGTCTTCAGGAAACCATTTCTCAGGGTAACCATAAGGATCTGGGGGAACCATCCTCCTGTCAAGGGGAACTTTGTCTTTAGGCTTGTCAACCACATCACAAGATCGTATAAGTTTATCTTTCAGTTCGTTCAACTGCCTCAGAAGCTCAACTCGATTCTCTCCAAGATGATCAACATCACCATTGCCATCCAACTCATTCCTGTTTTCCAGTGGTTCCCTGTAACCATAACTGCCCCACAACTGATAATTTGAACCATCCGCATCAATTCTTTGAACCCTTCGGAAGTCATCCATGTCTCTTTCTCTCCCCCTAATTCTCCAATCCAACTGTTCGCCTGACCTCCAGAATCCTTTTCCATTCCCAATTTGAGCCTTCATATCCTCAAAACTTTTATCCATTTTTATACGACTGATTCTATTGACATCGTCATCTGCCACCAAACTATCCTCAACATCCCACTTATCGGCCCTGGTCACCTGACCACTCCCATAATTTTCAGTTCTATTATGCAAGAATCTCCTTCTCTCACTTCTGTTAGAAGAACTGCCATTAGACTTGACATCATCCTCAGAAGCCTCAACTGCGTTCATTTTACTCATTTCAGAGACTTCATTGTTTTCAGATTTCTCAGAAAGTCTCCCTGAAAAGCCTTCATTTCTTTCTTCTTCAGACTTCTCAGATAGCGCATACACATCACCATTTGTATTTGTAGCTGTCGATTAATATAAAAAATACAAGTACAAAAACTCACTTTGGATTCCAAATTAAGGAAATTTAACATCAATACATGCTTCGGCATAACAAGGCTCAGACAGGCAAGAAACAATGCACCAACCAAAAGGAAAACAAATAACTAAAGAATTATAATAAAGTACAGAACTTCTCAAAAAATTGTTACATATATCCAATAGTATGCAGGTTTTCTTGGAAAGGAACAAAGTACAAACAAATTAACCAGAAAATAATCACAAAGGACACATCTTTAACCAAAATTCCCAAATTTCCAATCTTTTACAGGTTTATTGGGAAGCAAATAAGTAAGTACAAGAGTGAACGCTTGAAGAAATGTACCTCTTAGGACAGCACCACAACCACCGCACTGATAGACAGAGTAATTAGTAAGCTCTGGAAGCAGGTTTTCACACTTGGGACACCGGACTAAACGAACTTCCGATGGTTCAGACATCTTTCCAAGCAATTCCCAGCCAATTTTAAGGCCAACCCACAAAAATTCATTCAACAAAACGGAGAGGGCTCTAAAGAATTCTCCTTTGAAACAGGGAAATCTGAAGCAATGGAGCAATAGCAATGACACATCACACACACATACAAACACAAATAACTGTGTGTTTTATTTGGTGGAAATCTTTTACTTTTCTGAGGTTTGTTAAAAAGTAGGAAATTGTTCCCCCATCTCCCACGTAGAAGAGGAAAAGAAAGAAAAAGGGAAAGGGAAAAAATTGATATGCACTTTCTGGTGCCTGGATTCAGGTCTTCTTGCTTTCACATTTGTGTTTGCGCACAAGTTGGGCTGTCTTGGACCACGGGGGAGAGAGAGAGTGGAGTTTGTACGGTCCCATGATATTAAATCGAGGTTGAGAATTTTAGGACCAAGTAAAAACTGCCATAATGATGATTTATTTATTACAAAATTGGATTGTTTTGTCCAAAAAAAAAAAAAGAAACGAAGTGTTTGACACTTATGCAGTGTTTGACGGATTCAGGGCGTCTCAAGTTCAAGAAGCACTAGTTTGGATCAATTAAAGTTTGTGTAGTTGGTGAGCATTTATATATAACTGATCCGTATTGATTGATGTTTAACGATTTTTTATCAAAATGACATCATCTTTCATATTTGTTTTTTACTTTGCTAGTTGCATCTCATCCATTTATTTTTTACACCTTAAATCCTAATCGTCAACTTGTTTCACTGAACTTGTGA
This sequence comes from Mitragyna speciosa, assembly GCA_024721245.1. Lineage (NCBI taxonomy): Eukaryota > Viridiplantae > Streptophyta > Magnoliopsida > Gentianales > Rubiaceae > Mitragyna > Mitragyna speciosa. The sequence goes on from CM045558.1 coordinate 630,057, forward strand.
GGCCCCTCAACCGTGTTTGACATTTATGCAGTGTTTGACATTTGTTAATTAAGAATAGCAAATCACACACTCCGTTTAGACGGTGATTTTTTGAAATATCTTTCACAAAAAAGTAATTAAAGAATATGTAAAAAAAATATTTTGAAAATGAGTTGGGCAAACGAAAAACTCTGTTATAGGGCTTAAGGAGAACGTCTACTCTTGGATATTGTGGAAAATTTTAGGAAGCTGAAATTGGTGGTGGATATCCATTTGTGCAGCCTATTATTAGTTGTCGATGTACGACTTTTGTAACTTTTAGTTAGCGTCCTCACATGGTGATCTGGTTTGGACTGGTGACTGGTCAGAGTAAAGAAAAAGCCATGATTTTGGCATTTTTAGCTTTCTAGAAAGAAACCAAACGGAAAAATCCAAAGTCCAACGGATTTCGTGTACTGCTTCTGCGGGTTGGTACATTTTCATTGGATTTGATTCTCGTTGAGGCAGAAATAGTCGGAAAAACTGTCAGCACAGTCCCTAAAATTCTTTTTCATTTCGGGAGTTTTTTTATGTTGTGACTGAGTTTCTCTTTTAGTTCCTAGTAGTACTTACAAAATTGTTGAGTCAGTGTCACATGAATTTAAGCATGTCATCGTCGCTTCGTTTACTACAACTCTAATTGTGTTTGGGTTTTACTTTTTCTGAGCTTAGACTCTTCAAGGTCGAATACACGCTTTGAGACCTAAAATTAATGAAATGATCCACTTATACTAAATCAAACTTGCTATGGACCTTTCCTTAAATAAACATTAAAAAAACTTTTCTTATTAGCCAATTGGAAGTTCGAAAGGCAGCTAATTAGCAGTCTTGTCAAATCACTTCCGTTGAAAAGTCAAATAAGACTTCCATTTTCAGATTCACCTAATTTTTATCCTTTTATACTAGATCAAACTTCTTTTTTAGTACTACATGTTATTTCATACTTTAAGAATAATTGTTTTCACTTTGTAAACTCATTTCTACAATCTAGATTGGGAAATTAACTATTAAGGATAAGTACTTTGTCAAGAACCAGCAAAACAAAGTAAGAACCCCACATAGCCAGCTTACCTCATTAACTAGGGCCTTGCACATTTTGTCTAAATCATATTAGCTAATAGCTAATGTATTTACATATATTACTCCTACACGTTTCTTAATTTCAATTTCTCCATAGCTAATAAATTGGATTAATTAACATCTTCAATATGAGCATATAAAAGACATCAATTTATGTGTTTTCCATTGATCCACTGCTTCAGTTTGTGTCCAAGGATTAGCACATAAAGGTGATGTAGATAGGCATCCTTTGGGAAACAATTGAGATTTCAAATTATGAGCAATTTGTGTAAAAGAATTAGCATAATAGGCAAATAACTTGCACTAAATTGGTTGTCACTATTTTTTTTCTTTTTTGGTATGAAATAATTTAGGAAGAGAGGAGATTACCCTATCAAAAAAACAAAAGCATCAATCAATTATAGCAGCTTATAATTGACAACAGAATAGAAACCCAAACTTATTTCGAACAAGATGGACAAGTCTTACCAACTAAAGTCAGCATTCATTTCCGGGAGTAAGAGTAGTGAGTATTGCGTGCACCACGCGCGTCATGTGGCGTGTCACGTGGTGCATTAGAACCAATCACACATTGCCAAATAATAAAAGGTATAACCTACCATTACCACATGACGATAAATTATTAGTTTTAGTATACCACGTGACAATGCACGTGATGTATTATATACTTTTTCGGAGTAAGAGTACTGTCACCCGGCGAATACTACAAGATCCCATCAAAATTAAGAGTACTGTCACCTGGCGAATACCACGAGATCCCATCAAAATTCTTCTCCTATTATAGAACTGCTCAAGTGACTGATTCCCATGTGGGACGATCACAAAACCGACGTCATGTAGTTGCTGGTTTTTTCCTGTTTTTAATTTGTACACCTAAGATAAATTAGATTATCGCTGGCCAATACTTTATTACTGATGAGAAGATCAAGAAATCGGATTCTTTATATTCATCACCCGGGCCCTTTACCTTAACAGCGATGTCGACCCCATCGAAAGTCAACGTTTTATCCCAAACAGATGAAATATTCTGATATCGGCGATGGATGGCAAAATATTATATAGCATGATCATATGGCATAGTCTAACAAGGTATCATTTGAGCGAAATGTCAATGATATTAGGGTTGGCATTTTGATTCAATAAAATCTTTATTTCTTCTTATTGATTGTGATGGGCACAACTTGATAACCAACTCGCAAAAAAAATAAAATAATTTCGTTTTAATATTCAGAGGATCAATCTAACGGTTCTTTAGGCACTCGTTAATTGTGACTCTGAATGTAAATTTTTTTAGAAAAGTGATAAAGAGCAAGAAAGACATGGATCTCATCATAAAAATTCATCTTTAAAAACTACCAACACACAAATATATTATTAATACTCAAAGGGTGAAAACAAGAAATATACGTGGAATGATCTTGGCTTATGTGCACTTCAATTTAATCCATCACCTCGACCCAAAGAACACATCCCAATGGAAAATAAAATATGAAAATTTTGCATTGAGCCATCTTAATGCTTGTTCTCAATAGCTTTTGATTTTTATAAAAATTAATTTTTTTTAGAAAATTAATAAAAATTGATTTTAAAAAAATTAAAAATCAATTACTCCTAATTTTAACTTTAAAAAATCTAAAAACATAGTTAAAGAAACATTTGAGAACATTACAAAATAAATTTTTAAAAATCAAAAGTTAAAATGAAGTAAAAAAAAAAATATTGATATAGTCATTGTAGAAAAATCAATCATGGGCTTAGATGTGAAACCTTTCTATTCGAGCCAAAGCCCGGTTTCTTCAAAGCCCAACTCATAGGACCATCAGTTTCCTCCAAAAAAAAAAAAAACAAAAGATAGGACCATCAGTCAACCATATCCATAATCCATTAGCGTCTTACAGAAATTTCCTAATTACATGGAAACCGCAAACACGTGGTTGCAATTTGGTAACCTTAATTAGACTGTCCTAAGGTGCTTCGAAGTAGGATGATCGAAACCGAACTATATTCAGATTTAGAATACCATTACTTTCTCTTATATATATTATATACCATCAGAACCTGTGATTTACGCATTGCAAACTTTCTCAACTTGGCAAATTACATTGAAATCAAAGAAGAAGAAGAAGGAGAGAAAAGGAGGCTAGCTAGTTAATGAGCATGGAGGATTCAAAAGAAGAAAGCAAGAGGGCCCGTGATTTATCGAGTAGTAGCCAGGAGCCAGAAATTATCCCACTTCCATGTGTCAGGCTGTGTGGATTTTATGGAAATCCAGCAACTCATAATCTTTGTTCAAAGTGCTACAAAGATTACAAGAAACAATTAGAAGCTGTCTTGGCCGTTAAAAATAAAAAAGCTGCTGCTGCTGCTGCTGCTGCTGCTGCTGAAGTTTCTTCTGCAAAGGCGACGAACAATGTTGGTGCTGCTGCTGTTGATGCTATAACTAAACCAAAGAAAACGAATAGATGCCACAACTGCAACAAGAAGGTTGGATTGCTGGGGTTTAGTTGCAGGTGCGGAGGAATGTTCTGTGGTGTTCATCGGTACCCGGAATTGCATTCTTGCAATTGGGACTTCAAGACGCCAGGTCGTGCTGTTTTAGCAGAGGAAAATCCAGTGTGCAAAGCTGATAAGCTGGATAATAGGCTCTAATCTGATCAAGTAGCGATAAAGCCCTCTAATCAAATAGTATATTGCTAGTTAATAATTAATAGATTTTTTTCTTCTTCTTTTTTTTTTTTTCGGTGGGAGAATCTTGATAGATAACTGAATCTTGAAACTTGAAATTTTTAACTTTTTTGACATGTTATTGAATTGCCGTATATGTGTTTGCCTTGGACTTTTATATACAACACATAGGTTTACGTATCTTACGGATTTCTTTATTTTCTTTGCTTAATTTTGTAGCGTGAAAATAAGCAAGATTTTGATGAAAAGCCAACTGAATTTAGGGCTCAACAAGTAAGCTTCAGTGACAACTGACAGATGTTCTATCAGACCTACTTGATTGACAAATCATTATGATTTTAATGTATTAAGACCTGCTCATCAAACCAAATTGAGCTTATTAATTTGTACACAAAAATTGCAAGAAACAGTGACATTTAAGAAATTGTAGCTTTCAAATCAACATCTTTATGCAATTACGTAAAGTTAAAATAGTGTTCATATGGACCATCCTATTGGCTGACAATTATGATTTGGACATCAAAAAAGGTAGTGGTCATAAAGCAAATATCTTACAAGAAATACTAGAAATTTTATTCCACAACACACATATATGTAATGTACCACAAACACGAACTATTATATACCGTTGCGACATTTGCATGCTGAAGAATCAAAATGTAGTATCAGAAAAAGAAAGCATAGCAATGATTGCAGCTGGTTCCTCATTATCGAATCACCAAGGAAGACTAACCTTCTGTTCCTCATAAAGTCAAGAAATTTTACTGGATCAATCTTGGGTTAGTAGCAGCCTCTTGGCTTCCACCTCCAACACATGTTCAGAGCGCCCATTCTTGATACAATTTTGGGATCTTCAATGTAAGAGCAGGTATTATCGGTGTAACGTGGACCACTTGTATCTGGAAACCTATCTCCTATGAATAAGTTGCATGTAGCAGCTGCAAACAAGATTGTGTGATTATAAGAAGAAAGTAAAATTGAAGTTATAAATATTCTACGCCAGATATAGAAATGTAGAACCTAGAGACTTACTGATTGAAGGTGGCAATGAATTATTTCTCAGAAGCAAATGCTGAATAGTCAATGACCTCAACAAACTGAACATTGTACAAAACTTAGAAACTATAGAACATAAACAAGTCCCAGTAACAGAATCCAAATTTCACAATAACTGATGAAAAAGGGATCTTGTTGTTGAGGTTGTACATCAATTCTTCCATCCTCAAAATTTTGGTGTTGCTACTTGCTAAGGCACTCAGGTTTCAGGGCCTAAAAAGGTTTCAAGAAAATTAAGGTCTCTAGCAGATGACCAAATTCAAGAAAAGGTTAATTAGAGTGTGTAAGAAACTGAGATTTTTTTTTTCTTCAACTAACTAAAATTTTTTTATCATGATCAAGCCAACTGATATAATGAAAGCAAATCAATTTGTCAGTGTACCATGTAGTAATACTCAAGCGACCAGGGGCAACTGTCATGGTGTAGATCAGCAAACTGGGCCCAGACTGAGAATTGTGTGGGTTAGGATCTTGTCATTTAATAAGGCCCAACAGGAAAATGTGACAACACCCCAAAGCACAAAAGAAAACCAAATTCGACCCAAATCAAAATCTAGACCTTTTCTTCATAATATATTGTACAATTTCTTTTTCCAGAGCTGCGTCTTATACAGTTTCTTACTTCATCAATTTGGTTGATTTCTTTTCCCGAGAAACAATAAAATAACTTGGAGCTGGAATTTGACAAAAATTCATAAAACTAGGGAGCATATTTATGGTAAGTTTGCATAAAGCTATTGCATCATGTAGTAAAATTTCCAAATCGACCTAGTTCAATTTTGTTTATCTTTAAATAAAAAACACATAAGCCCAATTTTCCGCAACACTAGTAAGTTCATTTGCCATAAGCCTTATCTGACTAGATCATGACCAATCCATTATTAAAATAAAAAAATTGGGCCAGTCTATTTTTTGCCCCTTCAAGATGGGTTTGAGAGTCACATTTTGTGAGAATTGCAAATTATTCTCTGAGAGACTCTACATTTTAGTGAATGGACGAATTTTAATAGTAAGTCTATTGGGACACAAAAAAGAAAAAATATTTTAGAATGTTCTTCTTGCAAATTTTAGGAAAGCTATGGAGAGTAACATCTGAATACCACCACTGTTTCTGGACGTAAAGTGGCTTTCCACTTTTGACGAACATTCTATAAAATAAAAGAGGGCTATTCTACAGGCTGATTTTTGACACGAAAATGTATATAATGGATACTGAATCAGTTGTGAATTAACTGTCTCTGTTATACCGCAATTTTCTTGATAACGATGTTAACCTAATCTCTACAGAGTAATACATCATGCACTGTATGAATAAGGTGAATACAGACGTGATAGTATGGCATCATCAAAGCTAAGGTGACTTGGCTAAATCATGGACTAATCAGGGAAAACAAAAAACAGAAGACCCAAAACCTGTTTCCCATTTGTATCATCTCAGCGGAACATAGAGAATAGAGACTAGGAACATGGAATTGATCGTGTTCAATCAACTTTCCCTCTCGCTTGCTCCAAAAAAAAAAAAAAAAATGGGTCCCAATCCTACGAAAAGGCAAAAAGCATTTCAATTAGGAAAATGAAGCTGCCATACAATTTCATTAGGCCATGTCCAAAGAACCTTGTTTCATTCCTTGCTCAGGTTCAACTTATCCATGATTGAATCAATATTGAAAAAGGAGTGTGAGTACATCCACCTACGTAGTATTCATTGTTCAAATTTTTGTTACATCGAACACTCTTTCTTTTTCATGATGTTTTTCCTGTTTTGTATTTCTAAATCGGACTTCTTGCAAATAGGATAACATATTTTCTTTTTATTTTAGGGATTTGCCAACCCACGGCAATCCTTGGTAGATTAGTCAAACATCTAATCTTGGATTTTACCTAAGTGAAAAGTTTAATATAACCCCCTGGGGAAGGGGGGGGGGGGGGCGGGTGGCAAAAAAAAAAAAAAAAAAGGACGGCAAGAAAATGGATCAAAGAACTGTAACTAGCAATTATTAATTTGTACAATTTTGAAGTATTCTTGACTATTGAGTAACACGCATGGCTGTCCAATAGAAATGAGTAATATGACAGCACTATAATAAACAGCTAGAACAACTCTTCTCTGATATCTCTCTGTATGTCACAAATCTCAAACGACAAATTTAACTAAAAGGCAGTACTAAAGTAGCTCTTGACAACGTTACTACAAAGTATTTGCAGCACTGTGTTATTGCAGGGGCCAACACATCGTGGGGTCTTGAATTGACTCACAGCAGCACCTAAGCCAACATAATGGTCCAAGATCTTATGGAAGGTTCCCCTCTTCACAATTCTGAGCTCAAGTGCACCAATTGCTTTAACTTTGCGAGAGCTTACATATCCGGCATCAAGAAATGATCTATCCAAACAATTGCAGCATTGCTCAAGAATGTCATCACTTGCTTCACCACTTATTTCCCAGAAGATAACATAGTGGCCCGGGTCAGTTGATGAATCAGCATGGCTAGTGAAATCAACCACTTCAAGCTTATTTTCTGCTAAAATCTTGGCTGCAGCTTCAACTGCTAGCTGTAAATCCTTTTCAGTGTTTTTGTCTATGTTGATTGTCAGCAACAGATTTCTCCTGCAAATGAATTGGAGTTCTGGGGTGGAGTTGTAGAACCCTTTTACCTTAACCACATCCCCTAACCTGTAACGATACAGTCCTGCAAATTGCCAAACAAAATATAATGCAGATGATCAAACTAATTTCTCCATTTATTGGAACAGTTTTATGCAACTTAGACACCATTTTCCTCCACAATAACAATAGAGAGGTTCTATAAATTTTTTTTTTTCGGTGGGTTCTTTCCAAAATGAACAACTCATTATCTAAATCCAGTTCGAAGTTGACAATTCCCTTCTCATCAACATCTGGATGAAATGAAGAAAACAGGTGTGTTGTGCAGGTGTGGTTGTTAATGATGCATTGAATTTTACTAAAGACAAGCATGCTCGCAAACCTACAGTAAAAGTAGAAAGGGAGGAAATAACTAAATACTTTAAAGAGAAGTTAAGCAAAACAGAGGAAGGTCGCTTTCAGATGATTATCTGCTTAGTCTAATAATTGGAGTCAAAAGACACTTCGTCTTGTAAGTCATTTGAGCATTTGGCCTACACTTTCCCATGTTTTCCTAAGCAAAACAATTTGAGTGTCAATACCATGACAAATGGGGTGCCCTAAAACATGCCAACTTTTTTAATAGAAGAACAACTAAGTGCCTAAAGAATGGACTTGTGCCTTTCATGACGATTTCAGCACTTATTTCTTGGTCTTGCAAACAAACACTTTCTCGTATATGACTTTTAGCAACTATTCACAAAAAGTCTTTGGTCTGCTTTCAGCATTCAGAAGAAGCTTCCTATGCAAGTGTTGAAGTTATGGTGCGTAAATTGAACGTTTTGGCACTTTATTTTCATACGCTTCTGTCATATATGTCATCTTCTCCCTGACTAAATTTTCAACCATTGATTTTGTGAAATCATTTATATTACACGTGTTATCTGATCTTTTACAGTTAAAAAGTTTTCACATAATGTAAACAATTGACCTTCTACTTTTCCAATGACTTGATAGATAAACATTGCAAAAAATAGATTCAGCTGACAAAGAAAAGTTAAAAAAGCACACTCAGTTGAAATAGAAGAAAGAATTCTTTTTTTTTTTCCCGTTGTTGGCGTAAAGCAGTTACCGTTGTACTGTTTTCAATCATACATATGGCATCAATAATTTCAAAGACAAAATCATAATTGCTTACACAAGTAAACAATATTATCCGTAAAGATTAAAATAGTGGCAGGCACATAAAACAAGCTATGTATAATGTCAATAGGTAGGCACGAAATCTGAAGAACTTTTATATCCTATTAGGTACGGTGCACATGCATAGTATGAACTGTGAGAACCCAAAAGGGAAAAAAAAATGCCATTTTTTACAGTCCTGGCTCACCTGCTGGGTTCAGAAATGGATCTGAACCCAAACTTTATCTGAATTTTGAAGTGCAAACAATAATTTTGCACGCACAGTGCAAAGTATCATAAGTACACTTATTTTAGAAACTCTAGCCACTTAAGTGTTATCCAGCTGATTTAGTCTTTTGTTCAGCATATAACATATTCTGCGTGTACCCATCCAAACAAATATATGAAGGCCATTAAGTCATTAGACATGCATGAAAAGACAAATTTGTACCTGCAAAACTTGTGACAATAACTTCATACTCTTCACCAACTTTGACTTCAGTGAGACCAACTGGTTGGGCTTCTAGGCCATCAAGACTTTGCTGCAGAGGAATAAACTCAAAGTAACCAATATTTGGAAGAACAGCAAAACTGGCCAATTCCGGGGGCAGTTTTGGATTAACATTTGCTCCAATCCATCCTTCAGAAGACCCATAATCTGCACTTAGCAATGGTAGCCCTCCTGCATAATGCCTCAATTTTTTCAAATACGGTTCCATGGATCCTGTCATTATCCCATATATGTACTTGGTGTTTGGAAATAGCTCCTGAATCAATCCATGCCAATTGCTCAATCCTTGACACTTTTCGTAGATTAAATCTGCCAATTCTGGATTTGGTTTGAGTAATTTTGACATTGCTGTTCTAATTGATGGGACAGAAATCCGGCTGCTTAACACTCCCTCTCTGATATCAGTGCACAGTTCCTCCCAGTCGTGCTCAAAGGTTCGAAAAGCATGAACAATGCTGTGTGCAAATGTAGAGGAAATTACTTGAACTTCTTCACGGAAAATGAGTCCGCATAAAAGATGGCAGTACAATGACTGGTGGAAATCTGGACCAAAAATCACTTCATCAGGGCTGCAACATGGGGTCTGCATAGCCTTCATTGTTTTCTTGAACAATGGATTGCGGTATACATTAGTGGTGGCAGTCCCTGCTGCCAAACCTCCTTTTGTTATGAACTGCCTACTGCCGTAGATGAACTGCAGACATTTTCCATTACCAACTGGGAATTCCCTGCAAGTATAAATATTTTCGTCTAATTCACAAATCACTAACACTGCAATAATCCATTCTTGGAGCTGATGCGGATACATAAAGCCAGAATCTATAAATAACTAGACATGTATGTTTGTTACCATTAGCCTTCTTAGACAACCATTTTCTCAAATCTATCACTAGTAAGGAGAAGAGGAAAAACATTTTCAAAATCAAAAATAAAGTTCCAACAGAAGACATAATCAGACTAATGCAAGACAACCACAATGGGACAAGCTAAAAAGAAAGGACCACGAGCGTTGCCTTGATACAATGAGAACACAAAAATAAAATCATTGCTTTGAGAAAGAACAACTATTAGAGCTACAGTAACTATTCGTTCTTAATATAGATTTAATATAAATAAAGTTTTTGAGCTTCAATTCCCTTGTTGGACGGCAAAAGGTAGAAGGAAAAAAAAAAAAAAAACAACAACAACTAAATTCAACCTATGAAATAAAAATAATGGAGCACAGAAACCAATTAGATTTTCTGCTCGCAAGAAAGTGAAAAACTTGCCTGTTCCTAAAGGAATAGGAAGTTTTGTAAATTTGCATGGTCGATTCCATCAATTCATCATTGAAAGGCACAAACTTGGGCATACCACGAGTAGTACCAGAGCTGCAGGAAAATCCCAGTTAACCAAAGCTCCCAAGTGCCGTAGAGAATACTTTTTTTTTTTTTTAATTTTTCCCCCACCACAAGAAGCTTAAAGTTGACATACCTTAAGGAGATGGTTGTTATTGGTTTTCCTGTAAGAATTGGGGAATCATCACCATCAACAATTCTATTAATGTAAGGCTCCAAATCCTCATGAGTGACAAGAGGAAGACAAGATTTGAAACTCTCTGGATCAGTCCTTCCATCAATACCCCATTTCAGCAAATACTCTGTTCCACCATTTTCTTCCAGAATTTTCTTTAGTGTTTCTCTCTGAACACTCTCAGCATCTTTAGTCATTGCCTCAAATTCAGCAATGACATCTTCTGGATCAAAAGAATCATGCATCTCCTCCAGCATCCCCATACTACTTCTAGAAGCTGTTAAAAAAAATCAAACAATACGAAATTTTTTGAATCCAATTACTAAAGCCAGCCAATGAATTGCAGGACTAACCAATAAGACAGTGACAAAATTCAGAGATGCTTTAGAGCAAACGCGACGATTTGAGAGGAAAAATACAAGTATCAAAATATTCAATTGAATTGGAAAAAAAGCAAGGTCAAAGTTCCTAAAGAATGCAAGTATGAAAAGGAGAAAGTTCAGAGAAGCCCATAATCAATCCTCCAAACTAATTTTATATCCTCCCTCCCAATTCTGTGGACGGAGAGCTGCTCTTCTTTGACGCAAGTCAACCAAGTCAGCAATCTAGAAAACAAGGGGCAAAAATGATAAAAGAAAAGCCCTCTACAAGAGCTTACGGAGAGGGGGGAGGGGTTGGCGGGGATTCTAAACTGTACTAAAACAGAAACTAGGGACCATCTAGGAGAAGAATAAAAGGCATTAATGATAAAATTCAGATACATACAACGTACTAGTACTACAATTGCAGTGAACCAGCAGATTCATGAACGAACCTTTAGGAAAGTTTTAATGAATGAGAATAAATGAGAGAAGGTGCATGATTTACTGAAGCTTTGAATGAATTTCCGTTGCGTGGAAACCTTTAAAAAGTTAGAGAATTCTTACCTCGATAAAATCTTAAAAGAAATCTAGTATTCCAGTTTAGACTCTAGCATGGTACCTCCTATATAACTAGTACTACATAAATAATGAAGAAAAGGGAAAGGACACGGGAATCATACCAACTACAAAAGTTTTTGCAGAAAGGTCCATATATGGTAACCACCAAAGCAAGAAGCGAAAAAATTGAATCCCAAAAGTTGAATAAAAGATTAATTAAACAAGGAAAAACAAAAAGTAAAAGATGGAGGAGAGATAAGCAAAGAAAAAACACTTTAGTTCTTGAGTTACGAAAATCATATCTTCCACAGTTAAGCGAAACAGTCTCAAACAACTAAAAAACAAAAAGGGCAAAAAGAAAAAGTCAAACTTTGGAAAATTCGTGTTCATATCCATTCCATACAGATAGCGGATGACAGAGGGAATGAATCACTGGGCTTATTCAATCCTGTCAATGATCGCCGATAGAGAGCTTAAAGCTTATATCAGACTGGTAAGGGAGGAAGATTCGAGGGGTCCTCCTCGTTCCCCCCTCCATCCAGTTCCCTCTGTACCAAAGAAGCAAAGAAAATCATCAAAGATAGTAATTGGGAGTGTCGGTCTTACAAGGTAACTTGGAGTGAATGAGTCAGGCAAGAAGACAGAACTGTCACTGTGGTGTGTTGAGTTCTTTCTTAGTTATTCATCGACAAGTGACAGACTCATATATGACTGCAACGAAAGGTTGAAAGGGTAGGAAATAAATTGAGAGGCTGACGAAGAAGATATATGAGAACAAGTGAAGAAGGAGACAATTTGAATCGATTGTTTTCTGGTTTTCTTGCTTTCTGTTTTGCCGCTTGGTTGGTTGGTTAGTTGCTACTTGGCTACTTGCTCCATTGGAAACTCCACTCTCCTTGACTCTCTTTTTTTTTTTTTTTGGCTCACACCTTTCAGGCGTTGCTGTTGCTGTTTGTTAGAAGAAATACCGCTCTGGAAAGGCAAAGAGAGGAGGAAAGGAAAAAGGGTCTGATTTCTGACACGAAGATTATTAATTATACATTTCCGTAAGGGTAAAGAGGACTATATATAGTGGTAACGCCGTCCCGAGGTGGGGACCACTACCCGAACTTGTCCTTTTATCCAGCTTTACGAATTCAATGTTTAATATTTTGGGCGAAATTAACCAATGTGTCCCTCGTATTCTTTTTTTTTTTTTTTCAAAAAATACTTTTTTTAGTCCCTGACGTTCAAAAATAGGCAAAATAATCCCTCTGATATAAGGAATTTTAGAGAAAATTGGGAGCTTAGCATTGCATGGGGATTGCATAGGTGTGGTAGTCTGGAAGACTTGTAAATGGATGCTCAATTTGGTCAATCAATAAAACTTGGATTAACCCAAAAAAAAAGCTCATTTTCACTTAATTTTTTGACAAATTGAGGAGCAAAAAGGGAAATACATTTTGTATGTAATGGCATGTGATGTAATGAGAAATATATAGTTGTATCAAAAATCAAGAAAGTCCTTAAGCACTGTGAAAATTTGTTAAGGAAAGTATATAATTGAATTATATCATGTATGTATCGTTGAGACTGTGAAGTAAATGTACCTTTTAATCAATTGAAACAAACCGTGTTTTCATTTTTACTCCTGAATTTGCCAAAAAATTGAGCGAAAATTATATTTGGGAGCATTCAAGTACATTTCTGTGTCTGAGAGACTATTTTTGTTAATTTTGAATACGAAGGAGAAAAAAAATTTTCTTTTTAAAAAATATAATGAACCGAATTGGCAAATTTCTTATATTTTGGTGTTTAATTTCATCTAATATAAAAACCACACTATTAAACAATAAAGAAAACTACATAGAGAACTTGAAGTGTTTATCCACACTATTAAACAATAAAGAAAACTACATAGAGATGCCAACCTAAAGAAAATTAGATAGAAAATTTGAAGTGTTTATCCAGGCGACACGACAACTATCTGCCATATCCTGTGCAATTTGCGACCAAGATCAATTCAAATTAGTACGAGTCAAACCCCCATTTTTCACTTCAAACAAATTACATACTGGATTAAATGGTTCGTATAAGGCCGCTCAAGCAGCCAAAAGAGTTGAACTAGAAAGGGTAGAACTGCCTCAGACGATTCTCTGAGGCTTGGATCTGGATCCGGGCAATTTGGATACTCGAGATTTTTAAATCCTTTTCTTTTCTAACGGTAAAGCAATGAATCACTAGATAAAATTTTTAATCTCAAAATCTTCAATCAAAGAATCACTAGATCAAAATTTTAGTCTCAAAATCTTCAATCAACGTGGCATACTTTGAATATTTAAAATAGAGAAAATTGCGATTTTGATACCACATGTTTGGAGTATTGGCAGTTTTAGTCTCTAAAGTTTAGACAAAAACAAATCTAGTACAAAATGTTTCAATTTTTCAGCACATTTAGTCCTATTGACTAGTTTTCTCAACATCTTATTAGAATCTAGTCACATGAAACTCACATGATGGGTACAAAAGTTTTTAAAAAGAATTAAAAAAAACAAATTTAATATCATAATATGTAATTAAAGGCACGCATGCAAATGCACTATCAAGGCAAGTTTTTTCAGTTTTATCTGTTTATTTATCATTTATAAACTCAAATTAGTGACTTTAATTATAAATTATAGCAATTAAAAAAATTTTCTTTAATCTAATTATTTTGAAAATTTTTGTAACCTTGCATGACCAAATTCCAATAAGATTTTTATAAAACTGGTTGATAGGATTAAACATGCTAAAAAATTGAAATATTTGGTACTAGATTTATTTTTGTTCAAACTTCAGGGACTCAAACTACTTATACCCAAAACATTTGGTACCAAAATTATAATTTTCTCCTTATAATATTTTGCTACAAGTGGATAAAATTTTGAATCTTATCATTTGTTTCCCTTCCCTCTTACTAATAGCCTATGTTTATAAGCTTGAATTGGACCATCTGATCGGACTAGGAACCGGTCAGGTATCCAGTCCGAATAATTTGAAAAATCCAAATTTTGAAAGAATCAATCAAACCTGGTCAAAAACCAAATTTGACCGTGTTGACTGGAAAAACCAACTTAGGCTCAAAAAAAAATTTAAAAATGTTTTTAGCTAGTTATGATTTTTTTTTTGACTTATTAATCTTTTTTAACTTTTGACTAATAACTAAAATTACAAAAAAGAAAAAAATTAATAAGTATATCTAATATATATACCTATATTTACATATATATACATATAACATATTTATGACGTCATCCGATTCGACCCTCAATCGAAACCATTGACCCCCTAATCCCTAGCTTTAGTTGAGTCTATGCCCGTCCAAATCTGAAAACATAGCCACTAGGTCTTAGGTTTGTTGATGACGCCCGATAGTCAAATCCGTATTCCAACTTTACCACGTCACTTATTCGATTGCAGTATCAATGTAGCAGTATGAGCTCACGAGGCACTAGGCAAGTTTGAGACGTAAATCATATTAATTGGGTTTTAAATATAAAAATCTGTTACCGTATGGCAAACAGTGTATGCAATAGGGAAAAGTATACAATACACCATGTGCATTGCCACGTGGTGTATTAGAATCAATAATTTATTGTCATGTGGCAATGGTGGGTCATACCTTGTATTATTTGACGATGTGTGATTGGTTCTAGTGCACCACGTGGCATGCCACTTGGCGTGCGTGGTGCACGCAATACTCACTCTATGCAATAGTCTTAGAAATCCCACTTCTCATATTCTGTTTTCTTTTTGCTTCTCGAGAGAGGAGATTAAGGAAGGGTGCTTGCTGACGAGGAAGGCAGACTTAAATTGGATTGGGATCAGTAACAATCTTTGCAAATTGGTACTTATCATACTTTCTAGGCCGAGCTAGTTTTTGTCATATTTTCAGGGTGACTTGAGATTAGTATTAAATTAAATCAAGTTATTTAATACTTAATCCATTCAATAAGAAATTCCTTCTAAAACTATCTTGTTAGCCAATTTAATTAAGGGATAATTTTGGAAGCCTCCCCTGAGGTTTTTAATATTATACTATCCTTTCCCAATTTGAGAGTTTCAATAAAACAACGTTAGTCCACATGCTTAAAAAATTGATATGAAATGCTATAGAGTATGTTCATTCCTACACTACCCTTTCATGGGTTGTAAAAGAATGAATATAATAAATTTAACTAAAATGTGTATGTTCATTCCTACGTTACCCTTTCGTGGGTTGTCAAAGAATGAATATAATAAATTTGACTAAAATGTGACTTAAAAATACAAAAAAGGGAACAAAGTTGATCTTAAAAAAGTTATGTTTTGCATATTGCAAAGGGCTAAACATAGTATAATGAAATCATGTAGATGAATAAATATATAAATTTAGTTGCTTAAATTTACTTAGATCTTCAAGAAATTGAAGTAACACATTTAATTTTAAAAAGGGCTTAAATTACAAAATAAAAAGCTAAAAACTAATTTATTTTAGCAATGAGAAGTTGTGCACACAATCATACTTCGATAACAACTGAAAATGAATGTCTTAATTTTATCAAGCAAACTTTTATTAAGTATATTCAGTATCAAATAATTACATTTTAATTCTCTAAATGACTTTATCATAAAATAACTTATCAGATTGGCCATACGTAATTTTATAAAATCATGTTATTTCATTTTTTTGCATTTTCAAGTCTTTTTAGTTAAATTTATTATATGAGTCATGCAAGGGTACTTTGGAAAAGAAAATACATTTTACCATTTATACAAATTTTTTATGTAGATGGATTGATTTTGTTACATTAAAAGTCAAAATAAGGGATACAAGCATAATATTGAAATCACAGGGTGCCAAGTGAAATTATCAGACCGATTCAGGGTGTTGGGGGAGACTCAGATAATCAAAATCTTAACCTCTTAAGAATCTGAAATTTCAGAAGTTCTTTTAAACAATACCAATCCACAGTGCCAACCAAAAAAGGGGACTATAAAATGGTCACTGAGGAACAGCCACCATAAGTGTTTCTCCATTTGTTGCACAAACTGATAATTTACATGCATGCTGCTAGCTTATTCATTATCTCACTGAACAAAAAGGGAAAAATCCTAGAGCTTGGTGTGGAGGAATCCATCCTAAGAGAAAGAAAACCTTTCCCTCATACATATTTGAAACGTCCCATGTGGGAGATGCGTTTACTTTATTTGAATCACAAAATATTACATTAGTATTCTCCATGAATTTATTGTACGTTTGATTGGATGTAAAACATTTTCCTTAGGAAATTATTTTTTTAAGAAAACATTTTACATGGAAAATGTCATTTTTCTTACAATTTTCTAGTGTTTGGATGACAATGTGAAAATCTTTTAAGATAAAGCTTTTTTGATATTTTTTAATTTTTTTTATTGTTAATATGAGTTAAAAAGACTAATAACGACTATAATGGATGCTTGACAAGTAATTAGAGTTTACTATTTATTATGTTTATAATTAATCATTAAAAAATATAATGGTAAAATGTATAAAATTATAATTATATTACTGTGAAGCCCAAGATAGTTAAAAATTCAGTTGATAAGAAATAAAAACAAAAGTTAGTTTGGTAATTGAAGTTAGAAAAGTAGATACTTAAGGTTTAACATTACTCTTGAACTCTTAGAAAAATAACTTACACTCATTGAGTAGGTAAGTTATTTTCAGCCAGGGAAGGAAAATTGAAAAATATTTTACACAAGAAAATATTTTCTTGTGTTGGGTATTAAGGAAAATTCTAAATATATTTTCTTGGAAAAGATTTTTAGTCCAAACAAACAGACCCTTAGCCTTAGACTTTTGTAGCAACATTACCAATTTAGAATCATCCAACATACACATGGAAATCAACAAGAGGCTTAGAAGTTACTCTAAAGTTGTAAGAATCTCAAGTATAACTTAGTAATGCTATGTTATGCCATTGGTGAAGAAAGGATTAATGCATGTTCCCAATACTTTTTTATTTTCTTTAGACAAGTTGTCGGTTCATTGAATTAATTATGAAAGTTGGTCCAAGTTGAAACACCCAGGGTCAAGAAGGACGAGGTTGTTAAAGTTAGTAAACTTAGAATTTTGTAGAAGCTTTGATCTTTTTTTTTTTTTTTTTTGACTAAAATTACATAGAAGCTTTGATCAAATTCATCAAAATTTGCATATTCTTTTGAATGCTAGACTTGTAGTATCATATGAAGTTAATGAACAATACAAATTAAATCTAACTTCTATCATCAAGATTAAAATGAAAATGTGTCAAAGAACAAAACTAATGCTTTTGATCTAACGTTAATTAGTTAACAAGGATAACAACCTAGGAGCCCAATTCTTAAAAACGATGGAGAAAGCCTTAATAGTAACAGTGTTCCCCACATCAAAAGTTAAAACCAGCAATGTTCAAGCAATTGATTTGATGACTTGAAAAGAAAATTTTAGAAATCAATTATGACTTGAAAGGCACATATTCAACTTTTTACTGGTCCAAGAACAACTCGCAAGTAACAGTAATGGCGCACGTGTCCAAAGGAAATGCTCAGCCTTGTGAAGCCTAGAAAAGCCTTCTAGTTCTGGATTTGCACTATTGCTTTCCGAATTCCCTTCTATTTGCGGCACTTAACCTTTGACAGGGGAATTCACCAGAGCAATCAGATATTTGATTTTTTTTATTCTTCATTTTTTTCTAATTTTGTAATTTTGAGCTTGTATTAAATTGAATCATTTATCAAAGAGTTTTAATACACTATCAGTAATTTAGAGACTAGGGGTGGTTGAAGTTTTTGATTATTAGGAATTCAGAACTCAGAAAGGCTAAAAAGATTAGAGAAATAAGTTTCTTTGATAGGTATGTGTTTGTGGTGCTCTGATGCAGTCAAATGCATAAAAGTGCAGCATAATGTCACGATAATGTATTTTTTCTTTTGGTGACCACATAGGATCCGGGGTTGGTGAGGGCAGCATTTTTGCAATCTCGGGTGGATCATTTTAACATTTGTTTTTATTCACTGATTTTATCTGACAATGCATTAGTCGGGCTGCAAATTTTATCAAAGATCTTTAAAAAACGTTGAAAATGTAAAAAAAAAAAATCCCAATTAATTTTAAGCGTGAAGAAGTCTTGTGTTTTTTTTTTTTTTTTTTTTGTCAAGGGTAACGCAAAATTATGAATCGGAAATAATGTAGGACAAAGATCAAGGAACGGGAGAGAGAGAAAGTAGTATCACACTTTATTTTGGGCGATCGTTGGTGTATTTTTAAAAAACATTATTGTAACAAATTTGACAATTACTTTAGATAAATATTTATGTGAGATGAAAAAACAAGAAGAAATCATATTTTGAGTTTTTATAAAAATATTTTTTTTGAAAACAATGCCAAATTAATTCTATTAAGTACCATTGCTCGTCAAATTATTCGATGCGTAATAAATTAAATTTGAGAATGATGTTTCAACAGCAGATTAGACATCAGAGTCCATACTCCATAATAATTCAATGCATGAAGCTGAAAGAACCTCGTCTTCGCCAAAATCAATATACACAAATTTTGCTTGTCATCCAAAAAAGGGAATTTATGCACACTGAAATTGGCACGGATTTGGAAAAAGACATATCTGGACATCTGTCAGATTGATAAGGACACATCTACTATCCAGCAATGTGCTTGATGGTGGTGATGGTGTTATATACAGTGTCTCCATGTTGGAATCACTATTTGGAAACAGTATTTTAATGGCTAAACAGAACAACAACTTGGGTTACTGGTTCTTGCGCCTTCATTTCATATGCTTATAGTTCTTAGGTAGATAAAATAGCTACCATGTAAATAACTTAAAAATATCTAGTGGTGAATACAAAAACTGTTGAACATTTTTATATGGTTGGTGTCGTTTTAAGGTTGCCCTTGCTTGTTTAGCTTTTGTTAGAGATTCATGGAAATTTTTACGTCAACTCAATTAATGGTCTTAAAATAAAGTTATAAAAGAATTCTTTCATTACCTTCTTACATCAGCACGCATTACCATGCTTATATAACTATTTTATACTATAAAGTCTACATATTAAATTGTAAACTCAGTCGACCTAGAATCTCTTAAGATTTGACAATAAAGAACCAACCACTAAGCAATGATAGCTGGATACACACGGAAAATACATGAATAGACCGGATCTACGACTTCACCTGTAAATTCTGTGGTTCAAAAGAAGTCATTTCATATATAGCCCATGCAGGCCCCACACTATAGCTCACCTAATTAATGAAGTTATTTCTTCTGCACCATAAAGTCTACGGCTCTACCCGTGAACTCGGTCCGTGCAATTATTTCTCCACACACACACAAACACAAGTAATGAAGTAGTGTACTGGCTCTCGAATGATTTCATCAGAAGCGCCGCAACAACATATAGATTAGAAGAATACAAAACTTGATTCTTTTGAATCATAGTAAAGCGTTCACTAAATTACATTGACTTCCATGCGATAAGGTTTATCGTTCATAAATTATAAATGTCGCTCTCTATTTTAGTGTTGTACACAAATTGTGTGTCCACTTCCTCATGTGAAAATCACATCCTATTATTTTACCTTGCAATGGCCATTAATTGCAAGTGTTGATAAGAATAAGCTTGGTATTGTATACAACAATAAGTTATCCTGGCGACTGAATTAGATTTGTATAACTTGATAGTGATTTATATGAGAAGGTTTTGCAAGAAATACGATGGAGTACTACAGTTGCAATTTAAGAAAATTATGTATTTTATTTGGTACTTGAAATATGCAAATTACAAACAGGGAAGACTTGAAATTGGTTAGAAAATGAAACCTATAAGCCTCTTGGGGAACATATATAAATGAGTAGTACGAGAATTTGGCACCAAATAATTAGTGTCAAACGGTGTAATACCAACCACCAAGAACCCATGTGAATCGGTCTGGCTATCTTGTATCACTAGTTCATAACCTTCCATGTTTGCGGCCAAGTGATCGACTATTCACTTTGTCTTCCCTGGAATTAAGGAGAATTTGATCCCGCCAAGGTCCCAACTCAACCAACAAAGTCCCCTATTCTATTAAATGAGATGGATTATTAGATATGTGGAACGAAAAATTGCATGCTGGATTATATGCATCACATCAAAAGATCCCAAACGAAGGAATTTCAAAATACCCAAAATCCTTTTTGGGACCATTCCATAGTCATATGCAGACTGTCTAATTGCACTAATAAAATAAATAGGGACATGACTGGTGAGAAATATTATGCATGCCACTTCATGGGACAGTTTCAATCAGAAATTTCTTTCCCCTCTCCCATTTTTATAAATTTATCATGATTGCCTAACAAGGTTACCATTACTGCTCTATATCCACGTTCTATCGACTTCAAAGCTGTGCAAAAACCAACTTCTTCATTAGTTGAAGACACCATTAAACGGGCCAGGCCAGTGGTCTAACATGATTTGAAGAATCTGATGTTGATATAGACAACACGATGGATCTGAAAATATTGCAAAATCTGAAGTCTTCTATCCAAAAAAGAGGGCATAATCTGGTAGTGATAATTCTCAAAAGAATAGAGGAAGGCAAAAATACGGCGCCAATCATTTATACTGTTTGAATTGAAGCGTAGAGCCTCAGAGTGAAGATCTGTTGACTTGGTTGGGCGGTGACTCGTGCTACTACTAATTTCAAACTTGTGATTCACATTGCCAAGAAATGTACGTGCAATAGCATTAAACTAATAGAAAAATGAAATATAAGCTTAAATTCTCTTCACCAGGAAAAATTAAGCACCCAACGAAGTAGCTACTGATTACTGATCATTGCAAGAATCCGGCATCTTAATAGTTGCAAGTGCACTGGTAGATGCCAATTGAGAGCCCAAATCAAACAGCATTAGCAATGCACTTTGTTTAGACAGTTATTTTTAGGCTGATCTGAAATACATTAATGTTGTAGTTTTTGATTTTTTTTTTAGATGTGTATTTTATTTTATTTTATGACAAGTTTAGATGTGTATGTTAAAAAAAAAAAAGGGTTAATTGATAGATATGTTCAATTTTAAAAAATTTAAAAAGAATTTGTATTTTGAACTCCAAATCACGTAACATTTAATTGATACCCGAACTAGGCCCATAATTGCGGTCAGAATTGCAGTCTCATCCCATCATTGTGGGATCCATTAATTGCTTGTCACCATTAAACATGTCCAGTCTTTTTCGTTGGATCCCAAAACTGTATCATCCTCTTTAACAG
The DNA here is from genome assembly GCA_024721245.1 of Mitragyna speciosa. Lineage (NCBI taxonomy): Eukaryota > Viridiplantae > Streptophyta > Magnoliopsida > Gentianales > Rubiaceae > Mitragyna > Mitragyna speciosa. The sequence goes on from CM045558.1 coordinate 651,896, forward strand.
CATTCAATGAGATCAGATTTACTCTCCTAATCAACTTGGATTAGTACATTTTTGTAAGAGCTTTTAAATGATAACATAGGTACACCTCGTGGCATGTTTCCCGTTAACGTTCAAGTTACAGTTCGCACTGACCCAAGTGGGAAAAGCTTGAAATTTTTCGGCTAAACATAAAGTGATTTTCTTATCTTTTACATAATTAGATGATTATACGGGGAAGATATAAAGTAACTGACCCCTTTTTACATGACCAACACATCAAACTAAAGAAGTAAAGTCATACTCATTAAGATCTATCTTCAATTAGAATCTGAAGTGGAATGATTTTAGAGTATCAATCTTTTAGACATCCGGGTCATTGTGCAAGATCTCTTCTACAGATATGTTTGTGATAGTGAAGGTTTAGCACATCTATTGACCCGGAAATGAACCTGCCTACGAACTGGTTAAGATTGCTACATCTACTGATTACCGAATTGAATATTGGGATGATATCTCCCAAGTGATGATTATGATGCTATGATTTAAATGAAAGGATAATTTCACATACCTCCCCTGATATTTATCATAATTACACTTAACTCTCATCAGGTTTGAAAAATTACACTTACACTCCCTGTGTTTATATTTTTTATAACAAAGCAAACCCAATGTAATAATGTATCCCAAAAATATCAACCAAACACTCTACAATATCCTTACCTACTTTTAGAAAAGAAAAGTAAACCTTAAAAATTAATTAATTAATCATAAAAATATCAACATAATTTATACTCTTATACTAAACCAATTCTTACCATATTTTATTATCCAAAACTCAGTTTTCTGATCTAAGCAAATCTACTTTATTTATCAAAATCTTGCATACAAATATATTGGAAAGAAAGAGATGACCAATTGAATAAAAAAGCACGCGCAAATAGCTCGGGAGAACCAAAATAGAGGTGTAGAGAACTTTAGTTTTCAGGGTCTCTTTTACTTTTATTTTTTACTTATCACTTCTTTTTAAAAGAAATTAAGGGTATTTTAGGATATTTAGTTGGTGTTTTTAGGATACATTATCAAAATGTGTTTATTTTGTTATAAAAAATATAAACACAAGGAATGTATGTGTAATTTTTAAAACCTAAGGGGAGATTTTTGCAATTATAACAAACCTTAGGGGAGGTATATGATATATCCCTAGAGCTGTATGTGTAATTTTCAAAACCTGAGGGGATATTTTGCAATTATAACAAACCTCAAGGAAGGTATATGAAATATCCCTCAAATGAATGAAGTTTCTTTTTTCTTTTTTTTTTAAATGAAAAGATAGGACAAGTCCTGGGTATGCTAAGTGTTATCGAATTTTTCTATAGTTATAGTATATTATATAGTCGAAGGTGTATTATTTTTTATTTCAAAATTTTATTTTGTGGAAAATGATAATTTCCTATGCATTAAAGCTCTAAGAACCAATATTTGTTACTAATGTCAAGATAGAAATTTCTTTTGACAGGAAGAGTCTATTAGCCTTGGAAACAAGCATCTGATTCTATACTAGTGAGACTTTTTCCATGCAATATCAACGTCTAACATGAGATATCAGACATTGCCATTGTGGAATAATTGTGTGCGTGAGTGTGTGGCCCTTCGTAACAGTTTGTGGCTTTTTTCTAGAAGTGTCCTGTTTTCATAAAAGGGGTCTACCACCCAAAGCTGAAAATACAAGTAGACAGACAGTAGTCAATCATCTCGTTGGGAAAGATATTTTCAAGCGTTGATGTTTTTGAGTTGTTGCTGTCGTCAAGCCATTTCAATCCTTTCTGCAATCCAGAGCTCTTGGGTCCATATACAAACACTAGTAGGAAGGCACTAGCACGAAGGCCGGTCACGGGAACTTTGGTTATGCTATATTACTGCGCCGAAATCGCTATAGAATTTGAAGGTCCACAAAAACGAGGGATAAGAACGATTGAATCTACAAACTTAGGGCCACCGACAATATTTTATATTGCTTGTGAGAGGGCCACCGACAATATTTTATATTTCAATTGCTTGTGAGAGAAGTGGTGGCCAGTGGATAGTTTATGCATCTCAAGCTACCTCTTATCGTGTTAGTTTAAACATTCTAGAGGAAGAAAATGAATGAGTTGCATTCACCAATAAAAAAGAAGAAGAAAAAAAAAAAGAAAAAGATAAAAAAAAGAAGAAGAACGAGAACAATTGTAAAATTTGGAAATTTACATAATACCAAATGCTAATGACTCTTTTTCTCTTTTATATATTCTAGCTTTTCTGCACATTAGACAATATAAATTCTTGTCTTTTTCTTAATTTTTGTCTGATATGTATCCAAACAAACTGATAGATATTGATTTTTTGGGTTAAGGGTTTTCTAATAATGCTTGAGTTTGTATTGCTTCCAACTTGTTGGTTACAAATGAGGGGTGGCCTATTTATACTTGTTGGCCTTCCAAATGTGTGTCTATAATTGAGTCTCTAGATCTTTCTAAGTCTTACAATGATCTAGCTATTTACATAGAACAATCTAGGTACTAATTAGTTACTTACATTAGTAGCCTTCTAGAGAATTCTACAACTAGCAAGACTTGGGTATTATTACTAGTGTAGTGTAGAACCTTCTGTCACTTGTTCAAGTGTCTTTTCTCTAGAACGTTCCTTGACTAAATGTTTAGTACGTTTCTAGAGTCTTCTAATCGTCTTTCCCTTATAAAATTCGTATGAGCCCCGTAGTAGAGTCGGGCTGTAACAAGAAGCTTGCCAAAGCTAAATTGTTAACTTATGGAGAAAATTTTGCATAGAATGTAGAACAGGAGACTATACAGGAGGAGATAAGTGTGCTTGAGACAACAGGGGTAACGACCCACCTATCATCCACTGATATCATACGCCAGTTGAACAGGAGTTGTGCTCCATGAGAAGCTGTTAAACATTTATATGTGTCACTGCATTGTCCACCTTCGATGCTAGACATTTTGTATCTGCCCTTGCTTTTATTGCTATAAACATAAAAAAGTATTTGTATTTTGTATCTTCCAGATAATATTATGAAAAATGCAGATTACGACACTCTTGTCTTGATCATATCAAAGTCTCAAATTGAATCGAAAGAAGATGAGTAATGATGAATTATGAAATAGATAGAATCCACTAATTAAATCGAGAAGCAGCTATTACTTATTCAATACGTAAAATTAGTGATGGGGGACCAAATTAATATGCTAAAAAATTACTATTAATTCTAGATTCATTTCTCCACGAGTAACATGCGCAGCTAAGGTTGACTGTTATCCTTTGTAAATAAGGGCATGATGATCATTGAAGAAAAGCAAAACAAGGGAACTTAAAATCACATCCATGCTATGCAATTAGTTAAGAGGACATGGATTCAGAATGCAATGAACTTAAAAACCCATACCTGTTCTTCATATGATGTATATTGGCAAAAAGATCAGAAGAAAAAGGTAAGCAAGATTCAATTAATTTGTGATGATAGCAAGTAGCTGTCATTTTAATCTAGTCTTGTGGGGAATCTTCTCAATTCAGACCGGTGGTGATAGGACATCGATTTGCTTAATTGACGAACTAGCAACTAAGAGAGTCCGTGCGATTCAATTCTGTGACATACCCAAAAAAAAAAAAGAAGCCGTCTAGCAAATTTTTTATTTATCAATTTAATGTTTCATCCACAAGAGAATAATTACTACCGCTACTACTTTGTTAAACATTTTTTCTTCATAGAAAATTCTAAAATGATTTTATTCACAGTATACTTTACCAAGCATCACTCACTCGGGCACTCACTGGTGCGCCATTGAGACACTGGTGATGTTTATCGAAAGATTATAACAGCATGTCAGTTTCCTTTAGGTGGTCCAATTAATATTGCAATTTTTATTCATATGAAATTCAGTGTGCATGCAATGAACCCAAAACCAGCAGCCAAGGAGGGGACCTGTATATGTACGGAGAAATGCTTCTTGATAAGGACATCTCATGAGAGCTGGACTTGATAGTCAACAAGGGAAATTATGCTAAGAAGTCTTTTGTCAAGTCAAACGACATCATTTTAGAGTTTGGAGACTTTAGCCTGAAGAATGAAGCCCGACACCTAACAGGCTAACAAACAGAGGAGCAGCAGCCCATCCAACCCAGCCAATTCATATGCATTTTTTGAGAGTGATGAAGAGGACGCTCTCTCATCCTGTCCAATCCAAAGTGAAATTTCCATATCTTTCTGATGGTACCAGACATCTGGGCCTTTGATTATCTTTTGACTTAATATCTAGAAGTTTCCCTCTAGGTAGGTGGTGTCATGCCTTGGTTAGCATCCACAGCTTTTCGTTTCAAGTTCGCACTCTGTATCTTTTGTATTTACTAAATTTTTACTATTTAAAAAATCAGCGACTTCAGAACTAGCAAGTGCTTCTTTGAACTTGTTAAACAGGCCCTAAATTATATGTCACAAAGGACAAACGATATCATTATATGTTAATGATCTTTCATTCCATTCTAAGATTGATCCTGAAAATCGTTGGATTGTCTAAGCTATTATGGATGCTTTTAAACACATGTTTGGCTTTCACTTCAGGAGTGCTGATTATGCCAATACAAAAATGATTATTGGACATTCTTATTTTCTTTATCTCTTCGAATAAAGAGGTTCATACTTAGACAATCACCCGTGACAAATAAGTGTTATACCTGTACAAGTGGGTTTCATCATGTACGCAGTCCAAAGATGCAGTCTCTTCTAGGTTACCGGTCCCGTTAAACAATCCTAAACTACGTGCCACTACCGACATAAAAGAATATCCGTACATGATCGTTGATTCCCTTACAAGATTGATCCTAAAAGTCCTCAGAGTTCGTCTAAGAATATGATTATTCAAACCACTAATCCTTACTGTTGCTCTTTTGTTGTCATTTTGGTCAATTGGCACCGTGCCACGCTAATCGTGATTATTGGATATTCATATTTAGACAATCAACTTTGTCAAAATAGTAAGTGATATGCTAATAAAAATATATTTCCAAGTATGAGAAATCCTAAGCTTCGGTTCTTACCTAGATGACTAGGAAAGAGTGCCTAAACTCTAAGCAGACTCCGAAAGCTTAACCAGATGAGACCTCTTATAGTGCTTTTGCCTCTGTCATCCGAATGCTTAGCTGAACAATTTTCTTATAGTTTCTTTGCTGGCCTTTGGTAGACAAGAGAAAAAGGGAATTCTTTTTTAATTTCAAAAACTTGAGTGGCACCTTAATGTTTGATCAAAGAAACCCAAAATATAATAAAAATTATCTTAACGTTCTATGCAGTTGTAATTGTGAACTTCTAAATATTTGCAATGATGGATGATAGATCACAATTTTAAAACATTAACGCGTACTCTTAGGTTTAATTGTATAGCATACATTTTTTGAAAGTCCTCGTATATTTTTGGCTCAATTTTAAAAATACATAGTTGTTTTCACAATCTAGTTCATAATAGATATTTCCTTTTTTTGTGGAATTCTATGTCTATTTTATGGTCATCAAGATTCATTTTATAAGTTAAGTAGAATATATTAATAAAGTTAATTTATTTCTATTATACGTTCTCAATGTTAGTTCACATAAGGCTAAAAACAAGTTTTCATATCTGACAATATGGTAAATAAAAATTATAGAGTGCAAGTTTTAGCGCCATATCTGACAATATGGTAAATCAACTTGTACTTATAATTCTGTAAGTTTCATTTGTATTTCTGTTTCTACTAAATGTGTTGTGTATCGGTCAATATCTATACTTCTGCCAAAATTCATAAATTTCTGCTCAATCTTCATTGTACCTTTTGTCTATACAAGAAATTCGGTAAGCAGGTAAACTGGGGTTCTAAACTGGGTGGTCAGTCTCGCATGCAAAACTTTTGTTTCATATCTTGATAACGCCTTTAAAATCCTAATGCTCTTAGCCAATATTTGTTTTGTTTCTTGTTTCTATTAAATATTTCCATTAATGCGTTGGACCTTTTTTTTGTTTTTCCCTCCTTTTTTGGACACTGGCAAGTGTATGCATTTTTTGACAATATGGGTTAGGGGCCTTTATGGCATCTTCAATTGCTAGAGGTCTTGAGGCCCAGAACATGTGAAGGTTTGGAGCTCTTCTAAATCAAAATCAAATATGGGCTTCTGCCAAATACGGAAAGCAGGGATGTACACCCGCGTGGTGCCCATTTTTTATTCATTGGCCTCTCCAGAAGTGATGGAGTGTACCAAAGAGTCTGGATATCATAATCACATGTGATATGTGTGTCTGAGACTAGGACAGGACAATGTGGGTTCAGCGACCAAATGACCCAAAAAAAAAAATGCAGCCTTAATACTGGGCAAAGAGGTATCCAATGCAGAGATGGCCTATTCAGCGGCAGATTAATTTAGTGGGCAACAACCAACATGGATCAACCATATTGCAGTTTGGATTTCGTCTCTCTCTCTCTCTCTCTCTCTCTCACACACACACACAAAATAAAATAAAATAAAAATAAAAACTAAAAACCATATGTCTTATTGTTAGAGAATAATATATATGGCAAGAGGAGTTAGCATGGTGACATGCTCGTACTTCATCCAATTCTTTTGAGCATCAATTGAGAAGACTGATCATGGCTGTAGTAGTATATCAGACATGAATTACTAGAAATGAAGCAGTTTCCAAGAAGAAGTATACATCAAATGTGGGGGTAGGGCTGTTAAAAAAAATCAAAAAATCGAAAAAATCGATTCTTTCCGAACCGAAAAAGAGGGTAACCGAACCGGTTTTTGGCACGGGGTCGAGTAGCGGGTCAGCTCATAAATTAAGCAGGTCGAGTAGTGATTCACATTCTTGTGAACCGGCAGATACTTGACCCGGTCCATAGTGAGAGGTAGTTTTGTCATTTTTCGTATGTGGTATTGTTTTATTAATTCATTGTTTTATCTTTTGATTTATTTTATTGTTACTACTAATTTGTATTTATATTTCATCTTGACTAATGAACATTTGACTATTTATTTTATTATCTGGATGTTCATTTGACAATTTATTAAGTATTTTTTTGGTTGCTTTAAGAATTACAATTTTATGATGTAATTTAATTTAAAGATATTGATACTTGTGTTATTAGTGATTTAATGATGGTATACAAATTTTCTTGTTTTATTATTTTTTTAAAAATAGTGGTGAATTATGATGGACCAAGTCAGGTACTCGGTTAATCCAAACTGATTTTGCGGGTAACCGAAAAGTTGGGTACCTACTATATGTGGACCGATTAACGGTTTGAAATTTTGCCGAACTAATTAGACTAGTTCAGATCAAAATTTTTGTTCATGGACCGGGTACCCCTATGTGGGGGTGACGAGGACTATGGTTGAAACAGTAAAGATAGTGACTGGTTTATGGCTTCCTATCAATACCTCAGAAAAGAGTCAATTTGAGACTTTCTCTAGATTAATGTGGAATTGAATACTGCTGATTCAGATGGATGTCATGTTATTATTATTTTTTTTCTTTTTTTGATGTATTGGCAGCTAGAGTGCTTTGTTACGTAATTGTAGTATCTTGCTGTTGTATAAAGCTTTAAGTTCTGTATAATATCTCTTAAAATTTTGCTCTCAAACAAAAGATGTGCAACTACCGCAAAAGGGCAGGCCCTATTTATTGTTTTTCCAGATCAGATTAGGAGGCCATACATTGAGTTGGCAGCATGATTGTGCTGGTTCACTTTCCATTCAAACGTCAGTTTGTTAGAACTGTCAGAATATAGAAATATGGAAGTCTGTACTTAGCTGCTTTAATGTTTTATCATCCGCTTCCCATTCGGGGTTGACTGGACGCCTGCACAAGTTGGCCGTAATACTTGGACTAATTAGCATTGGTCATACCCCAAACGCCAACGCCCATCTTATTTATCAGAAAGACTAATAATTTCAGTAGGAAGTAAGGTATTTCTCCTAATAAATAATATGTTTTTGGTCAAACTTTCTCCGAATAAATAATATGTGTGACTAGTTCAAAAAAAAAAAAAAAAAGTGTGACTAATTTGTATGATTTCACTATCATGCATAGAAAAGCACACATACCTTTAGTATGGTATATCTTTTCTTTTTTGGGGTATTATTCCTACAATATTTATATGTCCCACAATTTTTTTTTTCTTTTGAATGGCTGACAACAGAAGAAATTATTCACCAAACCAACTCCCAATTTTAACATCCATGTATTTTATGTGGCTCCAAGCCTTGCATGACTCGCTTGGTTTTTTATTTTCTTGTTCTTGTTTAATTCCCAGTTGACAAAACGGAGCATAGATACCTGCTTTGATGGCATTAATGCCGCCGGCTATCCACTGGTCCAACATCTACTCGGTTACATTTAGTGCAGTGTTTCATCTTTCGATAAGTTTCTAATTTTCATGTATCTGAATGTCTAAGCTTAAAACTTTGCCCCTGTTGGATTGGAACCAAGAAAAAAAAATAATCCCTATTCTCAAAAAAAAAATAATAATAATAATTCATTCGTCCCATTTTGATAGACTCATTTTGATAGGCTTATAATTTTTTTCACATAGTTTAAGAACAATTAGTTAACTTTATTGAAAGAATAAATTAATTTATAATATTTCTAAAATACCCTTGTATTCATTATTAAACATTTGCATTAAATACAAAATAAAAAATTGCATCATAAGTTCAATTAGTTCCATTTGACATGTGAATATACGGTTTGCTATGCACCCATTACTTATAACAAAGTAATTAAATAGGAACATTTTAGAGAAGTTGAAAATTAATTACATTCTTCAATTAGAAAGTGAACAATAAGTTGGGACGGATGAAAGAGGAAAACAAGCCAATCAAAATGGGACAGAGGGAATATATGGTACTGGCATTATTTCTGAATTTCGATCTTTAACAAAATTTTGACTGCTAAGAACATTCATTCTTTATTTCGTAATGACTTACACCATTATTTACCAACTCTAATGTAAAATTATATATAGAGTTTCAAATTTTTGATTTGCATACTTTGACTTCCACCCTATAAAACAATTTTGAAAGAGTTGATATATTTTAACTGTCATTATTGAATACTTATACGCGATCAATTGAACACTAATGTGACCATAATTTAGAATTTCTATATTAATGCTTTGATTAATTGTCAAAAACATCCTCTTTACCCAAATTTCTATTCTAATAGGTAACATGAGTTATATATTATACAATTTTTTGACAAACATATTTTTTAAAAATTTCAAATACCTTTTTTAACTACTTTTTATTTCACATACATATTTAAAAAAAAAACTCTTAAATTAATACAATAATACTTCTTAAAATATACCCGAAAAACAGCCATGCCCCCAATTCCCAACCCCCAAAGGCCAAAACCAACTGAATAATGATTTCTAATAAAAAAAATATATAAAAATGCTGGTGAAGTTGGTGTTTGGTTGTAGCATTCGTACACTGTGATCGCCGCCGCCACGCGCGCACGCACTCACTAGCACACTCACTCTGCTGCATCTCACAACGTCGCTTTCTCCGCCATAGTGTTTGCTATTTAAAGGCTTTCGATAGATCCGATCGTCGTCGAAGTAGGGTTCCGGCGAGTAGTTTCATTTAGTATTTATTTGTCTGGAGGAGGTAGGTGACCGGATAGTAGTAGGTATTTTATGGCGTCGGAAGATGTGAAAACGAGTGAATCGGCAGTGTCGAAGATTGTGAATTTAGCTGAAGAAGCGAAGCTTGCTCGAGAAGAAATTAAGCCTTCTAGCTATGCTATTCTCAGTATCTGCAAGTCTCTCGTCGCTGGTGGTGTCGCCGGTGGCGTGTATGTATCGTTATTCTTTTATTTTATTTATTTGCATTGAATTTTCCCCATGGATTATGATTTTCTGTGCGTATGATTTGGTTTAAATGTTTTCTTTTTGGGTTATGGATTATCCTTATTACTAGTTATTCTAATTATAGAGTGAATAGTTTTTGATTGTTTGGGGAAATTGGCATGAGTGTTTGATGAATTTTATAGATTGAGAAAAATTTGAAATAAAAGATTTTACTTTTCTAGGATTTTGAAGTTTTATATAGGAATTGATAACTAGGAGAAAGGTGCTTTGGATAAAGGAAGAAGAAAAAGAAAATGGAAACTGTTCGTCTAAATAATCAGGTGTGCTAATTGATTACTTTTTACTCCATAGGAATCGATAGTGTTGTTTGATTAAACCTTTCTACCACCAGGGGCATATTAACTTCAATATTTCAATCTTCTTCGCCATTACTTAGGGGCCTTGGGCCATTACATTTTTGTGCAAATCTTGGAATTCCACCTTTGCTTAAGCGGTGCATTTTCTAAGGCCAATTTTAGCGTCCATTTTGGGATTAGGAACTGTTCTAGACGAGGCAAGGTCAGAACTTTTTGTATTTTCCCCCATCTTTATGCTATTTGAGCATTACTGCCTATGAACTACAGTTCATTCTATAGACATTGTTTTATCTGAGTAGTCCATTTTCACTTGGATGGCTATTCAGCATATTGATCCATTGCTGCTTGTTTCTTCCCTGTTTCATGTCTGACCTCTTGCTTCTACAATCAATCCCCCCCCCCCCCCCCCAAAAAAAAAACCTAAAAAAAAAAAAGGCGCAATTGTATCATCTCATGAAGTTGTTTCTCATATGCTTCAGATCACGTACAGCAGTAGCTCCACTGGAACGGCTGAAAATCTTACTTCAGGTATATTTACAGTTTCTAGGAGGTATTTTGTCTATCTTTTGTGTATAAAGTTCCAATCTTGATTTTTTTGAACAATAAAGAAAGTTTTATCACACTTCATACTTCCCTGTTTGTATGTTGAGAAATATTTTGCTTCGGTTGTGTATTCTACGATAATTTCTCGTGGATCTTGTATTCATGTCCATTAGCTGCATGTGAAAAATTGCAGGTTCAAAATCCACATAATATAAAGTACAATGGTACAGTTCAAGGCTTGAAATATATTTGGAGAACTGAGGGTTTTAGGGGATTGTTCAAAGGCAATGGAACCAATTGTGCTCGCATTGTCCCAAATTCTGCAGTAAAGTTCTTCAGCTATGAGCAAGCTTCCAAGTATGTTGTCAACGAAATATGTAGTTGCATTAACATAGAAATTGGTGCGATTTGATTCACGAAGTGCTGTTGGTCATTGATCTTTTGGATTTTCTGTGTGTTGACATATTGGAGGCCTCGAGGTTCTGTTGAAAGATAGCGCTTTCATATGCTTAGATAAACCTTCCATTTGCCTGGTGGACTGATGTTGCTTTTTATCTTGTAAATTTAAACTTATTTGGTTTTTGGTGTTTTTCTTGATACCTGTTACCTTTAGTGACATCTCCTTTGTAACATTGGAACAGGGGTATACTGTGGCTATATCGGGAGAAAACTGGCAATGGTATGTTTATTCTTCCTTTCTACCATGACATTGATGAGGGACATATCTTTGTCTTGTATTAGGCAATTATTATTTCTAAGTTGATCATCACTTAAAAAGACAATCCATTTATATCTAATAGCAAGGGGAGGCTGTTAATGCTCGGTTCAATTTGTCAAATCCATGCTTTTCCTTATTGCATGTATTGATGTTATCTTGGATTAATTATAAGATCCAATGGACTGCTTTCTTGTAGAAGCAAAACTGTGGGTAGTTCTCTAGTTTTTAGCTCCAGTCTTTTTGCAATTTTCAACATTTAGAGTTCAGCCTCGTTGTTGATTTCTATATGACTCGCCTGGACAAATATACTGATTTAATGACAGCTCCCTATCTTTATTCACCAGTCATGTCAGACAACCTTAAGGTTTTTTTGTAACATTAACTAATTTAAATTCTTTAAAATCTGTTTTTTTCTTCATGCCATGTTGTCATTCTACAATAGCATTCATGGCAAAAGATTTGCAGTCCGCTTTGAATCATTCACCTTGTTTTTGCAGAGGATGCTGAACTAACTCCTCTACTGCGGCTTGGAGCTGGAGCCTGTGCTGGAATAATTGCTATGTCTGCAACTTATCCAATGGACATGGTTCGAGGAAGACTGACAGTGCAGGTAACTTTGCCAGTCTATCCTAGGAACTTGATTAGTTATTAAGCTTCATACTTGTTAGCAGTTCATCAGGACGTCATATTTTGGCTTGTTTGCAGACAGAGAAGTCTCCGTATCAGTACAGGGGAATGTTTCATGCTTTATCCACTGTTCTCCGGGAGGAAGGTCCACGAGCTCTGTACAAGGGCTGGCTTCCTTCTGTTATTGGAGTTGTAAGTTCTGCTTTTATGCGAGTTACTTGGTCTTTGTTCTTCAGTTAACCATTAAAGTGCATTAAGCAGGTGTTTGTGTTGATATGTTTCATTGCCTAATCTTTAGTGTTTTTAATAATTTTTATTGTCAAATTGGAATTTTGTATCTTGGTTATAGTGTGCATATTTGCTATGCTATTCTTGTACATCAACCTTAGTTGATTTACCTATTTAAAAGTTATATTTAGACTACTAATTTGATTCTGAAGACTTGCATGAGAATCTTGTTTTCTATTGTCTTGCTTGTGGAGCTTATATTAGCCATGTTGTCTGTGCAGATTCCATATGTGGGTCTCAATTTTGCTGTGTATGAATCATTAAAAGATTGGTTGATTAAGGCTAAACCTTTTGGACTTGTTGAAGACTCAGAGTTGGGTGTTACAACAAGGCTTGCATGTGGGGCTGCTGCAGGGACTGTTGGTCAAACTGTTGCTTACCCTCTTGATGTTATTCGTAGAAGAATGCAGATGGTGGGATGGAAAGATGCGGCTTCTGTTGTCACTGGTGATGGGAGGAGCAAAACTCCTCTTGAATATAATGGCATGATTGATGCCTTCCGGAAAACTGTAAGGCATGAGGGCTTCAGAGCCTTGTACAAGGGTCTGGTCCCTAATTCGGTGAAGGTTGGTTTGTATACCTAGATAACGATGTTCCTTGCTTGTGATTTTTGTTTTATAATTCATCTGTCCTCGCATCTTGTGTTTTTGAGTTTCTAATATAGCTGACTTCTGCTAATTACAATTGAGTATACATAGACAGTATATAGTTCTCTTTGTACAACACTATGATAGTTTCCCTAATCTTTTTTTATATATATATATAATTAAAAAAAATTAAAGCATCTGTTTTTTCAACATAAAAAGGATTTCCAATCTCCCCCTTTATTTTGAAAGTTTGATAACAGATATCTGCCAATCGAACTCTTGCACAGGAGTGTATGAATGCAAGTGACCTAAATTAAAAAAAAAAAAAACGTAATCTCAATTTCACACTCTTTACAAGGAATTAGGCTTAATATAGAAATTAAAACTTGGGATGGAGCGTACATTGATATCTGCTGGGAGTAATGTTAACTTCATTTCTACGTGGAGTATGGTTACTTTTATTTGGCAGAGAAATCATTGTGTTGCTGTCCTTGGATGTGTTTTGATTCATTTTTTAAGTCTTTCTTGGATGCACCTCTTGCAAACTTCATTTTATCTGGTTGGCGGTCTTAGAAATCCTTTTTGTCTTCAAAATTCACTCAGGCAATCTTTGAGTTTCCTCAGTATTTTCTGTGAAAGCTCTGATTTGTCTTATGATCTTTATCTGTATTTATTCAGGTTGTCCCATCAATAGCTATTGCTTTTGTGACATATGAGCAAGTGAAGGACTTGCTGGGAGTTGAGATCAGAATTTCAGACTGACTCAGAGAAGCCTTGCATAGTTTTTTCCATTGAATGTGAGATTTTTGTAGACAAGCACGATAGCGACTGCAACATGATGATCATGTCTTCTCCATCCAAGAGAGGAGACCTGCTCTAGCCTGCTATATGTTGCTTCTCTGTTTAGCCACGTATGTTTTCATTCCAAATGCTTTAGCATGTAGGATGCCATTGAGATGGTAAGTCAATAATGATGTCTGAGGAATAATGTAATAACTACTTTGCGTATGTCCTCTAATATCCTGATAAAGCATAATACCTTAGATGTTTCAACACGAATTTTTTATGAAAATTTTGATGGCTCATTTCATTAAAGTGTGTTAGACAGCATGAGAAGCCTAACATATTCACGAAGACTTGTTATGTAACGTTGGAGTTGTCTGGTGAAATATTGCACATGTAGGTCTAGAGGGATTCACTGTTCTAGTTGTTTCGGTTGCCCTCAAGCACAACTGTATTGAGAGATTAAATCCAGATCCAAGGTCAAATGGAATCACAGCGCACAATCCCAATCCATTTACTGGAGTTTGATCCTTCTGCAGACATTTGTAGTTCCTAATGCTTTTCTCCTAATGTTTATTTTTGAAAAAGAGAAAAAAACTTCTCATCAAGTGGATGAAACAGAGAAACTTCGAGCTTATCAGTCTACCTGAACTAGAAGTATTTTCATTACTACCAGTAGAGACTTGCTGTTTAGTCTCAGAGCTTTGACAAAATTCCTAACACAGTATAATTCGTGATGTGAATGAATAATGTTTATTTTCTTGATTTGGTTTAGCATTATAACATCTGATGAAGCTAAAAGGCTACCGCCTTCGTGAAACCAAGTCACAGTTTTCATATGTGATTCTTTCTTGGAATGAGCAGATCCTGCGGGTATTGGAATTTTGTTTTTGTTTTTTGTTTTGTTTTTTTTTGCCCGGGGGGGGGGGGGGGGGGGATGGGGGGACACTGTTGCTACTGCGGTGTGTTTTTCACATTCTTCTGCAGTACCTGTAGAATAAGAAGAAGAGAGACGCAATGCCATAATTAAAGTTCTAGTTCAAGGACAGAAACGATCAAATTACCACAGTAAAACTTCGTTGGCTAACAGGATTTGGCCAATGTATTTTTGGCTAACAGGACTTAGCCAATGTTTTTTTGGCTAACACCATTAACTAACTTGAGTTAATCTTAATACCCCTTTCCTTCTTTTATTTCATGTTTTTTGGGTTCCAATAAATCTTTTCTTTTCCTTCTGGTTTCTACCTTTAGTTCCATGCTCATTCCATGTTAAAGGCAGATCAAAGCCGTCAATGGATGAATGTAACTTTTTTAGTTCCCTCTTATTGGTCCGGTTTTTGACTCCTCTAGATAATGTTCTCTTTGCTAGTTAAGAATCTCGATATCATAAAGTCGTTCTTTACATTTTATTAGCAAAATTGAGAGGAGGTAATCGACCATTAATGATAAACATGTTTAAGTGATCAAGAATGAGTCTGACTCTTACCTGCAATCTCTAATCCTGGTCTGAAGCCTAGGAGATTGCCGCTCAGGAGCCCTTAATTCATACATCTGTCGCCCTTTAATGTTCTGTAGATTTGCTGAGAGAGGATGCCTTAGTTTTGAATCTTTCTGGGTGCATTCCATATTTTCATTAATTTCTTCTAATTCTAAACATTCTTCAGGAGATAAAGAAAGGAAGGAAAGGATGATAAGAAGATTCAACTCCTTGAGGGGTGATGATGTTGTAACGCCACTTGTATCCAAACTGATTGTGTTGTTTATCATATCAATGTTATCTTCTCCTCCGGCATTCATGGCATATTCTGCCATTTCTTCTTCTGTCACAGAAAGCGACACTGTGATTTCATGGCCAGAAAATATTAAATGGAAATCGACACAAATTAAAGCTACTTAAGCATAGTGCTAATTCAAATGTACAGGTGTGCATGCATGCGTGCACATATGGTGCCATTCAAGAACCCTATTTTTAAATTAACATTGACCAATATAAGCAGTTTGTAGCCTAGCAACTCCAAACATTGTTCAAACAATGTGCCAAACCAGGCTTTTAAAAGAAAAGCAGCGATTCTAAAACTGAATCTGGTAAACTCTTTATATGTTCATTTTCGGTTGATAATAACAAAGGTTTGTCAGAACTAAAGAGACTGTGCAATAAAATTCAGATCGTATGTATCTACCTTTGATAGATTGCAATCAAGCAGAAGAGGAGATTATATTCCTGAGTGTCAAGAAGATCCCCATTGTTCCAATTCCCAAATTTTCAGAAAATTCTTGTTACGGCTTGTGCTTGACACTCGATGTTCTTTCCCTCAACAAATGTTCTATGTACTTCAGGTACGTCACCACTCTTTCTTGGGGCCTGCCTTAGTGAAGTGGGAACAGAGTTATTGTGCAAACGGACTATATTAAGTGACCAAAAAGCAAGCGGTTTTGACGGTTTTTTTTTTTTCTCTAATTGCTTTTTCTCCCATTGGGGATACTGGTATGGATGACACTTGTATGGAGCAAAACTAGATCTTTGCTTTTAATTAGGGAAGTTGTCAGTTAAGTAATAGTTGTTGAGCATGAATTAAGTTGTTTTCTGGTTCCTGTTAAATTTAAAGAAAAAAGTTTTTCCGCCTGTTTCCCCTCTTATTTTGTGAATTATTTTCCCCTGGTGTTTGTAACTCCGTTCAATAAGTTGAATATACCCAAAATTGTTGGAAAGTCTAAAACTAAGTTCACAATCGGACTTCCATTGCTTGTTCAAGATGAAAGTTACGAGATTGTGAACATTGATTGTCCAGCTTGATGTGCAGTTGGGCACCCAAATTTTGGAGCCTCGGCGCCCACCACCAATCGCCCATGATCCACTTGTCTCTCAAGACAAATGGTCCAATACCCCATCGCATTAGATAATTATGAGGTTATTAATTCGACTCTCAAGCTTTAAGTTTTAAAGGTTGTCAAATTAAAAAAAAAAACTATTATAATATCATGACATGTCACTTTTGAATATACACCTGAGCCTCTCGCTAATAGAGATAATTTGAATTCCTCCCTCTCCGTTTTCCTTTGCCCTCTGGTCCATTGTACAATTAAAAAATAAAAAACACAGAAACCGCCACTTTCCCAAGTCCTATTGTAGACAACAAATTTTGATACACCCTTTATAAGAAAATATGTTTTACTTCGTTTGGAGATACTTTTTATTTTACAGGGGCTAATTGCAACTTTTGCGTAAATTATGTCTAATTATATGTATCAGGTGCAAAATGGTAATTTCACCTTATAAATATTATTTTATTTTATTTTATTTTATTTCCTAAATACATAGTTTTACTAGTTTTATCATTATTTTAATTTTAATGATTTTTGGGAGTCATTTATTATTTATTTAAAATTTTAGTATTTTTTAACTTAATGGCACATTTTCCAATGCACTCTTTTTATGAGAATTTTCAAGTAAAAAATTTTATATATGCATTTTGTATATTCATAAATTTTTTGTAAAAATTTCATGATTTTTAGAGGGATGTTTGGTATTTATTTAATTTTTCTTCTTTCGCCTAGTAAATGGCACATTTCCCAAGAATGCATTAATGTTAAAATTTCTGAGTGAAAATTTTAGTATGCATATTTTTGTGTGATAATTTATTTTGTGTAAAAATTTTGTGATTTTTAATGGTCATTTAGTATTTTTGTTTTTTTCATAATTTTTGTCACATATGGCACATATTCAAATATGTTCTTATTATTAGAATTTTCACATCAAAATTTTTATACATGCATTTTATGAATTTATAGATTTTTAATAAAAATTTCATAATTTTTCAACACTATTTACTATTTATTTGGATTTTTTCCAAAAAAAAAAAACTCTCAGCTGCTACAGCAGCTGCAGTAGTTTTCCTACTGTAGCTGCTGCACGCAGCAACAGAGAAAATCAAACCCATCAACTCCCCCTGCAAAAACCAAATTTGAGGGATTTTGGGTTAATTTTTTTTCCTTTTTCACCCATTCTCCATCATCACATTCACACCTGCACATACAATCCTACAATTTGCACTAAAAAATCTAATCATTTGGCACACATTCACACCGGCACAAAACATTTTTCATTTCACCAAAAAAAAAAACACACACACCACACACACTCTTGTACCTCTCCATCGGCCCTCTCACCTGCACACACAAAATACACATAAATCACTCTTTTACTCGCACAAAAACACACACCACAAAAAACGCACACACACAGGCTCACATCACCATGCACTACACCTTACTTCACACAACACACACGACATGAACGTTCAAGTAGGAGACTGCAGAATCAGAGGAAGAAGGGAGGAGTGATTACCACCACTTATTGTTTGTTTTTTCCTTCTCTTCCAAATCCCAAGTAAAACTTCTTACCTGTCTCTTAAGTTTTCTTTTTCTTTCATATAATATGTGATAAAATGTAGTAGGTTTTGTTGATATTTTGATTTACGGTGAATTTATGGACGAAATGTGTGTGGCTGAAATTTTTGGGGGTTTAAACCTGTATAGATTGGATTGAGATACATGTGTTTCATCCATGCTCATTACATGTTTGTAAAAATGCCTCAATAAACCATGAAATGGGTCTATAAACAAGTCACGATTTTGATGTCTAAATTATGTTTTGGTTGACATGATCACATTCCACAGGTTCTTAGGAGTTCGTCCCTGTTTTTTTTATGCCATTTTTGTTGGTTTTGGGGGTAGTGTAGCAATAAATACGCCCTGGCTGTTTTTTGATCGATTGGCCATTTTCAGGCCATTTTTTTCGTAAAAATGAGGTTAGAAATGGATTCTATGCGAAAAACGGAGTGGGGGTGTAAATTTGGGTCCGATTGGATGACCAGAAAATTTTTCGGCCAACCACCGGCAGTTCCATGGCCGGCCAGCAACTAGTTCATCAACAAAAAAAAAAAAAGGAAAAAAGAGAGTTTAAGTGAAACTACGTCGTTTTGACGTAGTTTCACTTAAAACTACGTCGTTTGATTGATTTGTTTTCTAATTTGATTTTAATTAATAATATGTTTTTATTTTATAGTCCTTAGATTTTTATTAATATTATGGTGGCCCTAAGTATTTATGATTTTTGCAATTAAGTTTCTATTTTTTGTAGATTGACCCCCATAATTTTATTTTCTTTTCAATTAGGTCCTTATTAATTGCATTTTGGTCTCCCGATTTTTATATAATTACATTTTGACCCCTATATTTTTCTGCAATTACATTTTGACCCCTATATTTTTATAAAATTGCATGTTTACCCTTAAACTTTTCTAGAATTGCATTTTTACCCTTCGATATTTATGGAAATTGCAATTTTACTCCCCAAGTTTGCTGAAATTGTATTTTAGCCCTTGAATGTTGCTAGAAATTATAAATTTGGTCCCTCATGTTGCTGAAAATTGCATCTTTGCCCCTATGCATTGCTGGAAATTCTATTTTTGGCCCTAGAATATTGTTGGAATTTATATTTTTGCCCCCCAAGTAGCTAGAACTTGCATTTTCACTCTTGAATGCTGCTGAAAATTATAATTTGGTGTTTAATACTTGTTGGAATTTACAAATTGGCGCTTATTGTTGCTGTAAAGTTCATTTTTATCCTTGAACATTGCTAGAAATTGCAATTTAGTTCTTAAGTTTGCTGAAATTTCAATTTGATCCTCAAATATTGTTGGAAATTTGATTTTTACCTCACCAAACTTGCTGAAATTGCATTTTTTTGCCTTTGAATGTTGTTGTAAATTATATATTATCCCATTGGCTTGCTGTAATTTACATATTTGGCTTTTAAACTTACTGGAAATTTTAATTTTTGTCATTATGCTTGTTGGAAATTATATGTTAGCCTTTAAACTTGTTGTAAATTATATTATTACCTTAAGAATTGTTTGAAATTATAATTTTACCCTTTAGTTTGTTGTAAATTACATTTTTGCTATAGAATGTTGTTGAAAATTTCATTTTTAACCAAAAAAAAAAAACTTTTTGGATTTTTTTTTAAAATTTAATTAAGTTCTTAAGACTTTTAATTACTTCTTTTATTTTTTATTATATTATTTCATTACATTTTCAATTAATGTCATAAGATTTGGTCTTTTTGTCTAATTAATACTCAATTTAGTTTTTTGTTTCTCTTTTAGTTATTTTGTGATTATTTTATTTTATTTTATTTTTGTGTGCTAGAAGCTTAATTAGGTATTATTGCATTTTTAATTAATTTATTTATTTTTATTTTTTATTATTATTACTATTATTTGTTTAATTAATTAAACAATCTTCATTTTCTTCCTAAATGTTTAATTATTAATTATTTTTTTATTAATTCTTAGTTTATTGTTGCTAGAATTGTTTTGAACTTTGTGGCATGGTTATAGTGATCAATATTAAATTACTTAATTAATGGTTTATTTATTTAAATAGTGGTACCTTAATATGTTTGTTCATGTTGTTAGCATTTGTACCGAAGTTTACTAATAGGAGATACCTCTATTACCCTTTCAATGTCTCTTTATATGCTCCTATGTGCTCCTATGTGTTTCCTATGTGTTTTCTTTTATGTATCTCTTTGTGTTTATTATTTTTATTCATGTGTGAGCATTTATTTATTTATGTCATGTTATTTATTTGAATTTAATTTTAATTATTCAAAGAAATGTAATAGATAGGTGATATTCTATTTAGCAAAAATTTTGTATTTAGATAGTTAATGTAATAGATAGTTTATATTTTCATCTATTTAACAAAAGCTTTTGTATTTTCGATAGAAAATGTAATAAATAGGTTAGATAGGTCATCTCTTATCTTTTTCCATTTCAGATTGTAATTAGGTTTTTCCCGGTGTAATAGTTAGGGACTTTATGTGCTATGTGTGCTACGTGCTTATGTGTTTTATTTGCTTTCCCTAGGACTTTGCATCTAGAATATTATATTTATGTGCTATATGCTTCTATGTGCTATTATCTGCTTCTACGTGATTATTCTATATTTTTATTTATTTACTTGTTTATTATGATATATGTATATCGTTGCTACATTAGTCCAACGCTAGTTGTGGTTAATTCCGGTTTCTTCGCTGGTCCAACACTAGCGGTGAATTTCTAGAAAATGGGCAAGTCCAACGCTAGACCTTTAGATCATTTTAATGTTAGATCACTCCTTGTGTGCATTTCATATTATTTCACACACTTTTTTCTTTTTAGGCTTTTTTCCATTTTTGCATAGTTTTTGTGTATTATTATTCTTATTATCTATTTTGACATATGTTCAATACATGACGTTTAGGTTACATTTCACATAGAATTTTAGGACATTTGTGTGATTTTGACTAGAAATAGTCATATACTTACGTGGGAACCAATGGATCAACAAGTCGTTCCCCCCTTCGTGAGTAGGAACAGTTAGTCACAAGTTTATTAGTCCATCGTACCCGTTATGTTGCATTCCCACTTTCTTTATTCACTTACTATTTATATTACTATTTTCCTGTTCTTTTTGTATTCCATTTTGCATCTACACTCGTGACTCCATCGAAGTCTAGATTTGGGTTTCGCAATTAATGCGATAATCTCGACCAAACCTCAATGGAACATCTTGTCCCTTATCTGTTTTTAGGACTAGATTTGCATTCATATAGTTACATCCAAATGTGATAAAACTTAGGGTTATATTAGGAAAATTTTGACTAAATCTCGCAACTAGTTTCGGCTAGGTTGAAAGGGTGCCTTAGGCACGAGCCTTTGCCTTCCTTTTCTTCAATTGTGACTCTCGAACATTTTTCTTTTGTTTTCAAAGACCTGGAGTTGTCTAAAAGAGTTTTCTCGTTTTCTTACATTTTCCTCAAAAACGTTTTCCAAAGAATTCATTCTTGATTTTTCTTACCTTTTGTAATAAAACGTTTTTTGGTGATTTGGTACACCAAAACTCAATACCAAGTGGCTACTCTTGTTTTTATAAAAACCCTTTTTAGACTCTATTTTTAGGCCCAAAACCGTCACATTTTCAAAGTCCCATTTTAGACCATTTTCTTTTCGTTTTGTTTTTTAATAAAACATTTTTCAAAAATTACATCTTTGTCAAACCACACCCTTTTTCCACCCACCTTTTCTTTTTTCCAAAATAAAACATTTTTTGAAAAATCATTTTTTACAAAATCTACACTCTTCTTCCAACAAACAAAATCTTTTTTCGTCTTTCGAAAAATGGGGCGCGACATCTATATAATCTAATTTAATCTTTTTCCTTCGAATATCAAGTTCAATTAGCGAATACCTAACAAAAATACGGAGAATCTAACTATTTAGCAGAGTGGCTACAAATGCCAAATAAAGTACAAATTAGTACTTAACCAAATATTTAACTGCAAACAGATGATGTTCACAAGTATTGGCCTTCGCTCAACTTTGGCATTCCCATCCGTTTTCAAATTCCTTATACTGATTAATTCAGCATGATCAGCAATGAATCAAGAACTTTTTCTGGTGAATCTTTAAACGTAAATTATATGTTCATATTTCAAAGACATAAAATAAAGTGAGAGGTTTCATAGTCACTCTTGACACAGTACTTAAATTTCTGCCCTATACTACAACATTACGAAGACTCAAAGATTGATTAAAACTTCACGGTAGATCATCTATCTAGCATTCTAGCTACCTAATTTTTTTTTTAAAAAAAAAATAAGTATTGAAGCAGGTTTGTACTTGTAGTAAACACAATTTTGTAACTCTAAATCCTGATAAATTGAATAAGCAAGAACCTTAATTAAATGATAAGTACAAAAAAAAAAAAAAAAGGGCAGAAACCTTAAACCCGCGGGCGCCGTAGGAAGCAGTAATCCTATGTATATCATTTCACGTGAAGTGACTATAGATCCTCCTATAATTCACGTCTTCACGTGAAAATGACAACTTCTTCATGCATGCATGCATTTTACGTTATTTATTAAATTAAATCCTTCCCTGGCTGAGGGAGTCGGTTACGGCTGCGGCAATCCGTGGGCTTGTTGTCTGCATTGGTCAAGTAGTACTATGCATGTTTTTACTTGTGTCAGATCAGGTAATCCTCGGAAATCCGAAAGCTTCAAAATCTTTAGGATTGCGGGCGGCATGCCAAGCTTTTAGTTACTTATTAATTTGGGTTTCTTCTCAAATTCGAATGCAGCTGCAGATAACTGTCGACAATTTTTACTGGCAATTAATATGGTTTTCAGCGAAACCAAAAGCAACAAACTATAATCTTGACAAAGATAAGTGCATAGAATAGAAAGCATTACCAAATTAAGTGACCTCGTGTACATGTTGTGCCAATGATAACCTCATGCCTAGCTGCTTTTGTTCCCTCTCATAGTCCCAAAGGTTTCGCATTCTCCTACGTACGCAAAACTCCTGCTAACTTGAAAGGCCAATTGGTATGGAAAATTCTTCAAAATCTACAAGTGAAGCTGCAAATTAGTGTATTTAAGAATTTTTTAATTGATATGCACTATAAGACGTTAACCACGTTACATGATAAAGAAATCTAATAGGAATGTTTATGTGTAGTTTTACGGATTCTTGTCATGTCATCTAGGTAGGACTACACATTCTCTACATATATTATCAATTTAGTGAACACAGATGACAGAAGTATTAATCTTTAATAATTACTCTATAAAATTCGATCCACAAATAGAGTAATAAATTTGGAGGCCTCGTCAAGGAAATTATTGACTGTTCCGAAGCTCATCAAGCTTGGATATGTGTCTTTACACTTTGTAATCAATATTATTAATAAATATTTTGCCATTACGACAATATGCTATTAAATAAGATGGATTCATGACAAATATTGAGCTCTATGTCGGAATCATGTGAGAAAATTATGTAAATCCAAATCCCATAGCCAAAAAGACTAATTAAATGAAATTAAAAGGACAAAATTGAACTCCCCGAAAAAGAATAAAATAATGAAAACTTTTGGCAAAAATATAGTAATTTCATATTTTTTGTGATAAACAATGGAGTTACATTAGGATGAAGAAATATCAACTAATGAAGTAATATCATATACGTGCTGACTGACTTGTGAAAAGGGTAAAGGTAAAAGGGGAAAATTAAAAAAGATATGAAAAAGTGATACTACTATTAAAACTATTTATTGTTATATACCTCTTAGAATGATTGTTTTACTAATATATTGTTAATGAATTTTCCATTTTGGAACTCATTTGACATTCAGTGGACATAAGCTTCTCGAAAATATTCGAGAATCCAACAAAATACTTTGTACTATATAAATTTATTTGGCTGAATGAACATTAATTTATACACTATAGTTAATTTATAATTATAACAAAAAGAAAATTTAAATCGCTTTGTGTAATTGTTGTTATGTCAAATATTATATAACTATATAAAATGTCTTGTTTCTTTTCTTCTTCAATCGGGTAACATGCATGTGGGATACTTTTACATACTTTTATGGTATACAGAACAAATAGAATTTTGACAATTCATATAGACCACCCATTTATAGATTAAATTAACAATTTATGTAGGTCCACCCTCTTTATTCCCATTCAATCATTGGTTTTTTTTTTATATATTACAAAGCTGACTTAACTTTGTGTCATGACCAAATCCCAAATCCCATGTATGTGAATCCTTCCTTATAAACTTAACCTAACTATATCTTATTGCTAAAGTATTTTCTTAAAAAAAAAAAAAAAGTAGTCACAGCATACTTATTAGGATAAGAAATTTCCAATTGACAAACGTTACTGCAATTAAATTTGGGGATATTACCGTAATTTAATAAACAAAATGGGCGGTTTCTCTAATTTCGATAATCGTGAGAGTCAAAATATTTATTCACCTATCCGGTCCATGTTTCACCGTGGCAGTCTTGTAATACTGACAGGATCAGCTCTGCAACTATTAAAGTCGTTCATGGAGGGCCGGAATTTTTTATAGATGATATTTTCTCCTATTTAAGGCAAGTTCTTTTCTTTATCTGGAGTTTTAGGGGGTTGGATTAAATCCATTCGGTGTTTTTATGTCGGATACTTGTGAGCTTGCTCTGAGCTTGTCTGATCCCTTTTGATACTTGGAAAGATGGAAACCTAAAAAAAAAAAAAATTAATTGAAAATGTGATTCTTGAAGTTGGGATGTCTCTTTTTGCTTCAATTTAAGCTCTTTTTGAAGTGGGATTTTCTGTTTATGATCAGTTCTTGAAGATATGATGATCATGGATTGTTACAAGTTTTTCATGCTATTAGTCTTGAGCTAGTGATCTTTTTATGTGCAGGGTGCAATTACTTGATTGATGAGTTTAATTGAGAGTGTTAAAAAAATGGAGCATGTTGAGGAGAAATCGATAGCTGAAACTAAGAGTAAAGAAGAGCTAGAACTTGTTAAAGAGCAAGAGGGCTGCAGCTCTAGATCAGAATCATCAGCATTGTGTGTATCGACCATTTCTGACTTGCCAGGAAGTTCCAACTCCTACAGAGATAAATTGCAGAAGGGTTTTTCGATCAGATATGGGATGTCTTTGGGTAGTGAGGAGCTAAAACCCTTGATAACAAAGCAAAACACTGAAGCCTTCGGTGGAGTCTCGGCTTCAGTTAGCAGCTCAAATGAGACTGGGGGAATCATTCATAAGCCAAAGCGTCTGTGGCAACATTTTTTTCAATTGGCAGGGGGGATTAGAAGTAGAAATTCTTCTGGAGTGTCAGTTTCCCAGAAGAAGGGTGAAATATCAACAAGTTCGAAGGAGGATATGGGAATGGAGTCTTTGGGTAACGAGGGGCTTAAACCATTGATAACAAAACAAAAGAATAAAGGCCTAGATGGAGTTTCCTCTTATTTGGGAGCTGGTTGTCACAAAGTCAGTCAAAGCAATCGACAGCTTGATCGCGATGATCGTTCAAAAGTTTTACGTTCTTCTAGCTTTACGAATTTTTTCATGAAGCAATCTTGTAAGGATAAGGCTGTTGAATGTGCAAACCCTGAAGTTCATTATGAACTTCATTCTGCAGCCAATACCCAATGCAAAAAACAATCCACTTCTCTTTGTGTGCAAAATTCTGACATGTTGGTGGACACAAAGGCTTCTAAAGGTCAGCCTTTTTTGCCTGATTTGGACCTGATAGGACCTGTATCATCTCACAGTAGGAGCACCTTGAGAGAATGGCTAACTTCTGGGGCTTCTGGGATAAGGAAAGTTGAGAGGTTGTGCCTGTTTAGACTGATTGTGGAGTTAGTGGATTTAGCACACTGTGATGGAATTGGCTTACTGGACTTGAGGCCATCTGAATTCATTTTTGCCTCACCCAACAGCATCAAATACACTGGTTCATTTGCAACTGTAGGATTCATGACCACGCTGGACCAGGCTATGACTAAGAAAAGGCCATTCGATCTGGACATGGATGACCAGAGAGAATTGCTTATAAAAAAGCAAAATCTTGGGAAGGACATGGAATCAATAAGACATCAATCTCAATTTATTTCTAAATATTGTACCGTTAATGAAATTATTGCCAGGTCCCAATCAGAACCGGAGATTGTTCAACTGGAAAAGAATTGGTATGCCTGTCCAGAGGAGCTTCATGGCAGTGGCCTATTATCATCAAATATATACGACCTAGGAATTCTCCTATTTGAGGTTGGACATCTCTTGAAGTATTTTGTTTTATTGGAGTCTCCTTTGTAATCCTTCCTCAATTTTCTGCACTAAATTCCCTTTCAATTCCTCCTTGATGCTTTTTAGCTAATTTTTATGCTTGATTTTAATTAAGTATTCACTGCCAACATAAAGAAGTCATATCATGTAGAACTTCTGTGAACTAAGATAAATCTGAAATATCTGGCGTGATTGCTTTTGGTAAACAATGCCGGAACAAATCATGAATTTGGAAGGTGCAACTTTATTTCCATGTTTGATGGCAGCTGTATTTTGTACGATGGCACAAATGATCATGTGTGCAACCTAAAGTTGCTCACTTGTGCCCACTGCTTCTAAAACAAGAGGAAATGGCTATTTCTCCAGGTCTTATGAAGGTTTATAAATATCCAGCATTTTTTTTTTCTTCCTGTAATGCATACTCTTGTTGAGATTGGCTGAATGGTCTTAGAGGACTATTTTGAGAATTGAGTCCATGAATAGATTTCTGAAGTGATTTCTTGTTGTACCTTCCAGCAAAGTATATAGACATTTATCTGTTTAAATTGGTTACTTTTACCCCAAAATTTAGGTAATTATCTGTTGGCATGGGGGCTATTCTTTTGACTAGCAATTCTCCTTAGTTTCCTTGTTGCAATTCTTTTGGGTTGAAGACCCATCAGCATTATTATAATAAAAGTGGTGCAACTTGCAAATGTGATTTGTGGTATTAATGTGCTGCTCTGAAGTTCTTTCTACCTTCCATCAGATGCGCATGTTCCCCCAAGTATCACTGATATATACTAGTTGGACTTGTCCAGAAAGAAGTTTCCATTAGAAGCCCTCAGTCTTCAGGCTCTAGCAGATCCCATTAGCATTAAATTTCATTTCATTCCTCTCTCTTTCTCTATATGTTTGTGTGTGCGCATAGCGGATCCCATTAACATTGAATTTCATTTCATTCATCTCCCTTTCTCGATGTGTGTGTGTGTAGAGAGAGAGAGAGAGAGAGAGAGAGAGAGGTGCATGCATAGATCACACTTTATAATTATGATTCGTGAGTCAATATACAATATCCTGACTCTCTGCTGATGTCAATTCTTTGTTTCAGTTACTCTACCATTTCGAATCACCGGAGGTGCATTTCTCTGCAATGTTGAGTTTGCGTGATCGAATTCTACCTGCAAAATTTCTTTCTGAAAATCCTCGGGAAGCTGGTTTTTGCTTTTGGCTGCTTCATCCAGAACCTTCTTGTCGCCCAACAATAAGGTACTATTCTGTTAGTGCTGCACTCTTTAGTGTCTTGTAAAATTGTAAAATTTATGAAACAAAGAGAAATAGGAGAAGATAGTAAATGTTGAAGTGATACATATGATATAACTGAGAGCAGTGAACTAGCTGAGGTGTTAAAAAACTAATTATTTGATCTAATTCTTTGTTTTGTCCTTGTTTGTATAAAAAGCTGTAGCCTCTGTCTTACTTGAGATTGTTGTAGTTGAGATGTTAATAGCAATATACATGAATCTCATTGCCAAACTAAAAAATTGTGCCTTGGTAGCTATGGGAATTTAGATTTCTCATTCAACCAAATTTACATGCAAAAACGTGATAGTAGTGAGATGCACCATTTACTGGGGACTTCCGTTGTAATTCATTACCATGTCTGCTACTGTCTTGTTTCCCTTCTTTGCAATATTATGTTTCCCCATCCCCAAAATAAGTACGATACATGTTCACAGTTATAATAAGTGGTTTTAGGATAAGCTGTATGAATGCATACATTATCTTTTCATCATTCTCTAGAATTGTATTATTTTTGTTGAGGACAAATATTTTTTCTGTGTTGTCTGTCTCTAATGGAATAAATGTATGCCTGATTCTTTTTCCTTGCGATAAACCTGAGCTGGGAGAGGCAATTCCATGCAAAATCTTCTCCTACATATCCAAAAACACAGACAATAAATTCAAAAATAAATGTCTCCTAGATACTTAATTCAGAGGTTCACTTAGTCCTGAAAATAGTCCTAATCACGAATGCTTTCATTAGCTGAACCCCGATATTTCCTCGCCCTCTTGTACCTATCTAACTTCTTCTCTTATTACAATGTGTGTAACTTTGTTTCCTTGTATGTGTGTATAAGCTCAGATATGTGGATATATGTTAGGGGCAGGCCTTGGGGCAGTAGCAGGTTGCTCCATTGCCAGGCCAGCATCATAGATCAATTATAAAGAGCCTCATTGCAGGCAAGAGTAAGGCTGTGAATGTTAGATTTTTGCTGAATTCCACAATTAGAAGAGATTCATGTATTGTTTTTTCAGTCTATTTTTGCAGTGATAATCTGAGCCTTCTTTTCCATGAGAATAATATGTAATTATGTCGATTTGCAATTCACAATTTATAATTCAGCATATTCAGAAATTAATTTGTTCTTTGAAAGGGAAATCCTGCAATCTGAATTAATTTATGGTTCCGAGGATGTGCTTGTGGGAGATATTGCACCATCATGTAGCAAGAAAGAAGAGGATGGGGAATCAGAGCTCTTACTTCATTTTCTAGGTTCACTCAAGGAACAAAAGGAGAATCATGTCTCAAATTTACTGGAGAGTATAGAATGCTTAGAAACGGATATCAAAAAGATCATAAGCAGACATGAGCCTGTATTGCACTCGGATTGGATGGACAAAGGTTTATCTGCTTCAAGGTGGGGCCTCGTATCTAAAGATAGTGATAATACTGAAGTTATTCCAAGAGTATTCTTACCGAGAACTATGATTGAAAACAAGTTGAATGTGATGAAAAATATTAGCCAGCTGGAAAAAGCTTATTTCTCTCTAAAATCTCAAGCAAAATTCACAGAAAATTCTTCCCTAGAAAGAGCAGATAAGGCCTTGTTGAGCACTCGTGAGAAGTGGTCTCAGGCTCAAACTGCAAATAAAGACCCAAACATGGAAGAACAACTGGGAGATCGAGCTGGAGTCTTCTTTGAAGGTATCTATAGATTTGCTCGCTATAGTACATTTCAAGTGTGCGGAACAAAATGGAATGCTGATTTTCTGAATTCAACAAATGTCATTTGCTCTTTGAGTTTTGATCGGAGTGAGGAGTACATTGCTGCTGCAGGGGTCTCAAAGAAAATCCAACTATTTGAGTTTGGTTCACTTCTAGATGACTCTGTTGACATTCAATATCCTATGGTTGAGATGTCAAACAGATCTAAGCTTAGTTGTATTTGCTGGAATCAGTATATCCAACACTTTTTGGCTTCTACAGATTATGATGGTGTAGTTCAGGTGTGTGCCCTCTAGATATTATTAAGCATATTTAAGATTAGGTACCAAAACATAACAGGCTAATCCATTATCAGTCTTTGCATATTATTATCTGATTTCTTAATTGTAATGGCAGCACGCAGTTATATATGGATTATTTAGTTTGATCTTAAACTTAATCCTCTTCAAACCTTGACTTAATGATGTTTTATCCTCTTGCTAAGTTAATTATTCTCATATATTATTCTCTGTGCTGCAGTTTTCTGGTCTAGAAGCACCCTTGCTTATCTGTGTAATGAGTATTGCAACTAGTTTATTATCCACCACTTTTCTCTCCACTAGGAGCCTAACTTTTTGCAAGTTTTGTTTTACTCATATTACCCTTTACTAAACATGATTCTGTAAGCCAGCAGTCAAATTGGTTGTTTTGACTCAATACCAGATCTGGGATGCAAGCATCGGTCAATCCTTTACTCAATATTTTGAGCACCAGAAGAGGGCTTGGTCTGTTGACTTTTCTCGTGTGGATCCAGCAAAGTTTGCCAGTGGAAGTGATGATTGCTCTGTAAAATTGTGGTGCATTTCTGATGTATGCTTTCTCATACCATTGAATAGATTTGGTGCACAATTTTCTTCACATGGTGGTCAGAGATAGAAGTTTGTTATGCTTAGTAGGGCTTTTATTTGTTAAGAATGTTAAAGATGCTCTAGAATCCTCAGAAATCTTATATAGTTCAATATGAACGTCTTGATTTCACAGGACGCATATGAAATCAATGAGCCTTATGGTAGACCTGTTGTTTGTTGAAAAACATGCTGAATGCGATGGGTTAATTGTCTCTGTTTTGGTGGTATGAGATTTACTCTCTCTAGGTAGCCTGCATGACCACTAGCAGATATTAATCTATTTGGGAGTCAGGTGACAATTAACAGTTGTAAATAACTGTATAAGTAAAAGTTGTAAATAACAGTATTGCATGTTCTCTTCACATGGTCTGTGGATAAAGAAAACAAAATCCAAAGGTTCATTTTATGTTCATTTAAAATCCTAAAGATTGACAAGAATAACATTATTCAATTATTTTCTGACCTTATGTACATTTATTCTGAAATTGTAAATTACCATCAACTGCAAATTTTTTCTGATTCAGACATGATTTGTTAAAGGGTGGAAATATTGAATTTGAATTCACAGAGAAACTCAATGGGCACAATATGGAATCCTGCCAATGTTTGCTGCGTTCAGTTCTCTGACTACTCGTCACATATTTTGGCTTTTGGTTCTGCTGATTACAAGATCTACTGCTATGATCTTCGGCACACTAGAATTCCTTGGTGCACATTAGCTGGCCATAGAAAGGCAGTTAGCTATGTGAAGTTCCTAGATTCAGAAACCCTTGTTTCTGCGTCCACAGATAACACGCTGAAGCTTTGGGACCTCAAGAACACTGGCATTGAGGGTTCTATTTCAACTGAATGCAGCTTGACCTTTAGTGGACATACTAATGAGAAGGTCAGCTTGTACATGCTTCATTTAAGAGTTTCTGCAGGAGTATGTTCTCTATCATTTACTATCCTGACTATAAATCTCTGATTTTTCAGAATTTTGTCGGTTTATCTGTTTCAGATGGATATATAGCATGTGGGTCTGAAACTAATGAGGTAAGTATCTTGTATTTCGATAAAATAGAATTTTTTGGTGCTAATTGATTGAGCTTCTAGAGTCCCAATTGGCTGAATGTGGCTTTATTTAGCATGTAAATCTTTCTTCGTTTCTAGTATGTGACGACCTGCATACGCAGAGCTGCCAGATGGAGAAAAGGAGATTCTAGGAACAAGTCTGGGGGCCAGGAGGGTTTGAAGGGAAAAATAATCTTCCTGACATCTTTTGTGCAACCTTTTGAAGAGATATGTGTGTGTGTGTGTGTGTGTGTGTTCGCCTTGAAAAGGCAAACTGTTCTGTGAGCACCATGCATGGGTTATAGGTTTCTTAGTAGCTTTGATCTCCCAACAGTTCAACGGCTAATGTACTCTCTGATTCTGGGACAGAGGTGAACGGTTGCGTCATCAATGCTTTGTGCACGGTTAAATCATGTATTAGGGCTAGAATGTAATAGGTCTATAGATTTTGATCAGTATTGTATTAAGCCTAAGGAGTTGCTTATATTTACATTACTTTCTCTCAGGTTTTTGCGTATTACAGATCTCTGCCAATGCCAATCACTTCTCATAGATTTGGGTCTTTTGATCCTATATCTGGTCATGAAAATGATGAGAGTAATGGGCAGTTTGTTTCAAGTGTTTGCTGGAGAAGAAAATCTAACATGGTTGTTGCTGCAAACTCAAGTGGAAGCATAAAGCTATTGCGCATGATCTAAAAAGTTCCTTTCTAGTATGAGCATGTGAATCAGAGTTTTCCAATCAGATGATTCTCTGCACGTTGCTCCTTTTATGAACTGGCAAGGATCTCTTGCAGTTCAAATTGATCTTTTATGGCTATATCTGCTTAAAGGTTCAGGACATACAACATCCAAACCACTTGCACACTCGTTTCTGTCCACCTAAAGGCTCTCATTGCCATTGTTGCTCAAAATTCACCATGTTGACTGCAAATGATAGATAAATAGTAAATGTGACATATTGCATCAGGCAACAGCAAGCTGCTTGTAAAGCATGAGCGCTAATAGTCCCCGGTACATTCTCTTTGGAAGAAAAGTGAAGAGATGTGACGTGCTCTGCATCAAATGAAAGCTCAGACAAGGTAAAGCTGCAACTTTGTCTATATAAGAATGTGGTTGTATGGCAACCACATACTATTATCTATAAACAAATTTATGATGTGTTACTTCAAGATATTTGTGTGGTGTCACGTAAGTATCAGGGCTTTTTCCTCCCTACCTGGTGAAGGAGACATTGGCTGAATTCCCATTTGTCATGTAGATTAAGGAAACTGGCATTAGAAAAGGAATGTGCATAGCCCTGGAAGTGTAAATTGTATATAGGTACCCTACTTTCTAGCTGGTCTAATTAGAAGTTTCTGCTTCGCAGCTATTAAAATGTTACCCATCGCCATTCTGCCATGATGAGATGAAGCTGATAGCAGTTCAGCTTCGGTTACACTTGGAGCAGTTCTTTCAGGTTCAATCTTCAAATGTCTCTATCTAAAGTAACATTAAAATTTAATCCATAATGCCTATTTTCAATTTGATGCTTGTTTGGATTCATACCTATTTTCAATTTGATGCTTGTTTGAATTCAGTTGAACACATGCTCATCCTTCGTTTATAAATTGAACTAGTAGCTATATGCATGTAATCTCATTTATCCGTCAAATCCCTACAAAGAGATAAATATGCAGGCAGAAAACACCTTAATCAGATGATCAGTGATATTGTGCTGAACCATAAACTTGTACAAAATTGACAGAAAACCATGGCAAAAATACTTGAGATCAAGAATCCTGCAACAATAAACAGCAAAAACATTCCTTTGATTACATTTTTATCATGGAGCACCTCACATGAGGAACTTTGTGTAGCCACACTGAACTTCGATAAATTTAACTAAAAAAAGAACATCTAGCTTCACGACTGAGATCCTGTTGGAGCCTCTGCATGTCACTGGATCTGACTCTGCATAGCATCACTATTTTTGCAATTTTTAATTTTTAGATTTCTGCTTGATTGCTTCAGTTTAAAACCAGCAAACTGATGAGTGAAAGACACCAAGACTTTCCGTGCATTATCCCTAGATTCCCCACTTTGCTGAGAAAATTGCAAGTGGATGTGTAATGCATTACACCACTTCCATTTGGTGGTTTGGGGCCATATTTCTGGTTAGTTTGTATATTTACTCGTAGAAAGGGCTATGATAGCTCTGAATCTGAAACATGACCAGATAATCGCCGTCTGGGACTCATTAACGTTAATTGGCTTTCTGAATTCATCCTCATTGTCCGTTTGCAAGAAGACATTGGAGGGGGCCTTACTCGCCCCTTTGGTGTTCCTGTATATAAAAATTCAGGAGATGATGTTAGTTCCCCAAAATATTCTGCTATTAGAACCTCTTTCATGTTAATACCCATTTGCCTGGATCAACCTTATCTAGAAGTAGAAACATTTGCTACTTCCTCCTTTTGTAAGCGATCCAATAAGTTAGATAAAGAGAATATTTCATACTTCAGTGTTTTATGTATCAGGCTAATAAGTCATGCCATACCTAATAGAAGACCCACATGATTAGCAAAGTGTCTATTGTCGGTACCAACTTCTTTAAAGATTTTATTTTTCCTTCCTAGATTTATATCATTACAGCTTTATGGTTTCCTAAGTATTGTGATGGGAAATGAAGGTTCTGCCACCAACCATTTGACAGTACTTGTCATTTATTTGTGTAATAGTTGTCCGTTTTAAAATCTTAAGATATATGTGATATGTATGTTGACTATAAGTTTTTCAGACTGGATGTCTGTTATCCAAGACCGAGGAAAATTTTCTTTTGATGGATTGAGAATTCACTCCAGAAATCAATGTAGTGTACCCACTTTTCATGTTGTCTCCTGCATGGTTATCTCTTTTTACAAGTCCTTGGTTTATTTCTGATGGTTAGGTAGAAAATAAGTTCAGAAATTTGTGATGAAGTGATTTAGTGTAGCTACAGTGTAATTTCCCTTGTTTCGTGCTTTGAATAATAAGAATATCAAAGCACATTTTTGTTGTAGTCTCTAGTGGGGCAAGTTCTATTACTCTGTTTAGAGGGGGTTACTGAAGTACAGAAATAAGTTTGCTGATTCTAATTCTGAAACCTATTGGGTTCCATCAGGTTCTTATGAGTTACAAGTTACAATGATATGCAGAAAATCAATAGCTTCTAAAGTAGTTCTAACTTGTATGGTACCTATTTGTTTTCCAAGCAGTGCCTCCTGCTAATGATTTGTTTATCCTAATAAAAGTAAGGAATCATCTTCCGGATCTGTAATGCTAGGACCCTCAATCAAAAGCAAAATAGTATATGTCCAACTACATATAAATGAGTGATTAAAATTGTGACTTTAATTGTAATGGCTTGTGACAACAGCTTTAAACATATTCTATTGTCTGCAGATGCTTGCTGCTTGATAATCAGGCATCAGATAAACAGAGTGAAGAGGTAACCTGGCTGTTTACTGGTTTTGACATCTGCTGACTTTTTGGATGATAGAGTTCTCCTGTTCATCGTTTCTGGAGAGGCGCTAGACCTCCTTTCGGAGGGTGATGGTAATGGATCATCCACAGTTGCACTTTCATCCCCACATGCAGAAGCATCACTTCCTGATTCAGAATTTTCCCTCTGGCTTGTATTTGATTTTTCCTTCTCTGCTACCCTGTATACAAACATCTGAAAGGGAATCTGTGATATGGGCAAAATGTTGGAATCTCCCCAAGAAGGAAAGCTCCTCAGGATTGCTGCCTCAACTTCACTGTAGTCTACACGTGGCACTGGGGTTTCTGGCTGGCTGTGATCAGGGTTCATCAACAAGAATCTCTTTATGTAGCGGAGAATTCTGCAGATGGATGCAAAACTTGGACGTTGATTTGGATCAGTGTGCCAGCACTTTTTGGTCAAATTTGTCAAATATTTAGGCGAGTGAAATGGGAATAGTGGTCTTTCCCCTGCTTTGATATTTCTACTCATTTTATCTCCTTGGAGATGGCCATCTTCAAAAGGAACTTTCCCAGTTAAAAGCTCAAAGCATATCATCCCGAAACTATACACATCTGCCTTCTCTGTGTACTTGGGGTTCTCACCATCCCCTGACTGTTCTTGCTCTGCTAGGACTTCTGGAGCGTACCAGATGACTGGAAGCTGCCCGTTCTGATTTGACTGGGATTTTTGGGAAAGGCTGTTTAAGGATGGAAGTCCAAATGCACAGACTTTTGCATGCAAGTAACCATCTGTATTGATGTTTCTGGATTTTACAAGAATATTCGATGGATTCAAATCTCCGTGGTAGATTCTTTTTGAGTGGAGATATTCCATTCCTCTTGCAATCTGAAGCATAAGGTCAACTGCAACAGGAAGAGAAAATGGAACTCGCTTCCTTGGGCCACAGATTTCTTTTATATAACTGGAAAGATCTCTGTTCATCAGTTCCATAACTAAAAAGCATTCTTTTCTTTCCTCATCTGTTAATGCACAAAAGATATGCATTATATTTGGATGAGAAAGAGCTAATTCTTGAGAGATTGCTGGAAACAGTGTTTCAATGTCCCCAAAAAAGTGTCTCAGAGCAAAGCTTTCACCCAACCATTGAATCTCTTTGTATTGACTCCCAGTTCCTAACCGCCTCCTTACCTGGTAATCCTTAGAACTCACTAAGGTGGAGCAAGGCAAGAGCTTCTCTTCAATCGGTCCGGACACATTTAAGTTCTTCAGAAGAAGATCAGTGAGCCGCTGCTCCTGCTTTGTTACTGAACCAGAAATTTTTATCTCTTGGAGTTTTCTGAGTAGAATCCATCTATCCTCGTCCCATACTGAATGTAACCTATTGGAGAAATCTTGGATAACCAGATATTGGTTTCCGAACTTCCACTGAAAGATTCTTGGATCTTTGCAGTCCTTTTGATACTTCACAGAGTATAGAAGTCTCTTTTTTTGTATCTCATCTTGATCCCATCCTGATATTTCTCCGGCAATTTCAATGGCTTCAATGACAACGGGAATGCAGCAGAGCAAGTTATGTATATGAAACTCAATACAGTCTGTATTCTGATAGAGGCTTATAGCTTTAGCCCACCAGTCCTTCGTTTCTAAGCATTGCCTGATGTAAATCTCTCCTTCTCTGATTATCCTGAGGAGCTCTCTTAAGGGAATTTCAAGAACCTTCCATTTCGTACTCTTCTCTTCAAATCTCAGGTTCTGTTTCATTTCCTCTGCAATTGTTTTATATGCACGATTGATCATATCAACCAGCAAGCAACACTGTCGCTGATTAATTTGTATGTCATCCTGAAAGACCATCAATGCCTTGAGGCTCCCAACCACCTCTCCAATCTGCCTGAATTGCTCCATCGTTGTAAACTGTTACAGATATCTGATATTGAATGTCATGTAAGAATTGATTACAAAATTGCATCAATTTCGTTGCTATGACATTGTTTTATGACATGCTTATAGTTACCAAACTATGATTGTGATGGAAGTTACAACTCAGCAACAGATGAATGGGGGCATTTGGAAACGGTAAATCTCTCGAGATGGATCCTTACAAACCCAAAGGAAGACCAGAAAGTTAACACCTTAATTGATTGTCAGAAATGAGGTGTTTCTATTCAACTAGACGCTGATTCCCTGCTGAAATTTAGGCAAGAAGAATTATGAAAAAGAAGCAAAGACCTGTCCCATTGCACAGAAATTCTTACGGGACAATCAAGAAAATGAAAGCCGAAACTAAGGCTGAAGAAAATGACTACTAATTAAGTTCTTGCAAAACCACTAAAGTTGGCAATTGGGGTTGCAAGGAGAATCAAATATGGCATCGAGAGTCTTTATCATAAGATTGCAAGAGGATGACAATAAGGTCCTCTTGGATGAGCCTATAATCAGCCGAAAAAGGAAGGAAATATCAGGCACAATTGTATGATTCTTTCTCCTTTTCCTTTTTCTTTCTTCTGGGAAATGCAGGATTTCTTTGATAACCCAACACTTGGCAATCTCCATTCTGGCCGTTGAATTCCAAGCTTTTTATTTTGGCAGTTCGATCGTGTCAATGTCCTTGTGCGAGTTTTGTGGTTGCACGTTTGACTTTAGATGGTGTCATATTGTTCTTGTAAGATTCTTAGTGCAGGCCTCGAATTAATTATGCCAAGTTTTGATTTCCTTTAGCCAATTGTTAAGATACTGGCCCAAAACAAACATTATGAGACAGAATCTATTTGAGGAATCCATGCCAGAAGTCCTATCACAACGATTCTGAGCCATCGAATGAGAATTAAAGACATTTATCCATGTAGTCTAAGTTTATTTTCATGGGACATCAAAGGAATTTGTTATAATTGGGGAAAAACAGACATGAGTTTAGGACCCTTGTATCAAAGAACTATAAAAAGTACGATTCTTTGGTAATTTGACTTAAAAACTACAAGGGCAAAAAGCCAAAAGGACAAAAAAAAAAAAAAAAAGGAAGCAAAATTAAGAGATTTGGATTTGATTAAACAACCAAAATTGTGTTGAATATTTCTTCACGCACCTTGAAATCCTTGGACTAGAAGTTCCTATGCAAAACTTCAGCCACTTCCATTCTTCCACCCTCATGTTTTTTCGTTTTGGTATGGAAAATGTGTAATCACATTTGATTTTGTTACTTTGAGCACACGAATTACCTTACACTCCGTGAATTAAATTTATTTAATTTATACTGTATGAATATCCTAAAATAAAATTTAAAGTAGCAAAAATATATAATCGTAATTACTTGATTACTTTTACCACACACAATCTTATGATATCCGGGCATTAAGTTAGTTCAACTTGTGTTGGGGGAGGGTGGCCCATGTTAAAAATTTGAAGTCTGAAATTTTGTTATTATAACTTTATTACTTTTCTTTCCGCGAAAGGTCACATTTCAAGATGTGATATTCACGGGGAGGGTCTTATGTTACTTTGGTGCAATGCGGTAAAATTCAAAGTGGAAAAAATTGTTGGGGTACTTCTGGAAATACAATAAAATGAAAGGGTACAAACAAAAATTTCTTCTTGATCTTGGGTCTTAGAGTGGAGAGTCGAGTGCTGCAGATCCGCATCGTCTCTGCCAAAGAGACAGCGAAGGAAGGATAACAATGAAGTGGTACGTTGTCGCTTCGCTTCTCACCATTCTCACCAGCTCTCAGGTACCCCCCAACGCTCTCTCCGTGCTTTTTTTTTACCTCTTAATTAATCAAAACCACTTAAATCTTGTCTGGACTTTTGCTTTTTTATTCAAACTTTTTTTTTTTTTAATCTGGTTTTTGATTTAATGTGTGCAATTCTTGAAGAACTATGGTAATATAATTGGTGGGTTTTGCTTATTTTTATCTGAATATTATTTCCATGGCAGGGGATTTTAACAACATTATCTCAGAGTGATGGGGGATACAAATATGACTATGCAACTGTCCCTTTTCTTGCTGAAGTTTTTAAGGTATATTTTTTGTACTAATATTGTCCAAATATTTGTTTTTTTTTTTTTGACATTGATATGTTAGGAACAGTATTTGAAATCGTTCAGTCAAGAAATTAAGAAGGTTGGTAAAAGAAAAAAGGCTCATGTTTGATAGTAGAGTAGCCAGCCTTTTCAGAAGAAAAGAAAGTGCTGAATTTGAAGTTTTAGCTCATATGGTCCTTATTTCAAATGGAAGGAATTAATTTGTCCCTTTAATCTGTGCAAGTTAGCATTCTATTTTCCGAACATTGTCTTGTATCGCATGCTAGGGTTGGCCCTATAGGTTATGTTACCTTTGGCAGTTCGCTCTCATCGTGCTATTGTAGCATTCCATGCCTCCTTCCCCATAGGTTGGAAATTGATGTACTTCAAAAAAAAAAAAAAATATCAAATTGGGGGGGTTAAGTCAATGAAGATTTTTCATTGTAGATATGTTTCTGTTCAAGTGCAGCTTCTTGTATCTAGTTTCCTTCTATGGAGAGAGTGCCGAGGAGTGCCTCCACCAAAAATGACTACAGAATGGAGGAGCATTCGTTTGTTTCCAATTCCATCTATCATCTACCTAATCCATAACAATGTACAGTTTGCAACATTGACTTATGTCGACACATCCACGTATCAAATTATGGGGAACTTAAAGATTGTTACAACGGGAATTTTGTTCCGGTGATATAGCACTGCTTTTAATCCTTCTGTTCACTTATTGAGATTTGGTTTATTACTTTCTGATGTAGATCTTGATTTTTACAAATTAGGAGATATTTCTATGTCATGTTTTAGGCTGTTTTTGAAGAGGAAGCTTTCTAATTTGCAATGGATGGCAATTGTACTATTGGCTGTTGGAACAACCACAAGCCAGGTGCTAGTTCCATTCTTTTTCCTTTCTTTATACTTTGCCTGTTTTTTTTGTGATGGTATCACACAACATCTGGTTTCTTGTGGAATTTCACCTATTGTGATCACGTCGGGCTTCCATGTCAGCATAAGGCTTTCAAATTCAAAATTTGACTTTCTGTTATACTATGATGCTTTTTTGTGATTGACTATTTCTATCAGAAGTGTTCTGTGGAGGAGTTAAACTTTTGCACCTCAATCAATGCACAAGTGTATATGGATTTAATATGTCTAGCATAATGGTATAGCAATAGGATTCTGATCAACTGCAGATCAGCTGTATGTTCAGATTTTTAAGCAGCTGATCTGGCTGTAAATTGTTGATAGGGCTGTTATCTAGACTGGTTGTTTGATGTAAAGGTCTTATAGCGAGGTGACAGAATTTATGTGATCTCCAATACTTATTTAGGTGTTAACATGTGTTAATCTTCTTTGTTTTGAAGAATGATGTTGCCTAAGTTTTTCTTTTTCTTTTGTTAAACTCCTTATATTAATTCCTTTGTTACCTACTTCTGTGGTATTTAAGTGACTAAAAGGATTGTATCCTTTTGCAGATTAGACTCTATCTTGCTCCAAATAGGCTAATATTACCTTGTCTTATGTTGATATAGGCGAAAGGCTGTGGAGAGGCTTCTTGTGACTCTCTCTTTTCCTCCCCAATTCAGGGGTACATGTTGGGGATACTATCTGCTTGTCTTTCAGCTCTGGCTGGTGTTTACACAGAGTTCTTGATGAAGAAGAACAATGACAGCTTATACTGGCAAAATGTCCAATTATATACGTGAGTTTTCCCTTTGATGGCACAAATGTTTATGCAAACTAAGCACATTATGTTGCCGTAATGCTTTAATGACCTTTGACAAATGTGTTATGTTACTCTTTACCGAAGTTACCGCGTCCTTAAACTTGAAGATGTCATGAGCTTTGAAACCTTTGATCAAGATGGTGAAGAAGAGGATTTTATGAGTCTTGGTGTGCATACTCGGAACTCTGCTTTAGGCTGAAAATAAGAGTCTTTGAGGAATTTTACTCATGAATTTCTTTGCACAGCCTAAGTTATTCCATATTATGTTGTCTTTTTAAAAAATAGCATAGATTATGTTAACTTCCCATATTTCCAAAGAGTAACCAGTTTTCAATTATGTAATTCAATTTGATGACAACTGACCTCTGCAATGACTGCATCAACTTGCATGAGTCTTGATTTTGTAAAGATTTTTTTTTTTAACACCAATTAATTGATTCAGAACATTCTTACTTTAAGGTTTGGTGCAATATTCAACATTGCACGTCTTGTTTTGGATGATTTTAGAGGTGGGTTTGAGCAAGGACCCTGGTGGCAACGCCTTTTCAGTGGATACAGTATCACGACATTTCTGGTGGTGCTGAATCTGGGGTCCACTGGTCTTCTAGTGTCATGGTTGATGAAGTATGCCGACAATATTGTAAAGGTAAATGTGCTTTTCTTTCTTCTACATCTTTCTACTTGCTTGAGTCCCTTTTGTTCTAGCAGGCTGACATTTCGTATGAGCTTCATGTGAATAACTGATAATTGCTTTCTTGTATTGACATCTTCCATTCCCCATATAAAATGAGATAAAACAAATTGAGATTGTTTTTTCCCCCCCTCCAACTTGAAGGTATACTCGACTTCAATGGCAATGCTACTAACAATGGTACTCTCTGTCTTCCTCTT
Source organism: Mitragyna speciosa (assembly GCA_024721245.1). Taxonomy (NCBI): domain Eukaryota; kingdom Viridiplantae; phylum Streptophyta; class Magnoliopsida; order Gentianales; family Rubiaceae; genus Mitragyna; species Mitragyna speciosa. The sequence goes on from CM045558.1 coordinate 693,376, forward strand.
CAATTTTAAGCCAACACTGCAGGTATGGTTTGAACTTTTCTGGCTCACTAGCTCCGTCTTTTCTCTTACTGTCATATGACATCTATTCTACCTTTTTTAAGTTAAATATTTAACGGGTCATTTATAAACATTTCTGCGTCCTGTGGTTTATGCTGTAAAATTAGATCTTCTGTGTGGTTGTTTTCTGTAATGTGCCTTCTTCCCAGTTGACCTATGCCCTCAAGATTTTCAATGACTTCTGATGATCTTTGATGCTGCTGAAAGATGACAAGATCTTTCTTTTCTTTTCCCCCCCTCTATGCTTTTGCCTTGATACTGGCTTACGAGTTTTCAATGTTTTGATTATTGTTCGTTGTCTACATTCAGCTGTTTTTGGGTATTATTGTGTGTATGATGTCACTGCACATGTATTTTGCTCCTCCAAGCATGCTTGTGGATTTGCCTTTGACAGCAAAAGCAACTGCTGAGAACTTGGTTGAAGTTTCTGTAGATCGAAGAACAGATTCCTGATGTATCATCTGCTTCAAAGCAACATTCTTTAGAACGTTTAACTTTTAGGAAAATGTGTTGCAAAGCTGTTTCCACTTGCTTTAAGTATAGGACCCTCTGAAGGAAAGGATTGTAGCAGAAATGGGTTAGAAAACTATTCAAGTTCAATGGAATTTGGAGTTTTGTTGGCGAAAAGGATTGAGTTATGTATAATACTCTAGCCATATATAATTTCCTTCATTCGAGAATTTTGAACATTATACTGTAATTTTTGACATGTGATCTTTTGGATCATACGAATTTGAGGGAGAACATAGGACTTGCGCATAATTTTAATTTTTAGGACTAAAACCAAGACGATGTTTCAGCAACAGCAAGACATGTTATTTTGCATAGAAATTACAAAAACTCCAGTACAAAACAAAGATTGCACTTACAATAATTTGCTATTGAGCTCAAGCCTGGATGGCAAAATTTCAGATCCATCCCGCATTATACCTTTTTTTTTAAACCTTCTGGTTAAGAGGTGCCAAAAGTTTCAAGTTGCTCTCATATCATTCCCGGTATCTTGGTACTACATTATTCTTCTGCTTCACATCCTTAATCGTGTTCCATTACAAAGTAAAATAAAAATGCATAATGGAGATGCGGGGGATCGAACCCCGTGCCTCTCGCATGCAAAGCGAGCGCTCTACCATTTGAGCTACATACCCGTGTTCAAATTATGTTCCTCACAAAATAGTCATGTTCAAGTGAGATTGCATTTTCTTTATTACGACAACTACGTTATGATTTCCGCATGAATTGGAATAACATCCAAATGCCAATTAAGTTGTTATGACTTGTTAAATTTACTTGCATAAGCTTTAATGCCATGTAAATGCGGAAAAAAAATGTCACTATTGTAATTTTTTCATTAGCTTCAATGCGACATAATGCAGAATCGGCATTATCATTTTCAGATACTCAGGCAATCTAAGCAATGTAGATTCTACACCACCATTTCGCTAAATGGAGAAAATTTGAGTTGGATTCGTACCCACAGTAAATAAAAGAAGCAAAATCTAAGTCACAACTAACTTCCAGTTGGTGAATTTAAATGAACAAGAAAAAGAAACTTCTGTTTCTTACTTACTTTGACCTTTTTTTGGCTCCAGGAAATTAAACATGACAACTGCCATGGACTAAACCTGAAAAGCAGTTGGCAAAAGTTGTCGATCTTTAGTGAAAGTTGCAAGACATTGAAAAGGCAGCACTGCCTGTATATTGGCCTCGTGGGCCGCGCGGCCCTTCTTCTACTGGATCGTGTCCATGACTCTAATTGCAAATTTTGTAGTCTAAAACAGTATTGTTATATAAGGATAATGATGCATGCTGATATATAAAGATTGCGTAAGAATGCTTATATGATTCTCTTTCAATCACGAGGTACAGGTAAGATTGCAAACCTAGATTCATGCCACAATTTTTTGTGTCGCTCTCTCTATATAGTGTAGTTTGCACTTTCCACAGTCCAGTGAAGATGGTGTCCACCATATATCTCTTGCTTAGTTGCGTAAATACAGGCTGGCTGTTGGAGACCAGGAATTACTATCACTCCTTCAACTTCATATATGCAGGACCAATGTTTTCCAGAAACACCCCAATGTCAATGTTTTCCAGAAACGCCCCAGTGTCAGACTAAGGATTTGATCATTAACATCTGTTAAAGCTAATAATTAATCCAATTTGGTTGCAGGAATCAATTTCAATTTCTGCTTCTGCAATTAGTTTAATAATGGTTGACATCTGTTTGGACTTAAGTGTAACAACATAAGACGTGCTCGCGGTTGGAATATAGCCATATTTTCGTGAAGAATATTGTAATGAACCAGCAGGAGTGAAGTCCAGGTGGACGCAAGACCACCTGGACAGTTAGTCAGTTAAGGCAGTTAGAGAGAATGAGCAGTTATCAGTAAGTGACTCAGTGATAGATAATCCACTGATATAGTCACTAGTATAAAGATAGAAAAGAGCGATAGGAGGAACAGTTTTTGGATGTAATCAGATTTCATTTTCTCTCTCAATAATATTCTACTTCCTTTTCTCTATATTGTTACTCAACTCTCTTCTCTCCTTTATCTCTTTCTTTCTTCATATTCTTGATCAATTCTTGATCATTCGCACCAGTGCACTCCCATATCAATTCAAGTCATTACAAATATTTAAATAACTCTTATCTGTTTTGCTCCAAAAAGAAAATTTGAATGCACAAGAAATCTTCAAATAGAGCAGACAGGAGAGGAAGATATTTTTCTCCACGTAGACAAACTCAGATCTGAGTTTCATTGAAAAGTTTACACTAACAAGTTTTTAATTTTTCGATTTAATTATGTTATATACAATTCGAATAAGATAATTTGGGGAGCATAAAGGAGCTTTAATGTGCTCAAATGCTATAAAATGAATGGAAAAAAAAAAAAAATTCAATGAGAGTGACAACCTTTTCAGCCCGTTGCCCATGTACCAAAAAGGAAAAAAAAAAAAAAATCTTCGCCCATTACAAAGGGCATTAGGATACTTAAAATGGTTTACCATCTATGTTTAACTAAAATATACATTAACCAAAATTAACTGTTAATAATGTAGAAAAAGTAATTAGCTTAATTCTTCAACCATATGGATTCTAGAATGCACCAATGACAACCCCAAATCTGATTTAATCTACTTGCCAAAAATCTCGAATGCAAGCAAACAAAGAAAACACCACACTTCAGTCACCAATCATTATTCTACATAAAAGCAATTAGGCTGAAATTAACCATCAAAATTTACAAGCAAAAACTCTAGCTTCACTGATGACGTATACCATTGACAAAACCTTATTACTATTCCCACCATTGATAATCCAAAACTTAGGAGGCAAATAATAATGATAATAGTAATAATAGTACACATTACATATTATTACTTGAATTTATACACGACAAATATGGATATAAATCACACGCTAATATTTTGACATACACTAGATTAATATTATGTACGAGATTCCCCTCTAAAACTGAAGTTTCATGAGATTAAGAATCAGAGAGAGTGCTCGAAATCTCCTCCTAGAAATGCAATCAGAGACTAACAACAACTGATCTTCCAAGAAATCATTCACGTCCAGTGCACCACAAGAAGTCCCAAAATCCAAGGGCCATCATCAAAATTCCCTTCGATAAAAAGCGTCATAATCATCATCATCATGATGTCGAATAATTTCGTTGTAAGTCAACGGTGATGGAGACTTCAAGTTGAAATAATCATTCTGTAAACAATGATCTAATAACACAGAATCATCATCATCATCATCTTCTAAAAATTTACAACTACTAATCGCCTCATTTTCCACTGCCACCGGCTCAACCGGTCTCCGGTCACCCACCAATTTAGTCGCGGTAGTAATAGACGTATCATTTTGCCTATCCTTAAGCCTCAAAACACAGGCCGGAGAGCAAGCAAAGGTTGTTATTCTCCGACTCCTTACCGGAATCATATCCGGAAACCGTCGGGGTAGCTACTGTTTCCGACCTCTCCGGCGGTTTAGTAAAATTAGTCAAAGCATCGGGCCCACGTATCTGAATTGCTGCTCTATCATAAACCATAGCATAGCAGCTTCCTCAGCAGTCTCGTAAGTACCCAACCAAATTCTCGTCTTTCTAGACGGGTTCCGGATCTCTGCCGCCCATTTCCCCCACGGCCGCTGCCGTACACCCAGGTACTTCTTGACATTACCACTAGTGCAGCGGCTGGCATTAGCATTCGAGAACGGTCGCTTTTTCTTCTTCACAACATCCTTTTCAAGAATTGTACTAGTAGCCTTCTTGTTTTCTATGATGATCTCGTTAACAATCAGCTCCTTTATTCGAGGAGGCCGGAAAGTGGGTGATACGACGTCCTTGTCAGATGAGTCGGTGGCATCGCAGTCCGTAAATTGTATTTTGACAACACGAGGCATTTTTCAGCCGGTAGGATTATCTGGTGTTTTGCGGTGGACTGTTTTTCTTGAAGGTTGAGATAATTTTTTGTTAGTATTCATATTTCTTGAATGGGGTTTAAGAATAATTAAAGAGGAGCATTTGAAATAAAAAAATTAAAAAGCAAATGTTAACGACTAGTGAGTGGAGTTGAGAGATTGTCCCATACGGCCCGCGGCATCTCTGTTTAGAGCGATTTACAATTTCACACGTGTACTGTGGACCCGGTAAACGAAACTAGCCCCACCCTCAGCTCCTTTATTATCAGCTCTCGAGTTAAAATGGGAGTAAACCCCTTAACTTCGGAGTGGTTGCAGTAAAGCCCATAAAGTATATTTTGGGTCCCTCAATCCTTTGGTCCTAGGGTGAAGGATAATTATGCAGTTAGTTTTATCAAGAAGACAATTTTATCTCAAAACGATAGCCATATTAAATTTTCAGTACATAATTTCACTTTGCTCACTCACATAAATTTTGTATCATTTAATACGTTTATAGTATTCCATACAATATGCGTTAAACAATACTTTCAGGAGGTTCTTCTAACATGTTAAGTGAGTCCCCCCACTTCTTGTTCTTCCTCTCGTTATAACGCGCGAAAAAAGGGTTCAATTGTAAATAGCAAAATGTTTTACTTGGATGGAAGATTACAAGAGTAGCATTGAAACAGAGAAACAAACACAATTTAAGCTTCATATAAGGAATTCAAGATGGATGGAACTATTTAGTTCTATTCTACATTTCCTCGAGGGATACACAGGACAAGGCAGAAGGCGTTTTTACATTGGCTTGTGTCATCACCTTTTACGATATTATACTACTAGCCCATGGAATACTTCTGGGTCCAGCTTCTAGCAGTTGCCTCATATTTGGCCCTGTCAGTCTTGTACATGTGAGCAATCTCAGGCACCAGAGGGTCATCTGGGTTTGGATCAGTTAGAAGGGAACAAATTGAGAGTAACACCTGAAAAGTTATACAAGAATCCTTCCCTTCTTAAAGACAGATGGATTTAACAGAATGCACTGTGCTTACTTTAACAAATTCAGCCTGAAATAAAATCTGCCCAAGGCTAGAAAACCTATTTGATGTTAGCAAAATGACGCTCTGATACTTAATACACAATCACCTAACAAATTACATTACACGTGAAATGATTAAATAATCTACAATATTTGATAACAGTGGAAAGAAAAATGGCATTTTAACCTGTTTCGGAATAATTCCGAGGGTTAATTGGAATCCGAGAATCCATCTTCCTTGTCAAGAATCCATTGGCTTATAGAAAAGCTTAGAAAAATGAGACTGATTTATTTGAATGATATCAACACATGAAATTTAAGAAAATATAACCTTAGAAATAGTCAAGGCAGGGCTCCACTGCTCTTTCAGGATATCAAGGCATATACTACCATTGCTATTTATATTTGGATGAAAAACTTTTGTCCTGAATGCTACCTGCAATGACACAAGCACAAAGGATGAAGCACTAAATTGTGATTCAGCAAAATCTCTCTGAGTATGAAGTTCAATAAAGCAACTAAAAAGGGTATTTCCATAATAAACTCTACCCATTCCACGTACAAAACTGTTTACAAACAAGTTCTCAAAAAGAACCAAAAAAAAAAAAAGCACTCTACGTCTTCCATGGATCAGAATATTTTACAGAATCAGAACAGGAAAGGATTTTTGCACGTCAAAAAGATTTGGATTCAGCTTATGCATTGTAATCTATAAACAATTTGCAGCAAAAATTTATAAATTACAAAGAATAGAAGTTTCTGAATGCTAGAAATGGATTATCATAGACATCAACCAATAATAACGAAATGGAAATACTAAAAGCAGTATATGTTTCAGATGTTCTAGCTCAAATATATCAAGGTGTATTGCACACTAAGAAGCAAAGTCCCACAAATTAGTTTTTCTGATGCTAATGTACATACTCTAACCCAACACATTAAGGCATAATAATATAAATCAAGTGCCAAAGTTCAGAGGTTCTTAGTGACCAACACTCTGTAATTGACACTGCAGATGTGATGCACAAAAAAAAATAACCCTACACAACACATTTTCCTGAAACAAAGACATCCTTGACTTCTTAGCCATTTAAACTGAGCATGAACACCATTATCCAACAACTCAAGGTTCCTTCAATTGCTGTTATCACCAGGCAGCATAAATTACCAAAAGATTGCCCTGAACACTTAGATATGCTACATAAAAGACTTGAAACAAACTAAATAACAAGAGAAAGAATGAAAACAGGCCATCCAACAAAGTAGACAGCAGCTCATTGGTCTAAGTCATTAGCTCCAAAAACTCTCCGAATCCAGGACATACCTTGGGAGGCTTGAAAGGATAATCAGGAGGAAAGTGAATCGTGACCAAAAATACTCCCCCTGCATAAGGGCTATCTGGGGGACCCATTATCGTTGCTTGCCAATGAAACATGTCCTCCGCAACTGGACCTGTTAAGACACGACACACAAATGGGAAAACACATTTGAATCCTCTTCTGTAGTTTAAGGGAAAAGTGCTATTTTTGGATAGGATTTAATAAGACCTTTAAAGAAAATGAGAACCATCAGGTTCTCTAGAAAAGAAGGTAAAATATGAATATGGACAAGAGTTTGGACTCTCAATAGCAGAACTGGTAATAGGTCTATAACTGGAAGTGCTCGATCACATAAAATTAATTGCAGCAAGAATAACATATTCTTTAACAATTTGACCGTGAATAACTTGCAACCTAGTAATTTTATTGGATAACAATACAGTAATAGATTATGCAACAAGGCTAGCAAAATAACAATTGGATGACACATGAATAACTAAACAACATTTTCAATATCAGTTTAACCGATAATAAACTCAATTTAATAAAAGTAAACAATTCACTCCAACCATGTTAGAGGTAATACAACTTATACCATATAACCGATGTATAAGATATAGTTCCTTTCTGGTAACTTAAACAAATATTTCTCCAATTCCTTTCTGATAACTTAAACAAATATTTCTCCAATTCCTTTCTGATAACTTAAACAAATATTTCTCCAATTATGACTTGTGCCAAAACTAACAATCTTATTCCATTAAAATGTTCAAAGTTATTTTCTTCTATGGCACTACGACATGTACAGAAAACCAGACACTTTAACATCAACAATTAAACCACTAACCTGCTACACTCTACGTGACACCCAAAAATTTAAGAAAAACAAAACCCCACAAACAGCCCCAACCCCAAATAAATGTTGAACATGAATTAGAAAAATATGTGAATTAGTGTATGAACACTAACACCTGTAAACTAAGACTGTCGATGTATCACAAGTTAGCAAGGTCATCAACATGGTTTTGGAATTGTAAGAGAATACTTTTGGAACTGTATTGTGACGCAAATCATAAAAGTCACTGTTTGTTTCTTAATTATGAATAGGTCACTCATTATATACTCAAACTCTGTTCACAAAACAATAGTTAAACCATCAAGCCAAAGTTTTGGCAAAACAAGCAGAAAGTAACAGTAAGCATCCATTTTATTTCTCAGTAAGTGTTGGAAATTGCACTAGCTGTATCGTCTGAATTAATCCTCACCTTCCTCACCACTAACAGCTTAAGCCCAAATGCTAATAAACCATAGTCAAAAGGCCTCAAATTTTGATCCAAACACATAGCTGGTCTATGTCCAAAAGTAACTACACCCTCAAATCACAAGACTTTTCCTTTATGAACACAAGGAAAACAAAATACAAAAAAAAAAAAAAAAAAAAAACCTTCTCGTACATGAAAAAGCAAACAACAACGTCCTGCTCACAACCTCATAGATCAGGCAGCATCAACAAACAGATAATTTCTTCTTAAATGAAAATGTCAAACAACAAAACCAATCTAACCCAGAAATTAGACTTACAGAACAAGACATAAAAATTGAAACTTTAACCATACAAACATACCCTCCCTGAACACATCCAGATCACAGATACAGATCGAAAAAGCGGGGATGGTGATGGTGATACCTGCACTGCAAGAGGTAGGAGGATCTTTCTGGAGATCCTTCAGCTCCTTCAAGATTCGTTTGGAAGCCATCCTGCAGATTCAATCCCACCAGTCCTACAGATCTGATACATATAAAAAGAAAAAAAATGGAATCGTCAAAATCGACAAATCTATACACGAACAAATATAGAAATTTGTGGGTTCTTTTATTAATCATTTTGCATAAGGATTGGAACTTTAACATTCCTGGTTGTTAATGGGAGATGAGATTCGAGTGCAAAGACTAATTACTTCTTTCTTATCCAAGCTGCTGATTGATTCTCAAGGTTGTCCCGTCCGTGAATATTAGTGCCAGCCAGTATTCTTCTGACTTTTTAATTACTTTCAATTTAATTATGAGTCTTTTTTGGTTTTCTCTATCGTTTTAGGGAAAAGAAAAACCGATGGTTGAGCTTTCATTGATAAGACCCGGGAGCGGACTCAGATCCAGCTGGGAAGCTCTGACTGGTGGGATCATGGAATGCCTTGTCCAGTGGGGCATTGGGTCCCATCAGGGCTTTCGTTTTCCGTTTTCTCTTTTTGTCACTTTGCAAATAGAATACTTATTTTTCTGCAGTATTTCTTCATAAGCATCTTCAAATGGCGCAAAAGCCATATACGAGCACATATCTCATTGTATTTGCACCACAATATCTTCATTTCTTATTGCTAACATGTCATTTACTAAAACCTTAATTTTATATATTTTTTTAAGCAGAGAGGTTAGAAACATATTATTACAGATCTTAATTCAGTGCTTTGTAGTAGTAGGGGAAAAACTTTGGTAGCTTGAAAGGGAGTACTTTCTAAATTATTCGATCTATTATTGTCTTCTATTTTAGAAGAAGTGATCCAAATTAAGCCAGTTGATTTTAGAGAATCTATTTTGGAGGGAGTGATCCAGATTAAACCTGTTGATTTTCAAGAATACAAATGCGAAGGGTGAATTTCTTGAAAGTCACAAGAACAAAGTAGTAAGATTGATGCTGCCGGCCAAGGTTCATGTTATTATCCATGATTGAATTCTAATGACAGATTATTTACTGTTTCATGAAAATTAAGGAGCCACGTAAATGCATACATAGCTTGAGGAGGTAGCATTCCTTCTTCATTTTAGAGTCACTTGTACATAAAAATCTGCAGAGGCACAACTTCATTAACAGAAGTGTTGCCCTTTCAATTTAGCTTACCGTATTGATTGTCATCTCTGACCTTACATCACTTTCCACTTTTCCACTTTTCCTTCCTTCACAGGGAAAAAGGTAAGAACAAGCTGTGCAGTCTCCTGTCCAAAATCTAAGGAGCCACATAACAAACTATTTATCGTATGTGGGTAATTTCTCGTTAGACCAACAAAATAAGCAAACAGTCAATCCATCAGATGGTAGTTATAAAAACAAGCACTTATATATGATTATACAGCAGCAAGTTAATACTGTGGCCTACGGAATATTTAAGAAGCCAACACTCGATAAGTTTCCAAGGGTGATACCCAGCCAACCCAATGCTACAAGCACTTGCAGTAAGTAATAGTAACATATTGTTGTATGTCCAAACAGGAATTAAGTATGAGAAGCACAGGAGCAATGCAATGTGCTTCAGCCGCAACATCAGGCTTCATGTGAAGATATTAGGGGTGTGCCCATCATCAGCAAACTTGGCTGTTGACAAATTGCCGGCATCTTGAGATTATATGGTAGATCCAGGATCAAGTTCAAGTTAATATATATTAATCCTGCAAAGAAGCAAACAGGTTGGGATTAATCATTGTGAAGATTGTATAAAATAGAATCTTCAAAGTAATTCTTTGACTTTGAGAGCACTATATGCCTTAATCTCAACCATTCCTGGATCAATGAAGGTAACAACTTGTGATACTCATTCTCTTGTTCATTAGTATTTAATTAGCCGGTACAGATATCACATCAACTTGTACATTATTGAAAGAAGCCATTTAAACTAAATTATCATTAATTAAGTAAAAATAAATTTATCCAATTAATGTAAGGCAGCTCCTTTGGCTTCAATGGTCGAAACTGCAAAGGTTATTGTCTCGTGGCAGTGAGAAGAACTCGCATTTGTGAGTCCTTGCTTTAATACATGAAGCTTCAGCATATCCTTTTGGAGAATCAAAAAGAGTAGTGCAGCTTTGCAGGGATTTATGACCATGATTCACATCAAGTGATTCAGTTACATCCTTTATTATTTCGAAGTAGACCTGTACGCCCGAATCATATTGATGTGTTCCAAATTGCTCGAGCAAGCAGAGTCTATTCCTGGTTTAATAATGCGTAACAGCCATGTCTACGGAATTTTGGAATCGAAATTCACATACAGATATTAGCTATTGTCTTAATAAAAACAAAAATCTAGCTAAGGTTATGTGTAAGAAAGGCCATTCATGTCATCAAGACTCAAATTTTGTAGTAACAAAATTGAAATTTCATCTGCTTTTTTCTTGACTCATTTTAGTTTTTCCGCCTGCAACTGCAATAACAACCTTTTAAAACGAAATAATTGTGGCTTCATTGAGAATGCAATGAGTGTATTACGAAGTTTTTACTTACAGGCGGAACACGTAAACTTTGCATTTGGGCATGGGACCATCCTGAATCTGCTTCAAATTGAAGGCTCCACAGACGAGTTTGACCTCAATAGTGCCAATTTTCAGTCCACTTAAAACCATCCCAATTCCAGTTCTGATATCCACAGTAATCATCAAGCTCTTAGCCCTGAATTTATCCTTGATCCTTTTCGCATTAGAATCATCCAACAACTGATTCCCCTTCATAGAAAACTTCACAACAGTCGAATTATTTGGCTCCTGAATGAACCCCGGCACAGTTTCTTGAGCCATCTCCCGAGGAGCAACGTCGTCACTGTACCAGGACATGGCTATCCTATCATACGCTAACTTGATGTTTTTATTTGTGTTCCTGAACTCCATGCTGACAGACATTTGTGAATTTAACGTTGGGCCATCAGGGGTGCTGGTGATGTTGAATTTGTTGACCTGGAAAGATTTTAGGTCGAAAAGGGGGACGCTTGGCTCGTACCAGAGGAAGAAAAATCCCCCAAATGATATGAAGAAGAGCGTGAGGAGAATAATGAAAATGAAGAGGCAGCAGCAGCATCTGCAGCAGAAACCCCTCCTCTTCTTCTGTGGGTAAAATGAAGGTGGAAGGTTTGCTTTTCGAGACGGTGGTGGCTTATGAGCTGGGAAGCCTGGCTCTCTGTATCCAGGTGGTTTGGCCAGAGGTGGCGCTTGAGTCATTTCTGAATATATTAACAATACAAAGGAGAATTCGATTGAGTACTATAATAATCAATATTTGGTAATGCATGAAAACAATTGAAATACAAATCTGCAAATAAAAACGGAACATTGACATAAATATGAAATCAAGAACCTTCTTTTCACAGTACGTCAGGTCACAAATTTGAAGAAATTGAGGTTTAATGAGGATTTTCTTGAAGCATGGTCGAGATGAAGATAATAATAATAAAAAAATGGTTATAATTCACGTGGTGCATGCAAAATGTTGTGAACAAGAGCAATATTGCATGGATGGTGGTATATGAATATTATCGTGGAGACTAGTGATGTACCTTGGAGGAGATATCAATGTTGTTACACAATTGGTTAAATTACCAATTTATTTGCCTGATGAATTAATTCAAGATGTTTTTAAGGATATGCTAAGGTAATGAACACGATAAAATGGATTGAAAATTATGAGGTATTGGTGAAGGTGGTGGTTTAGGAAGAATAGGGAGAATGGGGGACTGGGGAGAGGGGGAGGGGGTGGGGGAAAGGATGGAGGTTTGGGGGAGGGGGTGGGGGTGGGGGTTGGGGAATTTTGGCATGGATGTGTGTTTATGGACTTAACAGAGGAGGGTAGGGGCAGGGGGTTGATGATTAGTGGCAGAAATTGAACTGCGGATTTAACCAAGATTACCAGAAGAAGAGGTGGATTTTGCCTGCTTTGTTCACCACAGCCTTAGTTGTGTCCTTGTGCGTTGGATGAAGCAAGTAGTTGTCCCAAGATTTGAGGATTCAGGAGCACAATACAATTTTTGGGAGACAAAATCTAATTTTTGTTAGAATAGAACTAAACAATTTCATTTTTGCAACTAAAAATTTTAGCTACTAAATAAGAGATCGATCAACTGTTAAGATGGCTGAATTTTATTAAAGAATTTGATGCGTTTAAGGAAGAGTAATACCCAATTTTGACTAGTCATTACAAACCATTATAAGGTGCGTCTTATTTGGTTCAGATTGCTTATTAAAGTCACGATAGAAAATTTTCATATCATATTTTTGGTCCCCCAAGTCCGTATAGGTCACATTTGCCCTTCAAAGAGGTGCCTAGTCCATTTACAAACCACTTCCGATCTACCCGAATGGCGAAGCAATGTCCTGATATCTTTTTTTATTTTTATGGGGCTTGAGAAGAACCGGTATTCTTTATTTAAAATTAATCAGTGCTCAAGAAATCTATAGATTTTTTTTTTTTTTGGTACAGAAGTTGAGAGTGTTTAACTATTCTTTATAGATATTAAACAAAAGGCAACTTCAAGCTACCTGACATAGGATTAGAATTATGGAGTTTGATTCAATAAAAAAATTCATTTAGGTTTGGTCCATTTATTAACTAATCCAAGCATGAATAAGATTTACAATTCATTAACATCTCAAACTTGGTCGAAAGTAGGTTCAATATAAAAATATGTTTTGAAATTTACGTGTAAATAATTTAAACGACTCAATTCTGATTAAACTCAACTCGATAAATATTACTCCCTCCGTCCCATTTTGATAGGCTTGTTTTCCTTTTGCATCCGTCCCAAATTATAGTCCATTTTCTAATTAAAGAATGTAATTAATTTTTAACTTCTCTAAAATGCCCCCATTTAATTACTTTGTTATAGGTAAGAGGTGCATAGTAAATCGTGCATTCACATATCAAATGGAATTAATTTGACTTGTGGTGCAATTTTCTAATTGTATTTAATGTAAATATTTAATGATAAATAGAAGGGTATTTTAAGAATTAATTTATTCTTTCAATAAAGTTAACTAACATTTCTTAAACTGTGTTAAAAAACCTGTAAAGCTATCAAAATAGAACGGAGGGAGAATTTGAGATCGGCTAAAAAAAATAAACAAGTTAATCTTACTTAAAAAAGGAAAATTACATTTATAGTTGAACTGCAGCCTAAGCCAGACTAGGCCTCTATACCTAACCAATAGAGAAATGGGTTGGACTTATTGGGCTACCTCCAACCCAAATCAACGAGTTCCCAACCCATTTAAAAGACCCTAAACAAAAATCTCTCCGCTTTTGCAAAATTGCACTTCGGCCTTGAAAGCTGACCAACACAGCCGAAGTACGGGAGAAATTGACCGAGTTCACTCCGATTCATTGCAGTTTTAACGGCCGGAGATGGAGTACGTGAACCCTGAAGGCCTCCGCTTAGATGGCCGCCGTCCATTAGAGGTTTATTCCCCCTAGTAATTTCATCTTTTTTATACAAGACACCATTTTTAAATTTTTCCTTTTTTTTTTTTTGGCTATTGATTGGATTATGTTTTCTTCTAATGCCAGATGAGACAGCTGAGGGCAGAAATCGGGGTGGTTTCCAGAGCTGATGGGTATTCGAAAGTTTATTTATTTCTTTATTTTAATCTTAGCATGAAAGCATTAGCGTGTGTACTGTGTATATGTCTAGAGATTGTTATACTTGAAGTGTAATTGGGTGGAAAACGCCAATATTAGTTCTAAAGAAAGCATTTTTATAATTTTTGGGACTAAAGAACAAGTGGGCGTTGTCTGATTAGTTCTACAAATGCAGAAGCTCAGCTGTTTCGAGATCATCAGTGCATTATTGTGTGACTGTGTGAAGAGACTATAATTTGAAGTATATAGTACATGGAAGAATGCCAAAGTTTGTTTTTCTGGAACCGAAAACAAGTGGGTTTTGTCTAATACTTGCTATGGGTGCAGCTCTGCTGTTTTCGAGATGGGAAATACTAAAGTGATTGCTGCTGTGTATGGTCCCAGAGAGGTATAAATTGCCCTTTTCAATCCCTTGTTTCTTGTTCTTATAGTTTTAGCTTTAGGTTTGTTAATGTGATTAATTTTGTGGGTGGTCTGTGTGTGATGATCTCAACTGAAATACTGTAAAGGTATATAACCTTGACTGTGTGTATTAGTTATTGCTATTTGTGAGGTTTGTTTTGTTGAGGTTGCATTTTGGGCTTCGGATGGAGTTGGGCTTGAAAGTTTACTGTATGTATGAAACTATGAATGTAACAACCGGGTATTGGATTTTTATTTCTTTGTTTATGGGGGCGCATATTTGGCGCATGTTTCAAAAAGTCATTTGAAAACCCAATGCAACCGAATAGCCACTGGATCAAATAATGACTTTTGGAGTACCTCAATTTTAACCCATTTAGTAGTTCACGCTGAGGTTTCTTTGCCTACAGTTTGCCTTGAGTTTTAAGAGTAAATGCCCTCTTCTCGTACTTCCTTACAACAGTCTGAATATCTGTAAGCTACACTTTTGCGTACTGGTTTACACATATTAAACTGGTTCTTGACTTCCTGTGCAGAGGCACTTCTCAAACCTTTGTGCTGTTTTTGACATTAAGCAGTGTTATTAATTTTTTTTCTGAAAAGAGAGTATTTTTCTACGGTATTTGATTTTTTGTTTTCTTTTTGTAGGTCCAAAATAAAAGCCAACAAATAAATGATAAGGCGGTGGTAATTACCTTCCATTAGCACTTCGTAGAAGATTAGATGTTAATGGTTTTTACAGATGATCATTTCATAATCTGGTCTTTCTGTTCAGGTACGCTGTGAGTATAGCATGGCTAATTTCAGCACAGGTGATCGCATGAGGAAACCAAAGCATGATAGGTAATGTTTTTACCTTTTGCAATTTGTCCAAAGCCCCTAGTTTTGTCCATTTTCTGGTTTCTGGTTTCTGTTCAGTTTTATTTACAATCTTATGATTTGAGTAATGGTCATGTATGTCTCACCTTCAAGGTTTTTTCATCTTGCTATTTGCTTATGTCGACACATGTAATGTGGTCTAATGTTTCTTTTATCTTCTGAAGAAAAGAACAACACCTAAAAACTTGATTGTACGAGTCTTGCAAGTACTTGGATGGCACATCCGGAGACAGTTAACACTTGTATTAATGAAAATGGAATTTGAAAAGCAATAAGTCATGTTGAATACAAAGCTGTAAAGTTGTGATTCTTTCATGAATGGAGAAATGTTATAAACGCTAGAATGAAAAGAAGACATAATTACACATGCTTCCCAACAATCATTTATGATCTAACTGATCAAGAATGTAATGAACCATTGTTTTTCCTGTAATTTGTTACGTGCATTCAGGAGATCCACGGAGATATCACTGGTTATTAGGCAAACAATGGAAGCTTGCATATTGACACATCTAATGCCACGTTCTCAGGTTCTACAACTCATATAATGAGATTTTAAATGGTTTAATAACATTTTATTTTGTTTTCTGAAACCAAGTAGTTTTGCAGATAGATATCTTTGTCCAGGTTCTCCAGGCGGATGGAGGTACAGTAAATCCAGTAGGCTACATATTGCAGTATCATATTTTATTTTAATTTGCCAATTTTATGCTTCTGTCTTCAGAGGTTTAACACAAATCCTTCTACAGTAATAGTTTTCTCCATCTTACAGTATCATACAGATGCTGACACGTGTGGTGTTGTTCAGGAACGAGGTCAGCCTGTATAAATGCTGCAACTTTGGCCCTTGCTGATGCCGGAATTCCAATGTGCGATTTTGTTACTTCCTGTGCCGCTGGATACCTTAATAGCACTCCTCTTCTTGGTAAACATCATTACTATACTCTTCTGGTCTCTATAATTTTTTTTGGTCAATCTTTGTGAACGTGATTAGATTCAATTGTGGAACATATTTTAGTGAATGCTTCTTCCACCATATGAACAGATCTCAACTATGTTGAAGATAGTGCTGGAGGCCCTGATGTCACAGTGGGAATCCTACCAAAGTTGGACAAAGTGACCCTTCTTCAGGTTCTTTTCAACTTTTTTGTTTTCACTCTTCTTTGTTTGTTGTAGTTATTGCCACCCTAGGAAACAAATGCATGTATATAAACTAAAGAGGTAAGACATTAAATTAAGTAAAAGTTAAGTGGCGTGGTCAAAGTCTATATTTTGCTTTCAGCAAATAGTAGCTGAATCTTTCGTGGGAAAAGGTTCTTCAATCGGTGGAATCTCTCCCTTGCTACATTTTCCTGTTTACCAGTAATATTGCTCATTTATCTTTTCTTTTTACACACTTTGCTGTTTTCCAAGAATTTTTCTTGCGTAAACGATGTAATTCATCCTAGCATGAAGGTGTAAAAGCACCAAAGCTTGTTATCTTTCTCCTTGTTGAGTAGAATTCCTCTTATTTTGATTCTTTACTCAGTGAAGCTTTCCTATTTATGTAATCCCATGTAACGTGATTAGTTGCTTCTTTTGCAACCTGGACCATCCACAAATAATATTTCTTTGACGTAGATGGATGCTAAATTACCGATGGATACCTTTGAAACTGTCATGCAACTTGCCATAGAAGGCTGCAAAGCTGTGGCAACCTACATTCGTGAAGTAAGAGGAATTCATTTTATGAATTTGTTCTTGCTACTTTCTTGCCATATTTACCAGAATTTTAGTTCAGTATCTTTATCAGGAACTGACGTAGCTTTTGTTTTCAGATACTACTAGAAAACACTAAGCAGTTAGAGTTCCGCAGGGGTGTATAGTTCACTAGTAAGGAATCTCAACTATGATTTCGGTTTTAGAAATCCCAAATTTCTTTAAACTTTTAAAGAATGAATTGTCAGACTGAGATCAAAGCACTGGTTATTGGTCTTATGCAGCTATAGTAATGGAGCTCAGCCCCCTAACAGTGAGATTCTGCCCATTGTTGTGAACTGATGATATTGACGGCTTGCCGGATGATGTTCCAACTATTTGGGGTTCACAATGTTTTTCTTCCTCAAATACGGAATCAGTTCCCAATACTGGCGGTTGAACAAAGTATCTCGACTTTCTTTGATTGTTCTGTATATCGCAAAGTATAAGCAAAATTCTCAGTTATGCGGTGTTAAATGAGATGTCTGAAGTCTTTGAGAATTAACTGCGATAAGAAAAGCAAGATTACGTGATATGCATGTAAATTAGCCATGACCTCAAGGTCAAAATTATATTTATATAGCTTTCTTTTTGTGCTTTACTTTCTGGAGGACTTATTTTATTTTTAGGGTTTGTTCTAAGTTATTGACAGGGTTAATTACTATGATTTCCTCGGAACTCAAACATAATTGCTATTTTCCTTGATTTTTCGAACTATATTGGACCCTGCTTTATAAGGAGTTCTCATTTAAATTACCAGAGCTGCTAATTTCCGCTGCATTTATTAGTGTAATATCTGATATAATGCTAACATACAAAAATAGACGAGCTAAATCTGTTTAGAGAGACATGCAGAGAGAATCCTTACAGGTTGAGATTCATATTGAGGCAATATGAGGTGATGAGCGAAAAAAGGCATGAAATTAAAGCAGGAACCTAATATCTGGAACTAGATAATAGCATTGCATCTTTTCAAAATTGAAGCCTTATATCTCTCCATAATCAGATAATGTGAAGAGCAGTCTATTGGCCATGCTCACTGGAGCGTTTCTAATCAAAAGAGAATCCTTTTAATCAAATAAAGTGAAGAGCGGCCACTTTTAAAAGTCATTGGCTATCGGCCATGCTAGGATCATTAGAGCATTTCTAACTATCCCAATAGGGTACACAGCAATACGCCAGGTTAACATTCAAGTCTAGCTCAATATTCTAATAAACACAAAACTAATACTTAAGCCAAACTCAAAACTTCTAGGCCACCGCTTTGACTATTTTCCCGGAACTTAAATACACCTTCCCTGGGGTACAGCTGCAAGCTCAAGACGTCCTGTCCATTCCTCTCCTGGCTTCAGAGTGATTGGTTTCTCTATAGCTGCTGCATTAACACAAAGCATATGTTTGTACTCACCATCACCAAAATCCACCATTGCTTTGGATTTCTTTTCCCATGGATTCCACACCGCTGAAAAGTAGAAAAGAATGAGAAACATATAGGACATTATACCAGTATTACATGTCTACAGTGATAATAGTTGTCTAATCTTTTAACCAAAGAGGTTGTAAACAATGTTATCATCTGTCCAAGTTTAGGGAAAGCATATTTTGATAAAAGCAGCTTACCTATATCTGGCAACCCTTCTTTTCTTATCACATATGTCCGTTTTCTTTCATGATCAAGAATCTCAATACAATTAGGAGAACTAAGATAGATGCGATCCACCTGCAAGAAGAATACCAGAGCCTTCCCCTTATCAGTTTAGACAGAGAGAGTAAAAAAGGATTTAACTCAGCAAAGTTCATCACTGTAATTTTTCAACATATTCAACTGTTCCAAAAGAACTGAATAGGACAAATAACTGAGATCAAACAAATTGACAACTAAGCACCACAAAATCGCTTTCAAATAAACGAAATAAGTTTTTAAATATAATTATAACATCCTGTTTTCAAGACATTTTCATATAAACAAAATAAATATTAAACCACTTCAACTATAGCCCAAGTTCTTCCTTTGTTTAGGAAATAAAGAACTACCTGCCTAACTGAAAAAGTAAGGCCTACATTTTTGGGGAATGTTCAAGGACAAAAAGAAACAAAAGGGACGTTCCTATTAGATTTTCACTGTTCCTCACTAAGAAAAAGATCTTCAACTGACAAAGATAAATTTCAGTGCCCCCAACCTTAAAGCAAGGTCTTCAACTGACCATCCCTCTTAGTTGCATTCGTCCATGCAACTAAATATTCAGAAGCTTGCTCAAGTTTAAGACCAAATGACGGAATGAAAAGTTAGGGGAAAAAGCAATCAAACAAAGAAACACTAAGTTGTCTATTATTTCAGCTTGCAGTAGTTATGCCATATGCACTTATTCTACCCTCTGATAAAAATACAAGGAATTCAACAGATTTCCAGGATGTAAATCCTCAAGAAAGTTCACCTCAGATTCAAAAGTTAATGCATCTCCTTGCTCTGTCAAGAGTTCTCTTTGGTAAAGGTTGTCTAGATAGTCCAGTGTTTCCAGTCCTTCTATCCTTACTTCACTGTGGATAACGTACACACTGAGACTTTGTATATGGGAGAACAAAATCAAACTAATCAAGTAACCAAGTCTGAATACACCGAAATTGTTGCAAAATAAGAGGAGGATTGGATACCAAATTAATTTTTCTTGAATTTGGAAGTATATTACAAAATATAAACAAAATACTATCGCCAGATGAGATAAAATTGCATACCTTATGTCGGAGACAGAAAAATACGTATGGTATGCGAATGAGAAGCTGTATGGTTTCCCGTTGATGTTTCTAATACGTGATATCAAGGACAAATTACCATCAGATAAAAGTGAGACCCGAAGGCGAAACTCAAAACTGGAGAAAAAGAAAACTTTGTATTAGAAACATTAAATGTTACGCTACAAATGGAAACAGAACTTAATCTTAGTAAAACAAACAAACATGATGGAGAAATTACACAGCAGCAGGAAAAGATTCAATGTCCTAGTTGAAATGTTTCCAATAGAAAAAGAAAAACTAATAATGAGAACAAATCAATCAGTACGAGCCAATTTCAAAAAAGCAACACCTGTAGACTATTCTGACATTGAAGTATTTTAATCAATTATTAATATATCGCCTACGATTGTTGATCAATCAGTTGCTTAAGAGCACTTCATATCTGAAAGAAAATACACATTTAAATTTTATTACATATTTAAGGTAGTCCCTTAATCAGCAACTCCCTATATTGTGGGCTGCAATCCAAGTTCAAAAACTGTCGTTAACAACTTATAAGCTGTCAGACAAAGGATCATCCTATAACATATACTATGGATCCTATTAAAGAGAGTTGTTACTTCTGTCTATAGTTCGAAGACATAATTTCAGCAGTTTCCCTCATATATCCTTGCTGCAAGGAAGACTACTCCAATTGTAATCAACTGCCCAAAAAAATTCATCAGATCGAAAACTCTCTGCCAAATTTAAAACCTTGGCCACTCAGAAAGTCTAACCTTAACCATCCAGATACTTAAATTTAAAAAAAAAAAATGTCAATAAATAGATACTTGTCCAGCTCATTAGATACATATAAAACGAATTGGTTGAGAGAGTGCGAACTATACCAGAAGAATAAATAAATAAACTTGTGCACCTAGTTGAAAAGCGGGCTGCTCTAAAAAGGAGTTCCTTAAAATCCATTACCCAACTTTCTTCTGGTGCTGAATTTAACTATAAGCAAGATCAGGACAAAATCTATCAGAAGTGCAAAAAAACCATACCTGTGAGGCCAGCATTTCAGATTGTCTTCTAATGGTTTTAGTAGCATATCTATGGATGATTTGCCCTGGGAATCATCTGGATTTAAAGCTGGAGGGTCATCCTCTATGCTCCAAACTCTGTTGTTTGCAAAGCCTTGTTGCTCAAGCGATCCACAGTTTCCAAACTATGCCACCATTACAAAAACCACAACCTAAATAGGAAATACTACGTACTAGATGTCCATCAAATGTTTAGCCGCACAAACCATACCTGGGGGAAACAAATGGGAATTCCTCCACGCAGTGCTTTTGAAGGCTTAAAAGGTGCCTACATAACATAACTACAACAAGTATTAAAAACTTTTTTAAAGCTGGCCTCTACGAATCAAAATGTACATCAATGGATATAATTAGGAAATAAAAGACTTGCAAAATTGGATCTTAAAAAGCTAATTGTGCTGAATAACACTCCACAATTGCTCTTCCCATAACAGATGAAAGTAGATATCAGAAGACCACTCGACTCAGTAGCAAATAGTAGCCACAAAAGAAACCTCTCTATAGTGAACTTTCTTAACATGATTCCAGAATATGTTACCCTCTCAAATTACAAAATCTCTAACTTCTTGGCAATTTCTTGAAATCAATAGCTCAAAAACCTTCCTATCTGAGTTTCATAGTCTCTGAGTTTCAGTAGTACGACACATTGAATTGAACCTTGTCTACAACGACAGAGTACTTTATAGCAGCAATCCATCAAAAAGTGGTTCAGACAATTATCGTAGTCAAACAATAGTCTACCGTTGGTGATTCTTGGATTCAATTACTTCGTGTTTTCAGGTCCCACCTCATTTATAATAAATTTTCCACACATTTGATGCTCTTATCACAGTTCCACTATAGAGAGAAAGAAAGTCAATTCCTTGAGCAATTACTTAGTGGAGCTGGAAATTCCAAATCACGATAAAACAGAATTCCCAATTATATGGCTAGTATAACAATCTGCTTCACATAAAACACAAACAAAGAAAGTCCAGAGAAATTTACACAAAGATATATTTACATTTAAGTGCAAAACAGCTCCTTGGATCCTAAAATGCTGGCCACATTATTATTCATAATAATGGCTATTAAAACTGTTTACTTTCACCTTTAGTGTTCTAGTAAGCATTTCAAACCTGATTTAGACAACAAAAATCCAAGTATGGTCAGGAATTACGTTACTTACGTTCAATCTGAGCAATTTTCTGTGTTTTTTATGTGCTAGACACAATTATAGTCTTACCACAACGAACACAAATTTTCAGATTCTAAAATTTTATTAGCAACATTTAACATCATCCCTTCAAACTTTGTGCCAATTTTGGTGCTTGTAATTAATTTAATTTCTAAATGTGACTGTTTCATTAACAAAATTTGAATCCAAAGCATGTCTTATTCATACACAGACTCGAATGATTTTCAAGAAACTCAACAATGGCACGCGATTGACAATGATCCTACGATTACCCACCTTACTGCTAGTAAATAGGAGTTCTTCGCCACAATCATTCTGCCATGAAGTAACCTGTCCTCCATACAAGCTAACCTGGGTTATTAGTACAGGAATCAACAAGAAATCTCATATCTGTGAAACAGTTCAAATTGTTTCATACAGTAATCCTTCTATAACAGATCAAGTAAAAACAGAAGAGAAAGATAATCAGTTTCAAAAATCCAATTAAAATAAGGAATAAACCAAAGGATCTAACCCGAGCAGAGGCGCCTTGAGGATTCCGAAGCACTATCTGATCAATCCCATTCCTATCCTTTGTCACTTCAATTGCTGCTCTGGGGTCCCAAGCTGCCGCATGACCCATTCCCTAAAACTATAAAACCTAAAACCCTCTCTATCTTTGCCTATCCTCTATCCTCTAACTTATATAACTCCCAAAATTCCAAATTTAACTACTAGAAAACGCGAAAACTTCGGAAAAATGGATTGTGGAGACAAATGTCACCATGACAGTCAGGCAAATTCAACTACATTTATTTTCTTTCTTGTGAAAAAATCTTGGTGAACTCGTGGACTAAATCGAAAAGCCATAATTTTATAAAACTCTGCCAAAGACATCCCTCAAATCCACAAGACAACCTCAAAACTGGTACACCAAAGTACATTAATAAATAAAGAATAAATTCCAATCTCTTTACCTACCAAAAGATAATCCTGGAGAATTAATCTCACATGTGACAACCACCTAGCAATGCTTCAACCTTTTTCCCATATTCACTCCAACGCATCCTCAAGGAAATTGTGACATTTTAAGCAGGAAAAGGACAATAAAAAGAAGTACAAAAATGGACAACTATAACAAATAATAAATCAAAGCTTCAAATACACTCGAAAACTTTTGCCAAATGCTCAAAAGAACTGAGTCTTTTAACATGGAAAGTACAAAATCCTCAGTCCACTTCAAGAAACAATTCTGAGAACACAAGAACAAAGGACCAACTCCATTCAACCCCAACAAAATAAAGAACTAACAGTATATTTCTGTGGTTCTACTCCACCTGGTAAGTTAATTTAAGGTTTGTAAAGAACCCTTTCGAGGAAAAAAACAACAAATAGCTTAACAGTGAGAATAAATTCGGCCAAGCATTCAAATTTAAATAAGCCCAGAGAGGGAAATGATGAGATTTAGTTAAATACAAGTAATAAAATAAAGCAACAACAGGAAAAATCTTGACTTTATGCAATGCATGGTGGTGACAGCCAAGTTGTGGGGAGATGAAGTGAATTATGCATTTAATTAACTGTAGTTAAGACTAAAGTGCACAAACAACGGATAACTGAACCTTGGTTTTAGCAGGCAAGATTGTGGAAACATGGGATGATGCTCAGACTAAAATATGGGATGCAATATTTATAAGAAGAAAAATGGTTCTTTTATAATTGGTATACAAACACAACTTAGTAGTGGTGGTGGTGGTGGTCGTTCTTGCTGCTTAGACAGAGAGGGGAAGACGTGTAGATTCGTGAAGTACAACCTTCTTGTTGTACAAACGGTCAAGATTTGGAAAAGGGGAGTTATCAGATTCTTCAGACCAGTCTTTTTCATCAATTCCTCCGTACGACCTGGACTCTCTCTGGGACTAAGGAAGACCGGAAGGAGAACTAACACTAGAGAATAGAAACTGTTAACACGAAATTAGGTGACGAAATAATATTGTAGTCACGTGAAATTAGGTAATGAAATGAAAGTTTTTTTTTTTGAAAAATTAATAATATTAAATGAGAATTTACTACAATTTTACAAAAAAAAAATTTATTATTTTGACTGCGTTATTTAAATCTTAGTTATCATACCACATTTCCACTTAATAGTAATCTAGTAACTAAAAAATAGCTCTGGGCGAAAAAAAAAAAAAATTGGCTGAAAATTTCTTGTATCTTTATTATATATAGCAATTCTAACGAATATGGATGTTGGGCTTTGTTTTGGTCACATTTCAATTTTGAATTTGTACACTTAAAATTACAAGTTTTGGAGTTTTGGAGTTTGTCTTACTTTGGAGAACCTAACAGCCCATTTGACGAGACAAGAAATGAAAAGTCAAAAGAATTTTGATAGCCAACATAACTTGCTTGTCTCAAGCAAAAGGGCAAAAACAGATTTACTGTTTGTTTCATTTTTTTTGTCATGATTTGTTGGAATTTTTTATGGCATAATTTATGATCATTATAAGGTTTCTTGTGATTTTAAATTTTCAATTAAAAATATTAAACCCGAATAGAATTAGCTATAGAAATTGATTTGAAAAGTTTTCACTTAATAGTAATTTTTGTAGATGGACCCTTTCCTTTCCTTGAACTTGAACATGAACATGAACCTTCATTAATAGTGCTTTGTTGATATTAACAAATTCGTTTAACCAAAATTTATGAATCTTCATATCCATGCGCTTTTGTAATTCATGCACCTCATCTACAAACTGTAATATCTAGGTGTTTCTTTTCTTCAAATCTACTAGTTTCTACGTAAGGGGTTGCACATGCATTTACATCTCATGTAAGATAAAAGTTGTTCTGCATTTCAAGAGAAATGTATTTTGTCCTTTTGTTTCTTCCTCTCCTCATTTCCTTCTACTTTGTATTGCATCAAGGAATAAGAGAGCGAGAGAGTATCAGACATTTGTACTTAGACTAGACTCAATAGAAGTATCGCTTAGCATTTGACAATGAGACATCAACAAACTTGTCAATTGATGAGTATCCTAAAACCAACCGAACTTGACCTCTTTTAAGACGTGATCATTCATGGAATTCGAGGACTCGCCTTAAAACTCGAAAGCTAAGTTGCCATTTGCCAACAAGCAGGCAGCAGCGAATGCAATTATTCTTTTCACACATATTTGTAGGAATAGTTTTGAATTTTTCATGAGAGCAGTAGTACGATCAAAAGTGTCTTAAAATAGAAATTTTCCATAAAGTAACAAAGCAAAGCCTCCAAATTGCTTCTGCATCAAATGTTCTTCAAATTGAATTTCGTTTCACCATGCGTGGAGTATCAATACAAGCTTTTATTGAGTTCACCTAATTGCTCATCTTTCATAGTGTTGCCGAGGAAACAAAGTTAAAAGCTTTGGTATGATTGTTTCTATTCCTTGCAAACTCTGGCTAGAAGGTGTTCTTTTGCATTAATGAACCATCTCTTATCAAACTTTTCTGGCTTGGTTATTGAAACTGAATTATCTTTGTGCATGCAGAAAAGCCTTTTATTAGTTCCCCACCTCCACCAATTATTTTCTACGTAAATAGTCTTGCTTCATACTGTTTATAATTGAAACTGAATTATCTTTGTCCATGCAGAAAAGCCTTTTATTAGTTCTCCACCTCCATCAATTATTTTCTACGTAAATAGTCTTGCTTCATACTGTTTATAATTGAAACTGAATTATCTTTGTCCATGCAGAACAGCCTCTTATTAGTTCTCCACCTCCATCAATTATTTTCTACGTAAATAGTCTTGCCTCATACTGTTTTTAAAGCCCTGTTTACAACCAAGGAAGATTGCAAACGTAGGCCTCAACCCTTTCAAAGATTGTCTCCTTCTAACCCCAAGCCAAGAACCACAAAAATTATCTTTTTTCGCGAAGAACAAAACTTACTTTGTCGTCTTCCGCACCCTGCATTTACAAGACTTTTCCACACAAATCTCAGCTTCCAGGATTACCAAGATACCTAAGGGTTGCCTAATTCCGCATTCAGTTAACGAGATGCTTCGTTCCTTCGCGCTGAACTCGCAAAGCTACTTCGCAGGCATAATTATCACATTAACATTGGGGCCCGTGCACACACAACAGAAAAACTTTGATATTCGAAAACACAAATTATTATTATTTTTTAATAATTCTTAGGCTCCCAAATTAAGTTAAGCTAAATTTCATATTACATGCCCAACCACGGTTTTCCAAGATTCTCTAATCTACATCAACCTACCAGTCACCGCAGCCATTCCAGCATTCTGGATTTTAAAATACATCACAATGCTGTCCATAGCTCAATTAAAATGAAGCAAAATTTACACTAGGATCGTTCTCAATATCCTGTGCAATTATCTTTCCTTCTTTTCTACTGTCAGTTGTAATCTTCAACTTGTAATTATGCTAAAATCACACGATCTACTTGTTATAAAAAACCCAGACAGCAGACTCGTGCAGACTCTCTATTCAGCCAGCAGCCACAGTATCTGTGTGAGAGCTTGTGTCAAGCAGCTGGCGAAGCTTTGCCCCAGAATTAGTACTATCGAGCACCTCACTCTCTTCATCATTTCTATCAACAGAACCAGAGTTGCTTACTCTAGCAAGTAGATTTGCTGTGCCAACAGGTTGCAGTCGCATTTCATCATCATACTTGCTTAAACTCAAATCTCCCATCTGCCCCAGTTGTACATTTTTCACTTTCTCCTGACAATTTTAATTAAAATATTAGCTTTGGAAAGCCAATATGCCAACCAATCACTGATAAATAATACATCGAGTACAAGGAAAAAGGCCATACCATCATAGTTGCATTTTCGAGCTTAAGTTTCTCAGAACTTTCACTTAATTTAGTTATTTCAGATTTAAGACTTAGGTTCTCGGCAGTCAAGGCATGTACTTTCTTAGCTAGTTCTTCAGCCTCAGCCTGAATACAAAAGACAAAGCAAGATAAATCAGATGACTAGAAAGAGCCAGGTATTACCAAGGAAGTACTTTTATCAGGTCATTCAAACTAATGATTGGTGCGCTCATGGTCACCTGTTTCCTCAATCTTGATCTTCTTGCAGACTCTCGATTCGACTGTTTCCTCCTTTCCCGCTTCAGCTCTCGCTCATTCTGAACATGGTAAACCCAACATGCAAGCGACAAAGGTGATTAAAACTTCAAACTAAATGAAAGGCAACCAGTACTGGATCACTACCGGTTTATACCAAAAAAAAAATGAAGCACCACAAGACAAGTGTAAACAAACATTTAATTATGAAGAACTAACCTCCCAGAAGAATGGACACAGCCTAAGTATACCTTAGTATTGAGTTTATACATATTAGATGAAAGATAATAAAAAAGAACACAAGGCAATACCTGTAGCCAGGTCCCGCTAACGGGACTTGTCTTAGCATTTGCACCGGTGGTGTTCCGGAGTTCAAGTGCTGTACTCATATTAGGAGAAAGTGCAGCTCCCATCACCTTTTCAGCTTCATTGGCAGTAGCAACAGTCATGCCCATTACCTTGGCAGAACTTCCATTTACTTCCCCAGTATGGATCGGACTCCTTGGGGTTAGAGTCTTGCCTTCCCCGGCTGCTAGAAGTTGAAGGAAGCAAAATAAAGCAATGAGACGGGAAATTAATGTTATTGCTGCGATTTATGACATATTACGAAATCATGAAGCCAAGCTGTGAGTTGAATTTACAGAGAAAAAACAATTCAAAAATTTAGCTCAGGCTAATTGTGATCAGATAGTGATAGATAAATAACAAAGCTTACCATCACTAGGAGTTCCTTCGCGGCTTCTTTTCTTATTATTTTGATCCACCTACAGCACAATAAGATAACAGTAGGCTCTACATTATTCCTCAGAACAAGAAGGATATATCCTAATTACATGTTATGAACTACAATTTCATCAGAAGTCTTTACCTTTGTTGTGTTCCCATTACTTCCATCACTTGAACCTTCAGTATCCTCACTATTCCATGACAGACAAGATGTTAGTTTATAGCATTTGAAATAGGAACCTGAAACTAAGAATATCACCTTTATCTCATGGTAGTGCTAGCTTCTTCGTGAATTTAGCAAACGCAATTTCATGATTCGTTAGTCCACAAACCTTTGTGAGATCCCATGGTCTGTTCCTGCCTCAGCCCTGTCAGTGCTGCCATTGCCTATTGACATTGCAAGCCCATCAAACCCTTTCAACTTATTCATAAAACCTCTGTCTGTATTTGCGGATGACTTGACAGGTGTATCCATGCTCAATGGAACAGCAGTCTAAATCATTACAAACAATCAAATGCGACTTGCTTCACAGCTAATGTCCTTAACATGCAGAATTGATAATGATCAGCATAACTAGATTACCATTGTTTCAGTCACAGCAGGTGATGACGGAACCCCATGACCATTTGCATGTGAACCCTAGAAATTAAAAATGCGAAGAAAAAAAACTATAAGATTTGAATAAAACCAAATTCGCCCATTATCTAACTACAGAATAAAGATTTCAGTCCATTAAGAGATTGTATAAACACGGGAGCTGCCTAGATGGTGGCATCACAGGCCTCTGGTGACAAAAGAACCATAATACTTCCCTAAACATGTTTCATAACTACTATGGCGAAATGAGTGCCCATGAGAAGACCTAACCAATTAAAAGGCGCAGACAAGTAGAAAGTCAGAACTAATGGCAGACCAATCGAAGTCCAAATATTCACAGCCAAAGTCCTAATCAAATACTATATGCATCAACAGGGATACAAACTTACTAAAGGAACTCCAGGAGGAGCATAAACACCTCCATGATGGTAGATTGCTGCATAAGGCGTCCCATAAGGTGACATCATAGGCTGGAAAAGTTAAATTAAGAGTCATTTCAGAGTAAGGTCTCATAATTTTGTACGCAGTAAAAATGTATATAAGGTGATATGCTAATCCAAAACAGAAATTTTACTGTATATAAGGTGATATTCGAATCCAAAACAGAAAAGGCTAAACGAGTAAAAACTGACCTCAAAAGGACCTAGAGATAATTACAATACCTGTGCCGGTCCCCACATATAAGGATGAGGGGGGTGACCAGATGCAATAGCTGAGTTGAAATAGGGTGGTACAGCAACTCGAGTACCATAATATGCCTAACAAAGAGAGAAGCCAGAGTTACTACAAGCAATTTTTTGAAGAGAAAAAGTTCAAAGAGTCTATGTTAGCATAATAACAGAAACAGCTACATAAATTAAATGCCAAAACAAGAACCTGCATTGCAGCCCAATCAGGATATACATGAATATTTGCCTGGTCCTGTCAAAGTGAAGCACAGAAATCAAAATTGACTTCCAGTGAAAACTCGCACAAAATGAACATAGTAGCTTGTCGTGAAACGGCTGGCAAATAATGATTCATCTTTTTGTTCCCTGAAATTCAACCTCAGCTACTCCAGCAAGGTGCTTTTAAATTTCAATGGAAAAGTATATCAAATTAAACCAGCATACCGGTGCTGGTGAAGAAGACTTTTCAGGCTTGGATGACTTCACCTCTTCACTGTTTCCCATGGCTAAACACCAAAAACTCTCAACAAATCAAACAAAGAAGCAAGAAATATGTTTCAACCCACTCTAGATCTCAGAAAATTAACCAAATATCACTGGTCTTTGACTGGCAAAGATAAAGACCTGCAGAAATAAAGTGAAGCTTATGTACCGAGTGATAAACAAAGATAAAGCAACAAGCAAATTCTAGAGATAATCTTCCAGAACAAGCATTAAGAGTAAAATTTCCAAAGGACATAATACAACATAAGCCAATTCGAAAAAAAATTACAGATCCCCACAAGAGAACCAAGTATGCTACCGTTAGAATACCAGATACCTAATCATCATCAATCCTCCTCTAAGCTCCTAATTAATACCCACCCAAACAAAAATATGAAATCCTTCAAGTCACCTGATTAAGAGTTCAGATCAATACTAACTGCTGCAAATGTCTGCTTTTACTGTTAAATTGGTCCCAAATGTCATATCGGGATTTGTTGTTAAATTTCTTGTTAGCTAAACGAATGTTAAACCAACACCCCACATAGATAAACATTATGGATTCAGCCTCTTCCCAACATATTCGACTAACTATGATACAAATTTTCATCCAGATTCAAATGATTTAACACAAATGAGGCAGATAAGATACTTAATCTCAACTTTGGTAGGAAAAATGTTGCTAATTATGATTTAGGGGAGTTTGCAACTCGTAATTGGAGATAGTCCATCCTCTAAGACTCGGACTTCGAACTAGTTATCATAGATAAAACCATTTCTTTCAAATTCTTTTCCTAGCATCATAGATAAGTTAATAACATTTGCAATATCCGAACAACTTTTCTCCTGTTATAAAGTTGCATCAGTTCAACCATGGGTAGACTCCACATCGAAGATTTCCCAGCAAACAAGCAGCATCAAACATGTGAAATAAAAGTGTTAGGGCAAACTTGCCATCAGTTGCTTGATCATATCATCATCCTCTAGTCACTAAAACATTTCTAGGTCATGTACATAACAGTCCAGCAGATACCAACCCCAATAACTCCCCACCCCCACGGTACCTTTTCCCCTCTTCCTCCCTCCCCAAAATCCAAAAGCAAACAATCATCAGAAGATCCTCTATAAGGAAGCAAAACAAATACCCAAAAGTACGAGGACTAATACCTAAATAAATGTTTCAGCAAAAACTAATTACCTTCAACCCACCCATAAACCAAACAGGATCTCTCAAACTGTAGTGAATAATTAGACCAAGACAACCCACCCTGCAGAAACCACGTTGAAAAGAAGGAAAGAGAAGGTCAGGGTCATTATTGGTCTTTTACTACCTACCCAAGCCCCCACCAAGAAACAAAAGTCATCAAGTTGGATAGACGATCCAGCTTAACCTATCATGTAATTACAAAAATAACCCCCTGAACATATCCAATTTCCCATATCATTTCTACAACAGAAACCCACAAAACAAAACAAAAAAAAAAAAATCAAAATTTCTAAATTTCAGTTCACAGTAAATTTTGTAACTTTCTGCTATATGTTAAAAATTCAAGTATTCCGGCAAGTTTTGGGTCCTTTCTTTTTCAATCATGAAAAAAGCGAGCACCTTCATCCCACTCTCCATAAATCACCAACAATTTAAATAAATTCAAAAAAATTCACATTAAAAAAAATCGAAACTTCACAAGAAAAAAAAAATCAAACATGCGTGAATTATCAAAAGGAAGAAAAAATACATAATTAATAATCCAAAGCTAAAGCAATTCAGAAAGATCAAGAGCAAACTCTCCACAACTAAAAAAGGGAAAAAAAAAACTTCAAAATTTGCACGTACCTTGAACTGAGGCAACGGTAAACAAACTCGTCTGAGGAACAAATATAAATTTAAAAAAAAAAAGAAAGAAAACGGGCTTGTTGCTAACGTCGAAGTAATGATGCTTTTGCTTTAAAACTCCCGCATTTTCTCACTCTCGAAAGAAAGCATACGTGACATGGCCAAGGCCACAAGGGAATGAAAGAAAAATTATGACCCTGCAGGGAGAGAGACCTAAATATGGGAGAGGTGTGGTGGAGAGAGAGAAGGAAGCGCCAACGCAACACTCCACGTCACTCTACACGTGTAATTATGTAATATGACCTTATTATAGTGTTTCATTACGGTAGATATTTACACAGATTTGGTCCATTCTAAAAAAATCTGCTTCAATACGCCTAGTTCATTTTAAGGAAGGATGTTGTAATATAATAAAAAAGTGAAAAGAAGATGAATGATTTTTAACTAGTTTTTTTTTTTAGATTAAAAATGCTGAAATAAAAGGAAGAAAATAAAAAGAAAATCTCCTCTTTACTCTTCAAAAAAATTTTCTTCCAAATTGGGAGTAAATGAAAAAAAAAAGAAGGAAAAAAAAAAACTTTTTCTTTCCATCTTTTCTTTTCTTTAACTCTTCTTTTCTCTTCCATCTCAACTCTCAAATTAAGCATTAGTTTGAGATAAAACGAATAATAAACCAATATATTGAATTGGATTACTTGATATTGGTTAGTTAACTATTACATCCAGTATGAACAAATCTATATTTTGTTAGGTTTTGAAACTTACCTCTATTAATATAATAAATGAATTTGAACATCGAATAGTAGTTTTTTTTTTTTTTTAATTCAAACTCACGGCTTAAGTTTGGCAATAAAATTTTCAATCACTCAACAGTATTATTTGAATCTAAGGCCAACGTATATTTGTATGTGAATTACAATATATTAGTATGCAATTAATTTTGCATCAGTTGAGGTGCCAAAAGGAATACTGAGTACTCGACTTGAATTAAGTTCGTCAAGACCTTGCCATGCCTAGACTAGAATTTAAATAACCCAAACTCAAATGTAACTAACTCTCAAGAACAAACTTTCCTTAAGAAGTCGTTATGCTGACTTCCCAGTTGATGAATGGCATGTGTGTTTAAAACACACGAAGCCAAAAGTAATAAAACACCACCAATCCACAACGCATTTAGACGTATGAAAGTTGGAAATTAGGAGGTCATCATGGGAAATTTTTTTTTTTTACTAGATTTATGAACTTCTCTTTAAATTTAACGATAAATAAAAAATTATTAAATTTTATTTACCGTTAAATTTACAGTACGACCATAATCTCGATCCATACAATAATCTCTCGTAAAAAAAACTTTTAAGGTAGAACCTCTCATTCTTAAAGTCATCAAAATTTTCAACGAAGACCCACATCTACGATCATTATATGGTTATCAAAAGATAGTAAAAAGTTATTGAAAATACAGATTAAGGACATGGTGAGCTGGCGCATGGATCTCGTGTACGACGATCCATTTATTCCAACGTCACCTTTACCGTACACGTGTCTACCAAAGAATATGTTAACGCGTCTCGTTTTTGCAGGTCATATTGTCCAACTAATGCACCAGTCATATGGCTGACGTGTCCTGTTCTTCTTGGGAAAATTTTTTTTAAAATTTAATATTTTTGTCGTCGGAGAAAAACTAATTGATTAATGGAAAAGTAATGTAAAATTAATTGGATTGGATAAGGCCTTTGAGATCCGTCGTGGGCCAGCCAGTCATGAGTCACCAACGAGATTTCACTCGTTTAAAGTCTGTTTGGTAAGAGATTTATCTGCCTCCTCCTTTCTTTCTTTTGTTTTTTTTTTTTCGTCCCCCCTCGCACACACCCTACCCCTCTCTTTTCACGATTCAACCGTAAAGTCGATTCTGCCCTTGTTAGAATTCTGTTGGGTGAGCAAAAAGCCTTCTCAAATTTTGACGGGTCAATGGAACTACGAGAGAGAGACTTAGTCATTAATTGGTCCCCGCTCGTGAAATTTGGTGGGCTTGTGATTCTCTTTTTGTGTTCGTCGGTTTTTGAGAGACATTTGGTGAATTCTATAGACTTGTGTACTTTCCTAAACATAATTTACATTTTCTTTAAGGAAAGAGTGACATGAAACTCACATATGAATTTGACTTGATGTAAAGCTCAAATGAGATGTACACTGTATAGTTTTAATACTCCCTTCATCCTATTTTGATAAGTTTACAGATTTTTTTACACAGTTTAAGAGAAATTAGTTAACTTTATTAAAAGAATAAATTAATTCATGATATTATTAAAATACCCTTATATTCATCATTAAACATTTACATTAAATACAAATAAAAAATTGCACCATAAGTCAAATTAATTCCATTTGATGTGTAAATGCACGGTTTGCTATGCACTTTCACTTATGACAAAGTAATTAAATAGGGGTATTTTAGAGAAGTTAAAAATTAATTACATTTTTTAATTGAAAAGTGGACTATAATTTAAAACGAATGAAAAAGGAAAACAACCCTATTAAAATGGGACGAAATGAGTATCATTCAAAAGAGTTCTAAACAAAATCTTCTCATATATAGCTTGAATATGGCTTTATTCTGTTTGCGTTTATCACATTGAGCTGATCAATTTAACTTGCAACGTAAGGTGTAGTTGGATGAAATTTTTTTTGAGGGATAAAAAATTATTTTTCGAATAAATATGTTTGCCAGAGGAAAAAAATTAGAGAAAATGTTAATTGACCAGAGCCATAATTTATATAAACTTTGTTTTGTTATGCAAATCGATGCAAAAAATACTCTCTTTCCAACTTGTGGAGTTCAAATCTTGTTATTATTTCTGTCACTTATCTAAAATCAACTACTATAATTTTTTTTGTTTTGAATTGGTTCCCCAAATTTCAATTCTAAAAAAATTCATTTGGCAAATATCCTACCGAACTTGACTTTGAACTACACTTTATTCTCTTGGAGAGACTTAATAGATTATGAACTAGGCAAAGACTTAATAGATTATGAGTTTTGTAACTTTAACAATAATTGTGGTACAATGTCCATATACACTACAATAACAAATTTAGTACAATATTGATAGACACTAATATAACAAATCTACATACAATATTAAGGCAACAAACAAAATGAATTTGGGCTATCCTGTCTCAACCGAAGTCATGCGTCCAATTCCAAATCAACCTAATTCCCAGCGTCAACTATTTCTTGCAATCACACACAATCACGCAATGACTGACTGGTTGCTTCCGCCCAAGGAGGGTAATTGAGGTAATTCAGAGACGCCACTTATTCCAAGGCAGAAGAGCACTTCATGCCTGACACCTACCTGTTTGACTCGGACTCTCAGCCCAGCCACGTCGAATCCCCACCGTCGTTTGTCGGATTCTCTATATCATCCCATAATTCTTTCCTAGTCACGTCGCCAGAGGACCACGTGTAAACGCAGGGATCCCAGAACCAGGTAAAATTAACACCCAATAAATAACAAATCCGTCAGGGCCCACATTCCCTATCCAACGGTAGCCAAAATTCCAATCCTACGGCTATACTCCACCCACGCCACTTCGAGTATCTTCGCCAACGAGGACCGAAAAGCAGACCCACAAAGCTTTTTTTGCTGATGTCGGTGAAATGGTGGTCCCTGGACTGACGTGTCCCATACCGAACGGTTCTGATCAGGTGGGACCCGCATCCTCCTATGTAGGCCAGCTCACGAATCACGACCTTCTAGAGAAAAGTTGCTGGTTGGCCCACGTATCATCGCTCTAGCTCCACGTGGGCTCCTCCACGTGCTGTTCCATTATTGGTTACTCATCCGTACGATGTTCATTAGATTAATGAGAGCCCGCATGTGACAGGTAAGCTTAGTGGGGTGTGACGTCACTGTGGATTCGCCACGTCAGGCGAATCGTCGCCGTCCGATGAGGGGTCCGTGATGGGCGGATATGCGCGTTTCCGGGTTGATGGAGAAAGAGACATGTGAAAGGAAGGCTCTGACGTGTTAGCATTTTAAGGGTTTAAATGCAGAAACAATTATCACTCCACTAGCGTGTTATAAGCTAAGATGTTTTAAAAAATTTTATGATAAATATATTTTTACAAAAATAAGTCAAAATAAACACAATGTGAATCATTGTAAATTCCTTGTAAAATTGTGTAACGAGTTTCTAAAAGGCTTAACAGTGAACATTTTATGTGAATTGGTCCATATTTACATGTCGGGAACGGATATTTTAGAAATTGGATTGCTTTAAGGTAAAAAAATAAAAATAAAAATCGTTAGCACATTTTTTTTATCGTTTCCGACAGGGTGATGTATCTTGCAGCACATTGTTAAAGATGGTGAGCGTCCAAGTTGACGTGGACTATAAGAAAATGTTGAGATCCGATCTTTGGCGATTCAATTTGTTAATTCCGAAATGGCGAGAAATTTCAAATTCGTTCGAAGCTTTTGGCAAATCAGCTCTTGCACTTGAAATTGTGCCTGTTCATATTTGGAATTGTTAATGCTAAAATGTCAACTGGTTCACACGTATGAGAATTAAGGGCATCGATATTTAATCCTTTTGGTGGAGAGTTGCGTCATTGATGGAGCCATACAGGACAATACTAACATTTGGCATGGCAACCCCACTTACGTTTGAATTAAATAGTACATACATGTTAAAGAAGTGGGTCGAGTAAACAAAGGTAATCCAAGGACTATACTGTATGTGATCCTTCTCGCTTGAATTCACAGCGAAAATGGACTATCAAATTATTTATTAGCAGCCTCAAATATCACAAGTATTCGTTATCCAATGCATTTTTATGACTCTAGGCTACATTAGTCACCCATCGTGATGAATTATGGATTTGGTTATAAATTGTCTTAGCACTCATCGGTCAAGGTGTTAACGGTTTGGGTCCAGACCCCATCCAACTCGGACTTATTATTTTTTTCGAATTCGAGTGGAGATATAATTCGATTTATCCCAATCACACTCAAACTAGTTTTCTTTAATAAAAGGCCAGTCGAATGAGTAATTTTCATTCCAAACCATACTCAACCCGAACCATTTAATTAAATAACAATTATAAAATATATATATGTATTTTACACTCTCAATACCCATTATTTAATAGATAATAATTATAATATATGTGTGTGTATCTATATACGTAAATACATTATAATTCTTAGACTTGAACCTAACTCGATCCATATTCAGGCCCAATCGAATTGGGATCTAGAAATCAAATGTGATACTCGTAGGTTATATGGATCTCAGTCCGGAATAATCTCACTTAATATTTCAAACTCGACTCAACCCATTGGCACCCCATCTGTTCGAAAAGCATGTGTCGTCATTTTATAGCCTACGGTAAATTGAATGCTGAAGAGTTTCTTCAGAAATGGTTTGGTGTTTGGGCCTTATAACAGTGCACAAGACACATTCCCCTTTTGATTTTTCTCAGCACCCTTGCGGAAAATTGGCAAGCCTTGAGCTGGGAGTGCTGACAAAACTGTCTATAATGGTCTTTTTAGTCTTTCAAGGGCTCAGTGTCTTCAACCTTAGCCCTTTGGACCTGCTGCTTGGTGATCAATTTGGGCTCCCTCATTGAATTGGGATTTCAATTGACTTATTTTGTCTTATTCTGG
This sequence comes from Mitragyna speciosa, assembly GCA_024721245.1. Classification (NCBI taxonomy): domain Eukaryota; kingdom Viridiplantae; phylum Streptophyta; class Magnoliopsida; order Gentianales; family Rubiaceae; genus Mitragyna; species Mitragyna speciosa. The sequence goes on from CM045558.1 coordinate 730,647, forward strand.
ATATTGCTAAGCTCTCTCTCTCTCTCTCTCTCTCTCCACATTGGCAAAGGCATCTAATCCACCGAGCACTGGGTTCGGTGGTTTAGGAGATCTTAAAATCTCTTCTCTTCCTTAAATTTGAAATTCAAACCCTACATGCTGCAATTAAAAAAAGTTTTCAAACTCCACATGCGGCATTTAGAAAAAGTATACTCAAAGAATTTGAAGCGGCACCATAGTGATTCTTTTGGTCCAATGATAATTCAGTTTCTATTGACTTCCCAAGTCGAGTTGGACCATCTTTGCAAAATAGATTAAGAATAGACCAGGTTATTAAAACATGAAAAAAAAAAAGGAACCAAAGGCGTGTAGTTGCATTGCGTGCGACACATCACTACAATGCATGCATTGCCATCTTCAAGCTCTGTTTTGTCCCCTTCCGCAGAAGCACCAACATACCCAATTTAAAAGCAACCAAGGTCAGTTGGGGTGGTAATACTACTTTATTATTATTATTTTTTGTCTAAATATACTTTTGCTCCTACCGTTTTCCCCCTTTGAATTGTTGCTTCATCTGGGAAACAAATTGTCAGAAAGAATGCTTATGGTTAATCACTTGAACTTGTTATTAAAAATCATTTAATGCTGAGTAAAAAATATATTACTAATTATTAGTATATGCTATCCATTTAGATAGTGCCCAGACTTCCTAGAAGCTTATAGCTATTCTAGCCAAATAACATCTTGCTAGAGAAGTTTGTGAATTCGTTTGGAGTACATAAGATGTAATTATGATTAGGCGGTGCAGAACAATCCATTCATGTATTTTAACCTTTTCCATTTTTCGGTGGATTGGCAATTGATCCATGAATTTTTCTCTTGCGGTGCTCTATGCAATCGTTTTGGTGATCTGTAACGGCTTTCTCCATCACAAGCTGCTTTGGATCACCTCTTGGAACTCCGCCACCAGCTAGCATCTTTCTATTCTCAAGGTTTAATTTGGCTTTTCTTGCTACTAAGCTCCCAGAATCTTGCAAGTTGCTTGAGCCGTTTCAACTCCCTAAATTAGTCCAAAACTGTATTAGATTCAACGTTGTCATCTTTTTTAATTTTTTCTCTAAGCTTACTTGATTGATTTGCCTATGCATGACAAAGTGCACCAAGTAATCAATCATGCAAAGATGAAGAAAGGGAAAATACGCGATTATTCTTTTTTTGACACTACGCGATTATTCTTTGAAGCAAACTTTAACACATTGCCCCCCAAAGATAGGAAGAGATGGGCTACTTTATTTGTTTCTTAAATTTGATGCTTATCCAAGGTTCATGTAAGCTAGGTAGGGCTAATATTCTTGTTTCCCAGCTATAAATAATAGCCAGCTATTCCCCATTTAATGCACTGTAACTTATTGCTACCTCTATTATATTTAGCAGTCTACTTCAAAAAGATATTTACTACTGTAGTGATCCAAAATGGCCACAAATTCGGCCATATTTCTGTTAATTTGGGTAGCGTCAATGGCATTGCTCATCCTAAAAAGTGACTGTAAATGTGCCTTTGAGGCTATCTTCAACTTTGGAGATTCGAATTCTGATACAGGTGGTTTCTATGCTGCTTTTCCATCACAACCTTCTCCCAATGGCATGACCTACTTTAAAAGACCAGTTGGTCGGCCTTCTGACGGAAGGCTTTACATAGATTTTCTTGGTAAACTTCACTAATTTCTGCTCCTAATTTTTCTGTGCAGAAATTAGTTATTAGTATATTCTTAGCCAAATGTCTATCTTGTGAAGCATGTTAACAACATTGAAGCTCTTGTAACCTTCTTACACTTTTGCTTCATGGCATGCAGCTCAGGCTTTGGGATTACCATTTCTGAGCCCTTATCTTCGATTCTTCGGTCAATTGGATCCGATTACAAACATGGTGTGAACTTTGCTACATCAGCTTCTACAGTACTACAGCCAAATACTTCATTGTTTGTTAGTGGGATTAGTCCTTTTTCGATGAACATTCAGCTAGATCAAATGAAGCAATTCAAAGTAAAAGTAGATGAACTTCACTCTTCTGGTAAAGAAGTTGCACTATATATCCTCGTATAACATCAAACAGGTCTTATTAGTTGAACTTTTTAACTATCTATGCACAGATCATCTTCAAAAGCAAAAACTAATAGATACAATCTTTGCACATTCTAAACATTATCAGTTATCCATGCAATCCCGTTGGAAATAATCATGAAATTTTGAATTATTTTTTCAGGATCGACCAATCTTCCACAACCTGACATATTTGGAAAATCACTCTACACATTCTACATTGGCCAGAATGATTTCACTTCCAATTTAGCTTCTATAGGTATAGGAGGAGTTAAGCAGTATCTGCCACAAGTGGTTTCCCAAATTTCAAGCACCATTGAGGTTGTAAACCTTCAAATCTTATGGAGCATGCATGACATTCTTTTCCACTCATGTTCTCAGCAATGATATCCTGTTTCTCTTGCTCCATGGAATTCCCAGGAACTTTATGCAGTAGGAGGACGCAATTTCTTTGTGCTTAATCTTGCACCAATAGGCTGTTACCCAATGTTTCTGGTGGAGCTACCTCATGGCAGTTCTGATACTGATGCTTTTGGATGCATGATATCCTACAACAATGCAGTACAGGAGTATAATAACATGCTGAAGGAAGCGATGCGCCAAACAAGAAGAGATCTTCAAAATGTCAATGTTGTGTATGTTGACACCCATTCAATACTGCTAGAGCTCTTCCAGCACCCTAAGTCTCATGGTACATTTGTATTCCCTAGTGTACTCATTATGAAATCTTCAGCAATAATCATATGGGTTTCTGATGTTTACTACGGTTCATTTTGGTTCAGGTCTGCAGCATGGGACCAAAGGATGTTGTGGAACTGGTGGAGGTGCCTATAACTTCAACCCTCAAGTTTTCTGTGGGTACAGCAAGGAGATTAATGGACAGAAAGTCACTGCCACTGCATGCACTGATCCACAAAACTATGTGAGCTGGGATGGAATACATTACACAGAAGTTGCAAACAAGCTCCTTGTAAATTCAATTCTGAATGGATCTCATTTTGATCCTCCATTTTCTCTTCATCAACTTTGTGATATCCAACCTATTGGTTGAGAATTTAAGTAGTCCTACTTGGCTATGGGTAGACTACTTCCACTTTTAATAAACAGCTGTTGATGCATTTGTAATCTCAACACATGTTCATCTGAACTTTTGCTATGCTATATTGCAATTCCTCTGAATCTGATCAGTGTACTAAACAAATTTTATAATTTAGTTACCTAGTTTGACAATAATAATACTACCTCCAAGCTAAAAAAGCAACTTTTGTCTCATGTAGTCATTAATTAGCACTACATGAGTAATTTTGGATGAGAATAGATGGTGCACGGGTAGTACAATTTAGATACGACAACCAAGTTCCCCATTTTAAAGTTGCTCTGCAGTACCATTTCCCAACTGCAGAAGCAACCACCTTGAACGCAAGAACTTACAACCGCTCACATGGCTTCGGTTATATAAGATGCTGCATGCCCATACATGCAAGCTTCGCCAACTTTGAAGCTGTCAAAAGTGTCATGCGGGCTTCATTTTGATAACAGGATTCAAAGAGCATTTGTAGACATGCAAAGTCTCACCTGGGAAATGTTTTACAGCGTGAAGGTCATCAAGTTGGACTGGAATACCTGGAAAGCAAATAAACAACAAGAAATTTAATCTTGGTATAGAGAAAACCAGGGGATCTTATATCCCCCGTTAGTAAATTTTCCAAAGATTTTGGCTGCCTAATCAAACTTTTTCTTGATTCAGGGGAATATTAGGCTCTTTAAAGTCATTTTTTTGATGCATTTTGGTTACTTACAAGCCTTCACTAGACTTTTGTTCCTGAATTCCTATAGTATTGCAACCAAGATTTCAGATTCAGAGAGAAGTAAAAGTAATGTGATGACTCTTTCCAAATTGGACTTGCATAGTAACTTTTTTTTTTTTTATCAACTTGTATGGTATTTGAGGGGAGATTAAAACTCAAAAGGGTCCCACCACATCTATGTTACTCCAAAAAGGAAGCTATATTTGACTGTCATACAAATATACAATGAATTGGGATAATTAGGTAACTAATCATTTTTTGGAAATACAATCAGAATTCAGAACAGGGTAGTACAAGACATTGACGTGTGTCCTGATCCATTAGAACCCCAAAAGTGAATTCTGTCAAGGTCATCTTCTTTTCACTCATTCCAAGGATGTTCTCCTAAACGCAAGTAATAGGAATAGATAAAAAAGGTACGTTTGTGAGCTCCACACTCCTGTCTTGACTCTTGAGTTGCACAGTTGATTTGAGGAAACACCATTAAAGAAGACAAGAATGAATCTCCAGCCATCCAGAGTTGCTCCATTGCTCGGGGAAATTTTACTGATTTGGTTAGTTTTAATAGCAATGTCAGCAAGAAATGTTGAGGCAAAATGTGCTTTCAAGGCGATCTTCAATTTTGGAGATTCAAACTCTGACACTGGAGGTTTCTGGGCTGTTTTTCCAGCACAGAATCCCCCCTTCGGAATGACTTACTTCAAGAGACCTGTTGGTCGGGCTACTGATGGAAGGCTCATTATTGATTTCCTTGGTAATTTTTCAACTACTTTCAAGACTTTGTCTGCTTTGGAATTTAGAATAATTTGCAATGCGAACGTGCAGATTGTGGGATAAGCTTCCTACTTATCTGTCCTAGTAATGCATATTGGTTGAATTTGGTTCTTGACTTCTTGTTGATAAATAATGTATGTGGACCTCTTGGTGATAAATGTACTGCAACATCTCCATATCAGTACACTTTAAACTTTCCTGAAGCTCTTTTTTCTTGTTAAGGGTTGTCTATTTAGTCATCGATAATTATCAGGAAAAGTTCAGTCTCTAAAACTATGTGAGCTACAGCTCATATTGTGATTATACACACTTATTTTTTGGTGCAACCAAATATTCATGTTAGTGGGTCAGTTGTTTTGTATACAAATATGCAAAGTTAAGGCTCCAATGTTCATCCAACTGATTACAGAATTCTGGATGGAAATTTTTTCTTCAGAGAATTTGTGAAAAGGTTTTGGGTGCAGATATACAATAAATACTAGAAGAATAGTGGAGTTCTTTAATGTGATTAATTTGATGGTGTCGGTTGATCTATTAGGAACTCATTATTAAGTAGTAGACAAAAGATCAAGCTGTAGCTCATATGACCTCATCGAGAAGGTGTAACCAATTTCGTATCCAGACTCTCACGCAGGACACTTTTTTTGAGTTTTGGCATAACGTGAATTATTCAAACCGCAAAGGCCCATTTCTCACCTTCTGTTTGAGACAAACTTCAGTGTCCCATAAAATTTTCCGGTCCCCTCCACTTTTTGTGTTGTCAAGCCATCAAATCCTCTGATTTCTGACTTTCATTTTTGTTGTTTTGAATTTCTTTTGGACTGAGAATCAGGTCTTGAACTGACTTGTTTAACCAACAAGCTATTTTTTTTTTTTTAACTACAGCTGTAAAAGATTTAATAATCTCAATTAAAATTGTATGTGGATGTCAATCTCTTAAAAATATCCAAGTAGTCAAAGATTTTAAATTGGCATATTTTTGTTCATCACCCAGGAATGATGTTTAACCTTTTGCCGCACTTACTGGGAAGTTTAATCAGAATTAACTAATGCTATATTTCTATTGCTTTGGCATGTAGCTCAAGCACTAGGGCTGCCATTTCTGAGCCCATATCTGAAATCAATAGGATCTGATTTCAGACATGGTGCCAATTTTGCTACATTGGCATCCACAGTACTCCTGCCAAATACTTCTTTGTTTGTTACAGGAATCAGTCCCTTTTCTCTGGCCATTCAACTCAATCAAATGAAGCAATTCAAGATTGAAGTTGAAATGCACTATTCGAGTCACTCTAAAGGTGAAATATAATGTAGTTATGAGTTGGAATGCTTATTGTTGTTTGTAGAGGATTTATTACAATGTCTTTCAATGAATTATTGAATTGCCTCAGCTGAAGAAATGGAAATGATATCAACATTAATTAGGTTGTGAATGATTATAAAGGTATCATACACTGATTTTCCTAGCCTCACCACTTGAATCTTGTTACAGGAGCCAAACTTCCTGCACCTAGCATATTTGGAAAATCACTTTATACATTCTACATTGGCCAGAATGACTTCACCTCTAATTTAAGGTCTCTTGGGGGAAGTGGAGTAAAGCAATTTCTGCCTCAGGTGGTTTCTCAGATTGCTTATACAGTCAAGGTAAGTGCACACACTTTCTTTCCCTTAGGAGTCGCAAAGAGTTTAAATTTCTGTGGTAATTCTCTATATAAAGTGGCACTGTTTTGGGGTAACTTTAAGAATTTCATCACTGGGGAGGCCACTGAGTCTTTATTCACACTAGCTGGATTGATATTTATTCTCATTGCTTTATGGAACTTCCAGGATCTTTATGCCTTAGGGGGGCGAACATTTTTAGTACTGAACCTTGCGCCTATAGGATGCTATCCAGCATTTTTAGTGGAGCTACCTCACAACAGTTCTGACCTCGATGAATTTGGATGCTTGATTTCCTACAACAATGCAGTTGTGGACTATAACAACATGCTAAAGGAAGCATTGAGAAATATTAGGAAAGATCTTCCAAAAGCATCTGTCGTGTATGTGGATACTCATGCTGTACTGCTAGAGCTCTTTCAGCATCCCAAATCTCATGGTATATATTGTTGATAAAGTTTATGCATTGTTGTTTTGGTGTTTTTATTTCAGTTTCCTAGTAATGGAACGTATAAATGGTACTAGGTTCTGCTTAATTTCCTTTATGGTTTATTTGCTTCCAGGACTGCAGTATGGTACCAAAGCATGTTGTGGATATGGGGGAGGTGCCTACAACTTTAACCAACAAGTTTTCTGTAGTTACAGCAAACTTATCAACGGACGTAATGTTAGTGCTACAGCATGTAGTGATCCACAAAATTATGTCAGCTGGGATGGAATTCATGCAACAGAAGCTGCAAACAAGCTCACTGTTCATGCAATTCTAAATGGTTCTTACTCTGACCCTCCTTTTCCACTCCATAAGTTCTGCGACATACAGCCTATAGGTTGATGCAGTGCCTCTTGTACTCAAATGCCACAAAATAAGATATTCAATCCTGATTCTGAGAACAGAATATCGATCAAGCTTCATAATTTGATGACATGTGGCTAATAGTATTGCATTATTCAACAGATTTGTTCATTGGCCTTACCTTTACAGCACCCTTTATTGAAAAGACATTTGATTGACTGAGATCATTTCCATGATAAAATTTAAATGACTCTTGCTTTCATTAATCTAAAGCACATCAAGATAAGTTCTCAACTCGTGTTGAAAGAAATAAAGGACATCCGGCCCGTCCTCATTGTCTAAGATTGCCTGATCTGTTAGAGGCCACGCGCAAGTACAAAAATCTATTCTCTCTTTAAAAGTATGGTGAGTCTTGGAGTCTTTGCACCTTATAGTGTTAGTTTTCAAATATGCCTAAAATACCCTCATGTGCTATTTTATCATATTAATTGTGTTCTAATTGTAGTAGAGTTACAAACTCTTTACATTCTTTTGTGAATTTCATTGAATTTAATTTTTGTTGTTAATTAAAATAAAATAATTTCCCATACAAAAACCATTTACCTACCCTTCAATTCAATCCTCAAGAGACCAATAATACCAATAAACTTTAACATTTGTTCATAAGTTAGTTTTGACTTTTTAAAAACCAAAGGATGATGATTCGTAAAAATGTCACTATAGATTCTAAGAAAACAAGCAAAGTACTAAATTGTACTAAATTACTGTTAATAAAATATAACATAACTTTAAATTTTATTAAATGATTACAGTATTATGTTTAACAAATAAGTTGTTTCCAAAAATAATATATTGAAATTTGGGCTATGAATAAGCACTCTACTAGCAAGTTCTTTTTTGTCTTTTTTTTTTTAATACATCTATGTCAAGCTAAAGTTTTGGTGATTGATGAAATAATTCAAATATAATATATTAAAATTTGGGTTATAAATAAGCACTCCACTAGCAAGTTTATTTTATTTTATTTTATCCATGCCAAGCTAAAGTTTGGTGATTGATGAAATAATTCAAAAAATTGTATACATTTTTTAAAGTTCAAACAACAAATTACATACTTATCTAAATAGTTCATAACTATTGACTTTAACAATCTATGAAGGATGAAAAAATTTTAGGTACATGTTTTTCATGTAAAATTTAAAATAGATAGAGCACTTATAACAAAAAAATAGTACAAGATGTATGATTTTACAAAACGAAAATGAGAAATAATTCAAAGAGTACTATTAACGTTGACTCATAATTTTATTTGTGAAAGAACCCCTTTTATTTCATTTTTTGAACAAAACTTCTTCGATTAGACAAGGATTTAAAAAATATAAAAATACATAACAAACATTTGTAAAGTCAATTTCATAAATGAATACAATAAGATACTAAATGATATACTTGTACAAAAATGGAGTTTTCCATATCAATGATATAAAACAATTTTACTTGATTGCAATGGATCTTTTTTTCACATTAAAAAAAATGATTGTTTGCATCATTTAGAAGGCAACTAAGTTAATTTTGTCAAATTCTTTTTAAGTTTTTTTACAACCATGTTAAACATCTAACACGCAAATGACTATAATTGAAAATTCACCAATCTAAACACACTAATTGAATAAAGAACCTGGATTCTAAATGGGAAAAATATGTATCTTATCTATAACTATATAGTTAAATAAATAATTATTTTTAGAATCTAATATTACACATATTAAACAAAGTTTTTTTCGCCAAATTAATAATTACTATTAAGATGTATGGGATTTCAAGTATCCATTTGAGTTGATATATTGATAGTACATTATAAAGTAAATAGGTTTTAAGTTTAATCATTAATATTTGTAGAGAAAGAACTTCAAAATATTTTTAACAATATCATTTTGTAAATAAAAAAATTTTAATATAAAATTTTAAGTATAATGATACTTGAACATAAAATAGATTTGATTTATCATAATGCCAGCTATATATTATCTGCAAAGCTTTAAATAAAAAATTTAAAAGTTTTAAGGTTATGACTTCAAATTCAAACCATAAATTTCAACAACAATTATTTTAAGAAAAGAATAATAGATAATCAATTTAGCATGGTATTCATAAAATTATATAAAGTTTTAGTATCCAAGAAGTATTATATTTTAAAATAAATTTACATTTACATTATCTCAGTTTAAAACTTGCACCTTCCAAACAGCTATGTATATGCGTTTAAATAACCATTAAATGTTTAGAAAAAAGAAGATTTATCCTTTTTTTTGACTATATACAAATTAATTAAATAAAAAATGCGACTTCATGCAATGTTAGAGAAAGAGTTGTCAATTAGATATTATCTCTTACTTAAGTTCTTTTTATCTTTTATTTTTTAGACTATTGGTGCAATAAAATTTAGATCGAAAAAAGAATGTGACTCTGTCCAATGTACCTATGATGATCAAAAGTTACGAATTTTATTAAGTAAACTCTCCTAAAGTTTATCTTTTGTGTAGTTTTTGAAATTTATCTTTTTTTATTATTAATAAAATAAATTCAATAGAACAAAGATGTGACTTATTTAATATAAGAGGAAGAATTTTGAGTTCAGTCAAACATATTATTTCCTAAATTTTGAGAAGTAACTTACTCTGTGCACCCAAACGCATTCAAATAGCATCATCTCACATATTTTAAATTGTTTTAGGAAGGGAAATGTTTACTATTTTAAAAGAAGGCATAATTCATTTTTTTGGTGGTCCAAGAGAATGGGAATTCTTTAATTTAGAAATATTATGAAGTTCTCTTAATGTATCGAGAGGCATGTATATACGCTATTGAAAAAGCCTTTTAAAATCACTTAAAAATGAAGTATTCATATGATCATTGTATGTAAGTTAAGAATTGTTCTTGAATTTTTTGCAAAATACTTCCTAATTTTTCTTTGAGTGGTACAATTTTGAATTGATTGATTAAACATTTTATTCTTTTTTGGACTATATATTTTTCAAAAATTTTTTGGGCATACTCTTCAAAATAAAAATAAAATTCCCATACACTTATGATTCATCTCACGTATTATTACATTATTAAAAATATTTTATAATAATATCACACTGTCAAAACACATATCAAAGATTTTGAAGAGGATGTAGAAGTTAATCTAATATTTTTCAATTCATTCACTTTGTTTCTAATACATTTCTTTATAAAATAATTAAATTTCTCATAACCACAATTTCTTTTTAAAGAAAGAGGGCATCATATTCACGTGCAACGCACGTGCTTCATTACTAGTATATTGTAAGAATGCAAAGGTTATTTCAGGAGCACAATGATGTGCATCAACGAGTTTCTTTTTAGAGGGATATAAAAGCACTTCTGATCTCTTTTCTCTCAAGTTCTGATAGAGAAAGAGCTGTGCTGGAAAAATCCAACCATATAACACTTACGGAAATGACAGCATTAAAATAAATTAAGCCTTGAAAATGTAATTAGGTCTCAATGGATAATCCAATATGTTTACTCATAGCATTACATACTGCATGTTTCATAACGAGTATAATAGGCTTGAGCACCTGATCTGCATGGTCTTGAGCAGTTCAATTTCCTAAAGGAGGATGCTGCATTTGTTAGACTGAATCTTCCTATTACCCACTAATATACAACTAATTATCTGCTTTCGAGAGGCCAATGCCATCCACACTCGTGGAAATGCACAACTACATATGGAGAATGTTTTAAAAAGATGACTTCACTGTTCATGATTGAAGCAATTAGTTCCAGCCTAGAATTTTGGATTGTCTTATATAGAGGTTACTTGAATTCCTTTCTGTCGAAAGCATAAATGTACACAATATAATCTCCTTTTACATCAATGAAATAGATTTGCAGTTTGTTTATGTAGTAAAATATGCTATGCTCAATCATCAAATATCAGATGATGGTTTGAGTGGGGAACCTTCTCATGTTTGTTCATTTTGTCTTTGTATCTTTTCTCAGAGAAAGCAATGGCTTAACTACCAAAATGGCTGATGGATGAAGACTTGAAATTGATGAGACAATTTTCTATACAAACCAATAATGGCTGATGGATGAAGACTTGAAATTGATGAGACAATTTTCTATACAAACCAATGAGTGACACCCACTGACTTCTTAATTTTTCAAGTCAATTAGGTATGATCATTGATTCAACAATACAATCATGCTACATTTTTTCTTAAACAAAGTATGTAGAGGCGGACTAAAATCCTTAACAACCACAGCATCATCTATGATATTTTAATCCCACCTCAGAGCAAAGGCATGCCTAAAATTAATGCTTAATCAAACGTATGAAATACAATTTGAGCAGGAATAGATCTCCTCCCCAGATGAATATTATGAACAAAGGAATATGCACTTGTAAAAAATGAAATGATGAAACCAATAAGAAAAGTGAGAAAAATGATACAGGAAAATCTGTCAAGGTACATAGCTATTCTCAAGGACAGGTTGGGTTCTGATACCGGTAGCTGAAGGCATTCTACTTGGTCCAACCCAAATTGTACCTAAAGCTTCACTTTTTTCCGATTGTCTTTCCATCTTTGCAATCCTCTTCTTCCTAATCAGTTTATACAGAAGAATCCCAAACACAACAAACAAAACCAATCCAGCAATCCCTACTCCAAATCCTATCACCCACCATTTCCAGTACCTGCCTTTCCTCCTGTTTGATGGAGAAGGTTCTGGTGGCTGAGATGGAATGACAATGGAGAAATGGCCTTGACCCCGTGCAATGCATTTATTTGTCATGTTCACATTGCTAAACTCCACTTCTCCATTGGTGTCAAATCTGACACATTTCATCATTGTTGCGTTCGTATCTCTTACCCCTGAAATCCACGGAAAATGGACCAAAATATGATCCCTTGTGATGTTAAGCTCAACATTTCCATTATTCTTTCTGCTGGTATTTGCATCATAGCCCAAGAAGCCAACAACAGGAGTGACAAGCGTATGATTTGGCACATTATAATAAAAATCTGAAAAATTCCCTAGATTTTGATAGACAATGTTGACTCTCCTGGAGAAGGGCTGTGGCAATGTCCCAGGTGGGATATCAAAGAAACTGATATTGGCTCCTCTTCTCCATAAACTTGCGGCTGTGAGACGAACGATGGAAACTTCTATTCCAGAATAATTTGCAGGTAGAGAAATATTATACAGAATACCTGTACGCATCCTTCTTATTGTCTTCAATGCATGACCATGAATAAATGAATCTAAGGAATCTCGGTTATAGCTGCTCTGTCCTTGAACACAAGGCAGCAATAACACGTAACACATCAACCAGATGAGGTGCCAAATTAGATTAGACCCCATCAAACATTACCGGAAAGGCCTTTTCATGCCATTGATCATCTATAATGTACGTGAAAACCTCCAAGAAATCATTGACAAACAGGCTGCAAAGAGTGAAAAAACTCCAAAACATCAAAAATTAATGCTGCAGCCCTCCCATGACCTCATCAGAATTCCTTCCTTGATATATTCGAAATGCCAAGGCCGACAAAGGCAAGATGTTTACATGTGAATATTTGCCAGAGAAAAACTTACGTGCCTGAAGTATGTGTTAAAGAGGATGGAAATAATTTCGTGACACTACATGAGATGTCAAATGAGATATCAAATTACAAGGGATAACGCTCCAAATATTAAAGAAACGTTCTTCTTGGAGGGATACATGAGTTGTACGATAAAAACTGAAGATGATTTTAAAATTCAGCAATGGAATCTTTGATCATTGGAGGGGCTCTAGGTGGTGGTTGTATTCTGTACTATAGGAAGAGTTGGTGGGTGGATGGGGTGGAATGGGATGGGGTGCAATCTGAAAACGCAAATGTGGCACCTCAAAGAGAAAAAGGGGACACTTTTGAGTTGTTCTATGGCGTTAACTAAATTGTTTAATCAAATATTGTAAGTTGGATTAGTTGGACTATTGGAGATGTGTACATATATATGTTCACATAGTATATGATTATATGAACAAATATGTAGTGAAAAAAAAATTAGGTATGGGACAGACAATGCCAACGAGATCTTAACTTTCAAGGTGGGATAAACAAGCCGGGGATGACCGAGCCATGCTCTCCAAAATATTCACATAGAAATGCTGAGTTTAGTGTGGTAGATTGGAAAGTTCTTTTGGCCTTTTTCTTTTGTTGGGTTGGAAATTGGATGCATTTGGAATGGGTCTGTTTTGTTTACAGTTTGCACTGTACAAATTAAAGCACTTCATTCTCGGCACAATAGTAGGGGGAATTAATGTGCTCTCTTTTGACGTCATATATCTTTTTAAAGCATGAGACCTTTTTCCTTTTTTATTTTTCAGCACACGTAAGTACAATCTTTATCAAGTCAGTCATCCCCCACAAGATAGAGGGGTAAAAAGATACATACTTACCAAAAATAAAAATATAAGTTCTGTTACTCTGTGCATCCTGTTTGGTCAAACATAATATTCTTGTTTAGCAATTGACTAGATTCCTCTGTAATGGTTCTTGAAATTTGATGAATTTTCTGTCAATTCTACTACACACCTGTAACTTTTCCTGAGAATAAAAAATGATAACAACCAAAGGGGTAAACTTTAATTGTTAGTCATGTAGTCATTGACATCAATACAATCGATACACATTTTCTGGATCTTCCATATGAATTTTAATGTGTGCAGAGATGCTTGTTACTTCCTTCCCTCATATGCTTTACGCTTTTGTGCCGATTCACAAATCAGTCATTGGAAGTATTTCACATTTTCCTACCTGTACTTTAGATGGTGGGTCTCAATCCAGACGGCTGGCACTAGAGATTACACCTGGAAGTTTTCGTCACTTACCAGAAAACCAAAATCCAATTAACTCAGTCAGCTCATTTTAGACAAAACGAAAAGTCCAGATTCTTGCAATCCATTTTTTTTTTTATTTGCCGGACAATCCTTGATGAAAAAGAGGCTGTCCAGCAATTATGTATTTGACAGTCCTATCCTATAGACTTAAAGTTTTGGCAATTTAGGAAAGATTAACTTTAACTTTTTTAATGTAATATAAACTGTTAAGATCTTTTCTTGACTTGTCCTCATTTAACTTGGAGCTGGCAAAGTGTTGTCTACATTACGCAATTTTCAGATTCAAGTTTTAGATGGTTTATTATTTTCTTTTCAAATTGCGGTCTAACCAACTTGACCAACGAATCCGGTCTGATTTCCCTCTAAATCATCCGACCAATATCACGGAGACCAAGATGATGGGGATTTTGAAGATAGGGAATTAGCCAATAAGGATGCTGAATTACACCACGTGGCGCCCAATGAAATCAGTTCCTCTTGACTGAGAGGAAGAGAAAATTTTGAGGATAGAAAGAATTTTCTGCAACACAAAAATAAGAAAAAAAAGCCCGAAAACCAAAAACCAAAAACCTTTTTGGCAAGAAACAAAGAAAGAAAGAAAGCAAGAAAAAGACTGTCAGTTGAGAGATTCTACTAGTATAGAGATAAAGAAATAGAGGCTGATTCGTTTTTGGGCAGCCAAATGGCAGCAACAGCAGCAGCCTCCACTTCCATGGCGACCACAGCGGTCTTAACTCCAAGATTCCCTGTCCGCTCAACCACTAACTACTCTATTTTGCCGTATTTACCACCCCCACGCTTGTCCACTTCCACAGCTTTTTCTACCTCACTCAAGCAACTTTCAGGTATTATTCTTGAATTCGTGAAAAAGGCTGTTGTCAAAATCAGTTCTTTATATTAGTTAACCAGATGCTGTTGAGTTGGTTGATTGGTTTCTCGTGGATACTTACTTGGATATATGTTGTGAAATGGGATGCTGTTAGTTTGACTAATTGGAGACTTTTTATGGACTCTTTTGAAATTTAGAGCTCAATAGGAATTTGCTGGTAACAATATGAGATCACTTGTTAATTATTTGTCCTTATGCCTTTTTATTGCATTTGGATGTCCAAAATGGATTGGATGAAACGTCACAAGGTAAAAAACTTGTTGAAGTTAGTAGATGCTTGTCCAGCTAATAAGTTGGTAGATGCTTGTCTAACTAATCAAGTCTCTTGACATAATACATTTTAGGAATAGGACTGCATTAGCAGCCTTGAAGGGCAATACTTTTTTGAATTCCCAGATAGTTTATCCACACTTGCTATTGTGGTGATTCAAAATAAAAGAAGCAGGCTCTCCATATGCAGGGATGCCCATGAATGTGTAGCCACTGGTATGACAGGTTCTTGGGCTGGCTTGATAATAGTAGCCTTATTGGTTGGTCCTGAGCGAATAATATGACTTAATAAAGGGAGCCTTATTGGTTTGTCCATGGCTGAAAAAATGACTTAATGAAGTTGTAATCCCAATTGTTGGTTTCAACTGCTTCTCTTCTTGCTACATTGTGGACCTTGAACATGGGTTGCGGAGCTTCATATATCTCATTTTCCTTGTCAAGTCTTTGTTTTAAAAATGATCGTCTCTCAACAAGCATATTTATTTTGATGTAGTTGCAAAAGTTGCTCTCGTCAAATCATCTCATATTTGGACCTTGTGCACATGTATTCATCCTTGGTCTTAAGCCTCTCAAGAATCAATTATGTCTCAGCTACATTTACCATAGTCCATATCCAATAATTCCAGTCAAGAAGAGATCTTGTGATTCAGCTACTTAAGGTTCCAATCATTGCTTGACGTAATAATTGTTTGATAACTTGCAATTTCTTGATATTATGTCTTCGTATACTTTGATAATACATAAATAAGGCCTTTTAGTTAGCAGATGTGACAGTATGATGTCTATTAGACATACATGCTTTTGTGATCTTCTATTCAGAATAATGTGCAAATAAGAGCAATTGAATTGCCCTTATTTAAGTTTCAAGGTGCTGAGACAATACATAAAGACACCTTTTATGATGCCCTTATCTGAGAGTATATTATAGTCGCGATCTTAACATGTTAATCCTGGGCTAATATCTATTTCTTTAATTTGCTAGTCTGTAACTGTCTTTTTTTTCAGGCTTCATGCATTTAGCCATTCGTATGTGCTCTTCAGTGGCCATTTTATTAGTTTATCACTTCCTTAGTTCCTCAATTTGTAGACAATAGACAGAAGAGGATGTAAATAGAAGGGGGAGAGGAGAAGAAAGAAAGGGGGGGGGGGGGGGGAGTTAGTGGTTGATTGACTATTTTGTGTCATGAAACTAGTTAACAAAGAAAAAAGTCTGTTCACCAAGAAGACAAATACACTTTAATTTAAGTTCTGGTATGCCGATTATTGGCGATGTTTTTGTCTACCAGTCCTTACAGTAATTAGACTCTTCAACAGTTAAGATAAATCTCAATATCAGGACTTTGATGGTTATTTTGACTCTCAATCATAAAAGGAAAAACCATGAACTAAATTTGTTTCTTAAAATAAGGAGCTAATTATATTTGATAAAACTTACGTATAGGCAGAAGCAGATAATATGATGGTTGTTTTTAAGGTAGAAACTGGACAAGCTGATTGCTAATATTACTTTCCCTCATAAGTGATCTTTTTTACGTCATTCTTATTTACATTCATGTGGGATTTGAAACAGAATCGAAGAGGACTGCTTTGCTCCGAGTCAAAGCATCAGAGGAATCATCTGCTCTTGATACTGGTGAATTATTGTCAGATCTAAAAGAAAAGGTAAGGTTGGTGTTAAGCATCATACTATCAGAGAAACTCAGCAAGTCTGCTGCTTTGCATTTTTAGTTTTCTATCTTCAGTCTGCATCTTCCACATTGATGACTTTCCATAAATGTGAATTGCATTTCTTCATGACATCTGTCAGTAGCCTTATTATTAGTGATATTTTTGCTTGTAGCTTAGTTACTGCAACCCTCGGTTTTTATTAATTTTTATTGCTCCATGTAACTTTGTTCTCCATCTTTCCGTTCATTCAAATCCATTTAACTTTGTTTCTGTGTATTTCAAAGTGGGATGCAGTTGAAAACAAGACAACAGTAATTGTTTATGGTGGCGGGGCAATTGTTGCAGTTTGGCTGGCTTCAATTCTTGTTGGTGCAATCAACTCGGTGCCTCTGGTATGTGCTTGCTTCTTTTTCATACGTTGTACTTTGGCTTTCTTTTAATCATATTTATTCTACCAGTTTACTGATGGATTTTGAATTGCCGTCGACATGCTCAATTTTTCAGAGAATTCCCCTGAATCCTCCAGCCTCACCTTAAATGCTTCCTATTTCTTTGACAGCTCCCAAAGATCCTGGAGTTGGTAGGGCTTGGATATACTGGATGGTTTGTCTACCGCTACCTTTTGTTCAAGGTCTGTATCAGGACTAGTATGTATTGATGCATGGATCATAGCAAAAGCATGTTCTATTTTGGCATTGCATCTAATAAGAGAATTTCCTGACCAAGTACCATCCTACATTTTGCTGTTTGAACCCTATTGGTAATGATTAATAATATTTTCTCTTTGAAATTTAAAATTAGTTCTTGAGAAAAATCACCGAAAATTCATGCAAACATACAGACATCACAAACTTGAACACGAAATTCATGCAATATATGAATGCCAAGCTTAAGGGACCTTGTGTTTTGGTATTGTACTAGTTGTTTTTCTTCATTTGAAAATAAGCACGCAGATAGTGTTTAAACTCTTTCTCTCTCTATCTCATGACAAACCTCAAGCACTATGTTCAAAGCTTTTGTTTGGGCATTCACCTTTTCATTTATAAGTTTCTAAAGCAGTTACAATATTGTCTACTCCAGAATCTAGAAAGGAAAAAAAATTTCTGTTGATGTTGCAAACGTATTTTATGGTATATGATCTCCATTTTCAGATCTCCACCAATGTGTTTATTTTCAACAAGTAATGGAACCATATGATTGATGTATCCTCATTCCTCAATGAACACTCAATTTAGTTTGGAAAGACGAGCAAATTACATTTCTACACATGAATATGATGACAATTTGCAACCTGAACTTTAAAACTGCATATATTGACATCTGCCTGTAAGAGTAGAATTCGAAGATAAATTTTGAATGCGATAAAGGGATTATTGAATATAACAGCTTGGCAGCATGTCTCTCCAATGCCAGTGAAATTTAAGTTTGGGGTACTTTTTGTTTGTTGATATATATGCTATAACTCTATTGCATATAATAAACAAGTTCAAAATGTCTTTTGTTGTGAACTTGCTACTTGAAGAACTTATCTGAAACCTTTTATTCTTTGTCCCTTGTACAGTCAAGTAGAAAAGAATTGGCACAAGATATTGAATCTTTGAAGAAGAAGATTGCTGGAACAGAATAAATCCATGTGTTTGGCAGGCAAACTTGCCTTGTATCATTCCAGCAGCGGCTTAAATTGGTTTATAAGTTTTCTGTGTAAGAGGCAGTTGGTCTAATTATGTAGAATAGATGTTTGATGCATTGTACTCTGGCTTATCTTTGAATAAAGATTGAACGTTTATTCAGATTTTGTATATTTGTTGTTTTGGAAGTATAATTCTCACACATCTGCTTTTACCAGCGTTCTACCTTCTTTCAACCTGTCTGTATATCAAGGCTGGAGATTAACAGCTTATGGATCAAATGTTCATTTAGGGTTCACTTGAATCAAGTCTTGGTTAAAGAGTGAACACTATTAATCACGTTTGTAAACTTCCTGTAGCAGACAGCCTAAACAAAGATCCATTTTTTAGTGCCATAATGAAATAATACAAGCTATTTTCCTATTTAGATTAATTCTTTAAGAGAAAATATCATTTTGGAGTTCATAGAAATTTATTTTCCTATCATTTCTTTTTTCTCCATATAAAATGCCATGGTACTAACATACAATATACTAACATACCATGTCAAAGGGGAGGAAAGTAGAAATAGTGGGGCATTTCGACAATTCCCAAAAGATTCTGTCCTTGAGAGCAGTTTTCCGATTCTATACAGAATACAGACTGAAGAGGGAAAAAGGGAGGTTTTTGAAGGGGCTTTTGTGCCTCGCAGAAACACCACTCTGCTAATCAAATCGCCGTTGTTCTTCATCTCCTCCGTCACTGGTAGACCAAGAAAATGGGATCCTTTTTTCCTACAAAGATTATGCGAATAGCTGGAATTGAAAAAATGAGATCTTTGGGTTCATCATCTTCAATGGAGTATTTAAGCTATCAATTTCTGCAAAGATGCTCCGTCAGCGGAACCGCAAAAGGGAAATCTAAAATCAAAGGAGCACAGCCATTGAAGAGATCTAAAGTAACAACCAAGAAAGGCAGTGGGTCGGGTGATTCGACCCAGAAAGAAGGTGGGCCAAGAAGAAAATCCGAATATGATGAACTGGTTGATGAATGCTTGGCTTCAACTTCCCCACTCCGATTCTTGAAGCCTAAGGAAAAGGCTAGAGAAGCCGAGAGAGAAAAGATGGGGCTGAAAAGTAAAGCAATGGAAGAACAAGAAAAGAAATGGAAGAAAATCAAGAATGAATTTGATTCTCCATTTTTTATGGGTACCCCTGGATTGGATTTGATTACCTCGGGTTTGGTTGATGCTGATCAGATTTCCAAGTATGAGATAACTGTTGAGGATGGTAAAAGGCTTGCTAAGGAGTACAGTAGAGTATTGATGAGGAAGCATAGAGCTAGCCAGGCTGCTGAGTCTGCATTCCTGAGATGTAAGAAAGAGGCTATTGAGGCATTGCCTGAAGATTTGAAGGATGCTGCTTTGGTTCCTGATTTAGCCCCTTTTCCGACAAATCGATTTATGGCTACTTTGACTCCTCCTATTGAAGGGTATCTTGAGAAGGTTAAGGAGGCAGCCAAGAGGAGTTCTGGCAGGGAAAAGCTTAGGTGAGCAGCAGCTGATTTCTTAGGTAGTGTTAGTATCTGTTATCTTCTTACTGCATTATTGACTGTTTCTTGATGAATCTTGCTTGTGTTTATTATATGGTGCATCTTAGGATTTTATTTTCATTTGAAGAGTATTGTACTCTCGGTCATTGAGTTCATGAGTTGCAGAGTAACTCTTTAGCTGTCTTTTTAACTAGTTGCTAAGCGGAATAGCTACATAATTGTCTGGAAGTGGTTAAAATGTGAAGGTCCTAATTTGCATCTCAACAGAAACATGCATCTGTAGTCATGCTAAAGAATTGTGATTCTTCTTATGCGTGTGGGAATATAGGAAAAGAACCTTTCTTGACAAGCCTACGTCGTCTGGAAGTGGGCAAGTCATAGTTGAAGTTTTGTTTTGTTGTGCAGATGACGAGACGAAGAATGGAGAACAATGAGCAGTTCCTTGGTTTCTTTTAGAATACTCAGTTTTTCTGCGTTACTTTTTTCAAACCTGGTGGTGACTTACTGACTTTAGTGATCTTCACACCTAATGTTTCATGCTTTATAATTGCTGGTACTGTAACTTGTTATTCCTTTTTGCTAAAAGGAATAGTGACTTTGTTTGAAGAATTGCAGCTCTTTCTGGCATGCGAGTTACCATGGTTTTAACGGACAGATGCAAGTGAAAGCCATGTAAATGTTACCAAGGTTTGCCATGTAATATATTTCCTGATGCTAATAATAGATGAGAAATACAAGAGGAGATTCTCAAAGTTGACATAGCGGAACAGTGCATCAACTATTTAACTTTGGTGACCATTGTAGCATGCGGTCAAACCTACATCATTGAAGGGATGTGAAAGGCCAGTTCTGTAAGTCACACAACACAGACACCGCAAAAAAGCTGTTCTCATCCCACAACAACATAAAACTCTCGTAATGCAGCTGAACATTGGCATTAGTGTTAACCAACCAACATTTCCATGTAATACCTATTTCAGACAAAAGAAGTCATCTTCTTAAAAACACAAAAGGGGAAAAAAGAGAAGAAAAAGATTTGTGTCCGCAGTCCGTCTTGCCTGACCATACGGAGAAAATTTAATCTCGTTCCTCAAATTAATCATCTTATAAAATAGATCATAGGCTAAAGCAATTAGGTCGTTGCCAAGACAGCCACCTAGGGCCGACCAATTCATTGAAGTACCACAATAACCAGTAAAAATGCATGCGATGTCCACACAAACCCCTCACAACTAGAAACTACACAAATAATCATATGATTCTATTAAAGACAGAACCAACCTCTGCATAAAAGAGACAAACAACATAACAATCAATAGAATGGATGAATGTGATTTAACTCGCTATTATTGCAACCAGCTCGACAAAGCAGAACCTTTGGTACATAATCATCAATGCGAAAGCATTCGTTTCATTACATCACTTCAAACATTACATATTTAATACCTCTCCCTCAGTTTCTATTACACAGTAAAAACCCAGGTTGATTGTAATCCAATACAGACAAAGATCTCAGAACAAAGTTGAAGTAGACACAGAGTTCAGATTTTGTCGGTTGACACAAAGTTTAGATTTTGTCGATATCCTCATCCTCAAACTCAATGTAATCATCTCCAGCACCATCATCCTCCTCATCCATCCCACCAGCAATACCCTCGTTGAGGCGAGTGCTCTCAGGCAACTCACCATATGCCTTCAACAACCTTGCCTCATCTGGCATATACTTGAGGATCACATCAGCCTTGTCATCCTGTATGATAATATAACCACAAGTATTGAATAACTTTCAATAAAAAGTTTACAACTACAAAACACATTATAACAAGTTAATTTCTGATTACAGATGTTTAAGAAACAAATAAACAAACAAAAATGCTGCATCAGCCCACCCACAACGCACTAAACAACTCGCTTAGAATCCAAGCTTCCTTCAACCACACTAACGGAAGTAAACTAGCCTGACCGCATAAGATTGAACTCCCTAAAATCCTAATTGAATCTAATACACCGAAGCTCCACATCTTTGTGCTGAGAAGTAATTTTATACAGATTGACAACGATCTATACATTTCCAATTTAAGAACTTAATTTTACACTGAGGTTTTCACCAAATTCGCCACTTGTTCACGGTTTTGTCTCAAAAAAGTCCACGGGAGTCTAAAGGTACAACCCTTAATTTGGGTTAGTATACCCTACTCAGACTCGGGACTACTGGAGCACTGTGGACATGGATACGATATGAAGAATCCAGATAACATAGGAGTTACTATTGAATTACAAATTATGCAATATTCAAGCCTAGTTATTCTACATAAATTTTTTTATTCATCTTTTTTTTTTTTTTTTTTAAAAAAAAAAAAAAGGAAGACAAAGCACACCCTCACGAATTAATATAATTTTTGCAGTAAACTAATGCTAATTTCACATAAAAATCGAGTAATATCAAGCATCCTACCACCTAATGACAGTAAGAAAAATAATTAAAAACAGAAAAAGAGATACTATTTAGATACGAACTATTCGATTAAAAAAAAAAAAAGAAAAAAGACAGGAAAAAAGGGGGAACGTGCCTGGTAGTCACGTAGGCCGACGAGGATGATGTCTCCGGCGGCGATCCAGACCTTCTTATGCATCTTACCACGGATATGACAGAGACGTTTGGTGCCGTCAATACACATGGCTTCACAACGGCCGTTACCGAGCATCCTCAGAACTTGAGCATATTCCTGCCCGTCTTCCTTGAAAACCAACTCTCTCTTCTCATCATCGGCTTCATTCTTTCCTCTCTTCCTATTTTTACCTCCCTTACCCTTGTTCTTCGGCATCTTCTTCTTCTTTCTTCCTCCTCCTTCTGCCGAAACCCTAGATTGATATGATTATGAACCAACGGCTCTGATCGATTCGGATAAATAGAATAGAGAAACACTACTATACAAGTAGCTTATAGCAGCTGGCTCTTTTTTTTTTTTTATTTATTTTTTTTTTAATTCCTCTAATCTATAGAAGCAGCCTAGAGGTATATATTCCTAGCGTTGAAGTTACGACATCATTTGCATAGATGCTCCACCGCCTCGGGTTGAGATTGTGTAAACAATTTCGCCTTCTAGTTTTAACAAATGACCTCTTGTCCTTTTTTTTTTTTTTTTTTTTTTTTTTTTGGAAATCAGTACTTATATTCTTACAATATATTTGCCTTAACTAAACTAATCCCTGCACCTTGTCCGCTCCTGCCAAAACTAGGATTTGAACCTTAAATCTTTAACCCAGGACAGCTGAACTTGCTCGATTGGTTTCTTGTTGTCCTGTTCAAGTGTTCGTAAAAGTCCTTCCCAAGCCAACTGAACTTGTTCGGTTAATTTCTTGTCTTCTTGTTTGAGTGTTCGTAAAGAGTGTAAACGATTGTAATTGAACTGAAGGGCATAAGCGAGAGACTCACATTTGGATTGATTTTTTTTTAAAGAAATTAATTTTGTGTTTAAACTTGGTTTGATTGTTGTTTTAATTAAATTAACTTTGATATGGTCAAAGTTTGATTTATTTATATGTTATTTGATGACATGGTACTACTTTAATTAATAATTGTATAATATTTTGATTTGTATGTATTTTTTTCTTCTAAAAATAAATAAAAAAGGACGAAAGCAAATACTTAATAAAACTGAATGTATATTAGTAAAGGCATCTCAAACTATTGGGAAGTGCGAATTCCGTGACATACAGATTATTGAACACAAAATTCATGATCCTGATTGTCAAACATTCCTCTTGCAATGCTGTTCTCTTTTTGTTTTTGTCCGAATTTGGAGTTTACTTACATGGGGTTACACTTTTCTAGAATTACTCTTTTTTCTTAGATGAGAAAAATCAACTGATGTGCACTATTAAAATACTGGAGAAAAAAGCAAGTGGTTGTTGGAAGCAAAAATGATTCCTTCCACGTTCCAGCTATTTAAACTTGTTTTGTAGTCCAAAATTCACACTAGACCGTCATTGGAAGACTTGAGAGGGCTAAGGTTCCACGCGTAATGCGTTTGTTTACTTTTTTCTACCCAAATTTCAAAATAAAGATTGATCCCTTTGTGATATACTAATAAGCAAAGACCAATAAATTTCCAAATTTCTATACCTTTCTTACATGCATTTATCTCTCAGCTACTAAGAAATTAGAAGGAAAAGAAAAAAATGTTTACGCCAAGCTATTATTTTACACTCCCTCAAAAGCTTGTACAAAGGAGGACACATAATTAAGAAGTACACAGTCATCATACTTGTCTTCCTATGAACTGGCAGCCATGTACTTTTTACGCACAACCAAAGAGTCACCATAGTTGTCTTCTTATGAACTGGCAAGGACACTGCTAGCAAAATAAGCTAATGCAACTGCTCTAACATCAAGAAGAATGTTGCAGCTAATAAAAATATAGTGCCTGTTAATGCAAGAATCGAGTGATCCAAGAAATACGACAGTCTCGGGTAAGGTGAATTATTAATAAAAGAATGCTCAGCTTCAGCAAATAGAAAACAATAATACTTCCACGCAATCTATTCACAAAATTCATGGTTAGCCTGTGCGTTTCTCACAGCATTCTTAACAAGTCAGATCAGAGACATTCCCTGTTCCGGAAATATCATTTACAGGACTTTGCAAGAGTTGCTTAGAGGTATAATCCAAAAACTGATTAAGAAAAGCTAGTCGTGCCAACTTGGCACAATCTTCTTTTCCCTCTTTAATCCTAAGCAATCGAAGTCTAGGCCTGCCTGATAAGCAAATTACAGATCGTTTCTCAAATGCACAAAATAAGGAGTCACTGTCTCATAGTAAGCTCAGCCCTAAGATGGAGTATACCATTGATGAAAAACAGACTGTCCTCGGCCATGAAAGAAGTCCACGGCACACCAAATAAGTTCCGGTACCCTACAGCTTTTCCACCAGTAAAAGTGTAATTACCCTTATATTTGCTTATGAACTCCTCTGTTGGTTTCAATCTTGCAGAAAATTCATAATCTACAGCAAATGTCACTGAACCCTTTTCTTGCATCCCCAGAAACAGACCAAAACAGTGGAAAGAACTCTGTTGATCCATGTTGCAATGGGCAGATAGAAAAAAGCCTTGACCACCCAAGTGAAATGCCTGAGAATACACTCGACCAGAAGGGAACAAGTTTGCACACTCCTCCCGCTTAAGATCCAAGTAGACCACACACTGCTGGCGCGGAAGTTCAAACTCAACTATCTTTACAGGACGATATTTGTAGGCCCGCTCCACATATCGACGATTACTTGAGGTAGAATCTTCTGCTGCCTGAATTCGCTGTCGATGAGTTGCCTCGGCCTTAAAAAAAAGAGCATCAAGCACAAATTTGGAAGCAAGCTCGTGCTCAAAGTCGTTGCAATTTAGAACCTTCCTAAGCTTTCGGCAGGTCATGTAAGGGAAGCGGATGTAACGACTGAGACGGGAGCCTATAATTTCCTGCCGCTCCTCAAGTTTTGGATAATGAACTCTAGACCACTTCAATACAAAGTCATACACAGCATCCTCTGATGCCACCTGCAGATCATCACTGGCCAAAATGGCCTCAACTCCAGCTAGTGGCAGGCTCATAACCTCGTCTTGAAACCTAACAAAGGTGACATGCATCAAAAATAAAAATTTAAAAGCTGATAATCAACTTCTGTTCAGTGATACAGCCTCAATGATCTCTCCATTAAGGAACACAACTTAGCAATTATACCCAGCAGATTTAACACAAAGCAGACAAGGAAACCCCATTTTCTAGCCAACAGATGTCAGTAAATGATGGCTGTATGACAAACTCAAAATGGAAAACCATAAGTTTCATGCTTAAAATGATCAAGAAAAAGAAGTTACATGAAGAACAATATGACAGCAGAAAAAGTAACAACAAGAATATAAAAAAGTCTAACACGTGTTAAAACTGACACACTTGGCAGAATAATCTTAATTTGTTCATTTTTCTTCAAGGGATTTGACTGGCAAATAAGGGGTTGGAAGGGGAATAGGAGGATATTACATGAGTATTGACCAGGTGACTCACTTTGTTATATCTTTGTAACGGGCAGCCAGGAACTGTTTTGCTGCATCAGTCAAAGGCTGAACTGCTTCAGCCATCAAGACACTAGATGGAAGCTCCAGATACAGCAATGCAGATTCTGTTGTCATAGGCAAATTACGCAGAAGACGGCCACAATATCTCATACATGATGCAACTTCAAATTTGTCGGCGGCCATCAGCACATCCAGCAAAGCAGGTGCTGTGGTTGTATTCAAGTTATTGCTATACATAAAATTTAAGAGTTCCATAAGGGCAGCTTCTTCTGCAACACAAGATGGAAAAACAAATAAAACGGTGGTATTAACAAGAGCATAATACAATCTATACATACTCCACTATGACACTGAAGTATGGTTGAAAATACATCTCAAGCTGTCCCTTGCAAGTCATTTCAAAAGACTGAAAAATAGATAGCACTGCTTGTATTCGAAAAGGAAAAAAAAAAAAAAACTGTCCAACTATTATGATAAGTACCTGAGGCATTAATTCGTAGTGTTACATGTCTCTGCTCCGACTCCCTCATCCCATTCGAAAAGAGCTACATGTACTCAAAAGCAAATCACTTATCATCCACCAATTGTAAAAGCAACATCCAACACAACGAAGAACAAAGGCAATGGTTACCTTATAGAAGAAAGGGCTTTTTGCAGCTAAAATAGGCGAGCTAATATGCAGTGTCCTAACTCTTAGAATTCTTGAAGCATCCATGTCACAATTTAAATCATCACTGTTTGCAGCCTCATCTCCTATAAGATAACAAAAATCTTTACATTGATGGACAAAAGAACCAGTTTGCAACATACAATTGTTCTGCCAAATTGAACAGCAATATTCAGGACATTGTGCTAGTTAACAGGAGGCAGCACTTAAATCAGTACAAAGAAAAAAACAAAAATTACAAAATTACGCACAATATCTTAACAAAATGAACCACTAAATCTATTCAGGACAGATTTATACTTGTATGTCTGACACGAACAGCAAATTTAAGTGACATTTTCTTGCCATGTGATTGCATATTTTTCATGATTTTCTGCATATATTGTAAGTGAAGTAGAAAATTTCTAATTGAATACATTTTCAGAAAGCAGCTGCTACAACTGCTGCAACTCCTTACAGTACACTCCTTGTAATGCACAAAATAATATACTCTTAATAGTACCTAAAGACATGCATTGTTTCACGTGGTACTGATAATTTCTCCCTCTCCCTCCTTCACTTAAATTACATTTACGAGGGACCCCTGCCAGTAATCAGGCTTATAATGTTCCAAGAATACTTCTAAGCATGTAGACTGATGGACATCGAACAGAAAAAGAAGAACTTTAGTGTGGGAATGCCTTTCAATTAAATCAATAGGATTTAATGTTAAAAAGTTATCATAAACAAGATGCATGTAAAGTAAATGTCTTTCAAGGTAAAATCTTTTCTACTTATTAAAGATATAGAATACAGAATTGTCCAATCATATTTAACATTCAAAATTACAGATCTGACACAAACACTTCAGGAAACTTAAGGCCAAATTTTACTTCATGGTTCACTTTAGGCATTATCGACAAGACAAGGGAACAGTGATTACACACTTCATGATTAGATGACATGTCCAACTCTATATGTAAAATGCATTATATATCTAACTGAAGGCAAGATCCTGTCCCCAAACAAGGACAAACGCAGTGGAAAATGCTAAAAAAATCATAATTAATGGAGAGAATAAAAGTCATAAGATGTTAAAGGACAAGAAAACAGATCATTTCAATGCATTTAACACCTGATGGTGATTCTTCAATCATTGCAAATTCTTCTTCATCCTGATTTTCACCTCGCACTACATCATCAGAATCAGGCAGATCACAGCTTAGAACCTGCTCCTCAGGGCACACCGTGATATCCAAAGCTGCAAATGAGTGGCACATGTCTGGTTAAATCAGCAAAACCCGTAACAGCATAAGAAACAGTGCAAATCTAAGCAGTTCGCAAAAATTAAAGAAAAGACAAGCACGTTCAAAACCCCAATTCTGATGAATTAATGATTATCTTTTCCTAAAAATTCCATCTGGACGAATTTTTTTAAGAACGGAATAACCTATCTAGATAAATATATCAAAAGAAAGACATCATAATTTAAACTTTCAATAATGTTAGCTCTAACGCACTCATATCAAGACATTCTTGTATAGATACCAATATCACATTCAGAAGGATAAGCATTTAACATGTGTTAGCAAACATCCAGCCATCAACAGAAACAAAGAAACATTCTTTGCATTAACGCATCAGATGGTGTTAGATATGTGTTCAACATCTGTTCAAAAAGCATCTGGCCACTCAAACAATCAAAATAAAGTTTTTGAATTACCACATCAAACGGTGTTAGACATGGGTCCAACATGTGTTATCAAGGAATCCAGCCACTAGAGGAAACAAAAAAGCATCAAACGATGCTACACATGTGTCTAATATGACCAAAGGATGTCATGAATGACACCTATTCAAAAGAAAAACGATAGTCTCTCTCAATATCATCATTCTATCAAGCTGCCACGAATCGCTAATACCACCCATTGCATTCCCCATGGATTTTGAAGAATAATCAATCAGATGTAACTAGTCTTTGCTATTCTCAAGTAACAGAAGAATGAAAAGTTGAAAGGCAATCTCCAAAACATGTAAATATCCGAGGTCATAAACTCCACAAAAGCTGTGCAATTTTCAAACTTTCCTGCTTCTCCCTTTCCACCGGTCCCCAAGTTTATTATTATTTTTCACAACCACCAAAATCATCATTCTTAAGTTCAACCAAATTCTTCAATCCAAATTACCCCCAATATCAAGTATCATGAGCAAATTACAATAAAAACCCATAATTAACTTAATTATCAAGAAAACCCTAACAATTACTAGAAAATACACCGTTTGTTTAAGGGTAAAAAGACAACAAGAGAGAATACCATTTTGCTTCACGACATCTTCTCTAGGGCGCTTACGATAGCGAGCCCAATCAGCCAGGCTTTGGCAGCCGGCATCATTGCCGGAATCAGAATCAGACGAATCGTCAGCCATGACCTCGATCCGGAGAACCCGGTCGGAAAAATTGCTATCGTTGAAAGCGAAACCGAAATCTGGGTCGCAACTGCTGGTCGGAGAGTAGACGGAGCTGTCCATCACGGCCGTCCTCGGGTCAAATAAATCCAAATTCGCATCCCTCATGTTATATTCCAACAAAAAGGAACACTTATCTAAGCTACTTTGTCTCTCAAATTATTTCTCCAAAAACCCTAGATTTAGAAGAAGATTTCTAGAGCTATAAATATCGGATTCTACTGAGGAATTGAGAAGAGAATAAGTCAAATTGAAGACTGCCATTTGTGGTTCATATTCTATTTGTTGGACTGTGATTTAAATAAATAAATAAATTAAGACAACAACACATTGCAACTCAGAAAAGAAGACTTTTTTTTTTATATATAATAAATAAATCTGAATGCAATTTGCCTAACTTGGAAATTACTTAGCAATTTCTTTTCCTTTTTTTTCCCCTTTTTGGTGAAATAACACGAGTTAATTGATTACCTACCTTCAAGTACATAAAGCTTTTTACTCCCAAAAAAAAAAAAAAAAAAAAAAAAAGCTTTTGCACAAGACCTATTATTACTAGGTAACATCTTATATAAATCTAATAATTTATCATCAAATATTATTATAAGATATAGCACATCATTACTATGTGATAATAAATTATTGATTTTAATATATCACATGACAATATAAGTAGAATCATATTGTGCAAGTTTAAATGGCATAAAAGTGGCATAAGAATTTGCTCACAATCGAATTTATGACTAGTAATATAAAAACATTTATTTTTTTCAATTTAGTACCATGACGAAATTGCATTTACTTCCCTTAAATTTTGAGAAACTACCACACATCCAAATAGAGTTTTGCACTCTTTTTGGTTATTTTCCTTCATGGCATAAATGAAAATAATTCTAGTGCTGAGTTTGGAATAATTGTTTTTGGAAAAACGTCAATTGACAAAAAATTATTGTTAAAAAGATATATGCACTATTCCTGCAACTTCCAAATAAGATCGTTCCAAATTTTTAATTAAGAAACCTTTCAAAAAAAAAATTTTAATTAAGAAAAAACAAAAGTGAGCGGTCGTGTGCATGACTTTGATGCATCTCCCCTGCCCCCACGAACAGGTTTGCAGTCCAACATTGGAAAGTCATGCTCATGCTATTATTTTTCTAATTGATTGATGATTCTAAACTGTTATTAGTTTTTTCAATTTTGTTGTAACATCTGTTTGTATATTTCTTTGCAGCCAATTTTGCATTCTTATATAATAATTAAGTCGTTGCCCCCACGGACTGCTGACTTTTTTTTTTAGTACTAAACGACTACATAAAACTAGATAATTATTAAGGTATGCAAGAAGGGAATATGCATTAGTATTAGATTAACTTGATGTATATTGAAAGAACAAGTAATGAAATCTACACCAGAGAATTTCAGGCCAAAGAATTGTTCTTGCAAGAACAAATGACTCTGGACGAATCTAAATTTGTAATCATTCCAGGAGGAGAAATCATGGGGAGCACTATGTCACTATCGTTGGTTTGGAAAAAACATGGAAAATTCTTTTCTTAATCTGTTGGAAGCAAGTAGCAAGACTGGAACACTTCTACATTGAACGAAATTAATCTAATCTTTCGTGTAAGAAACCAATCATGACCAAGCCACTTTGGAAGTGGGAAATAGACTCGTTCAACCGCCACTCCTAATGCAAATTATGTACTCACAATGTGTGATTCACAAGGATAACAAATTACAGACGTACATCCATATTGGGTCACTAAAATTTTTTGTGAAGAAGTTTGGTGAATCCTCACGTTGGATTCAAAGGCCAACAGAATGAATTTAACCACCTACATTAGAATTTGGGTTTCACTTTATCTCTTGATTGTGATAAGTGGTGAACCAAAATGACCACCTGATTAGTGGCGGTGAATCTGGGTAAACCGTAGACGGGGGGTACATCGATTGATAGAAGATAAAAAAAAGTGAGAGAATTCTAAATGCATACCTATTTCTTTAGAATTTTCGTGCAAGTAATTATAACTTGTGGAGCCAAAAGCTGTTCAACCTATAGGAAAATTCTATGGTACTATATAGGATTTGATTATTTAACCCTCTACTTTCTTGTCATTTGAGTATTAATAGTCAACCTTTTTCAATACGCTAATGAAACCGTAGAATCCCAACTCATATCAAGGTTGCATGCATTTTGATGCTGGCACAGTATGATACACATTGAACTTGTGCATCACAAGTAGTCTCAGGTTTCTTTGCATTTTGCACTCTGTCAAATGCTGAATGAACATCATCTGAGACCTCAAAGCAGGAATCGCAAACGGTTGCCCCATTGTTGAGGCAATATCTATTTACAAGTCAAGGATACACCAAAATTAATTACGAGATGATCCAATTGAATTGCATTCTTGAAACGGACCACTATCGATCCATTTGTAGGGCAGCTCAGTAGATTGGAATGAGATCTTTGTAGCCGATGCAGATGTATGTGCTTCTAAATCTGCTCACGGCATTATTACGAAAAAGATTCACATAAGATTTTGCGTATCTTGCCCTTCCAAGTATGGCATAAACATGATGAAACAGAATATGAGTGAAAGATTTGAAGGTGGCAGAAAACTCTAGTAAAATCAGTGATCAAAATGATGGAAGATAAAAATGCAGCATCCAAGGATCTTGTTTCTTTGCCAAGCAGTTGACAATTCCATGAAGCCATCATCCTTCACTCCTTTTGAATAGCCAATAGAATTATCAGCACCCTATCATGACTAACAAGGAAATTGTATTTCAGGACTAAGATTAACACAAAAATTATCGTTCATCAGCTAGTACTGACAAAACCCTTACAGGCAGTTCCAAAGCTTATATCATCTTCAATCCCTAAATCAATTGAATCATTTATTTTCACCATAACCATGCTCAATCTCTAAGGCTGACACGGTATGGATCCCACAGAAACTATGCTTTCATGTAGCATAAGTACCATGAAAACGTTCGGTATACCGTTACAGAGTTTTAACTTAATACTACAAATTAATGAGTAAATCCATTCTTTAGAGCAGGAAAATAAATCTCTAGATGTATAATGGCCATTTTGAGCCGAAAAGCAACAGAAAACAGAAAGGAGTATGTAACCAGTGGTTCCAGGGATCTTTAGATAGATATCAAGTCGAAGCTAAACATGGTGAAAAATAAAATGCTTCATGAAAGTTGAGGTCAATATGCCTCAAGGCAAGCTCCTTGAAACGTGCCAAAAGGTCAATGCCCTTCAAACAGACACTCTTTTCACCCAACGCAGACATGCTTCAGATAAATTTCAAAGTCCAAAAACGACAAACTAAATCAGAAAACTTGATAGGTAGAGGGAAGTTTGTGGATGGTTATAGTTGGATCAACAACTAAAAGAAGATTCTGGTCAAATACCAAATGAAATGATCACAAAAGCATTCAAATAGGTTTGTACAATTCACATCTGTATTAGTTACAATGAGATTATAAAATCTACAACTAGCCCCAGCCAATCTCCTCAATCTAGCAGGAGGATTCTTGCACGAAAGCAATAACCAAATAGAAGTAGGAAAGCTGCCTCAAAGTTAAAAATTTGATGCTGTTTATGCGGATACAAGTTTCACATATGTACCCCCAAAAAAAAAAAAAAAAAATCTGTGTCAAAAGTGATCAGTCTAATATCTAATCAGTCAAATAACATGCCAGGAGTACCAACCTCTTCAGAAACAGAAGAAACATCATGCTAATCAATATAACCAGGGGACTAGATATCTCACATATCCATTAAGATCCATACATTTCTCATTTACATCACAACAATTCACCAAATCCAAAGTTAGAAAAGTAACCAATATACAAGCTTCGTCTAATATCTGCTTCTAGAAAAGGGATCGAACTCAATATTGACAATGAAATGTTTTGAATCACAGTTCAATGCTTACCTTTCAAAAGTTCATGAACTAGAGCACTTTGGAAGCTCTAGATTGAGACTGACAATTTTCGAGCCTTGCTTCGAGAAGCTTTGCCTTCAAAGTATTTTCTTTTATACCTTGATGCCGCAAAGAAGATTCAGATGCTTCAGGATCTGGAGCTTGTACTTTAGATGTCCATTTTTCCACTGGGCTGGCAGGACCAGTAAATGATAATGGATCAAAATAATTGTCAGCATCATTATTCTCATGCTGTTTCCCCTCTGAGGACAAGCAAGGATCCCTTGTTGTGTTCAAATTAACAGGTTTCCCCAGCCTTGTCTGTGTTGGTTCAATGTTCATAGGAGATTTCTCATTCCCATTGCATGACACATCACCTAAATTTTGTTCTTTAGATTGCAGTTGTGGGTAACAAAGATCAGAATCTTTCATATTGTCTAGTGACTGAAACTCTTTTTTAATATGATCAGAGTTCACAATCTTTGCAAGATGACCAATTGGAGAATTTTCACTTGGTTTCTTGGTGGTGCAACTGCTCTGTTTCTGAGTTGAACCTCTGTTCAATTCAGAATGATATAAACCACTATCAACATAATCTTCTTCATCATTTCCATTCACAGGAGCACTTCCAGGCCCATTCAAGTGAAAGGACTCCAAAGAATACCTGTGTAAGTGATTTCCAGTAGGCATCTTTGATGACAACACATCATCATTCATAGAAGAAACAGATTTTTTAGTTTTGAGGAAAGTTTCTATTTCTAAGCTTAACTTGTCCACAATTGTTTTCTTATCTGCAACACCGGAACGACTTTCTGCCAGCTTCATCTGCATCCTCTCATCAAGCCAAGCTTCAGAAATATGAAGAATCAAACGATCAGTGTGCTCCTGTATGGTCCAATCCTTTTCAGATTTGTTCTTTCTGAGTCTGATCTCTTGTTCGTAATCTTTTATTCCTTTTGCAAACTCATCACACAAGTCTTCTAGCAGTATCCGTGCTTTCCTTTCTCTTTCAAGTCCTTTCAAAGCATTTGAGTAGGAAGACTTAACATCTGATAACTCTCGAGCTAACTTGTGACAAAGGCTCTCTGAATGCTTTCTCAATTTCCTTTCATCTTCAATTTCATTTCTCATAGATTGGATAGCATCTTGAAGTTCATCTTCCTCATGTTTCCTTCTCACTTTATCTTCCATTAACTGCCTCATTATATCATCCATTTCTCTATGGTGTCTTTTCTTCTCTTGTAGTAATTCTTTAATTTGTGATCGTGCACAATCCAGTTCCTTCTTCATTGCTTTTACCAATGCTACACTTGATGTGTGCTGTTCTTCAAGGCTGCAAATCCTATTGAGTACTTTAACTAACTCAGTGGATGTTTTGAGGTTGTAGCTTGGTTCTCTGAATCTACCTTTAAGGTGCAGAGCACCGGCTGGGGTGATTGCCGCTCTATAAGGAGTCATCTGGCAGAAGCAAACAAGAGAAGAAGGTCTTAATCAGTGAAACAAAAAACATAAAATTTTCTAAAGCTATGAAATGTGAGTTGATAGTAATGGTCTGACAAGAATTTACCAAAAAAAAAAAAAAAATGCAATTGGCTCAAAGATTAGTAATCTCATAGGTCATGTGTATGTTGCAAAGAAACAATACTTGATAATGAAGACTTCTCTCAACATGCTTACAAGGGGAAGGGTAAGAGAGAAGGGGTGTGGCAGTTTGTCTCGAACACCTGTTCTAAGACAAGAAAAAACAGTTGAATGAACTAAGACTTTAAATGCTAAACAAGTGTCTCAATATCACACAGAATGCTTTTAATTCTCACATTTTATTATCATAAAACATGGGGCTTCACAATTTGTTAATGTGGAAAAAATCACTTAGTTGATATCAATGACATTATCCTATTTGGGAGGGTTACACTTCACATCTCATACATTCAACTTAGCTCTACACTGGATAGAAGGAGAATGACTGCAGGGCAAGTTGTCATCCTACACTGTCTCCTATCCCTCAAATGAATCCAGGATAATATGAGGGGACAACTTCTCTTCAGAACAATCACACGTTAGAATATGGAATGAACTCGCAGGAAGAGGCATTAGTGTAGCGGCAAGAAAAGCTACCTCCATCGAGCTACTACTTCCGGGAGACTCTAGTGGTAAAGCATGGCCATTTCTTTCAACTGAGTGATTGCGTTGCATCAATGACTCTGTAAAATGTTTCCTCGGCTCACTTGCAGCCGTTGGCTGGCAGAATACAGATCTGAAGATTAGGACTTCAGCTGATACTCTATAATCACTCTCTTAGATCACACAAAAAAGCAGAATTCTCGAATTGTCTTTCCTACAAAACCATATGAAAATATACAGATATATCCAAAAGTAAAACACTGTTCCTCATAAAGCAAAATTTTCTAATGATCTTTCCTCTACTTAAGCTGACCATGAGCCTGATACTTGTCAAAAAAATAAATTGATGTTTTAGGAGACACTTGAAATAATGGTCACTTGGTGATTCATAAATGGCCTAACCAAACACAACCTTACAGAATATTTCTTCATGTGTACCAAAAATTTGTAACTAAAGTAGTAACAACTAACAAGTAGAAAACTTTAATCTAAGCAAATCCTAACTAAACAGAATTAGAAGCAAAACCACCACAGAAAAAACAGCAATTGCCCATTAACCAAAGAAAATCAAGAACATTTCATAACTGAAATCAACAGGTTACTCTGAAAAAAGTAAAATAAATTTCAGAAGAGGTAGGGTTTTCCAGTTTCACCTGATCAAATTGATTAGCGGGAAGCTTGCCCTTGTCCTTGTCCTTGTGTTTGTGATGTTGATGAGGCCTAGGAACACCTTTACTCGTCTTGACCACCTCCATATGAGGGTGGACTTCCCACAAGTTGGCACCAAGCTGTCTGGCAGAAATTTTGGCAGTGAAATTGGAGGGAAAGCTAAAATCTTGAAGTCCAGAGCCCTCAGTCAAACCATATCTCCATGCAGGTGAAGGAGTAGTGTTACCCGCTCTTACTCTTTCCCCACCAACATCCCCCCGCGTTTCAACTTTATTCCTAACAATTCTTCCTTTTTCACTTCTCTCTCTCTCTCTACCTTTTTCTTCTTTCTCCAAGACCATTTGTCTCTCCTTCTCCCAAAATTTTCAAATTTTCGGTGCTTTGTCTTACTCGCACATCTTTCTCTTTCTTTCCCTTCAGTTCAAACTAAAGTTTCAAACTTACTCAATGTTCTGTCTGGAACCCATATGTTGTTTCTTGCCTTTCTTCTCAGCAAACACCTCCTTTTCCACTCTTATTATTCGAGGTAAATAGTCATTCATGATTTCATTCGTTGACCTTACTACTTTAGTGGTGACCAAGGCAGCAACTACCAACACCCCTCTCTCTCTTTCTCCCTCCCTCCCCATATCTATTGGCAGAGTGTGTTGGTAGTTGTTCTTATGGCAGCTGTCATTCATGCAGTTCAGTTCACGTACGCTAGTTTACTGTGCCAGGCATTTCGAGACAATTATACAATTCACGGATGAGACCGCACCTCGGGTTATTAAGACCTTTCTCTTTACAATGTAAAGTCCAACACTATTTGGAGAGTCGAGTCCAAAAAATCAGGGGGAAAAAATTAGGCATCAGCATGTTGTAATACACAAATCTTGTACAGTCCCCAACCCCAAATGTGTAAAACAGTCTTATCTTGCATTTGATGATCATAAAAAATCCAATATATCAAATTTAACCCATAGAAAAAGTGAGCATTACAATAAATTTAACGTTCATCCCTTCCATCTATGGTATTATCTTTAGTACTTTATTAGTCCTCAAAAGAGTTGGCCAGTAACGAGTCACGACTAGCAAGTACTAATAAAGGCAGCTGGGGTAGAATTTGATTATCTGCAACAATATATTTGGGAAAAAATGAAAATGTTAGAGGAGATTGAACTTTTAATCATGCGGGGTATAGAAGAATGTGACAACATCGCACGCCCATCCTCCAACGTTTGAGGAAAACCACAATGCCATCCTTCTTTTACTTCAGCTTCTATTCCTTCTTTTATTTCAGCTTACTTCAGCTTACTTCTTTTACTTCAGCTTCTATTCCTTCTTTTACTTCAGCTTCTATTTTACAGTACATTTTTGTGGCCATGACCCATGGCACATCATCGTAATGGGGACGGTAAAATTCTACTCTCTATGATTCGTTCGGCTTTATGAACTCAACCAGAAAGAGGGCCTGGGGACGGTTGGACTGGTTTGGAATATAGCCCACATGTGGTCCAGTGCTCCTTGGTAGTAGCTGCTGAAGCTCATGAATCCTTTTCTTTGAAGTAAGCTGTTGAATTTTTGTCTGCCTTCCGTCTAACCTTTATGGCTTTTCTTATTATTTTTAGGTTAGTTTTTAATTCATAGGAAACTGAAATTCTTTTTAGTTAAAAGCCAAAAACTTGCATGTAACAATCCCAAAGCTCACCACAGGCTAACATGGTAGCTGCAGTGTAGTTAACATCATTTTTTTTCTTTTGCTCCCTAAATGGGAGTTTTCGAGGACTTATGAGAGAAGAGAGAATTATAATTCAATTCACATAACAAATGAAACGCTTTTACTTTCCTTATTCTTTTTATCTTATACTTCAATATTTATTCCAAGTTTATTATTAATTTCCTTTTAGAAAAGGAATAAAAGATGTTAAATGTTTAGAGTAAAAGATGAATATTGAAGTAATGTAAAATGCATAAAACTACCAGAAAGGATTAAAAGTGCTGAGGGCTCGAGGGTTATTGGTACAAGACTTGTTCATAGTGCAAAAATTTCCCTTTCTGACTGTAAAAACTGGATCCAGACATGGCCCGTTTCTCTCGAAGACGCAGATCTAGTTGGCCTGTAAATCATATTCGGCTAATACTGCGCAGTTCCGGAGATAGTATTTTTAGTTGTTCAATAATCAAACATGAATAAAGAATTTTAAAAACAAAATTATGAATTCATAAAATTATAGGAATGATCGCCCCCATTTTGTTACTTGTTCAGTCATGTCAATTATGGCTAAAATTGAACCACAAAAAATATTTTCATCCTTTTTCTTTTGACAAAAAAATCAAACGAACGATTGAAATTGTACGATAAATTTACAATTCAATCTGAATGGTAAGTCACTCTAAAAGATGAGCTGATGATCATTCGGGCTTCAAATCCCTGTTGATTACTGTTGATAAAAAGTAATGGAACATGAAGTGCCTTGTTGCTTGTTTTAATCAACTTTAACTCGTGCTTAATTTATTCCCCAATAATTAGCGGAAAATGGGGTAGAATAACAAAGATTGATTCTCACAGCAATCTCTCGTAGCCGGCCATTGAAGATTCCTGGAAGACCAAATCACGACTTTATTCGTTATTGGTGCAAACAATTTCTTTTGCATGAAACAAATATTCCCATTCTTCTTGTTTTAAAGTTCGGATTCCTTGTACCCTTAAAATTCCCTTAGATGCTTTTCAAAGTTCTTGGTCTTCTCACCATAAGTTACTCGACTTTTAATCGTCATTGTCATTGCTGATATTTAAATTGAAGAACAAGCTTCCTAGAAGCAAATTTTTGTATTAAAAAAAAAATTACCAGGTCAATTTGTTTAGTTAATTCATCCATTGTTTTAGAGCCAACAAGAGTCTAGCATGACTACAATACAAGAGTCAAAAGTAGCCAATTCAAGCTCCTGATTCTGCATGACTACAATAACACAGCCTATATGGTACACTACAACAACATTTGTTCACATACCTCAAAACATGAATCTGAATATCCAATGGGAACTAATGCCACCTTGGAGAAACACTACGCAACAACTCAGACATTCAATTCACATGTGCAATGTGTTCTGGCATATAAAATCATCTCAGTTCAATTACAGCTGTGGTCCAAATTCAAAACAAAATCAAGCAAATCATGTCCTACCTAATCTGAGGACAAGTTTCGAAAAGAAACAAGCTTAGCAAGTCTGCTGATCTCATCAGCATGGAACCCCATCCTCCTACTTTTGAGTCTAGGTCTGAATTCACAAAGCATCTCCTTGTCTAGGGAAAGAGAAAAGCACCCATAATGCAGACTAAAGATACTTTGGATACATTGCACGAAAGATAAACTGGCACCTTGGACTACAACTCTTATGACGATTTTAAAGTTCCCAAGAAAAAATGAGATCCATGAGCACAAAACTATGTCTAAAGCCAGTGTACTTTAATGAAGTAGCAGCAAAGAAGTTTTTTTTTTTTTTTCCCCCCCCCAAACAGAAGAAATTTAGTGGCAATGAGGAATTACTAAAACACCCTAAGCTATGAAAGGAAATCTCTAAGAAAAGAAGGTATCCTAAAGCTAATATATATATAGAACCAACATAACAAATAATTGTTGAGCTTGAAGAGAAAGCAGAGATCAGATTTTCATGCAAAAAGAAGTCTACAACCGATAGTCCATAACCTGATGAAGAATCTAAGATAATAATCCACTTCAATGAACAACAGCAAAAATAAGTGATGATTGAGGCAAGACTCAGTATCAAAAGTAAAGGTCAATTCCATGAACA
Source organism: Mitragyna speciosa (assembly GCA_024721245.1). NCBI lineage: Eukaryota > Viridiplantae > Streptophyta > Magnoliopsida > Gentianales > Rubiaceae > Mitragyna > Mitragyna speciosa. The sequence goes on from CM045558.1 coordinate 770,364, forward strand.
AAATACTATTATCTATATTGACTAGGAGGCCAAAGAATAAGGATATTCCATTTCAATGAACAGCATCGCTGGCTGGTACATCTATAAACCTTTCTGGATACAGAAATCTAAGGAATTAAAAGAAGGGCCCAAAGATTAAAATAAATAACCAAAGGAAAAACCAATATAAGTAGCCAATGAACAAAGAACTGCCAGTAACACTAAATGATCTCCATCAGCATAACAAAATTTAAGGCATAATTTCAAGCCTTGGTTCAAAACAAAAGCCAGTAAACAGCTGAAGTGGAAACCTTTTCGTAACAGGGCATTTCTGCGCCCATTTCCATTGTTTCTGGTTCACATAAAAAATTAGAAGTGCAGTGCCTCCATAACTTTGGATGTATATGAGGTCATCCGTACCACTGCTGGCAAAAACGTCATCAAACTCACCAAAACCCTGAAAAAGCTTGTGTGGCATACGAGCGATCTCTTGCCAACCCTTCCCCTCAAGAGCCCATATTCCAATCCCCTTGATAATATCGGATCGATCTTGTTTCCCGATTCCACCCACCATTATCAACTTTTCCTTCAGGTTCATCAGACGTCCACATGTAAGAGAACATGGTGCTGGGATAAAACTCTTCATTAACAAGCTGTGAGATGATCGACTACAGAGGTTATAAGTGATTAATCCATGACGACTTTCAGGGGCACCACCACCAGTGGAGTAAATCAAGAAGTACAATACCCCACCACAAATCATGCTCTCATCACCACCTCTCCAACCAGTCAAAACCTCTGTCAAGGGGGTAGACCACACCATTGTCTCTGAATTATAGATGTGGACTGAGAGATCCCACTGGAAGAAGTTTCCTGGAACCTGCTTGGACTTGACAATCGACACACTGTAATTGTGAGAAGCCTGGTTCACTGAAATAGCCAGGGCACTATAATCAGAAAATTTCAGTCCTGACGGCTCTTGAAGTCTCTTGCATTCCTTTGTTATAGGGTTACAAACATATAACTGACTTCTACTGTCATTGTCCATGAAGCAAACCAGGCCACATGATGAAGCAATGAACCAGTTGGATGTCTCGATATATGGGAGTTCAATACCATACCATTTCCGAAGAATAGGGTCATAAGCATAACCAACAGGTTCATCAGAGCTTGTAAACATGAAATACCATGGTTTTTGTGTCAGGACTTGTGACAAGCTCCATATAAACCTTCTAGAACTTACTATTTCCTGCCATCTTTTACACACAGCTCCCGCCCTGAAAATGCTAGCAATTGGTAGGTAGGATAATATACGTTCCAACAGATCATCTGGAAGTATCAAATCCAGAGAAACTGCAGCAACTTCCTGATTGCCTTCATCAGTGACCTCAGACAATGCGTCAAACTCGATATCTCTATGGATGCTGTTGAGACAGTGGCTGACCCATGATGTTTCCCCTTCCATGAAGAGTTACCTAAAACCAGGATTCAGACCAAATAACATCAAGATCAGACACGAAGTTACAAAATTTCTTCCCTAGCACTAAAAAGGAAAAGTCTATCCTGATCATACTGAATCCTCAGAAAACATCAAAAGATAGCTCATTAAGCGAGATAATATTTCTAAAAATCCATTGGTATGAAGAAACTAATAATGATATAATCAGGCAACATTACCAACATACATCGAAGAGAAGGAAAGAGGGGGAAAGCAAGGATCTTTATACACCAACAGACACCGCTACTAATCTTATCTTGGTATTAGGGTGCTTGATTTTCAATATGACGGAATTATGTAAATTCTGCACTCCCATTTCTCTTTCCTAAAGGCAAGTTCAAGACTATATTCTGGTACAGCAATGACAACATGGCCTGTGAAATCAGCTACTATGAAGGAAAAAAATCCCTCCACAAATCTAAAGACAAATAACCAATAGCAGCAATTCATATTACTCGGAAGATTGTACCAGCGGAATGCATCTCAAAATAGATGAAAAAGATTGAAACTTTAGCAATTGAACAAGTCACTAAATAGAACGAGAACTGAAAACTCCAAAAAGAATATAAGCCTAATAGGTAAAGCAATAACATACATAAGACAACTGCCTTTAAGAATTCTAGAAGCTTTTTTTTACGAAGAAATCACATTGGCTATCTTCCTAAGAGGAAAATGCAAACAAAATTATTTCTCACCACAAAACGCTCTTACACAAAATACATCAGCATATGCATTAAAAAATTGGAGTTAATCCACGCACAAAAAAAAAAAAAAGATTATTTTCTTTTTTCCTTATAAAATAAATAGCATATATTGGCACATCAAGCCTCAATAAAGTATCTGAAGAAAGAATTATAAACCTAAAATGTTAGGTAAAAACACATTCAACCAACATTAACGAAAAAAATCAGAAATAGCCATCAATAAGCCCAACAGCGACACAATTCAACAGCAATAATAACACACAAAGAAAATAGATCTTCAATGTCAAAATTCACATCCAAAACAGATAAAAATCATACCTTTATTACAGAAACCCCTGCTTCACTGACAGTGAACTAAAGGGTCTTTTCCAGATTGCTCAGAATCCTCAAGATTTATTGGAAAAAATGGTTAAGGAAACACATATACTCCACAAAAATGGATTCTTGAAAGAGGGCTATTGTTGTTTAATGGGCCCAAAGAAATAATGGCTTTTAAGCATAGAATTTTTGGTGACAGGTGGGGGATGGATGAATTGGAATTTGGAGGGATGTTTTGTTTTTTTTTTTTTTTTTTTTTTTCCTTTTTGTTTTTTTGGGGGGGTTCTTAAGCTTGACGTTCTCTTGATGCTGGAAAAATGACAGGCAGAGAGAGGAATGCAGAAGAGGAGAAGGGCTGATTTTAATATGGCTTTGTGAGCATAAGCATATGAACACGCTACCAAATACTGGTGTTCTGAGATGGAGAGGAAGAGAAAGGGAAGGAGAGGTTTGAAGGATTTTTGGTTGTGGGGGGCTTTTTAATGTGGGAAAGGAAAAAAAACATTGGGATTTTGGCCACATTCAAAAAGCATATAAATGCTGTCTTACTCACAGAGGAGCTTTCAATTGATTTTTCTTTTCTTTTCTTTTTATTTATTATATTCCTTGGTCTGAATTTAATGAGGAGAAATAAAAAAAGTTATTTTGGTCGAAATACCCTGTCATATGTTTTATTTTAGTCTTTTCTCTGGTCTGAAATGAATGAGGAAAAAGGTCGGTTTTTTTGGATTGATTTTGAAAGGAGAAGCTAGGGTGACTGCTATGGCCATTTTTTTATACCAACGATTTAGATATTTAGCACATAAATGTTTGATATATTTTATATTATTTCGGTGTACATGCCCTCTTGTGTAAGAAATGCAGTACAACCTCATTGTATGTAATATAAATCTCAGATACGTATGTAGAATTTAGACCTTTGATGTTTATAGTAGTCTGTTTATTATCGCCTTTGCCGGTGTTTTCCAATTTCTGTTGCCAAGAATTCTTTAAAAAAAAAACGTCAACAAATTTAAGGATATGATTAAAAAAATCCTTTGAAATAGTTGTTTCTGAACTCCAAAAATGGCAGATACACGAGGGAAAGTCGGACTCCTATAAAATAAAAGAACTCCGGAGAGCTTCAGGACGCAGATAGTTTCTGCAAACTCAACTCTGCTTTTGTTTGAGGAATTTAGAATGGACTATTGGGGTCCATTTTTTGTTTGGTTTAAAAAGAATTTCGTCCAATAGGGCTACCTTTACCTAACTTATGTTTTAATTTTTTATTTTTAATAATTTAAAATCTCGGATCCGAATCACGAAAATAGATAAAATTTCACAATTATTTTGTTTTATTTTTTCATAAAATAAAAGCTCATTTCACATTTTATATTGAGTGACCTATAACAAATTTTTGAAAACTTGTATTGGAATAACAGCTAGACGAAATTAATTAATCTCCTCACGTCCACATATTCAAGAAAGTGTTTCATCTTGACCTTAGCCATTAGACAAAATTACTCAACACAAATATCTGTAATTAAATCTAATCGCCTTTAATCTTTTCTAACTTTTGATGTGATATTGAGATTTGTCAAACCTGCTTTGAAATTTGTCTAACTTGGCCAAACTTGTCCTCCTTACATTTGTATTCACCTTCAATATTTGATTGTATTTTGAGCAAAAAATATATGCAATAAGTTACTGAACTTCATGAAATTTATTGAAATTTCGCTATGAATATTTTATATATGGTTTTTCAAATCGTAATTACATATATGGGACTATATTTATATCACATGGATAAACACAACTGTAATCTTTTAAATCATTGCTTATGTCACATGAATTGACTTGCTAGTTTATAATAATACATTTCATGAAAGAATGTGACAATATGTGAAGAAACTTGGAGTAAATGTAGAAATTAAATTTTTAATTAAACCGCTGATGCATCATCTTGTGCGCAATTCCAGAGCAAAGAATAGGAGTTGTCTCATTCAAGGTTGCAATTAATGAATGACCTCGCGGTTAGGCCATGTTAAGCTTTAGCCTTCTAGGGATGGCTAGCAATAGAAAATGTCTAATTGCTGGTGCAATGGTGTACTTGATGTACTAATAAGGTACAGAAAAATGGCAGTATCATTACTATTAAGGCTCTGACCAATAACAAGGAAATTACAAGTATTATCTCTGTTGTGTGGTTCTTTTCACCTTGCTGAACGGCATAGATGCACAAGTACAGTAGCACAGCCGTCTGAAAAGTAGCTACCCATTGATCATCTAGCTGCTGCCCAATGGAATCTGATTTCAGTTCCTCATTGCAAGCTGAAGATGTCGCAGAAGGATTCAGTATATTGTGCAGGTAGCAGCCAATTCACCATCGAGTTCATAGTTGAGATGTTGTCATCAGAATACGAAAACATCGAAATTTGGGTGTACATAATTCTCAACCCATTTCCGCTTTTCAAATGTGAGAGAAAAGTTCAAATTTTTTGTTTAATTTTTTTAATATTTAACTGTATTTAATATAAATTTACAGTATATTATAATAAAATTATATAGTATTACTAAATGACACGGCATAGTTTCATATAATTTTATGTTGATACGACGTAATTTTGTATATAATACTATAAAAAATTAAACAGAAAATTGGCAAGACAAGGTCCAAATGGTCTCTTTCTGTTTTAACATGCTAGCACGTTACACGTATAATATTAGAAGGTGAGCAATGTAGATTCATGTCTATACTTCATTTGCAGGATTTTATAACACTGAACTTGGGGTTAGGGTTACAATTTGTTTAGGTCCAAATTTGCTCTATAAGAGTAGCATTAGTAGTTTGAATCTTAATACGGGATGGGCCTTGAAACCCTTGCTAGAAATTGGTTAAAGATTGCATGCATGTATGCATGGAAGGCACAATTTTGACGTGATTATTTAGGATTTGAATTGAAAAACAAAGGTTAAAGTTTTGCAAGTTTTAGAATAAGATCGCTTTTACTGATCATTTTTAGATAAATACAGTCTACCACAAAATCTTACATAATTTTTGAAATAATGATCATCTCGAATACATTCCCTCATTTGTATATCGATGAGATATATCTGGGTGATTTCCTTGAGAATTGATTAGTGGATCTTTTCATGCCTAAAACGATCAGCCCCGGTGAGATCACTACCTCAAAGAAGAGGTGTAATCTTGTAAAGTGAGAAAAGTTAAATTAGTAGTAGTATAAAAGGAATATCCATGTAACATCACCAAAACAAAGGAATGTTTGGCAAAAAGAGCTATAAAATTTAGTGAAGGGAGCTACTGTTCAAATAAATACTGGAATTAAAAATTTTCCTTTCCATTTAAGACTAGTGATATCTCAACAATCATTTAGACGGTCACAAAATGGCACAATTTACAGTACTCTATATGAAAAAGGCCCAAAGTAATGTCTAAGCAATGCAACATCGTGCTTTTCTTTCCGTTTCTTCTTCTTCTTCTTCTTTTATCACTAGCATCACGTGCTCCTTTTTTTAATTATACACCTTTCTTTGTGTCTGTCTTCTCTCTGTGTTTCTTGGAAGGTCGGAAGAAAGAAGAAACCCCTCGTTACAAAAAACAAGGAAGGAATAGAACATATGGCTTTGGCTAGAATATGCGATCCAATGCAAATCTTGATAAATACTAATATCACCTATATAATATTGAAACAATGACATTATAATATACTCATACTTTCTAGTGCAGAATGACAATACGACAAATCTTACTCAATTTAAATATTGCATTTTTACCAAAAAGGCAAGTCAATTACATACTAATATCTTGTTTGTCACAAGTGGAATGAATATATTGATATGTATAATAATTGTGGTCCAGAAAACATACTTGGTTTATTATCAAGAAGCCTTATGCAACTGTAAAATTAATCAAATTTTTATGATTTAGTCCAATTAGCCCTCACAATATCCCAATATCAATAGAGCTAGTTATTACGACAACTAATAGTGCAGAAGTTACAGAACAACTATTCCATCCATGTAAATTGTGGTTGTCACCTGTCAACAACAGCAGAGTTGAATAAACACATAAAATAAAAGACGACCATTTCAAGCGGATGGCTGATGGGCATTGACCTAACAAGCTTTAACATTAAAGTTAATGCATGCACAAAAAGGATCTGAGAACTGATTTTTTTTTTTTTTTCCTTCGAGAACATTGGCACGTTTGACACAAAGAACATTGGCACGTGGTAACCCCACTAGCTGCAACACTAAAACCCCTCTTTCCAGCCAGGCCACCTAGTGCACCATAAGTCATGACATGACTCATGTCTCACTTCCAATAGTTAAATGATCAACTGTTACATGTTATTGTTTCCCTCCCAAACAAGTCTTGTTCAACTCCAAATGGAACGCATGCACGTTGGATACTTGATTAACCCTTTAATTAGTCTCTTTCAATGCCCCTGGAGTTGGCTTGGCCGGTCACGTATACGGTAGTATTTTGGTGTGGTCAGGGTTCTAGTTTCTTTCTCAGATCTTTTGTATATCGATGGGCCCGTTTTGTGCAAATGCAGTGAAATTAGTGGGTTCAAAACTCAATATCCATTTGGTTGACAAAAAAAAATAATAATTAGTCTCTTTCAATGTTCAATTGTCTAACAGATTGGTTGGCTTTATACATATTAACTCTCATTGTTGGTTTTGACTTTCCCGATAGTTTTTCGGGGGGACTATGTTGATTTGGTCTTTCGTTCAATAGAGATTAGCTAGACAATATGGTTTGACAATATTTAGTATGGGTTATGTTTTCTTTAAGAATAGAGGTTCAAACCGAACCGTGTTCTGCCATGTGGTCAAGAAAAGCAGCATGTGTTGGCATACAATATTCCCATTTTGACAGACAGATTACTAGTATTACGTTTCTGTCATTTTTTAATTAATTGCATTTCAGTCCTCTTTTTCCTTAACATAGTTTAATTGATATTAATCCAATATTAATGATTGCTCCAGAATCGTACTTCGTTATGGTGATATTATATATGAAAACCCACGAGCTCAACAGGACCAAATTGCCGACAAGTTGAACCCCTTCGATGATTTTCAGTCACAACTTGTCAGAAGATACCAATTACCAGATTGATGAAATACATATGTTTTTGGACAAATTTTGGAGATAAATTAATTATCTCTTTTATTTAATGTTGATCTCTAATGTCTGCTTATTGTCCAACTAATACCTGTCCACGTTAATTGCGTAATTGTACTGCTAAACATTTTGCATGTCGTCGTCAAGTTCTGTCGACGAGAATTCTTGAATATAGCTTTATAATAAACTAATCCAGTCCATCTCCATCTTAATTGGCAATGACGAGATTAGTGCTGTTTTCTTCGATACAAGTCATGGAGATGCAGACAGACAATGCATGATTGAATAACCTGAAGACAAGCAAGTTTAAATTTAATTACACAGTTGAATATGATATCTTATTGCATACATTATTAGCATAAATTTAGATAAGCTCAAATAAAAAAACATTAAACATGTCACATTAGCAATTTGTAGACATGTGAAACCAATGTAATTTTCCAATCTGTCATTATATGTATTCACGAAACAACCTAGTGCGATAAATAGTTGGAAAATATTTACTACTAGATTAAGAGATTTTGTATATATGCGCACACACACGCATACATACTTGAAAGAATGCCAATAAACTGTTAGAATCGAAATGGCAGTATAATTTTGGATAAGAATTGTGAAAGCATGGAAAGAGATGAAATGTGGAGAAAGTAATAACCTTGTACTACGTGTGGGCATGTTGTCGTGGAATGTGTTGATTGCCAAGGCCAATACACCAAATACAAAAAGAAGCAGTAGACCGTTGGTGGTTGCGATTTTGCGGGGTCAATGTAAGATTCACCATGTATAAAATGATATGACTATTTGTGTTTTTGCTTCCAATTTGAAATCAATTGATTTCTTTCTTCTTCAGATCTATACTTAATTGTTCCTGACGTGGTTTTGTCTTTAGTTGCCTTTTCAAAATTTCTGTGTTCTTCGAATCATCATGTTGCTTCTCTTTGAAGTAGTTTTAGATTGATGATCTTGACAAAGAAAAGGACGAGAGGATCCCTTTTAAAGTATCCATCAACTTCTATATTCATTTCCCTTCCCCCTATGAAAATTTGACAAAAAAGAAAATTGTATGTGGAGAGGTTTCCTTGTGAATAATTAATTAGCTTCTCAAAAAACTGAGTGAGTGTTTCCCTTTCCCAGCCAAAATTCCCACATCGGTTTGAGTAGTGTGAGTGTTTGGATATTTAAGTTGACAAGGAAACTTTAAAAGGTCGGATCCCTTTTAAAGTATCCATCAACTTCTATATCCATTTCCCTTCCCCCTATGAAAATTTGACAAAAAAAAAAAAAATTTGGAAAGAGGTCGTTGATAATTTGCATTTCTAAAGGTTTTCTTTTTTTTTTTGTTTTTTGAATAAACATCTCTAAAGGTTTCATTTCTATTTGCTGCATGAAAAAACTTAGGAGTTAGAAGTGCATGTATTAGTGGGCATATGAGAATTCCTGACCATTAAAAAAAAAAAACACTAATCTTAATCCATGTATTTTAATTAAGGGAGATGACTTTCAATTCACATAGAACTTTGTAATTTTATAAACAACAGTACTTGAAGGGGCTACCAACTCACTGAAGAAGGAACCCCTCGTAGAGGGAAACAATTATAATACTAGTATTTTCAACCGTTGATGAGGTCAGAACTGCAGTAAATAAGTTGTACTGGCTAGTAAGTATTAAGCCAGGAGAATTTATTTGGGAGGAAAGACAAATAAGTGGATAACCATTCCCGGATAATTATATGGGAAGTGGAGCCTGTGCCAAATCGTGGATCGAAGCTGTACCCAGCAAATGTTTCAAAAAAAAAAAAAAAAAAGCTGTACCCAGCAAATCAGACAGAGTTTTGCACTTGATTTGATTTGATTAAATCAACACATCAATTCTGAATTGACTAACAATGACTCCTCTCGACAAAAAAGAAAAAACATTTAAAAAACAAGAAAATAAAGGTAGTGGTAATAACTGTAGAAAAATACGTGACCACCAACCTAAAAAAGTTGAATGCCTAGCCTCTGATTCTTGAAAGGCGTCGGGTTTGGTTTCCTTTTCTGTTCTGTTTAACGTTTGCTCCATTGTTGCCCAACGAATTACACAAGGCTCTGTCATATACGTGTCTAAATTTCGAGTTAACTCTTCAGATTGTGACCGCTGGGATCTAGACATGTGCCCGGATGTCACTGTTTTTCGTTTTGCTTGAAGGGAGTTGGAATTACAAATTTTCAGGTTGTGACAAAGGTCATGTCAAAATGTCAAAGGAGCTACTGGTAGTAGCAGTAATCAGCATTACATGCAGCCGAACCCAACAGTGAATACTAAGAGGACGAGAAGCAATGGGGAACAAGTAGACCCACATGCCACTGCCTTAGATCATAGTGATTTGATAAAGTTTATTGGGAAAAAAAAAAAAAAAAGAAGAGCAGAATGTCTCATGCATGTATCTAGCGAGGACCAACAAACCTCAGCAATTAATATTATCTACAAACTGGCACAATAAACGTACACAACCAGTTGTGATTATCTATCTTTTTTTTTTTAATTTTAAATGTAAATACACAAGTAATCAACCTTTCTTAATATCAAGCACCCATTTCATAGTTAATCATATATACATGTAAACTTATCTGGTGATTTCAGACATTGTGCAACATCAATTTTAATATTATCTTTCCGAGTCAAAATTGAATTTTTCATTTGACTAAACTAGGGAATTTGAAAAGAGTGAAAAATGATTATTTAGACTGCAAAAACATAGGTTTCACCACATCAATTATAAGTAAACTTAAAAACATTTTGGGTGAAATGAGGGACAAATGCCTTTTCCACACAGGAGCTGTTAAAATGAGATATTATAAGAAATCAGTGACTATACAACAACATTACAAAAGAGAGTATAAATTGTATTTCTTGTGAAAGAAATGCCAAAGTTGATTAGCTGACAAGTAATTTTAAAGCAGCCCCTAAGCACAAGTTTTCAATTTCTTTTAACATTAATTGTCAAAACAAAAATGGAAAGAAGGGGTTGTTATCAATCAATCAGAGAGTTGTAGCCAGCACTGTTTTTTCTGCTTCCGGAACCGAGGCTGCTTCTGTCACGTTCACATGCATGCTCAATCTTTTCCAATTTTCACCCAGCCAATTCCCCGGTATGTAGCTTAGCGACGAGTGAGCTTGTCTAACTCTCCATGGACCTTCATGTTAGCTAACTGGCACATGCGTTATTGAAGTTTGGCACCTAATAGCTGTATTCGAAAGGGTGACGAACTTGTCTCAAGAAAACATATTATGGCCTTAGTACTATTGATCCAATTCTTGGTGCAACTATGGATTTGGGCATGCCAACCTATGCAGAGATGCTGATTTGGGCCAGTTATTGTCACAATCCGGTTACGAGGTTCTTCGTTTTCGTCATCATCATCTTCAAAAGTAGGTTATTAGAAGACGGAAGAGCCTTGCAACATGTCTTTGATTAGGAGGTTTAACATTTTGTCCGTCTCATGGGGTTACCGCAAATATGTCTAACATGTAACGCGAAATCCGTCTATAGGATATTTGTTTAGTTCCTGGCGAGAATTGAACTGAATTAGAAGTAGAAACATGGGAAAATTCTAGAAGAAAGACGACCAATGATGATTAATGAAACTTTTCTGCAGAAGGAATAGGAAAGTCTTCTTGTTTAGCTTACAGCATTTAGTAAATTATCAGGAAAAACAAGCTTTAATTACACTTGACATAAGTAGAAGAGCTTCCACAGTAATTGTCACTGATATGACTCAACATAAACCAGATTTACATTGCTAGTGCCACAGGTTTCTCATTCAAACGATTATAGATGATTTCAAACAAGAAGGGCTGGACGTATATTGAGTCGCATTACGTAGTCTCATCTTCAATTTCTTTTTCCTAGACAGTTTCTTCTCCAGATCTTTGACTCTTCCAGAGAGATTGGAGATGGCAGTTAATTGCTCTTTTCCTGCTTCAATCAATTTCTGCATCATCTCCCTTAACTTCTCATTTTCTTCAATGATCTTTCTGTCATATTCTCTTGCTGCATCACTCTCAATAGAGATCTGGCTGGCAGTTGGTGATGATGGTTGAAACTTCCCTTCCATTGTTTTGTTTGCATGTAGTAGATCAGTCTCCATCTCACCCACGTTATCTTCTTCCAGAGCTGCAGAGCCACAAGGATGTGCTACCATTTTGTCATCTCCACTAGCTGAACCTGATGCCTCAATTTCCATTGCCAAGTTCAGAAGATTTTGTTCAGTTTCGACATTCCATGAATTTGTTAATCCCATAGAAGCATTGCACCCTCGACCTGAAACTATTGCGTCTTTGCAGCTTGAAGAGTTCTTGAGATCACCGACTCCATTTTCCATTGTTCCACTTACCATGGTCGCAAGCTCCATTGGAACTAGTTCCCCAGCTTCATAAACTTCTATGGACTCAGTTGGAGCAGCAAGTTCTTTTCTATCTTTCTCTGCAGAGTTGAAGTCCAGCTCAGTTTTGTAAGAACCTAAAACCTCCGCATCCATCTCTAATACAACTTCATCATGCTTCTGGGAGACATCTACCACTTCATAAATAAAGCTCTTTTCCCCTTTTAAAGCTTGCACCGGGATTTCATGTGATCCAATATCTGTCTTGTTACAGAGCTCTGCATTATTGTCAGCATTTTCATGACATGCCAAACACTCGTTAGATTCTGAATTGACCGGCATCTTGACCATCAACTCCCGAGACTGCTCTGTTTGATCCATATTGAGAACTTCCCCATCACACACCGCTGCATTAATATCCTCCATTGTGACTTCATTTTGTATCCCTTTGTCATCCTTCTGTTCTAGAATCATGTGCTTTTCTGACGCCTCAACATCATTTTCATGTGCTTTTCGTAGAGACTCTGTCAACTCCTGTACATGCTCACTATTATCCATAACTACCTCACCTTGCAGGGCTTTGTCATTCCCTGCTTCAAACAGCAGATGATCATTGTTTTGCAACTTAGTATCAAGGTCAAGTTCTCCTTTTGACAACTCTTCTAATTGCTTGAGATTGGACACCTCATCCAGCGCTGGGGAAGCTGCTCCTTCAACCTCAGGATGGATCATCTCTTCAGAAACCTGTAGGTGTGGGAACTCAGAGGACTGCCCTTGACCACCATCGCACACCGGATTCATTGTATCAACTCTAGCCTCACTTTCTGGCGGCAATTCCCTTAGATTTGTACTTTCATTTGTTCCTGTTGGGTCAACTGGCCCCAATAAATCTGCAACCTTTTCCAGTGAATTATCACCCAAATCTTCCTCATTCCTTACCATTTCTGGGATCTCCAAGCTACTGGAGTTCAATACATTATGCGTAACCGTAGGAGCCACACCCTGTGTCAGTGCTTCTGGAGAAATCTCATGTACATTTTCAGTTCTGGATGGGCTACTTTCCAGGAATGCCTTCACCTCTTCTCCTCCTCCTTGGGAGTTTGGAGTACCCGTGATCTGCATATCTTCATCAGATTTAACACCTGAACCTAGCTTATGTGCACTTTCAGAATTCTTGAGGCACAAATGATCAAGCTTCTCCTGTAGGCTCACAAGTTCCCTTGCCACAGATTTTCTAACATCTCTTATGCTTGGGTGCAAGCCCTGAAATAAAGAGATGAAGGTCATTTAGCTTTTTCACACTCATATGATTGACGTACTGCTGGTTTACAAAATTTAACCGTATTAACAGGTAACCAACAACCAGGAAATACAGGAGAAACTAACAAGGTAAAATAACGAGAGAAGGATGAACCAAAAGTGATTTACTTATCATAAAACTCATGTATTCACTCAATTCTGCACATCTCAATAATGAAAGCATCCTCGTCTGCATCCATTTCTTAACATACGTAGACAATGATAGAGCTTATGTTCCTATAACAATTTACATTTTAACATACATTTCTCTATACTAGTTCAGGAAGGTGCATGCCCCTTAATACTTGTGTATAATCGTACTGTGTTACAAATAAAAATCAGCTTGATTACATTTAATAAAATGTTGATGAAACTTCATAAACATATCCTGAAACAATACCCAAGATGTCTGTATAGAACATTTAGACAGAGAAACCACGAGATATAAATCACATTGCAAGTAATGGATGTAAACCGGTTTATATAGCTTGCATAGGTTTAATGCGCACCTGAATGGTATCCAGCTTCAGCAGAAGGTTCATTATGTTCTCCCCAAGGATAGTTCTCCACTTATCATTGTCCTGGATATCAGGATATGACTCCAAGGCCTGAATCCGGTCATCTAATTTAACAACCTCCTCACTTATATTGGCAATTTGTTTCAACTTCTTCAACGGTTCCCACCTACGCACTTCATAACCACGATAAGCTGACTGGATAATAACAGCTGCTTCAGCTTCTGACATCTTAATTTTTCCAAATTTCTTTGTCATGTCACCAGGACTTTCATGTCGCTCAGAGTTTACTTTAGTCTCTTCCATCTGACATCCGGAGTAATTTGATTTATCCTGAACTGCTTCCTCATCAATTTTGCCCGCAGCTGAACTCTTAAAATTCACCTCATTGGCAGCTAGATCAGGCAAAACTTCTTCACATCTGTCATTAGTTTGGTGAGCTGAATCTACATTATGGGAGTTAACCAGCAAATTGCTCTTATAAGGATGAGCAATGTTCACATTTTGAATCCCTTCTTGTTTGCTTGTTCCATCAGTTACTTGAATTGTTTTCACTTTTCCCTTAATTTGCTCAACATCCTTGGTCTTTTCTGGCACATTATCTCCCACTGTCAGGTCCTCCTCAGCAATTTCCTTTGTAGTTGATGAGGTAGGTGGCTGAGCACTGTCCTTAAATGACTCCCGCAATTTTCCTTTGTCACCAGGAGGACTAGGGGACCTTGAATTGCCATTAGGATTCCTTTTCTTAAGCACAGGATCAATTCTCAGACAAATAGGAGGTAAATTTGATGACTTCGGCGAAGAAGATGACTTGCTTTCACCAGAAGTTTGAGATAATTTTCTTTCTTCACCACTTTTAACATTGTCTGCCAATGAACTTTTCACTTTGTCTTCATTATTTTCCGAGGCTTTCTTCCCCTTGTTAGGTTCTGCTGACTTAACTGGAATTGTCTTTTGAGCACTGTTTTTCTCCACAGCTTTCCCACGGTCATGGCTATCAGACTCCTTGTTGGTATTGGCTTCACTTGTCTTCTCTTCAGCATCACCCAACTTTACTGGAGTAACCTCAAACCGGGAAGGTGTTCCCTGTATAGATTCTTCACTGAGATTGGCTTTGGTGCTATCCGTTCTCTCTGTTTGTTGCGGATTCCAAGGCATCCAGAATATAGGAAATGAAAACTGGCGTTTACCTTCATCCGGATGTTGTTGCTGCCCCGTTGAGTCCCCTCCTTGCTTTGAAAATCTAGAGTTCTCCATGTCAGAAGGGAAATATCCATTCAAAAGATTTTGCTCCTGTTTAGTAGGTTTTGAAGCCTCTTGAGCCTTGGCAACACCAGAATACTTTTCCGTCTCCATTGGATATAATTCACTAGACTTATTGCTTGCTTTATCCATCATGTAACCTGGTGGAATCCACACAACAGGATATGGGTAACTCTTCAAGTCAAAAGGAACCAAGGAACCGTTTGCTTTCTTTTCAGAATCACGATCTTCTTCTTCAATCTTGACATTCTTTCCAGGTATCCAGTTGCACGTATGATTTGCACAACCGCAGTAATGACCATATCCAGGCATCTCTCTATGGTACTCATGAAACGGAGGTTCTATTGTATACTTTGAAGGATGTACGTATTGAACAGGATAAGGCCCTGGAGGTACAGGACAACTGCCTTGATAGTATGGAGGTGGAGCATAAGAATAAGGAGGCCTCTGTGCGCAGAACCCTGGAATGTAGTTATGTTCGCAGCAGTCGTTACATTGTGTAGGAGGACATGGGTAGCCATAGCTTCCCCCAGAAGGCCAAGATTGAAAATACGAAGGACATCTTTTAAAATCTACATTCATTTGAACTGGAGTAGCCTCAAATCTCGGACGACGATGATGATGATAATGTTGCGGTGTGGAAGGCGTTTGATTCATCTGATGAGGGAATGAGTCCATGAACTGATAAACAGGATATACCATTTTATCCAAGAAAACCACCAATTAGCTGCCTAGTTAGAGAATATCTACCCCTTAATCCAGGCTAAACAGCAAGAAGCTTTGAGATTAAGGAGCTTGACCAATACTATTAAACCTACAAGGACAACAGCACGAATCAGCAATCAAGAAGAAGGATCAAACATTGGCAAACAAATGTACACAGACAGGATAAAAAGGATGGAAGACTAAAACAGTAATGTAGGATGAGACTACCATTAGTCAATAATTAAATCACTTCAGCCAACCTTTTTTAGATCAGAGTTCTAGTGCTTCTTTCGACAAACAATATAAGGTCAAACATCAATCAATAATCAATACTGTCTTGCCACTAGCTTTCTTGTTCCATATCTATGAATAAAAATTGATCTATAACTAGAATAACTAAAGTACTGCTAAATCATGGAAAATGAAAAAAAATGCTCCCCAAAAGGGGGAAAAAAAAACAAGAATGTGCTATATTGGCAATGGATTCACAAAGCATTTGGACAAAAAGCCTCCTTCAACGCAATACCAACAAACAATGAGGGAAATTAAGATGAATAACTAGAACCCAGAAGCAGAAATTCATCATTAAGCTAAAAGAAAACACATTTCGTAGGAAAAAAATTGAGAAATGTAAGAAATGAAACACTTACAATTTTAATTAGACAAAAAAGAAAATTAGTTGGACTCTCTCCAAACGGTTCCGCAAAGCCAAATGTGTGAATTACCGGACCAATTTCAATCCACCAACCCAAAATTAAAAAAAAAAATTTATTTAAAGAGCGTAGATTGCTTGACGAATGCTTATTATCGGACTTGTTTCTTGAGGTTGTCTTAAATTCCGTTGGTATTTATAGTTGGGGACAGGATTGGGCGAGGACTTTTCAGTTAAAAACTGGGTTCCACGGCTTTCGAGATGTTTCGCGCGTTTCCCAACGGTTAGCTTCGAGATATTTCTATGCCACGTAAGCACGTATAGGCTATTAATGTGGTCAAAGGGGTAGGAGGAGTGATCGGATGCGGGACAGCTTAGATTAACATGATGCACCCGAGAAGTTGGGGTGATCTGATGGCTAATGATGAAAGCCCATTAAGAGATACCACGCGCTAGACGGTAGACAGGTTTGTAAGCCCGTAAAAACCTAGTTAAAGGCCCAAGTGGCTGTCTAGATAGAACACCCAACCGGCAACCCACGCTCCCAGAAATTAGGGTTTTATTATTTTTTTTTCTTTTTCTTTCCCAGGTTTCATAGCTGAAGAATTAGATACCATCTTCTACAGTTGAATCAATCTCCAAAAACCCTAGAGAGAAAACTAAAGAGAATGGGGAAAGCTAAAAAAGCTCCCAAATTCGCAGTGATGAAGAAAATGGTCACCTCCAAAGCCATTAAACAGTAAGAAGCTCGGCCTCAGCCTCTTTTTCCTTTTGATTTTAATTTGTTTGTTTAGTCTAAATAATTATACATTGATTGTCCTCCATTAATTGAATTGAATTTTTGTTCTTGGTTCAGGCATAAAGAGCAGGTTTTGAACCCTAACAAGAAAGATTTGACCAAAGAGAAGCTCCCCAGAAACGTGTAAGAAACTTTTGTACTACTAAATTGATTATGTTTTCTTGTGCAGTTTGTACATAAATAAATGTGTGCCTAATCAGATGCTACTTATTGCTCTAGATTTATTTACACAGTGATTGTATGCAACTGTTGTTTGTTTACTGATTTACAGACCAAATGTGTCGTCCGCGCTTTTTTTCAAGCACAATACTGCTTTGGGTCCGCCGTACAGAATATTGGTCGATACTAACTTTATCAATTTCTCTATTCAAAATAAGGTTAGTACTTGATAATTGTTGCCTATGGTTTTCATTTTTCGTGGTTTTGAGACAAGTGAATATATACTAGTGGTAAAGGGATTGTTTTGTTCCTAGTATTAGAATGAGAGTTCAAGTTCGATTCTTGTTATCTCATCTCCATGCCTGCTTCTTTCTTTGCACTCTTAATCTTCTAAGATCTTTTTGCCCTTAAAGGACTTATCATATTTTAGTGGTAAAGGGATTGTTTTGTTCCTAGTATTAGAATGAGAGTTCAAGTTCGATTCTTGTTATCTCATCTCCATGCCTGCTTCTTTCTTTGCACTCTTAATCTTCTAAGATCTTTTTGCCCTTAAAGGACTTATCATATTTTAGTGGTAAAGGGATTGTTTTGTCCCTAGTATTAGAATGAGAGTTCAAGTTCGATTCTTGTTATCTCATCTCCATGCCTGTTTCTTTCTTTGCACTCTTAACCTTCTAAGATCTTTTTGCCCTTAAAGGACTTATCATATTTTTGCGTTGAGAACCGGCTACTCCTGCCATGGAGTGGTTGATGCTATGTCACACACACACACACACACACACATATGTATATTTTCTGGGTGGGGACAATGGGAAAGAAGATTTTTGATACCTTTGGGCAGAAAATTTTTTTGCCAGGCACGGGAATTAACGTCTATTTTCTTTTTGTCATCATTACGATTTGGTTGAGTCAGACAGCTGTTATAGAATTGTTTTCTCCTTTGAGAGAGTCAATGCTTGTTGGACCTATGTTTGGTTATAATATCAGCATGGTATGTAGCAAAGGTCCCAAAAATTTTCTTTTGGAGTAGAATACGTTAGTCTTACGCTGCATTACGGTCCACTTTCTTTGGTTTTTGTTCTCATTAAAAGACGTACTTTTTTTACGGATTTTTTTGTTTCATTTCAGAAGTAGGACTGTCTTCCATTTGAGTACATGATGTGGGATATTTATTTTTCTTCTCTTTTTCAAAACTTTGTTGCAGCTGGATTTGGAGAAAGGAATGATGGATTGCTTGTATGCGAAATGTAAGTTGACAAACATACTACTGTGGTTTATTAGTTTGCCATTTTTCCCCCTACTTCTTTATTAGTCGTTTTAAGTTGTTGAGAGTGAGTACATCTTTGCAGATTCTCATCGAAGTCACTTTTATGTTTCTATTCAAAATTAAAAAAACTGTCCATGTTTGCATTTTTTTTAATCTGTAAAGTGAAATAATCAGTCAATCATGTGTCGAACTATTGTGATTTCATAATACAACAAACTGAGCAATAAAGAGCACTCTGTCATTTTATTTTGGAACTGAAACAACCAGAACGATATTCTTCATTTTCTATTGGCAGTTTATTTACTGTCTCATATGTTTAACAAATTGAGCAATAAAGAGCACTCTGTCATTTTATTCTGGAACTGAAACGACCAGAACAATATTTTCCATTTTCTATTGGCAGTTTATTTACTGTCTCATATGTTTACTCCCTTTTATATCCTGAAATAGCCATTGAAGGAATTAAAAAAAAAAAAAATCAACTCATATTTCTTGTTTTGGTTTTTAGAAAGTGAAAGGGAAGCTATTAAATGGCAAAAATGTAGAACATAGTGATGCTCTTGTATATGGCCTTTCTCCGCTGATATTGGTTGCCTCTCAAGGTTGCTGAGTTTGAACACCTTGATAATACCTGTATTATGTCGCATGAAAAAAACCCAAATAATTAAAATTCTAGCACTATATGTTGGTTGCATTGGTGCTGCACATCTACGACTGCTTTATATTATGCTATTTTATTTTTATCAATTCTAACAAGGACGCTCACCCATTTTGTCGAATCTAATTTTACTTGTTTATCTTTGTAAAGGCACTCCTTGTATCACGGACTGTGTAATGGCTGAGCTTGAGAAGTTGGGTCAAAAGTACCGTGTTGCTTTGAGGTATATTCTTTGCATTCTTTAATTTTTGCTTACCTTTTATGACTTTTTTTTTTATTGCATCATTTTGTTGTTGGAATAGGGTTGAAGGAAACTAAACAAAGATTACATGTGTTTTCTTGGAAAAAATGTTGTAGATGATAATAGATGGTGTATAGTTTTCTCATAATAGAATTTAGAGGAATATCTTTTATCTTTTGGTTGCGATTATGCCTGGTGATATTGAGTCTTGTATCAGTTGCATGATCCCAATAATGCAATTGCCACAAGGGGAAGACTTATATCAGGTAATAATTGTGCCCTTGCTGATTTTGGAATGGCAATGCATGTGATTTACAGGGTGTACGCAAATTTTTTAAGTTAGACATACTGAGTCTGAATTTCTCTCTTCTGTGCATAATGTGTGTGAAATTTTCATGCTTCAGCTTGTCACAAAGCCCTGATCTCTTTTCATGTTCTCTTTGACTAGAATTGCAAAGGATCCTCGATTTGAGAGGCTGCCCTGTATGCATAAAGGAACCTATGCTGATGATTGCATAGTAGACAGGGTTACCCAGGTATTTATGAATTGAATATGTTGTATTCTATCGGTTGTAGAGTTTCCCAAGTAAGAAGAAACT
Organism: Mitragyna speciosa; assembly: GCA_024721245.1. NCBI lineage: Eukaryota > Viridiplantae > Streptophyta > Magnoliopsida > Gentianales > Rubiaceae > Mitragyna > Mitragyna speciosa. Next base: position 790,516 of record CM045558.1, read on the forward strand.
GATCTCTTGATTACCTTAAAATATTTGTTGCACGTGTAAACTTCCTGAACTTAAAATATATCTCCAATAAGGCCGTGCTGTTTCCTATGTATCGCCATGTTTCAGTAGGAATATTATTCATATGCTGCCTTTTTATTCTTCAAACTTTGACAAATTTGCTGCTGAACAGCACAAGTGTTACATTGTTGCAACATGTGATCGAGATTTAAAGCGCAGGATACGAAAGGTGTGATATGCTTGACTATAAATTTCATGTCATTGAGATATTTACAATAATTGGAATGCGACTGATGGATTTGGGTTTCAAGTAGGTCCCTGGTGTACCGATCATGTATATTACGCAGCACAAGTACTCAATTGAACGGTTGCCTGAAGCTACAATTGGCGGAGGTAGGCTAATTTCAATGCTGAAACAAATTAAGAAGCCCTTTTGTTTGTTTCTGCATCCCATCTTAACATTTGAATTTATTGTTGTGTTGGTGCAGCTCCAAGAATTTGATACTATGGGCTGAGTTATAGGATCTTGTTCCCAGGATGATCAATTTCTCATCCATGGCCGTGGACATGGTTCTGTTGCAGTTATTTTGAAACTTCTGTCTGAGAAAGTCCTTTTGTAGGCTGCCCAAGTTAATTACCTCACCTGTCAGAAATTTTGTAAATGTTTCTTCTTTTTTTGTTGCTTTGATTTACTTTTGGAATGTTGTTGTAAGGTTTCCATGTACTTGTTGAACAAAGTTATATCAGCAATGCAACGCTTGTGAAGAACTTATTTGATATTGGAGATAACAGTGATTTATTTAGAACAATTGGCTGCTAAATTCCTTCGAAAAATACACCCTCGGTAGCAGCTACAAAGGAGTATGTTATTGTAAGGTGTTAAATGTGGCCGTTTAGGGCAACAAAGGAGTATGTTATAAGGGTTAAATGTGGCCGTTTAGGGCAAGGTGGAACGGCGAAGGCATCATTCATCTAGTTGAGATTGAGGCCAATTTTTCTTGAATAAATGACATGAAATAGCGAGAAATTACCCATCCCGGGAAATCATTTTTTGTGTTTGTTATGCAACTGTTCCTCTGGAGCTAGCATAACTGACGTCTTACGCCAACCAAAGACAACCTCAAACATTGCATTCGATTGCGGGGCTGTACGAAGTTTGTGGATCATACTTATTGTTCCGGACCATGATACCTGCGTAACCGGGGCGAAAAACTTCGCTGGTGAAATTGATATACTTATGCCCGTTCCGTCAAATTTTGCTGATAAACCAGACGGAACAAGCAAATCGCGCGGGTAAATTTGTCCATTCACTAAACTATCCTCTTTAACAGATCCTTTTCAAGTATATAGCATAAAGTAAGTCAATAACATAAATCTTACCGAAAAGAAGAGGCAAATGGGTCATATTCATTGATGATAATACGCCTTTGATTAATATTGCTAATATTGTTTTTGTTGTTCTTGTTGGAAGAGGCAAATGGGTCATATTCATTGATGATAATACGCCTTTGATTAATATTGCTAATATTGTTTTTGTTGTTCTTGTTGTTGTTACAAGAGGTACAAGAAGAAGAAGAGGGAGAAAGTGAAGGTGGAGAAGATGGAGACCTGAGAAAATGGAATCAAAATTGAGGCAAAAGTAAGAAAATATTGTTGTTGTTGTTCTTGTTGTTGTTACAAGAGGTAAAAGAAAAAGAAGAAGGAGAAGGTGGAGGTGGAGAAGATGCAGATCTGAGAAAAAGGAATCAAAATTGGGGCAAAAGGTTGGAGAGATTCAAATGGGAAGAGAAGCCGCTGCTTTCTTTTTCAATTTGAATTTCATTTTCGATTTAAACTTCATTCGATCTAAATTGAAGAATGGAATTGTGTGGCAAATCTTTGAATGTTTTTAGAGAAATTTGTGATTTTTGGGTGTGTGATAATGGGTGTGAATTTTTCTTTTTTCTTTTTTTTTTGTTTTTAGAAAATAAAGAGAGTTGGGCGTGAATGGTGTTTGAAGAAGATGAAGTACTGTGCCCAATTTACCCATGGGATTTGGCATGTGAGCTGCATGTGTTGGCTTTTTTGTCTGATTTAATAGTGAAAATTAATGGAATGAGCATAAGATTACAAATTTTATGAGTTTAGTGAGCTTTTGAAACCAAAAAAAAAGTTTAGTGATCAAAACTTTATGATTGAAAAAATTTAATGGCTGACGAAGTTTTTTTCTTCCGTAACTGTGATATAAGCTTAATGAGCCGTAAGAGATTCATGGGAGCTACGGGATGGATGTAGCCATTTGCAGCAGCAAGTGGTCAACCGGCGACGTAGGCAACCTCATTGAATCTATGAATTCAATCGTGTGCTTCCTGTAATTGGAAAATCGTAACAGATAATCGAATATTAAGTTCTTGACTGCACTCTCCTACTGAAGCATGGTTCATCATAGGACATTTTGGCGCTGCAGCGACTGTAATAATATGTACTTGCCTGGATGAATTTAACCAGATCAGCGTATGGTCAAACCAGTATATGGTCCTGCCTTTTTTGATGTGAAAATTAACTACATCTAATGTAGCATTTCCAAAAGCAGTCAATTTTTTCATATTCACAAGTTTGTTTTTCACCGTCTCTTGCTACATTCCTGCAATTATAATGTTTTATTTAGACTTCAAAAAAGAAATTTAAAGAAATGAAAATTTCAGAAAATTGCATCTATTTCCGGTTCCGAGCTTCGATGTCCTCGTTATATATGGGTACAATTGTTCGTGTGACAACAGTTGTCAATGTCTATCCTAAACTTTTCCATGCCTCCACATTGCGATAGAAAAGCTATGTTGACACATTGCGATGAATGGGACTGGCTAGCTTCTAACCGGTCCATTCATCCCCTTCTTTGACCCCAGTAATTCACAATTTCACTACTTCTGTGAGGTACTGGGCACCCCAAATAGAAAAACCATGACAATAGTATTAATGGCACTGAAAGACGTGCAAGACGAGTATATGACCCATAAACCTGTACGGCTTCACACTTCAAGTTGTTTACCATTGTTAAAGGCACTTCAACCAGTTAATGTCGCATTCAAAGCTCCAAATCAACACGTGATAAAAGATATAGAGCAACCAGTTGAAAAACGAAACAAGAAGATATAGATAAAGGAAATATTCATCAAGAAAAGCCAGAAAGAGGAAGATCCCTTGAGAAAAGAAACAACAGCGCATGGATCACTGTCATTGCATATTTGTACTGAAAGTCATTGCTTGACATAACAAAGTACTTTACATAGCCGTTCTGAAATTACAACAAATGCTTGCACAGATGCTCAGGACATCACTGTAAGTTAGATTACAAGGAAATGTGCTTGCTTCCCTTTTCACTGTGGCAAAGAAAGAAGTCGGGAAGGCCAGATACCAAAAAGATGGGGGAAAAAACTACTAGAACAAAACACTAGTATACATTTTCAGGATTTCAGCAGCAATATCAGGAGGATGCAACTTATTTACAAGACCTCACCTAAAATACAATAAAACCTAGGCATCCTTTCTGAACAAAAATGAAACAATGGCAGGATAAATTTGGAGGCAAAAGAATTGTAATTTACCAAACTAAACTACTCTTACATACATTAGATATGGTAAGCGAATGCTATCTTAAAAACTTGATTGTCATTGTTGAATTTGAATTCTCCATTTCCTCCGGCAGAGGCTTGACATATTTTCCTAATGTTTTCTGATGAGACCTTCTCCTAATCCGAGAAATTTTATCCTTGCTTTGTTGCCTCCTCTTTTCTTTCTCTCGATTTCTTAGATTCCTCTCCTTTTCATATATACCTTGCCAGAAAACTTCACCTGTTAACGGCCAGAGCCAACGTCTTTTTGGGTGGTCTGAATCTGCCTCCTCAGCTAGGTCCTCGTCCATGCTCTTGAGTGTGTTAAATTGGAACCACTTGACCCACATTTGACCTCTTCGGCTCTTAAGCCTGTGCTGCTTCTTGCATCAAGGCCTGTCTCTGGATTCACATAAACCATTCGTCCTTGCACTATGATAGGCCCAAACATTTACAAGTAACTCAAGAACCTGTGAATAGCAATGTTTGTCCTGCCAAGACCAAACGAGAGAGAATAAAACAAACTGTCCAATCACTTTATCTCAAAGATTAGATCAATAAGCGAAGGAAATACGATGAACATGGTGTAATTCTACATGTTAGCAGTTTACTTAAGAACCTGAGTTAGGTTATCCTTTTTTTTTTCTATCCTTTTCTTTACCCCACAAGGGAATGATATTTAAATTCCTTTCTACGCGCGCGCGCGTGTCTATATATATATTGAAAAATGATAGTGTCTTACACGTGCTGAGATTTTAGTTGATATTTGGGTTTCTGGCCTCTGTGCCTCTCACTACGAATAGTTCCTCTTCCGGCTGTTTAATTGGCCTGTCCGTGATTTATGTGCATGTGTGGATCTGTGCTTGGGAAACCATTTAAATTTCAAGATCAATACTCAGAGCATAAAGATTTTGACAGTAGGAAAAGGCTATCGTCAACTTATGTTAAATGTTCCTGATTTCCAATTTCAGTAAAACACAAGTATGATATAACAATATTGGCTATACTTCAGCTGACTGACTGACTGTTGCTTCTTCAAGGAAGATGTGTGATCTAGTCAATCAAAAAAGCCAATTTTACCAAAATGTTGATGTTAATATTTTGATGCTCAACTTTCAAGCATTACTGAAATTGTCAATAATGCTGAGCACTAACCAGTACATACCGCTATCTTGTTCTATTACAGACTGCTTCAAAACTTGTAAGCTATAGGATTCAGTGCATCGTGTACCGATAGAAATATATAATTTTGTAGCAGCCTGATCAACTGCATACAGAAAGACTTACCTTAGTTAAACTCAGATAACAATGTCCACTTCGATGGTGCTCCTCATAAAATTGTTCATCAATTGCATCCACAAACATTCTGCAAATGCAATCTATACTGAGACAAGGCAAAAGCAGGAAAATCGAATAAAAAAAAATATAATAAATTGGCGTGAATAAGAAACATTAGATACAAATGCACAAACCTTGAGAACATGACAAACTCCAAAAAGGACCTAGTTGGCAAAACCCAACTATGCATGACAGACCACGTATCTCCATCTGTGGGCATCGGAGGGAGAGAACTCAAGTTATGCTTTACGCCATACATCTTCTTTAGAGCCTCAGAGAATGCAAACCTTCAAATTGGCACAAAGGTCGATAAGATTTATGTCAGAGAATCTAGAACAGAAGCGCATAAATTATAGAAAATAGATAAGTCCTATTGGAGTATTATGGAACACCAAGTCCTGTCAAACATTTTCCTCCCATCATTATGATTAGTAAGTCCTCTATTTTCCAAATAGTTCCCAGTCCTAAAAACTAGCAACAGGAATTGGTTTGCAATTTACCCTTCCATGTTTAAAGATTTTGCCTTCATATTCATATGACAGTAAAAAGGTCCATTTGTAGGAGAACGAGGTTCAATAGTTGAGAAACCAATCAAGTGCTCCAGGCAGAACACCTTTGTGCATTCAAGAGAACATTTTGTGCCATACAATCAAAGATTGATGTTAAAAGGATGAGGAAGAGGAAAAAACATATTATAAGTTTGTGTTTTACAAAGGTTGCCTGCTTACAACTAATCCAAAAGCAATGGAAAGAAAAGTAAAATTATGTATATGTGACAAGGAAAATAAGGAAAGGAAGCTGTAAACAGAGTTTTTAGGACTTCTTTGGTTTTATATGCAAAATGAATAATCGATTTAATCCAAAAGTCATTCAGTAACCGTATTAATAACCCATAAAAACTCTGAAATAGGTATCATTGTTAAATTTCCAAGAATTTACTATATGCTAAATTATCATTCATAAAAAATCTAAAAACAAGATCAAAGAAGAGGTTTTACTGACTTAAGATGCTTCTGACTATGTGCATCTATTTTATAGCTATGTGCGTGTGTATTACAAGTTTAGTGCATGCACATGTATGTGTGTGTGTGTGTGTGTGTGTGTGTGTTTGTGTGATATGTCTGCATTTATTGAAGGGAAGTTAGTAAGAAGAAGCCTTACTGGCAATTTCCAGCATTTATAGCATCACAAAATGTCCAAAAATCATGTTTCAGTGGGTTTCTAGGATCCATGTCCATACGAGCCCAAAAGTACAGTGTGTTGCCATGTCTTCTTGTTTGGATGGCATCTAAGAGAGCAATTTCAGCAGTCCTTGACAACGATTCCTGCTTAAATCAGTTATTAGTACTCAAAGCACAAGAAGAAAAAACCTACATGTATCATTCTCTCTATACTACAGACAAACACCAACTAGAAATCAGGTTGTGTGAGGAATTCAGATTTTTATTAAAATTTATAATATATTATCTACCACACTGGCAAACATATACAAATTTGGTTTTCAATTTATTCCACCATTTCAACAGACACACGATACAAACAAAGAACACATATTTCTCCTGGAATTGGAGAGGTTGTTCGTGTGACTCTAGATTGTAAAAGTTGAGATCAAGCTCCAGCAAGTTACTGCAATATTGTTATACGACAATAAAATAAACTTCATATTGTTTATCTACAAATAAAAAGATAGAGTAGATTCAGAAATCCATAGCTGCCTAACAGCGCAAGATTTGACAGAAGCACAATCATATAACAATCAAATTCTAATAGCAGCCAGTGTAAACAATCAAATGTCATCCCCCATATTCAGATATGGTTTCACTTCAAGAAGGAGTAAGGACCGCATTGATCCATTTTTGAAGAATCAATACCCAATATTAATCCAGCAACAAGCAAATGGACCCCATTCCTACAAGATCGTCGAAATAAAATTCTATGAGACATTCAAGTGGAGGACAGCCAACAAACCAAAAATACAATCAAGCCCATGTACCTTCCTCGCTGTTGCTCTCCAGGACTGGAAGCCTATCCAAGCATTTTTGTGCAGGCGATCAATCCGGTTAGCAATTGCAAAATAGGCACCATATTCGCCAAGCACGCCTCGATAGTACGGGTTATTTAAAAGAGGAAGTCGAGAAGGCGCATCAACATCACCAGCCCCAGGTCGTCGACCTCTAGCAGACTACAATCATCAATTTCATGTGCCCAAATCAGATACAGATGAACTAACTTCCATTATATAACAAGTTTGGCTGTTATTACTCACAATAGCTGATCAGTTCTAATACAAACTAAGTTAAAAATGAAAATAATTAAGTGACATAATCACACCTCATTTAGCCATGCTATTCTAGGATCAGGCAACTAATGTAACACCTGAGAATTCTAAAATGATGATGGAGCAACTAAATTCCAGCCAAGAAGGAAACAAAATCTTGTAAATTAAACTGTATTATTACCCTCTGCTCCCACAACATGATTCTCCTACCAATAGTCAGCTTCCATAATAAAGAACCACATACAAAGAAAGGAAAATAAATGGTTGTATACAGATTAAAAATCCGAATCACATGAGCAAATGCACCCATCAGTTTACCAAGTTAATGTACTGCTATTAGGGCAGAAGCCATGGGTAAGGTAGTTGTTAAGAATGGAAAACAATACAAGTATTGGGTGTTTCTAATTGAGTAAGTTTTCATATCAAATAAAACTGATAGTGAAAAATGGAGAACGAAAAATTAAAACAGAAGATATTTTAAAATGAGACCATGAAGATTACCAGTGCCATTCCCCGATAGAGTGAAGTACGGTGCAGAAAGGGCCAAGTTCCTTCCCCAAAATAAGGTTCATAGATACATAATGGTTGTCCTGTCCTTTCAAGCTCTCCTTCATCCCTTTCATGCAGTTCATTCTTAATGCGATCAGCCCTTCTAGCACTACGATATACTTCGTCCCAAGTTCCTCGAGGTTGATCAGTTCTATCCTTCAACTGTATCAAATTCCAAGGGGTTGCAAAAATTCTTGAAGAAGCAGCTGAGTAAATTCCAGGATGTAAAAAGCAACTCTATGCGAAGGGAAAATACTACCATTGCTTACCTCTGCATCTTCTCTCCTCTTCCTCATGTAAGCCATCTGGATAGATTTTTCTTCTTCCCATATACTGTACACGAAATTATCACCTGTCTCAGCTGTGCGTACAGAAATGTCTCTTTGAGTATGATTCCACTGCTTTTCACACTTGTCTAAGAATCTGTTGATCCTCTTTGTTCTATTGTGTAAACTTGAATCTCTAATTGGTTCAAAAAGATGCCATAGCCATTCAGCTTTCAGGTTGGCAGGTATCTCTACGATAGAGTGTATATTTGCAGCTTCAGATGGAAATCTGAGAACATTTTCCAGTAGGTAAGCATATCCCTCAATGCTTTCTGAAACCATAAGGTTCTTCGCAGTTCGTCTTCCAATCGCAGCAGCATTACTAGCTAGAAGAGATAATTTCCCATTTGAGACCACTTGCATCACGATTTGTGACAGCAATCTAACATTATCTTTCGGATATAAATAGCCGTTCACCATGTCATCAATCTAACAAGTTTCCAAAACCCAGTAAGCAGTAAACACAGAAGAAAGTAAACTCAACAAAAAATTAAGGTCTCTCTAGGCATTTACGTATTCAAAGATATTTATAACCTCATATGAAATGTCTCCAGTTAACTAACCAACCATGCCACTACTAATAAGCAAATCTTTGGCAAGCCATCATTTCTCAAAGAAACCAGACGACTTAATAAGTTCTAGAATTCCTTCCACTTCTGTGAACCATAATATTTCCCTTTGAAAAATTTCCGCTCCACAAGCTTATGTAAGCATTAGAAGCATTTGAATTTGCATATGAGCTTATTGTTAAGCATTAATCAAGTGATACAAGTAAGGAAAGATCAAGATCAGGCTTGAATTGAATTAAGCCATCTTCAACTCCAAAAAAAAACTAAATTTCTGCACATATCATCTATAGCAGCAGTTCATACATTCAAATTTCTTACCCCTAAAGCCGGAGAAAAGAATAATGGCGGACAAATTTATTGCAGAAACACGTATTAAAACCAAAATTCCCAAGCATTGAATATCAGCAGACATTAAACGTGCAAACATAAGAACGCCGCTTCTTTTTGAAGCCCATGAATCCAGGATATTCAACCAGCTCGGTAAACAGACGATATTAGTTTGTTGTAAGATCAACCAATCAAGCAATGGGGGCAGCTTTATGACATGAATCATGATGTTGAATGAGAATGTAAATGTAAATGTGAATCAAGTTTGAAGAAAATTTAGAGTTTGGATGTATACATGTTTCCTGATGATCGATATGTCTGGGGCTATTACTGGTTTCCCAAAGCACATGGCTCTCAGCAGTATGTTTGGGAAAGATGGCTCTTCATGGAAGGATGCATATATGACAAGTTCAGCTGTACTAAGAATGTTGTCTGCATTTTCATCCAAAGCCACATGCCCCACCATTCCAACTGGGTAAGTCAAATTTGCTGCAATGGTCTGTAAAAGCAACAGTATCAAATATATGAGTATAGAGAAACCACATGTCCCAGGAAATCTAACCAACAATCTGAAGAAATCTTCTTTGCTCTGAGTTACAAAATACATAATATCTTTAATTTCGGTATTGAGGGTGTTTCCGATAAAGAACAAAGATGGTAAGACAATTACTTTACCTCCACAGCCACACTGTAGTTGCTATTTGATTCCCCAGTTAAGATAATGATCTTGAGATGTGTATCTATATTGCCATCCCTTTGAAAGTCCTTAAGGACTGGTAATAACGCCCGTAAAACAAGGGCATGCTCCAGCCATAGACCTTTATACAGAACTTCAGACCCCACAATCATAATAATGAAGTCGTTGGGTCTCTCGTCCATCTTTACATGCATGTTACTTTTGTCTACAGCCAACATGTTAGCTGCATCCCATGCTTCTGCAGGAGAACCCGGAATGACAAAGTAGTTTCCAGCATCACATGCTGAATAAATCATCTACAAGTTGAATCCAAATGAAAACTAACCCTCAGGTAAGTGCATTACAGCTTTAGTCATAGATACGTGCTAAACATGGCATTTACAATTGAACTGGAGTTTAAACAAATTCAAAATGCCTGTTCAGAAGATAATTTCACCTCTCATTTTTCTTTGAAAGGAGAAGAAACAGAAAAACAAAGAAAGTAGAACTCAAGGTTATCAAATAAAAATATTTTCTTTAGGAAATGAAAGTGATATCAACTTTCTAATTCATGCATTTCTAATTATTCACCAGGGGGGAAGAAATGAAAAACCTAGCAAAATAATTCACATTTATACAGCTGAAAATCATATCAAAATCATATGCCCAATGCACAATTCTTCCAGAAAGAACCATAAAAATCAGGGTTCTCTGTGGACATTGCATCCAACAAGAATTGCAAGTTACATTCACACACTCAGGAAAATGCATAACCCATACTGTTTTCTCAAGTCTCCTTGGCAAGTTCATATAAGACATGTTTTTTTTTTTTTTGGTTGTTTGTTTTTTTTTTTTTTTTTGGGGGGGGGGGGGGGGGGGGGGGTGTGTGTGTGTGTGTGTGAGAGAGAGAGAGAGAGAGAGAGAGAGAGAGAGAGAGAGAACCAGTAACAGGAAGCAAAGAAAAGCATACCGGCAGGGCATAGTTATGGAAGACAACCACAGTTGCACGACTGAAGACTTTTCTCCAACTTTCAACAATATCATTCTGCCCGGTAAGAGCATACTGTCTCAAACGAACAGCAAGTGTTTGTTCATGGATGGTCCATATAAGAGGAACATTTCGAAAAGGTTCCAGCATTAGGCTGAAACAAGTAAAATCATTCATTTTACTTTGAGAATGATTATAAGATGTAACAATGCGCCATCACAGAAGAGTAAGAAAGGTCACCAACAAAAAAAATAAACTCAAGTCCAATTGTTCCTTTGTTTCCTAGTACAATACAACATGCATCTGTCTTGAAATTTTGAAAAAACATCAGCAGAGACAACAAAAGGAAAATTGACCAAAATATCATTATTTAAATGAATATCTAGAAGTTAACAGTATCAGGTGCATCTCATATGTAACTTTAGGCCAAATTTCCAATGTCACAAAAGTGCTTCTCCTTAAGATACAACTAAAATATAAATATTTGATTCAACCATATGAAATTCCAAGAAGCCATTACTCCAGGATCTACACCTAAAAGTAATTGTACGATCGCATAACCAACCACTATTTTTCTTGAACTAGAAGAAAACGTCAAAGCAGAGAAGAACTATCTTATATACTGCTTTAAAATCCAAAATATTTCTACAAGCACTTGAACAGCTTGAGCTCAAACAAGGTTCAAGAATATGTCTTGGTGAAGTTACAAAACTTCTCAGTAGCAAATTTAAGTTGGTCCCAATTGATCCATTTACCTTAGCAAAATCGCAATTGATCATCGAAAAGATTCACAGGTGCACAAAAAAAACCACCAGTGGACTGTTATAACTGATGAATTTTATAGGACTGTGGCGAATAAAATTAAGCATCATTAAAAGGTTTTGTCACTTCTGATAGCTAATAAAGTACACACCCGCAAAGGAAAAGAACTAAAGAGAATGGCAGATATAAACCAATCAAAAACTTGAGAATTTATCTGCTTACAAGATTATGATGCTTACCAAGAGAAAATCCCCACAGATTCAAGAGAGTTTACAAGTATGCCATCATAGCTGCAACCAAGCACAGAGCCAAAATCAAATAAATTTCAATATCTCATCGTATCAATTTGTTTCGCAAAGTTGGAGAAGTATTTAATATTTATTAGGAAGATATCAGCATCCCATCTGAACCAAAGCCATAAAACCAATAAACTCAAACTAATGAACCTAAAAAGAAGGAATGTAAATGTAAGAAAGAGCTGAAGCTAAAGATGACAGAAGTCCCACTAAAACACGGAGAAAATTCAAAGCTTCAAGTGGTGTACATTCAAAACCACATCCTATTTAGTAAATAAGCTAAAAGGAGAAAAGAAAGATATTTCTTGCACTAATTACAACAACAATTTCAAACAGCTAAAATCTTATTATCGCCATAGGTTTTACACTATCTCAGAGAAATTAAAAATAACAAGCATACTTTAGCCAATCTACAGCTATCTTCACCGTCTCACTGGTTTCAATTACATGGAGTGGAAATCCAGAATCTCTCCAAATATTATGTACAGGACCATCTTCAAGGGAGAACACCTGCAGATATTTAAGGCAAACAAGGCCATCAAACATGCTATTAAAAGCTGTAGTTTTAATAAAAACACTCCTGATTCTTCAGAAGAAAATTTAAAATTGACATCTGACAACCAGATAACGACTGCCTGCCAAAGAAAGGAGGAATCCTCAACACATAATTTTTTTTTTTGGGGGGGGGGGGGGGAGGAACTGGGGCTAGGATGTGTCCTTTTGCAGTAGCTTCGAAATGCATCAGACTTGAGCATGGAAATCGAGACAAAATTGAAAAGTTGAAGCCTGTGCTCAATTACTCACTCAAGTTCCTGCTGTAAATGCACTTATGTCTCTTAACTGATACCCAAATTCTGTACTTAGGCTAGATGAAAAAGATTCCCAAAAGCTTAATAACTAAGAATGCTAAGAAAATTTAAGGAAAGAGAACATAGGGAACAGGAATATCTTATCCTGTCATTTTGTTGTAACATGTGCACTGAAGTTAAGGTGATAGAGAATAATCAGACTCAGTGGTATAGGCTACAACTAGTAAATAGGTCACAGGGAAAAAAAAAATGAGCCAAATATAATGAATAAAGCTTCAGGAAAGCAGTCCGCTAAAGAAGAATAGCTTTACATTCTGAGAAAAGGTTCTAGTCTTGAGAAGGATTGCTTACAATATACACCATGCCAGCCATTTAGATTCTCTTGTAGTATTGGTGTTTCAGATGGATGTAGAGGTGCATGATGTCAACAGTCTCGTGAGTCTAAACATTTATATGGAACTAAACATGGGTGGGTGCTCTAAACGGAATACAGACTTCAGTTAGAGAGAAGTTTTAAGCAATAGTAAAGCACTGCAGATTACAGTTTTTCATGTTTTTTAGGTAGTTTACAGGCTTGAGGGCTAAAATTAAAGCACTCGAGGGTTTGATCTATCAGTCATTTCAAAGGGCCTACATGGATTGATTGTTCAGTCTGATTCTTGATGTCTGGTCTCCATTGTACAAGTCAGGAATTGCTCCTCTTGGGAGACAAAAAAATGAATATCACTTACTACTAAGTTTAAGAGAGATGCATGGAAATAACTCGGTGCTTTAGAGAACGAAATTAACCTGTTGATGCATGGTCTATTGTTAAGCTGTATGAACGGCAAAATTCTCATTTATAACCAAGCTTTATATAACTTCCAAGAAATGTAGGAAGTCTTACAAACTTATACGGGTTAAATTTTGGTTCTTTTTGGTGTATTAGTTTCTATTAAGAAAAATGGTGAGAATTCATGCTAAAAGTAAGATAGTTTGCAAGAAAGATCAGCAAATCATTCTGTAAGATAGTGCCAAATGAAAACAACTTATCACCTTCAAGACTGATGCACCAACAACTAAATGACACTTGCGAGTATGGGTTTATATTTTCAAAGCTGTCTAAACTGAAATAAGATAAAAAATGTAGAACATGATGCAGGAGTTTCTTCTGCTATTCTACTTAGAGTAAGGAAGTAGATGATTCCCAATTTCCAAGGGAAAATACAACGGTTGAAATAGAATCAGCAGACAGAGAGATGAACTAAAACTATCATCTGACATGACATATAGCTAGTCAAGCAACAGGATAGCTTTCCTCAACTGATTACATGAATTAACCGAACTGGTTAGCTATCCATCATAGTGAAACGACAGTCTCAACATGTTACACATGACAAGTCAACATAATTACCTCAATCTCATATCCTAGTTTCTGCAATGTAACAGCAATAGTAATCATCTGTAGCTGATAGGGATCAACCAACATATTGGCAAAGACCTACAAACACAAATAAAAATGTGAAACAAGTAATATGCAACTCAAAGAAGCCTGTGATACAGAAGCAGCACCGAGTAACTAGCTATTTACTTAAAGAACAAATAAACCACTTACAACAGGAAAAGCCTTAAAGAAGCAGTCAATCTGTAACTAATATCAACTAACTAAATTACCAAATCTATAGTAAAGCAAATTGGAATTAGAAGTACTAAATTTCTTCAGAAGATAAAAGGTACTGGAAAGAGCTCTCACCATAGCAAGCTTGGGTTTTCTATAACCAAATCTCGAAACACTCCTTGAAGCCACAGAGCCATTGACCAGTAAAGCATCTTTTCGGAACTTCGCCAAAAGCTTTGATGGCTCAAACTTGATATCTTCACCAAAATCCAAACCACCAAACCCTTTCAATAATGCCAAATCTACATTACCAACTTCCTCATTCAATTTCAAGAAATCCCCAGATTTCTCCCCAATTGAGCCAGGCAAGAACATTTGGAAAAGTACGAGAAAGAAAAGAAACACAGCAACTGTACAAATCCATATTAAATAATCAAACTTCTTAAAAAGAACCAATCTTGCAAATCTTGATCTAGCAGCCTGCTGCCTCTGATTGAAGCTCCTCCCTGCAGCTGATGATGAACGAAGTAAATGGTGATCTCTTTTCAATGAAATCCCACTTTCCAGAGAACCCATTTACAATTCCATCAATTCAATGCCAAAAAACACTTAAACTACTAGTTTCCACTCTTCACTACCATACAAGCGTTGAGAAAAAAGAAGGCTTTTTTGAGCTGTATGGAGGAATGGGATTCTTTTACTGGTTTGCATACTTAAAATTCAAGAGAAACCTTTCCCAATCTCATCAATTCAAGCCCAAAGAAGACTTAAATCTATAGTTTTTCGCCCTCAACAATCCCATATACTAACTAAGGGCATTGATTGATACAAGAGGAAAAAAATTAAAAAAGAAAGCTTTTTTATGAGAACTGTGGAGTAAAGGGACTTACTGCTGGGTTCTAATACTTAAATATTATCTAGAGAGAGAGAGAGAGAGAGAGACAGACAGACAGAGCAAAGGTGAAAATGGAACAAGTGCAATTGATTAGATTAGCAGAGTTTGTCTGGTTCTTGCACCATTAAACAAATCAATTACTAATGAAATGGTATACAAGATGGCTTGTGAAAATTTTTCCTTTTTAAAATACTCCTCAAGGCAGCCCAAGATTCAGTAAACAGCTAAAAGAAAAAGAGAAAAAGAAGTAGTAAAAAAGAAAATTGGATAATACTACCATTAACGAATAAGAGGATTGAAACTTAAGCGAGGCCAGACGATGAGGGATGGCTACTTTTTTAGTTAAGGTGGCAACGGTCGTCATGGAGAGTCAACCATATCCACAGCGTTGCATACCACTGTGTGTTGTGTGTGAAAAACGGGTGACACTTGAAGAGACACGAAATCTTGAAGATGAGATAATTGGGAAATCTTAGGTTATGGCTTGATATTACATCTCGTGAGTCGTGACTGCGAGGGAGTGATGTCAGCTAAATAAAATGTTTGAGAACTGGGTATCATGAGAATCTAAACATGATTAGATTTCCTCATTAAGGTTAAGGGTTTATCGGTACAAAAGTACGATATTAACCTTCCGTCTTAGTTATCAATTTTTACCATCCATCTCCAACGTAATTTAACAAGAAAAAAACAGTGATAATTTTTATCATCTATCTCGCATATAAATTTTACAAGAAATAAGCTAAGTGTGAATATTTCTACTCAGAAAATTAGTTTCGAAGATATCTTGATTAACTCTTTTTTTTTTATTTTTTTTTTTGAGGAAGGTATCTTGATTAATTTCGAGTTTTGACATTGATGATTAACACGAAACATATAAAAGAGATAGGCATGGAAAGGAAGGAAGTCAATAATTATTGTATACAAAATATAACACTTAATTTTAATCTAAATAATGTAGAATAAGTTAATCCAATCAAATCGATTTGCAGCTAAAATATTTCAGTTTCTCCGAGAGGGTACAGGATGCTTATTCTTGATCCTCTATGGATAGTTCAGAGCTGTGGATTCTGAGCTAATTAATAAGGTGGGCTCCCCAATTAAACCAAGCAGGGCTTGGTTCTTTAAAACAGTCACGAAAGGTATTTAATAAAAGCAAGACTTCCCCGGATGTTTTTGTTCCACGTTGAATAATGAATAGTATAATAATTAACATCATTTGTCAACATAAAGGATGGATGGACACGTTAAATTTCTATATATATATATATATATATATATAAAGAAAAGAAATATTTAAACCGACATACTGGCTACTCAAAAGTATCTCTCTTCTTCCAAACAAAAACAATTCAGTGCATAAAAAGAAAAGTCCAATAGTCATAATTTATATCTTCATTTCATTCCAATAAGTATTTCATAAAGGAAAATTTATCAGGACACATAGTCTATCAATGATTTCCAATAATTTTTGTTGGATGAAGGCACAAACGCGTTTTGTCACTTGGTGGGAATAAATATTGTGACAGAATAAATTCCGCGTTATAAGCCATTGGACCATCAGAATTCAGAAGCCATTGGACCTGCCGACACTAGCAACTGCAACTACTTGAGTGAAATGTAGATCATAAAGGCTGCGTCGCGTTTGTAGTCCAACGGTTAGGATAATTGCCTTCCAAGCAATAGACCCGGGTTCGACTCCCGGCAAACGCAGAGTTGTATAAGTTTTAATTTAATTTTTTACTTTAGACCTGCTGACAAGATGCAGGTCTTATTGTCCCCTCCTCTCACCTGTCTCCAAAGCATGAATTACATCTGTTCTATTTTCATTTCTCACTATCAGTTTCTCAAAATGCAAATTCATTTCCCTCAACAAAAAAAAAAATGCAAATTGATAGAATTTTATACCATACTGAGAAATAGCCGCCATAAAAAGTTGAAAATCTCTTAGTATTTGCTGTACTTAACAGTTACAAGGTTGCATCTTTCTGTGGTAGAACATTACAAAGCATCTTAAAATATATGAAGTTACAACCTTACAGGAACACAGCATGATTCTGAAAATCAGAGCCATAACAAATGGAAAATATATATATATATATATATATATCAAAGAGCTAATGTGAAGCGAAAAGCAAATTACTACATAGAGGGTGAAAATTTCAGGTCAGGCTGGATTATCAACCCCCCTTAAGCCAATCAAAAAATGATATGGACCAGCAAGTGAAAGGCTTGGCTTTGTCTCAACCTTTCATCAACAATTTTATACTAACAGCTGTCAGTCCTGTGTACTCCCTGTTATAATTGCAGAGCCCCAAGTAAAGGAGGCCTAACTGGATTTTCGGCAAGGTATCATCTGGGAGGTCTACAGAGATCCGAAAATCATTTAAAATATCATTTGCCAATCAAAGCACTCCTCCGAATCACATCATATTCTCCCAAGGGGTGATTCCAAGGCATGATCATCTGCCAACCAGAGGCCATAATCACGAAAGCGCTTTATCTTCTTCTCAAAACCAGTAATATAGTTATTGTGAATAACGACATGGATCCCCTTAGTCTCCTCTACCCATGTGGGGTTCTTGAAGTACAAACCACCGGTTGGGAATGCAGCCTGGGGAAGTAAATATAAATCTACCTGCAGCAATTTTAGACCCAAGTTAAATGCTTCCCTCAATGCTGTGGATATAACTGTATGCCATGAAAAAATTGAAACTCAATAACAATCTTTAGTTTAGTAAAATATCAATAACTGAATTACCAGCAATTATACAATTCCATGAGTTGATATCGACTCTCAATTCTATCCTTCAGTGTTTTGCCTTAATTAATGTTATATTTACTTTAATTTGAATACATACAATCAAAAGTAACTTTATTGTCAGTCTTTGAAAGAGAGACCATGTAAAATGCACGCTGCCTTCTTCTAGTTCTTCCAAAAGGCAGAAAAATTGAGCTAGACATGGCTAATGATTAAAAATGTCCAAATTTCCAATTTCCACAAGTGCTACTTTTGGATACTTTTGGTTACTGGTATTCAGGTAGTTGACATCCAGTTCCAGATATCAATTCAGCTCTTTTTACTCACCTTATTCCACTGTCTGCGGTAGTGGGCTACACAACCTGATTCTTAGGACAGAGAAACTTAACAAAACAAAAAACACAAAGAAACCTAACCTTTGATGGAAGACTGTGCCACAATTTGCTTCTTGGATAGGTTATAAATCATCTATATTCACATTTTAGCTACAGATTTATCTATTCTTAGGAAAACAAATATTTCTGCCATCTTGCTGGGAATTTGAGAAAATAGTTCCATAAAAGCAGCTTAAATTTTAACCTTATAATTAAAGACCAAAGTTAAAAAATGTCCCAAAAAGGGCTCTCTCCACGAGGCAAAAGAGGTTCCATTTGGAACTCCTGTGGGCGCCATACATCTCTCACCAAATAAGGCAATTTCCAGGTTAGTTTGGATCGTATCTTTAATGAATACGCCTTGCCGTATGAAAAGGTTAGCGTTAAATAGCAGTAACTGTTAATGATGGATTTTGTATTTTCTTCCTGACATGAGTGCCTGATAGGTCATTAAGGAGGGCCAGAAATGACAATGAAGGTAAAGAATGCATACCTCTCCAGCAGTTTTATTCAGTGCCCAGTTGAATGCAGGCTGATCATTGGCTTTCTTTGCTTTGGACCACGGCTGAGCCTGAAGCTCTTCAATCCACTTATTCATGACCAGTTTTGCTCCACTTGTAGGTCGCAGATAAATCATGCAGCTGCAAATGTAAGTACGACCCTTTTTTCCTGGAGGTGGCAAATCATGAGAATGGTTCAAAGGTTTCACCTGGTCAAACAGAACAAAAAAAAATCAGGAAGCAATTATTCGTCAATTCTTGTCAAGAGTGCAAATGCCAAGGATCAATGATTGGAGGAAGCATCAGTTGGTTCATGGCAATTGATAACCTGCTAGCCTGATTAAGTCTTGCCATAGAAAATCATGCATGATCTGGAAAGATGGAGGATTGTAGTAGGACTTCATTTCCATCCAGAAATAATGACAAGCCCAACCATTAATCTGTTCAATCCAACATCACTATGTTGCAAAGATCTGTTTTTCCAAGCTTTAGAAGATTTTCATTTCCAGTTCATGGCATGACATGTTCTTTAGACAATTTGAAATATAGGTCTATCGGATGACAGTCTAACAAGAATTTTGAAAATAGAATCATGAGAAAGGAAATGCCAATTCTTCTTCTTTCTAGAACGTGAGAAGTCAAAACAAAAAGGGCAGGCAAAGTGACATCAGCAATTGAAACTGCAGAAAGGATAAAGCTACTCATGAAAAATTCAAGTGCAGTAATTTTTTTTTTTAATCATCTTCTAAAAAGCATGAAGTGAGGAATAGAAATTCACAGGGATTTCAAATTCCAATTAACTGCTTAAAGGGAAATTGGAATTTCACAAATATTGATATCAACAGTTTCTGTTTCCGAATTCTTACCAAGAGAATGCACAATTGGATGACATTCTACCATCAACTGTTGAAAACTATATAAAAATTAGCTGCAGACAACCAGATACAATCGAGGAACTAAAACATCATAATAAAAGAACATATACTGTATTTTCAACCGGCAGAATGAGACCAAATTTCCTAATTAAAGGAAGGTGCATCAACTATTGCTACGTCTTTTAAAAAAAAAAACCAAGAATTAAAGTGCAAATTTAATTGGAACTCAGTATTTCAACACTTACTGCAGCCATGTCATCAGTGAAATACACATCATGCTCCCCTTCCAGATAAGGAAATGGATCTGCTAGCCAAACCATATCAACATCATTGTACATTACATTGTAACCAAGCTCCAAAATTTGCAAAAGATGGCGGGGCCTTCTGGATGTAAAATTGAAAAACCCCTGTCAAATGGAACTTGCACGGTTGTTTCAAAATGGAAGAGAAGTTATAGATATTGCAGAATCAAATTAGCTCAGTAGGAGTTCACAAGAAAAATCAGGGACAACAATTTGGTGGTTCGATGGACAATGAACCCAATCACCAAAAGATGCACACTTTTAAACAAGTGCACTCAGGCATGCCTACCAAAGATGTGAAAATTGAATAGCCAGTTGTCAACTGTGAAGATATACTGAATCCTGAATTTAATGTCCTATTTAAGTTTCCATCAACAAATATTTTATATTATCAGATATTTTAAAATTTAATGTTCCCAAACAAAATGGCATGTCACATGAAGTTTATAGAAAGTGAATTGGAAAAGAGTTGCTAAGCACAGTTCAATTGTTCCACAGCAAAAGCAAAAACAGGAGCTTTCAACACTGACATTGACATCATCCACCGCTTATGGGATTTGGATGTGCAGATCACAAATGAAATTGGCTAAACCAATATTCAAATTTCAACTCTAAAGATTGAATGACTGGCAACAAACCCGGTCAGAAACACCTCATACTGATGAAGAGATTGGGTCTCATAAGGAAATAAGCAGAGACAACCATTGAACTATGAACTAAGAATGCAAATCACCCAAATTCTATCCTAATTCATCATGAACAACAATAATGAAACTGAAAAAGAATTATATCACGTTATGAGTCAGCTATATAAAACCGAACTAGCATCGACTACAATCAACATTCTAAATGGAACTCAATGCTATTTTGTCTCGAACAAGATATCATCGAAATGGACTCTAGTATCAAGTAGCTTGGCATGACTATCGGCGGACTCTTCCAATGTCATAAAGTTAATAGTAGTTAACTGTCACTTAAAACCTCATGATCAAAACTGACCAACATAATACAATCCTCAAAAACTACATTTTAAATCAAAATCATCCCAATAATGAATATTACAAGAACCACATTAGTCGTAGATACCTGAGAACCAAACTTGTGAGCAGCCTGAGATTCCAACGCTGGAGGGATGAGGACAGCATGGCCAGGCCACTTCTGATTAACCTTAAACAAAGTGGGATAATCCTCAGCAATCACGAGGACTTGATCATGGTGCTTCTGCCTGGCAATACTAATCAACCAATTATTCAAGAATGACAAATAAGCCTCACTCACAGCACAGACAATCAAAGTATTGTTCTTTGCCACATTGGCAACTGCCTCGGAGAGCGTGTAGGCACGCCACTTTGATTTAGAAAATTTATTAGCACTACCGCTACTACTCAAACTACCAATACTGCTGCTAGAGAAGAGGCCTCCACCTTGTGGGATTTGAATCCAGGGGAAGAGGATACCAAGAATTATGAGGAGGGAAAGTAGGAGGATGAGAGAAGTGCGGTTGAAAAGGATGCTGGGTTTTTGGTTAGTCTGGGGGGATCGAGGGAACAGTGAATGTTCGTCAGTGAGGACGCTGTGGAGTGGCCTTTGGTACAGAAAAGATGACATTTTTATGCTTCTTTTTATCTATATTTCAGGGCTAAGGATTTGAGGGTTTTGTTTAATTTTTTATGAAATTTCAAGAATGCAACGATCAAAAGACAGATCTCAGGAATGAAGGAAGGGAAGGAAATCGGTGGTGAGGATGAGGAGGACAGATCGATCAATTGAAGCTGTTTCCCGGTTCCGACATGTTGTTTGTATATTCCACATTTGGAGGCCCGCAACATGCGGCCCGAGGTTATTGTTGGGCTGGCCTCATTTTTGAGCTTTTCGCCCATTTTCTCTTAAGGACATCCGTTACTTAAAAGGAAGAAGTTTAAAATCTCACACTGAAATTGGGTAATTACAATATGCACGTACTTCCCTTGGCTAAAATTATACTAATAATAATGGGAGAAAAGTGATAGACTTCGCATCATGCTTATTGCATCAAATAATAATGTAAGAAAAGCTGTAAACTTCACGTTGTAAACCACAAAAATTATGTATCCATGCATAATTTTCTCTCACTTTTTTGCCAGTTTAACGGTGGCCTCACCTCTGCTATAATAGAGCAGCTCAAGGTAGGGTTTGCCTGGAAAATTCAGATGAGCGAACTTTCCTGTCGTAGAAAGCAGCATTCTATAACTTGAGAGAGGCATAGATGGGAGATCAGCATAATTTCAAAAGTTTTAGAATACCATTAGAGTTACAACCCCCCCCCCCCCCCCCTCTCTTCTGCAACAACCCAAAAAAAAAAAAAAACCACAAAGAAAAACCAAAAGCATTCCTCCCCTTGTAAGATGGTAGCTGTTAAGGTTATAGCATACTAGACCATTCTTCGACATTAAAAGTCTCTGCAAGGACCCGTGCAAGAAATGATGATTCTCTATAAATGAGCACAGGTTATTCAAACACACAGGACTCCCCACTGTAACAAACACTATGAAGTCTAAACTCTATTCCATAATAAGTATGGAAAAATCATGGATACAAAACCGAACAAACCCTTAAGCAGTTTAAATTTATTTGACATTCCATGCTTCAAGCAAAACGTCAATATAACATTGATATCTTTCGACGAATTCAAAACAACAATGACAACTGACAAAATGCGTGTGAATATACAAAATATAGAAGATATAGTGATTATTTGCAAGCCACCAAACAGTATTCAGCACCAACGTTTAATCTGCAGATGGCAGTTATACAATGATTGTTCCGGGCCAGTTACTTGATAAGGAGAAACGAATCAACATCTTGCCTATTGAAAAATATATACTTTCAGCTTGAAACAAAGGATTATATGGGAAAGTAAATTGTCTGGTCAGTCGAGAAATGGTCAGGGTAGAATTCAATCCCCAGTAAGTATGGCAGACAATGTGCAACTTCCCCTGGGTTGTATGAAATTACAGAGCCTCTTAAATTCCTTTAATATAGTAAGTGTTCATGACAAGGCATTGGCCTTCAATTTTGATGTCTTCTGTTTGACAAAGAAAGCTGACAGTACGCTCTTGCTCCTAGCAGGAACACGAACAATCTCCCGCCGAGTTGGGTCATCAAAAGATCTAAATGGAGTCATGGGTTTCGAGCCCTCTACGGCATCCTGCAATAGAGTGATAAGATTAACCATTTAACAATGCTATAGTGCATAAGCAGATTTAAAAAAAAAAAAATCATGACATATGCAGAACAAAACATGAAGGACATGTTCAAAATAATCAAAAAATCTTCGGAAGAATCAAAAGCATGCCCAAAATTCAAAAGATTCAAACCCATAACATAATTAAATATCTGCTCAGAGAACAATGTTTGAGTTCCAATGAAATCCACTATTACCCTCCGAGAAATGCCTAACGTTTGTATAGCTACAGTTGAAGCAGGCCCCACACTTGGCAACTGAGAATAAGCTACTGGGGATTTTATCCGGCCACTCTGTTCAGCATCTGCTAAAACAAAAAGAAAATATGAGGTAACAAATTCGGACATTTATTTAATGGAGGATGTAACGTCTGCAAAAACAATAATTTTTAGTGGCCATTTTGCATGCCTGACAAACTGAACCCTGTAGAACTCTTCCCAGAACTTTTTGAGTCCTCAGAACTGCAGATTACACAAATATGATTTAATCTCCAATGAAAAGATCAGCAGGAAATCAGTTGCATAAAAACCAATCCTTGGCCTAATTACAAAATGAACTCCACAGACTAACCTCAAAGATGCTCGTAGACTTCCTTTCAAGGAAGACTTGGTTTCTGAAGCTAAATGCCATGAAAGAGTTTTCGATGCAGGTGTACCTGAAGTTCAACATGTGAAATTATCAAAAAACTGTTCTCAAATGCTTAACGGAGACTGATGGAATGAACAATCCTAATCAAGTCATCAGCTACCTGAAGGATAAAGACGTGGTTTTGCATGAACTTGTTGTCTTGGATCCATCTGAATTTGTGGACTAAAGTGTACCTTTTTGTTAACAACATCTGCCAAAAAAGCCAACACAAAAATAAATTGGTGACAAGCGAACAACAGGGTTTTGGATCTCACTAAAACAATAATCATTTTATGAGTGACAATTCGTACTTGGCAAAGTGTAGTGTTTGTGATGCCTCGGTATCATTGCCAATAACTGCTGTTGCCTGAGGCCTTCTTTCTCAGTGAACGTTCGGCATGTTAGAAGTTGCTTATATAATATTCAACCAACCAAAAAAAATAAAAATAAAAAATAGGATCAGCCTCTATAATATCAGAATTCTCTTAAACTACCTAATTAAAAGTATAAAAATTGTACCTGATTTATACATGTGATCTTTAGCTCCATGGATGAAATGTCCATGGTATGTTGATCAAGGAGGTCAGTCAATTTATAAGCAACAGTCCCCAAGTGGTCAACAGCATTCACAAGAGCTCGTACGGCATAGTCTTTTAGGTTATCCAGTACCCTAATAAGAAATCATATTAAAGATGTAGCAGTTGACAGATGATGATGCAGGATGAATTTTGGCCTATAACTCCAGAAAACAACTTAAACTAATAAAGGATTATTATGTTTTCCCTAAGCCTAATCCACTCTCACAAAAATGAGCCACAAAATACATGAAGCCAAAAAGGCGTGGATGGTTTCTATGAAAAATTATACCATAAAAGAATTCCAATGAGAAATTGATAGTAGCAAGTATCATACATTTGTTTCTGCTCACTATGAAGATAAGACTTTTCACAATATTCTGCAGCAGAATAAAGTTGAGGCCTTAGGTTTTTGAGTTCCTGCAATAGCCAGGAAAGCAAATCCAAAGTCAGCTATAGCATCCCACCCGAAAAGACTGAACATAATCAGACAAATTATGTAGAAGAATCAACTCAAGACATAAAAAAAAAAAACAAAGTAATTACACTCAGATAAACCAGAATTGATTTTTATTTTTAATGTACAATGTAAAGGGCGAAATACATGTTATCAGCAGGTAACCAGAAATTATTGACCATAACAAGTTCATACTAAAAATGGCATGGCATGGTTGACCAAGAGAACCCAACAAATAGAAACAATACTCCCAAATGGCATTAATACTCCGAAATGGGGTATTATTTGATCTGTGGTAAATGCTCTTTATACCCCTGTTATACGGACTCTCCTCCTAACCCCACCATAACATGGATATGGGAATGGTATGACATATGTTAAGTAGAATCTTCACTTTGTCCTGCCATACCGTATCGTCCCTTCATTCCTTCATTCGTACTCGTGTCTACAAACTCTCATACCCGATTCGATATAACATAGCTTTCTGGGTGTTAAAAAGCAAACTCCGACTACAAAATATCTATGATCGAGTTCTCTCAATGATTCAGTAATGAAGATACGTGAATTTTATCCAAAAAAATTAAAAAGAACCAATTTCCATTACAAATTGTTCCCTGATGCCAAGAACACAAATTATAGTGAAGATTCGGAACAAAAGAACTAATCATCAACGTAAAATCCGCATTTTCCTCTAATAAAGTTCAATCAGAATGTCTAAGTAAAAATCTAATTAGATTCCTGGCTCTATAATATCAACCTAAGAAAAAAAATTAAAATCACAAAAAAACCATACCCAAAAAAATAAATAAATTATCAAGCATAAAAGTCAGTCAACCGCATATAACATGCACAAAACCAGATCTGATTGGGGAACCTTGTACAATAAATACTACTAAATAACCAAAAAGAAAAAATAAAAATTAAATGAAATCAGAGGGGGACCTGTAAAGCCTTGACGAAGCTCTTGCTCCGCTCCATAGACTCCTCATCGTAGGTCATCGGTTTGGGCTTCTCCGCCCCAAATTGCTCCACTTCCATCTCTCTCTCTCTCTCTCTTTCTTTTTTGGGTGGTAAATCAAACAGCCGTATAGTAGCAAGTAACGAATTTCAGGTGAGAGATTTGTTGGAGAGGCCCAAGAATTTTGAATTATATGAATACAATAATGCTGATGATGCAAGTATGGTAGTAATGAATGCAATGGGGGTCGAGGGGGGATTTAGTTAGATATGCGGGACGAGGTTTTGGTTTTGGTTTTGGTTTTGGTTTTGGTGGTGTTGGTGGTGGGAAGAATTTATGAGTGTGTGTAGCCGAAGCAATCTCCCCGGGAAAATGCGAATTTTTTTTTTCCTGCTAGTGTATTATTATTTCTGAATTTTATGATGATATTTGGAGTCATTTGCAAGTGAAAATGACGTTTCTGTTTATATATGGAGCCAACCCAACTAAACTATTACTTTATCTGAAATTAGACTTGGGGCTAATTAATTGGAGTGTATCAGAATGAAGAATTAGAATAAACTCGATAATTATTGTTTGAATTATAGTAATAAAAATTCAGAAATCAAAATTAAACTTTAAAAGTTTTATTTTCCGCAATTCATTTCAATTTGGTGGGTTTTGTTCTGAACCTAAAAATCCTAGTTACAGCACCCCTTAGTTTGAGCTCCATTAAATTATATTTTTATTTATTTATTTATTTATTGTCACTCTTATATTTAAATAATTTTTAAATTTAACTTTACTATTTCAAAATATAGACATTTGGCAAAATTGTAACTTATGCCTTGGTTGTACAGACTTTTTATTCATTAATTTTTAATAACTTTTTAACTCTGCCTCCGACAGATGTAATACTTGATATTTTCATATAAAAGTCATTACAATATTCAAACTCAACTCGTTTTGATGAACTTGTAAAAATTGGTTCAAATTAGCTTTTAAAATATGCGATAGAGGACAGCGGACCGCCCTATTGAAACACGTTGGACCGGAGCAGGATATTAAACTAATTGCCGCGACTTGTCCCCCTCATACTAGCTGGCTAACACATGACCCCCGTTTTCAACCGCAATTTTAAATTTGACACCCTTCCTTTTTTTTTTTTTTTTTTTTCCTTTTTTTTACCCCTTGGAGACAAATATTACCCCATATAAGACCTCTTTCCATTGTGAATACGATAGTGAAATATCATCTTCAAAGACATGTAAACCTCAAATTTATAATCTTTGGAATGCACGCCTAAAATCTTGACTATCCTTAATATATCTTTTGCATAACAGAAATAGGAATTACTCAAAAGTTGTTAACCTCTTAAGTAATAGGTATTAGTTTTTACGATCAACTTTGTTGATGAGGGTAGCAACTTACATTCCAGTTTAAAACTCGTAGATGATAATTTTTATCAACTTTATATTATGTTTATGTAACTAACTAAAACAAACAGACAATTGAAGCTGTACTCTCTTGTACTATACACGAGATTTACAGTCATACAAATATGTGCCAGCGTCTACAACCACAGGAATCTACCCAAGCTCAAGTGTTGTAATATATTACCAGGGCCCTATGCAGCTGCAGCTGACAGAAGAGTCTGCTCAGACACCAAGCAGACTAAGAGTATCTAATGACGAGCTCATCTTCCTGGACGTGTCATGGCCAAACAGAATTATTTCAGTCGTTGTTGATACATAGCTATAAAACATTATTCAGAAGGCGGATAAAACTGATCAAGATTCTAGGAATACTTCCATATTTACGATCTCCACAATGAATCTGAATCAGATCCCTGAATGCCAGTTAAGATTGAAGATACACAATGCTCGACCTCTGTTGAGTTTCACTGGTTGTCCAACATTCCTGATGGACCAAAAAGGAGGTTTCAAAATAAGTTGGCTTTGGAGTCGATGGACAACCAATAGCCTGAATCATTTCCTCAACAGCAGGCACGTGGAACTTGGGCGGTCTGTGCAAAGCAATGTTGTGAACATGGTGCTGATATATTTTCCCCATTTTGTCGAGTTTGTACTCGGATGTACCATCAAATCGACCATGACTCTCCCATGGAACTCGAGGGATGCCATGAACAGTCCAACGAACGATTATCATATTGTCCACAGGCTGCCATACACTAATGATGTCAATCCACAAGGATCTGAAAAATATTCTGCCATGGAATCTTAAACACCAGAATATGGATTTATAGTTTTCAATCCCAGCAAAAGTGTTGAGGGGATCTTTAAACACTATATCATCCCTATATAGACGACAAAAGACTAAGATCAACAATTGCACAAAAACAGACAATGAAGTACGCAATTATATGTGATTCCCCAGTAACAATTAGTAGGGAAAACACCTACAATCCAGAAGCTCCCTCTGGAGTTGTATAATAATCAAGAGATGCATAACAAATAGATTTCAACCAAATTGGAAGCTGAAAGATGTATAAGCAAAGATAAATTAGGCGACTTGCAGAGCTAGATTGCATCAGATCTACAATTACCTATGAAACGAGGAAGATACATCATGTAATCGATAATTTAAGTAGATTAAAATACAACGTAAAATTACAACAAAGCATTTAACCGTATCCATGGAAAAAACTTATCTAGTAAACTAAAGATCAATGAGCAGATAAAATTCTGTCAGAATACATCTATTTGGAGAAACCACAATAGCTACATTTATATCCAAAGAGAACTTGAAACTTTCTAAACCAATATCCTGTTTAACACATAGCATAAATTTCCATATAAATTTTGTCCTAATTAATCACAGTCAATGAAATAAATAAAAACAAAAAAACTTGAACTGAACAATAAAATCCATGTAGCCAACCCTAAATAACAGATAAGACCCACAATTTAGTTAAGCCGGGGTTCAGTTGGAGTTAAACAACGAAAGAAAAAGGCAATAAAAATATGCTACATGTCCTCGAATAGCCAGAGCATTCGATAACTCACTACCATCCAGTAGGGTATTAACAAGCCTAACTGAACCAAATAAAATAGCATTTAAGCTTGGATTACTATTTCAAATGAGCCTTCATCAATGTGACCTTTAATCGAGCTCAAGTAGCTTCATTTATTTATTCGTAAATATCAAGCTTTAAGCTTATCATTTCCAGCTTGCCATTAATCTTGTTCAAATTTAGTTTGATTAGTTAACGAACTAATCTTATTGCTACATATCAAGTAACTTGATTCACCATCCCCTAGGCCTAAGAAATTTCACATAATCAAATCTTATACGCTAAAAGCAGAAACACAAATTTGAAAATTAAGATTATAACCTGTAAATATCAAAGCTGAGTTCCTTATAAAACAGGGCTGGGAACTCTTCGCGGATGGTCCGAATGGCATAACCCACATTCAAATAATAATTCCGCTTCTCCTCCTTCTCCTCCTCCTCCTTAATAGGCTTGGAAGACGGCACCATAGTCGGCTGTTTCACCGGAGCCGAGAACTGACCAACATCATACAATAACCCAGCATTTCTCCCCAAATACAATACTTTAGCCTCCTCTAACGAAACCCTAATCGCAACGGCTCTCTTTACACTTTCAGGAACCGCGACAACATTTCTGGGGTTTCTGGAAGAGATAAACCTCGCCGGAGTTTCACAACGGCGGCAGCAGACAGAGGACACTTCCGGCGATATGAGGAGTGTCATCGGACGTCAAATTTAGGGGAATCAAAACTGTGAGGAATTTGCTAGAGCATTTTCTTTAATTCTTCAATCGAACATGGGATTTTTCTTCTTTGGCAAATGCCAATAATCGACATTAAGTTATTTTGTCGGAAAGGGTGGGGAATAAAAACCAAAGTGGAGTACGGGGGCCAAATTAGGATAAGTTTTTAGTTTTGTTTCGGATAATTGGAAAATTTTAATTTTAATTTATCGGTTTAATTATTGAGGGAAAAGACTTTTTTTGATTGGGGGATACAACAATACTTTTCTGGATGGACTGATGGAACACGTGTTTTTCACGAGACGAGATAGATATTTCATACAAGGCCTAATATTGGACTAGATATTTTACATGAGGGTTTAACGTTGGACAAACTCATAAGTAATGCATTCTTTAGAACTAATTCAGCAAGCTAAAACATTGGTCAAGTAAGGGGTGTTTGGTTTTGGAGAATTAGGAAAGAAAAATGTGTATCAATAGTAATGACATTCGTTATTGGTATTTGAAAAATAACCATTGTTGATATTTAGAAAACAATAACCTTACTGCATGAGTTGATAACAGCCATGCATTACCTGTGTCCGCATTCTCGAAAGCACCCCTCAAATCACTATTCTTTAATCAAAATAAAAGTGATAAATTAGAGTCTCTATGATACTCCAAATTACTATTTTATCAAACTCATTAAACTTTTTGAGGAGAATGATACCCATTCTATTATTAGGCCAAACATGTTAGAAGATCAAGACATTAGTCAAGTGATCAATAAATTTTGTTTAATTCAACATTCGAATTCTTTCATTGTCTTTCTTTCTTTGGTTCAACGTTTCTCTTGAATAGAAAGAGAAATTCTTGAACTCTTTCATCTCTTTCTTTCTCTCTGTAAGGCTCGATATTTCTCTTGAACAAAAAGAAAAGAAATTTACAGTTTCTTTTTATTATTATTAAAAAACCTATATTATTACACTGGAAGGAGAATAATATTAGTAGGATTTGAATCCCTTACCTCAGGAGTGGTCGTAAATTATGAAAAGCTTAATGACTATTTCACCAATAAATAAAAAGTTCACATTTGAGATTGGTTTATTCGTAAATAAAATCAATTATTAAGTAGAATCAGTGCTCTTTTAAGTGCTAAAGCTCAACCCTAATGTAGTATCTAAAAATCATTAAAGAAAAACAAAAACTAAAATCAACCATGCTCTATGCAGATGTAGTCCACCAATCACGATCAACCTTAATTCTAACTCGAGAAATATGATATAGAGGTAACAACACTTGCGTATGAAGTTTATTAGCAATAAGGGGAAGATGGGCGCCGATGGCTGCTAACGCATTGAACTCTCTCTCACATGCAGAGCCACTTCTTGGGTGAAAAAGCAATTCTTACCTTGCCCTGTTTGCAAAACTGTTCCAAACGAAATACAATAGAATAAATGGACTTTTCACAAACTTGTTCATTCCTGTTAATTTTATCATGTCATTGATCTTGAAAATAAGTACACCTTACAAAACCATCGAGAATCAATTCTAAATAATTATTCTTCTATTTGAGACCTATAAGAACCTTGAATTTGTATCCCTTCTGCATTATTTGTTATCGTGCTTCTGTAATATTATATCTTGTTCTCTTGAGCTTCTGTAAACGAGCACTTCTCTTGAGCTTTGGTTAATAAGCACTATTTTATCAATAGACACTGTCAGTTTTCAAAATTTGACTATTATTACGACAAATAGAATGCAAAAGTGCAACTAAAATGTCACCTCTGTTGTCTTTTCTAAATTTTATTTGATTATTACTTTTTGTTCTTTTTTTAAAGTAATGCAAAGAGAAATTTAAACTTACATGGATTACAAACTAAATAACGAAAACAATAAAGTTTTGGCGCATCCTCGAAATCCTCAGCCATGAGTGTTTACAGCTTCCCAGAGCAAATTCTTAGGAACAGGGTTGGCGAGATCGCGTGCCTGCAATGCTGCAGTTCTCAGAGTCTTGATTGTCTTCAAATTGGCCTGATAGAAACCATAACTTCTGTAAGGCAAATTGTGCTTCTTGCACAGGTCTTGGACCACGGGCGAAATTTTCCTTAAATGGCACCTAGGCAACCTGGGGAACAGATGATGCTCGAGCTGAAATTGCAATCCGCCATAGACCCAATCCATCCAAGAAGGGCAAGAGATGTCAATGGTGCCACTGGTCTGTTTCTGAAACCAGTCATTCCCTTGAGGTGCTCCCACATAAGTATTCGCAGCAAAATGGTTCAAACAGAATTGGATATGTTGGAAAGAGGTTACAAAAAAGCTAGTCAGGACAAACAATATCCTTTCGTTCCAGTTGGGAAGGCAAGAGACCAAGAGAGGAAACCATGTCCAGAAAATAAAGATGCCCAAAATGTTCAATGCTCTATCAGGCACTTTTCTTTTCGAAAACAACAACAAAAACGTCTGCAGATAAAGATTTACCCTTGCAACGATCATGATTGGGTAAAACGTAAAATGCTGATAACTAACCAGAAATCTAGCCATTGAATCAAAGGTTAGCTTTCTTCCATAAAATTTGGAAGTAAGTGATTTAAAGAACCTTGCAGATACCGCGAAAACAGGCAAATGTTGAAGGTCAGGATCATGATCAAGGCTATTGCAGGCGACATGGTGGGCGTTATGAGTCCATTTCCACCAAGCAATGCTGATTCCAGTAAGGCAATTGCCGGTGAGTATTTGAGCTAATTTATTGAATCCTCTGGTAGTCATGATCTGATAATGTCCAGAATCATGACCCAAGAAAGTCACTTGCACCCACGAAAACCCCAATAACGCCGCACAAAACATATGTATCCAGAAGTTGTTGCTAAATACCACACCATAAATGCAAATTGAAAACATCAATGCAACCATGCTGAGGGAACAAACAACCCCGTGGCCTTTTTTCTCAAACATGCCCGCTTTTGTAAATTCAGTAGCAAGTCTCCTGTAATCCTTGGACACATCCGAAACCTGGAAATCTTTCACATAATATCCTGTAAAAAATTTGTCAAGATATTTCCAAGCACTGCCGGGATGAAAAGCAATGAAAGCATCGGTCACATCTTGGCCAGCCAAATCCAGGAGGGGCACATCCCCACCCGGATGGTCTTTAAGCCAATGTGTAACATCGTAAACTCTTCCATGAATGGAAATCCACAAATCTTCAGCCTTGTTGTGCTTCTTCAGCTCTTCAGCCGTTATATGCTTCTTGTTTTCCTCCTCCATTGTTGACATCAATGAAGAAAAGAAAAATAAAGATTAAAAATCAAACCAACCCCCTTAGCAATAATAATTCAAGGGGTGGTTTGATATTTAATCAGAATAAACCTAAAGACCAATAGTCAAGAAATTGCAGTATCGTAATTTTCAAAACAACCCTCAAAAAATTGATACTTGATCTTCCTTTTTGTGTAGTGATTCGGCTATATAGAATTGTATCACAACTCTTTCTTCTACGTACCTTCAGTTTGGGGTCACAACGAACCCTGCGGGGAGAAGCCGCATAAAGTGGTGGTGGTGGTTGATTAAGGTTGGACTCTACACACGTTAAATTGGATGACTATATTTCTATCCTCAAATTAGATGAGGTTGTCTTGTTAGTTGTTACAGAATCTGTTATATCATGGTATCTGGTAATCAATCTATCATTAAATTTCAAATCGGGACCTTTCAAAAACTTAACAAAAATATCTAGGAATACTTGTCAAATAACCTTTGTTTATGGTCACATCGTCCGTCCTTTCACGATTCAAAATTTAGATATTTGTAATTCTGAAATATCAAGGTTAAAGGGGGAAAAAGACTAATGTTCATGTCATCATATCACTGTTTGAGTTCAGATTTTTTTTTTTTTTTTTTTTGCATTTAAAGATTTAAAAACAGATAGTAAAAAGGATATATCTTTAGTCATTCTATAATTTTTTTTTAATAAAAGAAATCTATTAATCATCCAATAACAAATTTAAATAATTATTCTATAAGATTTCCTCCCTAATATTCGCAAACAAACAGAGAAAGATTCTCTTTCCAATATAAATGAGTTGATTAATCTTACCAGGGAAATATTAATAAGACAAAATCTTTAAAAATTTTAACTGAAACATTGCATTAATAAGTTTCTTTGGCTTTTAGGTATCCTCCTTGACAACTTCTACATTCATTATCCAAAAGTTGGCATAAAAATGAAAAGGGTTAATTACACTTTGCCCCCCTGAACTTGGGAGGTAATCACACTTTACCCCCTGAACTTCGATTATCTACACTTTGCCCCCTGTGATGATTAGTCAAACGTTAATAAAAACATTTCCGTCCAAAAAATAATGAAATGACATTAATGCTCCTTAACAATTGTTGGGTTTAATTACAATTTACCTTCCTAAACTTGGGTAAAGTAACACTTTACTTCCAAACTTAATACACACACACACTCACACACTCTGTTCCTTGTGAAGATCGGCCAATAGTTAGAAATAATATATGTGTGTTTGTGTGTGTATGTATACATACATACATAGATACACACACACATATACATATACATACGTGCGCGCACACATACATACATGTATGTATGTATATATTTGGCATATATGCACTAATATTTGTGTTTTTAATTTAACTACAACTTTCTTCTTTTTACATTGATATTTAGTTTTTGAATAATTTTAATATATAAATACATTTATTTCAAATTTTTGTATTGTAACATTGGGCCACATTTCTCAAAGTGAGTTTTCTGCTTTGAAATTTTAATACATAGTTTGTTGTATATTACTTATATTTATATAAATTTTCTATGAAAATTGGGTGATTTTTTAAATTTTATATTGTGTTAATTATATTATTATGTATGCATTTTAATCATTTTCCTTTTATTATGGCCATATAATCACTTTGTGCGAGTATTATTTTCATTTATTTATATTTTTGGACAAAAATATTATTTCTAACTATTGGCCAAGCTTTCACTAGGAACAGAGAGAGAGAGAGTATGTGTAATGTTAGGTTTGGGGCAAAGCGTTACTTTTATATTATAACAACTATTCAAAATTGATAGTTTGTTAAGTTGTAATTTTTCATTTAATTTGTTATCACTATTTTTTAAATGCACATTTTGACAAAATACTTACAAATTTGTGTTTCTTTCTAATTTATTATATTAATTTAATATTATAAAAACAAAATAAATGTAAAAGTGTGATTATATATTATACAGTACAAAAATATTAAATTAAAGAGCTAGCTACATCTCAAAAAAGGTAAATTATATATAAAAAATTAAAGAAATTTTTCTGAAGCTAAATCATTTTTTAAAATATTGAATGGCTTACATTTATTTAAAAATTTATCTTAGAACAAAATATGTTTGGCTTTAGAAATTTATATAAATAATAAAAGTTTATAATTGATTTAAATATATTTAAAATAAACTTGTAAGTTTTTAAACACAAAAGGAAAAATAAGGGATAAGGGTATTTTAATCACAACAAAACATGAGCTTATGTCTCTCTATTAAATAGTGTTGAAGATGTTAACATAGGAGGGGGCAAAATCTGTTTATGTTGGGAGTTTTGGACAAATTGTAAATAATGCCTATATTAAAGGAGGGCAAAGTGTAATTAACCTATTACTAGCAAGGGTGTTTTTGTCAACCAATTTTTTACTCCGTTACAAACTGCAATTTCTGTTAAAGTCAGGGGGCAAAATGTAGATAATCAACGTTCAGGGGGTAAGTGTGATTGCCCCCCAAGTTCATGGGGGCAAAGTGTAATTAACCCAAATGAAAACATGTTTTTTCGTGTTAAATTTAACTAAAACAATAATATTTTCACATCTCAATTAAATTTTGGCACGATGAAAAATAAATTTTATTTTCGAAATCTTTTAGAATTTTTCCTACAAATAAAAATGTTAAGATAATATCAAATTCCCATTTTTTATTCGGACAAATTAGAGGGCCATTCGCAACGCATTCACTTGGCCCAAACAAGGCAAAAAATAAACTTGGAAATTTCTTTTCCATCTGATCCTACAATTCAGCCCAATTACAGTTGCATATGACAACTGCTTCCCATACAGTTTGCAATGTACGGTGCAACAGATGACTGCCAACCAGAGTCAAGAACCAATTCTCTTCTAAATTTGGAAAAATTGAGGAGGGCACCTCTATTAATTCTTGCGTCAGTTTCACCTTCTGATCTTTGCTCCATGAATATCTGGTGTATTACAATCATTTCCATCTCCCAAACAGCAATGGACCCCCTCTGTCTGCTACTTTAGCTCTTTTAACTTGGTATGCTTCAATAGTTGATATTGATCATTTGTTAACAAAATATTAAGTGCACGAAAATAACAAGGCCTCGATGC
Organism: Mitragyna speciosa; assembly: GCA_024721245.1. Lineage (NCBI taxonomy): Eukaryota > Viridiplantae > Streptophyta > Magnoliopsida > Gentianales > Rubiaceae > Mitragyna > Mitragyna speciosa. The sequence continues at coordinate 826,288 of CM045558.1, forward strand.
CTACTCCCCACCACTGTCATTGTTTGTGAATGTTGAAGCTCAAAACTTCTGCAGGCAAAGCATTGTTGTTCGACATTGTATACATTTATGTATACATCTACTAACCACTTGCATATGCTTACAAATACGTATATCGATATATCATCCGTTACATCCGGTTTAAACAACCATATATTTGAAATTCTTGTCCTGAATACTTAATTTTTGCTCATCAACGTTCTCATTGTATTCATGCTATTTCAAAGAGTATTCCTTTCAGCTGTTGGAGCTTAGAAGTTTGACATACCAATTACTGACTATCAAAGACTTTGTTGCCAAAAGGCAGAAACTACCGGATAGACAATACAATACCAATAGTCTTTCTGTTTCTTTACCTGTGTCTATAATATATCCTTCAGCCCGCCTTCTACTGAATCTATTATTGTGGTTGCAAAATAGAGTCATTGGATTGAACACGGAACCAAACGGACCTATATACTTTGGTTAATTGCTATTTGCTGTTAATTATATGATAAGAACTCAGGGAAAGTAATCGACTTAGAATTGTAGGAAGGATTTTGCTTGAGGCATGCCATTGGCAACTTCAACTATATTAAAATGTTCAAGATGAGGCACCAAACAGCCCTTTCTGAAGCATTGCCATTGTCTTAAATTGTTCAGATTTTGCTTTAACAACTTCCTGGGCAACCATTTCTGTACAAGTGTGCATTGTACTGAAATTGGCCATTAGTATTAAAGTAATAGGATAAATGGTATGCGTGGTTAAAGAATTTGCACTGAAAGCGACACCATGTTTACAAAATATTTCCTTATATACATAGCATTTAAATTAGTATAATTATGCTTCTAAAGCACCAGCCTAGTTTGTTTAATGTGGCGCCATATGTAATCGGAATTTCACTGTATTTGATGGTCGCATATGAACTTTTCGTCTTACATCACTAATGACATTACTAAATTGTTCGAACACAACAAATTATGCCCTTCATATAAATTCTTTAGTCATTGCTTTCGTTTTGATGCAAGAAGTCGCAGTAGTGCCCTGATGTTTGATTGTTTACATATCTTGAGCACACCATGCCATTTTAAAAGAAGCTGTAATTTTCCAAAAACAAAACATTGCTTTCTTCAGTATTTTTAATTCTTAAATTAACTTTAGGTCCACTGGTCCAGCATTTGTACAATTATTGATGGCGAGTACTTACAAAAAGTTATTGCTAGAAGGTTGAGCTCAAATACGGAAGTCCTGTAGACACAAACGTTAGTACAAATGAATAGTCCGGGTAACATTGGTACAAGCTTGTGAGTCAAGTAGGAAGGAAATAACTGTGAGGTGGATATTGATGCTGTATAAATTCATCCTTTGGTAACTATACATGGACCATGATATTATAATGTGGTCAATGTGAAATGTTCAGGCATACATTTTCCATCCTTGTTTAGTATAAAAAGCATTTCTTTGCCGTTTGCTCCTCAGATAAGACTTGCCATGAAACCATGGAAAATTCTCAAGCTCTTGCCACAGACAGTTTTTCTTATAGTTGGTTGATAAACCGGAAACCTTCTTTCGATGGCCTTCTTGAATCTCTCAGGTCATCACTTGACTTTTCCAGCGAAACAGTCCCTGTAGCTCACCACCTGAACAAAATCCTGAAAGATGATCAAGACTTCGATTTTAATGTTGCTCCAGGCTCGAGATCTTCCACTGGTCTTGTAGATGCAGATGAAATATTTTCTGAAGGATGCATCAAGCCTGTTTTCCCTCATCGGATAAAGATGCAGGCCTCGACTTCCCTTCCCGCTACACCAATCTCTTCAGTTTCTAGAACTGTATCTCTTTCTTCAGCTTACCAGAGTCAATATTGTTCCAGTAGAAAATGGACCAAACCATCCAACAAATTCTTGCAGAAATTTTTTTCACTTCTCAGGCCTTTCTGTCAGGGATTTGGATGCTCAAGGAAAAGCATTAGAGTAGATGATTTGGAAAGGAAAGTTTTAGAAGTTCGAAGCAGGAGCAATTCACAGCAGGCATCTCCAGATCGACAAACAGCTTATTCTGTTGGTAAATGGGCTACCATAAAGCATACAAGCAATACACTTGATGTTAGTAAGATGCAGCAGAACCATGATGTCAAAAGCTGGAGCAATTCACCACAGGCTTCCCCACCACGAAGTCCACCACTTTATACCGATGCTAGGTGTGATATTGAAAGCTCCATCCATGAAGCAATTCTTCACTGCAAAAGGTCATTTGGTATGTATGTAATCCATAGCGTTACTTTTCTTTGAATTGACTATTCTAATTATAGACAAGGTTATGATTTCTAATTACTTATCTCTTTTTTCCAGCGAATTAAACTGAGGGATGTTTCTTCTTACACGGGAGAAAAATGGAAATGATTAAGGAGCAAAGAGGACTTGAAGTGCATGCATGCTAAAAGTTATGCTTTAAGATGTTCTTCTTTTCCCTTTCTTCTTGTTCTTTTTACTTGGTTGTATATCCAAAAATTTTTGGTTTTAGAATTTTATAAGCATCATTCACAGTCTACTCCACTTGTAAATTTTGACATACAAAGAATAAATTCTGATTGCTTCTTTTTGTCTTCCATTTATGCTTTGATATTTGAGAGGAGAGAATAAATGAAGATTCTCGGAGATGATAGAAAAACAAATATTGTCTTTGCTTAAGAAAGATGTGGAAGTTTTGGTATCTCTCTCGCATTTACTTGCAGACGATATTGCAATTCTTTTTTATATAGTGAGAAAGGGATATCAGGGGACCCTTACATGATGTCTCGCTTTCACTTTTTGTTCTTTACTGGGAATTGTTGTGCCATTTCCTGGATCTCCTCCACAGCAATGATACCAGGTCCATTATTAGGCATTCGCATATGATACTTCATATAATCCTCACCCCTGTTCTGCCGGACTAAAAAGATCTAAAGCACCTCTTGGAAACTTAAATTTGGACTCAGTAATTTTAATACAGCTTAAGGAAAAGGAAAATCTGATTCCATCTCAAATTCTTTTTATGCGTGTGAGCGAAGAAAGGAAATGCAAATGATCAAAATTTCTTGAATAAATAAGCACAACCAGATTCAATTTAGTACAATTGGAATGTCTAACAACCTGCAAAATACACAAACAGCAAAAAGAAAAAAATTCAGATTCTCAAAGGATGAGAAAAATAATGATTGAGGCTTTGAGCAATAAGCTAAGGAATGAGAAAACTAAACTAAACCCTATTTCTAAGAAGTCCTCTTTTCCGGAGAACATTTTTGGGAATTCGTACAAATACGACTACTTCAAGAAATGATTCAGGTAAACAGCGATTCGTCATATGATAAAATGTATGCGAGTGGCCAAGTACTTCAAATAATTACTACTAGCACCTTTATGGCAAATAAAAGCATAAATGAAGCACTTGGAGACATGGTTAGAACCGACCTAATTTCGAAGGAATTTGGAAGGTAACTAATAATCCATTTGCGGTTTCCAGAGTTGTCTCTATTAGACAATTATTACCCCTAAAATTCCAGCATCCTTTTGAAGTGATCAACACAATAATGTAAGTACATAGCTTGCTTCTATCATCTGTTCATGATTGTTACCGCATCAAGAAAGTTCAATGCATATCCTTTGGCTAAACTTTACCAGTGCAATGTGAAGATCGTAATGCATATCACTGGTATAATTGCTAACCAAGTGATGTGTTTGGAGTGAATTAAGGAGGCATCAGATACCATAAAACTGTCTTTTCTTCATTCAATGAGCAGTGCTGCTGCATTCTTGAATCAAAGTTTCTAAATTAGAAAAAAACAAGAAAGACATCAGGGGTCCACGTAGAACAGTTGCTGGGACAAAGGCCGTGAGTATTGCCAATCAAAGTTTTGTTCTGTTACATGCTCTTTCTTTTTCGTGATCTCTTGTGTCTACCTATCACAAAGTATCATCACGAATGAGGGTCAATAGAATTAAATCGGTTTCACTTCTATTCAAGAAATTAGGCTAGATTGAGGGGACCAACCTTCGAGACATCCTACTTTGTCTCCGCTAAATGTTAGTCCATCTCAACCAATACCGTCTTGGCTCAATTCACCAATTGCTTCTTAAAGCACAGCGACTGAACATGGATGACTTACATGCCGCTGGATAGAATCCTTTCTTACTTCAAACGTGCATTGCGATATACCACGTTACACATGCAGCAACCAATGATTTCAATTATCCAACTTTTGGTTCTGGTAACCAGTGATATATACCATACTTGTAATTGGTTTTAATTATGGTAATATATGGAATTTTGAGGCTCGACAGTTGAGCCCTGTAATAGCTGCTAAGGTTGCACCTTTGGACCCAAATTTTGTGTTTATCAGTCTAGGATCCTTGCTTGCGTGCTCCATCGCCTCGAGACGAGAAATACAGCAGAATGTGGTTCTACATTCTAGTGGTTAATCCATGAGCTTTCTCATTGCTGATTAAGTTAAGTGATTGATCTCCAGTTTCCGAGAGAATCACACCATAAATTGAGGCAAATCGAGTTTGGAACTACTACCTGTAGTGTAAACACAAAACACATAAGCATGCATCCTTTCCTTGGGCTAAAAAATTGTATGACACATACAACACCATTGAGTTGTACATACATTCTTTTACCCCCGAAAATTAAAAAAAAAATATACCCAAAAAAAAAAAAAAAGCGTCCTTACACAAAAATAGATGCAAACACATTCACCATTAGTCATTGTATAATTGTTAGTTCAAACTTCAAACACTAGCTAATTTAGCTAATATAAGTTTTTGCCCGCAAATTTCCGGTCTTAAGCCGGGACCCTAAGTCAAGTTTATGGGATGCGTACATAATCCTTGTCTCTAGCCTCTCCAATAAGTCTAATTAGCAGAAAGATAAGAACCATCTGGAGGACTACTGACCATACAAATTATATTACATCATATGAATTTGTCCTTCCCTTCAAGCAGTTAAAAATCGTTCTCCAAAAGATGAGGGGACCATAGACATTGCTATGTGTTGCATGTTGAAATTGTCGGGCCTTAGGTTGCTTCTTACGCTATTTAGAGGAGGAAAAGGCTAAATAGTTCTTGATTTGTTTCCAAAATGACATATGGGATGTTCATGTTTAGATTCATTGGATTACAAGTGCAATATCTCAATCAAACATCCCAACCAAAAAAGTAAAGGGGAAAGTGAATGTACAAATTTTTATTACCTTTGGGGCCATATGCCTGGCTTTTGATCAAATGCTCGATCTCAACAAGACCTCAAATCACCTTCAAGATTCCCCTAAGACGATGCCTTTTATGCTATTCGGCCTTTTGTGCATTCAGCTTCAGAAATTTCATGCTCGATTAAAATGTTGGGCACGCAACTGTGAACCTTTCTTCCACGACAAATTTTTACTAATGCTCCTACTGCTTTTGGCCAAGTATCAACCTAACAAACTTTGTCAAACGGCTGTTTTGATTACGAGAAATTTTTTGCCATTGTTGTTTTACTAAAATGGTCTCTGCAAATCACAGAGGCAAAGAGATGAATTAATCAAAGTTCTATCCATGCATTAAACGTTTGTGTAGTCTTTATTAATAAATTGAACGTGTAGATGAGTCGAAACAAGCCCAAATTCAACTTAATTATTCCTTGACCGACAATGACCACTGGCCTGTTTGGTCCAAGGACTGGATGATTTGGAGATGAGTTATTCTCAAACTTTTGTGATGCCACTAAACCATGACGTTGGTGCTGTCGAATGTACAGTGACAAATAATTGTCCACAAAAATTACGTACGTCAATGGACAAGGTATAAACCTTTTTTTTTTTTTTAAAGTGAAGGTCTAAACCATTAAACCCAAATCTTAACCCTAATAAGTCCATAGAGGGAACATACCAAACTTCATATATCTCTTAGCACAGAACCTGTACCCATACCTATTTAGTATGGGGTTAGAATTTACAAAAATTATAAAATTTTGTACTCAGAAGTAAAACTGTAGAAACGAATGGAATTTTGGATTGGATTTAGCTATATGACCAAACTAAAAAATTATTAAGGGGATGTTTGCTTCAGGAGAATCAAGAAAGAGAATAAATGTCATAAGTAATGAAACTCATTGTTAATATTTGTAAAACAATTATCAATATCATTCAATAAGAATAAAAGTATTTAATTGAAGTGTTAATGATTCCCTCCAAAATACTATTATATCAAATCCGTTAACTCTTTTAATTAAAGGTAGAACAGACCCCCTAAAAAAATACATCTTTTGAGCTATCACCCCTCCCCTCCAATTATACCATTCTTCTTCCCCCTCTCTCTATCCGCTCCACACTCTCACGCCAAATATCGGCTTGAGCTGATGCTAACCGTGGAGAAGTTGCAACAGTTGCAGGAATCAAAAATTGAAAAAACGAGATGATGTCTCAAGGATCCTCGTATTTGGTACTGCTATGTGGTAATAACAAGGTTCATTAAAAAAAAGGGGAAATGTTCTCTCTTTTGTTCCATATGCACATAGGTAGGTGGAATGGCGGGAAAGAAAGGTAAGAACCATTTCTTGGGGATTAAAGATTTTGGACCGCTGAAAAGAATTTTTCTTTAAAAGTTCTTTAATTGCTCAGATAATGGTTGGTTCATCCAGTTACTGTTTAAGGAATTTTACGATATCAGCAAATATGATACCAAAATGCTTCAATTCTTTTTGGTTCAAGGAATTGACTTGAGTTGCCTTCAGATTAGGGTTCTGTGGTGCTCAGAGTTCAAATCTGATTTATTCATGGCAAAATTCCACACGGAGAGCCAAAGAATTGCAATTGCAAATACCCACTAATACCACGTCATCAGTCAGGCAGCATGCATTTGTACAGCACAGTATGCCAGCAGAGTTGCTTATAAACATTTTGTTCTACCATGTTTAATTTGTGCTTCAGCAGTCTTTGTTGTACAATTCCTAAATCCAATTGTCGATGTACCATCACAGAACAACAGAAATGAACTACTCAACTATGAAACCCATTGGAAAACATAAGCAGATGAAAAGGGGGAAGGGAAAGAAAATGTAGTGAAGATGAATGAAATTTAGCCGAGGGTTCTAGACGCCCCAAAACCAGGAATATTTGGGGCATCCTACGATTCGGCCTAAATATGCGAAGGTGTTTTTGAGTTATACTGTTAGAGAGGCCTCAATTTGCCAGAGTCCTTTACCCCTCCGCTGGGACCTTCGCCTTTTAATCATTACTATTTCCAACAAAATTGACAAGAAAGAAAAAAAAATTATATCAATGTTGGAAAAGAAATTAGATCTGCATAAAAAGAGACCGAATCGGAGTGGGATCCAAGTCGGCGATCTGGGATTCCAAAAATCTTGCTATTCGAAGGCAAACTTGGCCGAGGATGCATCGAATTGACTTTACATCTCGTCCATAGGACCTTCGTTTTTTTTTTTTACAATTATCCAACAGGAGAGAAGCTGTATACAATTTTCAAAAAATAATTATAGTAATAACAAAATTAGAGAGAAAGAGAGTGCTCAGTGAATACGAACCAAATGGAAAGAGGGTTCACGTTTTCGCGAGAAGAAAATCGCAAAAAAATCACTTGTTTTTTTTTTCCTCTGTTATCTTCATCGCAACTCTCAACTCCTAAAAAGTCACAACAACACCAAAAGATCAAGAAGAAGAAGAAGAAGAAAAAGATGCAAAGGTGAGAAAATATCGTGCGTCGAACCCTCACTGCAAACACTAGGAGCGCGAGGGACGTCAAACCCTAATAATTCGAGGCTCCGGCAAACTGCGAGGATAGAGCCTGGCCGTAGAGGTAATGGACTACCTTTGCATTTATAAACGCTCATTTATGCTATGGGCCGTGGCCGCTTTGGGCGTAGGTAATGGACTAACTTTGTATTTTGCTATGTTGCCATAGATATCCAAATATTCTCTTTTGGACTTGTTGGATTACTGTTCTCTGTCCTTGGAAAATGGGCCCAAATAGTTACCGCCTATGCCCAATCACCGCCGGACGCGTAACCTTGATATAAATTGGATAATTTATTACATCACTCCCTCCAATTTTTCAGTCTTCTTAAGATTATAATAATGGCCCTTTTCATTAATTTAAAATTAATTAATAGTATCTGTAATTTATTTTTTTTCAGAAGTTTTTTTTTTGAATAATCACTATTATATTACAAGTATATGTTTGATTTGTCATATACAATCGCAAATTCTTAACATTAGTAGGTGCGATATGGACAACTAGGCGGCCCAGTGACTTATTTTTTTCAGATGTACGTATTCAAGTTAAATTGGGGGATCAGATTAGTACTTGGAATTTTTTTTCTTTTTTTTTTTTCTTTTTAAGCCAAAACAGTTATTTTAATGCTATTGCTTCTGGTTCGGAACAAATCTACTTGAATGATTCATTTGCTTGCTAGAATACATCCAGTCTTTTGCAGTCTTGTGGGTTGATTTTTCTTCTGAGAGAGAGAGAGAGGGAGAGAGAGAGAGAGGAGAAAATCAGCTGCCGCTGCATCTAAGGAAAATGAAACCGAAGGAAGTCCAAGTACCTTAAAGAATGCACCTTTGTCGGATCACACAGCAAGTGCTACAACTGTTAATCCTAATTTTGGTAGATCAAAGTGCTTTTATTAATCAAAATTATACCACCATACCAACTCGCTTAAATCTCCTGCATTCCGAGTTCTCAACAGTACCCATTTCCATGTCCGAACACAGTACTCAAATTTCAAGATCGCTTCAAAGATACTCAAAACTGTTCTTATAATTAACGGAAGGTGTCAATTTTTGGCTATCTTTTTGTGCATGTTTTTGTAATCATTGCAATTTGTTCATTCGATTCTTTTGCCCCATTATCCATGTCAGATGTGGGTGTTCTGTGATATGAAACTTTCACCTATCATGGGCGTGGGTGTTTTGTGATAGGTATCTTTTCTTAAATTCCATGGGTAATCTATCAAAAAAAAAAAAAAAAAAGAATTCCGCAGTATCTTTTTTCTAATTACCAATGCCATAGCCATTCGTGTAAATCAACATCATTTTACCTCTTTAGGAATAACATCAATGTCAAAGTTGCAAACTCTCTTTGGTTAATGGATTTCCCACCTCCTTGCCAACACTCAATTGACTGTCCAATGGTAGGTAGCTTCTTTAGAGTAGCAACGAATGAAGAGCACACCTATGACCATAACCTCGTAGCTAGACCCCTAAACTTAACGCTTTGTTTGAGAATTTATAATAAAAAAGAAAAGAAGGGAAGGGAGAGGAATGAAAATAAAAGAAAAAGAGAATAAGAAATCTTTCCTTTTCTTTTTTTTCCTTTACTTCAAAAGTTTTTAAAAAACGAATGAGAAACCTCTCAATTCTTTTCTTTTCTTTTCCTTTCCTCTCTCCAACTCCCAAACACAATCATTCTTCTAAATTTCTTTTCTTTTCTTTTCTCCCAAACTCCCACACAATCAAACCTTTTCTTTTCCTTTCTTTCTCCACAAATCCTTGCTCCCAAACTAGCTGTCAAGCTTGTGCAAGCTTACCCACATAACGCCTGGTAGGTCTACCGTGTTTTACAGATTAAGCATCGTCCCGAGTGTTGGCATTATCAGAGAGTGCCAATAATCATTCTAATTTCCTAAAGTCCCCCTAAAGATTGGATCCCCAACGAGACAGAAAAAGAGTAAATTGTGAAGTAAAAAAAAGAAACCCTTATTGATGTATTACAACCAAATTTCCGATAATGAAAACCTTTCAGACCAACAAACATCGAAAATGGCGTAAACCATCTTTGCAGATGCTGCAGCAACAATAATTCAGCATCTCACACCTGAGCCAAAACCTATAAAAATCACTTCCATATCGCAAACATGCTTACGAACTGATGAGTTGCCACAACCAAATGCCCATTCCATAGAGGATGTTTAACAAACAAAGGTTGCAAATGGCTCAAGAATAAAAGGGCCCCATTTACCAGATTCTGATGCACAAATGACTAATAGTGAAATAACCGACAACTGTTGTGCTTAGAAACTGCTGCTACAAAACACTGCATTCATTAACAAAGAAAACTGCAGACTACCCCATCAGATGAGCAATTCTTCCCAACCAACAAACCACAAGCTACAAGCTGGAGAACAAAATTAGCATGCTCCAAGAAAGCAGAGAAAACCAAACTACACTCTGAGAATTCACAGCTGATATCTGATAAACAAATATAAGTGGATATCAACATTTCTAAGCTTGCTTTTTGTCCTTCAAAGGTCCCCTTGGAATTTTGCTCAGAACTTTTGCATCAAAGACTGCGTACTGTTTCCTGATCTCAATCATTGCTTTCTCTGCAAATGCATCAACCTTATCCTCGTACTTCTCATACATAACAGGTAAGGTGTGAAGCAAGACAAATGCTGTTCATTGAAAACAAATACATCATATCAGTAAAAGATAAAAATCAACTTGTAAAATATGCAAGACCCACACAGCAAATGCAGTAATGGCATGTATTCCATAGTACTAACCGATGTAGAACAGCGTTAAGAAATTGCAGCAACTGCCGACAATTGAAAAAAACCACAATCCACAGATAACCTGGCCACAATAACAAAAATCTTCATTATGAGCATCACAAGTCCACAGATCGCACAAAAAGTGGAGACATGCAAAAAAAGATAACTCTCCTTTTAAAGGAACTTAAAATTTAGTACCAGAGTTTAAGCCTAGTTCCAAAATGTTGCAAAGTACTACCATGTAGATTTCAGGTTGTGACACCATTCAGAAAGGAACACGCAACCCAACCCAATACGCACAGAATCACGCCCAAAGACACACAGGCTAGAAGGCAATAACCCAGTAATTACAGTATAAGGAATAACTTACAGCCAGAAACTTCTTAAGATCTCTTCCAGATGCAATTTCGCGCAACACAGCAAGAGCACGATTAATATCAAACCTGACGGCAGCAGCAACCTGAAGGAATGGCTCTTCTGAAAGGCGGACTTCTGGAATACGTGGAGGAGACCTGTATGAAAACCAGGTATACTAAGTTATCAAGGAAGGTAATAAACCAGATAAAGCACTAATCACTTTAAGGAAAGAATCTCACTTGTTAATGAAAGTTGTTGCATTAGACCACAAGAACAGAATTGCAAGCACGAGAATCAGAATATGGCAGACTAGAGTAAGTAGGTGGTACTCGAGTAGTTCAAAGAGAACCCAAACAGCGGTTACTCCTCCAAGTACAGCAGCAGAAATCTTCTTGTTCCTCCACAAAAACACGTCAGCAGCTACACCAATTAACCCGACCAATCAATTCACAAAACAAAAACAGATGTTCGTAAGCATTTATTCATATACATCAATATCTAAACAACATCCCTGCATGTGCAGATTGCTATTTGCTAAAAAAACATCCCGATGATTGGAAAGGGTTGTTTTCCTTTCCATTTTTTTTTCTTCTCATGCAACCAAACATAACCCTTGCTCCATACAGTTTCCCCAACTGTTGAAATTCTCTCAAATATCAATGCCTTCCTTTTACTTGGCAACAAATATAAATCCAAACAACTAAAACAAGTACTACATTTCACAAACAATACATAAATAAGTAAACAAAACAATTTGACAAAATGATGTATACAACCAAGCTTAGATGGTATTTTAAGGAAAAAAAAAAACCACTTTCAATTTAGTTGCATATTACATCGTTAGCCCTAATTTAGCCAAAACAGCAAGACAAATTTGCAGACCCGTAAACCCTAAACACCCTTGTTTTCCCCAGGCAAACCATCACTAACACGTCTCCAGATCCTACAATTTCTTAGGATCTGGAAAAATTGCTTACTTTAGAACTTTAAATAAGCTATAATTAGCAAATAAAGACATCAAATATAGTAGTAGTAACAAACTAAATAGATGATTAGGGTGGTAACCATACGTTTGCCTCCACCTAAGACCTGGTGAACAGGTTTCTCCCTCCCAAACAGCCTAAAAATCTTGCTCTTCACCGAAGTCGGAGAAGATGCCGGCTTCGGGTTCACCTCCTTCTCCGGTTCCGATTCCGACGACGAAGACGAAGACGACGAAGAATCATCTTCACCGTGAATCTTCTCCGTCAGTTTCTCAATCAAGGTCTCTTCTTTCTTGTCCAAATCCTCGGCGTGATCAGCCATTTTCAAAATCCAAAAACCCTAATTTCAAATTTTGGAATAATCAAAAACTAAAATTGCTAAAAAAAAAAATAAAAGAAGTGAAAAAGAGTGAAGAGAGAGGGATGCCTTTTGGTTTATATAGGATTCAGAGGTTCGGGTGGGTCCGAGGCTGAGGTTTGGGTATTGAGTTTATCGAGGAGATTAACGGCGTTCAAGGGCTTTTGACGACCGTGGATTTTTTTTTTTTTTTCTAGTTTTTCTTTTATTGTTTGAAAGGAAAATTTTCCAAAATGATCAAACTTCTTCTGATCTCTTACTTTTGTAATGATACATTTTCGTCCCTAAGAAATTAAAGACACAACAATTTTTGTTTGAGATCCAATTCCCGTCACTTGCTACTTGAGAAGCTGTCACCTACCAATATGCTAATAGGTTGACAAGTAAATTTGAAACACATCAAATTTTATCTAAAAGGAAAAAAAGAGAAACACATCTTTGTTTTTTATTAGCTTTGTATGTAATTTTTTTATTATCTTTCCTGTTTTTCTATTACGCAACATTGATTTTCTCTTAATTCTTTTTTAATTAGATATAGTTCTCTTGTTCTTTATGTTAAATTGAAGTTGCTTTTAGATTTAGCTTTGTGTTTGTCTATCAAAAGAAATAGGCCATGTAATGCGCACATGCATTTCTTTTTGCCAAAAAAAAAAAATGCTTGTGCTCCTAATTTTGCCATTTAACTTATTATAATGTGACTATTCTGGCAAAAAAGTGGTCGAAAGTTGTATTTAAAACTAATATGATATACTTTGAATTCGATAGTCCAAATATGAAATATAAAGGACTACAAGAGGTAATCTATAAATGATAGAGACCGTTTATGCAATTATCCCGGTTTGGCGGAGGGCTTTATGTGAGTGGGGCACCTGGCAGGTATACTGAGGACACGTGTCCCATTGATGATGCGATGAAGACTAGTATATCAAGGATTTGGCGGTTCAGATTGGACTTTCATACATCAAGATGGGATCAGTCGTACGGGGACTGGGATACGCAATGCCCACAGAGGCAGTACATTTTCACTACGTGCTTTCTAATTATCTATTTTACAATGGGAAAATCAATAACTAATACATTATGTTACAAATATTAAAGGTCTACTTATGAAATAATTATCCATTTTGCAGGCAGCGTAGGAAATAAATTTCTTATTCACTGGCTTTTTGACATAAAGGTCTGCTTTAGACTTAATGCAGGGCAAGAAACTAAGGAAGTAGTAGGTCTTGAATTTTGGCATGTTAACTTCAAGACGTTGGGTCAATTACAGAGTATGGTAGGACTTCATAACATAACTGCAACTGCAATTAGAGGAGTCATTAATTTATGCATTCAGATTCATGTAACAGAATGCACTGAAGTGCAATACTCAGGGCTTTTGCCACTTGGAAATAAGAATATGTTTTTCTTCGTTTTTTTTTCCCCTAGCCTAAATGTTGGGGTTAGTTTTACCTGATTTAAAATCTAAAGTATAAGAAGAATCCCATTAAACTAATTCGTTTTCAATCGGTTTGAAATTCACTGTTTCTGAGCAAAAAAGAATCACCCCAACTGATAAAGAACTAAAAGAAACAGGAATTACTAGATGATTCTTTTTAAAGAATAGTAGATGTTAGGTATCTATCATGGACCATGGTTCAGTAGTTTTCATAATGGTCCCTCAGATCCAGTTGGAAAGGAGATCAAGCCTGTTACAATAAGTTGCGTGCATCATTACTTTAGCTTTCTAGCTGTTAAAATCTGTGAAAAGAAAATCCCTAAAATGCAAGCCAAACAGAACCATATATTACAATTTTGTAGTGGAATATGCCCACAATCATGTCCGGACACAGATAACTGATGTAGCAAAATTATTCTAGCAGAATCATACCTATGCAAATGCAATTGCCGGGGAAAAGCCTGCTGAAACATTAACTTCTAGCTTTTGCTTATGGTATAAAATCTGAAAAGGACAGAAAGCAACCATTTGCGCCACTCAAAGATTCATTGGTCAGTATTCAAGCAAATCGATATGAAATTTGATTCAAACGTTGTGGTTTATGAAATGCTTTGCATTGCAATAGAGCACACTTACAGGCTTCTGAATTTAGGTCAAGGATCAAAAGAGAGAGAAAGGGATGACTGTACATTCTTTCCCTGAGCTTTTCAGGGACATTTTCGATTGAGATTGATCACAATTTGCCAAGAAAGATTGATATGCTGCAATTTTTCTTCCTTTAATTATGTCAGGTACGACTAATTTAGTTTTACAGTATCCCTCCTCGATTCTTGCTATACTGAGTTACTACATAGGCATTATTTCAGATTAAAAGAGAAAATAGCAGTAAAAAGATCAAACCTTACTGATGCCGGAAAAATGTAGCGGTTCTGAGGTTATTATTGTTGAACCATGAGCAAAGTATTCATCCTTAGATGCACAATATCATCAAAATGGCCTAGGTGGTTTCTCTAGGACTGCAGAGAAGAATACCTCTTGATCATGTTTATCCAGCTTTGGGACTATAATCCACCTATGCTTCCTGTACTTCAGCATCTTAAAAGCTTCCAAGTAGTCATTCAGGTCCTCCTTCAAGCAGAAGAAGCTATCGATCCACAGAATCCCCCCAGGCCTCAACACTCTGTCCCAATCATATAGTACGAAATCCAGCAGCACAAGATCAATCCATCCATCAAGAAACCTCGTCGTGTGAATCAAATCCAAAGTATTATCGAAGAAGGGAAGCCGCTGATTAATGGTCAAGTAAAGGGGGATCAATCCACGGAGAGCAATCATTTCATTGAAGGGTGCCCCAAGATTAATAGTTGCAGAAACTATTGTGACATTGAATTCCCTCATTCTAGCAGCAAATGTGCCAGTACCAGCACTAAAATCAAGTCCAATTCTGATTTCTCTTGGCTTCAACTCAAGCACTTCAGGGATTGTAAAATCTGCTGTCAGGTTTGAATTAGGATCCTGATAAAAGGGTTTAATCCACCGGAACAGTTCGTGATGAGTAAGGTTGAAACAGTCTGCACACTTGAAGAAACCTTTGCCAGCGGAATTACGAGCCAGGCAAGCAAAGTTCTTGCATTTATATTGATTCCAACGGACATTTCGATCATCAGGAAGCCTCCACATGGATTGATCAATCGGATATGGTTTACTGTACAACTTGGGAGCTATAGCGAAGCATCTTCTCCTTGGTAGGGGATCACAACCATGAACCATCAGCTTTTGAGCTAATTTCCAATCATCGTTGCAAATTTCACCCACATCGTACTCCATATACTCTTCAAGTTCTTTCTTCATGGCAAAACAAGCATGGCCGATGCTAGTGAATGTGCCATTAGCCCCCATGAAATTCTTCTTTCCTAGTCTGTTGGGTTTGATCCTCACATATTTCCGAATTTCTTCTATCATAAAGAACCCAGCTAGTTCATTGTGTTGTTCATTTTGTCCTGAGCCTGACGACATGGGATGCACAACTTTGTATTCACCATGTTGACCATGAACTTCATAATTGGCCGACAGAGACATTTGAACTGACTCCACAAGACCCAAAATATCCGCAAGAAATGCAGCATATCTTCTTGGAGATGCTGATTCATTAGCCAATTCTTTCATATTGCCAATTTCTTGTTGGACTTCTTGGGTCAGAACGGCTAAGGTCGCCTTGATCTCAATTTCAAGTTTACTGGAAATTGTGGGATTGTTGCACTTGCAGAAGGTACTAGAGATGACGGAAGATCTAAAAGAATAGAAATTTAACAGGGTACCAATACAAACCAGAAGTGCAAGAGTACCTAGTACCAAGATAAACCTGTGTATCCCACTCCATGCCCTGAATTTCCCTGTGATGTTTAAGCGCATCTTGCTTGCCAGGGAGAAAAAGATTGAAGATTCTGCAGTCTCAAATAATTTTATGAATAGAGAAATTTTTACATTTCTTTAAAAAAGAACTCCTGAATTCTTACAAAAAGGAGTGTGAGCACTTAAACTTCTTCAAATGAGACTGCAGATCAAAATTTGGATTCAAACTTGACATCAAAATTCAGAAGTAACTTTCCTGTGAAGAAGGGCTTGATGCTAGAAAAATGCAAAGATGAAAAGGCGTTGTAAATTTGGGGTTGAAAGTGAGGAAGTGGTGGATTGAGTATGACTCAGGTTATCTGCCATAGGCATAGAATGAAGAGATTGGCATGAAAATCTTGAGATTGGAAACAGCATGTTCCACTTCCTTACAATCAACGACAATTCAGTCTTTAGGGACAGATTTTCAAGGCCCGCTAGCCCTCTAGTGTTAAAATGGTTCAAGTCAATGTTTACAATCATGATAGTTTGATGATGTCTCCTTTTTGACTCACTACTCAGTACCAGATAGTGACCTCCGCATTTCAAGCAGTTCAAAACAAAAGAAGACTTGAGCAAGTGCTGGTTGATACTACTATATGATATAGCTTGGATGAACTAACCCTTTGAATATTAATGTTAACCAGTTGCTTTCCGCTAAAGTTACATGGTAGATTCAAGTTTGCACCTCATGTGCTTGTAACATTTTGCACGCAAAGCTGCGTCAACTGTAGCAAAAGGAGTTCCTGAAAATTGGGAGAATTGACAAATTGATAGTACTGTAGCTCAGTATTTCTGGTTTTCTACAGTTTGCAACCTGTTTTAGACTAACCAGCAGGTGGTCAAGTCTCCAGACTAACCTTGACACTCGCTGCCCTGTACCCCAGTGGACTGTTCACAAATGCACTTTAGACCCAAAAAGGTAGAAAATAAAAAGTGAAAAGAAGAGGGTCCCCTGAATCCAAAATAATTCCAAACTCTAGTCAGATAAAAGATGTTCTTCTTGGACAACTTAAAAATTAGAATCTTCCTTGTGCTGCCAATAGGAAATGAAAAGTGTAAAGCAAGTATAGTCAGTCAATAAGGTATTAATGTTCTAAGTTTTCAAGAAATTAACCACGCAAAATGATTCTTCACCCCAGTAGGAGTAAACATCAAAGATAGAAGGTCAAAAAGATACAGCCAACCATGTCAGAAAGGACCGCATTCAAGTGATAATTATTCTTACATTTGTTAAACAATTTTCAAGAGAACATTCAAAAGTGGGAATGCCCACTAAAAAAACAAGTAAAATCTATCTCAGTCCCGGAACAGTACAGTGGACAAGAGAGTCGGAACATCATTCTTGAATCCAAGTAAAATTATCCAAAGATTACGTTATATCACCAAATCAGAAACTCCTGAAAAAGAAGGAATAAAAAGCCCCAAACATAAATATTTTGCAATTCAGTTCACATCTCCATACTATTCCCACCTCTCCATTTCACATCAAGCTAAAACAAAATTACCAATTCATAAACCAAAAAAATACCCAAAACTTTTTCTTTTTACAAGGAAAAGAAAAGAGTGACATCAGCACGGCCCAGTCATCAAAAGCCGTGAGTCATGAAAATGGAGCATTATCATCATGACCTCCTCCGACCACCGGAATATTGGGAAAGAGGGACAACCTCCGACAACGGCGTAGAAAGCGGCGTGGGCAGCGGCGAGTTCCGGCAAACGGGGCAAGAGGCGTTGAGCTTAAGCCACGCGTCAATGCACGTGACGTGGAAATAATGCTTACAATCTGGTAACAACCTTAACATCTCCGACTCCTTGTAATCGCACAAACATATCGCACACACTGGATCATTCCCCACGCAAATGCTGTTTCCACTTCTTTTCGAAAAATGGAATTTCGGGTACGAATTAATAACTGTCTGGTCTAGTCCAACGACGACGTTTTCAGATGACGAAACCTCGTCGTTTTCATCCTCGGCCACGAAGATTATACGAGGAAGATAGATGCTGGTTTCGTTAGGGTTACTAGGGTTATGGTTGTGGTCATGTAGATTGGATTGGGAGTCAAAACGACGGCGACGGCGAGCGGAGGCGGAGCGGCAGCAGATGTAAGAAGCGAGGAGGATGGCGGAGAGGAGGACGAGGAAGCCCAAAGCTATGGCGATGGCATAGCCCAGACCGAGTTTTTCGGCGAGGAAGTTCTTGGCGGTGGGAGAGGTCAGAGGCGGTGGAAATGAGAGTGGTAGTTGCGGCAGCGGTGGTGGAGGTGGTGGTGGGGCGGCGTAGAGGGAAGAAGGGGTGGTGGACATTGGGAGAAAGAGGGTAGAATAGTAGAGGGATGGTCCATTTGAATAGAAAGATTGAAAGAGAAAGGGGAAGGTT
This sequence comes from Mitragyna speciosa, assembly GCA_024721245.1. NCBI lineage: Eukaryota > Viridiplantae > Streptophyta > Magnoliopsida > Gentianales > Rubiaceae > Mitragyna > Mitragyna speciosa. The sequence goes on from CM045558.1 coordinate 844,722, forward strand.
GGTTAAGTGGTTTAAAGGGAGAGGAGGGGGGTGTGGTGTGGGTGCTGCATTTAATACTACAGAGGAGAGCTCATTTAATGGTCAACATGGTGGGATGGCGCCGATCGCTTTCTCAGTCCCTTTTGGGCTTTGTTTCTTTTGGGTTTTGGGAATCTTAGCCCAAGTTCTTCAAGTCTCCATTCTTTAGTCAAAAATAAAACTCCTTTCTCTCGAATTTCAAATTGAATGTCTTTGTTTGATTTTATTACAATATAATCTCGAACTTGAAAATTTTTCAAGGGGATTAACGAGAAATTTAAAATGGATTTTTCGATAAATGTGACCTAATTTGAGTAGTTAAATACGAGTATCACTTAGTTATTTAAGAGTTTGGTCATTAGGGGTTGAGCATGTAAAACCTTTTTTTTTTTTTTTCATCTTTCTCAAACGCATTTTTTAGGCATTCATTGCCAAGTGCAAAACTCCCTTTAAAACTAAACCTACCATCTTGTTCGTACGTGGTAGTTCAGATGGTAGGGACAAGTTAATAGTTATACATCTTGGGTCCTCTTGCCCTCTCGGTAATGTGATGATTGATGGATGATACCAACCTAAATAAGACATAAATTGTCCTTTTGTCAAATGAAAATGAATAACTATTTTGTAAATTGTCAAATGAAAAAAGAAGACATACGTTCCCCTATGGTCCAAGTAAATTGTAACACCTTCTTTAATGGTCTTCACTAGAAGAACTTTGGTCAAAAAAAAAAACCGTTGATTTGTAAATGTTTTTATCTTTTACCTATATGTTTGAGACGTTCTCAATAAGTATTTCATGGTCATTTCCGTTCAAAATTTCTACACTGTTCAATAATTATTTCCAATTTGCAATAATTACAAAGTAAATTTCTTTGACCACGTGCTTGCATAATTTTTTTCCCCCCTGATTTCCCGCTTCCTCCTAGACATTGGATTAATCAAGCAGGTCATTTCTTTTTTTTTTTTTTTTTTCCTCCTGTAAATTGACACAACAACACTGTAAAATGAATAGTAGCCTCCCTTTCTTCGCAATCCTGAGGTGGACAACCTGGAGACAAGAAACACTGGTGAGTGGACATAGGGAAGTCCAAGCTACCAATGGGAATACAGATTTCAATCTTGCTCCTATATCGTAGCAGAGAATCAGTACAGGTTGAAAAGGTAAATTTTGAGGTGGGAACAAATTTAAGTACTACTTCATAAATAAACAAGACAAAAAGATGAGCTAAATCCCTTGTTTGTTAGTACTTGATTGTTCAAAACACAGTTTTCTCCACAGTCTGTCTGGTTGTTTTCCATCTAGATCATGTCTAGCAAATGAGGACAACCGCATTCTGTGCAAGAAGGTCTGATGACTGACGAACAAACGATGGCTCCAGCGAACCCAGGAAATCAGTAAACAGCTTGTTCCAAGTTTCAACGCTGCGTTGGACAAAGAGTGGACTTCTCACTTCTCCATAACAGTTGACTGCATTTTGCGTAAGCCCTGTTTAGCAACATTTCTAGAAAGCAAGAAAAGGGATTTATTTAAGTTGATTAATTAAATTAAAAATGATTTAATACATATTCTATGGGATGCAAATTACTAGGAAATGTTTAATTTATCAACTTTTCTTTGAAATAAGTTTATGCTGCTTAAATTGCATTGTTCTTTAACAGAATGGAAGGCGGAAATACTTCTTGGTAATTAGAATCTATGTATTAAAAAAAATGTATTATTGACGACTTAGATTTTCAAAGCACATAAATAAGGAAAATTGAAAAATCAAATAGGAGTGAACTTGTCCCTTTGGGAACATACGACAAACATAAGCAAAAATATAGATTTTCTCTCTTATATCTACCTTTTTGTTTAAAGCACCTAATTATACAGGAGAAAAATGAGACCAACACAGGCAGTTTACAATTAACGTCTTCAAAAGTCAAAATGGAACATTTTCCAATATGTATTTCAACGGGACGCCTGGTCAACGTGACTGCTTAGTTGCTGGCTGGGTATTGGGCTTGGCCCTTTATTGTGCCTTTTGGGCCTCTTCGTTCTTCATCACCGTACGTTGGATAACATGGTAGGAATCCAATACGGCTTTATCCTTTGTTCGTCAAATGACACGAGCACTAAGATGGCCCAAAAACTTTCCAAATTGGATTAAGTAGTTCTTGGTGTTGGAATTATAAAGCCATAAAAAAGTTTTCGATTCTTAAAATTTTCTGCTTTTTATCATTCCCTTAAAATAACGGCTGAACTAAAAAATTTAGACAGAAGAGGCTATCAGGCACTTAATGCATCAAAATACAATTTAATTACAGTCAAAATGCTTGCCTTGAATAATGATAAAAAAGAAGCCAATAGATGAAGAACTCAATAAAAGTTTTGTTTTGGTTCAAACTCAATCAGCGCACGAAGTAATACGGCAAGAGTTTTTGTCAAACTCCATACCATGGGCATATGTCGGTGCCTTTTATAATCTCAAGGGCTATTTTTTTTTTTTTTTTAAAGGAAATCTCAAGGACTGTTGTGGCCCTTCAAGAATGCTTCATCAAGTAGTGTAAATATTCTGAATTTAATAAGGAAGAAAGTCAAGCTCAACTCACTTACTTGTTATAATTCAGCAATTGTATTGTATCAAGTGGCACAAACCATACAAGTATAAAATACCAAAAGAAACTGAAAAATTGAAAAAAGAAAAAGAAAAAGAATGTACTTGTTAAGAAACTCATGAATATGGTACACAACTCAAATTACATTATGCAAATTATCACAATTCAAAATGCTTTTCTTTAATTTATTTACACTACTTGGTTGGCCTTGTCCTGATAGCGACGCTTATCTTCCCCCCCTGTAATAACAAGAAGTTTAAGCAAACATTTTAAAATAGTGACATTTACATTTCAACTCTCACATCATGCCAATAGACTTGTGATCCTACCCATTCACCAATAAATACATGGCAGGGATATATTGTCATGGATAGTACTATGAATTATGTTGTTCAAACTTGACATGAATATTGAAAAACACAACATCAAATCCAGTTAGTTAATCTCTTTTAATTTTTTCATTATACTATAATTGCACATGATAGTTGCTGTCACAAGAAATCTCATTTTAAATTGAGGAAGAAAAGTCAAGCCATAATTACATGGGCTTGTGGCATTTGCAAGTCATAGGAAACAGATAAAAACAAAGAAGAAAATCGGTAGAACCGTATAAGAAATCAAGTTATCGATAAAAAAAAAACAGAAAAACATCTCCAAAGTCTAGACAACAATAATAGTGCCTTCAAAATTATGTGTTCCAATTTTTTTAATCCAACTGTATTTAATGACAAAACGGTACAACATTATCTAATTTTTTTTTTATTTTAAACGTTACTTTTCTATAAATGATACGATATATTTTCATATAGAGCATGATTGGGTATAAAAAATTTTGAACATAAAATTTGAACACGAAACATACGCTATCATCTTCGTGTTTATATTTTTTTATTTCATTTTCCAATTTCCGTCGATGGACGCTTGGTTCACACTGGCTTGAGTCCAAGTCTCTGGTCATTGGTCATCGATATACAGGTACAAGTTGGTGGCTTCCTGCCGATACATTAGGTGAAAAACTAGGAAAATAATCTAAGCGACGTGAGCTATTGAATTTAGTCGACTGTGTTGTTCAGTATGCAATGGTCAATGCAACTAATCACATTTATGTTTCCTCTGAAAAAAAAAAAAAAAAGACAAAAGGAAAAGTTATATTCACATTAGGCGACTGATCATTGGACTTTGCAAACGTAACCTTTAATCATTCACTATTTTGTGAAAAGATAAGAGACTTTTAAGGCTGGCGTATCTCTTTCATATTAGGGATAAAAGTAAGTATTAAATCAGCATTTGTCTTTAAAAAAGATGCTATTATTATCAAGTGGTCCAATTGTTGCTCTCAATTTATTCTTAAGTAAAATTAATTTGCAAAAACAAAGCATGGGAATGGATAAACAAGATCGTTTTTAGTTACGAGTATGGCAAAACAAAACTTGTAAATAACGTAATAATGTATATACAAAGAATTTTATAGAAACTGTATCTCAAATCTGGAGACTACGTTGTGATCCCTATGTATGCATAGTACTTAAAGAAAATGAAAGAAAAGGAGAAGTCCAAAATTATTGGAACTGGTATATCCATATAATTACAGTGATCAAACATCCTCAATAAACATAACAAAACACTATAACTGAAGCAAAAATGGAAGCCAACTACATATATATTCCATCTACAGCTTGACTTTCCTCTTACATTTCTGATCTTGAATTGTCTTGCTCGTGATGTTTACAGCCATAGTGCAATTCATCTTCACCACAACATGTCTCTTGATGATGTTTAACATATTCACCCTCCCACCAACTCTTGTATAGCTACTCATGGGAAGCAACTTAGAAGCCACATCACTCTTCAACATGGGGTGAGAAATTAGTCTATCCATGATGAAGTTAATTGTTATGTTCATCCTCATGGTTCTTCTTGCCTTGGACTTCCCCGGGGGTCCTCGCGCTTCTCCGATAACCGTGCCATGATAGAAGAGAGTGGTGGTGGTGTTTTTATACTTGAAGCTTGCATAATTTGGATTCTTGACGGATACATCAGCTGTTAAGGTCATATTGGAGCCAGGTTTAGGGACTCCATTCACTAGCTCAAACCTATCAACCTTGACACCATTTAATCTAATAATAGGATCCTTAACTTTGAAAACTGTGAAAATCAAAACAATCACCACTACAGCTTGGATAAGAAGAACGGCAGTAATGCCTCCGCAACACTTGATGCACCTTCTTTTGCTGTCTCCTTTTAAGTACAAGGCGGCCTCTTCATCATCACTGCTTTGGCGTTCTGAAGCCGGGGCTAGGGGTCTAACTTGATCCCCTTCTCCCATGGGAAATTCTTGGAAGTTGGAACCGTTTACTTTATCGTAAGGAAAGGAAGGTGGAAGTTGGAGGGGAGATGGGAATGTGAGAGAATTTGTGTGATTTTTGTGCATTTATACTGCTAGTGCCCGCTGGTCAGTGTTGACGCTTAAGTTGGATCTTTTGAAATTGTGGTATTAGTCATGTATCAATCATGCTTCATTGAAGAAGATGTGTGTAGGAATTCCACAAGTGTACTTAAATTTCTTTCCACACTGTCTATACAGTAATTAAGTTGGCTAATAATGCTAAAATTTAGTGATCAGGAAAAAGGAAGAAGCCAAGAAACTGAAGAGACGTGATGGCTGGGAAGACTATTTTTAAAAATAAAATTAAAAAAAGTTAAGATTTTAGTGAGGAAAATAGAGGAATTGAAAAAAAAAATAAAGGAAAACCAATAAATTCTCTATGTTGTTAAGGGGAAGTACAATCCTGCAATTAAAGCTTCTCAAGGATAAGAGGTTTGAAATGAGATTTTACTAGTGTTTTTTCCCTTTGAACTTGAATAGGAAACGAAAGAATATTAAGCATAAAATTCTAAAACGAATTGTTGCTACCTCTCCAGTTAAAACATAACATAAAAATATTAGAAGGAGTAGAAGGCATAACTTAAAGATGTATAAAAATAAAAAATTAAAATAAAAAACATATAATTATATTGCTTCAAAAAGGCAAAAGGAGAGAAACCAAAAATATACGCAGTTTTAGCTGTCGTGATTCCTGGCCGACCAAGTACCAAGCTGGACCAGGATACACCTGAAAAACAACTTTAACAGAATTTTTCTGGTTTGGTTTAATTAATTTCAACCTATTCGATCGGGCGGTTGCATATATTATTCAACTATTTTACTCAAGAAATTCTGATGTGGTCAAAAAATGCCGACTGCCACATTTGACCTTTGTGCATCATTAGAATGGTGCTTTTCATTAATTTCAAGGATTTTGAATTTAGTGCAACCCATGTTCTAGATATTTTATGATTGCATAACGCTAATTCAAGAAAATATATATATATATATATATATATGTTGTTTCTTTTTCTCTCCTCTGCTGATAATTAAAGGGCTGTGGAAAATGAAAATAAATTGATTACTACTCCGATTAAATACATGTAGCACCTACTGTTAAAGTCAATGGAATTAATGGTAGATCCTTTTTTGCTTGAATTAATGGTAGATCCTTTTTTTTTTCCCCCACTACTCATTCTCTAAATAATTCCCACAATCAAGTCCTTGTGAACCATTTGAAGTGGTCAATTTTAGGATGCTTGAATTCAGCTTATGGATGAGCCACATATTGACATCCAAAACTGAGTAAATCTGATTCATATCTTAGCGACTGCTTTATACAAAGCCATGGTTGATTTACAAAATCATTTAGTTTGGCATGCTTATGTAAAGTGAAAGACCAAATTGCACAAAGCACACTTATCTTCCACCCTTGGTTACCATGATTACCATTAATGTTTCTCTGGTTTGCTTTGAAAATTGAGTTATATGGCTCCACGTCATTCTACCATTCTCCTTCCTTACCAGTTTGTAGCTTTTACTAAAACCTTCTCTTTTTCTTTTTTTTTCATGGAAAAAAATGGTCACAAATGGTTCGTGCAAACTTACAACAGCAAATACAAAGAATTGAAATTCTCATGGGTTCTCTTCGAGTTTAGTATAAAGAAAAACTAATACAGAACCATTGTAGCACTACACATAAAAGCTTAGCAATGGGTGAACGGGAAATTTGGATCGTTTTGCCTTTCGGAAGCTTGCAACGATATCTTACACAACAATGGATTAACATATCTGATGCACTCTTTTAGTAAGTAAAGCATTTACCCATTTGTTTTAATATGATCATCAAGGGTTTTGGCACAACAATATCGTGGTTCTGAAAGATTCCGAGGGGTACTGGTCTCCGTTGAACAAATAATTACAACGTACATTGTCCTTGGCAGCTGGTGGCGTCTGCAGCCAGAACCGCAATTATGATCACGGTGTTCTAAGTAATAAATGCATTATCTAAAAACAGTAGCACTATAAGTTGAACTTCCATCAAAAGAACCGAGTCCTGGCAATTAGACTTCCAAAAGTGTTTTTCGAATCAGATCATATCTCCAATGACGGGGACAGGGAGGTCCTGGAAGCTTTGCGACTTACAAATCTTGGTTACTAAAATTTTTTCAACTGATGACAAACAATTAAAATGTACAGAATTATGAGTAATCTTTGTATCTGATGTTACATGCGGACAGCTATGTATATCCCACTTGAAATTTTGGCATTTAAATCAGGAATTATACTAGCTTTATGGAGCATCGAGATCCGACGATCTGCTGGCCTTCTGAGGCACTAAAAATTGAGATTTTTGTGGCTAATTTTATTTGCAGAACTATCAATTACTATGACCCATTTTTTCAGATTTTGTTGTCATTGCGATAAAATCCTAATTGAGGGGCGTTTAGTAAGAGGGGTTTGGTATTGAAAATGGAATTGAAACCTATAATGAGAGTTTAGATTTGGGAGATAGGATTTGAGATTTAAGAATGAATTCTAAAAATTTGGATTTTGCCAAAATGCAACTATTTTGGAGGGTTTTGTCAAAACTCAATTTTGATTCCCAAATTCACACATGCACACACACAAATACATATACATATACATACATATATATATATATATATATATATATATATATATACGCGCGTGCTCGCACACACACATAAACACGCATATATATATTTTTTTCTATACATACACACACATATACATATACATATAACTCTATATATATGTACGCATACATATATATACATACATACATATACATATATATATTTTTATATACACACACATATACATATACATATACCTACGTATATATGTACACGTACATATACATACATACATAAATACATACATATGTATTTATATATTTATAAATATATTTATATTTATTTATTTACTTATTTATATATATTTATACACACACACACATATACATATACCTACGTAAATATGTACACGTACATATACATACATGCATACATACATACATATATTTATTTAGAAATATATTTATATTTATTTATTTACTTATTTATATATTTATTTATTTATATATACACGCACACATATACATATACCTACGTATATATGTACACGTACATATACATGCATACATATACATATTTATTTATAAATATATTTATATTTATATATTTACTTATTTATGTATATATTTATTTATCTACACACACACATACATATACCTACATATGTATGTACACATACAAATACATATGTACATACATGTATATAAATGTATTTACATTTATTTATTTACTTATTTTATATATTTTCATTTATTTATATATAATTATGTATATTATTTATGTATTTATTTTCTTATATATACATACACATATATATATACATATACATATACATATACGTATACATATACCTACATATATCTGTACATGTACATAACATGCATACATATACATATATATGTGTGTGCGTGTGTGTATTTAGTTATATATTTATATATATGTTTTTATATATTTATATATTTATTTATATATTTAGTTATATATTTATTTATTTGTTTATATATATATACACATGCATATACATACATACAAACATACATACATATACATACATTTATTTATTTATTTATTTACTCATATATACACACGCATATACATATACATGTATATGTGTGTATATATATTTATTTATTTATTTATTTATATTTATATATTTATATATATGATTCTTAAAACTCGTCACCCAGTAACAATTTTTTTCTCCGTTCTCTCTCCTCTCCTCCAACAAACTTTTGAATTTGGAAACTTTGCCATTAGGGTTTAGGCCACTATCATCGCTGTTCTTCAGCCGGATGGAGGCTTACCATTGCCTCCAGTACTTTGAATAGTAAATCTCTGCTGTCGAAAACTTTGCAGCAGCCTTGTCTACTTCTACTGAAACAAACCAATCCAAAGATCGTGGGAAACTTTCACTCTATCGTGGTGAGCCAGCCTTGTTCCTCTCCAAACAAGAGATCTTATCTCTTTCTCAGTCGTTTCAGAATGCATTGGTTGGAAGATTTGCTTTGGGAATACCATCCATAGAGGAGATCCGTAAGTTCATCATGTCCCTTAGATTGAAGGCATATTGCCAAGTTGGTTTATTGGGTGCAAAGCATGTAATATTGAGGCCACAAAATACAGAAGACTTCACTAGGCTTTGGTGTAGAAAAACTTGATACGTCAAGAACTATACTATGGTGCTATCTCAATGGATCTTCAATTTTCGGCTACACTGTCAATCTTCGTTAGCTCCAGTTTGGGTTAACTTCCCAGATCTTCCCTTACTGTTGTTTTCCATGTCCATGCTATCAAAATTAGGTAGTCTAATTAGGAAACCCTTACAAGTGGATGAAACAACTATAGGATTAAAGAGGCCATCAATTTCCCGAGTACTAGTTGAGATGGATGTTTCCAAAATTCCTGTGAAAAGATTTTGGATTGACTTTAAAGAAGAAGGCTTCTGGAAAAAGGTGAATTATGAGAATCTACCGGGATATTGTACTCATTGTTCCAGATTAGGGCATGTTGTGGACGAATACCATGTTCAGAATCCACAACTTAAGGAAGCTTTAATGAGACACAATCAATCAACACTTTATGAAGACCAACAAATACGGAAGACTATGTGGGTGATGAAACCAAAAAAAAAAAAAAGTGTGGTAATAATAGGATGTAGAAAGTAGATTCAGGACAAGAAAACCTTAACCAAGTATTGCAAACGGGCATTAATAATAACACATTGGACACTGCTGATACAGAAATTGATTGTCCAGTAGCAAAGCAGGCTCTTGTTAAAGCTGAGTTGTAACTGGAACAATGGGCTTGAATAAGAATGAGAACTAGGAGATACAACAGAATGAGGGCTGTATGATTGCAACTGATGTTCAGATGGTGATGAAACCAATGATGCCAGAAATCCCAGTTGCATCGCAAGCTGGACAGTTAGAGTCCATACACGTTGGCTGTTGTCGTCATATTGATGCTTCATGGGATGATAGTAGGGCTACGTTTGGGGCTGCTGATGCTACTAATAAAGGTTTTCGAGTTCGTCGACATCTACTTTCAACAGATTATAGTCAAAACATACCTATATCGGTGGACAGTTTCAAAGACTATCAACAGTAAATCTTTGATAGAATGCATGCATTAGGGTTGTATACCTAAGATAGTGCTGCGGATGTTCAGGATGTAGATCATAAAGAACAACTGCCAGCTGACTTACAAAGGAAGAAAATGGAGATAAGCCTAAAATCCAATGGTACAAAAAGGACAGAGGAATAATCTAAAACTAAGTATTCATTACGTTTGTTTAATGTTAAGTCCAATTAACATCATGTTTTGAAATTGTCGAGGGATATCGAGTATGGATAAACTTCAACAATTAGATGACTTGTGTAAATCAAAGAATGTTAGATTACTTTTTTTTATTGAACCCATGTTTTCGATTGAGCATCTGGTAAAGGTGAAAAGATTTTTACATTTTAATTTTGGTAACTCTTTTTTGAAAAATAAAATTTAGTGCTAGTGGAATGTTAGATACGATTGTGTGTTTCATGAAAATGTAGGTCAAGTGGTACATGTTAAAATGATTTATAATTTTGGATATATTATCAACATTTTTGTGGTTTATGCCAAATGTTCCATTGTGCGTAGGAAAGATCTTTGGGCAGCCCTATGTATCTTGGCAGTCTTTATACATGAGCCATGGTTGGTGAAATGTGACTTCAATGTCATCTCCAGTGCAAAGGAAAAAGTAGGAGGTGCTGCGCCGAACTGTCAAGCTATGGAGGAATTTAACTTGGCACTAATACAATGCAATCTTTCAGATATTCATTTTGAGGGGTCTATGTATACATGGACGAATAGTAGTGTTTGGCAAAGGCTTGATCGTGTTGTAATCAATTCTGCTTGGCTGGAGGCATTTCAAGTGTCACCACTCTCCCACCTCAGCAAAGAACGATCGGACCACAGGCCTCTATTGGTGTCCTTTTCCCAAACAATGAGACCAATCTCAACCTTTAGATTTCTCAATGCCTAAATCAGGCAAAGGGCTTTTTAAAAGTGGTAGGAAAGCATAGGACAATCATGTAACTGGTAGAAGGCTGAAGAAGTTGCATAACAAATTATGCACTGTGAAGAAAGCATTAAGAAGATAGAATATGGAGGTGTTTGCGAATGTGAACGACAATATAAAAAAGGCTGAAGAAGAGATGATAAAATGGGAATTAGAGTATGATCAACAAAGAATCGAGTTATCACAAAATAAGTATGCTGAAGCTAAGGTGGATTACCTCTAACAATTAGCTATTCAATCAAGTTTTTGGCGGCAAAAGGCATCCATTAAATAGATCAAAGAGGGAGATGCAAACACAGTTTTTTTTCATGCTCAGGTTAAACATAGGAGAAATGCAAATTTTATTAGAAGGATCAAAGGATAAAATAGGCAATAGATCGAGGATATTATCAGGTCAAACTTTTTGCTCAACAATTTTTTGAGTCTCTCTTTTTGTTAGATAGATATGGTAGAAGTGTGGAGGAGTGTAACTTGCAGCTGTCGGCGATCTCACAGAACAAAATGAAGATTTTTTTTAACTCCCTTATTTGCATGAAATTAAAAAAGTGATGTTTGGGCTATAGGTGGATAGCACTACTGGTCTAGACAATTTTGGAACATGTTTTTATCAGTCATGTTGAGAGATTGTGCATACTAATTTGTATGAGGCTATACTAGATTTTTTTGGGGAGTATCTGTTCAACGAGAGATTTCTAGTACCTCCATTGTTTTAATCTCAAAGAAGCAAGGTGCATCACATTGGAAAGACTGCAGACCTATTAATCTTTGTAATGTTAGTTCAAAAATTCTCTCGATGCTATTTGTAGTGCGTCTAAATAAACTGCTTCCTGTACTCATCTCTCCTTTCCAATTAGGCTTTATTCCAGGAAGGAACATTGTTGACAATATTTTACTGGCGCAAGAATTGATATAGAATGTGAATAAAAAACTTGGGGCCCCTAATTAAATTCTTAAATTAAATATGAAAAAGGCATATGACAGAGAAGATTGGCAATTTCTACTCTCTATGATGAGGAAGTTTGGATTCAATGAAAAGACAGTGGATATAGTGTACAATATCATTTCAAATAATTGGTTATCGATGTTAATCAATGGGCAGCCCTCTAGTTTTTTCAAATCAACAAGAGGAGTACAATAGGATGATCTTCTCTCCCCGAGGTTGTTTGTATTGGCAACTGAATTTTTTGAGAGGCATCTTCAACAAATTTAGAATACTAATAAAGAATACAGATATAAATCAAATGGATGGTCGATTCCATAATTAGCTTTTGCTGACGATATGATAGTGTTCACAAGAGTTTCAATTAGTGTACTGATGAAAATTGTGGATTTTTTTGAGGAATATGAAAATATTTTCAGTCAAAAAATCAGTTTGGAGAATAGATTTTTTATTTGTTCATCTAGCATTTCAACTAACGTTATGGCATTGGTTACAAGACTTACTGGATTCCTTCAGCATCAGTTGCCTTTCACATATCTTGGTGTCCCTTTAATGATAGGGAGACCCAAGAGTATTATGTTTGATGGCTTATTATCAAAAGTGTTTAGACCATCAAGAAAAACAATGCAGGCTTTGAAGAGAATGTTTAACAGCTTCCTATGGGATGCAAACATGGATTCCAAGAGACTACATTGGGCTTATTGGGAGAAACTTTATTTCCCGACTGAAGATGGTGGATTGGGGTTTTGATCATTCGAAGATATGATAGAAGCCTTCTCTATCAAGTTATGATAGAATCTAAGGAATAACAAATCACTATGGATCAAATTCATGGATGTAAAGTATGCTTCACATCACCATTCTTTAGAAGCTAATGTAAGGAGTGTTTCTTTAACTTGACGACAATTGTGTGTTATCGACCAAGTGACATACCACATTTCTTAGTAGCTGAATTCTTTCATGGAGACGAATGGAATAAGGAGCAACTTTTTCATTGGCTACCTACTGAAGTTGTAAAGCAAATTGTGCAGATCCCCACTTAGCAAGAAGGATTGTAGGCGAATGAGGGAAGATACCAGACATCTTTTTTTGAGGGTAGAATTGCTGCAGAGGTTTAGAATTATTTTTGCAAATGCTTTGGACTGCTTCGTTATCCATAGGTATGTATGTCAGCAATGCTTATGGATTGGTTTCTTTCGACTCCAGCAGATGATTCATTGAGATGTCTGATTTCAATAATTATAGGGTGGTTCATTTGGAAGGCCACGAATACAGCAAGGTATCAAAATCAAGTAATGAATGCTCAGAAGGTCATCATGGAAGTAAATAAATTTTTCCTTATTCTTTCTTATGCACAAAAAGTGGATAGGGCATGGTTGGGAGAGGACCGAGATATTTTTTTGACAAAAAATTTTGTTGTTAAACAGGTTCGTAGGGCTCATGCTGTAACATCTCGTGTCTAGGCTGGCCCAATAACTTTTGAACTTTAAACCACGGGTTCAAAATGCTCAAGTCAAGTTATTTAATAACCCAAACGTAGGATGTTATATACAAATCATTTTCTTTTCTTCCCACCAATGTGAAATTTTTTGAGGGGTCTCACATTCACCCCTCCTTCCAATCCATATCATAATCTGGACTGTCCACTCGATTGTATCGGATTTTAGAGGTGGCTCGTACTAGCTGTAGAGGTGGCTCCCGCCCTTAGGTCGACGTAGCATTTAGCCACACACAGCACTTAGTTCATCTACTTCCTTGCGTAGTCCTGCCCAAATACCATAGGCCCAGTCTCACCTCGTGCAGAAACCACACGAGATTTGCTCTGATACCATTTGTAACATCTCGCGTCTGGGCTGGCCCAATAACTTTTGAGTTTTAAACCACGGGCTCAAAATGTTTAAGTCAAGTTATTTAGTAACCCAAACGTAAGATGTTATATATTAATTATTTTCTTTTCTTCCCACCAATGTGGGATTTTTTGAAGGGTCTCACACATGCGGTACCAGTATATTGGAAAAAACCAACTTTGGGGGTTTTTTAAGTTTAATACTGATGCTAGTGTAGTGGATAATAAGGCATTTTGAGGGGAGATCCTAAGGGATTTGGCAAAGGATATGTTGATTGGATTCTGCATTAACTTGGTGAGTTGGATGTGTTGTCAGCAGAAGCAATGGCTATGTTATTCGCATGTCAATTATGTGTAAAAGAATGATGGAGCAATATTATTTTTGAGATAGACTCTGCGGTCTTGGTGCATGTGATGCAAGAGGACAATATAGCTAAATGGCCCCTATGTAAAACTTTAATGCAGATTCGTCACAAACTGATTCAAATTCATAGGACAGTTTGCTACGTTTTCAGGGAAGGAAATAAGGTTGCCGATTTCTTTGCCTCTCTTCACTTGAATCATGATTTCAGTTTCAATAATGTTTCACAACTGACTACTAAGGGCAGGGCTATTCTTCAACTAGATAATCATGGTTTGCCATATATTAGATCAACATTTGTAAGGAAGTAGTACTCCTAATTTATTACTGTCTTTTTGCATGTATTGGAGGTTTTGATCTAGTCCCCTTCTTTTTTATTTTTTAGATAATAATTAATAAAATTTGGGGTTGGCTACAACCTCCCGTGTACAAGATTTTGCAAAAAAAAAATATATTTATACACACACACACACACACATACCTATGTAGATATGTAGACGTTTATATGCATATATACATATACATATACGTATATATATTTATATATATACACACGCATATACACATGCATATAGTAATGATACTTATTATAGATACTAAACAAAATAGTAATTATATTAATGATACTCATTTTAGGTATTGAACCAAACGCGTGTATTGGAACTGTGAGTTTCATTCTAAACCTATGAGTAATGATTCCAATTCTGATTTCGATTCCTGAGTGTGAACCAAACGCTCCTGAAATTTATGGCTTTCTTTTGTTGAAAGTGATTATTTTTGTTGAGGAAATTCAGTTTCTTTTTTAGCTTCTTCTATGGTTTTGGAATATCACGTGGAAATAATGGAATAACAGTTACTTTTTGTGGAACACGTCTGAGCATTGGCGCTAATTCCTTTTCTTATTTTTGTATTCTTTCTTATACTTCCCTTGTTAATATTTTGTATTCTTTCTTATCTACTTTCATTCCAAAAGCTCATATAAATAATTATTCTTGTATATAATTGAATAATTAAATTGATTGAATGACATGTAAGCTAGAAACTAGGTACAAGTTTTTATTTTCTTCCTTAGATCATGTCTATGTATTATTCATTATTGCAATCTAGAGGGACAATCGTAAAATTCTTTTTCTAAATTGTACAAAAGAACAAGTATTGAATTTGGTAACATGGACAAGGATTTTTTTTTAAAAAATCCTTTTGGTTAATTTTCCTTCATTTGTACTAATGATTTTATCATGGAGCATATTAAAGTACTTTTACGGAAGATAACATGACCTAGTAATATCGAAAATTTATAAAATCAAGAAAAGATGCCGTATGTTAAGAGTACAAAGATTTTCTTCGTAGCTATATTTAGAGCAGGGTTGTGGAGGTTTGCACAATGAATGTACTTATGAATACAATGTACTTTGTGAATACAACTAGTCAACGTAGGTGTGTCAAAATAAATAGGATGTACGAGAGAACGTTACAGGCACTTCTCTTTTTTAATCTTTCAATTTTGTCATAAACTTACATGTTTGTACATGTACAGTACACTTTCTATTTTCTTCCCCTTCCTTCCCCGCAAGACTTCAAAAAGATCAAACAAAACATCATTTTATTTGGATTGAAATTATTTTTTTAGAAAATATTTTTAAAAATTTTCTCAGTATCAAACACAAGAAATATTTTTAGAAAAATATTTTTAGAATTTTTCTCAGTATCAAACACAAAAACAAAAAAATATTTTCTTATGTAAAATATTTTTCAATTTTTCTTCCCTGATTGAAAATAACTTATCAACTTAACGAGTGTAAATATTTTCCTAAGAATTCAAGAATAATGTGAAACCTTAAGTACCTAATTTTTTAACTTCAATTATCAAACCAATTTTTGTTTTTAATTCTTATCAACTAATTTTTTCACTATCTTGGACTTCTAATATAATTATAGTTATATATATTTTACCATTATATTTTTTTTAAAACATTAATTATAAACAAAACAATATATAGTTAACTCTAGTTACTTATCAAATATTCATTACAATTGTTATTAATCTTTTTAACTCATATTAACAATTAAAAAAATTTAAAAATATAAAAAGTCTATATTAAAAAATTTTCACATTATCATCTAAACATCAGAAAATTGTAGAAAAAAATAACATTTTTCATGTAAAATGTTTTCTTAGAAAAATAATTTTTTAAAGAAAATATTTTACATCTAACCAAACGGACCCTAAATGAATACAAATATTTTTCCTAACAATTGAAAAGGTCGTGTTAATTTTTCAAATTAATAAAGTAATTAACATTTCTTTTTTTTTTTGTTTTTAGAAGCAATTCTTCTATAAACGTATAAAGTAACTCCTTAATCAATTCTTATCTCATCCAAACTAAAAAAATTGAAATTCTAAATAAATATTATGTCAACTCTAAACATCTACCAAATGAACAAAATTTTAATGTTTTGGCATTACAATTAATTAATAGATTTATAAGTATTCAAATTTTGATTATAATTCAATTTTAATTTTAACCAAACCCAACCCATGCTATGTCTGGAATAAGCACGCCGGAACCAGAACGAGAACGTAGGTAGGTGTGTCAGAATGTCTGTAAACGAGAATCACAAAGATACACCACACCAGAACGTCTGCAAAAAAGAACATCACAATAAATGATTGCATATGTGCATACACTTTCTATTTTTTTTTGGTCAAAGCAGTACACTTTCCATCTTCTATGTTTTGTCAAACAAAACCTCCGTCAACCCGAGCCAAGAAAATGAAAATGTGAAGTTTGTTAATTTTTCTCAATGGCTCCCGTCGATGATTTTGGAAATTTCATCAAGCGCCTAAAGGTTGGGAATGTGATTACAGTGGAAACACTAGACAAACTCAAGGATTATCAGAGTAAATTGGTGAGCAGCAATGGTGGTGATAGGTCACTTACGTGCAAATGTGACTTTTCAAACCGAGGATACGTTTTCTTTTTTGTGGGTTTACGCGCTTTAACGCTGCTTCAAGCTACAGTCTCAGTGCAGATTTTCCTGGGTTCTGGTTTTGGGGAAGTTGGAAAAGTGGGTCTAGCATTTGCATTTTTTCTTCTGTCTGTTTTCTCCTTTTTATTTGTTGGATGGGTTGCAATTAAACCTGTTTTCATGAGCGAAGTAGAATCACTTGCTGAGCTGCTAAAGCAATGTCTAATAGATGACTCCAAACTACGGAATCTAATCCGTGCAATTATCTATTTGATCATTCCGTTCATTCGACTTGGTATGTTTGGGTACGTATCGGTATATCCTAACGAACCATACACACTGGATCTGACATTTGTCCCTGCTCTCGGCGAATGTGTTTACTTTTTTTGTGAGTTATTCTTGAAGAAATCTGAGCCTAAGACCGACGATGACAATGAAGAATGTACAAGTCATTCAGCCCAAATTCTTCATCATGGCTGCTCAGGAAGAGTTGAGGAATTTGGGGGGTTAATTTCTTACGTCACTGGACCACGGGATTCCGAAAGGGCTGTTGTGATGATATGTGATGTTTTCGGTAAAATAGTTCGTTACTTTTGTCCTACGTTCGTTATATTTTTACTTATTTACAGGCTTGATTGTTGTCGTCAGTATTTTTGTGAATATACGTTGGAAAATTTGCTGCCTTATGAAGTCCAGTACTTCGAAAGCTTTAATTTCTGTTGATTTCTTGCTCCTAAACCTATTCAAGGGGTTATGCATGTGATTTTTTATTTTGGTTGCAAATAAATGCATAATCAGAAGGGCTTTGTGAACTGGGGGAGGAATTAGCCATGTTTTGCTATTACTTTCATAATTAGAGGTACTTTGAACTAGAAAACATGCTACATCCATATATAATTATTTCAAATTGATGCCCTTACTTGCAGGTTTTAAAGGTTTAAAGCTTTCCCCAGCAAGTAAAGGTCCAAGGTTGTGGTAAGTCTTGATTGTTATTCCCAACTGGTTTTTCTTACACGGGACATCATTTTATTGCAGGAGTGGATAAATTAGAAATGAAATTCGTAGCGTACTTAAGAAATAGAAAACCCATGAAATATTTATAATATAAATGGTAATATAAATGGGTGTGTTTGTGTGTCACTGGGGAAGAAGAAGAGAGGGACCCCGCCCCTCCCCCGGCCCCGGGGGGGGGGGGGGGGGAAGGGAGTGTGTGTCTGTGTCACTACAGCTTAAATTCTTTTATTAATATGTTTCTAGTTGCTTTCTTTAAAAGGTTATTGCAATTGATTTTCGATATTAGCTTTGGTAGGCTGATTAAATTCCTTTCTTATTTTTAAATGATTGGATGAAACAATACTTGCTTAAAAAATTATTCCCTCTCTTTAACTATCGGTATCAGATTAAGCTTGTTTCGACTTGATATTTATCACAGTTTGGTAATTTTCAACGGCCTTTGACTCCTACGAAATTTTGTTCACCAACATTTGACTGGCCTTGTTCTATAGCTATTTAGTATGACTCATATGGTGCGCTTAACTGGATGACATAGCAGAGTTTGAAATCTCCCTCCCCTGTAGCAATGTGGTGAAGGGTGGGAAGAAAAATGGTTGACCTGTCTTGTGCAAGTAATGCTATTGATTTTGTCATAAGTTTTTTGCCTTCGTTTTGCCTCAGGAAAAGTGCATACCAATTGATTTCACTTTCTTCAGTGGATATGGCCTCTCATTCTTTTGAACTTAAACAAGTCCCAGAGCATAATAGATTGGGAGATATTCCAAGATGGAAGATAACAAAAGGCAACCTTGACTAACTGATTTCGTACATGCATTTTTGTCCAAACATCTTCTAGGCTATAACATTCTCAGTAAACAAAATTCAGTTTAGACTTTTGGAATTCTAGCGATCAGTTCCTTGTTATCCTCCAGCAACTTTTCTTCGTGTTCCACTAGAAGTACCTACTTCAATCTATTTAAGGAACCAAACTAATCAGAAATATGACTTGTGAAGATCCATGTGGATTTTCAAGGCTCAGATTTCAGCTTCAATGTGAGAGTATTTTTTCGGTGCATATTTCAACCAAGAAATGAAATTACCATATTGATTCTAACATAGCCCTTATACCCTGCAATACGCCATAAGATGGAACCGCACCATCTACATTAATTTTCATCCCTCCTTAAAACTATTAGGATTTTTCCTGCAGCTGTCAAACTCAGATTTCCATATCTTTGCTTGGAGAGATATAACTATTAGGTGGCAGTCCAAATTCTAAATTTCTTGTTTTTCTTGCTTTACCAACCTTCTCAAATGAGATAGACAAGGAACTCAAAATTTAGTCGCCCATTCACCTTGCTTAGAGTTATGATTACAAGGATGCATGTCATGCCAAATAGAATACAGAAAATAATGTTCCAGAGTAACATGATTTTACCAGGCCCTTTATCCTTTTTCACAATAAACTAACTAGTTGATTTGATGCACATTTTGTAGGAAAGAATCCAATCCTGGAAATTATTACTGATTATTTCTCTTTTTCCATTATTAAGGGAACTTGCAGACAAAGTTGCACAATGTGGTTTCTTGGTAGTGGTTCCAGATTTTTTCCGTGGTGATCCTATTAATGACAGTCGAGCTCACTCCAACATCACAGAATGGCTGAATGTTCATGATCCAGTATACATTTATCCATTTATATATTATTATTGTTTGAGTCATGTACCCAACCATTGGAATTGGAATATTCAAAATTGGATTTCTCTGTTGTTTTGTTTCTGTAGGACAAGGGATGCGAAGATGCTAAAGCAGTAATTGCTGCATTGAAGAGCAAAGGAGTTGCAGCCATAGGGGCAGCGGGATTTTGCTGGGGTGGTAAGACATTTATCATCTAATATGTGATACCTTGAGAAATAACTGCACTTGGCGACCTTTTATATTGGTAACGAAAGAAGATAATTGGCTGCCTATCAAAATCTAATATTACTTTTATTTCAGGAATGACTGTTTTAAAACTGGCAAAGTCTGATTGCATTCAGGCTGCTATAGTTTTACATCCTGATCTAATCTCTGTGGATGACATCAAAGGTTTATTGTCACTTTTATCAACTATAATATTCTCTATGTCACCATAAGAAAGGGAAAAGTTCCCTCTAACTAAATACAGACCGATAAAAAACCTCTGTGGCTGCAGGGATAAAGGTCCCAACTGCCTTATTAGGAGCTGAGACAGACTATTTTTGTCCTGCCGAGCATTTGATTAATCTGGGTAGCATTTTAGCTGCAAAACGTAAGGTTAGAAATTTGGCCTAAACTTATAAAAACTGAATTCTGAAGCTTTACAATTCTTTTGTGAGCAAAATTTTGCCAGTAATTCTGAAGCTTTACAATTCTTTTGTGTGCAAATTCTGGGCTCAAATTGGCTTTGTTGCATGACAGGTTGACAACTTCTTAAAGATATACCCAGGTGTTAATCATGGATGGACATTAACTTACGATGACAGCGATGAATCAGCTGTCAAGATGGCAGAAGCAGCACACGAAGATCTAATGAATTGGCTTAAACTGCACGTGAAGTGATGAGGGAAAAAACAGGAAGGATACTGTGTCCTGTAAATCCTAAAAATTTATGCAACTAGCTTTTGAATATTTTATCCAGGTTCTAACCATTAGTATTAGTTGTAAAGCTAACTCTTTAATATATTATCAGGCGTGGTGAGCTGTGCGGGCTCAATCAATCATCACCACTGGATTGAACCCCAAAAATTTGCACAGTTATCTCTCTAGCGAATCCTAAAAATTTATACAATCAGCTTTTTAATATTTTCAAGTATAATGTGCGGGTTCTAATCATTTTTATTGTACAACTAACTGTTTTTAACTGTGATGTGCGGGCTCAACCATCACCATTAGATTGAACCCCAGAAATTTGTACAGTTATCTTTATAATACTATCAACTATTATGTGCAGGCTCTGAACCATCATCACTAGGTTGAAACCTAAAAATTCGTACAGGTCGCGCCATTGTTTTCAAATATGATGTGCGAGTTCAACCGTCATGACGTGCGGGCTCAGCTGTCGGGCTTAACCATCACATAGAATGAACCTTGACGTCAGGTGGAGATTGGGCTCATATGGATGCTATGGCTTTTGTATATCTGTTTTGTAGCCAAATTCTTCAGGGCATCTATCATGTCTGTTGTATTAAACCGGAGTGTTCATGGCATTTCTCTTTTTTTTTTTTCTAATGTTGCTATTTTTTTTTTGGTCCTTCTGTGAAACTCTTTAATTGAGGGCTAAACTCAGAATTAGAAGGGACTTGCGCTACGGAGAAAATTCTTCCATTCTTGTTCAAATCTGTCAATTTGTTTCCATGAAGATAAAATCATTCGATGAGAACAGACATCATCCGTGTTTGACGGCAGAATAATTCATTAATAAGCAGGCTATGATCGCATTTTTTTTCACAATTTTGGCTACATCAAACTGCAAAGAATTACTGTAATAGCGTGAGTTTGTCCAATTCATTCTATTGCAAGTACTGATTTCTCATTCATCTCTTGGGTTGGGAGAAAACCTGGTATATTCCAAAACTGTCTTTTGTCCGTTTCTTGAAAAAGTTCGGCAGTTATGCATGCATGAAACTACAGTTCTTGAAAAATCTCTTTATATTTGTTAAGGAATTGATGTCTATGTTCACAGATACGACTTAATCGAGATACTGTTAAGTATGAGCCGCATCCTCAAGCCTTTGTACTATTTTTCTCCTCTCTTCTCTTCCTCTGTGTGTAAGGAATTGATGGTGCAAATCACATGAGTTATTAATTTAATCTATAAATTAGTAAACACACTTAAGTTGTTAAAATTTTATTTGTTTTATACACCACAGAAATGTCTGAGTAAAAACTATTTAATCGAGATATTAAATATTATTAAGTATGACTCTCGATCCTCAATTCTCTCTCTCGTATGGCGTGTATTCGTGGTATAGTGGTATATTATATTTACAATTTGGAAATAGTATATGTTGCAAGTAAAATTGTAAATCTCGAAATAGACAGAGAATAGAGATTAATACTAGATCCAGGATAAATACTAAAAACCGTCAATTAGACAATTATCTATAAAAAAAAAAAAAACTTTTATTAATATTAAATAAAGAAACAGCTCTATATAATGCGACTTGACCATGATAGCGTTGTTATGACTCCGAATCCTCTATTTTATTTATACTAATCTCTATTTTTTAGCGTGGATTAATCATGTCCACCATTTATACTAATCTCAACTTTTTTGGGCATGAATTAATCGCGTCGAAAAGATAAGGGGTGAGATAGAAATTCACACAAAGAATGGAACAAAAGATTCAAAAGACCAATTATGAAAGAATTTCATATTAATATAATATTAGATTAAAAGCACTGAATTAAGAAAGAACACTATAATATTGAGTTAAGAGTATCAAAAAAGAATATTATAAGGGGGCGAGATAGAGAATGATGCAAAAAATAAAATAAAAAAATTCAGAGATGGTCACAAAGAATAATAATAATATTGAATTAAGAAAGAACCGGTAACAATATATTATTAGTGGCAAACCACACGAACAGATTGATGACCGTTTTATGCACTAATTAACTGGTCTAATTAATCCATCGCCAACAAGCTTACCCACCATTAGAAATAGAAAGATGAACTCTCTCCTCCGCATAATAGTAAGTGAACTCCACCAGCGAACAGTCCGATTCCGCCGGCAAGACACAAAATGCCAAGAATTACATTTGTCACGCAGTAGCTCTTGTGAGATTTGCTGAGAGACTGAAAATGAAGACATTCCTTGAAGCCATTCCCCGGCCACCACCAAAGAGCAACCCACACAGTCGCTAGACCTATGCCCGTCGAGATCAAAATACAACAAAATATCGCTCGCGCTCGCTCCCTCTTCTTAAGAAGATCATCCATCGTGATTGGAAGAGATGGAAAAAGTACTATCGTCGCGACAGTATGAGAAGGATTTCTTTATGTATGAACCTCCCAAATATATTCTTTTCAACATTCTCTATGCACCGCCTTCTCCATTTAAAACATAAATAAATAATTTACGAAGATTTTAAAAAAAAAAAAATGGAAAGAGAAGAGAATCTTGTGTACTTGTTAATCACTAAAATTTTTAGAATTAACAGAAGAAGGTAGATACCTTTTTCTTGTTGTATAACCACAAGTTATTAAAAGTAGAACATGTATGGTAGATACCTTTTTCTTGTGTACTTGTTAATTACTACAGTTTTTAGAAATAACGAAAGAAGGTAGATACCTTTTTCTTGTTGTATAACCACAAGCTATTAAAAGTAGAAGAACATGTATGGTAGATTCCTTTTTCTTGTGTACTTTTTAATTACTAAAATTTTTAGAAATAACGAAAGAGGGCAGATACCTTTTTCTTGTTGTATAACCACAAGATATTAAAAGTAGAAGAACATGTATGGTAGACACCTTTTTCTTGATTAACCAACTGAGTTTAGTTAAATTGATCACCACAAAGCTTGAGTAAGAAATTAGGGAATTCGAACCTTATCTTCTATTAAATATCTATATGAATGCATAGTATACCCGATGATAATTCATTCCTCGTCGATTTAATGAGAGTCAATTAAGCTTCATTGGGATCTTAAAACTAGTGATAAATCAGGATCTTAGACCTCTCATCACTGATAGTATACTCCAGACACTATCAGGGATGCAACAACCACTGGAGGTTGGAGGTTAAATTCCTAAACTTACGCAGTTTGGAAAAATATAGGGGGTCAAATTGGCATAGTAGGAGTCACATCCCAAATTGTTCTAGCACAAATTTGTGTCTGTCTCACCCCGATTGTGTGTGGTAAGTGAGGTAAAAATTATTATGATGAGAATTGATAGTAAAAACAATAAAAAAAATAAAAAATTCAGGGATCCTAGAATGGCTCTACTTTTTTCAAGCCGAGGAAAGGAAGGAAGGGGGGGGGGGGGGGCGGGGGGGAGGAAAAGGCAGAATAAGACTTTTCAAAATGTTTCCCTGCATTTCATTCTTATCTTTGATCAATCGATATAAAAAGTTTGTTGCAGATCAGATGCAAAATATTAGACGAGAAATAAGATCAATATTTTCAGGGATTCATATGTTGAAAACAATAATATAAAACTACGCTAACCGAAGTTTGGAAGTTTCAATGTTGTCTTACTACAACAGAGCTCCTCTATGTCAAACCTTCTTAGCTACTAGTGTAGCTATACTTAGTTTCTCAAATGCACTAAAGAACCACAAACCTTCTCCAGATTAAGAATAAACTCTGGTAAATCCTGCCTCCAATCTACGGTAAGACAGCTTCAAAGGTACTTTCTTGCTAGGGCCCTGACTTTTGTATCAAAATGGGATGATGTGATGCGAGATCCAGGTAAATAAAGTGGATTCAGGAGAGTCTGAAAATTTCAAATATGTCATCCATGAGTTCAGGAGACAAACAAATCTCTGAAAACAAAGTACGTGGAAAATTCTTTTTCTCCTCACTGACAAAAAAACAAGTGAACAATATGATGAGAAATATTCTTTTGCAGCATGAGAAAATCAGATATAAATAAGTGCGTGTGCACAACTCCTCATAATATTCAACTTTTGCTGCTAGTAGAAAAAAATTTAGCTCTAAGCATAGTGACAGAGTAGTTCTGCAAAGCTTAACAACAAGCATGAAGAAACAATGACACATGCTAATATTTGGCCACTTGGCAACCACTTGCAAAAAACTTTTTGCATTCAAGCTACAATACACTAAAAAAGTGACAAGCAACCATGACTTTCTCTATTCGTACGCAACTACACAGGTAGGGGCTGAACAATCATCACATATAGATAGAAAAAAATTTGCTTCAAAAGATGTTCAAAGGTCAAATTACACAGTATGATTCCCTTCCATTTCTTACTCTCCCAACCTATTGTTAAATTTACCCTTCAATGTTTTGTATTTTCACCATCTCAGAAAGGAAAACTAGGACATGAATTGAAATTGACAGGTAGTATAAGCATTCAATTCTAAAATAAAGGAACTTGCTTTCTCTAGGAAAGGAAGTTCCCTTGCCATTAGTCTACCTCACCCATCTTCTGCGCATCAAACAGTAGTTTGAAGCTTGAACACCCACCACCCCCCCCCCCAAAAAAAAAAAAAAAAAAAAGCCTAGCATTCTCAACAGGTCCTTAGAGGTTTTGGAAATCTTCTAGCAGAGTCAATTTATTTTGCCCTCCAAAAACCTCACGTGTGCTTCTTCTTTCCACCCCTTTCTTTTAGCAATGTTGCATGTGAATCTGAATGAGCTACACTTCCAGAACTCTGCAAATTTCAATTTTCCTTCTCTCAGAACAAACTACATCAGCTGTCCATCACATGACTTATGCTTATCATTTTACAGACAAACATGAACCCAAAGTAGCAATTAGAAAATGTACTAAGCCAGCCTCCACAGAGCTATTCTTAATATGCAGTTGTTCAAAAACAAAACGCAAAAAGCAAAATTCTAAAGAATCTCTAGGTGCGCGCGCGCGCATGTGTTAAAAAGAAAAAACAAGCATGCACATAATAACACCAAGAAAGTAATCCCATCTGTCCACAGAATTGAAAACATAACACACAAGCAGACCAAGCTTATGGGGGTGGAAGCAAAACTGGAGGGGTATTGCTTAGATTTCTTGGATGAGGAGTGTAGAAAAGGAAAGAGACTACAGCATTTGAGCTCACTGACAAAGGCCACATTTTTAGCTTGTGAAATTGAATTGAAGTTCAACCAACTGCGTCGTAAGCCATGAGCCTTAACAGCTTCAGCATATAGGCGTCCATGAAGGTTAGAACACAATTTTGAAGGCCAAAAATCATTATAAAGATTAATTGCACAAACGGAAAACAATAATGGTAGCAAGATTGCACATAATCCTATTGAAGTCAAAAGTCAAGTAACAAGTGAACTGATGATTCCCAAACTACAAATAATTCCGGTCTGTCCAAGTACATTGAACTTTGGGTAGTGAATCACCAGTTTATCTTCTTTTGCATTAAAACTAAGAAGAACAAATGCAGAACTAAATTAGCATACTTTGTCCGAAAATTTTCAAAGGACCCAGAACTATACTAGAGTCCAAACTGGACTCAATATTTGTACAAAGACTATGAGAAGATATTTTACCTTAATGTATAGCTCATGAACCTCTTGGAAGAAGCTTTTAATTCCATCATCGTTACGAGTGTCATGAAGCAGCATTAATCGAGTATGTAACCTTTTATGTCAAGGAAACAATAGGTACAGTTTTATGCAAAGTTCTGCTCAAACCCCAAACTGTCAATAGTTTAGAGAGACAAGAAAGGAAACTACATATTTCAACGAAGCAGAAAATAAAATCAAAAGATGCAAGGTTAGCAGGGGTTCAACGCTTCTGAGATATAAAGGAGAGATGATGACTAAAACTACTGCAAAATGTAAAAACTAATGAAAATAGCAAACACAACATTACATAGGAAAGCACTTTCAACGGGAATCAATCTGCACAAAACCACTAATTTTTGTTAAATGCGAGAGGCCCTATACACAAAATCAGAGCATAATACAAACTGGGTAGACATCTAACGTAATGTCATCCAGGCAGCCAAAATAAAAAGTTCACAAAGCATGGACACATGTCAAGTAAACTTGTCCATAAACCACTCTTCCAATAAAATCAACCATCGCAAGAGTTTGAAAATCCAAAGAGAACTCACTTGGATCAAATTTATCCAAAGCAGATAGCAAATGTTGCAATATCAGCAGAGACATACAAGCAGCCTAACCTATACTAGATTTCCAGTAAAAATGGACAAAACAAAGGGGAAGAATCTTGCATTATGAAGGGATACTCGTAATGCTCATTGCAGGATAAATCAACCTCTAATAATTCCGTTCCATACATTAAAAACTAGTACTCTAAATCGAACCATCAACGAATAGAAAAAACATACATAAAAATAAAAAACAAATGTAGGATATGACCAGCACTGACGTAAACTGAAACAACCAGATCATTAAATCTGTCAATTCCTTTTAGAAACCTGCAGAGAGAAATAAAATCCAAAAAAAAAAAAAGGATATCCTTGTTTCAATCAACTAAAATAAGGACGAAAAATAAAGAATAGCAGAGTAATATCTAAATCTATGAGTCACTCACATAGCACTGGTAGTCCAGGCTAGGTCTTGGACAATATCCAATGCGGCATGTAATATAAACTGGTGCTGATGCGCCGCATCCTCTTTCTACATCCATTCATTCATTCATCAATAATTCAAAGAACAAAACTACCAATAAATTTCACAACTGCTAATGAAGTAACAATGCCCAAAAACCAAAAAAAAAAAAAAAGAAAAATCTTTTCAAGAAAAAAAATAATAATAATTCTGGTCGCTAGCGAATGGGCGAAAATAAAGAAAAAAGAAAGGGAGATTAGAAAGAAGGTGGGGTGTCAGCCTACCCTGGGAGCAGCACCCACTTCGGCTTCGTAGATTGGGATGTCGTTCTTGCTCACTATCATGAAGCACGCCGTGTTTGCCATCTTCTTCTTCTTCTTCTTGATCTTTTGATCTTAATAATATGAAAATGTTAAAAATCTAAAAAACTTCTCAAAAATTTACAATTCTTGAATAGTATTATCAACAATCACCGGAGCGGAAGATGCATTTACGTTTGGGTTTTGTTGATCCGATAAAGAATTCTCCTATTTGTAAATGGCAAAAAAATTTGTCCTCTATTGCAATTTCTGGAGCTTTTCCAGTCTTTTGATTGTTACCAAAACAAAAGACCTTTCAAGTATAAGCAGGGCAAGTCGGGCTAATCCATGAGCTGGTCTATAACCATCTGGCCCATCTCTTTCAATGAATATGAGAAATAGTATCGTATAAAATTGGCAGGGGTAAGCTTATGCAAAGACAAAAATATATTAAAGCCCTTTGTGGTCTTTTTGTCCACCAAAAGATTATGGGCTTCAAGTAGAAATGATTGTTAACTCTAGGCCCAGTCCAAAATGTACAAGCCATGTCACCAAAATTGCCGGTTCCATTAGTTTTAATAGTCAATAGAAAGCATTTTTGCTGTAGTTTCTCTTGCCTGGTTTGTTTTACTCTTCTCAGTTTCTGGAATTTTAGGTTAATCATTCAATAAGAATGCTTGAATAACACGATCTAGTATCCAGAAAAGTCCGCTTGAAAGGAATCAAAAATCATGCGGGTACATGGGCCTCACAACTACCATTTGTCAAAAGTTCACAGCCCAAATTAAAAGGGTAAAAATTTGACGAATGTAATTGTACGCAATAAAATTTTCGTGTCTACAGAAAATCAATAAACAAAGAAACAAAGTGACAAATAAAAATATATAAATTTAAGAAAACGAATTACAATCTCTGGATGGTAATTCTTCGTTTTTTTTCTTCAGATTTGGATTCGAGAGTTTGAGGCTTGTTTTCGAATCGTCGTTGACTCTTTCAAATCTGTTCAAATCTGGATATGGAGATCTGGATATGGAGACTTGAAGAGAGACTTGACTCCTTCAAACTTGACTTCTTCAAACTTTAGACGTTGAAGACTCGAAGAAGACTTGAAACTTTGAAGATCTTGATTGAAAACCTGAAGATCCTCAGATTTGGATTCGAGAACTTGAGGCTTGTTCTCGAATCGTCGTTGACTCCTTCAAACTCCTTCAAATCTAGATATAGAGACTTGAGGAGAGGCTTGACTCCTTCAAACTTGAATTCTTCAAACTTTGGACGTCGAATACTCGAAAAAGACTTAAAGAATTTGAAAGTCGAAGACTCGAAGAAGACTTGAAGAATTTGAATGTCGAAGAATTTGAAGATCTTCATTAAAGACTTGAAGATCCTCTCGATTGAAGACTCCGCGTCAGAACTTCAGAATATATGAGTATACTCTGTTTTTATGTGTATCTCCGTCTCTCTTCTTAGGGGTGATCCCCTATTTATATCGGTGGATAGGAGAAAGAGAAAGACTTGTGATAACATCTGTTCCCATCTTTAAATATTTGAAAAGGTACGTATCTAATCTTTTATCATTTAAAGAGAAAGACGTACACCAGCATTATCTCTTTTATGTCATTTTAAAGAGATTTGTAACATTATCTTTTAAACATTATCTCTGTATTTATTAGAGATAAAAGTGATAAATATTTGAAATGTTATCTGTTTAATTTAAATAACGAGATAAATAAAGTATTTAACTTTTTATAGATAAATGAATTAAATTTTAAAATTTCATTATTTACAATGATTAAACCATCAAGGCCAAAAAGATATAAAAAACGACATCGTTTTACGTAAAAAATAATTACACCATGATTGTGGATAATTACATCAAATACTTGAAAATTATACCAAAATATTAGACAATTGCACCGTGTTTAACTTAGAAGAAATGAAAAGGGAGGAAATTGTGAGGAATCGGTCCGTGTCCTAGGTGCTTGTGTTTCGGAGATAACTCCATGCACACTTAAATTAGTCAAAGATGCTAACCGAACAAAGATCCTGAAAATACAGAATTCTGCAAAGTAGATGTCGTGATGTGCCCGTAGCATTCCAAAATTTAGTCGGGAAGAAAGACAGAATTCTAAAAGTTGCACACTTCTTTGTTTTTTTTTTTTTTTTTTATGCACTGAACTCAAAGCAACAATGTTGATACACAAATGTATACAGGTTGCAGTGCCCTTTTGCAAAAAGGCACTGATAACTGCTACGACCAAGAAAGAGAAAATAAACACACAGACACTCAGACACAAGGAGTTTCTGCTTGATTTTTGTATGTGGTGGCATTAGAACTTGGTGAGGAATTGTATTTGTTGGAGAAGAGGAGAAAGAGTTTCCATGAGCTTCTCACAGGGATGATTGTGGATTCCCTCATACGTTGTCACCACGATGCTTGTGTCTTTTGAGAACCTTTGGACTTGTTTCTTCACGTTGCATGTGTGATGCGAGCAGCGATAATAGCTCCTTAATTTGTTCCGAGTGTTATTTTGTTCGATAAGTTCAAAACAGAAAAAGGATGTTAAAATTCATCCAAAATGATGCATTATATCGTCACATCAAAAACAAATTTACAGACTATTTATTAAAGACATGTGGGACTGGACTAAATGAACTTCAATTAAATTATATTGTTGCAAATTAAGAGAGACAGTTTCCGGTTTGTACAGTGTTGCCTTCATGCTTTATAAATGCTCACTTTCCATACTTGCTCAATTTTTGTCTATGTAGCACAAAATTGGTTTAGTTTGGTGCTTGTAAATTTATTCCATGATCTGTTTAGGTGTCATAAAGCTCAAGAAACAGTATACTCACCCTACATGTTACCTTTTAATTTCTTGCTAAAGATATAATATGACTTCAGAATTTATATATTTTCCCTCTAAAAGCATAAATAGAGCTAAAAAAATTGGCTCATTAAACAGATGATAATGCAAATGAATCAAAACTTAAGCAATTCCATTAAACCGATAGATTAAGGTAAGTAGCACGTGAAACAGGGCTAACCTCGGAAAGTTGCTATTTTTGACAGATTTTTGCCCATACTTTCTCCAACGAAATCCATCATCAAGTATATCATCCGGGCTTCTCGTCTGGAACACCACTTTAGGCACCATTTTCTTTCTGTTTTTACTACCAGTACTAGTGCTAGCTCCCATTCTGATTTTGTCCTTGATGGCCACTTCTTCAGGCGATCGCACAACAACATTATCAGAGATGGTCAAAGGAGACGTTTCCAATAATGGCAAAATCATTTGAACATTGTTATTGTGGACATTGCTAGGATGCGGAGCTGGATTAGATAAGAGGCCTACCAAGTCATGGAAATTGTCCGGAAGAAATAGTTGAGGCTGAGACGTATTTGGGATAATCAGTGATGAAAGAGGGGGTGGGTGCAAAGATGAGGATGATGGGAGAGGGGACTGCTCAAAGAGGAATGGTGGGTTGGTGGGTGGAGAATGGAATGGCAATGGTGATGGTAATGGTGGGGCTTCTTGATCTTTTCCTTCCATAAACATAAGAGGGCTCCTCAAGTTCATCCAAGAATATTAGTCCACTGACCATCTAGATGGATATCCTAGAATGATAGAGGAAAAAGATATGAAGAGAATCCAGAAGAATGCTTATGAGAAGTTTTAAATGCGGTACTATGCTAGTTTAGGTTAGAATTGGGAAAAGTTAAAGAAATAGTTTATGGAAGGTGAGAAGAGGTTAAACAGACGCAAGAATACACACATTAGAATTTATTATATTAGATAAATATAGTACATTCGCATGTTCATGGAAGCATTGACGAGAGGGAAGAGTGAAGGGGGATGGAAGGTTAGTTTTTCTTGCTTCATGATCTAATGTAGATCTCTTGTGTTGAGATAAGCAAGTTAAGGTGGTAAGACTACTACGGCAGCCAACTACATTTCAACTAATTTCTGTTCAACTGCCCCACCACGAAACGCAGAAGGAAACGTGCCCCCAAGACATACGTAAATTTCGTTCTAACCAAAGTATTTATGCATGCATGCCTTGCCTCTACTATGTTCTTAACCTTAAACTTGCTAGTTTCTTCTACTGTTGTGCCGTGATCAAAACACGCTGATGCAGGGGCGTTAATCTAAACTAATCCTACGTTCGCCTCTTTCTTTCTCTCTTGGTTTTGCAGTGTGAGTTTGAGGGCAACTGGAACAGCAGTCAAGGACACACGTCAAAGGTTGGAAAGCTTTGCAATTTGCTAAATACTGTTAACCAACCGCTCATTCATTACTATACAAATTTACTTGTCCCATGATCGTGTGATTTCGTGCAAACAGACCATCTATTTACTCTTTGATTATTTTTAAACCACAGGCTTTTTTTTTTCTTCTTCTTCTTGGAGTAAATCCTTAAACCACAGGCTTTAACGTAGTATTTTTTTTTTTTCAAGCCAAAGGTCGTAGGACCTAAATCTAAGGAGGTTGTATTGCCTTTCAACCATTCCGTTGAGAAATTGGCTAGTTTTCTGGCTTGATTCAATATATGACTAGTAGTCAAAATTAGATTCAACAAATCGCAAGGCAGTTTTGAATAGCATCTTCTAAATTCAAGAAAGAGAGATATCCTAAAACTATTCTGTTAAACGAGAGTCTCTTTAATCTCATGTAGCTGCCAAAATAACGAAAAAAGGCACTTGGAAACAGTTTCTAAAATGGCCCTGAAATCCATTGCGGATGCATTTATGTCACAACCCTGTAAAAATGCATCCCTGAAATTCTTGATCGCTTCTGCAACCCCACTCTGCATTTTTCTCCTACCGCCTTAAATAATTCATGACATGATTTCCCATATTCAAATCTGCACTGCCGAGAAGCACAATGAAAAATCCGTACACAACTATCTATGTCGAACCAATAAGCCTCAAGCCGAGCAAAATTATCAGGAGTGAAGAGATGCAGATAGTGCCATTTTTATTCAACTTTTTTATGTAGAAGCATGGTTCATAACAATAAGAAAGATGATGAATAAGAGCAACCTGCTATTTTCGAACAGCAGTTACCAATTTCCGATTAATTTTGGGCAAATCTATAGGACACGATAGTTGTACTTCTACAAATTCCAGATGGAACAGTATTTCAAGTTTAAAAGAAATGACTTCATTGAACAGGGAAAGAGTATTTCCAACAAGTATTTCAAGAAGAAGCACAAACACATTATAAAATTATGTAATTAAACAGATTTTTCATGACACGGTTTACGATTAGAAACAGTTGGACCTTTTTCATCAGAGACAAAAATCTGAGCTAGACACCTGCCTTTATCTTCCTATGGCCAAAAATAACTACTTTCCTGGGGCTACAAAAATATGATTGCCAAGGATTGCTAAACACAAGCAAACACAAAAGTTCCGAACTCCAAGCTCCAAAATCATCTGGTCATGCATATATGCATAAAATTTTGTGAAACCTTATTGGCAGCATAAGATTGAAAGAGAGTAAACATCAGCTGATGATCATCTTCTTGAGATATTCAGCTTGCTCTGGAAAATACTCCAATAGTTCATCCTTCGTCACCCAAACAAAATCATCACACTTCCCAATGTTGAACTTGTTGGTCGCAATCACTTGGGATTTAAAGAAAAAACGCTGCAAAGTACCCAGGTACAACAAAGAGAGCTTGAAGAAATGGTAGAACTAATAAGAATATACAAATCGGAACTAATCATTCAACTTATCAAAGCACAGCGATCATGGGTGAGGCTGTCATAACATTCAGCAGGATTTCAGGGAAGGTAAGCTACCTTGTAAGATGGAAGGTCCTGATTACTCTCGGAAGACTGTGTAACTAAATGACCCATTGGAGCATTTCCAACAAAATAAGTGTGGGAAAGGTCTGCAATCACAGATTTCAAAGCAGATTCTGCACACTGCAATATTTGCAATTCAACACATTTCTCCAATTCTCACAATTTGGATCTACAATTTCTGACGGGGAAGGAAAAGGAAGAATAGCAAGTTACCTTGCGCAAATTTTCTTCAGCCTCATAAACTTTTTCTGGGAAATGCCAGGTTGGCTTTCCACTGGGAGACCCATATGCAGTACCATAAAGGAGAAGATAAAGCCTCCTATCAAGGGCTCTCTGTAGGGATCTTCAAAAATGAAAGGAAAATTGTCAAAATGATTAAAATGACTCAAGTATGATGTCCAGCAACAAGTACTATTCCATCATTCTTTGCTTTGAATTCAATATAATAATAGTTTATTCAACGTTCGAAAATGCTGTTCGCTTCAAATTATTAAAGTAATTATGCAAATCTTCCTTGTATTACCCAACATTTAATCAACAATAAAAGAAATATCTTTGAGCCAATAACTGATAGCAATAGCATCTATTGATGTTTCTGAGAAACTAGGAATTGCAGATAAGACAACAAAGGTCAAGATGAATGAAAAAGACAAAGGCAACATAAGATACATAACTTGATAAGGAAAAGAAAAGGCCAGGTCTGGGAGACTTTCAGGTACACAACTACATTCAGAGAAGCTACTTGCATTTCCACTCCCCAAACCAAAAAGAAAAATCTCGTCTTGAGAAATCTAAAATTCAATCCCCAGAGTTTTCATTAATAAAGATGCCATTTAAAATCCTGTAGAGTACCTAAACTAAACAACAGGTAAATAGGCCTTCAGCATTTACCATCCTACTTCCTCACTGATATTCCAATGATGTAACTAATCCTTTCATTGGAAAGCACAAATTTCTCATCCTTTTTTAAGAAGGACACCAGCAGAGAATAGAAAAATAAATCTTACTGCATACTTTTTATCATTAGTTTTATCAGCCTCAGTGACACGAGGAGCTGGAACATAGTCAATTTGGTAGTCACCCTTTCCCCTGCAATAACAGAAAATGAAGCATGTTATGATCTAAAACATCCAGCAGATAGCATCAACTATATGGAATCAATCATATCTAAATTTGTCATATACATGTTTATATAAACATATTTAAGCCTAGGGCAAGGTCAGATATTAAGTAAATGGATTTAGAGGCATGTTTACAATTATTCTACAAAATGAACGAGTCTAAATATATTCAGTGAGTGATGACTAAACACCAATCGTTCCATGTACATTGTTCTGTCACAACTTATAACCAAAGCATAAATGAATAATCTATTCCAATGCCCCTCTGACAATCAGCACCAATACACCTTGTAAAATTACTGTTATACAACTATCAATTTGGCCATTCATGGCATCCACAACAAGAGGTCACTTGAATGGCTCATACAATTTTATACTAGATGCTGTACGTGTAGAGCAAGAAGCAAATTTCTACGTGCAAAAAAGGAAAAGAGACAGAGAGAGTTGGTCTTCTTTCAAATAGACTTGTCTCCACATTGTATCAACATAAAGAATCAACCTAGAATTCAATGGGTGCCGCCTATAATTGAGAGGATAACATCACTCTCATCAAAAGAGGAAAGGCAAGAGCCAAAGAAACTCTACCTGGCATCAGATTTTTTCAAGAACTTTTCAGGGTATTCCCTTCGATACTGTTGCTGCCAACGAAATCTGAAAATTCAACCCCCACAACAGAAATGCTAGTTACGATATCATAAGCAGTTACGAAAATAACACTTGCGACATGCTAGTCATCCTTTAAAACAACATACTAAAAACAGAAAAACCTTGAAATTTCCAACCTTGATGCCAATTTAAATTTTCTTCTACAGAAAGGAAACCTCACAAAAACTCAAATTTCAGTGTCAATTTGCACCAATAGTTCACTGCTTTCTACTCCATTCTTCTACCAAAAGAATCCCAATTTGAAGTAAATGTCAGTCTACCTAACACATTTCCAATAACTGCTCCCTCCCCCGGGGGTTCTCTTTCCTTCCCATTTCATTTTTCACAATTCAAGATCTTATCTTTTTTTTTTTTTTAATATTCTTCAAACAAAAATCTCAACTTTTTTTTTTTTTTATAGCTTCCACAAAACAGAAGCATAAGTAAAAAATCAATTAAATTTGAAGTAACCAATAACTATATGCAATTCCCCAATTCAGAATAGAAGAAACCCAGAAGAAAAAAGTGTTCATTGTTTATAACTTGTTCATTTCTTCCAATCTTTTTCTTCGTAACCAAACAAGGGAATACGAGAAAAGAAAAAAAAAAAAGGGCACATACGAGAACTCTTGAAATGCATAGACAACAGGATCGATTTTTGGAATGACAACTGGTAGCCTCTCAAACACTACTGATGCTACGATCTTATCGCCGGCGGTTGATGAGCAAAACCCTCGAGTTCTTAACTGACGAGCTACCAGCCAAGCAAAAGATCTCTGCATTTTCCACTACTGCTGAGAAAAAGAAGAAGAACGGAGTACTCAACCGGAGAGTAGGCTTCCTGGTGATGAAACAGACGCAGGGTTTTACCTGCTACCGGTAAATATTAGGGATATTTGGAAGGGTTTTTAGATTTTGACCATCTACCCTCTAGTGTTTTAAGTCTATGACGCTATACGCTCCGTTTGGTTTAAGGAGCAAATAAAATTTATTTAAGTTCATTACTCTATTAGAATAAGAAATGGAGAATATCTATTTAACATTACTTTATATCCGTAGGGCACAAATTTTATGCACTTTGGTTGTTTTATTTAACTTGTAAAAATGAATTTGTCTACTCCACAACAATATCTCAATATGTATGTATGTATATAACAGGAAAATAAAGATTTTAATCATCTCTAAAGGTATATTTTTCAAATACAATGGACAACACTATTTTTTTGGTAAAAATTTATTTATTCGCTACATGTAAATAATGCGAGCCCCAGAAAATAGTAATAAGTAATGGACTAGAAGTTAGTCCAATGCTAACGAAGTCAAATTTGATAACTTGGCCAAGAAGGATAATCCTTGACAGTGCACGGACATTAAATCAAGCAGTGCCAGTATTCGCATCATCATCATCATCATCATCATCAACAAAGATTGCCAAAAAGGTTCTTTTTGTTCATTATGCAAAGTACAATATGCTACAAGGGAAAGGCCGCACCAAGTAGAG
This sequence comes from Mitragyna speciosa, assembly GCA_024721245.1. Lineage (NCBI taxonomy): Eukaryota > Viridiplantae > Streptophyta > Magnoliopsida > Gentianales > Rubiaceae > Mitragyna > Mitragyna speciosa. Next base: position 881,588 of record CM045558.1, read on the forward strand.
ATGCCTTTCTGCACATTATGATATGATACTAATACTTTACTCGTGATTATCACTATAAGAATACTGTAACAGTTATCCAGGCTTCAGTTCATATGTATCGAAAATGTCCCGTGTAAATATGCCAGTGATGACAAACCTTATTAACTTTTATTAAGCCAAATTCCAGGCTGCATTAACTCAGAATTTTTTTTTGTTTATAGATGGTAATTTGGCGGAAGAATGGGAGTAAATAGTCCCAATGATGGAGGCCAACAGAAATCAGATGGGAACCCCAGTCAAAACAAAGGTTTTTTTCCATTTAGCAACCCAAACAAGTGATCCAAGACCACACCCCCTCCATCTCTCAGGCCAGAATGCATATATTCATTAGTTATCCAAAGCCTGATGCCTGCTATCTGAGAAGCTGTCTCCATGGCCAGCTTGAAGTTAACATACAAGTCTTCGTAATACACAGAAGCAGCAACTGGTACCTGTTTAGTGCAGGAGAGAAGTAAGAGATTAAATCGATTTCCTAAAGCTGGTGATGTGTTAGCTAAGGTGAAAAAGAAAGCTACCACAACATTTTGAGCTAGTCATTGATTTCCAGAAAAGCCTTATTTACGTTCAAATCTGAGAATAATCTTCAGGAAATTATCCGCACAAGATAAAGGCAGTTTAAACCTCCAAGTAACCAATTAAAGGCAAAAATACAAAAGATTGAACAGCATCAGCTGACATTTACATAAAGGTGAGAGAGATATACCTTGTTATTTTTCAGTGTGCTGATATCATATAATGGAGGCCAGTCTTTCTTCTCCGCCAATATTTCGGCGGCAGCCTTGAAATGCCTCAATGCATGAATTTCATCAAACATCCAAGGAAATATCATCTACAAAGACAATAAAAGAGCAATATAGTTCACATTAGATAACATCATGCTGGCATTAGTCCAGAAACAAGAAGGTGGGATCTGGCATCATCATTGCAAACAAACTTCCTGCCTTTGTTTCTATTTTTTAATGCAAAAATATAGCGTAAAGAAAAGAAAGGAGATGAAAAAGAAGATAATGATAATGTTGATGACGCTGGCGATGATGAACACCGTAAAGGTGCCAAGTCCCAATACTATGACCAAAACTCCTGCACATATTGCTGTTGCAGACAAAAATCTGATTCCATTTTCAATCACAGGCTGCATCCGTAGAGAAAAATGATACCAACTCACCAAGTTAATATATTACTTCCATGTACCTTAAAAGACTTCCTTTTCAAGAAAGTTTTGACAAAGTTGTGCAGGTTGCCAGAATGGCATGTTATAATTGGACAAAAAAATATCTTCAAAGCTTCCTGCTGTGGAGTCATTAAATACCCCAACCATCAGGGATCTCTCCTAAGGATATAATCTTTCTGTTAAAGAGAAAAAAATGTAGGAGATGAAACTGGCGATGAAAGAGGAAGAGAGGAGAGAGAAAGCTCCTTCAATACTAAACCTCGACTATGAAGCACAAGGAGATAATTAAAGGTGGAAATGTAGTTTCTACTCATGTAGCTGAATTCTAATTCAAGAAATGGTGGATTTATACCATTCTAACAGAGCATATATAATTATTTAACTCAGACACCAGTTTTGGAAAATTTTGTGTCTATAATAAAAAAAAAAAAAAAATGATCTCCTTCCATACCTCGCCTGTGAAGATTACAGGGCGACCCTCCTTGGCAGCCTTAATTGCATCAAATTTACCTTCATGTTCAACCCTTGTCCTCTGAGCAGCCCATCTTGATGCAGCACCCTTTCGAACCAAAAAATTAGATACATGAAATTAAGACTTAAAGAAATGTACATTATTGCCTATTTTTAAGTAAAGGCACTCATATCCCATGGCAGCAAACAATTGCTACATTTCATATTTAAGCAGCCAAACTGTGTCAACAACATGTAAATAGGACAAATGACTCTTAAAGAAATTAAAATTTTAAATAACGAACCCCATAGCTGCGATAAGGTTGTGTTGAGTCATATTACGGTTTAACTAAAAGTCGCATGCATGAAACATAAAAATGATCTCGCTAATACAAACCACTGTTTCAAACAAGAAATCAGATGGTTACCTGACAATATATCGACTCATGCAGAAGAGCATACAGTGGATTTGTGTCAAAAGACAACCAGTTTTCATACTGCATATAGAAAAGATTTCAACTTGTGAGACTAAATGCTATTAAGCATATTTAAAATGACCAACAAAAGAAAAACACTCGTCTGGCAATACATCAAGGTTAACATGAACAATCTCAGTTACAGGCAAATCTCACTGTCTAATCTTGGATCCATCATGATCTCAAAAGCTTCAGAACATTAGAAATGCAGAGCAGTATGACAATATGCTTTGTGTGCACATTGGCATGCCTCACATGCCTTGCAACAAAATGGCTCAGCATCTCTACACCAACAACAGATAAAACAAAAACGTGACATGGTCCTCATTCTTAAAAGGCAAAGTTTCAGAAAGCCAAGGATTTAACTCGAAAGCATCAATCCACCAGCCATAGGGACCTTTTGGGCTATCCAAGAGTGCATTGGACTAATCAGGTCCAACCAGGTCTATTAACGTGATTTATATGCAAGAGAGAGATACTTCCAAACATAAAACAGGTATACAAATTCATTCAAGGAAATTTTCATAAGCTCCAGTCACAAACATAAACAGAAGGGATTTCTGAAATTTCTTAATCTGTCCCCAGAAAGAAGGCATTGCTTATCATGCTAATTCCTTCTCAAAAATAAACTCCATCGCTCTGTGTGCGTGTGTGAGGAGAGAGAGAGAGAGAGAGAGAGAGAGAGAGAGAGAGAGAGAGAGAGATGGATGGTAGATATTCCATACATGATAGTCCAAGAGGAAGGGAGAGAAAGTGACAATTGGATCAGAAGCTGAATACAGCTAAATACAATCCATTGATTTTTAAAGCTGATGAATTCCACTTTCTAACACATGTCACATTGACAGGCGATTCCTTCCAAACAATTCATAACATTTTACAGAATATTCAATCCAAACAACTCATAACATTTTCCAGAATATTCAACTAAACCAGGTACCAGTTAGAGAGCTAGAGGTTTCGATTACTCAAATTTTCACAAAGAATGGCATAATTCTCTTACAGCATTCAGAAAGTAGTAACTTATTCTCTTTTGCTCTCCAGGAACTATAACTGGATCCCAAACCCTCTCCAACCTGAAAGTGGAAGAACAAAATAGATAATAAATTCAACCATCATATGTAAACGGTTTGAATTCGCTGGGTAGCCAAACATACATGTAATGCAAGCGCTCAAAACCAGTACTTGATCCCAAAGCAGTGAGACCAAGAATTTGCAATCCCCTGGGAGTCAACATACCACCAGATGGCAAAAGAACCTATGCCAGTTACATGTGAACATAAATAGACATACAACATGCACACATCAAGTCAGCATACAAGACATAAAGGAAATGATAAGACAAAACAACAGAACAACACAGACAGAGAGAGAGAGAGAGAGAGAGAGAGAGAGAGAGAGAGAGAGAGAGAGAGAGGAAGAAGAAGAAGACAACAAATTTTAGGAGAAAGGAATTCAAAACTCCCGTGTTCAAAACTTCTCCTACCCCTTCACCTTCAGACTCTGCCAAATAATTGACAATGTCATGAACAATTTCAATGTCCTGAGGAAACCTCTCATAATACTTATTATTTTGAATAACAATCTGTTCAAAGCATGCTCTATATACAGCTTCGGCGGAGCATCCACTTCTGATCGGTGGGATCCCACCAGTTATAAGAGCTTGTTTGAGTCCATGTGGGGCGAAACTCAAATAAGTTACTATACAAAAGCCTCCATAGCTCTGCAGGAGAAAAGGGGAAAATCAGCAAATCTATCTCTCTCTCTCTCTTTCTCTCTCTCTCATTCACAGACAAACACATCATTTTCATATTTATCAGTGACAATAACAATCATATACTAATCATGGATCATACTAGTGCAAAGTTTACATCATAATTGAGCATATAATATATGCCCTTCAAATTGGTAAAAGAGATGATATGTATGCATGTAATTGGAAGGAGGGGGGCATGGAGAAGAGAAAGAAAGGGATTAAAGCCACAGTGATCTTAGACTAGTCCTACTGATAATGACAATGCTGCTTATGATAAGCAGACAGCAGAAACAAAATATTTTCATGCTAAAATCCTGACGCAAGCACAACTGTTGAATATGGCGGAGAAAGAAAGAAAAAAGTAACCTGTCCCAAAACAGTCCAGGGTCCGCTATCAGGAACAATGCATTTTCGTATAAATTCAGCATCCTGAACTATATTGTCAGCTCGAAAATGAGACAAATAGTTTGCTTGTTCCTCAGCGGACTTGAGTTGCGACATGGACGATGTTGTTAAGGGTGTTGATAAACCTGTCCCTCGCTGCATATTAAACATGTCAGCTTAAAGAAGATGGGATATTTGACATTACACTGTATTAAACTAGAAAAGCTTTGCAACATGCCTGATCCAATAAAATCACACGATATTCTTCGCACGCTTTACCAATCCATCCACTGGCTTCAGTAGGCCGCGGAGATTCAAAACCTGGTCCGCCTTGCAAATATAATAGGTATGGGAGAGATTGGTCTTCTTTCCCAACTGCACATATATTACACCACAATTAGAAGGAAGAAGATACAGAAAATGATATTGAATGAAAAGAGAAAACTTCATGACTAGGAATACGCAATTTGACTGTCAATCCTAGCAGGAAAACAATGATCTCCTTTTTTGGTCCTTATTTCTTTCTTTTCCAATCACCAAGATGGAAAACAAGTGTCAGTAAAGGCATTTGGTGAAGGGTCACCGTAGACACATCTGTCTAAGAATAAGTAAATAATATTATCATAACGAGTGAATACTCACACTCTTTTTGCAGTTTTGGTTGCATAACGGATAATATTGATAGTTACTAACCCCCAGTTTCATTTATATTCCACAAGGCTACCCATCAAATCAAGAATAGAGTTTCCAATTCCAGCTCCGGTAAACTTTTTCATAAGATGACACACAAATCACGCATTCAACTTTCTTCTCTCATCCCAAAATCAAATGCTACCAGCCTTGACTACCTAATAAGTAAACGAAATCAGAGTTTAAAAGAACCTGCTCTTGATTACCTAATAAGTAAACATTCAGATGCAAAATTACAGTCGCAACTAGCAACATCAAAGTTTGAGGCTATAATTAATTGGTGATGCACATAAATCATTACATACTATTACGCTGCTAGTCTTGAAAGAAAAACCATAATATCCCAAGACAATTGAAAACCAAAGAATCCTACTCAAATCAGTCCATTTCAATGGACTCCCATCGTTGCATCTAAAATACCTGAATAGTACAAAAGAAATTTAAGGGATTAAAAAAAAATACTAAAGCAATAACGAGATAATGCAAATGACAGTTAAAAACGATAACGTACCGGCGACGACCTCTCGGGCAAAAATGGAGATCTTAGGAGAATTAGCAACAGAGGAGTGATTGCAAGAGTAGTCAAGTGGGACGGAGAATCGATGGTCTCGAAGGCGGAGCTCGGGAACGGAGAACCAATTTCCGACAACGTGGTCCGGAGGAGAATCATCGGCGGCCACGGATTTTGCTTTAGTATTCGTAGTGGCATGCATGGCGGTGGAGAAGGTCAAGATTGATCTCCGGCGAGAGTGAGACGGTACTGACAGAGGTGTTAAGAAGAAAAGGGAAGGGAGTGAATTTATCAAAGAAGGTGGCGGCCGTCGAAGTCCCACCAGCATTTGCTTTACTACTAGTCACAAGACAACTTAATAGGTCAAAGGTTCAGTAGTCATACTTTCAATAGAAGACTGTACTCTCGTGTCCCGACCGGATAAGAATCTTAGGGGCACGGGCTGGCTGGTGCAGTTGTGACTCATATTAAGTGCATTCGATGCATTAGATACTAGTTTGAGGATTTCGTATCTAAGGTACAATGCTGAATATGTAAATTTTTTTAGTATTTCATTTTATCTGGCAACTTGTTTGTTTATTGTACTACCATACTTCTGATGATAAAGAATTGTTTACTGAGGTGAAGAAATGAATGCATTGTAATAACACATTTGCAGATTTTTAGTTCGTATGTTATCAAGAATGACATCATATTATTACCCAAAAAAAAAAAGAATGACATCATATTAATTAATACTGATCACTAAATTTAAAGGTGAAAAGCTTCTTTTTATAAGAATTTTGAACTCCTGAGTCTTAAAGAATGAATGTTTATAAAACTTTGCACTCTTTCTTTGTCTCTCATTTTAGTAGTCCTACTTTTGTAAAACTTACAGAGGCTCAAGAAGATTGTTTTGGCTTATTGAGTAGCTAAAAGGTGCTAGTGATGCAAAGTGCAAAATGCAGGTTAATTAGGGGAGGTTTATTTGGTCCGTCCATTGGCTGATTTGGCATTTTTGCTGACGAGCTCTTTTTATCAAACTCTCATAATTGTCTCTGCATTACCGAATCAAAGCGGATTGTTCCTCGTTTTTTCCCTTGATAGGAAAGTCCAACATGAGACTCCAGCCGTTAAACTCCCAAAACCTCCTTCCTCTACGAAAACCACCAAAACCACAGTCCACCTCCGCCACTCTCCGACATTTCACCACGGAACGCCAAAACGTTCCGCCACCAACACCACCACCGCTGTCAAAAGACCCTAAAAGTTCCAAACCCATTGCCCAAATACTCTCCCTCCTTCAAACCACCAACCCAGATGATTGGCCCACCAACACCCACCTCCGCCAGCTCCTCCATTCCACCTCCCCGCCGCTTTCCCCTCCTTCCCTTCTCAAGCTCACTCGCCAATTGGGCTCCTCTCAAAAATCCCTCCAGTTCTTCAACTACCTCAAAAACAACCGCCCTTCCGATTCCTTCTCCACTCCTTTGCCATCACCTCAGGGCATTTCACCTTTTTCCTTCATATTCCAAGCTGTCCTCGAGCACGCCTCTCGCGAGGAGGGCCCAAATTCACCCTCTAAGCTCCTGGAATTATATAATTTTTCCAAAGAACAAAATGTCCATCTCTCGGTCGAATCTGCAGCCCTTCTGATTAAGTTCTTCGGAAGAGCTAAAATGTTCGAAGAATCCATCACCGTGTTTAATGAACTCGACCCAGATTTACGAAACGTTAACGTGATTAACTTGTTATTAGATTCCATGCTAAATTCGGGTCGTATAGATGATGCATTGAAGATGATCGACGAAATGCTTAAATCGGAGTCCAATGTTCAGCCTAATCAGAGTACGATGGATACTGTCTTGTCAGCAATTTTGACGAGGAATTGGAGCGGGAGGAATGTGAGGGAGGAGGAGATTATTGGTATCGTTTCGGGGTTTGGGAAGCACGATATATTTCCGAATAGCGTGTGGTTAACTCAATTGATTTCTAAGTTTTGCAGGAGTGGGAAGTGTGATAAAGCTTGGGAGCTTTTACATGAGGTAATGAGATCGGGAGGCGAGTTAAAGGCTGCTCCTTGCAATGCCCTTTTGACAGGGTTGGGTAGAGAGCGCGATTTTCGAAGGATGAATTTGCTTATGAATGAGATGAAGGAGAAGGATATTCAGCCAGATGTCAGGACATATGGAATCTTGATTAATCATTTGTGTAAATTTCGTAGAGTAGATGAGGCCTTGGAGATGTTTAAGAGGATGAAGGGTGGGAACGAGGGCGATGAAGTTTCCGTCCAACCAGATGTTATTCTGTGTAATACTTTAATTGATGGCTTGTGTAAAGTGGGGAGACAAGAAGAAGGGTTGGATTTGATGGGGAAGATGAAGGTGGAGCATGGATGCACGCCTAATACTGTCACTTACAATAGCATTATTGATGGGTTCTGCAAAGCCGGGGAGATTGAGAGAGCTTTTGAGCTTTTTGAGAGGATGAACAAGGACGGAGTAGAGCCAAATGTGATCACAGTCAATACCTTGCTGGACGGAATGTGCAAATGTGGGCGAGTTGGTAGCGCATTGGAGTTCTTTAATGACATGCAAGGAAAAGGTTTGAAAGGCAATGCAATTACTTACAGTGTCTTGATTACTGCCTTTTGTGGTGCCAACAATATTGATAAGGCAATGAAATTGTTTGACCAAATGTTGCAAAGTGGCTGCTCTCCAGATGTAGTTGTATACTACAGCTTAATATCAGGGCTTACCCAAGCTGGAAGACTGGATGATGCTAGTTTTATTGTGTCGAAATTGAGAGAAGCTGGGTTCGGCTTGGATATCATCAGTTATAATGTTCTGATAGGTGGATATTGCAGGAAGAATAAATTTGAACAAGCATACGAGATATTTAAAGATATGAACAATGCTGGAGTGAAGCCTGATTGTGTAACATACAACACATTGATTTCATATTTCTGTGAGAAGGGGGATTTCAAAACTGCCCATAAAGTGCTAAAGAAGATGATGAAAGATGGTTTTTTGCCGAATGTTGTGACTTATGGAGCACTGATCCATGCATATTGCAAGGTGGGTAATATTGATGAAGCCATGAAAATTTTTAGGGACATGAATTCTTCTTCAAAGGTGTCAGCCAATAATGTTATATATAATATTCTAATAGACACTCTTTGCAAGAGTGACAAAGTTGAAGATGCGCTCTCTTTAATGGATGGTATGAAGGACAAGGGGGTCAGGCCAAATACCACAACATACAATGCCATGCTTAAAGGCCTTCGAGAGAGGAATTGGTTGGAGACAGCATTCAAACTTATGGATGAAATGACAGAGAAGGCATGCAATCCTGATTATATTACCATGGAAATCCTCACGGAATGGCTTTCAGCAGTTGGTCAAACAGAAAAATTGCGAAGTTTTGTACATGGATATGAGGTTTCTGCTTCAGTCCCTTAGGTCTTAGCTCACCTCTCAAGGGAGATAATTGCCGCTCAGATCTGCAATTTCTGCCGCATCAGGAGAATCAGCAGCTTGCTCAACTTTGGGGCAGATGTGAAGGCTCTGGTGTTGAAACGTCAGTGGTTGGAATCTTAATTACGACCAAGTTATTTGGATATTTTAACCTATTTAAACGCACCGGACTGATTTCGTCAGTCCATGCTCTTCTATAAACCGGCATTAGATATACAATTACCTGGATACATTCAATTTTGAATTGTTATTTGGTTAAAAGTCAACATTTTTTATCTCAAACGCATGGCTATAAAAGCTTCCTTGACCTGCTTTGCTTGAGGAAATTGTAGAACGTTCGTGATTGTTATATAATTCGTGATAATTTCAGTCTGCTGTCTTCCTCTCATATCTTATGTTCCAAGGCCTTTTGCCAAAGGTCTTGTTCCTTTCTGGTTTTTGGGGTAACCTCTGAAATGCTCTTGAACTAGCAGCTTAATTTTGTGACTATGGACTATTGAAGCATGAAAGTTGTCAGCAGAACTCTATTCGCTCGTGAAGGTGCAATTTTGTCCCTGTTGTGAATCTGAATCGTTAAGGATGTTTACTTTTTTAACTGAATTAAAGATCTGCAAGTAGATTGTTTCATGCTGCTTCAAATTTCTATCTTTTAGTTTGGCATGATATTACCACGTGGAAATTAGAATCTGACATTTTTCTAGCAAAAGAATAGAATTATACATGAGTTTTCTTATTGGAATAATTAAATGATGGGACTAAAATTAAAAAATTAAGAAAATAAGGAGAGAAAAGTTCAAAGAATAGGGAGAAAATTGAACTTGACACTCTTTCTGCATTTGCTTCCTACACGCCAATTAGTGGATCCTGGAAGTCAACAGGATTCAAGGCTATGTACAGTACATTTATGGACTGAAATTATGGTTGTGGACATGCACTCTATACGGGTTTAAATTTGATATTTAGCAATGTATGGTGGTTTAAATTTGACTTTGATGGCAATACATACTGTAAAGTTAATATTTGTAGATTGCACTGGTAAGCTTTTTTTTATTATTTTTTTATTTTGCACTGGTAAGCTTTTTGTGTTTTTTTTTTTTTTCTCCCAAAAGCCAACTAGTATATTGATTCTTGTCAATAATTACAATTGAGGTAACTACCTCGATTCAATATGTGTGATCTCCTTGATTACAGAGGGAAACTGTTTTCCCATAATACAAAATTCTTTAATGTGAAATTCGCCATTTTGCTAGCCACTATATTTTTGTTACCTTTACATATTGGAATGAGCGAACAGTAAACAGACTTTTCATAACCTTGGACAAGTTTTACTTTCAAACATCTGATGATTCATGACCAAGTGCGTTGTCGGAATGAGAAAATTTCTTACAGATTCGAGGATTACAGCCACGAAACAAATTGGTTAATGCCCCCAGCTGCACCACATACTCTTTACCAAGCTACCCAAAAATGACTTTTGGACAATGATCATCACCGTTGCTAGTGCGCTGACCCGTAAGTTCATCCCCACCTTTGACCATACCCCGCTTGTCAATTCCACCTAACTAAAGAAACCAAAATAACCAAAAATTCCAAGAGAATATCCCCGCCAACTCCCAGTCTCAATTCCCAACTCTGGTTCATGAAAACCGTTAAACGCGAGATTGAGGGAATACAATAAACCATTCCCTATATGATGAGGTCCTAAATACTTCTGAGGAATGGGAAAGGAATTTAAGGTTACAATGGGTATGGAAAACCAGCAACTGTCAGCCGAAATATTGGGCAAAACTCCACTTACGGCAATATTCCAATAACCATCCACCTCACGGTTATTTACAATATCAGTTGCACAAACACAAAATGCAAGAAAAGCCCTTTAAGAGGTAACGCCAAAAGGTATTAGTAGTAGTCTTATCATTGAAATTCAACCGCCCCTCACTTGTGACATTTTATGTGCAAATAATCATCAATTAACAACAATTAAGATAATCACAATAATCAAAATCAATTAATATACTGAAATCATGTTAGTAGTATAACGTTACTATCATACAACGCTTGTTTTTTGAACCAGTCAGCTATAATACTAGGAAGAATTATACATTACGCTACAAGGAAATATTTTAAAAAAAAAAAAAATAGCTACTGCAAATTACTACTCTACTAACATTGTGATCCCAAGATTCTTCTTTACTTTCTCTTAACGGAGAAAAAGATACTCTGCTGCCACAAATCCAAGGAAAAGTGAGTGAGAAGAAAAGAATCTCATCTCTTCTTATGCTCTTTTGTCACGCGTCAATTCTCTGGCAAAGTCAACCGCCGCCGGCTGTAGCTGTGCTGATGGCATTATTGGCAACCACGGGAGCTGCTCATGCTCTGTGGAAAGCGATCAGAAGAGGATAAATGATCCATTACAGCTCATTTTCCGGCGAATTCTTCTAACCCTTCAAAGAAATCATCGTCCATAGCCATTTCAAAGCCACTGACATCATCATCTCCGTCTTCAAGAATCTCTTCTTGGCTGGTCTCAATTTCTAGCTTTTCCGGCGCCGGAGAGAGACTCGCCGACGGTGAAACCGGCTGTGGGGAAGAGGTTTTAGTGGCGTCACCGGAATTAGTGGATTGTGGGGTTGCCGGCTTCGGACGAGTGCTGCCGGCGAGAGAGTTCCGGTGGGTTGGAATGGGGTGGTTGTGCTCTGATGTGTAGGTGACTATGAAGATTCCCGGGTCGGATCTGTTTCGCTCCACCTGTTTTCGGGCCAAACAACCCTTTGATGTGCTACATCTGTAGTAACCCCTGTTATATTTGACAAAAGCCAACCACAAAATAAATCAGCAATTATTAGTATCAAAAGGATAGTAGTGAATAAATTTCCAGTAGAAAACAAGGGGAATAATGGGAAATATTAAGATAAATGAATTTTGTAAGCCACATGTTGTTCAAAGATTACTACTAATACAAGTCATGACTAGAAAAGTGGTGTAGGTTTAGTTCAAAAACTAAGCATCATTCCAAAAAAAAAACTAAGCATCTTTTTTCTTTCTTAATGGAAAAAGAAAAGTAGAAGTACTTGCTTGGAATAAACCTTGAAAAGTTTTCTCACCACAAGATTTAAATAAAAAGAATTAAAAAAGGCAAATCGAAGTATTAAGATTGTACAGTACTGAAACAAGAAGAAACTACCTTGGATATGGGGAGCCTTTGATGGGTTTTTGGCCATATTTTCTCCAAGACCACATGTCGGAAGATAAAGATTCGGCAGGTACTTGACAGACTCTCTTCAACTGGTTCTTCCTGTGAGAAAATACACAATATTCACTCAATATTAATAAAAATGCAATTTTTCTCAAATGGGGTGTGCCAATAGATTCAAAATTTCAGTTCAAAAGAACATCAGATTCAAATTTTTACCTTTTCTTGGGCCTTTGGTTAGTACTTAAAGAACCATTAGCTCCATTAATTCTAGAGCCAGTACCAATAGGTAGCAAAGTACTCTGCTTTGGTTGATATATTTGTTGTTGTTCTTGCTGTTTTTTGGGCTGCTGCTGCTGAGGTGGTTGTTGAGATAGATCCTGTAATCCTCCAAGAACAGAAAGGGGTGAGATGGGGATGCTTTGTGGGGAAAGGGGTGGTGATGATTTGTGGAAGAAAGGCTTGTATAAATCATGCAAGTCTTGACCAATAACACCACTAGTACTACTTTTACTTCTTGGCTCAAAAAACAGATCTTGAAGACGAAGAAAGTTGCCATCTTGCTGTGGTTCAAAGCCACATAAAGTGTAAAAGCTGTCGCTTGTAGATGTAGATGTGGTGGCTGTGGTGGTGAAACTGCTAGAGGTGGCGGTTGTTGTGGCGGTGCAGCCTCTGACCACTGCCTGCAGATCCCAATCATCTGCCATTCTGCGCTTCTTAATGCTAAGGGAGACAAAGGAACAGGGTAGAAAGAAAAAGACAAAACAAGCCGCTGACTTTTGGAGGTAGGGAGAGAGAAAGCAAGGGAAGGGGAAAAAAGATCTTGGGAGAGAGGTGTGAGTGATGGGAAACAATTTATTTATAGGGTAAAAGAAACAAGAATTTATGGATTGGCATTGTCAAAGGACAAATGCCTTCTTTTTTATCTTTTTGTTAGGCTATCATTCGTCAATTTCTATCATCATTGTTTAAGACAATGGTTTTATGGCCCTTTGATTTTGGTAGAATTGGGGGTTGACTTGGGAAAATGTCAAAGGGGAGAGGGGTATCGCTGTACAGCATCTACACAATGAAAAGTGCACACGGTAGCGGCGGCAGTGTGTGTTGTGTGTGTGTTTTTTCAATTTTCGCACATCGTGACCCGTGACTTGTGAGCAGGTCACATTGGACACTTACCGACAAAAAGAAAGTGGCTTTTGTATGCGGGATGCCACTCTTTAAGATGATGGTGGGGGACGTGTGCATTACTAAAGCCTCATGCGCGTATTGACGATTCGTTTATCTATTTTTAATTTTTCGTTAGCATAATTAAGAAAAAATGGGCATGTTTGGTGAAGTAATTTTTTTTTTCTTAATCAGAATTTGTTGACAGTGAAAACAAAATTAAACATATATATCTGTGTGTGTGAATAAATTTGAAGGAAAATGGCACTAAATCATATTAGAAGATGCACCAATAATGGGAATGGACTTTGGTTATTTTTTTAAAACTTCATACATGTTTTTCAGCTAATTTTTTATTTCAAAAATGCATTTATCGAAAAAATTCTTTAAAACTACTATAGTAATAATATTTGTTTCCAAATATCTCAAAAAATAATCATCCATACGAGGTCATATACACATTTATCCACTATTGGTGTTATGGAGATAGCTCGTGATAGATTTTTTTTTTTTTTTTTTGTGAACATACATATATTTTACATTGATTTATGTATCATATAAGAATTAGTTTTTAAGTGTTTGTTAGAAATATATTATTCCGTTAATTAATTGACTAATTAACAAATATTTTCCAAATTCCAAATTGCAAATGAGATTTTATTCTCATATGATTAAAGTTTGTTGGCATAACTGCTTAAAGTATGCATAAGTTGATATAAATATGCAAAATTTTAGATCTTATCTTGCTCGGTATTCAAATCCCTATTGTGAAAAATGAATTCAAACCCATTATCGTATTCCCTCACCTAATTGTTAGTTACACCATAAGAATTATGTTGACTGAAGCTTCATTTTTTATGCAAGTTTTCAAATTTATGAAGATTAAATTGACCTGGCAAACTTCAACATCTCATGTCCAGCACTCAATTTGTGTTAGAGAAAATTGCAATTTTGGAACTAAATTTTTTGGGTATCAGTAGTTTTCATATATAATGTTTGGACGAAAGCAATATAGTACCAAACATTTTAATTTTTCAGCACATTTAGTCATGTCGACCGATTTTGCTAAAATCTTACCGAAATCTGATTACATAATACTCATGGTATGGTGACTAAATTAAAAAATAAAAGAAAAAAGGAAAAAATTTTAATTACTATAATTTATAATTAAAGGCACACGTGAATGAATTATCTTGGTAGTTTTTTTTTATATTTTATCTTCTTATTTATCGTGTGTGAATTCATTAACGCCTTTAATTACAAATTATAACAATTAATTTTTTCTATTTTATTTTAAATTCGATGACCGGATTCTAGTAAAATTTTCGCAAAAGCAATCTATAGTACTAAATGTATTGAAAAATTGAAACATTTGGTATTAGATTTACTTTCATCCAAACTTTTGGAATTGAAACCGCTGATGCTCAAAATATTTAATATCAAAATTACAATTTTCTATTTGTGTTATAATAATAAAAAGTCTTACATCGCCAATAAGTTTTATTACATACTTTTCAAGAACATGAGTTAAATTTCAGAGGAAAATAAAAAGAAAAACCTGAAGATGGCTTGATCAAGTTTTTAAATTTGTTTGTTCCCCCATAAATCCAGAATAATTTAGTTAGTTTTGACGTTATAGTCTGACAATAAAATATATTCATTCATTAATTAATAGATCAAAATCATACCCACGGACGACAGTAATTCTCCAAAACCCATGCAAATTAAATTCTAATTCATATTTGCAGATACTTTTTGCAGCTCACCAACAAAATTCCACAAGCTTGTAGTGCTTGTAAGTATAATGAAAAATATAAGGAGTCGTTTGGTTAAAATTACTCAATCACTATTACTACGAGTATCATTAACTCTACCATGAGTATGGGTTTTGATAATTCCCCCAAACATGTTTGGTTTAATAATGGAATGGGTCTCATTATAAGAATAATTGTTTGGTATATTATAATGATTTTCAAGTAAATTTTAAAAATTTTAAATCTTTATTTATGATATACATATTTTTTAAATTTCTTATTTTGTATATTTTTTAAAGAAAGTTTTTAAAAAGATTTCTTCAATTTTAAATATAGTCATGCTCTATTTTGAGTTTTAAGCAAATGATAACCTTAAAAAAAGTCTTTTTTTTTTTTGTATTAACATAGAGTATTATATATCTTTGATTTTCAGTTCAATTTTTTAAAAAAAATTGAATGTAAAAAAATTTATTAAAAATATTTTTTATAAAAACATTGAATGTAAAAAAAAATTAAAAATATTTTTTATTAAAAAAATTATAAAGTACTAATAAAAAATATTTAAAATCAAAAGACGAGAGAGAGAGAGAGAGAGAGAGAGAGAGAGAGAGAGAGAGAGAGAGAGAGAGAGAGAGAGAGAGTAATAGTACATTGGGGGTGGGTAGCGCAAAAGATATGTATTTTTTTAGTGGGTGTGTTTTTGCTCTTAATTATAATGGTTAATGGGTTTGATAGAATAATATTTTGAGGGAAATCGTTAATACCTAAATTAATCACTATCATTAACACCCAAATTAATCGCTATCATTCCCATTGAATGATAGTGATATTTGTTTAACAAATATCAACAATAAGTGTTATTACTTATGACATCTGTTTCTCTCGTTGATTCCCCTGAACCAAATACCCCCGTACTTTTATCATTTCACCTAATTATGAAAATTTAGAAAATTATTATTAACAAATGTGAAAGTGTCAATGTAAATATCTGAAAAACCTTTAAAAATAATAGAAAAAGGGGTATTTTTTTTTAAAAGACAATCTCTAAAATGAAAACACAAAAAAAGAAAATTAAAGCAGCATCTAGTGCGATGGTGGTCTCGGTGGCGGCACCATAGTCTAAGCTACCTACACCTGTGGACGTACAACCGGCAACTACATGTGAACAACACGTGCAACCTAAATGCTTTCTCGACATCGTAGCATGTGATTCCATTTGGTTTTTCATATTTCCCTTTTTTTCGGAGTCAAACTACTATTCTATTATATTTAATTTTGTCCTCATCAAGCAACTCCGAGGTCAGCAGGGGTAGGAAAAGGTTAAAAAAAAGAAACTTACGAGGCAGTATTCCCAAATTTTATGAATTGATTTGGTTTACATTTTTACCTGTGATCAATATCATACGTAGAGAAACATATTTCGTGTAAACTTAATTTTTAACCTTCTATAAGTGTCATGTCCATTAATCATATGTCGTACCTTTGTCCAGCATGAATACAACAAGTACCATGAATGTTGAAAATTTTCTCTACTTCCATGGCTGCTAATGTTGATAATTTATTATGTATTATATAAATATGATCACACAGTAACCAAACACATCTGAACATGATAATGATCTTATGAACGGAACATAAAATGAATGTGGAATGCGCATCAGAAATTAAGGTACAATAAATAATATTTTTATTTTTCCAAGCAAATTCACAATTAATCTATTCTGTTTTCCTATGTAAGGGCCATGATCAAAATTGATATACAAGTAGCACAATCATGCTAGCTCAACAAAACTCGTGAAGTTAATTAATTCATTGTACACTACACTCATGACCTAAAAAATCTCCTCATTGCATGGATCAAGCATTAGACGATCATTTTGATTCTTTCAAGAAGTTGTAGTCCCTGAAACGTTCCACAGCCTTACATTTTATGAACAATTGTAATTATTTTTGAAGAAATTTTAATTAAAATACTAATTCATCGTACCTCTCTCTCCCTCTACTTTACTTTCTTGTATATTTAGTAAATTAGTTTTACAACAATACACACGCAAAATAAAAGAAACGAGTACTTGTGTTTGGATCTGATCTTTAGTTTCATTAATGAAGTATCATTTATGACGATTGTTGTTAAATATTTAAAAACACGTGACATCACCACGTGTCATGTGAATGGAACCTGATAAAGCTCAGTTAATAAGACTGAAGATCAGATCTACTATCGTGTGTTTATCCGCAGCCCAATGCGAGTAGGGTTGCTAAACTAATTTAGGTTGACAGGACTTTGAACTTTGAAACCTTTTTTTTTTATTTTTTTTATGAACTTTGAAACTTTCTTTCTACCGCCAGAGAATCAATTGACACTTAAAATGTGGGGAGAGTGAGAGTTGACAATTGAGAGAGTCCATGATATAAGAGTGAGGTGGGATGACAATTTGCAGACCAGATGGACCCCCTCCTTACTTTTGATGGAGAAAAAAGGACGACTGAAGTTTTACAGTGAGGCCTGCACAGTAATATATTAAACAGTACAGTATCTCTCTAGTCAGTCTCAGCCATGGCGAAGGGCCTTTTGCTGCACAGCATCCTATGCCAACGGATCCCCGGCCATGAAAAAGAAACTTGATGCTACTAGTACGAGTTTCTTGGTCATAGAGATGCACTAATATATCTTTCGGCGAGATAAGGAGAGGTATCGTGTCTCTCAAGAAAGGCATTTACTTATTGGCTGTATGTAGCTTGCGAGAGTGAAATGATTTATTCTTTGAAATTATTCTGAAATTTGAAAGATAAAGATTCCAATTTTCGGATGGCAAGTTCTATAAAATAAAATATTTTTCAAGGACAATTTTGCTATAGGTCAAAGGATATGTCGTGCGGATAAGAAATAAATCGAAAAGATGATTTTTACTAGTTTTCAGAAATACATTACTTAAAATCTCTAACATACAAGCGGAGTTGAGGTTAATTATATTGATTTTATATTGTTTAGCACTTGCATGATATTTGTAAAATTCATGAACTCATTTTCAACAAATTTTGATTTTTGTAAAAATTAATTTCAAAAAGGTTTAAAATCAGTTTTTCATGATTTTAGTTTATAAAATACAAAGTTAGAGCAAACAAAAAAAAAATTGAAAATATTACAAAATATACTTTTCAAAATTAAAAGTTAAAAACAGATAAAAAAAATTTGTTGATAACAGGCTGGTGGCTATAAGGATTTATATAGTCGAAGGTTTCCTAGTTCCGATGTCGTTTATGAAGCTACAATGAATTTGGACATCAATATAGGAAATCCTCCGTTCATGTATGTAAATGAGTGGCATGGCATTTCATTTCGTGACAAGACAGAAGATTGCCTTTTTACCACTCCAACTAATTTTTACTTCATATGAATTCATACTTTTGCTTTTACCTTAGCATCATTATAAACTCTGTGTAACAACTGTGATACGACACTGGGTGATTCAAATATAACATCATTCATTATTTTCTTCTGCAATACATAATGCTACTGGAGTTTGCAGAGATGTCCAGATGATCAGTAAAAATTACCGGTAACTTTTTTATCACAGTTTCGTGCAATCATTTTGCATTTTGGCCAGATACAAAATTATCCATGTTCGTCAAGATTTTTTCTATAAGAAAAATGGAGAAGCACCTTACCTTAAAGCCTTAATTAATATGGCCAGACTAATATCTAAAAATTGACCTTAAAACTTTTAGCTATGAAAATTTGAGGAATTGAATTTTGACATCTGCTAAAAGGGATATCTTAGACGACAATTAATGTCGGCATATGACTGATAAATCCAACTAAACGTGCACAGAAAATGGAACTTGTAGGTGTGTGAGGCAATCTTGCAGGCATCATTAAAAAATTTAGCAAGCGAAATGGTGTTCATAATAACTATGGTCTTCAGAGCAAAATTTCTGGATTAGTGAATTAAAAAGCGATTAACATATTTGTAATGTACAACTCTTATTTTTATTTTTCAAAGAATGTAACCCAGACATGTGGGAGACTGTGAGTGGGATTGAACTAAATGGAACAAGGTCCTCTGCCACAGCATAGTAAATCAATGGCCCATGTTTGGCAATTTAAATTATTTTTAATAGTTTGGTTTTTAGAAGAATAATATTGCCGTGATTAAATTGGATAATTTTGTTTATGATATGATTTAAAGATTTGACTAAATAATTTGTTAGACACATCTAAAGTTCAAGAATGCACAACTCTTCTTAAAGTTTCCTGTCATGCGACGAGTCACATAAAAGAATTTCCAAATACAAAAGTTGCTAATCCAATATTGTTTTACGGCTACATTCATACTTTAACTTTTTTTTTTTTGACTCAAGCCTCGTAACTCATAGGTAGCAAAAACGGATGAAGATAATTTACGAAGGGAATTACCTATGTGTTGACAAAAGAAAACTTTTTGTCGCATCCATCATCTTCCTCTTGTCCCTACGAGGTACCACCATATTTTTCATAGAAAATATAACAACAAAATATTTAGACAAATTATTCAAATTAAACTCGATGGGCAGGCAAGATAGAGTTCTAGTCATCCTTCATGATTAAGTATTATTTTGGGTGGCTAATCAATTTAGAACTAATTTTTACATTAAATAAAGAGCAAGGTAGAATAAATAGAATTTAAATAGAGTGAAATGAAGTTCTAGTAAAAAATTATAAAGCCAAAAAATAATAATAATAATATCATTGTAGGTATGCACGACAAAGAGAGAAAGGGGCAAAAGAATATTCCGAATTCTTTAATTAAAGAAACTTTGATCTTTATTAAGATCAGAAAATGAAGATTACCCTGGAGAAAAGGGCCTGGATGCTTGATCAAACATTCAATTGTGTTAAGTCCAACCTTGACCAACATTCCTTATTGTTAATTTAAGGTGAAGTTGCATACAAAATTAGAAGTGGATAATCTCTCTACATCTCTATCAATTTTCATTGGTACATTGAGATCAACAGGATATGTGACATTCACAATGTTGCTGTGTACAAATAAATATTATGGCTATATCAAGTCATGACAGAGATAGAATTTTGAAAAAGAAAAAAAGGATGCTGAACTACATATAATATTTATATTACGAGAGGTTCCAAAGATGTTCTATAAGGAGATAGTTTTAGAACTTTGCTTCGGAGAAATAAATAAGCGCAAGGCCGGGATATTTCATGCATGCCAATTTTTAAGGGTGAAAAGACGACCATTTTCTTATTTTCATTAAAAAGTTTGGCTCCGATGAATGCTGATCTTAGCAAGAACTTTTACTTAATATTTCAAATTTTTTTTATTTTAAAGAAGATTACAAATTTTCCACAATTATATACCTGCTAATCCGATATCTACCCAACCTTATATTTTGCCGGAATTGGAATTTCTTCCTACGTATGGGAGAACACAGTAATGGAAAAGATAATAGCCAAAATAGGATACGTTTTGGCGAGAGAGCTCGACGGAGATTATGGCCATTGGATTTCGGAAGGTATCTTATTCTGTTGTAATTTTTGACTAACTCAACTTGGAAAGGTTAAAACTAGCTAATGATTACAACCTAGGAGAAATATAAAACGTATACTTCCTCGAGCCTTGGTTGACGTTGTCAAATACACAATCTTGCGCATACAATGAAAATAGAAGTTCTAATAGTATCTAAACTTGTCATCTATTTATATGAGTTGTTTGTCAATTTTTATTCAAAGTTAGAAGTTAGATTAAAACACTCGAAAGGCATTGAACTGAAGTTAATTAACCTCTCATGTATTAACAAGTAAGGGTTAACTCAACCTAAATTGAGAGTTACAGAACTCTTCCATCTAGACTTGTAATATGCTTAAATCTTCAATATATATATATATGATTGATGTAAAATAACGTTGTATCAATGTAACACTAAGTGATACGATCTAATGTCGTTTCACATTTAACACAAAAAATATTGAACCGAATATTTGAACCGCTTATAAGCAGTACATAGGAAATTGGAAATAAAAAAATATTTATACTAGAGTATTTAAACCGTTCATAATCAGTGTATAGGAAATTTGCCTGCCATAAAACAATTCCTGTCTTAAAAGCTAAAGTTAAGATAGGAGATTTAAACGGCTCCATGTATTTGTGGGGATTAGCACATTCATAAATATACCATATAAAGCACACAGCTTTGCTAACATTATGTGCTCAGTATGTTATAAATGTTTTTAATGCATAGTCGTACTATTAGGTTTACTCAGTGAGTTAATAGATTTACGTACTTGGGCAAATTCGAAGGAATAGATATGACAGCCAAATAAGAAGAGGAAAAAATCAAGAAACTGCTCCTCAATCTGTATGTAACGTTTGTAAAGGTTTCAAAATCGCAAACAGGTAATTTAATTTCAGTTAGTGATACCAGCATTAAGCAGGCAGCAGCTATAGTTGGCCAAACATGTTTCTTAAAGTGCTTCAAAGTAGGGGTGGGCATGGACCGGTTAACCGGTCCACACACCTAATATTCTAACCGGAACCGCTTGTACCGGTTCGCTTAATTTATAAACCGTATCCGACCCTCATTAATCGGTTAACCGCTTATCGGTTACCCAGTTAAAGAGGTTCGGGTACCGCGGGTAACCGAAACCATATAATTTAAGTTAATTTGATAAAATAGATCAAAATATTATAACATAAACCTTTGCTCAAATTAAAAAAATACTTATACAATTTCAATTACTTTAAAAAACAAACAATAAGATTACAATTGAAACTCTTACATCCACTTTTTTTAAAAGTAAAAAAGGTTAAAAAAGATTACTCTTTTTAAGAGTAAAAAATTTATTTATTTCAATTATATGAAAATAATTTTTTAGTTAGCATCAAGAAATTAAATTGAAAGAAAAATTAAATACGATATTCAAGTTTTAAAATAATCTTAAACTTGAAAATGAAATGAATTAATACTCCTCAATTTCTCTATAACATTACAAATATTAGCCTTTAAGACGTATATATGGACGGGTTCGGTTAATCGCGGTTTTTAAAAATTGATACCCGGAACCGGAACCGTTTTTACAAATGAAGTTCGGTTAACCTAACCGCTTTCAAAATTTGGTTCGATTACCCTCATTTTTCGGTTCGGAATGAACCGGTTACTGTAATTTTTCGATTTTTCGGTTATTTTTTCCCACCTCTACTTCAAAGTGATAATGCTGAGTCCTGAGAATGAAGAGAGACAAGGCCAGTAGACAACCATTAATAGGACCCTACCAACTACCGTAACTACTCTCCATCCATTACCATCCCCATCCCATCACTCTCTTTCACTTTAAGCTTTCTCAACAGAAAGACATCCTGTGTGGTTGGTTAGTTTAAGAGATCGAGTATGGAATTCTGTTTACTCACTTTAAATTGAATTTAAGATTGAAAGTCCTGTATTTTTCATATCCATACGATTGAGTCCGTAAGTTTTTGAAACAGTGTAAAAAAGAAGTGGTTCGCATCATTGATATTTGACTTGGACCTATTCTCAAAAACATGGAAGTCTTTTGAATTGCCTGTTGACACGGATAAAGTCTAGGAAGAACCTTTTGTAGATGTGGCTAAGTTTGGTTTGGTTTGGTTTTCGTAATTGATCACAGGACTAGCAAAGATGGGTGATGCCACAAGCCAAACCCACCATGTTATTATGGGGCCAAAGCCCAAAGATTGGACGTTATCATGATTTGACCCGAAATAGATATCAAAGTCACAGATCCTTCCATGATGAAAACATTGTTGTGGATCAGAATCCATTTGGATCGCATTCTGCATTGTCATATTCAGATTTTATACGAGACGACAATTATTTAGTATAGTTTATGACAATGTTTTTGTCCTCCCCAACCATTTTCCTCTTATGATAAGTTTTACATAAAAACTATATTTAACAATCTATACATGGGAAGAATCTCTTTTGCGATCAATTAAGATGCAATACATGTCTAATTCCTACGGGTATTAGGTCGTAGTTCCAGACGATTGGACCTTCGGAAAGCGATGTTAAAATTGAATTTACACATCAAAAGCCAGAGTGTGCATTTAAGATGGGAATTCGATTGAGGCACACAACGCAAAAGTAGTGGACGTTCCCAACACTAGTAGTGGCAATCTTGTGCCTCCCAGTCACTTCTTCCCTTTTTTCCAGAGGCAATGTATTTTCAACTGGGACACTTCAAATTTTCAGCCTTCCTTTGTGGAGTAAGTCCATCAATAATTCAAGGAAACGCCTGTCTTTCTTTCCCAAGCCCAAGTCCTTTCATCTCTTCAGATAACAAACCTAAACCATACATTTTGCTATGGAAGTGATTTCTTCACTTGTTGATGTGCCAGTTTCAATATACATTCATTGCTTAAACATCCCTGTGCACAGTAGAAGCATTCCCTGTCTAAGTACTCAAAAGGTCTCTAATCAGACTCATCAGCACAATTTTCACATCGGTTCAAGTAACCAATCATTGGAGAAAAACAAAATAATTCACGCTAAGGAAAAGGAAAAAATAGAAAAAAGAAAAAAGAAGGTGGGCTCTAGATGGGAAAACCTACTCTAATAGACCTCGACCTGTCCAAGAATTTGTTGGCTAGAGACTTCGCAACAAATGTACAATGTTTCAATCCAGTTTTGGGTTCCATGGTGAAATTGTTTTATTTATTGACTTCACCGACAACGCAATTTCACAACTATATGCCTCCAGGCTTCAGCAATGTATCATCTGCGGAAGCCATATCACAACTTACAATAAGCTTGATCCTTGAAGCAGATTATGCATCATTTTTGTATCAGTAATAAAAAAAAAAAAACGATTAAAGTGTTTATATAGAAATTTTATTTATTGCATACACGAAAAGAGGAATAATAACACTACATAAAAATATAGATATATATATATTTATTTATTTATTTCCTCCATAATTTTTATTTATTTTTTATGTCTTCAATGTTCTTCCCACTTGTTGTTCCCGCGCAGTCTTCAATCAAAAAAATTTAGGCAAAAGCTCCCTCTTCTTCCCTCCATCCAGCATTAATAGAAATAAATCAAATTATTATTCAGACCTCCCCATGTCTTTTCTTACCTTTACTACTGCCACCACCAAAGGATACAGGATAATGAGCGATGGTTGGAAGCAATACGACGACGTCTACGGCGGCGTTTGCAAAGACCATCTGCTCAATCTGTTATGAAGATCTCAAGCCCATCGTCGAAGACCTTCAATCCATCTTCATCTGCGGCCACGTCTTTCACGAGCTCTGGTCTGTTTTCCCTAAATTAATTTCTCTAATTTCTTTCCTTTTTTTCTTTGTACTTCTACAAAAAAACCCAATAAAAAAATTCTTTTTTTTCTCTGAAAATGAAAAAAATTTCATTTTTTTCTGTAGTCTTCAACAATGGTTCGAGTATTGCACAAATGGGAAGAGGAAGAATTGTCCTGTATGCAAGCAGACTTGTTCGAATGCGAATGTGGGTCGGCTTTATTTCCAGTCAATTGGGGATCCGAACGATCCGAGTTTAACCCAGAAAGCAGGAGATTATGGGGGGGAGAATCCCCAAGAATTGAGGAATGAGGTGAAGAGATTGGAGGGGAAGGTTCTAGGGCTTACTTCAGCTTTGGAGCAGCAACAGAAGAATTTTGAAGCTGTCAATGCTGAGGTAGTATAATTTTTGCTTGAAAGTTATAAAGTTCAAGTTTTGCACTTGAGGAATCTTATTAAACGTATAAATGTGATAAAAAGTTGAAATGCCCTGTTCATTAAAAAAAAAAAAGGATTTACTAGTGGAAAATTGAAATGGCTTAGAAATTTTTAGCTTGTTTTGCTCTTGCGCCATTTTTATTGAATTATAAGTAGTAAACAGTTTTTGTGTTCATTCTGCTAAAATTTGAGTTATTATCCTATGGTTTTTTTTATGGAAAAATTGTTCTCACTGGAATATTTGCTTTAGCTGTGTGTCTGTAAGGAAAAGGTCAAAGTAGAGGTGGCTTTAAAGAATGAAGCTTTACAGCAGAATGCTACCATCCAGCAACTGATGCATTTGAAATCTGAGGTGGATACGGTGTTCTTCTATTTTAAAAGTACGAGGTACATTGTCATCTTAACTGTAGGAATTTTTTCACCGTTCAGCTATGATGTTGCAGGAGGTTGACCGATCAACTTTGGAGTGCATGAGGCTTCAGGAAAGGAACATGGCCTTAGCTAAGGAACTTGCAGCAATGAAGTTGTAAGTTATAGCTGAAGTAACAAGTTCGAAGAATATCTACAATTTTCTTTTGAAGAAGTTCTTTAATTTATTGTGGCTCTGGCGTTTTTTTATTTAGAGTATCTGATTTGAACTTGGAGGAAGATGAGGTTCTGAAGCTTGCATGCTTGGGTAACGAGGTCATAAGCAAAGAGACTATTGACGTTCTGAAGAAATCATTGGTCATACGTAACAAGTACGACATCCATGTTATAACTCTTTGATCTTAGAGAAATTCTCAAGCATTTATACTTGATCTTCTTCACCTATTTCCTAACATTCCTGTTTGAAGCAAATGTGATTAACACACCTGAAGATTGACGTTCTGAAAATATTTTTGGTTATCTTTTCAGCTAGTTTAGACAGTGATTTCAAAACAGCAATAACACAGCCTTTTATTACCCCCTCCCCCACCCCCGCTCCTTCTTCACCCCCAAAAGAAAAAAACTGCTATTTGTTATAATGACTAATTATCTGACTGCTATTGTTTTTGTCGTGTTGTTCAGAATAACTGAGATCAATATTAACTAATATTTCACAGTCATATCAAGTTTTATATAAACAAAACCTCTGTTCTGCTCATCCTGGCATTGAGCATGCAACAAAGTGCTTAACACTGGAAGATGGTCTAACTTTTGTTTTCCTAGCTTAACATGGATAACACCAACGTATTCTTGATTGTTCTATGTCTTAAAAGTTTTCTTCTGGTGGTACATTTAAATCTTTCTAGACCAAATCCATCCCTAACTTGTTTATTTGGCTTTTACCCATCGATGCATCTCATAGAAATGGTATGATAGTTCATCCTGCAACTTATGGCTTCGAAAATTTAAGAGAGAATAGCGTATACTGCTGTCTGACTTGAGCTGTCTAAGCATTATTGTCTCTTAATCAGGAGCAGACTTTTTGAAGGCCATTGCAGTTCAGAAAATTCTAATTATCCTTAATACTTTGTCCTTGCTGCCTATTATGCCTTTTATGGTCCATTGCATGCTGTGCATTGCTTTTGGACCTGAACCACTTACATCTGAAAAAATGTTTTCTTTGCACCCGCTTGAATTGCATCCGTTAACCAAACACGCTCCTGCAACTCTCAGGAAACTCCATAAGGAAAAATATTGCCCCACAGGAAAAAGAAAATGAGGACTTCTTTTCTTTTTCATGTGCCAATGTTGGTGGGAAGCAAATGATGCTGTAATAGAATCAACCTTGTTCTGTGTTTCATTTTCCAGTAATTTCCTGCTTTGGTTGGTCCCTGATGATCTTTCAGCTAGTTCTGTGCATGTTAATTGGTAACATGCATTCCATTTGCCTATTTCGCTCCTTAGTGTTTTCCTATTGTTTTGCGATAGCGATGATTGTACTTGTGTGGGCTTGATAGGAGCTATAAAGAATTGATGACGAAGTGCAATGTACTTGGAAGAGGAGAGGCCCGGTCTCTTAGTAAACTTGAGAAGGCTAAAGAGATGATAAAGAAGCTGAAGGTAAGTTTGTCATCCTCTAAGCGAATCAAATATGATTTCCGTGAGATAGGGTGCAGACTAATATTCCTCACTCTGTAGGGAAGAATCCAAGAACTTGAGTCTCTTGCTGAAGTAAAAGATAATGAAGCTTTGAGAACTTTGAAAGCTTCTAGACAATCTACTTATGCAGTGGACAGACTTACTAATGGTTATGATCAAGGTACCGGAAATGATGGAAGTTCATGCAGAGATAAAAAAAAGGAACCTGTTTTAGAGACAGAGATGGGCAGATCAGAGAATTCATCTTGTTTACTAAATAAAAGGAAGCATAAGTCTTCAGGGTTTACAAGTGATAAAGGTACAACTGATAATGTGGTTCCTAGAAAAATTAACCCAGATAATCCAGAGAAAGGCCACTTCTTGCTTAATCAAGTTGAGAATATGAAAGAGACTTTTGTGCATGCATTCTCGTGTGGACAATTGAAACCTTTAGCTGAAAATGGAGGGGCAGCCTGGAAAAGTACCTCAAGGACAGGGGAAAAAGAAAGCGAAACTCAAGCCAAAGGACAAGGCAACATGGACAACACATCTGTTGCGATGGGAGCTACTAAGTCTAAGACTGAGAACAAAGCAGCTATGATGGATAATGATGTGATACTACTAGATGACAATATGGAATTACCTCAGCCCTTGATTAATGTTAGAAAAGAAGCTCCATTACGAGTTGTGGTTTCCCAATCAGGTATTCTTTAATTTTTGCAAAACTTTTCCAGTTGTCCTCATATGTAAAATGCATGCTCTTTTTTGGCTTATATGTTCTACCAGTAAAAGATTACCTTTAAAAATTGTTTTATCTATCCTTATTTTTGCATGTCAAATCACCTCTTAAGATATAAGGACAATGTTTTCTGTCTCAAATTTCATTTTGGGATGCAGCTCTCCTGGTTGCCTTTGTAATGATTTTGTAAGCCATAAATCTAGAACATGACACCGGTTACATCAAGTACAGGAGATCGCTGTTTCTCTGGTGGGTTGCTAGGTCCTGATGGGACTAATTGGCATTTGGGGAAATGGTGCAAGAGGAATAAGGGACAAACATCACTGTCAATGGGACCGCCAAGTTCACATGCAAATATGGCAGACTTGATTGCTGTTGGAGCCGATGGTAGGGGTGGCAGAATTAAAGTTCTGAGATCTCTCAATCAGTCATCATTGGTGAGTTTCCATTCTCATCCCATTGCTGATACACAACAAGTTCCTTGTATTAGGAGTTTCATTTGAAGTTCTTTCTGCGGTCTTGCACCTTTGCTTGGTTCGAATTCTCTTCAAATTATGATGAAAGCAACATTATTTGGCACTGAATTTTCACTGATTCTTAAAAAGAAAAGAAAACATCTGTTGCATTTTTTCAGGAGACATTATTAGTGGTCCACTTAACAATAAAAGTTACTAGGTATTTGCAGTGTGATGATGACTAGTAGTTAAAGTTTATAAAATGACATATTAGGTGCTAGAGTGAGTTTTGTAATTGTTGATTGTATATTGTACAATATTAAACATATTTGGTGACTTTTACAATGACATTCTCACATCTTATAGACTATAGATTGTTCAACTTGGGCCAATCCTGCTCTTGTTGTACTAATGATTATATTATTCCCATGTAAGTGGATTATAAAAGTAAGCACTTTCAATGGGTTTCATGAGTCGGACTTGGTATCCAAGTTCCTAGAAGGCCTATAGTTTTGCTAGTACTATTTTGGTCTCTACTTTTTTTTTTCTATTTATTATTTTTTTGGTGTTTTTTGTTATTAAGCCCATGTTAGCTTTTTCAGATATTATCTGTATAAACAAGTTGCATCTTTTACAAATGTGATCAATGTTGATATCACTCGCTTTGCATTTCAGAATGAATTTTTGTATGCTTATCTACATTTGCATTACTTATTTCCTGAGTCTTTTCTTCCATGTCTATTGCATAGTTTACTACCAGCCTATTGGGTAAAAGTAATCTTGCACATATGCTAATTAATGGCTTGGTCATTAGGCAGAACAGAAAAAATTTGCAAAAACATTTCTATATCTATACTCCCATACATCTATTTTATTTTCAGATATGTGTTGCTATTGAAAGTGCAAGTACTCTGTTTGCATCGATATCCTCTTGAGTAGCTTGATGTGTTTCCTTTTTTTCTAGTTTGAAAGATGTTTAATTCCTGCTGTTTCAATTTTTTCTGAATAGGATAATGTAGAAGCTCTGACAAGCACAAAGAAAACCAAATTTGGAGCCAAACCAACTACTTTCCAGTCTCACGGCTGCTTGCAAATAGAACATTTTTTTGGCAGGACTAGTCAATGACAAAAACTCAGCTGAGAAGTTCGTAGTAATTCGTTTGAAGAACAAGAAAATTTGCTCCATCAGCTTTTTGTCATGTTAAATTATCCTCAGTCTACGGCTTAAATCAGGAAGGGTGTACCCCACAAGCCGAATCACTGAATTTTGAAATGTTTCTCATTGGGGTGTCCACGTGCTTGGTTATGTAACGTGACAAATTTCAATGTAAGTGGGCAGTGGTAAAGTCTTTGTTTTGGATCTCTGGGGATTTTAATAACAAAGCCTGGATTTCCATTGCTTTGAAATTTTTGTTGCGTTCAGTTTTCCTGTCTCGTGAAATAACAGATACAAAAACTATTCAGAGGATTTGGTAAGTATGAATAAATTGAAGTGTATAAATGAAATGGTATGGTTTGGAGGAGAAAAAAATTAAAGTGGATTGTAAATGTTTGGACATTCAAACATCCTGATATTGCCTGTCCGTTAGTGCTTAAATCTCCATGAAGAGACATTAAGAGTAGAAAAAGTTCCTTTGTAACCGTTACAAGTTATTGCACCTTGTCAACATTTGCAAAGTGGGAAAAGAAGGGTCAGTATTGTTTGGTATTGACGGGTAAATGTTGGGTGACAGGAAACAGATTAACAGGGGGCAAGTTACAATACTCTATGGGCAATCTTGAACCACTTCTAGTATAAAGAGGTGATTTCAAATGGCAGATGACACGGATGCTTCTGACTAAATGTTAAAACCACTGCGAATTTGATTTTGGTAACTTATTTCTATGATGAGGTGTTGGTATAGGAAATTCATCTACAGTGTACAATTCAAGAGTTAAAAATTCTCTAAATCCACGTTCCATCATTGCGGTTTTTGATCAACTAAACCATATTTCAGTCTAATTGTCGTAATTAGTTTTCATCTTTGATGAAAAATAAACACAATGGAATGACAATGAAGTTCACACGTGAGCAGAATTATTTGATGTATCATATGCCAACGGTTAACGCAAGAACTAGGAAGATGATCAACTACTAGAAGTAGCCTCTGTGTGCTCTTACAGTACATTAGCGTTAGAACTAAAGTTTAGAATCTTGAACTGCTTTTCGAAGCCAGTGGTAATTGTGATGATTAGACAGCTGAAGGTGGTATCAGAAAATGTAGAAGTTTGAAGATTTTGCCACTGAATCCTTATGAAGTTAGAAAGACAAGGCTTCTGCAGAAAAGGAGGGTAAAGAAGTGGTCTGAACGAGCAATTAACTGAAGGTTATTGGATTAAGATAACCCAAACCAGAGAATATTTTTTTATAAAACGTCTAGTTTACATCGCACAATCCTGAAAAGGTTTATGGAAGATCTTTTTTATGCGCGTGCATGGATTTTGTTACAATTTTCTAGACTGAAATTGACAATTCTTTCGAGGTAGTTCCTAGTATTTTGAGAGAATAATCAACATAATAACACATAATGCATATTAGTTTTATAAAGAAAAGAACAAAGAAAATAAATTACAACATCTTATTATTATTATTTTTTTGGTGAAAGTTAGATTAGCAACAAAACAAATCTTGAAATGCTAAACATGAATTTGTTTACTGAGAATTTTCCAGGAAACCGCTATGGAATTTATGTATGACTTGCATATATGACTTGGAAATGCGAATTTGGAAGATGACCAACCAATGCTGGACCGAATAGTACCTATGACAAATGCTTGGAATTTCCATCCCAAGCATTGACTTTTATGTTGTTTTGTGGCTATGAATGAAGGAAAATTATACCAAAACAACCAACCGGTAAAGTTGACCTATTTCTTCCTTAACCATCAGTATGATTTATGAATATCTTAGATGAACAAATTAAATTCTCGTATAACTAAACGTTTGACTCTTTTTGTCTACGTGCTGATAATAATAAATTAATGATATCCTAAATAAGTGCACTTTTATATTTTAAGGCATAGTCTCTCTTTCTTCTGACCTCATCAAAAAGTCAAAAGAAAATTTTAATAAGCCACCAAAAATGCGATTCTAGCTTTTGCATGTTGGATTTTAAGTATCCTTTTTGGGATCTTATGTGTTTATTTTATTTTACTTCTACGTTTCAAATTATTTATCTCAGCTGTATTCTTGTTTAAGTTCTACTCAATTAGATATAATATTTGTTAATTGAACTAGTTGCAAGTTAATT
Organism: Mitragyna speciosa; assembly: GCA_024721245.1. NCBI lineage: Eukaryota > Viridiplantae > Streptophyta > Magnoliopsida > Gentianales > Rubiaceae > Mitragyna > Mitragyna speciosa. The sequence continues at coordinate 912,890 of CM045558.1, forward strand.
ATTGGAGAACACGTGGCTTTCGTAAAGTTAGTGACTAGTGATTTTGTTTTTACAAAAGAAAAGAAAAGAAAAGAATTGTGTTCTTTTTTAGGTTTATCAAATTAATGTTATCTCTAAATCATATTTTTCAAACTGTTGAATAAATGAGAATAGTATTTGAAAAGGTCTGGATTAACTTAATTTGTCCCATTTGTGTATAAAACATTAACAAATGAAGAGATTTCTGTCATAGATCCCAATTTCAAATGATTTGGCATCACATTTGAAGCCCCCACGTGTGGAGCTCGATCGTATTTTTTGTGAGATGGCGTCCATATCCAAAAACTCTGTAAATAAATACCAAAGCGGTCTTGTGCCAAAAAAAAAAAAAAAAAAAAAAAAAAAACCGACAGTGGCCCGTCGTTGTCCTTGGCATGCAATTCTGTTTATACTACTTTATTACTATCTAGTTTCCAAACTAATATTCCTCTTGTTTGAAAATTATTCCAAGATCGCATCAAATCCTTTACTGATTCCACCGTAGACTCCCTTTTTAAAATAGATATTAAGGCTCCGAGTATATTAGTTTAGAAGGTTATAGATTCATTTTAGATATTTTCTTTGTTATTCGCTGCATAAAATGTGTCAACTGAATAGTTGGCAAATGACATGTCATTGTGCTATCCCATCCCACATAAAAAAAAGTTAAATAATATGAATCAATGTATAAGTTGAGTTTAAACACTCAAATCCAACTTGAAATATCTATTTAAGCTAACGAGGATGGAACCCAAATAGTTTTAGACTTAGCTACTGAGACTATAGTCACTTGTTGACCCTACGGTCCTGATGCGTGACAGAATGGTATAAAAGTGAATTTCGTGTGGTCTTTACACAGAGTGGGACGGGGACAATCGCATTGATCCGCGACTACGTAAGGAAGTGAAGGAACTAAATGCTGTATGAGGCTACTGCTACATCGACTAAGGGTGCCTTTAGAACCTGTACGAGGCACTTCTAGAGTTCGACATAACTAAGGATACATAGCGGCACATCAAATTGGATTGGCCTCTAGAGTATGACACAATTGAGTGGATAGTCCGGATTTTATGGTATGTACTAGATTGGATTTTGTGAGGATGCAAAGCCTAACAAGGAAAGGTGAATATAATATTCCGTCCCACATTAAAAAAGTTAAGCAATACGAACTAATGTGTAAGTTGAGTTTAGCACTTAAGTCTTTAAGTCCAACTTGAGGTATTCATTTTATACTAGAAATGATGGATCTGGTTGCGCTCTGGGCCTGCGGACCCTAGGCGTAACAGTTATGGCATTTCAAAATATTTGTTCCATTTAGAATCTCTTTTTTTCTCAAAAAAAGTCTTGAATTTTATTTTTTTCCCACTTATATAACATTTCAAAAGATTTGTTCATTTTAGAGTCTTCTTTTCCCGAAAAATGTCTAAAATTTTTATTCTTTTCACTTGCAGGGAAATATAATTTTTTTTTACACGAATTTATCCGTCTCAGTTGGTCTTTACATATGTTTTTTTTTTGTCCAATTTTCAAGAAATGTTAGATCATAATCTAACATTTCTTGACAATTGAAAAAAAAAATGTTTATTGAGTGCTAGAGATAAAATACTTGTGAGGAAAAAAGTCCCCAATGAAGAAATGAGTGAGCTAATAGTCATTTAAATGCCATGAACTCTTTCTCTAGTCAGCAATTGCTTGGGTGGTGGAATTTTACGGTTCACTTTAGGTTGTGTGAAAAACTCTCTCATTAGTATCCGTGAGGGTCAGATTATCATAGTGAGTGAAATTAGACTTATGCCCATTCAGTTTTGGCAAATTTAGTCCCCGGGCAGAAGTTATCTGTGGTCGAGCCCATTGGTAGATGTACCTATTAGGTAATTCTTATGGTCTGTTGTGTTCCGTTTTCTGGATGGTCAAAGATAGCCCCATAGTCAATTACGATCTGATTTTGTGGAAATTTGATTAACATGATGCGTAGAACATATGTTTTGACAATTAGAAAGAATATCTTTGACATCAGACTAATTCAGAGAATAAACACGAATGATTGGGTGTTAAACAGTTTTGTCATTTAATACTGTAATTACGAGCTCTCTTTAAAATCGTAATCGCATATCGTTTTCATACGTACTTTTCACTCATTATCGGAAACTTAATCAGATAAGATTTTACGATGTCATCTTGTAGAATGAGATAAGAGAGAGTGCCAGAGTGTGAATTAAAAAAATTCTAAGTCAAAAAAGTTGAAAGAACTAATGTTCAATTTTATGATAAATACTCGAGGAAAAAGGACCAGTTTGAACATAGACCCAAAGCAAAGCAAGCTGTACTGCACTCACCAACCCAAAGACAGAGACACGTGACGTATGTAGATGTACTACAGAGAGGCAGATTGAATTTGGCCGTCAAAAGGTCAAAATCCATCTTTTTCTTTCATATCACGCAAAAACGACTTTGAATTTGGCCTCCAAGGTTACGAGGTTTTCGTGGGCAGCAGTCTCTGTTTGGTAGCAGTGACTTTTTGTCAATGTTGTTTTTCCCTTTACATAAACATTTTTATCATCATTTAGTCTACGGATTTGATTTTGTGGGCATGTGAAATGGTATAAAGCCTTAGCTTAATCTTAACTTATGGAACACCAATTACACAAGATAGACATGCAGAAATTTATTCCTTTTAAGATGTTAAAGAGTTCAATCACTTTCTAGACATTCTTTCTGACCAAAATTTCAGTTCAATAAATTCCTATATTGCATTCCATTTCGATTTTTCTTCTTTTGCTTTCCCCCGTAACTCAGGCCAGTTTTGATTGAATTATCTTCAACTAAATAAACACACGTCAATGCTCCTTCCATAGGATGTCAAAATAGTTTGGAAACTCAATGGAGCAATTAGACAAAATTGATTTCACTTGTCATTAGTCAAAAAGGACTAATTATAGAAGGGAAAAAAAACATAAAATCACTTCAAATTTGCTTAGAACTTACCCCTTCTCAAATGTTCGATCATTTTTTTTTTTTTTTTTTTTGAAATCTTCACCGTCTAATTAAAAATACCAAGCCCTCCTAAATCTGAACTCAAGCTTTGAGTTTGCTCGAATTTGGAATTCAAAAACCTTTGGGGACCCCAACTTGACATTGGTCTTATTTTGGAAATTTCTTCTTCAAGAAATTGCGTGTAAAGTAAGCAAAATAATTTCCATATTTTATGCATGGCGGTGACGACGCTGAATTTTACTACCGCGTGTTGCATGACAATAATTAGGACATAAATCCGAAATCAAAGACGTAGCAATGGATTTTGGCCGGTAGATATTCGTTGGTTCAATCTCTCTGAATATTTTTTTGGTGACGTCGAATTTATGAAATTGAAGCCATTGGTCCGACTGGGAAAATTTTGGAATGGGCACCTTTGAAGTTGTTATTGATGAAGGTCGTGCAATTTTGAGTTAGTGTTTATTACAGTTAGGAATATTACATGTATTTGCGTACACTTTATTATAGGTTTTGTACAAGGGTTAGTTCAATCCATCTTAGAATAAATATAACAACAAAGATAAAATTACTACGACGTAAATTTTTATTAAACACAATTGGACATTAAAAAAAATTAAGTAGAAGATTTAAGCTGGATATAAGAAAGCATATTTTTGGAATTAATGAAATCGCAATATAAGTTGAATCAATAGAAAAGCATATAAAATGATACTTCTGTTGCTAGGGAGGCGACAAGGAGAAGGAATGAACGATATGGACCAAAAGTGAAGTAAGTTTAGGAGTGAGTATTGCGTGCACCATGCGCGCCACGTGGCATGCCACGTGGTGCACTAGAACCAATCACACATCGCCAAATAATACAAGGTATGACCCACCATTGCCACATGGCGATAAATTATTGGTTCTAGTACACCACGTGGCAATGCACGTGGTGTATTGTATACTTTTCCGTAAGTTTAGTACTGAAAACTATACGTGTGTACAAGTTGCCAACATTGTCACGTTCATATCTGTTCAGAGAGTAACTTGTACTCTTTAGTATTTGGCATTTTTTTCACTATTTATTCAGTGTTAAAGTACACTACTGAAAAATTTTTACATCTAACCAAAAGGACCCAAAGATAAAAATAATTTGGTCGGTATTTCCTTGTGATCCTCCTTGGTAAGGGTGGCGGTTGGCATTGAAATCCAATTGGCAAGGTGGCATGAATTGTTCCTGAGTCAATCCAGTCGAGCACAGATATCCTTAAATGGGGGGGGGGGGGGGGGGGGGAGGTGTAGGCGTGTTGTTGAAAATGAGGACACCAAAAGGAGAAAGGGTTATGGTCGGCTTTGCCCTTGAAAGCTTTATTCTCACAAGTAAAACCTGAAAATGGCAATCTGCGAAATTGGACATTCCTTTGAGATGAGTTAATGTTCCAACAACACTTGATTCACGACTGTTCTTGACGAGAATTTTAGGACCAAACCAAACACAACCCACCAACAACGTTTTTATTTTTTATTTTTTTTATTGTCAACGATCACACCAACTACATTATTATTTCATTCTCTCACAAGTCTAAAACTACAGAGGTAGTCACTAGTCAACGTAGAAGCACATGAGCGGTTCAAAGAAGCTTACTAAGTTTTTATTTCTGACCATTCCAATTCACTAATTTTGAATTGGATTCCAAACTTCATGGAATTATACATTAATTGATATACGTATCTATCTGCTTCTTAGCAGGAGACTTATCTGTGTTGTTATGGTTTTTCACCAAAAAACGGTGATTACTTGATGAGGAAAACAGAAGGCCTAACCAAGACTATCCCGAACCAAGCAGCCCACATGTGCATTGAAAAAAAAAAAAAAAAAACTGAAAAGCAGTGCAATGAAAAATCAAAGAAGCAAATATTAGCACAACTCCTCTTCTGTCAACAATAAGTACTGAGAAATTTTTTCTTCTCACGTGGAGATGATTGCATCATGTCTCACGCACGCAGCAATTACGATCATTAGGTACGATTGGTGCCAATCAGAAAACACTGATCGAACTATTATTACAGGAATTTATTCCTTCCATTTTTTCCAATGATGAAATGCATTTCCAAACTTTTGAACGTTGAAGTACGACTTTTACTTTGTTTTTCCATTGATCCTTGCAATTAATTCCAATGCCCTGCCTGTATATATATATCCATGCCAAGCCTCCCTTTGAGTCAATATAGCACATTGCAAGTTAAAGGAAAATTTGACGTGCCCCAAGTTAAAACGCGCACACACAGAGGGACACGCTCAAAAGATACATAGATACACACTTGTAATTGGAGTATATCACAGACTTCTTCTTTATCCTAGAGGGATCGATCACATCACATCTGATGGAGCTTAAGAATGCTAGTTGCCAACTTTTGTCTAAGATTGCCACCAACGAACAACATGGAGAGAACTCTCCTTATTTTGATGGATGGAAAGCATATGATAAAGACCCTTTTCACCCTGCCAAAAATCGCACAGGGGTCATTCAAATGGGGCTCGCTGAAAATCAGGTTTTTCATATTTCTCGACTTATTTCCAAGACCAACTTATTTCATTGCTCTGGTCTAGAATGCGAACTACAATGTTGATACTAGTCTTTACTCATTTCTTGATTTTTCTTGCACGCAGTTGTCCTTTGACTTGATGGAGGAATGGATTAGAAAACATCCATCAGCATCCATTTGCACCAGTCAAGGAGTACACATGTTCAAGGACATAGCCAACTTTCAGGATTATCATGGCTTGACAGAATTCAGAAATGTATGCCAATATTCAACACCATTTCCGAGCTGACTTGCTTATAACATATATGCTTTTCTTAATTGCATGATTTCCTTTGAAATTAATGCAGGCAGTGGCAAGGTTTATGGGGAAAGTCAGAGGTGATAGAGTCACCTTCGATCCAGCTCGAATTGTGTTGGCTGGCGGAGCAACAGGAGCTAGTGAACTCATCACGTTTTGTTTGGCTGATCCTGGGGATGCATTTTTGGTTCCCACACCTTATTATCCAGCGTAAGCTCCATTCTTCTTCATAATAAATTTTGAACGCTAGATAATACTTGGTACCTTGTTTTAATTCATGCTTCCAATGGAACATCAAGGATTCTAATTCTAGCTTATTCTTCCTTCTCTCATTCTTAAGAACAAGAAAAATATCTTAGCAGTTACGGCTATGTCTGAGAATATGATTAAAATTTGCAAGAAAATCATGCATGCATGGGACGTAAACCAAAAATTAAATCGCTAAAACTACTGATACATGATTACATATCCTTTCACACAAATTTTACCAGAATAAACCAAAAAAAAAAAAGTTTGCAAAATAGTACCTTGCAAAGTGATATATCCAAATTTGGTGCGGACATTCAATTAGAAAATACGAATGCTAGAAAATGGTGGCGCGCTAACTTAGACTGGGCGAAACGTAAATTTGTACCTTGAACTTTTGTGACAATTAGGATTCTTCTTTCAAACTGGGCCCGACTCAAGGAGCTTGAAATTCCAGACAGTCCAACACTTATGTATAATTATATCATTTGGATAGTAACACTATATAAACTTTATTATTTTTTTATAAAAATTATTAATTAAACTCGTTACTTTTCTTACTTACCATTAATTTACTATTTTGTTAATAGAATTTACTACTTTATATTTTTTTTCCCTTTAATGTAGCTAGAGGACTTTATGCGACCAAATGATTTTTTTTTCCAGGATATTGAATTGCCACCTCCACAAGTGGTCAAAATACATTAATACTATCAACTAGCTATATTATCATGGACCATTCCCATTGATTTTTAATTAATCCACTTTTTGTTCGTATACCTAATCTTAATTACTATTCCTTAATTAATCTTCCTCCACAAAACAAAAAGATTAAAAGAAAGACTAAACCGATATGTATCACTATAATACTTGATAATTAGTCATTAATACAAGTGGTCTACAATAATTTCCATTTACTCACAAATACAGCAATATTGAATGATGCAGATTTGACAGAGACCTAAAATGGAGAACCGGTGTAAAGCTAATTCCAGTCATTTGCAAGAGCTTAAACAATTTCGAGATCACCAAAGAAGCGCTGGAGGAGGCATATGAATATGCTCAAAAATCTAATATCAAAGTCAAAGGCGTGATTATTTCAAATCCATCTAATCCATTAGGCACCACAGTGAACCGGGAGGCGCAAAAAACACTAGTAAGATTCATCAACGACAAACAAATCCACCTGGTTTGCGACGAAATATATTCGTCAACTGTCTTCAGCCGTCCAACATTCGTTAGCGTAGCTGAAATCATAGAAGAAGTGGAATGCAACCGCGACCTGATTCACATTATCTATAGCTTGTCCAAGGACATGGGCCTCCCTGGATTCAGGGTTGGCATTGTTTACTCGTACAACGATGTAGTCGTAAACTGTGGTCGAAAAATGTCGAGTTTCGGACTAGTCTCCTCACAAACACAACACTTTCTAGCCTCAATGCTATCTGACGAGATATTTATCGACAAATTTCTTAAAGCAAACTCCACGAGACTTGCGAAAAGGTATCAAACTATTACCAGCGGGCTTGAAGAAGTTGGGGTAACGTGTTTGAACAGCAATGCAGGTCTTTTCTGCTGGATGGATTTACGTCCATTGCTTCAAGAACCTACGTTCGAGGCAGAAATGGTGCTGTGGCGAGTGATAATAAACGAAGTCAAGCTCAATGTCTCTCCAGGTTTTTCGTTTCATTGCGTCGAGCCCGGTTGGTTCAGGGTTTGCTTTGCTAATATGGATGATGAAACATTAGAGATCGCGCTAGGAAGGATTAGGACATTTGTCAAAGCGACAGGGAAGAAATCAGAGGTGCCTATGAAGAAGAAGAGACAGTGGCAAAAGAATCTCAGGCTTAGCTTTTCAGGTGGGAGAAGATGTGAATATGAAGAAAGCCTCAAGTCGCCAAGTTTGATGTCTCCTCATTCTCCTATGTCTCAGTCACAGCTGGTCCGGGCCAGGACTTAATCATCATGATTATCATTACCTTTAGCTAATTAAAAGCATAATTCATTATAGCAAAAGCCAATTTATTACTTATCTCAATTTATTTGGGTGTGACAGTGATTTAGTCGTTTTTGTTATTACTTTTTCCAAGTTATAATTAACTGGAAAAGTAATAATTGGTTTGTTAACCTTTTTTTTTTTAGGTAATTGGTTTGTTACCTTACATGTACTTGGTTAGAAACTTATGTGTTTTGTGTCCAAGAAGGTGCATTACTCTTGGAACAAGTAGAATTCAAGATTTATGTTGTATGTGTTTGTGTTGCTGTTTTAGTGAAAATAATTGGTTGTCCGATACTATAGTTAAATTGCGAGTCTAGCCTTTGCATTTTACAGTTTTTTTTGGCAATACCAAGGTGCTTTTGAAGGTTATTTTTCATGCTGCAAATTCAGTTTTTAAAACTCATAGCCTTATAACAGCTATCGACGATCTAATGCATTAAGTGGAATTATTAATATATACAGATTGTATGTCTCAATGGATGATGGACAGAAGTGGACTCTAGTGAGAAATGTACAGTTACTCCTTAAAAGAATGATTGATGTCAAGATTTTGACAGTAAGTACAAAATTAACTTTGAAATTTCTCAAAAAGGATGCAAAATGCAAACTGTAATTAAAGAGGGGAAAATGAAGTTCTAATTGGCGTAATCTCGTTTGACTATTGTTGTATTATCGTTGACTCAATTGCAAGAGCTTATAGACTAATTAAAAACGTGCCTATATGGAGTCTTGACCTACTACTAGTAGTATTTATCAACAACTAAATCTACTATTTCTAAACGAAACTCTTTTCTAATTGTCTACTACAAGGGAGAAAAGATACAAGTAGATGAACAAGGAGGATAAGTGATTGAATAAGAAGTTTTAACATGCAAGATACAATTTGAAGTTTTGGCTTGATGATCTCATATCATAGTAATGCAGGCAAGCTTGCTAGATGTTAATCCTTTTCAACTTATATTTTGTAATACAATTTAGTCATTCCTCCGTCCCATTTTGATAGGCTTATAGTTTTTTTTCACATAGTTTAAAAAAATTAGTTAACTTTATTGAAAGAATAAATTAATCTAATGATGTTCTTAAAATACCCTTATATTTATCATTAAACATTTACATTAAATACAATATAGAAAATTGCACCATAAGTCAAATTAATTCTATTTGATATTTGAATGCATGGTTTGCTATGCACCTCTCACTTATAACAAAGTAATTAAATAGGGGCATTTTAGAGAAGTTAAAAAGTTAATTACATTCTTCAAATGGAAAGTAGACTATAATTTGGGACGGATAAAAACAAAAACAAGCCTATCAAAATGGGACGGAAGGAGTACTAAACTTCTAATCCATAACAACTTGATCCTAGTAATAATGCTAGTTATTGAACATTAATTGCGCACTTGAGTAGCAAATCAGTCTCAGAGAATAATAGGTGTGGACTTATTTTGGGGAACGATTGCATTAATGTTCAAGAATCAACGTTATTAATTTGCACAATCTCAATTCAATAATGAATATTGAACTGCTATTGCCAGAGAGGCAAATACCTCAATATTTGAAGGGCAAAGTAGTATAAATCATTCTCAAAATGTTCCCCCATTCCTCGACAGACATTCGACTCTAGTTCCTAGATACAGTCTCATAACAAACTATTTGCTGTCAACTGAGAGGACAAAGAATTCTTCAAGAAATGAAGGCACCATACAATGCTTGCTTATAAAGAAAAGATCTAATTCAACTTGTATTCTTGTGGTTGTGGACGGTAAACACCTCAAACTCCATTTTGTGACAATTTGGTCCTTGACATTATTTTTTGCTTTCTAATTTGCCCCAATTTGTAATATATTAATTGGTGGAATAAAATGATGATCATAATTATCATGTACAACAAACTTAGAGACATATGAGTCTCGAGAACTACATTAGACAGAATTCAATCTGCCAATTGCAATTGCTGCAATATTTAATTATTTGTATTGCTTTCTTATTTAACATTTGCCAACATAATTAACCTATTAAAGACATTGCCTAGGATAAATTTAACTTTCTAGCTTAAGATAGTCAAACTGTGATAAATTCTTGCAATCCAAAGACTATTTTATCGCAACTGTTCAGCTAATGCCAATTATGTTCGTAAGAGTCCTCAGACACTGAAATAACCTCAATGTGACAAAATTTGCCTAGTACCATGGTAATGTCATGTGGACTGCAGCTCGCTCTCACCAGAAACTCATTCTTGTAATACAATGTTTTCTCAACATCAACACCTACAAAAACAATAATCAGAGGTAGCATAAAATTGCGATAGTATAGTAGTACACTACTAATTTCTCCGAATTACATTATCGTGCAAGTAGGACAGTGACAGATCCATACCTGGAATTTGCAAGAGTCTGTACCAGGATTTGCTCAAGGATTGACGATCATGTACATTTACTCTCAATAGTATCTTCTGTTTGAACATAAATGAATCATGAACAATTATTAATCGGGATTAATTCTTGCTGAGCTCAACGACGTGGCAGCCGAAAAATTTTGGAAAAGTTAAAAGGAAAAAAGAAAAGTTAAGAAAATGGAAAATCAAATACTACATACCTTGAAGTCCACATGCGAATTCAAAATGTAATGACTGAAAGTTAAGAAATGATAGAGACGTTAAGAAGGATGATCTACTAGCACTACATATTTTAGAATAGATTAATTAGAAGAAAACTTAATTGTAAAATAAGTGAACAAGAATGATGTATATCTGGAGGAGTAATGCAAGGGGGTTAAAAAAATACCTTCCTTCCAAACTAAGAGACCACATAATTTCTGCGAGCGTTTTTGCAGCCAGAGGAACACCATCACACCTATCTTTGATTTCCTCCTCCAATTTATGGAGTCCTTCCTCTGTTTGTTGTGAAAGTTTATCTGTGATTGAATCCTTAAACACTAACCAACTTTGCTCTTCTAGTTGTGTAAGTTTCTTTCTGCTGATTGAATCCTTAAATATGGACCAACTTGCCTCTTTATCTAGAGGCATAATCATGTAAAGTTTATCCTCTCGTACAAGATCTCTGGCCAGATCTAAAAATCTGCTGGTGACAATTACTGCACCATGAAAATCCCTGATTATAACATCGATGAAATCTTTAATCGCTTCTTTGTAATGCCACAGGCCATCCAGAACGATCAAACACTTTTTATTTCTTATGTAACTATACAATGTGGACAGCACCTCATCAAGACCATATTGGCATGGGGACTTGATTTGGCCAAGTCTTTCAACCAAGATGCAGAAATACTTCTTTTGTGAGTCAATAGCCTCAGATAGATCAATCCACAACCTAAGCTCAAAATCACGCTGTATATTTTGGCTGTGGAAAACTGATCTGGCCAGAACGGTTTTGCCTGAACCCCCTATCCCAACGATGGCAACTGCTTTTTGTTTAATTAGCGAATCCTGAATCGCATTTATCTGATCATTCAGTCCATGGATTTCAGACTCATAAACGTATTGGAAAGCTTCAGGTTTGACCACCAAGATTGACGAAGTTATCCCTTTTTCTGCTGCTGCTGCTTTTAAGATTTCTATCAATTTCCCTTTGATCTCGTTCAGCCTGATCCTTGCTCTGAGGAGACTCCAGAGCTCCTTGGGACGGTTCTTAATATTCGTTTTATTGCGCTGCCTGTTTTCTTCAGCCAACGTGACACAATGAGCAAACGTATCATGAAGACGAAACAAATTGTCTTTCAGCGTTTTTATGTTCACAGAAGGGCCGATAGGTTTCTTTTGCAATATGTCGTGTATTTCTTCAAAAGTATTATGTAAAGGGATCTCAATGGATTTATTCACTGTAAAATCATTGACAAACTTGGTTATAAGCAAGTGTACATAATCTTCTGCCATTTTTTTTGGGGGAATGTCTCTGGGTTTTCGACAAACTTCCTTTCTCTCTTTCTTTCCACAAATTTATATGCGTGGATGATGGCTTCTCATTTAAGAGTTGCATGCTAGCATTGGCTTATACAAAACTAAACATTATTCACTGCCTTGGAGTGAAGAAAGTATCATCCAGTTTCAGAGGAGCTTTGTACCTTGTTCCTGTGCTGAAGTAAGGAATTATTCACGTTGCTTCATAACAAGTTGATTCTTTTTGTAAGAGGTATTGAGTACAAGATTGGCTCTTGTGCTAATTTTGCTTTATTCCTAGGATTCTGAGAAGTTTTGCGGCACTATAGTATTTTTTGATGCCATCCAAAAGAAGATGCTATTTGATTGTTTAATTCCTTGAGAACTATTAGGAACTAATTTCAAGTTTCAATTGACTTGGAAGAGCATATGATGGAGAAGAGTACATTAGAAAGCATGTCTGACTAAAAAGGCTTCTCGGATCTTGGAAGAGCATATGACGGAGAAGAGTACATTAAAAAGCATGTCTGACTAAAAAGGCTTCTCGGATGATATTTATGAACTAAGAAATTGAATTTATACATTTTAACCGATGCGGTACAAAAATTAGCTAATCTAAACATAGGGGACACCGACACATCTAAAACTAGATAATCTAAACATAGGCGACACCGACACATCTAGTGTACAAACTAAGAATTCTTTCTCATGTAGTTCCATATGATAACAACCTGAGCCAGCATGGATCACTGCCAAATTATACGCACAGTACAAATCAAAAAGCAAAAGCAACAACAGTTTATCCAGCAAACCAAGTATCAAGAACAACACATCATGGAAAGCAGATGATTCAAAAGGTCACAATTCATACCGTAGGGTTATTTGGGAGGAATATGATAGTTTGGCCTAATGATACATACTTTAGGATTACAATGGCCTACTGACATCGCAATGCCCAAATAGATCATTTTGACCCTTGCATTCAATTAACGGAAAAATGATACACTGACTACTCGTTAATATAACTATCAACAAAAATAGTATGCTTCAGTAGAGAAGTGATGAGTTTAACAAAATATAAATGACTTGCAAGAATGTTTCGTCCTCATTCCTCATCGAACATTTTTTCCTTTTCCATTCAACAAATTAAATCAGTTTTAATATGTCAAATTGCGGTATTTGAAGATGCGTTTTGGTCTCAATTTTATATTCAAGCTGTTAGAAACCTAGAGATAAAAGTGAGTCTCTGGTGGAGACTGTCTCAGCGTGAAATCTGTTTCACATCTTCAAGTTCAAGAGCGAGTGAAAGGCTAAAATCACCTGTCTCTAGTAATATTCAAAGGGCGAATCACTTTGTCCACTTTATATTGGAAGACTAATTATTTCAGAATTTCATAGCATCAAAACTCAAATCCATCTATAATTAAAAAAAAAAAAAAAAGGTACAAAACGTTACTGCACGAGGCAGTACTGTGGTGACGCAGTGTTATTGTAACATTAGGTAGAACTTTTTTTTTCCCCACAAAATTTTCGATTTAAGGGTCTGTTTCTTTAGACTGAAAATCTTTTCCTGAAAAATATTTTTAAAATTTTTCTCAGTGTCAAACACAAGAAACTATTTTTCTGTGTAAAATATTTTTCAATTTTTCTCCCTTGGTTGAAAATAACTTACCTACTTAATGAGTGTAAGTTATTTTCATAAGAGTTCAAGAGTAATGTTAAACCTTAAGTACCTACTTTTCTAACTTCAATTACCAATCTGAATTTTGTTTTTATTTTTTATCAACTAATTTTTTTACTACCTTGGGGTTCACAATAATATAATTATAATTATGTACATTTTACCATTATATTTTTTAATGAGTAATTATAAACAAAACAATAAATAGTTAACTCTAATTACTTGTCTAACATCCATTATAATCGTTATTAGTCTTTTTAACTCATATTAACAATAAAAAAAATTAAAAATATCAAAAAAAATTTATTTTAAAAGATTTTCACATTGTCATCCAAACATAAAAAAATTGTAGGAAAAATGACATTTTCCATGTAAAATGTTTTCTTAGGAAAATAATTTCCTAAGGAAAATATTTTACATCCAACCAAACGGACCCTAATAATCTAACTTACTGATTTTCTTACAAAACTTATCATTAATTTTAGCCCAATGCAATATTTACCCTTGATCAAATTCAATTATTAAGGGGTAGTATTAGTCTTTGTTTTTACAAGAGTTCTTGCTATAACGGGAAAAAGATGTTAATGTGCGTGACAAAAGTATATGTCTTGAACTTGCTATCCATTTCTAGGATAAGTTAATTCAAAGTGCACGCAAATTAACTATTCAACGTATAATCAAAAGCAAAAAAGTATTGACTTCCTCAAATTAAAAACGAAAGACTGTATATATATATATATATATATATATATATATATATATATGCAGTGTTACTTGTTTTCTTGACTATAAACTGCCGTTCAATGTCATGAAGGGTCAACTATTAATCGTCTGTATATACACTCTATATGATGTTAAGGGACATTCTTATACTAGGATAATTTATTGTAATTAGGCATTTAAAATTCCAAAAGATGGAAATCTAAGGGGATAATATAATATTGTATTTGTATGTTGGTTGTCCTCATCTAGAAGATTACGTGTTACTTCTACTTTGACAAAATGTAGATTGTATTTGTATGTTGGTTGTCCTCAGCTAGAAGATTACGTGTTACTTCTACTTTGACAAAATGTAGCACTCAAATGCCTTTTACAGAATCCAAATTGAACTTTTCTTATTGTATTGTTTTGTATGCCATGTCGATGCCGGAAATAAGTGGGTGTAGAAAAAAAAAATTTTTTTTTTTGGGGAATTGGTTAAGTTGGTTCTAAGAGATAAGGAGGTAAATGACGGGAGATTCTTAAGTGGATTGGGTCTACGTGAAACTTGTGGTTTAAAAGAGCACCAAATAAGTAAAATGATGTACATTGATGTAAAAAAAATGATTTTTATGATGTAAGGATGTTTATGTGGCTTTTTTTTACGCCACAAAGTTCACAGGTAAAACCGTAAACTGAGCCCATTTAAAAATTTTCCGGTAAACGACAATCATTTCTTATAATGTATGCAAATCCTCGACTTCTGAATTTGTTACCTATAAGTATAAACCATTAATTTGCCTCCATAGATGATAGTACCATTAATTAGAGATTGTATAGATAAGAATTAAGTCCTTGATTCAAAATTTGAAAATGCAAAACCTTCCTAATTATTCTCCTGGTACGTTTTACAACAGGAGTGTAGAAATATAAATAAGAATTGTAGTAACATCACGGATATTATTAGATGTGTATACAAATTCTAATTGTTCCTTTCTAACACATGAGATTTTGAGATTTTAGGAGGACGCATAAAAATCTAGAAAATAGAAGTGGTTATTCTAGGGATAAGAATGACTGATTATAAGAGTTCACAAACAAAATTGTATGGATTTGTACTTTCAAAATAATTAAAATTTTGAACATGTTAATAAAATGTAATTTCATTTTGATCTTAATTTTTTTTGGCCTTTCACTATTATCCATAGCATTTGATAATAATTCATTTAGTTGTGTGAGAATTATGCTAAGATGCTAGGTATGCAAAACAAAGGTAGAATTTGCAATAACAACTTAAAATTTTTTAATTATTTTAAGCCAAATGTTTCAATTAAAGTTTACTACTCACTTTTTCCCTGGTTTTCAAATATATATTTTTATAAAATGGAACTGATGTATTCTTATTTTCTTGTCCTTCATTAAGCTGCCGTGATACACCGCATTAAGCCAAAGGTTTGTCGCTCTCCAATTTGAAGGAAATGAAACAACAGAAACAGTTTATGCGTCTCTAAGTCGTTTCCTCATAATCTAAAAAATGAAATAAGAGTCATTTCCACGTATTTGATGTGACGATTCTGACTCATAAAGAAGATTTCTGTAATGAATTTGGTCCTCAATTCAATAGTTGCATGCTTTTGCCTTACCCATATGACCGACCATTGCTGTAGCTGTCTAAGTCCCTCGTGTTTTCTAGCGTAATGATGCGATAATGAACATTGAAAAGAGACGGCTGCGGCCTCTGGTTATCACCAAAACCTACGTCATGACAAATTAATTCCAAGGCCTGAAAAAAGTTTAGGATTTACGCCTCATTGGAGTGGTTGCATACAAATGATGTCTGTTTTAGACTTTCCTTAGCTACGAAATGGTAGAAACACCTCATCTAATTAAACTTGCATCACGCATGCAGACAAGAGAATTTGATTTATAAGTTAGATGTATGCGTATATTAATGGTATAATAAGCAAGAATAGAAGCACAAGCTTGATTGAATAATGCTAAAGGGATAAAGCTGATAAAGACTGATGGATGACACTGATGGTTGAGTCGTGGCCAAACTAGAATTTCAGAATTTAAGTTGACAAACGCATTTTGCCTATCTCGTGTAGGGAGTTACTTTTTTTTTTTTTTTTTGTTGAGGTGAAAATTTGTTTCATTGATTCGTATCTTGGGAAGTCAGAGAACCAGAGACGATTTCCGCTAATGCTTAAACCTACTGGCACATACAATTTTGAGAAAGAATTTGCAAGGCAAATTTTTTGTACCATAAGGATCCGCTTGCAAATTTGTCTCTTTCCATGAGAAAATGATACCTTGGAAGTTCAGATCTCTCCCACCTATGATCTTCTTCCACCATTGATAATTAGGTTTTGGATTTTAATCATATGAAAACTGATTGATTCTAGATTATTTGGGCACGTAAAAAACATCCCACAACTTCTTGAAATTCATTAGAATGTCATATGTCTTTATTTGCTATGATGCTTTTCTTCATTGTTAATTGAATTTAAAGAACATTGCTCAGAAGATTCCAAGCTGTGGCACCTACACAATGCGTCCACAATCTCTACAATTTATCATACTTTTCAGAAACAAATCAATCACAAAGAATTATTTAGAGAATTTCATATAATAGTCAAAAGAATAAACCTTCCATAAATTAAACGTCATATTAGGTGCATATTACACGTTTTACACTGATTATTGTACTAAAAGGAAAACAACAAAGTAGTAGAAATAAGCTAGGATCCAGAAGAAACCCCTCCGTCACAAGCACCTGCAATCCACGTCAGTGAAAATGACAACTGATTTTGCCCCTCATGGATACTACTATTTTGGTGGGAGCATTAAACAAGTAACTATTTTATTTAGCATGGTTAAAAACAAGTAACTATTTTATCTAGACCATTCTTTAGATGCGAGGAAGTCTTCCTCGATCCTGGAACCAAATCCAGTACCTTGAGGCTGGGAGATTAAGAGGGCTATTATTCAATCACTTCAGCAAATCCATCACCATAATCTTCAATGATCATCACCTTTGAAAGGTGTTTAAAGCTGGAACACAATCTAATTGCAGATAAATGGTATGAGAATCACTACATAACTAAATGGTATGAGAATCACTACATAACTATGTATAGAATTATAGCAAATCTTGCAGACGTTACCACCCTGTGAAATTATTAGTTATGACGATGAATTCAACTTTCATCACTTTGTTCTTCACAATTTAAGTTATTTGAGCTTATGCCTACTTTTTTGTACAATTAGACATACGTAACAAAATTTCCTATATAATCCGGATTCATTCTTAAATTTGGGTAAAATTTGAACTTGCACAATTTTTCTATTATAATCAGAAATGGGAAAAAGGCACGTACAGAAGTCACTTGTAGACATGTGGAGCCAGTAAGTTTAGATCAATTATTTTCTTCCCAAGGCAAAAGTACCATTACCACGTGCTTGTACTTTTAACGCTAACATGTAAGCAAACAATTCCAACAATATAATTTTCACGTGGACTCATGGTTGGGTGGTGGCTATTTCACCCTTACTATGGTATCAAGCATCCACCAACCGCTTACACTGGCTGCCCTTCTATTTTCATTATGACCCTTGTGTTAGAGACCGCTTTTGAAGTTAGGTAAGCCAAGTAGTAACAAGATCAATGACGAAACTTGATAGCAAAATTTCACCCGTTCAGATACCGGTGGATCTAACGAAAAGAGTTTCCAACAAACCGTGTCAGCATCAACAGTTTTTTGTGAAGCTACTAGCTCATTGTAGCCGAAAATCCAAGCCTTCATACTCTAAAAGTTATGTCTGACTAATGGATTGAAATATAACTGGCAAAATTTTTTATTAAGCCTTCTTTACAGATTTCTTGATTCTGAAAAGACCAATATATAGTATCGGATCTATACACATGAACTTCCCTTATCACAGGTGTTGCCCTGAATTTGCATTTATAGAATACAAGTACAACGCCATGAAGAAAAAGCAAAATACTTTTACCAAAATTAACAAATAACACATGCATTTGGATTCTCTTCCATGCTGTGATGTGGATAATAATAGGTCTGCATTGGAGGATTATATGGCCGATATGGCATTGGCGTGCCAAACATTGGAACCGGAACTTGAACCGGAACTTGAACTGGAACTTGAAATGGAACTTGAACTGCCTTTTTCTCTTCTTCCTTCTTAGGTTCATCTTTTTTTGGTTCTTCCTTCTTGGCCTCTTCTTTCTTTGGCTCCTCTTTGGCTTCTTCTTTCTTTGGTTCCTCTTTCTTAGGCTCTTCCTTTTTCGGCTCCTCTTTTTTCTCAGGCTCTTTTGCAGGACCTACTGAGAGTATGTCTGTTGGCCAAAATTTGCGCAATTTGCTCGCGACACTAACAGGATCAACTGTTCCAATGATGGTTAGTTTCTTGCCCTTGATGTCAATAGTAATCTCATCAATGCCTGCAAAATTGTAGCACAGAAACCAATCATCAGTTGACCTTGATGTCATTTGCTTTCCAAGCCCTTCCATGAAGTATACAAGTAAACGTTCATTAGTTTCAGATGGCATGACCAGCAAATCGCAAAAAGAACTTTTTTGGCAACACACGATGAGAGAAGCATCTTTTCTTGTTCTAAGTAGTCGTAAGAACCAAAAGAACATAATGCAACAAAATGCAGATAGATTTCATTTTAAGGTGTAGAACAGAGGTGGTTTCATGGAAACAACAACCTAAATTCTGTTGATTTGGATTTGTAGACAAATCACTGACTATTTGTTTATGTGGCATTATTCTAGGACAGTATAATTTTATAGGTATATTTTACATTTTTTCCCTTAAAATGTTTTACATGCCAATCCATTTCTAGAACTAGGTCTTCACTTGCGCTAAATGCCGCATAACAATTGATAAGATGTTAGGAAATCCTATTACAAAGGTCACTTTAAAATAGACACCTAGCATAAGTAAAATCTAACCTTTTCTGTTTCCTTCCAAAGCAAAAAATTAGTCCTTCTCGATTATGTTCTTTAGCTGCTAATTTCTTGATGCGAATAAAATCAGAAGGGCCATAAACTTATTTTTAATCTTGTTTGCAATGGAAAACAGACACAC
The DNA here is from genome assembly GCA_024721245.1 of Mitragyna speciosa. NCBI lineage: Eukaryota > Viridiplantae > Streptophyta > Magnoliopsida > Gentianales > Rubiaceae > Mitragyna > Mitragyna speciosa. Next base: position 932,361 of record CM045558.1, read on the forward strand.
GAAAACACAAATTTGGTGGACAAGGACGAAATGCACATTCAATGTATTGTGCTCAAAAGAACCTAGTTACTGTCAACTCTCAAAAGCAACTGCCATGTTATACAAAAACCATATTCCAAAATACAAAGACTGCCATGAGAATTAATTAAACGGTTGCCTGACGAATTTCACTAATTAAAAAGAAATCGAAGAACGAACTTTCTGGCAAAGTTAGTAACTTTAATATTAATTTTAATAAAATAAGTGATTCATTCAGAAACAAACTTTAGTGCAGTAACATGCATAGTGTTTTGTACCAATCATCAAATCAAATGATGAATTTAATTCAGATGATTGATTAAAGAAGCAAATCCATCTATGTGTGTGGTCCCAACTTTACAACTCCAAACATGTATTCAAATTTTCCCAAGATCTTGAATGAGCATGACAAATAATCCTATGTCAAATTTAAGGCAACACTACACATACCATATACATCATCAAAATCTGTAAAAACAACCTCACATGTTGATTAACGCAAGTTCAGAAATAGTATACTTTAAAAAACCAACCATTAAACAATCAGCTACTAGTATTTTTCATTCTCCAACCGTTATTAACCAGACAGAGTGCCCTGTTTCCTTTTTAACAATCCACAAACATTAGCAAAAACGTAAAAATAGGCCATTACCTTGAAGAGCAGCCACTGTCTTCAAAGCCTTCCGTTTATCTTTGTCATCATGCAAGTCCAGTTTCAAAACAAGCTTCTGTAAAATGAGATTTCATGAATCCAAATTCAACTATAGATTCAGAAATTAAATCGTGTAGCAGTTCAAATCATCTTATCAGATTAATAATTAAACCAACAAAAAATAAAGCTCTAACTTTAAGCTCAGCGAAATTAGTATGAGAACTAGATATATTCCATTTGACATTCTGATCATAAATAGCAGTCAAGTTTGAATTTTTATATGAAAATTCTGCTACTTTTGAGACCTCAAAAGTAGCTAGACTTTAAAAAAAAAAAAAAAGGAAACAGAGAAAAAGTAAAAGGTGAGAGGTGGTGTGGGAAGATAAAAAAAGCAATCAAAACCTCTGCAAGATCAAATGATCAAGGAATCAAGTGAATCCAAGATTTTAATGCAGTCTTAAAAAACCAAATCTTTTTATGAAAGAAATATAGAACCCACAAAAGGTTGAAAGCTAAAAAGAATCAGAATCTAGAATCAAGAATTAGACCTTCATCTGTTACAAGTATAATTTAGGAGGGAGTTCAATGTGAGGTGAGAAGATCAATCTGGGATCAAGAACCCAAAGGAGAATAAAGTTTGGCAAGCAACTGGATAGAAATGGAGAGAGAGGAAAAGGAGGAAGGGAAGGGAAGGGAATGGAATGGTGAGGTAGGAAAATGAAAAGAGAGAGAGAGACAGAAGAGACAGAAACTGAATGATGCTCTTTTTGAAAAAGATGGAGAGAGAGAGAGAGAAGGGTTGAGTGTTTTAGTTAAGCAGGGACACCACATTTGTGACAGACAAAAAAACCACCCAAGAAAACCCGAATCAAAACAAAGAATTGCAGGATAGGAGAGAGAGGTAAAGAAAAGAAAACTTGAGCTCAATCTCTCCACAATTATTTATCATACGAATAGAAAGCAAGAAGAAAGAAAGTGAAAATTAGGGGATGGGATAGGGTTGAAAGAGAAATGGAATTCGAATCAGCGCGAGTGTGCAAGGTTGGATTTGGAAGAAAAAGTGACACCAGTAGAAGAAGAGCTACTTGCTGAGGCAAAGCAGTCAATTTGGGATTTGGAGGTTGATCTGATGATGCATGCATTAAATTAAAAGTAAGTGCAGCTTTAGCCTTATGCGATTGAAGGACCACTCTGGTGTGCAGGAGCGTGCCCCGCGTGGGAAATTAATCTTCACTTCACCATGTATAATAATGGCATGATTTTCTTTTTTTTTTTTTTCCCAATTTTTGGTTTTGGTCCTTTGAATTGCGTATGTATATCTGATTTAGAATTTTGAGAGGAAAGAAGGTAAAAGAGGAAACTTCAATTATGAGAGACGAGGGAGAAAAAAAATGAGAGGGTGTTTTTTTTCTTTGCTAGTCTATGATAAAAATGGAATTATTTTAAAATATAAAATCATGCCAACATAATTCTCTTCTATGACTTTTTTGGAGAGGATAAAAATGGGATTTTAAGGGCTTTTGACTAGCCTTCAACGTAACTTTTTATCCATTTCTTTCTAATTGAGATTTTTTTTTTTTGGTGGGGGTAGAAGGCTTGAAGCATTTGACGACTGAGTACAAAATTCTAATTTCTAGTATTATTAGAAATGACACTAGTAAATAGATTACAAACCTATGGATTACAAATACATTATATAAGTTGGTCATCTTGTAATATATTAAGTCAAAGCAAAACTTATTGAAATGGAGATTAGGCATGATGAGCATGTATGTTTTTTCCCCAAGTAACACAAGTATTGTCATTTTGTTTCCCAAATGTAAAATTATTTTGATATCATCATGACAAACAGAAGACCCAACATAGAGCTAGCAATATGTCTTTTTTTTTTTTTAAGGAAAAAAAATAAAAGAACTTAGAATTAGTCAACATCTAATAATTGGTTCCAATTGCAATACTAGTGGTTAATGCTTATGGTTGTGAAATCAATGATTAATGTAAGAAGGAAGATGAGATAATTAAGTCAACTTGGAAATATTCTTATCTTTTTCTTTCCCTATTGTGTTTACTATATATCAAGATTTAATAATGTAAAACAAATGCTATCCGTATGAAGTAAGTAGTTTGAAAAGCTACTTCAATAATAAAATTTAAGGGGTAACCTCATGATTAGAGCTTAGTAGTACTCATGAAAGAAAAAATTATAGGTAACCCCTTAAATATTAGGGTTGAAGTTGAATATTTCTCTCACGGAAAAAGAAAAAAAAAAGAAAAATAGAGAGTTTAATATATTTCTGTCTTTGCTCATATTGAAGAGGAAATCACCCTTCCACGTTGATGTTGGCGCGTTAACTAACCCTCTTGGTAGATGGTGGAGCTCAATACCATTGAAGGTCAGAACACTACTCCCGCGAGATTTTACATTTCTGGCGGCTAATGTTTCTGCGAACTATGGGCAGCCAATGTTGACACGCGCTGGGTTTTGACTGTTTGGGATTATCTGTTACATTTTATGGCGTTACACACACCTATACTATATCGTACATTGCATAAGTGAGCCGGGGGCATCAAGAGATAGGTGATGAGAGTACACAGGATATTCATTTAAATAGTATAATATGATTGTAATACTATAAAGAATAATAAGTAATAATGACCGATTTTATTGGCAAGGATTAAATTACTACTAGCAAGGTTTTTTTTTTTTTTTGACAAAAAATTATCAGTAATCTTCGTGAAGCAAATTGCCAAATTCAATACAACAAAAATAAATAAAACGTGATTAATTAATGGTAACTATTTAAAATTAGCACGATGGTTACTGTATACCATACTGATGGCATGTGTCCATGTTCGATGAATGGTGCTTCTGAAAATTTTAAAAATTGAAAATGTTTTATTATATAGAAAGTCTACGTTGATAATAGTGTATAACAGAGACATAGTAAATTTGGCTTTTCTCTCAACTGCTACGTTTTTCTGCTTCATTAATAAAATATATTCCCATCATTCATATAAAAATTTCCATTTTTGTTTATTTTCAAGAATTAAATAATTTTTTTTCAGCCTCCTAAGATGATAAAATTTGGCAGCTTCATTCCTTTCCTTTTCTTCCTTGCTTTTAATATAATTATTTTAATTTAAAGAAGGACAAGCAAACTTGTTTTGTTCGATAGTATGAGCTCACAACCCACGACATTCTCCCGCACTACGTTGGATTTCGATTTCTTTGATCCGCATGCAATCAAACATGGACTGCAAACTCCATGCCATTTTGACCGGATCATTTTCGAAGGAAGATGCCACCGGTGTCATATGAGCTTTGTAAGAAAGATTTATTTAGCTAGGCTTTAACTTATTAAGAAATTCTACAATTTCGTAGCTACGAAAAATCCTTCAGTAATAACGTTATATTGACTGAAAAATTAAGTTAAGTGTGTATATACATATATCTACACACATATATATGTATATATAATTTAATAAGATAGTACAATACAAACGTAACTTGAATTATGAAAATTCAGATCCTCGTCAACTACCACGACACAATGCTAGGGGAAAAGTGGGTGTGCAATTGGACAAATTAATTTTTCAGCCTATTCTTGTGGACTAGTGCTTCTCCTTTGAAACAAAATTCTAATCGTGTTCTTTATAGGTCAGGACCACATTAATTAGTGCGTCTCCAATAAAATAAATTTATTGTGTGGTTATAATCATCTATTATAAATCTATTATTAATTATGGAAAAATACCAGAATGTGCGAGAAAAATGAACCGATAATTTCACCATCAACTTTTTTTGAAGTCAAAATAGTCGTTTATGAGCAGTGTTTGCAAATCCAGACTAGTCAATCAATTAAAGAAGGGACTAGTTCAATGATCCGACTGGCCAGTTTAATGGCCTGACCGGTTATATGCATGACCAGGTCGATAGCATAATAGGTTCGCAGTTTAACTAGTCGAACCGATTGATTTAGTTCGGTTCTGAAAACACTATTTATGAGAAAGTTTTTGGCATTTGTTAATTGTTTATTGTCGTTGCAAATCACAAGCAAACAATGCAATAATGAATTTTCTTTATTATAATAATTGAAAATTGACAAATTTTTATTGAAAATTAGTAAATTTTAACAGAATTTATCATTATTTTACAAAAACTTGTTTTTTAATTAATAAGTATTCATCACGACGGCTTTTTTTTTTTTTTTTTTTTTTTTTGAGCAAACGACGGCATTTTTCAGTACAAGTGGCTACAATTTATTTCTGTTCTATTGTTTCCCTGGGCCGACTGATTACTGACTGACGCTTATGGATCAGCGTTCATCTTTTGTGAAGTGCTAAAGGTGAAAAGTAGCCGGCCTATATTTTGCAACGACTGAAGAAAGAAATGATGGGGCACACATCCATGCAGGATGTTTGGTTCAGAAAATGTCATGTACCATTTGTAGGCCCTAATTCAAAAAAATGGTCCTTACCATAAAACCGGTACAGTAGGCCAGATATGTCTATTGATTCAAGGGCCTTTTCCATTTGTACTTTTAACATCATAATGGATACCCTAGAGTTGGAAAACGACCACAAATCAACCCCATCTCATTTGATGAAATGATGATAACATTTCACGTAAGGATTTCCGTTCGTGCATGGTACACTATTATTTTAGATCATCTTCATTTCAAACCTCAAGATTGTGAACTCTCTTTCAAAAGTAAGACAAAGAATTAGAAGGATAATTTTTGACATTACTGCCTTCATTATATTAGCTATGAATCCGTTATAAAGAATGTGTGAAAGTTTTGAAGGATCATCGGGATTGGCATCGTTTTTATAGTGAAATGTGTAACATAGTTTTACATTCCTATTCATCAGATGCAATCCAATTAGCCTTACAGCAAAATACATGATGTACTTCACATTCCCATTAATTAGATTCAAATATATAACATACTCAACAATATAGTCATGGTGGAACAATTTTTTCTACAGACTTTAGATAATAATCAGCCATTTCGAGAAAACTCATCATGTCAATCGCATTAGTCGGTCTCAACCAATCCACTATGGTTTCAATTTATTTGGGCCCAAAGATGCACTACTTTCGAAGATCACATACCCTAAAATTGTTTCTTTTTCAGCTAGAACTCACACATATTTAGTTTGGCATAAATTTCTCCTCCTTTAGTATTCCTACGACTTTGCCAAAATGCTTAGTGTATACTTCCTCACTCAAGAAAAAAATTAGGATATTGTCGATAAATACACCATGAGATGATATAATTGCTTTTGGAACATTCATTTAATCAAATCCATAAAAGACAATTAGATTATCAGTTAATCGAAATAGCATCATTAGAAATTCTTAGTGCTCATATTGAGTTCTAAAGGCACTCTTTGATATGTAATTAACTTTAGTTCTCAATTGATAATAATTGGACCACAAGTATACCTTATCAGTTAATCAAATAGATCATCAATCCTAACAACAAATAGCAACTTAATTGGTAAGATGCTTCACCTGAGATCTATAAGTCTTGGGTTCGAGTCACCAAGAGGATAGGTGGAGTTCCACTGTTAATCCTCTTCTAAATTAAAAAAAAATTAGATCATCAATCCTAGGTAGCGCATGCTTCTTAGCTTTCAATTTTATTTTATTTTATTTTTTCACAAATAGGTGCCCTAAAGGGATACACTAGACCTAATCTGAGTAGATACACTACCCAACTACTGTTTATTTAGATAACAAACACAACAAACAAAAGCAGTATATTTAAAAATACGCAGATTAATAAGTTTCTCAATACAACGGCTCGTAAAATTTTATGTTATCTCTTTGTCACGTGTGTCCATGGTCTGCAACGTTAAAGATCCATTGAAATCACAACGAGGCAAAGCATGACGAAGATTTTGAGGACAAATGTTTTACTTGATCACATCCTAGAAGAGCCCAAACGCAACCCCTCTTCCAATTGGACTTACAGCCGGTTTGAAAAGGATCATAGCCAGGCCCATCGTCTGAAAAATTTACTTTGGTTGGTGCGTGGCTTCTCGTGGGCCGATTGTTTTGTTATCCACATCTTTGTGTTTTTTGAGATGTCCAAATCGTGATGAGCTATGCTTTTTAAATCTTAGCGTAAAAACTAATTTACATGTTTAGGTACAAATTTAGGTTTTAAAGAATCCAAAATGATACTAAACTTTTCGCATCCTCAAGCATAGGGCACTTTCTTTCAAAAAAAAAAAAAATTGCAACTTTTTTTTATCAAAAGTTTTAAATAGCCTTTCTAAAAAAAAAAGTTTTAAATAGCCCACCTAAGTTTTAATTTGGTGAACTAAGGGGGTGTTTGGTTTAGGGGGAATCAAGGAGGGGAATGGGTATCACAAGTAATGATTCCCATTGTTGATGTTTGTTAAACAACTATCACTATCATTCAATGGGAATAATAGTGATTAATTGGGGTGTTAATGATTCCCCCCAAAATAATAGTCTATCAAACCCATTAACCCTTATTATTTAGGGCAAAAACACACCCATTAAAAAATATGTATCTTTTGAGCTACCCTCTCTCTCTCTCTCTCTCTCTCTCTCTCTCTCTCTCTCTCTCTCTCTCTCTCTCTCTCTCTCTCTCCTTTTGATTTTGAATATTTTTTATTAGTACTTTATAAATTTTTTTATAAAAATTCTTTTTAATAATTTTTTTTACATTCAATAATTTTATAAAAAATTGTATTGAAAATCAAAGATATATAATACTCTCTATTAATATAATAAAAATGAATTTTTTTTTTTAAGATTATCATTTCCATAAAACTCAAATTAGAGCATTACTATATTTAAAATTGAAGAAATCTTTTTAAATTTTTTTCAAATATACAAAATAAGAACTAAAAAATATGTATATCATAAATAAAAATTTTAAAATTTTAAAATTTACTTGAAAGTCATTTCAGTATACCAAACAGATATTCTTATAATGATACCCCTTCAATATACCAAACAAATATTCTTATAATGATACTCATTCCATTATTAAACCAAACATGTTGGGGGGAATCATCAAAACCCATTCTCATAGTAGGGTTAATAATACCCATAGTGATAGTGATTGAGGAATTTGAACCAAACGCCTCCTAATAGTCATTTCCTCTAATGTTTATCCATTAATAGGTGTTTTTAATTCTGTTTAGTTTTTGGGGCATTTAAACCACTAGTGATTATGGCAAAGTGTGACCTTTTTATAAAAGAATATGATGAGATAGTTTTTAATTAGTTAATTTTATTCTTTTGAAGCAATAGAATTGTAGACGATAAATTATAGTAATTTCGACACACTCCAAAGATGCCTTTTTATAAAAAAGAACATATGAATATAAAATAATGTAACTTAATGTTTGTAATTATTAGCTAATTATTTATTTATCAGTAGTTATTTTCAAAAACAAATTGGTTGATAATAATTTAGAAGGGGATTGTAATTTTTTAGCCAAAAGAAATATCCTAAAAAGGAAATCTAGAAACCTTCACGTGTGTGTGTGTGTGTGTTTTTTTTTAATTTTAAGTTTCCATATTTTTCACCATATATACACTACTACAAACTGTACCTTCGACGCGTGTACTCACGCTCCAGATGTCTTCAACAACGTGCGTCTAGCCCTCTTGCTCCCCTTCCTCTCTCAATTGACCCATATCCCATCTCTTAATTCACCCCATAAAAACCCTAATTTTCCAATTCAATTGACACAATGAATGCAGAAGAGGAGGAATTATCGATGGCAATGTATAAACCCTCGAATTTCACAGGGGGGTGTTTGGAGATTCGATTATTCTACGTCTGCATCACGCCATGCGCGGTGGATTCGGCGCCGGAACACCTAACGCTGCGCCACCTCCGACGCGAGATCGGCGTGTCTCTGGAGATCAATGGCTGCCGTGTGCCGTCCTCGGAAACGGCTTCGATCACCCTCCGTCGGGACCGCGTTGACAAGGACTCGTCCGAGGTTACCTACGTCAGCACTGACAGCGTTAGGGTTTCGGGAGCGGTGGAATTCGAGGTGAGGGAGAGCGAGGAGGAGTTGATTTTGTGTGGGTCGTTGGAGAGGGTGGAGGAAGCCACGTGGATTAATGGGAATGCTTTGGAGAATGATTCGAAGACAGGGTGGGGCATGGATTGTTACTCGGCGGCTTTTATGTCATCCGGTGGTTTGGCTTTTTTCCAGCCTAGGCTAGGAATTTGTTCGCCGACTATTGAGGTTTATATAGCTGGGTGTTGTTCCGGAATGCCTGTGATTTTGACGAAAACGATTCTGATTAGTCCCAGGAGAAAGGTTTCGAGGCATAGGATGCTGGATGCGATCCCAGAAGATGAGGAAATTGGAAAGGAGCAAAGATCTCCAAATGGGCTGGTTCGGCATCGCAAGTTGGAGGTCAGTTGGAGCTTTCTTTATTTTGTGTTTGTGTTGCATTGGAAGTAATGTAGTCGTTAATGTGAGGAGGCTTGGCTCCTTGAGTGATTACATAGACGCAGCAAACCTTCACATAAACTTTATTTGTGCAAAGTTTTTAACCGCAAGAAAGTATGATGTAACGACTACGAAGAGATTATGCTAGCTATTTAGTTTTATAATATTTCAGTGCCTGTCAAAGATATAGAAATGTGTTCGCTTCTTTGTTTACTACTCCTTTGTACACATTAGAGGTTTGCCAATTAGTTTTGTGGGGAAAGAAATGTTGGTACGTAGGGTCTCCAAAGCGGCCAAGAATTGTTTTGCCTTCTGAAAGGTTCAAAGCCAACATCTTTGTTCCCTTCTTTCAAACTCTGTTGCAACAAATAAAAATTGAAACCTGAATTAATATGAAATTGCATATTTTGGTTTGACTTATTAAATTATTTCATATCTTGAAAAGTTAATCTTGATTATGAAATTGTAGCCTACTTAATGTTTAAAGCTTGTACATAATCTTTCTTAGTTATGTGTTGGATGCCTCGAGTCGCAAAGTTTTTCTTCTTTGTCAATTTAATACTTACTGAAGTTAACTTGCTTTATCTTGGTGAGCTTTTTGTTGGTCCAGTGGAGATTGTGCTTTACTTTTATTGTCAGTATTTCACATTTGACATGTCGTCTCATGCTGAGAATCTTTTTCTGTTATTTCATAATGGTTTTGCTACAAGAACTTAGTAGGCATAACTTGTAGGTCTTTGTGTTGAAGGGGTGTGCAAAGCACTTCTGCAGACTCTAAAGGTTCCCTTCATTCTTCTTTCTTCATCTTGGATTGAAGTCTTTAGACAGCATGCATTTCCACCCATTTACGTCTTGCTTCTCTGGCTGTTTCTGTCTGGGTTTCTATGCCATGCTAAGGATTTTGATTTCTATTCAAAGTCCCCACCCCCCCCCCCCCCGGCCCCCTTTTTCTTCCAAAGTAGGGCCTCCTTATTGCCTGTTTTGAATAGTCGAGTCGCCACAATCATTTCAGATAGATGAAAAAGGAATGCTAAATCTTACTCTCAACAACAGTTAAATTTGGAGCTTCACTGTTTTTTTTTTTTTTTTTTTGGTGGGTTTTCCTTGGGTAAGATAGAAAGAAAACTTGATGATTTTCTCTTCAGTTTTGACAGGAAAAAATTTGTTAGTGTTGGCAGATTGTGATGTAAGGCTGCATTCTTCAATTATCCTGATAACTAGTTGTGTTGCGTGTTAGTACACCATATAAGCGATGTCGGCCCATGATCAAGGAAGAACTTAACAATTGAGAGTTTACACACTTGTGAATTGTAAAATTATGTTGGAGTTGTATTATTTGGAAATAGTTAATAGCTGTTTGAAAGTTTCCAAATCAATACAGGATAGAAAATGGGTCAACTTTATAATTTTGCGAGCATTGCTGTGACTACTTTTCATGTAAGTAGGTACATTGTTATTGTCATGTATGATATAGTCATAAACGGAAGTAAACTGATAGGAGTCCGTTTGTGTTTCTTATGTATATTGGTGGGTTGCAATTTGTAATTTGAAGGGCTTCCTACAATCAATGGAATATGTTGCTTGACTTCTTGTCTGTTAGCAACAGCTCTCCTAGAATGCTTCTGTTAGAATTATTGATGGTTTCTTTGGCTTTGTGCAGATCACTGGGTCTGATGTGGAGGAATATGAGTCTGATGGCAAGACTGGACACAGCTTCTACTCGGAAGATATGTATCCAGGTGAAGATGGCCAACTTTCATGGTTCAATGCTGGTGTAAGAGTTGGTGTTGGCATTGGTCTTGGCATGTGCCTTGGTGTGGGGATTGGAGTAGGACTTCTTATGCGCTCATATCAAGCAACCACAAGGAGTTTCAGGAGGAGATTTTTCTAATCTTGATGATGCTGTCAATCATCATAGTTAATCACACTGAGTTGGAAAGTGCAACTTTTGGGACCTTCTTTAAAGAGTATAGAATACAAATCAGCAAGAATAAGGAGTATGGTATTGCACTGGCTGAGGCTGGAGTAAAATATGGTTTCGTTTGAGGTGATGTTTTGCTGTAGGCTGATGTCCTATTCCATCTTATGTGGGCCCCGTTCAGAGGTATCCTGAGGTGTACTAGTGGTTTACGATATGGAATTCCGGGAGCAAGGAAGAGAGGTGTTCATAATTTAGAATTTTGGACCACTACATTTTGGTAGGATGCTGATTCTGCTTGCGGGAATTGGGATGTGATCAAAGCACAAAAAGGTGATAGTTATATGATGTATCTAGTTGCTGAGTTCCGTAAATATGTTTTTCTTTACTGGCTCTTTCAGGGGGTATATTCCAGGCTGTTTCTGTAGGTTGCTGCAATAATTTTGACAATTCTATTCATTCAGTTTTGTGGTTGTAATATTTTCCTTTTTGTTTTTCTTTTGGGATGTGAGGGGCGAAGAGAAAAAAGGGGGGGGGGGGGGGGGGGTTCCTTGGTTGTAGAATATTGCTGCAATGAGCTGCTTTGGAATAAATAGCTTGGTTGTACATTGTGTATCTCCATTAGCAGAAACGTCAAAGATTGCGAACGTGTTGAATGTCAAAAGAGTCTTTTTAACTTTTTTTGGAGTGGTGACTTTTGGGATGATGATGCTGATTCCATCCTAACCAAGTTTAATTTTCGCGCTATGGCTGTTGCATTGCCGCAAGGTGAGAGGACATTTGTGTCTTCCGAAGAGCCACCAACTTTTATTTCACCCAACTTGGCCGACCCTAATCAAAATTACACCGTCAATCACAATAATGTTCTGGCTAGGGACGTCCCTTTTAGCCTTTTGCCGTCAATATGCATACAGAATATTAGGTAAATGCCCATACAACTGGTGGATACTATCAGTGAGGACGGGAATCACAACTTGCAAGGCCAGCTTACCCCGAGTTGTGGAGCACTTGCTCTTCCGCAAATTCAATTGGGGTTTCTTAAAATAACAATAACAATAGTACCATTAAAGATGTTGTGATATTCAATCTCAAGTACGCTTAACGTAATATGTTATTTTTAAATTAATATTAACCTAACCTAATTTTAAAAGAGTCCTGTATTATTACATCTCACTAAAAAATTATTTCTCTAAATTTATACTAATTTAATTTAATTTTAAAAGAATATCATATTATTTTAACTTACTAAAAAAATCTAAAATTGTTTTTAATAAAAAAAATTAACCATATTTTTTTAACAAAAAGAAAGCCATAATTGCCACTATTTTTTTTAATCTAATTAGAATCCTAAATTCTAAAAGTATAAACTCTATACTCTGAATCCTGAACGTAAATTCTAATTTCTAATTCAGAAGTAAATATAAAATCTAGTAATAAAAATGTGAGCAAAGGTTTTTTTTTTAGGGTTTATGTTTCAATAATAAAAAAACTCTATAGATAGACTAAGGATTAGAGTTTGTTATTGATGATGACTCTTAAATGGTTAGGATTAGAGTTTGTTATTGATGATGACTCTTAAATAATTAAGATTAGAGTTTGTTATTGATGATGACTCCTAAATAATTAAGATTTGTCTGTAACTAAAAATCTAGTTACTATCTTTGACAGTGTTATTTTTGTTTTAAAACCAAATACTTTTGATAACCATTGCATCTTTACCTGTAAATTATTTTTATTCTTTGACTCCTGTTTTAGCTTTTAAATTAGAAAAATCTTCTATGTACATTTAAAAAAAAAAAGATTTTCTCAAAAATATTCATTTAATATGTTCAAAATCATTTTTTCAAGACAGTTTAGAAATACAGAAGCAGCCAACAAGAAGCTCTTGTCGATTCCACAAAGCTACACTATCCCCGTGATTAATTTACTAGCCTCTTATTGTCATTATATCTCAAATCGCCCCGAATTTATTACTCTTTAAAAATGATAATTACATATTAAATATAATTGGAAAGCTTTTTTTTTTTGGCTATAATCGAATCATTTAACCAAAATTAGAATTGAATCACGGTGAATCCGGCGGGATATTATTTTTTTGGGTGAAAAATAAAAAAATACTAATATAACTATTTTTTCTTTTGTTTTATACTTTATTTATCTGCGGACTGCGGTACCGTGCGCCCATTACTACTGCTCGCACGTACAGGGCTCTTCTCTCTCTCTCCCCCCTCTCTCTTACCGCCTAGGAAGGAACAGAAGAAACGCTATCGATCGTGGGAGGAACACCGGGCGTGAAATATATCGGCTTAACTTGAATTCGGTAATTAATTCCATTTATTTCTCTAATCTAATTATTTTCTTATGATGCTAGTTTTTTATTTTTGCTTGATTTGTTCCATTTCTTACCAGTGGATAGATACTTCATCAATCTTATATATACGAATTCACGGCGTTGTTTTAGATCTTTTTATGATCTCAGTTAATTGAAATTTTGCTGAAAATTTGATTATCAGCTCGAAGATTTTTTCTTTTTCACCCATAAACGGTTTTGTTCTTGTGTTTTAATTAGAATTTTGCAGTAGGTTAAAGTTAATTTTTGAGCTCGAGCTTTTTGATCGTCGGATGAGGCTTTTTTGGATTACTTTATCGGTTTTAGATATAGGATTAGGTTTTTATTTTGTGGTTTTTTTTTATTTATTTTTTCTCCTGCGTGCTTAGAAAGGGTGTGGACTTGTGGATTTCGCATGCTCTACATCTATTTTTCCTGCGTCGTCCACTAGTTTGACAATGTTACTAAGGACTAATAATATCTGGAATCACGTGCTTTGGAAAACTTGAAAGTTATATAACGCAGAAACAAGAATGGTGGCATCTAGAGCTGGTTTATAAATAAGAAACATAACTAGACATTGATAACTTTGTAAATTGTGCTAAATTTAGAGTATTTATGTATAATGTTTAATTTGAGTTTGTGATGAATTATGGTCTTATTTATAGCCCCGGGGGGGGGGGGGGGGAATCTGATGTATCCTTGCCATGTTGTATTTACTTCTTGTCTGTTCTTCATAACATGATGTATATATACATCTACAAGATATTGCGCGTGGATTAATTTCTTTGAGCATGTACCTTACGTAGATTGATTTCTTTTACGGAGTCCGATTGAATTATTACTCTGTGCGACCGCAGCTTTTGTTTGCTGGGCCTGTGAAAGTAAAATATGTCAGGCATGGAGGAAGTCAGAGATCAGGCTATGGAGGACTCCGAAAAATCCATGCCGGCATCCAAACAGGAGGTTGTTTAACAATATCGTAAATTTTATTTCGAGCTTGCTTTTGGATAATGTGCTTAAAACTTTTCTTTTCCACAGGAGGAAGCTGTTAAAAAAAAGTATGGAGGTATTGTGCCAAAGAAGCCGCCACTAATTTCTAAGGTGATGCTTTAAGAATCTCTTACATTTAGTGGTTGCCAGCGCGCATACAATTAAAATATGACATCAGTTTAGCTTTTTATCTGAGAAAGGCTTGTGTTTGCTTTAGGATCACGAACGTGCTTACTTCGACTCTGCTGATTGGGCTTTGGGAAAGGTATTCTTCTTGTCTATATTTTACTTAAATCTTCTTTTCTTGATTGTGTAAGACTGAAATTATGTTTAAACTCCTAACACCCTACAATGAATTATGGATGCAGCAAGGTGTGGAGAAGCCTAAAGGACCACTAGAGGCACTTAGGCCGAAACTACAGGTTGGAAGAAGTTCATCCTTTTGGAATTTATTGCTCTTTGTTTGGCTAGCTCTGCTATCACTAGTTGCATGATTTTCATTACATGTATATGAGGTTCATTTTGAGTTGATCCTAAAATGTGGCTTAATGTGATGTGTGCAAACCAGTGACCCTGAATTTATGTGCTAATTCATCACTTGGGGTTCTTTCTGAGGACCCTGTCACATCTAGGGCATTAAATGCAGGAAGTTTTACTTTCTCAGTATGCATGTTAAGAGGCATAGCATAAAGTGTGGTTGTGATGGAAAATAAAGGGATCTCATGCAGTTGTGTACCTTTCTCGATAGCCAAAACCAAGTTTATCTCTTTGGTCTGGTTGACTGCTAAGCTATATTATGATTATTTTGGGATTTTTGGCTGCAAAAAAACTTTCCAATGTTTACATAGGTAGCTGCTAATGATACTACAGGCAATCTCTTAGATATGATAAGATGTCTTTATTGACAAAATGAGCTCCGGAGGATATCTAGTTTGTTAGGTTTACATAAGTTCATTTGTCTGAATATCAAGCAATAAGTAGATGTGATGTTATGAGTCTTCTTTTTCTTTTATTTACTAACTAAAGGCCTTAAAAGCTGTGGAAAATGCTTACCAGCACAAAACCTGGACTTGAAGAATATTGATGTAGAACTATCTCCCTTGGGACAAAGCATAATTTACGGAAGTTCCAAGCATTCGATGTTAAAGTTGTGAGGCTGTCAGCTACTGTAAGGAAAAATTGTTTTAAGGCTGTTATTAGCGGATAGTATTTTGGAAAAGGTTATATGATTCTATAACTCTATTCTTGATGTGGGATAAATCAGTTCAAATAAATCTTGCTGTTCTTACTCAGTTTTGGGGTGTGAAGGTGAATTTACCTGTGGCATGCTTTTAACCTTACGAAAGATGAAACTACTATCAAAGGTTTCCTAAATACTATATGATGAGACATGATCGCTGTTACCCATTTGTGAAGTTTTTGAGAGGATGAAATGGATGCATGTTTCATTTTAAGGTTAATTTGTTTAAAGTTCCTTGTTTTTAAATTTGGTTCTGCATTCATAGCCCAAGCATTATATGCCTTTCTGTCCTATTCTTATTTGAAAACCCAGTTTGGTATATCAGAATCTGCAGGCTGTTTTATCTGATGCATCTTAGCCACCTGCAACTGCACTACAAAACAAAATACAAAACAAATAAAATGAACAGTAAAAGATATACATTAGTAAGAGCATTTGTTCTACTTCCAGGATTATTGATTTAGTTATAAACTCAACTCTTGTTCTCAATTGCATATGAGTGTAGCTGTCCACTTTTGAGCCAACGTTTATGAACATTGGTTCAAATAGAGGACTGCTTGGAATTTGGCTTCTTTCTTATCTTTTTTGACCCGTTCTCCCAGCCAACACAACAACAAACACGATACCGCAAGTCCCCTTATGCTCCTTCAGAAGGCGAAGGTATGAAAGATAATTTTATTAAATTTAACGACCAAATACTTTTCATAAGTATGTTCTTCAGGGACATACTTTTTGCAAATTTGGAGCCTTTCCCCTTGGGGACCTATTTTTACTGATAATTTGAAGCCTCTCTTCTTCACATGACGTGTCTTGTTCATTGTTTTGTCTTGTCTTGCAGACGGAGCTAATGCCCCTGCTGAGGACACAGCTGCAAATGAATGAGAACCATAGGGTTATCCTTGATCTTACCTGTCTGGTCTATTGTGATCCAGATGGTTGAAGTTCAGTAGTCTTCTGTTGTTTCAGAAATAATATTTAGTATCTTCTTTTGTACTTGTGTTACTGTATCTCTTGGAGTTTGAACATCAGCCAATCTTGTTCCTGATGTAGGATATTTTTTGTTTTACCCTACCATCGAATGAGCAATGAACTTGTCATTATGATTTCCATCTTTTAGTACCATCATTTAACCGTCTTCTTCTGTGGATGAACGCCAGAGTTGGTAATTTGTGAGTTATCTTAAAAGTTGTTTTTTGTCATGATAAAGTGGCACGCTGAGTAACTGGTCTCCAAGTTGTTGAAACTAGTACGGCCTCCAAAACCTTTTTCCACGAGTTCAAAAAGACACGTTACTTTGGAACTTTTTTTTGGTCTTGTTATGGGAATATTCCGTGTTTCAACTTTCCGAGTGGCATCAGTACTTATGAATGGTGAAATAAGCTTTCATCTTCATGGTCTGGGTTGCACAGCTGGGGGTGGTGGTGGTTTAAAGGTTGCCATCATCAAGTCAGGTGAATCAATCGGTGGACATCACATTGACATATAGAGTATTGTGGACGGATTTTCTCTTCCCTTAATCTGATCGCTTTTGCTAGATAATTGGTATATACTTCTCCAAAAAAGTGGGAATTGAAAATTGATTTGTGTTCCTGTCCAACTACAACTACTACATTGAACACGAATCGAAACTGACCGCAGGAATTTGACCACCTAATGTATAATATTATCCATCTTATATCTTCAGTAACTGATATTTCAATAAAAAAAAGCGTAATATCAACAGAAGTTCGTGTGGATTACTAAAAAATTTGCAGTTAAAAATCTATGTATTACTCAGAAACTTCACTTTGTCTACCGTACATGTATAGGTCGCATCATTTTGAATTCTGGAAATATCCGTTCCCATTTCCTAATCCAAAACCCAACCAATGTATTCAAAAAGAGGCAAGAAAGAAATGACAATGCCAATATGCCATATTTTAAAAAGAAACCACAGGGTATCTATCTTGCTACAAAATCTCAAGAAAGGGAATATTATTGGGAGGTTTGCCAGAAGAAGAGAAGTGCCATCATCCCTCACCCCTCCCCCTCCATCACTTCCTCATTCAGCCACCCCAATTTGAAACTCAAGATTTTGCTGTCCACCCATCTCAAAAGAATCAAATCCATGACACTATAATACAACTAGTACTTGAAAAAACACACACTCACACACTAACATAGGCACAATATAATTAAAAGATAAAATGAGTGGGAAGAAGGAGAAGAGCTCTTCAAACTCCAGATCTCCTGTGACAATGCCGCACCATTACAATCCTACACCTCCACCTCACTCTCAATCTCGCTCATTGCCTCTAGTCGTCACTCTCAACTGCATCGAGGACACAACCCTAGAATCCGACTGCTTAGCTGGCGTCGCCGCCGTCGAGCACGTTTCCCTCAGCCGTCTCGCTGACGCTCGGATCGAGTCTGCCGCCGCCGTTCTTCTCCATTCCCTCGCCTTCCTCCCTCGCGCTGCCCAGCGCCGCCTTCGTCCCTGGCAGCTCATCCTTTGCCTCGGCTCCTCCGACCGTTCGGTCGATTCCGCCCTCGCCGCTGATCTCGGACTCAATCGGCTCGTCCATGTCGATGTCAGCCGCGCCGAGGAGGTTGCGGATACTGTTATGGCGCTGTTCCTGGGTTTGCTTCGCCGGACGCACCTGCTTTCCAGGCACGCCTTGTCGGCTTCTGGCTGGCTTGGCTCCGTCCAGCCGCTTTGTCGAGGAATGCGCCGATGTCGCGGCTTAGTGTTGGGGATCGTTGGGAGATCTGCTTCGGCTAGGTCATTGGCTACTCGGAGCTTGGCTTTCAGGATGAGCGTGCTCTACTTTGATGTTGATGAGGTATGCAAAACTCAATTACGAAGTCAATTGATCCTAAATCAAATGCTGCAATTGATCAAATTTTTAAATTTTTGGGAAAAAAATCAACTTTAATCACTCCAATGTGATAGCTCTTGCATAAACAGGAAGGTTAAATAGTATTAAAGTGACAGAATAATTGTGCTGATTTTAAATCGTAAATGATGTTGTTTGACTGGCAGATTGTTTTCTGTTTCGATATTTTTACTATTTTGATGTTGATTAGGTATAAACGTCAATTACCAACTCAATTGATCAAAACCAACTGCAGCATTCAGCAAAATTTCAACTTTATGCTTCATTTATTTGTTCTCCATAGAATTGGATGCATTGCGTGTTGAAAACCATAATGATATGTATCAATGGGCCAGTGATATTGCTCCTACCTAATTCTTGGTTGTTCCTGATATCATAAATTTATGATCTCTTGTAAATCAATATCTTGATTATATGCCAGTGGCATTTCCCCTACTAAAGTATTTTGTTTGTGACATGCTCATAGGGAAATGGACAAATAAATAGATCTTTGGATTTCCCTTCTGCTGCCAGGAGAATGGATACTCTTAATGATTTACTTGCTGCGAGTGACCTGATATCACTGCACTGTGCATTGACAAATGAGACAATTCAGATTATTAATGCAGATTGTTTGCGGCACGTAAAGCCTGGTGAGTTCTATTTGAACCTGTATTAGTCTTAACTTGGCTAATCTGCAGTGGTATTTTTATATAGGAATGGTTCTTCTGTGCAGGGGTGTTTCTCGTGAATACGGGTAGTAGCCAGCTGTTAGATGATTGTGCTGTGAAGCAGCTCTTGATTGATGGTACCCTTGCAGGCTGTGCTCTTGATGGTGCTGATGGGCCACAATGGATGGAAGCATGGGTATGATGTGTAGTCTTTGGGTATGGGGAATAATAAAAAATGTGGCTTTTTACTTGGTAGTACATGATTTTTGGACTTGCTTCTTCTCATCGCTCTTAATCTCTTTCTCTCTGTTTTACTAAGATATCTTTGAACATCTAGGTATTTCAATTTTATATTGATGAGAATATTAGTTTCAGTGTTATAACAAAGGTGTTTGAAATGTGACTTAAACAAAAAAAAAAAAAAAAAAAAAAAAAGAAGAAGAAGAAGAAGAAGTAAATTCTATATTGGTTGCTTCTGTACCATGACAAGAAATTTTGCGAGGATGCACAAATTAAAGATTTAATAGGCACTTAGGTACAAAACAAAACAGTTAATTTTCAACATCCAGTAATTGATGATTATTGAACAATTGAACAACACATAATGTATGTCATACTGTATGAGGTAGATTTGCAGCTATATTAAGTTTACAGCATTTGCACTTCTGTGCTTATACTTCTATAGAATTAGTCTATTCAATTGTCAAATTAATTAACTTCAGGTACGTGAAACACCAAATGTGTTGATACTTCCTCGTAGTGCTGATTATAGTGAAGAAGTCTGGATGGAGATAAGGGAGAAGGCTATTTCCATACTGCATTCTTTTTTTGTTGATGGCATCACTCCAAAAGATTCCATATCTGATGAAGGAGAAGAGGAAAATGAAATGGGCCATGACCAGTGTGAGACACAAGACACTGAAAGTGCATTGCAGAGTACAGTTTGTGAGCAGCTAACTTCAGATATTCACTTAAATGCTGAAAGTTCTCAGAAAAAGGCTTCAAGTCAGTCAAAGGAATCTTCTAGCCAGCGTCAAGGTCCTGTTTCATCACAAGGTACCTTGAGTAGAACTGAAGCAAAACGAAGTAGATCAAGCAAGAAGACTAAAAGGAGGCATGCCCGCCAAAAATCACAGCACAAAATAGAAGAACATGTGACCCATGAAAGAGAGAGCACCTCACATCATGAAGATGATACAGCAATGAGTGGTACAGATCAAGTGTTGAGTTCTAATTCGCATTTTGCTTCTCCTGAAGACTCGAGGAGTAGAAAAACAGCTATTGATTCAATACAAGAAACATCTTCTGAGCAGCTTTTAAGAACAAGCATGGAGTTCAGTAGGAAATCGGGTGAACTGCTCAAAGATGGTCTCATTATAGCTTTACACCCAAGAGATCATCATGCATTTTATGTCTCCCGCCAAAGAGTTCAAGGTGGTGCTTGGTTCCTGGACACCTTACCCAATGTGACAAAAAGAGATCCTTCAGCTCAGTTTCTTGTGGTTTTCAGAAGCAAGGTTTGTGTATCAAAACTTTTTTTTTTTTTTTTTCCTTCTGTTGAATGCTTTATTCTGGAAAGATGGAGCTTGATTTGCATAGTTTCTGTGTTTCTTAGCGAATAACCTGGGTATATGAACATTCTGATAGGATACAATTGGTCTGAGGTCATTCACTGCTGGCGGCAAATTGTTACAGGTATTACATACTACCTTGCGCAGCAATTTAAATACATGTTACTGAAATTGTCTTATGTAGCTCTATTCTGCTGTAAGATGCATGTTTTGCCTTCTCTTTAAATATATCATTGTTCAGGATAGTGCAGAATATTCTTTCTTGAACTCTTTTGATCTGTTGGTTAGTGTATTTGATGGAATTAAAATATTGACGTGTTCCTTGACAATTTCAATCCCATTTTTACATTGCAGATAAATAGGAAAATGGAATTCGTATTTGCTAGTCACAGCTTTGATGTGTGGGAGAGTTGGACATTTGAAGGTTCTTTGGAAGAATGCAGGCTGGTAAATTGCAGAAATCCATCGGTGAGTTGCCTGCTTTACTTGATCTGCTGTGAACTAGTTGATCATTCTCTCAATATGTAGTTGTATAATGATTGTGACTGATGCATGCCCAGTTGAGGGGTACGCATCATTGGAAGAATATCTTGTATTGCTTTTATGTGCATGTTCAGCCTCCAGATTGTCCAAACGCTAGTTTAAGCTATATTCACTTCCTCATTCCCCCCTCCTCCCCTTCCCTTATGCTTTCTCTTATTAAAGTGGCTACCTCAGAAAAAGGGTAAAAAAAAAAAAAGGTTTGCAGTTCTATTTTTTTGCTTTTGCATCTGAACGATTCACTTGTAACTGCATTTATATTTTGTGGGAAATGACTAAATTCTATTAATGGTAGTTAAAGGATGGAAAAAATCAGCAAATATGTTGACAAGTTCTTCTAACCTCGGTGATGACTGAGATTAGTTTTGCAAAGTACTATAGTTTCAACGTGTGATTATTCTTGTCTTGACCCAGAACAGACATAGAGTTCATGCATCCTCAATTTTTAAGGATCAATATTAATAATGGGTTTGGATGTTTTTATCTAAAAGAAGAAGTTAGGTTAGCTTGTGGTTTTATGAGTTTCAATCACCAGTGGAAGATAAGCAATGCAATATCTACTCTGGAAAAGAAAAGTGTTGTTCACAGATTATATGTTTAGATGTAATTTCAGTTACATTTTGGTTTCACTATGGCATCTGAACTGCTCAAATAAATGGGGAAGTAAACGCTAAACCTGCTTTGGGTTGTTTTCTTTAACTGTAATAACCTTCTGCTTTGGCCAGTTGCGTTGTTTTCTTCTTTAGCTTTTCAACAATCTCTGTGTGGCATGTTTCTTTAGCTTTTGTTTTCTATTGCTTGAGAGCCAGATTGATCCATCATTGATCCTACATATGACTTGCAGGCAGTTTTGGATGTACATATCGAAATTCTTGCAGCTGTAGGAGAAGATGGTATTACAAGGTGGCTTGATTAGGTGGTTAAAGTGGGAATGTCAAGCACTCGAAAAACTCAAGATAATCTCTTTGTATCGGTTTTATGACACAGTTGTGAAGCATTGAAATTTTACATTTAGACCAGAGTTGTTGGTGTTTGTTCTGTATGGTTAATGAGCCTGACAATGAAAAATGTTGTTAATTAGGGGATGTCCACTAGTTCACCAAGATTCAGGTATTTATTCTTGTAATGGTGCCTGGATTGTCAAGTACTTCATTTCTAAAGTAGGGAACTTGAGCTCGTGTGAATTTACGCAGCTGTTTTTTCTTGTTCTCTACTTCTTCCGCCAGTTGCACCTGCTATTACATCTTTGTGTACATAGAGCATTTTCTTGTGGAAATAGAAGTGGATGGTCCGCAATATCTTGCCACGGAAGCAAGGAACTTTAGACTCATTTTTGTGGGCTTGTCATTTCTTTCACTTTAAAACGGACTTAATGTTGGTCAGGCTTTTAGCGTTGTAAAACAGCTGGTTATGAAGCAAGCAGGCCGCGATGAAAATTGGAGACATATATGCTTTGCCAGGAACGCGAGTTTCTGCACTCTACTGAAAAACTATCCGCTCGGAGCGGGCGGATTGGCATATGGCGACAACGTATTGCATATTGCAGCCAAAATCAGTGTAGTTCAAGTAAGATACTCCTAAACAAGAAGTTTTGGCATGTTTTGATTGGATAAAAAAAGTAAAGATAGCCTTGCTGTTTTGCGTCCCTAAAAACAATTTATGATCTGAGTATTATTGGGGGATCGAGGGGGAGAGTGTGCTGTCGTGGGCTGAGACTTGCACGTTTACAATATCGTGGACTACATTAGAAAACTCTAAAGCAATCTTGAAATGGACTATTCTCTGATTTTGTTTGCCTCCCTTGAGGGTGGCAAACCATTTCCACGCATATTCCCAACATCTGCGGTTGGATATTTTCAAGTGGACGGGTGCTTCAGTACAGCTTTATCAGGAATTTATGACTCAGTTCGGTTAGTTGTTTTTTTTGGGTATTTTGTAAGAAATATTATTATATCAACTTTAAATATTTTTTTTATAAATGTATTTGTGAGATACAAAATTAATTAAAAATGTGTTTAAAATTTTTAAAAAACATGTTTTAAAAAAACACGATAAAACAAACATAGCCTATACTGCCAAATATACTGCCAAATATACCGAATGCACGCATGGTTGTCAATTGTAAGTATTCTATTCCTTTTTTGGCGTTTGAGGCATAGTGTTGAAGGTCAAACAATGGCAAGGTGATTCTCTTTAAACAAGTAATCCGACAAGGTGAGTATTTGAATTGGTTGCCCCCTTTCATTCGTTTTATTTTTGTTTTAATATTATCTTGCATATTTACAAAAAGAAACATTTGAATTGTGTAAACTTGTATTTCGATTGACGTACTAGTTTTCTTATTATTAATTATCTACGCAGATTGAGAAAAGAAATTGTTACCATTTTATAGGGTTCTTATCATTATTACTCATTCATAGTTGTCAAAGATATTTAAGCAATTATAAATCACGTTATAGATATTTAACTATTTCTAAACACGTTTAAATAGTGTTAAACATGCAAAAAAGGAAGTAAAAAAAAAACAAAAGAGAAATATATTCATCTCTTTTAACACTCTATTATTTCCATTTTTTACTTTCTTATTTTGGTAAAAGAAAAAAAAATCCAACTCTTAGAGAACAGGCCAAGCAGATGTTGACACATAAGCCCCAAGATTCTTAAACCCATCACTCGCATTAATCCACGTGGACGGCTGAGATTCACTTGTTCCTTCCTCTACAAGGTCCGTCGGTTACCTGTTTATTTAAAACCCACCGTGCTTCGCTCATCTTCACTGTTTCTCAGTCTGACCATCCAAAGAAAAAAAACGCACAACACACACTGAAATACTGTCTGAACACCAAACCGGGAAAAAAGGAAAAATTGGTTTCATTTCTGAAAATTTGTTTGTATTTTTGGTGTACATAGATGGTTTCGATTTATCCAACTCCACCCGCGGCTCATCAGCAAGGTTTTCACTATTTTGCGGGTATGGGGGATCCGATGGAAATGGGTCTCCCGGGTCTGCATTCTCAGCAACAGCCGACAAAGGAGAACGGTACAATTGGGAACGTGATTGATTCGGATACTTTTATGGTTCCGGAGGATCCAAATAAGAAGGTCCGGAAGCCGTATACAATTACCAAGTCTAGGGAGAGCTGGACTGACCAAGAGCATGAAAAGTTTCTAGAGGCTCTTCAACTGTAAGTTGTATTAGATGTTTGATAATATGCATGTGTGAAAAGAATTTTTTTGGGAGATGAAACTGAGAAAATTGGGTTTTGGGAAAATAGTAGTAGGAGTAAATTTGGTGATTTCTGTTGTAAATTGTGGGCAATTTAGTTGAATGGAGGTATCAATTTGTTTTGCTTTTTGGTATTTAAGCTGGATTTTTATTTTCATTTTTAGTAATTGGATGAAGGGTTTATGAATTCTTTTAGTTGTTGATGTAATAATTGAATTTATTCTGGAAGGTGCTAAAAAAACTTTGCTGTAAATGTATTTACTTTTTGGGTATTGTAGTTAGGCATTCAGGGCTTTGGCGTATGTTTGATAATTAAAAATGGTGTCTTTTGTACAAAAAGTTGATTAAAATGAGCACTGTATAAGGTCGTTGGTGTTATCATAATTTCAAATTTTCTACATTTGCTGAAATTCTGAGAACAGGTGTTGATACTTTTCTCTTTTCTGGTTTACTTGTTTTGTTTAGATTTGACCGGGACTGGAAAAATATTGAAGCTTTTGTTGGGTCAAAAACTGTTATCCAGGTAACTACATTTCGATACTCATTCTTCTCATGCCATTTAATGTTGCTTGATGTCAACTTGGTCATTCAACCCGTCATTCCTTGAAAGCCATCTGAGAGAAAAATTTATTGTATCTGAACATTTTCATTCTTTTTGTCTGAAATATATGGTGTTTTTATTTGTTTTATGTGAAATTTTATATTCAGGATATTGTTTCATTTTCCTCTGTTTTTTTCCTGTTGAGCTTCATAAGCAGGGAGAAAAACCTACACTTGGTGCACAAGTACCTGGCCAACTGTGTGGCGCGTGAGGGATTGATACTGGAGTTGTTTTAGATACACGCGCTTCACGTGCCGTGTCATTGACCCGGTGCCTGTGAACCTGGTGTAGGTAAGTTTTGCCCGTAAGCAAAACACAGTTTTACCTCTTGGGTTAAGCTTCAACTACAGGTTGAGAACCTAGCGGTGTCTTCAATTTAATCCTCATGTTGTTCTACAAGCTTTGGAGATGCTTGGAATATGTCAACTACTTCTCTCCACAAAAGATTGAAAACTTGTAGTTAGATCAACTCTTTAATCACTGTCATCTGTTTGTCTTTTCTTTTGATTTCTTTTGTTTTCCTGCCAGGTAGTGTATAATTGTATGGCCGATTACCTGTTTCTGTTCCTAAGTATTTGCATTATTCTGACTAAGCTTTTTTGAAAAGTTGCTTTACTCTTTTGAAGATCCTGTTAGATTTGTTATTATTCATTTATGTTTTTAGTTTGGTTGGTTTGGTCTTTTTGATCATGTCTTTAATAGAATAGTCCTTCCATGTGACCCATTTTGTGGTTGTTGCTGATTAACTTGTTGGATTGTGATGCAACTGTCATGACTCATATTTCTGAGGATTTTGTTTTTTTACTTCAGCAAGCGTTGCAAAATTTTTTGAAACTGGTAGATTACTATGGATTTTCATTGTTGTGCTTCAAACAGCTTCTGCAGTCCAGATACTAACAAGTGATCTCTGCAGATCCGTAGCCATGCACAAAAGTACTTCTTAAAGGTGCAAAAGAGTGGGGCAAGTGAACATGTGCCTCCTCCTCGGCCAAAGAGGAAAGCAACTCATCCATACCCACAAAAAGCCTCCAAAAATGGTTGGAATTATTTCTTATGAAATTGCCCTTCGTATGCAACTGTTTTTATTATATACACTAACATGCCTACTTGCAACAGCTGGTCACCAGGTTGCTGGACATTCTCATTCCTCTTCTGCATTAATTGAACCTAAATATGTTATGAGGCCTGATTCATTGTCAGTTCCTGGAAATTCAATGAACAACCCAGTTCTCTCTCCTTGGATGTACAATACAGTACCAATGGCCAATAAGCTACGCGTGACAAAAGGTTTGTTTTTTCTTCTGGTCTTCATACGATACCTTTTTTCCCTTTTTCTCTTTGTTGCTCTGGTGCTGGTTGATATTGGAATTGATAACTCCATTCTCTTCTTGATTGTATAATCTTTGTACCTTTATTAGATGATAGAGGTTTAGCTGGTAACACAATCACGCACAATTATAGCAGCAGTAGGAATGAAAGTACTCCAAGGATTTGGCCTATTAATGAGACTACCGATCAAGTAAAAGAGAAAGATAACAAAGGAACCAGAGGTGAGTGCTCTCTTAAGTGTGTGGTGTCATGCCTTATGAACCTTTTGAAACACATTAGTTGGGATTATACTTCTTTAAGTTGATTATTTTGTAATCAAGTGGTAACGATGGCATGTTTACTGTTTCATAAGTTGTAATTCTCTGAAAATCTTTTAATGAAGTCTTTACTGTTGGACACAGTAATGCCAGATTTTGCTCAAGTATATAAGTTCATTGGTAGCATCTTTGACTCCAATGCAATTGATCATTTGCCGAGGCTAAGGAAGATGGACCCCATTAATATGGAGACGGTATGTCACATTAAAACCATTTGTAATTTGTTTGGAATTCGTGTGTGTTGTGGATATTTTATCTATGACAAGAATAAGAAATGGCAACAAAAATATATTTCTTTTGAGACTTAGGAAGATGGACCCAATAAATGTCTGGATATGGTATGAGACAATAAAGCTCCTGTATTGTTCTAATGGTAATACATTGTTGATGCAGCACAAGAAGCTATTGGTAGGGCAAAGGTTGTAGGCCGTTGTTTGAAGCTTAAAAGCTTGCAAGATATTGGCAGAAATTTTGCAGAAATAAGTTGGACGAAAATTTAGCAATAAAATAAACAATAAACTGTTAGGAGTTCAAGATTGAGGATAAGAAGATTTAGGAAACTCTAGGAATCACTCCTAGGCACCTTTAGGTATCACACCCAAGGCTAGATTGTATCTCACAATCCTTAAAATAAGCTAACAAAAGCTGCTGGAAATTTATTGACTGAAATCTGATTTCTCTTGTAGGAGAAACACCTATTTATAGACTCCAAAGACAAATCCTATTGTGACAAGGATTCATCTTTTATTCCCTATTGGAATAACCTTCAATTCCTAATCCTATTGGTAATAACAAACTAAAAACTATTTCCTAAATTAACTAGGACACAAAAATAGAAAATACTCAAACCAGAAATTCCTGCAAAACAGCCAAATTACCAAAATACCCTTAACTACTAAAATCTAAAAAACACCTAAAACACTTAATATAAAATTCCCTACTTATAAAACTAAAATAAAGACACCTAAACCAACTCCCAAGTCGGCTCCTTGTCTTCCAAAGAATGCCAAATCAATGCTTGGGAGTTTGAAACACCTTTACCCCGTCTTCTATAAACCTTAGTGTCTTGTTGCCACTTGTCTCTATCAATTGTTCATGAAAAGTACAACAAATTGATGTTATCAGTTCCCCCTTTCTTTACTTTGTAAATTTGTATGTCTCAGTTATTTTATGATGGTTATGTGGTAAGCTATCATTTCTGCGATCGTCAAGGGCATTTGCCCTTCCTCATTGAACTAACTACATCTATCATATGTGTATTCTAAATTTTGCTCCTAAGTGGTTAACAAAATCGAGGTGTTTCATTAGCTTCTCAACGTACTGTGTTATAGATTGTAACCATAATGGATCCTTCAATGGCTGGGGTCAATTATCAATAGTTGTTCAGGCTACTTAACCAAAAATTTTTGTTCAGGCTGGTCTATTCTTTTGTTGGTACTGGCTTCTGCACATACTTAATTTCACCTCTACAGAAACGTGCTTCTAGAAAAGACCCTTGGAAATGTACATATGGCGAATGGAATGTTCGTTATTACTCGCAGCAATACACAAGTAATTGTGCTATTGTTTGCATCCTGTACTAATCCGTAAAGAAATTATTAAGTTTTTTGGCTTTAACTGATGAGCCTGATGAAAGTTTCTTACCCTAAGACGGATGCATGGAGTTCAGAACCTATACTGCTGACTTGAGAATGCTAATGTAGAATACTATAGAAGCAGCCATGTATAGGTCCTTTGAATCTGATCTAATTAAATTTCACCCTCAAAGATAAGTTTTTATGTTGTTTACAAACCTTGGAGATCCTTGCTCATATGTGATTGGTAGAGATTTGATTTCTACTGTTCTGCTGCAGTTCCAACCTGGAATTCTTTCTTTTTCCTTGGCCCCATATCAGCTCGTTGGGTACAGGACTTAAAGTAATGAGATTGTCATTCAAGTAGAGTGCATATTCAATTTTTATATTGCGTTTCTCAGTAGTCATCACAGTGATAACCACTTTGAGATTATAGATCCACGTTTAATTTATACTGCTGTTTGTTGCTTTGGTTGATAAATTGGTAATTTACATGTAAGGTTTTGTTTTCATTTTAAGCAGGTGCTAATGTTGATGAAGAACCTATCTGTCAATTTAATGAACCCTGAATTTGAGGATCATGTAAGCTTTTCAGTAGTCCTAGCTTTGTGTCTTTACCTCTATTGTCAATCTTGTGTTATTGTGATTTGTATGACAACCACAGCTTTTGCTGTGGATCAGAAAAATGACTAACATCAGTTTTTGTTACTGTAAACTGCAATCTGCTTACATTCTGTGATATCTTTTCTTCAATTTCAATTCTGTTTTTATTATCACAATATTAAATGCTCATGGTCATAAATGAGTGTAATCCATCTAACTGTTGGGTTCACTTGTTAGCCACTGAAGATTTTTTATGTGATGAACCATCTTGTGATCCCAGTCATGTAATGATAGCTGAGCAGGATTTCTCTGTAACTTTGCATTATTAGAAGGTCTCAAGTTATATCCAGGTTTACATCATTTTGTCAACTATGCTTTTGCATCGGCAATTAATGCAATCTGATGAAAAATTCGTTAACAAATGCCTTGAAGATAATGGATGCAGGCATTCATAAACAAATTTCTTATGTGGTCCTGATTCTGTCACCTTCTTCTTCTTCTTCTTCTTCTTCTTCTGTGGGGGCACTT
This sequence comes from Mitragyna speciosa, assembly GCA_024721245.1. Lineage (NCBI taxonomy): Eukaryota > Viridiplantae > Streptophyta > Magnoliopsida > Gentianales > Rubiaceae > Mitragyna > Mitragyna speciosa. The sequence goes on from CM045558.1 coordinate 961,786, forward strand.
GGGATATTTTTGGTTGAGTTTGTGAGTAGAAAAGCTAGTTGCCTAAGATCTGGGTTTACCTTGCAAATGGTTTGCCTTTGTAAAAAACAAGTGGTATTGAAGTTGTTATTAGTACCCCTATTATGCTACCTTGGTCGTCTTTTTCCCAGCCGGGAAGCAATATAAGAAATTACCGAGTTGACTTGTCCGCTACAGAATAATATTGAGGACTCAATATGAGAACTTTTCCAAAAATTGACTGAGACAACAGTTGGGTTCATATGATATGAACAAGAAGTCCCCAACAAAATCTCTTTATTGTTGGAGTTTTGATACTTGCATTGTTCTTTAAATCCTGATCCAATATTTGTCTCATTAATTGGTGCAGAGGAGATTAATTGCAACATATGGTGGGCATACAGACGAGTATCAGCAGAAGTCTCCAACGAAATCATCCAAGCTTAGAAACTAGAGCACATGGTTCCATCTTTGGAAATGATTTTCAAGGTGGGAAGCTCTGCCATTGTGTTCTTTAGTTCTTTTCTGTTGACTAGCTTGGAACTATTTGCTGACTAGTTGTTCACAAATGGATCATCAGCTGGGTTTTCTGATAGAAGCTGTGGGCTACAGTTACAGATATCAGAGTTCAAAATGTCCTGTGCATGATATGATCCGTGTTTGTTTCATGGACTTCAATATGTTGACCCCGTGTCTGTCCTGTGTACATATATGTAATATCACGTGTTATTGGAGGCATCCGGAGTTCCTTTAACAAGCCAACTTGCATAGAATTTCCTTAGTTTCTCGACTTTCTTTCCATCCATCCTTATTTTCTTTGTATGGTGGTGACTGGCTGTCTTGTGCATAGGGTGGAGGGTGGATGACAGAGCTTGGATTCTGTTGCTTTAAGAAGTTTTGCTGCTGTCAAAAGTTGGATCAAATAACTATAGCAAGCAGTGGTTTTCAATAGTGTGTGTGTGTAAGCGTAAGTATTTAGTGATCTTATCAAACGCTAGAATCCGCTGGTGGCCGGCAACTGTCGAATTAATCGACTTGAAAGATTGCATAGTGTCCGTTCTTGGAGATGGGCTCTTAACTTGAATTTCCTGATCGGCTAGCAACCAGAAAAGCCGTTGGCAGTTCATTGGATATCCGTAACGCGCGATTGGGTTCAGTTGCAAGGTATCGATTTATTCTAGAGCCAAGATATCATACCAAACTTGGAGCCAAAATTCTGGGAAATTTTGTGACCCCCCATTTTCAAGCACAGAAATCATGCACGGCCTAAGTCAAATTCCTATGGTCAAAACTCCCCAAGCAGTAGTGTTTGTACTAAGCATGGAAAACAGCTCAATGCTCTCGTTTCACTTCGATCAGGATCAAGCTTGATATTCGTGATCATTTTGTAACACCGAGACAAAGACAAATGGAGTGCAAAAGACAAGGACACTCCAAAAAGACCCTCAAGCTATCAAGCTCAAGTATTTTTCAGCAGTTGTTCCTCCTCCGATTAAGTCGCACATAAACAGTAGTGTATTAAGTTATGCAGAGAAAAGAAAGGAAGAGAGCATAAAAAGATTGCTGGTGAAAACTACAACGATCTTTGCACACGGGAAGAAGTTACACATTTTGCTTTTTCCTTCTTCTTCCTCCGCCCTTTTTTTTTTTTTTGGCGCCATTTACAAAGAAGTAAAACCAAAGAAACCCAACTTGATTGTATAAAAATGACAATTATCCCATTCAGCATGTACCAATTAAGCTGGAGTCAAGACAACGATCACACAGCAAGGCAGATCGTATGCACAATTTACTATCTATAGCGGAAACCCATGTCAAGCCCGTGAGCGTACATACCCTGGCTGTGACCACCAGCAGAAGGAGGCATCTGCTTCGATTTAGCCCTAAGTTCCATTTCAACCAACCTCTGAAATGCATCTAGATTATTGCTTCCACCATTCGTGTCAGGAGCTAATGCATCCAAAAGAAATATAAAATCAAACTTCTATTTATATAAGAACCAATCTCAGGCCAGAGATGTGGAATCTGGCACAGCATAATCAATCATTTATAGGAGGTAACCAAATGAAAAAAGCTTATTAATTAAATTTATCAAATTTGACCAAAAACCAAAAGTAGGAAGACACATTTGAGTGGTCTACCGATGTTGAACCATCTGGTGTTGCCACTGCACAACTGGAAAAGTGCATACCATAACAGCAAGCCAAAAAGGCAATTTCGGAAACATATTTTAGTTGTCACATCAAGAGTTGTTCTCGTCAGGTTCAGCCCTTTCTAAAGCTGATTAAGGAGTTATGAAAAAGCAATTTGAAAAATTGAAAACATGTTCTGTTTTCAAAGTTCTGAACATCTAATTGCTGTTTCCAGAAGCACCTCGAGGGCTGCTGCTGAAAATCTTCATCTTAAAGTTGAAAGACACAATTATGCACAGAGACGGACCTTAGATCACACTTACAAGCTTGAGAAAGGCAGAACATCAGTTAAAAAAAAGTTACATTACACACGGGTGCAACAGTGATAATTTTGATATAAAAAATTTTCAATGCAGGATTCGTATGCATACTTATCATTGACATGGATCCCTTTATCATGCACAAAAGTAAGTGCAGTAAAACCATAAAGGAAGTCGCGCCAAGAGCTCAAAAAGAAAAGGCGCAAGCAAAAAGCTTTTATACCTGGCAACAGTATTCCAATGCCACCAATGTTGGGTTGACGGGCCCCAGAAGGATATCCTGGCATTGGGTTGAGTTCCTGCACAAAACTGGGTGCTTGATTACCAAGATGAGGGACTGGAGCATCCCCTGGAAAGTTGTTTACCATGTGCGGAGAGAAACCGCCTGGCATCTGCGTTTGCTGCAGCATTGCAAGATGCGCAGGATGATCAAACCCAGTTAACCCCACATTTGGCTGATGGAAGGGAGGCTGAAGCATACTCGGATGGAAGTGCTGATTAGCAGGAGTGTCCTGAATCATGCTCTCTCTACCACTGAACTTCATTTGGGAATTCAGGTGAGCAGGATGAGAATCCACCTGATGAAGCAATGGCCTCCCATGATTCATCTGCAGGGAATGAAAGAGGGAAGATGATGTTTGAGAATGAAGATCGTGATAGGCAAAGTTGTGTTCCATCTGGTTAAAAGGACCACGTAACAAGGGTGGACCATCTGAACCAGTTGTGGACCTCTCATCTTTGATTGCAGCCCCTATTGCTGCCAGATTCTCTGCCATATTGCCTGGCGCTGAGGATTCTTTTTTAACCAAATTTCTGCCAGACATCAACCTGCAAAGTTGAGTATTTAGATCTTCATTGGCAGCAATTAAGCTTTCCTCTTCAGGCAGATGGTATTCAACTGATCCGTCAAAGCCACCATGTTTAGAAACAACTTCAGATTGTTGTGTTGAAAAGTTCGACTCAGTTTGAGGATCATCATACCCCAACCACTTTTCAGTTTTATCCATCTTTACTCGCTGCCTATGACTTGATGCCAAGAAATTCTTTTCATTAGTTATCTTATCCAGTTCTATTTGATCTAATGTTGAAGGAAATAAAGCATTATCCGTGACAGGAAATGGCAGCCCTTGCGGCTCCAAAGTTTCAGCCTGTGCAGACCCAAAAGAACCCCTTTGGACAGAAACAGGTGCTTCAACTGATTTTAGCTCCTTCATGAAAGCAGTCCCAAAGAGTGCTTCAAGGGTGAGAGCTTCTCCTGAAACGGGACTATTCTTGCCAACTTCTTCCCCAGTCTTGTATGGGGCAGCACCAACATCATAAACATCAGAAGCAGGTTGTATTTCTGAAGGGTAAATAACTGCAGGAATTTTGGGTTTCGTATTTTTCTCTCTCGCTCCCTTCTGTAACAGTGAAAGGAGGTGTTGAGATGCATGACTATCAACGTGTGTTCTAGGTCGTTCAGACTTTGCAACAGACAAACTCCAGTCTTCAGAGGGTGCCGGTGAGTTCAGACTCTTATCATCATATTCTGATAAAATTGTCTGTTCAAGGTCTTCACAGGTTAGGATGGCTGGAACTACCTCTTGCATATTAGAACTGGATAACGACTCAGAGGCTTCATTTATTGTAGAGGATACATTTGTTGTAGGCTTATTAGCAATTTCAGTATTCTGATCAGGAAACTCTGCTGGAAAATGATCGAAAATTTTTGTATCATTATGATTTCTTCCTTTATCACTGCCAACAATCAGCGATAGCAGATCATTCGCCCTACTTGAGGAGTGTTCATCTCTTGTCTTCCTTTCTGCAATAAGATAAATAAGAGAAGTCGGCCTAAAGAAGAGACTCACAATCACATAAAGCATGAATGACAATTTTCTAGAAATTTCCATACCTTCTTCAACAAACCAACGGGCAAACTTTGATGAACGAACAGCTTTTTGAATTGAAGAGTCATCTGATTTATTGTTATAATGCTAGACGGGGAAAAAGAAACAAAATCATGAATACTTGATATCTTACAATGTAAAAAAATGGGAGCGAATAAGGAAACTTTTAGTGGAAGAGGCAATTCATGTATCACAGAAATATGAAAACTGGGATGAAAAGTTATGCTTATTTTTCTATGTTTCAGAAAATCATTTAAACTAGAGAGAAGATGAAATCACACTCTGCCAGGACTTGGCAAACCAATTTATTCAGACAATTACTGAAAGGCCAACGAGTCATATGTTGCTAGGCACAAGCATTTGTACTGCTTGACGAACAAGCAATTCAACAAAAAACAAGAAGTACTGCTTTTGTTCTATATATAAAATCACAATGGAGGAAATGCACAGAGCAGAAATAGGCATGGCCAGACCTATGTGGGTAAGAACAATTACCTCAACCAAATCCAAAGAATTAGTACCATTCACTGTTGATGCATTGCCAAAAATCTTTTCCAGAATTGACGCCGCATCAGTTTGATGCAACTCGCCACCAAGTTTGAGGCTTGATGCTTTGGCATTGAGCTTGATCATTTCAGGTTCATTCAGAGTTTCATGGGCCTCTGGAAGTATGGAAGTCTGATGTATAAAGTCTCCCATGCCAGTTTTCTTGCTGGAAACATCTGAAATTAATGATGAATTTGCAGTTTGTTCACCCTTATCCATAAATGAATTATGCCTGGTCTTATCGTCAGGCGGTTCATGGCTCAAACTTACTTCTCCTGAAGATTTTGTTTCCAGAATATCCAGCGTGCCGTTCTGGACAGTTAAATGCAAAAGGTATGATCAAGTTCAGCTTTTCCAACATGAAGTAACTAAAGATAAAATGCAAAATAGCATGATAACCTTGAAGTGATCATTGATAACAAGCATATGAGACTTGAAATGGGTGCCACAGTAAAGCCATGTCAAAAGGCACAATCAGAACAACAGTAAACAATCAAAATAATGTACTAATTATTCTGGACATAGATGCCCAAAGTTTCAGTGTTCATGTTTTAAATAAGTGGGAGTAGAGGATAAAACAGGAAATGCAAAATGCAAAGCTTGGAAAAAATGATTGTATGCTTGAAGTACATGCCACAGAGAGGACGCTAATAAATTCTGTCACTAATGAACCTGCAGTTATTGTAAGAGGGCTACCACCATTCAAAAGTGAGACTTTGTGAGGAATTAGAAACGCAGTAACAGCTAGTTGCATGCTGGAGTTCAGAAAGCCAGTACAACAGTTTAAATATTATAGTTTAGAGGGTAACACCCAACACACTATTACCTGACATACTCCTGTTATTTAAATTACATACCTCAATATCATTTATGAAAGTGATCACGTGCATGACAAGGACAAAACTGAGAAAGGGTCAATCACATCCAGTTCTTTTAAATTATTTTCAACTTAATATGGACTTTCAACTTAATTACAATGTTAAGCTGGCAATTGACACTTTTTTTTTTTAAATGATAAATGGAAGGTTCATAACTTTTCAATGAAGTGTGTTTTTGGTCCCGGCACTTGCAAAACTTGACATGTAATGAAGTGATGTACTGGTTAGATATGTCAAGGCCAGAAATAACCTCTTATTAATAGAAACAAAAACATTTTGTAAGGACATAAAGCCATAGAATTTACCTCTACCAAATGAAATGATGCACCAATTAGATATGCCAAGACGGTCCCAAAATTTTCTCTTTCTAATAGAAAAATAAAAATGTCTTATAAGGTTAAAATGCTATAGAAGTTACCTACCTCTATTGAATGAGACTGGATCAAGGATTTCAGTCCAGAAGACTTCTCCAGAACTGTATTTTTGAAACCTGGGGGAACAAGAGGTCTACAGCTAGCTTGTGCACATTTTCCACTATCAATGCTTGAAATAGATGGATTAGTAGTTGAATCTAATTCATTCTCCCTGTCCAAAACGCCCTTTTCCTCTTTAGCGTCGTCCAACAGAACAGAAATATCTGAAATAGTGTCAACTTTAGGCTTCTCGAGATTTGATTTCTGCTTTTCTTGCAGAGCTTTTTGCTGTTCCTTTCTCATCAATTCAAAAGAAGCTGAGAAGAAATTGCAGTAAAACAACTTAGTGCAAATTCAGAAAGCCAAAGGATGACAATCAAGTGAAACAACACTGAGCTCATGACTTCAGGTCTACCATACCTCTTCTCCTTTTTTCTTCTTCCACTCTGTCCTCGCTAGTACACTCTGTTGAACCAAATGTCTCGTCATTGTATGAGTCAGTATGTCTTCGTGAAAAGGGTGCTGCCTGAAGAAATTAAAAATTAAGAAGGTTAAGTTCATCAAAGTATCTGTTATAGTATTTTCTTCTGAATATAAATAAACTACTTATGCCAAAGAAATAAAAAGGATAGGAGAAAGGGATAAAAATAAGAGCCAAACAGAAGTAAAAGAAAGCCAAGACATAGAGCATGACTGGAGGAGTTATAGGACAAAGCAGACCTTGTAAGGGCGAGGAGGATGATATGGCTCATTGCTTCTGTTAAGTTGGTATTGATCATTTGCTCGAAGCTTTGGAGCAGAGATCCCAGTTGTGTATCCGGACGGTCTTGGAAATGAACCACTACCAAGAAGCCCATCCTGCTCATTTCCCTGCCAAGACTTTCGAGATTGATTGCCATAATGCTTTCCAGACTCTACATACCATTTGAATGATTCAGCAGATAAGGAGAAGATAAAGAACAACGGAATAAATGAATCAAAAGATAAAAAAATATTGCAAGCAACAGAAGTACACAAGTCAGAAGAAGATTAGCCAAAAAAATAAGTAAAAAGACGGGAATTCCTTCAACAACTGATCTGGGAAGATATTTGGGGATGCCTATTCTACATTTAAGAGTCACAAGGGTCACTTATGGTGAACTACTGGATAAAGTCAGAAAAAGACTAGCAGGCTGGAAGGGGAAGTGTCTATCTTTTGCGGGAAGAGCAACTCTAATCAAATCTGTGATCTCAGCCATTCCTTCTTATGCTGTGCAATCAGCGAAAATCCCAAATGCGATTATGGAGGAAATTGAAAAGGAAGCGAGAAGGTTTCTATGGGGAGACACAGAAGAGAAAAAGAGCATGCATCTTATCAACTGGAACACAGTAACACTACCAAAAAACCAGAGAGGACTGGGGATAAGGAGGTTGACTAACGTAAATAATGCCCTGCTAGCCAAGTTAAGCTGGAGGATGTTAAAGCAACCAGATGCACTTTGGGTTAATGTACTGCAACGCAAATATGGAGGCATGGGAAACAACATTAACTTTATGAAAAAAACAGGTGAATCTGCTACCTGGAGAGGTATAAGAAAGGGCAGTGAGTTAATGGAAAAAGGGGTAAAATGGAGAGTGGCAAACGGCAAACTAGTCAAGTTTTGGACTGATGCATGGCTGGAAGATTTACCATTAACAGAATATGCAACAGGAGCAATTCCAACGCAAGAGGTGAACAAAAAAGTGTGTGATTACTGGATGCGAAGTGGAAGATGGGATATGGAAACATTGCAAGTGTACCTCCCACCAACACAAATCCACAAACTGCACGGGATTTTGTTATGGGACACTGAAGAGCATGAGGACAAAATGGTGTGGGGTCTGGAAGCAAATGGTCAATTTACAGCAACTTCAGCTTACCTTAAAGACTTGGGGGGAGCTGAAATTCTACCAAGGGAAACTGTGTGGCAGTTGGTGTGGAAACAAAGAGGACCAGGAAGATGGCAATTTCATCTTTGGAGAATTCTGCAGGGAAAGCTATTAACTAATGCAGAAAAACACAGACGTCATATACATGAAGATGGGATGTGCCCAATATGTAATCAAAGAAGAGAATCAATTCACCATGTATTCCGGCAATGTCCGTGGGTGATTTCTCTTTGGAGGGCAGTAGTGAAGGCGGAGAGATGGGAGGAATTCAATAGTAAAAACATGGAGGAGTGGATATGTTGGAATCTGAAAAAGGGCAAAGTGGGCAGAGTAGAAGAAATTGACTGGGATATCCAGTTCCAGCTAATTATGTATCACATATGGGCAGCGTGAAATGAATTTAACGCGCAAGGAAGTACAGAAAAGATGAACACTCCAGTGGGAATCCTCCTGTCCAGTGCGCAAGTGGCTCAGAATTCACAAGAATTGGGGAGATACAATGATCAGAAAAAGATACAGATGATAAGCTGGGAGAAACCGGAAACTGACTGGGTCAAAATCAATGTGGATGGAGCAGCATCTTGTAACCCAGGTATAGCTGGAGCTGGAGGCCTAATACGGGATGCATGGGGAAAATGGAAAGTGGGCTTCTGTGTGAACATTGGGGCAACTTCTAATGTGGCGGCAGAGTTATGGGCAGTCAAGTTTGGGCTGGAATTAGCATGGGAGGAAGGGTTCAGGAGAGTCTGTTTAGAATCAGATTCGCTAGTAGGCTTAGAATTGATCCATATGGCGCCAGCTGAGAGTCCTTATCTCAATCTGATCTTGAGTATACAGAAGCTCCTTCAACAAGAATGGACATGCAAAATACATCACACTTGGAGAAAAGGGAACCAGTGTGCAGACTACTTAGCAAAGCGAGGTAAGGGTATGCAGCCAGGACTTCACAAGATGGAAGAACCCCCGCCTCCTTTGAGGGAAATTCTAGGGCAAGATGTCCAAGGTGTAGCCTTGGCCAGAGTTGTAACTATGTAATGGGGTCCCCCCCCTCCATTAAACCAAAAAAAAAAAAAAAAAGCATTGTAGCCAAAACTCCATTAATTACTTTCCAGAAGGCTGATGAACATGAAGATAAATAAATTCCAAGGTGCTCAGCAGTAATTTATCTTCTCAATAAACTCCATATTCCCTTAGTATGGTGAACAAAAATGTAGGCTATAGAACTGGAAATTGGTGCAATGTCGGGGATAAAGTTGTTATGAATCTTATGATGCTATAAAAATGTGGTTGTGAAACTGAAATTTGATGTGCACAAGCTGGGTTCAAAAAAGTTACATGATTTAATATATGCAGGTAGGTGCTACTTAAATGATTGGGAAGCAGCCCCTTGATGCCGCTTTTGTCAAGTTATTTTTTGAACAAAATTGACTGATACAAAGAATCTAAACAAGGTTCAGTGATATTACGACATATCAAAAAACTTTTCCAAGTTATCCCTTTGTCCACACATTTTGACCCAGTAGAATACAGTTATCAAAATGGACCAACCATTATGTTTTCAAAGATGATAATAAATCAACCTCACAACTGCACCAAGGCTATGTCAAAAATTTTACAATAGAAAGTAAAGCATGACACACAGACTTGTAGAGAAAAATAATAGTCAACACTTTAAACAAGATCAATATTCACAATCCTAAGGTTGTGAGAAACTCTCCAATTTAAATAGACACCAAAATTTCCTTCACACATCAGAGTACAAAAATACACAGCTTTGCAGCTTGCTAGTCTATAAAGTTATCCAAAACTAGACCATGAAAGCAGCAGATTTTGAATTATTAGGGGTTCTAAAATATGTATATATCTTCCTGTTAGCGGGTGGCTTTGTAAACATGTTGTGCATATATACATAAAAGAGTAGAATCAAGCTGATGTATAATAGTAATGTACATGCGTATACATTTAAAAGAATTCCTTGACTGCTATAAGTTTCTAGATTTTAAAGTTTCATGCTGTCAAACTTCAAGATATAATCAAGTTTCTTATACTAAATCTTATCTGATGGCATTATTCCCCTTATTCATGACAAAATATTCTCATAGATATTCTCAACTTCTTTATTTTCACAAACACTAGTATATCTCAATTGAGTTCTAAAAGAACAATGCCCAAAGAATAATAAACCATGTTGAATCTCCTAGGCGATGATAATTTTTGCTTAAATAAACTAAAACTTGTATTGTTCAAACATAAATTCAGAAGTCAAACAGAAAGAAATCCTTAAACAATTATCGACAAAACGAAAAACAACAAAGACAAAATTCAGAGATTAAAACGAAAGTGACAAAATTCAGAGATTAAAACGGAACCAAAAAAAAAAAAAACTTGTGCATCATAATGAATTTATGGATTTTTGCACGATTCTAAAAACCTATGTAATAAATCTCCTTCAGAAGTATACTAACAAAAGGAAATGAGAATTGAAGATAGGTAGATGGCTAGGTCAATAATTTTATTCTAAGGGTGCTCAAGCAATGCGTTCATCAAATTTAATGAGTCACACAAGTACAAAACTCTCCCAGTAATTGATCTGTTTAATCAATCTGACAAAGGTTACTCCATAGGTTCCAAAAGCATGTGGATGGGCCACTCTCAAAAGGAATAATTATGTGACAAACACTGCACCCTAAAAGGGGATAATAACTGGACTACCTTGTTCAAAATGAAATTTCACGTGACAACAGAATCAATTGGAATGTATCAGCATAATTCACAAGAAGGAACCATGATGTTGATTACACCACAAGCATCCAACATAGATATGAATCCAAACACACATAAGTCAAGCACATATACGAATCTCAAATCAAACCTGATTCCCGATCAGATTGTGAGTCACTATCTCGGTCACTGCGGCCGGAAAAATGGCTGTCCCACCTTACATAATTGCCTCGAGAATAGTTAGCAGAGTCCCCTCGAGTAGGTGGGGATGAGCCATATTCAGTACGTCTGAAACCCTGCACTGCTACATCTTCAAACTCACTGATACAAATTAAGAAGCACTAAAATATAAGAAAGCAACAGAAGCAGCAGATATTAAAAGAAAAAAAGCAAAATGCAACAAGAAACACCAAATAAAGAAAACAGCTTTAGCTCAATAGTCGTTTAACCATCAACCAAAAAAAGAATTATTCACCTTAAAAACGACTGGTCAAATCCACTTGGCAACTGCTTGCAATCCTCCAACCCACTCAAAGATAAAAGAAACTCTCTTGTATACGAAACTTTTGATCCCCTGGGCCAGCAAACACAAAGATTCAAATCTCAAACTACAAGATACAAAACTTTCCCAAATAATGAACTAGACAACACCAAAAGCAGGCTAATTACTTGTCAGTTTTGCGTCTCATATTTGTAGCCTCATCCGGAAAGCTACGGTCTTCACTTTCCAGGCTCATTCTTCAGATCCACAGTCAACAAAAACTCTCTCAGTAAATAGCTTATGCAAAACACTCAACCACAATCTATACACCATTCACCAATCTCTTAATCCTCGAAACTGCTTCCAGCAAGCTAAAACTTACACCATTAGTCAGACAAAGCAGCCCAAAATTTCTACAAAGCTAAAAATTACCACTCTTTCACCCAAATTAACCCAGATTCTATCCCGGCAACCAATAATATTTACTAAGCAATCACTAAGACATCAACCCCATCACTTCCTCCACATATCCTTCGCAGCATCAAAATCAACCAAAAAATTAAATAAAAAAAAAACTCACAAAACCACCCAAAATACCGATAATTAAGCTAAATTAGCCACTGATCCAGCTCATTCTAGATTCCAATTCCCTAGCCGTGTGAACTCTTACACGTACAAATTCAAATCAAAATGAAACCAAAACCCGTAGCAGCCTTGTGCCCTAATTACAAACATTTCTCCCAAGTTTATCAACAACAACAACAACAACAAACCTATCTCATCATATTTCCAACCAAGGCTTCTTCACAGCTAAAATAACACACCGGCGGCGGGTGATTTGCTAGGGTTTTTCTATCGCTAGGGTTTTCTATCGATCTCTGCAAAATTTCTGCCTTTTTCCGATCGAAAATCGCATATTCGGTCTCCTAACGTATACACATATACGTATGTATACATTTATACGCGTATATAGATATATAATTTCTATAGGAGTGATATATATTGTATATAATAGATATATATATATATGGAGAGAGAGAGACAGAGAGAGACAGAGAGACAGAGAGTGTTTTGGGGATGGTTTTGAGAGCGAGAGAGGAGATAGAATGGCGAGGAGTCTTGTTTCTTCTAGTTTTGATGAATCAGAAACGAGCAAGAGAGATGACGTTGGCATCCATTGAACAGCTGAGAAATGGGTTAAAAAGATAACAACTGAAAACTAATTTGGGTTGTTTTCACGCGCTTTTTCCTTTCTTTTTCTTTTTTTTTTTAAAGAAAATTTGCCGGTGGAAGTTGATAATGCATAAAAAGTTCGAAACTTTCAAATAATTCCTATAAATGGTGTTATTATTAAAAACATATAAATCATATACAAAAATATAATATTATTTTTAAATAATATAACTGAATTATTTACCTAAATACTAGAATTTTTAATAAAAATTTGACATTATAATTTTATCATCCAAAGTAGTAAGATCATTTTTTCTAAATTTATGATTCAAAGTGTTCAAGTACAAAATTATGAAGCGTGTGATTTTTTTTGAAAGTAGACCTTTTTTGGCTGTCAATTTTAACTAAAATCAAAATACATCAATTTTGTGAAATTTTATAACTATTAGAGTTTTTAATCAAAAATAAAAAATATATATTAGTATTTTTATTAATCATATCCAAGTAGTAAAATTAATTTCTTCTAAATTTCAATTTAGAGTATCCCATAAAAAATTATGAATGAGGTGATTTTAAAAAATGTACCTTTTTTTTTTTTTTTTTTTGCTAGCCATTTGCAACCAAAATCAAAATGAAATCAATTTTTTGAAAATTTATAAATATTAGCGTTCTTAATAAAAAATATATTGCCATTTTTATTTATCTTGTCAAAGTTTGCTACTTAATTTTAGTTCAAAAGTCTAGGTACTAAATTATGAAGGTGGTGATTTTATAAAAATGAAACTTTTTTCTAATAATTAATTCTAATCGAAATCAAAATGAAATTGATTTTTTGGAATTGATTGAAGTAAAATTTCAAAAAAATCTATTCCTCTACCTTGGAAAGATGTATAAACTACCATTCTATTTTAATATTAATCAAAAAAATTTTATATTCAAGTATGTATTAGTGATGCCTTTTATAAGGATTATACAAAAGTTTCGTTCTCTTTATTAATTACAAGACTTTCGCCTCCCTTATAATAAATTTTTCCTTTTTTTTTGGGTTAAATTAAAATTGAAGGATGGGACAATTATCTGCTCAAAACTTATTACCACCTGAGAACAACTTACTTATTCCTTTTTTTACTAAATTTTATTGGATTAACTGTCAGCTTATATTTCACAAAAAAAAAAACGTCAACTTATATATCATGTGTTATCAAATATATTAACATTATATTTGCTCAATATTTATTACCAGTTTGAAACTCATTTGTTATTCTTTTTACAAAATTCAATAGGTGAACTTATATGTCATGTATTAATTATTATTTTTTTATAATCAAAGTTCAATTATTGATGACTTAACATGGTTATTTTTATCTATTAAGAATCAGTTATGATATTATGTGTTGCCAAATATGTTACGCGTCAACTAATACATATACTTTTGATTAATTCAAGAACACCATGTACTACCATAAGGTCTGGAGGTGGTTAGGGCTAGGCTCGGATCCGATTCGGACCTGTTGATTTTTTTCGAGTCTGGGTAGGAATAAAGTTCTGTTTATCCAGACTAGGATTCGGACTCTTTTTTCCTAATAAAAACCAGGTCGAATTCGGAATGTTGTGTTGCGAACCAGACCCGACCTGGATCCGTTTATATATATAATAATTATAAATTCTATATACATATTTTAAAATTTTAATACATAATACTCAATAAATAACAATTATAATATATATACATACGTATTTTACACTTTTAATACTCCATACTTAATAAATAATAATTGTAAAATACATAAAAATATTTTATATTTTCAAGACCCGAACTCGACTCGAACGGACTTGGATCCGAGAAACCAAATGCAAGACTCATCGGGTCTCGGATCCGGATTCGGAACCATAACACTAAAACGGATTCGAGTCCAGAACATTCAATTTTCGGGTCGAACTTGACTCGTTGACACCCCTAGATGCGGTAGACGAGACTTTTACACAATCACCTTGTGCTTCGTCACTTTCTAATCATTACAAGCCAACTATAATCAAGCACAGAATAGAACTAAAGATGTAAATATTCAAACTCTTTAGATTCAAATAATCCAAAAAGTATTCAAATCAAACCTGATAAAAAAAGACTTAAACTTTATTTTGATTGGGATACTATATGCATCAGTATAATGGGATTCGATTTTTTTTTTGTGTCCACAAATTGCAAATTATTGAAAAAAAATATTGGATGCCTATTTTTCTCAAAAAACAGCTTTCCAATATGTTTTTTTTTAAAACTCTTTCTTTTACCTAACTAATACAACTTCTAAAAATCATCTAAAAAATATCTACAAAAAGAGAAACAAATCAATTAAAATCAAACCATTTGTGGAGTCATATTACGCGCTCAGACACGCGTGCTTCTAATCAGAATTCGTTGTCCATCCTCTTCTCTCTCGGCCATTCACACAACCACACGCGTACATATCTACCCCTTTCCTTCCCACTATTTACCTACCCGCCACCATCATCAAAACACCAGTGGCACAGCCGTAAATCTTCTCAAAACGCGGCCGCATTTCCAGCAAATCCCTCCGCTTGAAACCTCACCTCATCTTTTAACATCATCCATACCCGCCCGCTTTTTCACTATCAACAAGCTTTCCAAAAATGGCGTTGTCGCCAGCGCTTCTGCACTCCACTGCTTCTTCTTCATTCTGCGGCCAGTTTCCGGTGCATTCGGTTCGGTTACCGCGCGGCGACCCCAGGACCACCCGACCCGGTGGGCTGACGGTGAAGGCCACGTCAGCTACAATCCTAGTGGATAAAACTGAAGCAGAGAAAGTTCACCGGCTCAGGAGTAGATACCTCGAAAAAATCGCACCTTTGCTTAAAGAAGAGTTCAACTACACCAACATTCATCAGGTAGGTCCAAGATAGATGACGTTTCTTTTGTTCGTAATTATTTCTCGAGTTGTTAGCATAACTTTTATGTTAGTAAATTTTCTAATTACTGAAAGATTGTGGAATTTAATTATTCTGGTTTTCATAATGGCAGCAAAAATGAAAATTTTGATCTTTTTTGGTGGAAAAAACAGGTATTTTATTTAGGGGCACGAATTTTTTAGGCTACCCCCTATTTTTCCTCAATTTCCCAATACGCTCGTGAAAAATTAAGGAACATTCTGGATAAATGAATGTTGCTGCTGCTTATCGAATTTGCACTGGATATTTTCTTGATTTGCTGGCGTGTTGATTGTGAAAATTGAAATTTGGGCTAATGACTAAATTAAGTTCGAGTATGATTACATTTTTCATGTTAAAGTATTAATTATGTGTCTGTATGTGTTGCTAGAGAAAATTTGGTGGAATAACTTGCTCTTTATGCAGCAACATTTTTCTTCCAAAGATAGTAATTGATGATAGATGGGATTTGCAGATTGTTTGGATTCATCTGAAAGTCAAATTATTTCATTTGCTTGCTTCGTGTTTAAGTATGGATTTATTTGGTTTATACTGATTAAATTCAAGTTAAATCACATTTGCAGCATTTCTACTTTGAATTTAGTTTGTGTCCTCATTGTTTTCCTTGTAATTGTTTGATGTTGGTGATTTGGTTATTAGTTTGCTGAATTGGTATTGATTAGTTGAGTTGGTGTAGGTTCCAAAGATTGAGAAGATTGTTGTGAACTGTGGTATTGGAGATGCTGCACAGAACGCCAAGGGCTTGGATGCGGCCATGAATGACCTGGCTCTTATAACAGGGCAGAGACCGGTGAAAACAAGGGCAAAGAATGCCATTGCCACCTTTAAGATAAGAGAAGGTCAACCACTTGGAATTGCTGTTACTCTCAGGGGAAACGTGAGTTCTTTTTCCTCCTTATCAGCACTATTGGATTTTTTTTTCTTTAAGAAGAAAAAAGTGAGAAAGTTGGTATTGCTCGGTTTTTTTTATCTCCTGATCCAGTAGGATTGCTCCCCTGCAGCTAAATATGATTGTTTTTTTGAGTGTGCATTTTTTGAGTGTGCATTAATTTAGATAGGGTGACTATTTCCACTTATAATACAATTCAATGCGAGTAATGGCTTAGTTTTGTTGAACCAAAAGTATCTGAATGTATAGATCATTTATCTTCTTTAGTGGTAGCTTTTGTTAATTTTACCCCATGCTCAATAAGAGTAAATGGAAGAAATAAACTAAAGAACCTTTGTATCTTTGATACATGCAAGCAACATCTATCAGCTACACATAGATATGATTATTGACAAACAGAAGAAAGATATCGGCTAGAACTTATCAACTAACTAGGGAACAGCTTGGCATTTGTTTTGCATTATGATATCTGATAAGATATCATATCTACCATTGAAGTTCTTGTTTCAAATTGCATTATTTGCACTTTTGTGCTACATGGAAAATTGCAGATACTGTATTTCTCTTTCTAATTCAATGCTTAGGCTCTGAATCTAATTTTAGTTGGTGTTTATCAATTTTTTACTCAAAAGTTCTAATAAGAGATTGTATGTTTGTCGAAGTTGAAGATATGGAAAGAATATTAGGATTACTGAGATGAGAATCTTTCTTGTAGTAATAGATTGGCATCAAACGTGATTGGTTTAATCATGACTTTTAAAATTGATTTTGTAGGAAGGCAGCTGAGCCTTTTTGTAATTTCCACTTTTGACACAAGGAACTATAGTTGGAATAGGGCATGTGATCTTCAGATTAAATTGTGTGGTGGATGGTTAGCGTTTTGATTTTACATATTGATTTCCGTCCCTAAAGTGGATAAGAAGATGATGCTTTAAAAGTTTTGGGAACTTGAGTGCATATTTAAACTAGAAAAATTTTGGGAACTGTTAAGGATGCCAAATAATGCTGAAAGTTGACACTTCTGCTTCCTTATATCTAATTGTTCTCCAAGTCTCTTGACTTTTCTTGGGCCCTTGTATTTTTCACTGAATTAATATCAATTAATTTACTCTTGACATCCATCATTGGTTTTCTGTGGCAGGTCATGTACGCATTTCTTGACAGGCTGATCAATTTGGGACTTCCTAGGACAAGGGATTTTCAGGGGGTGAGCCCAAACAGTTTTGATGGACATGGAAATTACAGCATTGGGATCCGTGATCAGAGTGTGTTCCCTGAGCTAAGTTATGACGTCCTTGGTAAGCCAAGAGGGATGGATGTTTGCATAGCAACAACGGCTGATACAGACAAAGAAGCTCAGAAATTACTTGCTCTCATGGGGATGCCATTTAGAGAAGGCAGTACTGGTCCAGCAACAGTGATAAGGAAGAAAAAGCTTAAAGCTCACCATTTTGACTCAAAAGCAAAACAAAGGGCAAGAAGATGATTTTTTTTTTTTAAACAGCCGCTTGTACAATTTCTCACAGCATCCTTGTTTCCAGATTGATATGATGTTAGAAGGGATATGCATTGAGTGACTGAAGGCGCAATTGCATTTACTTCTTGTTAGCTCTTTCTTTTGAGAGGGGTTTTGCATTTGGTGATTGTCTCAGGTCCTGTCCATCAATGCTTGATATGGTCTGAGACTAGTTCTTCTGGGAGATAAACGTCCTTCTGAAAACTATGTTGTAATCCTGATGATTCAACTTCAATCAGAACTGCTTCAGTTAAACCTTTCCGCTCCCTCCTTCTCTCTTGCGTTGTCCATATGATTTTTTGTCTTAAGGGTGGAAATGGCTCATTATCTTACCCAGTTACAAATCAAACTTTTGATTGCTCAATCAGTCTCTGTGATTGCCTCCTCCGGTGTTTTCGGCGGTGGTGGGCTGGTGCAGCTTGCAAGGTGAAACAAATTAATACCAAGCTAATTATGTCATGTTAATGTTTGGTTGTCCTACTTATGTAATATGAGTACTAATTCAGTGATCATGATCACAAAAGCGCTATAGCAATACCAAGCTAAACATAATTGAATCCTAACATACCAACCCAAAACGACAGGTAATGGGTTCAGTATTTCACATCAACTAGCTTAGGGAAATTTAATTCAATTCTTGTAATCCATTTACTGGTTGCCAAGAACTAAAATCAAAGAAATTGAGGGGCCCATGCAAGCACTCTCATAAACCTTGTTTTCATAACATAAACAGAATGCAGTCTAAAAGATAAGAACATCCTAATCAGTAATCAACCAATAAACTCCCAAGTACCCGCATATTTATTCTTCGTAAGGTGCTTGATTAGCCTTAATTAATCCTAGCTTATCACTGAACCAACTTACTAGAGCATAAACTATTTGTATTAAGTAAGGCACATAAGCCAAAACCAGGGTGGCATCTAGCAGTAGTATTAATGAGATGATGTTAGCATTTCAAGGCATACCCACCGTGGCAATGGCAAGACCGCCCGAGCAACCCTTGGCCCCGGATCTTTCCGCCGCCGATCGTACTATTTCGCTCGGTGGAGGCACAGCCTCCTTCTCTCGCCGCCGTGACCTCGTCTTCGTTGTCAATCCTGGAGGTCCTTCTTTTCTCTCTTGTCCTGTATTTCTGTTGCAAATTTGATTTATTGGTTGAATTCGAATTTTGGAATGAGCAGGCGCTAATGGACGAACGGGCGAGCAATGGAAGAAACTGCTACCTTATCTCCGGTCTCGCCTCGGTTCCGATTGCAATGTGAGATGTCTCTTTCTTGAATATTTGGATTTTTTTTTCTTTTTTTTTTTTGGTCAAAATTTGATTTTTCTGTATAGCAGCAGCAATGCTAAATTCAATTAATACAAATGCAAGTAAGCTGTTACTAGCTTATACAATGTTGCAAAGGTAGTGTCTATTTTTGAATTTTATTGAATTTTATAGAAATTTAGGAAGGGAGTCAGTTGAAAGGAAAGAAGATCAATGGTGTACTTTTTTTTTTTTTTCTTCATTTGATATCGATTGTTCTTTGTTTGGCTAGTTGTTGTTAAATTAATTTGGATTGGATAGACAACATTAACGCGTGCATTTGCGATAATGTTGTAGAAAGCAGTAGGCTTGTTAATAGAGCATGCGTTGTGTGAAGCTGAATGCTGACCATGCTTTGTTAAATGTTCTGTGGTGGGCTTATGGAAATTCTTGAATATATTGTATGGATTTTCTATCTAAATGGAAATGTTTTTTTCTCTAGATTGACCAATTAGTTGAAAATTTTCTCCATGCTGTGAGCAGATATGCGAGTCTTTGACTTCAGGTCCTTGTCATGCTATTGACATAACGAGGGAGGTAAGCTTCACGATCCTTATTGTTAAAAATCAAATACAAAACATAACATCAATAGTTTTAACGTAAGTTGTATTGCCAGGCTATTCGCGAGGGCGCCCATGCTGTGGTTGCTGTTGGTGGTGATGGAACTCTGCATGAGGTGTGCCTTTATCCACTTTGTAAAATATTCTATACCCATTAGTATCTGCGTCCACATATGTTGAAAACTTTGGCAACTTGCCAAAAGAATCAATCTCCATTAAACCTTCAAGACCCACCTCCACGTTTGTTGTAAAGGGGATGATTCTGAATAGATTTCAACATCTGCTAGATTTAGACCGCTTAATAGGAGCACGTAATTGTCCAGAAAACTGAATACATTCTTGGCAAAATTGGAGTCTTGGATGTTGATGACATTAGCTGAATAGTTCGCTAACTTTAATTAGTAAAACAGGTGTCCAGTTTGCAACAAAAATTTTGGAACAGGAAAGACAGTCTCTGAATGCGTGATCTTGTTTCTGTCTTTCCCTGGAAAATGAAAATTTATCCTTGGCCATGCCTGAAGATTGGTTGTTTTGATAAACTATAGTTTTTATGAGTCAAATGTTTGCTTCTGAGCTCAAGTAAATAGGCTTTCTCTGCTTCAATCATGTTGTGAACCTGCAGTTATATACTCGAAATTATGTCTACTTGTTGTTTTTGATGCTAGATCCTCTTTGACTTTTACGTCAATGTATTGCTTGCAAGTCTTATTATCAATATGGAACTTGTTGAAATCTCTCCATGTGCAGGTTGTGAATGGTTTCTTCTGGGGTGGAAAGCCTGTTTCTAGCCACGATGCTAAATCTAGCCATAAAACTGCTCTTGGTGTAAGTTATCATCAATGTATTTCAGAGCCTATTTTAACACTTTGCTGACTTCTAAAAATGAATTTTAATATTATATGCTTGTATGCAATATAAATAGTCTGCTATGGATCTGTGAAAGGAAGTATGACATTTTATCCTTCTCTACAGCTTATCCCTTTAGGGACTGGATCTGACTTCGCCCGAACATATGGCTGGTTAGTTGTTACATTTCCCCATCATATAGATGAGTTTTACTATATGCACTTCTTTCTGAGAACTTCTATACTTATTTGGTGTTATGCATTCCTTTGCTGTTTAAACAGGAAAAATGATCCTCATGATGCCATTGAACGAATTGCGAAGGGTAAAATTTGCTAGAGACACTATGTCTTTGATGTGTTCATTTTCACCTATGCTGCAAATATTCTGGTCTTATGACTTTTTTAGTGTCCATGATCCTGCACCCTTTAACTTCTCCAATCCCCACCATCCCTTTTTATCTCATCTACAAATGTGTTCTCCAGGGATTAGATCTCGGGTTGATGTGGGAGTTATCACTGGAGAAAATGGAGAGCCTCATTATTTCATAAACGAGGCTGATATTCATTTGTAAGAATGACTCATCATGGTGACTTGTCAAATATCATGACAATTTCATTGGTAGTTTGCTAATACCCTGAATAATTTGCAGAAGTGCAAAGGCAGGCTACCATGCATCAAGATACAAGAAGTTGGGTAACTTGTGTTATGTTATTGGTGCTTTGCAAGCTTTCTCTGGGCACCAGAACCGGGACTTTAGGATCAAGGTTGGTGTACTATAATGTTTTCTTGCAAAAGTATTATGTTTATATGCTTCCTTACTGCAAAATATCCATAATAAAATTCTTTATTTCATTTTGATGTTTCTTTTAAGAGTCCAAGCCTGTTGTACTCATTCTAATTATTGATTTAGGTTGATGGAGGTGAATGGGAAGTATGTCCCCAGGTAACAGCTCTTTGTATTGGAAATGCAAAATACTTTGGTGGTGGAATGAAGATTGCGCCAAATGCAGACCCATCTTCTGGGAATTTTGAGGTGTAGTAAATAGTTGATTGCATATTATGTTGGTAGTTGATAAGATTATCAAATTACTATTGACAGCACAGAATCCCACTTCAAATTTTGTCTGTAGGTGGTTATACTTCAGGACTTCAAATGGCATGACTTCATTCTCAATCTGCATAAGCTTTATAAAGGGACACACTTATCAGTGAAAAATGTAACTTCACGAAGGTTTGATTCTGCTTTATGAAGAATGTTGCTTGCTGCTTTTTATGCTTCGTACTTGTGCAATACATAGATGTAGGTTTGCTTAATTAATGTGTATTATTTAGCACATGGCCAACAATAATTGATAACCTGGGAATATCCAAACACTGAAGTGGTCTGAGGCAATTGGTCTGCCTAGTATCTTACTGGTTGGATATGACAAACACACGATAAAATCGGTTTTGACGACCTTTCCCATGTCATTTGATGCTCAAAAAATTTTGATAAGCTTAAGCTTCTTGGTCAACAAACAACCAGGTGAGTGTTTCTGTGTTTCATGTGCACTTTTACCTGGGCCGTACCTGTAGCTGCTTGCTTGCACGTCAGCAGTTTGAACGTCAGTATTCCTTACTAGTGCTATAATTTGAGCAATGACCTTATTCAGTTGCTTTCTTGTGCAGTGTACAATCAATTGAAGTTGAGGAGATTGTTCGGAGTGACAGTATTTATGTTCAGTCTGATGGGGAATATCTAGGGTTCCTTCCCAGGAAGTTTAGCATGTTACCTGGTTCCATTGAGATGATATGCTAATAAGAATATGAAGAGGAATTGTCATGTGGCGGCTTCTGATGTAAATTTGGAACTGATGCATTGATCCTTTGTCATGTTGGAAATTTGACAACTGACTAGGTCTAGACGCTGTGATGCCTTGATAAAATAGTTTAAAAATGCCAGTTGAGGGAAGTCTCCAGGTGCTTGTGGACTAATCATCATGGGGGTTTGGGCTCAAGGATTTGAGAAACAAGTCAATCTTTGTGCTAAGGTACAATTTTGTAATGAATTGGATGGAACTTGTGGAAGGAAGTTCTATTGGTGGTTACTACCGGCTTCCGAGCTTGATGTGATAAGGCGCTTGGAAGCTCTAGAGATGTTATCTGGAGGGTTTGTTATGAGTTGTGAGAGGGGAATGTTAACCTCGACTTCTAGTGGTATTACCAATAACTCACGTGCAACATCTAATATTGATGTAATCTGCAATGCCATGAATCTTTCCCTCTGCTATAAATAAACTGCAAGTGGAATAAAAGATGGACTGGAACTTTTAGGGCATCCATTTGTTTCTCAGTGTAATATTCACCATGTCAAGATTCATTTGCAGTGTTGTTACTGTTTGGAGCTTGCATCCTAATTTTTCACTTATCCGGGCTTACATCTGATGAGACTCTTTATTTACCCAGCATAAAAGCGCCTAAAAGTTCCATACGGTTGATTTTATCGCGTGAGATTGTGAACATGTTTTAAGAAATTGTGAACAGGTTTTAAGAAACCCGATTGATACTAGCTGCCATGCCTCTTCAGATAGGCAGTATTCTCAGGGTTTACCAGGAGATTATTAGTTAAATCCATGTTTTCTTGCAAGATGTCCTGCAAAATGAGCATTGTAATTTATCAATTCACTAATCGTTCAAATCTTGTGACGGGAGACTATAGTTAAAAAGAAAAAAATCAATCGGTCCATGATTACGTCAACAAAAGAAGAATTTTGTGGCTAGCATTCACTTCAAGACACAGATACTTGAAGCCAGAAAACCGCGGGACCCGGGTCCAGATCCCAAACTATAAACGAACAATCTATATTCTTCCCCAGCAAAGTTTCACCCAGAACAACATGGCTACTCTATTCTCTTCTGCTTCCATCCCTTCCAAGCTATACACTAGTCATAACCGAGTTAATTTCAACCCTACGTACAGGTCCATTCATTGCCGAAAGCCATACAAACTGCGATGTAATTTGAAGAACACTACCGAAAATAATTCATCCTCTACCTCTACTCAAGAATCGGAACCTGAAAATTTGCTACTGAAGATGGCATGGTACGGCTCTGAACTCCTAGGCATTGCTGCTTCTTTTGTGCGTCCTCCAAAAAATGATGGAGGCCAGCAAGAAACATCAGAGCTAGCCCTTGACGGGTCCGGAGTAATTGATCGCAACTCAACAGCGGAAACTATTAAGGATGATTTTCAGAGATCATACTTTGTAACTGGTTCAATTCTGAGTCCCACTTGTCAATTATAATATTTTTTGCTAGTAGTGTCGAGTTTGGTTCCCTAATATGTGCTTTCAACGCTTCAACAATTGTGGTGATGAAATTAGCGTTTGATTTCTGTTCTTTGGGAAGAAAACTGTTAAGTTAGAGATATTGGTCGTGCAAAAATTATGGAAAAGGTGCCATGTATATTTTCTGTAGATTTGGTCTCCAAAATTTTGTTTGAGCTGCCCATCAAAATTTCTAACTTCTGTAAATTTTCTCCAAGATCCTCAAATCCAGATAGAACAACAATGTAAGGGACCACAATCTACTAATAATTTAGGGAAGTAGAAGTGTGTGAAAGTCAAAAGCTTTAAGGTATTGGCAGATGGCAAGCATCATCTTTTGCTTCGCTTCCAATTGCATAATTACTTCGTGCTTCTGCTCAGGAAACTTGACACTTGATGCATACGAAGAAGACTGTGAATTTGCAGATCCAGCAGGCTCTTTCAGAGGACTGCGACGGTTCAAGAGGAACTGCACTAATTTTGGTTCCCTTCTTGAAAAGTCGAACATGAAACTTATGAAGTGGGAGGACTTTGAGGTCAACTTCTAAACATCTGAAGAAGTTCAGTTGGTGTGAGGATGCTTAAATTTTCTTCACTATTTGATGTGCAACTGTTCATATGAAATTCCTTTGAATACAGGAAAAAGCCATCGGTCACTGGCGCTTCAGCTGCACTTTGTCATTTCCATGGAAGCCTATTCTTTCAGGTATCTTAAGATGCTCATGTGACTAGGGCAGGCTGGACTCACTTTTTGCAAGCTTATTTTTGCCGAAAATCCTAGTAAGAAGGAAAGCTTTACACTCTTAGGAACACATTATGCAGCTTAATATCATTGCTTGTATATGTTTTGGCTGTTGGTTGTGTTGCAGCCACAGGTTATACGGAGTATTATTTCAACAAGGAATCTGGGAAAATATGCCGGTATGTTACGCTTCTGCAAATGCTTTCTTGATATTTTGCATCATCACCACTTCATCTATATATCGTGGCATCTTTCAGGCATGTGGAACACTGGAATGTCCCAAAAATGGCTTTACTGAAGCAAATTCTGAGGCCTGGCAGAGGATTTTGGCAGAAAAGAGCTGGTGGTTAAAGAAAATATCGGCTGATGGTAATGAACAAAATTAACAAACTTAACGTTTTAGAAATGTATAATAAACAAAATGAAAAGATTTCAGGTTCTAGAAATGTATAGTTTGATAACTTTACCTCGTCATAGAGGCAGGGGAAGAAGTTTGGTTTGTCAACGCTACAAGAAATGTATAGTTCTTCAAGACTCTGTCTGATTAACGGACACCAAAGAGACTGATTAGGCTATAATTGATTAGATTTCTCATTGACAATGTGGCATCGAGAATGAGAATGAGCAAAGCACACCAGATTTGTCATTTAAATGCTCTCATTAACTTGTTATTGAATGTTCTTTTGCTGTTTAAGAAAAAGAAAATCATGAATTATGTGGTTGTTTAATTTGGGTTAGTTTGGATTACACAAATTGTCTCGGAACAAGCGCTGTTTTTTTATACTGTTGAAACAATGACCCTAGGACTGGCTCTTCCCTCGGTTTGCATTGCGAACTTGAGCCGCGTGCTCACACTTACCAGTTGATCATTTAACGGCCACTTGTACGAGACTTTCGCCATTAAACATCAATTGATGCTGGGAACCACGGTTTCTCCTTCCTTAAAGAGAAAATTTTCTTCTTGTATGTCATACCAATCCGATTTTAATCCGTCTTAGAGGGAGGACGGGGATATAATTTAGAGTTTAATTCTCAGACAAGTTAGCTTTGATTTATTTCAAGCAGACACTTAGATTTAGAAAGAACTGAAGCGAATTATATTGTGAGCTTTAAATAGGAGAAGCGTGTTTTCCCAAATGGATGCGTTAGTAGCTGAAAAAAGTCATCTCTGTACCTTGTTACAAGATCTGAAGCTGGAACTTGATTTCAACACTTGCAAATATAAAAAACGTATCAAGTTCATAGGCAACCCAGAACCAAATACAGAATAACCAGAATCCATTGGCCCTTGTCATGAATCATGCAAATTCAGGAGAAGGATTTATTGGATACTAGCCAAAATTGCCGAAATTTACTTCTTTTGTACATCTGGAATGGTCTTAATAATGAATTATTCATGTAAAACAGCTCCTGATATGCCAACATGTTGGATGTTGGTATCACGAGATAAGCTGAAAACAATACAACTGTTGTTTCAAATGAATTATATCCCACTGTACATTTCAATGATTTCGTCTTCTCTGCATTCGCCAACATGAACCATCACTGTATCTTGCTTTTCCGAGGGCAAAACTCTGCAGCAATTTCTTCTAGGAGACTGCTCAAAGAATGGAAAAGAAAAATCAATGAGAAATCTTTTCCTAATATGCAACATGTCTTGATAGATAATTCAAGTGCACAGAGATTTAGTTTGATTTGAGTCATAATTAAACTGATGGAATGCTACGCGACGCATAGGTACCTTGTCCCAAAGAAATGGATTAGGCTTCTTATAAACTTCCACCTTACGAATCTGTGAAGGATCAGCTATCTTCCATTCGCATTGATGACCTGGATTTTTGTAATAGACATATTGGCTAATAGTCCAATTGGTCAAATGATTGTATTCAGCAGTAGACAATGTATACACTGCGGGTTTCTGGCAAGAATTTTTGCTGAGGGGTCGAGTGTTGAAGGAAAATGCATTTTCATCAGCTCTTTTGTACCAGTTGACAAAACTTCTTGCGGGCAATTCCATCTCCCTGGGGGTGATAACGCCGCGGAAAATCTGGGCAGAATAACCCCAAGAGATTGAAATGGTCCAGTTTCTGGTCTTGTCATAACATATTGATTGTTGTGCCAGTGCAGCAGAATCTAGCTTCAGTGGCACCTTAAGCCGTTGTAACGCTTGAACTCGGTTGACATTTGGGAAGATTGGCAAAATCACGTCTAGATGGTGGAGGGAGACTAGGGGTGCAATTGGATGCGCTGCCAGGATGCCAAATACATTGCCATACAAGTCGAACTGTTGCACAAATGCATAGAGTTTAGTCACTATGTATTTGAAACAACAATAGGAAAAAAAAGACAACATATCGTGACTTTTACTTTGGATGATTGACAAATCCAAAAAGCTTTTATTTCTAGTTTTAGCTATTTGTTTTCTTTAATGCTTTGGATATCTTTTTTTTTTTTTGACAATTGCTTTGGATATCTTCTGTTTCTGAACAACGGGATAATAGTTCTGCATTTTACTAGTTTGTGCTCATTCAGAGAATCATAATCGACAATTGTAAAAGCGAAAACTCATGTTCATACGTGCATAATTGCGTCCAACTGTAATTGGCATTTTTTGAGCGAAAACACCAGTCAATTCACTATCGACAAAACTCTACCGCTCTGCGGGTGTGGCACCTTCATGGCTTAGCATACTTCTAGCAACAGAACTACAAGTCTAGAAATTCTTATCCTAAAAGAGAAAATCCTATGCAAGAATCTGTATTTAAGGCGCCACTATGGTTTGGTTACCTACAAAATACATACATATTCTTTTAGGGATGTTAAACAAACTAATTTTGGCCCATATTGAAGATGTATAGTGCCCTTGAAGATTCAAGAAAGGCTGTTGACCGTAGCATTTCAGAAAAACAAAATAATGTACACCTAACACTTGTTGCTAACTTTATGGCAAACTGACTTGTTCTCTGAATTTTGGGTAGCCGGCAAAGGCAGACAAAAATCACAGTTTGTTCACCTGAAACTTAATTCAAGCTCCCAATTTATATTTTAATGGAGTTAAATATTTAGGTCCCTTCGTCTACAGTACTCCTTATCTAAATGCAATTATTGGAACAAGTTTACTTAATTTATAGACATGTATAATAGTTGGTTTCTAATTAGGAAATGCTTAGGTACACCCAAGCCACCCAACCGCCAGCTTGGATGATAACATAAATGATGATAAATATGATTTCACTTAGCTATAAATGTTATGGTTTGTCTAGCACTTGTTCTTGGCTTTATATCAGATTAGCCGTAGTAATTAACCACCCCTTGCTTATTGGTATTTTCACTTCCATTTTCTTTTTTTCTGGATTTACAGCAGCAAAGAGTCACACCTCAATGTTTCTATACATACGTCATAAACTTTAGATAATTCTGACGAAGTATCGTGAAGAATATACAATCTAAAAATTACTTAGTATTTATCTAACTCGAGGTGTGAGTTAATGTGAAACTTACTAGTAGTCTAAAAGGTCAAAGGAAAAGACATACAAATTGCTGTAAAAACGTCATCTTTCAAAGATATATCACAAGCACTTTGAATCCATACTTTATATCTGTCCGTGTCCATGTGACGTAAAATTTCAGTTCAAACACATTTTGCAACTTTATTTAGCATTATTCTTTGTGTAATCGAAATGTAATTCCTTGAGCTTATCCTATTATACCTTAAGTTTTCTTCAAATTTAGTCTAGCGGCATGCCTTCAATGCTCTAATCTCTTCATCTTGAACCGAATAAACCCTTTTTCTGCTTAAACATAATAACAAATTAACAAAATTCTGCATAAACTCTGTTATTAACTCCAATACATAAATTTTTCTAACTCAACAATAAATCTGAAGTCACCTACATTAAATTTTGTCCGTAAGAGACAATAATGGTGGAATAAATGCTACTAGGAAGACAAAACGTAAAAGTCAAGAACACAATTAAACTGTAACAACCATTTTCTAGCTAACTAGTCCGACAAACATAAAAATAATGGTAATTAACCACAAAATCAATCTAAATAATAACGAAAAAGAGAAGAAGAAGAAATGTACAATCGAAGAAACAAATAACCTAGATGAAGAAAAAAACCTGGTGAAATCCAATCTCCTTGGTCAGAGGGACTCCAAGTTCAGCCAAACAAGCATGTATTCTGTCATCTGAACCATACAATTCGGGATATCTTTCTATGCAATTATCCTGGATTTTTTCAAGAGCTTTGGCCAATGAATAACTTATGGCGAAACCCCCTCCACCATAAGCCATGTTATACGAAAATCTGATATTCTGCACATGGCTTTCTGAATTGCTACCAATATAATAAAACTGATTATGATCATACTTAGATAATACCCTAACAAGATTGTCAGCAACAAAAAATGTATCATCATCCCCCATCACAATCCATCTAACATCTTCCAATCCTAGCCTTAAAGTTTCAGACACTATCCGAGTCAAACGTAAGGCTGATCGATCCCCACCCTTGTAACTGTAACTAAATTTTGTGGTGTCACTCGACAACTTCAAGGTTGGAAGAGAATTATCATCCTCGGTACTAGAATTTACAATCTTATCTAGCCAAAAGAACCCTCTCATCTCCTCTGGCCTCCACCATAATTTGATGTAGTTTTTTCGATGATTCCACAGACGGGATGAAGCTGCAATGCCGAAAACAATGTGATGGAGCTGTGTTTTTTCCGGGATGTCTGAATCTTGTACTACAAGGACGTTTGAGTTGTTTTGACCAGCGTAAATTTTTGTCTCCAAAGATGATGATGATGATGAATATGAAGGATTTGCTAGGTCATGAAAGTGAAGAGGGGCTTGGATGTATATGGCTATAGGATATAATATCTTTAGGTAGTATATAATGCATGTGATGAAGGTTACAAGAAAAACGGATACCATCAATTTCGTGAGCCAACGAAGTACGATGGAACAATGGTTTTTCATGGCGTGTAACAAAATTCTAGCAGATTCTACATCTTTCATGGTTTTGGGACTTTGATGTCCAACAGGGAATACTGAAACTGATGTGGGAAGAAATTCTTAACCAGTATATATTTGTTCAATGGGAATTTTGAGGGATCATGACAAATTCTGCTGATGAATAGATGCAGAAATTGATTGTTTTTGTCTGACTAAGTCCGAAGAACATCCAATTGTTCTTCCTTTCTTCTCTAATGGAAGACGAAGACGGAGAGGAAGAAGAGGAGACGAGAGTAATCCGTAGATATTACCCTTTGAAAGCAGCTTTGGTCTAGGAGTCTTCCTCGTGTTTGGAGTTCTAATATTTATAGGGTCCCTCATACATTAGAAAAATGTAAAATCTTATTTTAGTTGGGAGTTGTTACGAGTTAAATGGGCTTTTAAATGAACTTGTGTATTAAAATATAGGGTTAATAACACTTTGCCCCTCTGAACTTAGTGGGTAGTCACAATTTGCCCCCCTCAACTTTAAATATATACACTTTGCCCCCCAAAGGCTAGTCAAAGTTAATAATTTAAAAAAAAAGTGAGTGTTATGACATTATTTCCCTTTTATTAATTAATATATTTATAACTTTATATCATTTCTTTTTATTTTTAAAAGATTTATTTCTTCACTACCATATAAATTATATAAAAATATCAAACTAAAAAATTTAAAGAAAGTTAATATTTAATTTACATCTTTAAAAATTTTTCTCTTGTATCAATATTTACTTCTATATATGTTCTTTTTAATTTATTAGACTTTAAGTTAAACAGAATTGATAAAAAGCACGACAATAAAAGATAAATTCAATTACCAAAATTTATATAAAAAGGTAATACCAAACTCATTTATTTAAAGTAATTTTTTATCATTTTAATTTATTTAAACTTTTAGACTAATATTTTTGTCATTTTTATATTTATCAAATTATTCCACTATGAAATTATTAATTAAAGAATTTCTTATTTTTTATTGTTTTGGACTAAATGTTATATATATATATATATATATATATATATATATTTTGACTTATTTATTCTTATTTGCCCTAGTACTGTATAATGGGCTAATTGTTCTTTTTTCCCAAAATATTCTTTAATTAAAAATTTCATATTGGACTAATTTGATAAATATAAAAATGACTATGATATTACTCCAAAAGTTTAAATGATTTAAAATAATAAAAATTTAGTTTAAATAAATGAGTTTGGTATTACCATTTTTATACAAAATTTGATAATTAAATTTATTTTAGTGTCGTGTTATTTATCGGTTTTGTTTGACTTAAAGTATAATAAATTAAACAAAACATATATAGAAGTAAATATTAATTTAAGACGAAAATTTCAAAGATATAAACTAAATATTAACTTTCTTTAAATTTTTTAGTTTGATATTTTTATATAATTAATACGATAGAGAATATATAAATCTTTTAAAAATGAAAAGAAATGATATTAAGTTATAAATGTATTCATTAATAAAAGGGCAATAATGTCATAACACTCACTTTTTTTTTGAATTTCTAACTTTGACTAGTCTTGGGGGGCAAAGTGTATATATTTAAAGTTGAGGGGGGTAAAGTGTGACTACCCCCTAAGTTTAGGGGAGCAAAGTGTTATTAACCCTAAAATATATGGTTAGTGGTCCATTGCTCAATGGCGATGTTGGATAATTTCACCAATTTAATTATTTGTATAGGGTACCCTTTAATTTTTTCCTGTTCTTTTTGGGTCAAGAAAGGAAAGGTAAATATATCGGACAGAATTGTATCTTGCAAAATGAAAAAATTGCATTTATTGAGGGACTTTGTATACTGGGAAGCCCCATTAAGGTAAATAGACAATGTAACCCCAGTTAAAGATATGGAAACCATTAAGATGACCAAAAATAATAATTTGAAATACAAAAATAAGACCTTTCACAAGATATGTTTATTGGGATTTTTGAGGACAAATTTTGGGAGAATTTTAGGAGATCCATTATTGTCTGGTACCATAACTAAAAAATTTCACTAATAAAACTCAAACAACTAAAAAAAATAAGGAGTCAAATATGTTCAACTTATGCATGTATCATACGTCAAAATTGTATATATTTTTTACAATTATTAGCACAAAGGATTGATAATTGCACTCACCTATTTGTTGATACGCTCTTAATTCTTTGAATTGCATGAAAGGACAATAATACTTCCCTTCTCCATTGAATGAAAGACCAGGCTTTTACGCCTTTTCCATGTGATTAAAAAAGTCAAAAGCCATTTTAAAGGGGGGGAAAAAAAGGAACAAATTGCGCTAATGATATTCAAGCAATTCTCATGTCTTGGTTACTAAATATTTTTGTTATAAAAGTGGTCATTTAACTTCTCATAATGTAAATTTTTTGTCACTTTGTCAATTCTAGTCGTTAAAAAAAAAAACACATTTGTTTTAAAAGATAATTCAGTAAGTTAATGATATTATTAGTGTATGTAAGGTGTGTTTTAAAAAAAAAAATTGGACACTTTTATCCTCCAAAATTCAATATTTTCTAAGAAACAGGATGACAAAAACTATAATTTAAAAAGTTTCAATAACCGCTTCAAAATTCAATATTTTCAAATAAATGGGATGACAAAAAACTATGATCTAAAAAATTTCAATAACCGCTTCAAATTTCAATATTTTCAAATAAATCGGATGACTAAAAGGTATAATTTAAAAAATTTCAATAACCAATTTTGTAACAACAAAATAGTTCAAGATCAAAACACAAAAATTTTAATCGTTTTTAAGTAAGTAAGATTAGGGGGCGTCCTGTCTTGGAGGTCAAGCAAAACCCTCTAAAATTTGCTTTCTTACCCATTTCTCAAATATTCCTCCAGGGCTTAAAAGTGTGGAATTGCTGAAATCGAATCCAGCTGGTCAGTTGCTTTTGCTACTTACAAAATATTTCCCAATTTTCATATTTATTGTATATTTCCAGTTGAATTGAAACTGATTTTTTTTTTGTCTTGATTAATGTCTTTGTTTCGCTTATTATTGCTGCTTGCATTTGCAGGATGAATTTGTGCATGTGGGTTTCTTTCTGATATAGGAAATTATTGAAGTTTGGATTTTGGTTGATCAAGACTGGTTTACTTAATGTGATTATAGTGTTTTGTAGTACTAATTTTCTGATTAGTGTGGTAGTACTAGCAAGCAATGGCTGCAGCAATTAGGTTTTCGCGTTTAAGATCACTTTGTCATTCTGCAAAATTCATGGACCCAGTTGACTTCAGACCCTCATTTACGTGTATAAATCGAAATTACCACACTAGAGATTGTAGAGAATCTGGGTTTAAGTCGAATTACATTGCCAATAGATTTGGAATCATCATGGTTTTGGACTCTGGTGCTAGTGCTGCTAATGGTTATAGTAGTAGGGGGAAGAATGTAAGTCCATTTGGGTCTGGATTCTCGAATTTGGCTATAAAATGTAGTTTCTCATTTGGCGGAATTGGTCCTATGATGAATTATAGGTCGTATTCTTCTGGTTCGGGTAGCCAAGGTGGTAGCTCGGACGTACCGGCTGCTCCTTCAGGTGATGGTGGTTTCACTGGAAGTAGTGATTGGACAGAGAAAGTTAAGGAGATATGGAAATCTACTGTAGATGCTATGACTTATTCGGGGGAAAAGGCTAAAGAAGTGTCTAGTGAAGTGACTCCTCATGTTCATCAGTTGCTTGAGACACATCCGTATCTCAGGGATGTCATTGTTCCTGTTGGTGGTACTCTAATGGGTACGGTGTTAGTTTGGATGGTTTTGCCAAGGGTTTTGAGGAGATTTCATAAGTACTCGACGCAAGGGCCGGCTGCTTTGTTACCTGGGAGCTCATTGTGGGGGCCTGTTCCTTATGAGAACAGTGTTTGGGGTGCTTTGGAGAATCCAGTCAGATATCTTGTAACCTTCATGGCATTCTCGCAGATGTAAGAATGAGTGAGCAGTATTAACATTTTGTACCTGTTTTTCTTTTATTTTAGGTCAAATAGTTTTCTTACTATTCCTTTTCATTTCTCTCTGCAGTGCTGTCATGGTTGCACCAACAACTATTGCAGTGCAATATATTGCTCCAGCTTGGAGAGGTGCTATTATTCTTTCATTTATCTGGTTCCTGCATCGATGGAAGACAAACGTCTTTGCTCGAGCTTTGGCTACTAACAGTGGAGTTGACAGAGACAAGTTGTTAGCCTTGGATAAAATGTCATCTGTTGGCTTATTTGTCCTTGGATTGATGGGTTTATCTGAGGCCTGTGGAGTGGCTGTACAGTCTATCCTAACAGTAGGGGGCATAGGAGGTGAGTTTTATATCATTAACGCATTTGTTGGTTTTTCTGTGGTGAAGAGATATTTGTTCATTGTAGACTCCTAAGTATCAATTTCTGGGATTGTTGATTTTCTAAGTGTTATCTTTTCCATGTGTATTTGGAGTTACACTTGATATTCTACCGTGTGGGAAAATTTACTGAACAATAAAGATTAATTGTGGGCATATTTTTATTGTTACTAATCTTCTGACATTGTTAAAGTCATGTTCTCTTGATTAAGTACTGCATGCATCCTTTTATCTTGGTTAAATTTCTGATATTATTCATTTGTAGCTTTTGGCGTTTAAGGAATGTTCAATCTGCTAAGTCTTAAATATTGGATCCTGCTTGATGACAATAAGAACTCTTCGTATATATAAAAACATATTCATTGAAATGACTGTGATCTTTACCTCTCCAAGAGTATACTGCTGCCAATATAAACATTTGATTTCATGGTTCATTTTCCATATGTGCTGAGTTCTTTAATTGCTTCTCGTGTACATCACAAATTCTAATTCCAGTGGTTAGGATTACTTATGAAACAAGTTACTATTTTCACTTGTCTGGTTACAATAGTTTTGAAGCCTTGTTCCGGGATTGTGCCTCTTGCTGTTGTGTCGTTTAGAAAGACCTCTGTCTGTCCCCTTTCGGTGTTTTATGGCACACTTCGTGTTGTTAATATTTTATCACAGCACTGTTGCACCTGTTAATATCATACATCTGGCCTTCTGGAAGATATCTCAAGGTCAAGAACTTGGTATCAGGGGAAGCTTGATAGGGAAAACCATGTAATTGTTTAAGAATGTAGTGGAAGCTAAATTTTGCAATCAATAGGTTCTATTATGGTTGGAATAAAAGGCTTTTTATGTTTATCGAATCTAAAATAGAATGAAAGGCAAAGAGTTTGCATTTGCCAACACAAAAATGGTTGATTTTTCACTAGAAGTTGTGGATATTTAGAATCAGCTGTCCTAAAGTTAAAAATTCTTAATAGAGAATATAAAAGGGAAGATACTTGTGTTTTTTATTATTTTCTTTAGAATTCTGGTTAAGGCAAAGGGGCATTAAAATTGATATTGCCACACTTATATTTGCCATGCAGGAGTGGCTACTGCTTTTGCTGCTAGAGATATCCTTGGGAATGTTCTCAGTGGGCTATCTGTACAGATCTCACGACCCTTTTCGATTGGAGATACAATAAAAGTATGTCCAACATTCTGTGTTATTGATTTATATTCCAGTTATTTCTCTTTGTACGTGTATGATGTGTTTTTTTTGGTTTGTTTATTTGCTATTTTGCATATCTACCTATCTATCCGTCTATATATCTTTGTATATATTCATCTGTTGGTAATTCTCCTTCCTAGTTTAAAATTGATTGGCTTCATTTTTTTCTCCTAGCTGTCATCTGTTCATGTTGATCTGAAGCCCTTGATTTCTCCTTTCATTGCCAGGAGTTGATAATCTGTAGGAAAATGGTATCCTATGCATGGATTAAATGAAGAAAGATCCTTTAGCAGTTGTTAAACAACTTTAATTAGTTTCGGCACTCTTTACGATTTTAATTGGTTTGTTACTTTTAGTAAAATATGGAATGGAGGACCTTTCGTGTACTCACTGTTGGTTATGTGGTCAGCTGACTCTATAGGTTATCAGAAAATGGAATTTTTTTTTCGAGGTTCGGTTCATGATGAAAATATTCTACTTTCTACTTTGTGCATTATCGCTGACTAAACAAGGTAAGTGGAAGCATCATTCCAAGCAGCATGCTTAAGGCATTGTTGACTTATGGGATGGTGTGTTTCACCTTGACCTTGGAAGCTGTACTTTAATTGGGATTATTCTTTGAAGAAATCAGATAATTAACTCTACTGTTAAAATGCTAATCTTGTGTGGAAAATCATGCAAAAAATAATCTTAAATGAGTTTGATCAATGTGTACTGACTTAAGTTAGTGCTTTTGGTACAATGCTTCCTCAGGTCTTGTAATTTACACGTGTTCCTGAATATACAGTAGATGACAAAGTCGACAACCCTTGATTGTGTTTAAAGTCTCAGTTACAAACACCAGATCTTTGGGCTTCGTTTTTGCGCAATACCCAATTAGATCTTTTACTCCTTTTTTCTCCATGTGGTCATGATGTCACGGAGTGATTTTCTGTTACTCTTTGCAACTTGAAAAACAGATTTGGAGTGGCTGGTTTTGTCAATGTTACAATAGAAGTTTGCCTTTGACTGTATTTTGCCTTTTTGTGTGTAATTTTCCCTCTATACATGTGTATTGCTACCACTGTTGCAGGCAGGTTCTGTGGAAGGTCAGGTGATTGAAATGGGACTCACAACTACAGCATTGCTGACTGCGGAAAAATTTCCTGTGATAGTCCCAAATTCTCTTTTTTCCAGTCAGGTGGGTATTATCTTTTTAGCATTAGAAAACCTAAATTTTGCTCTTCTTTTTTATTCTCCTCATTGATCTTTATCTGTGTGCGTGTGGATTTTTTGGTTCCATTTCCTTGGGGAGCAGAGGGAGTGGAGGATTGGGGTTGATTGGAGATTATTTTTTGTGGATACAATTCAAAATAATTTTCATTTGCTGGTTCTACTAGAACACTGTTGCTTTTTCTGAAAGGTTTCTAGCAGTGATGCTATGAAATCTTGATTCTCCAAATTGTTAACCTGCCTTTTCAAGTCTCATCACTAAATGGGGCCATTTAATTGTTTCATAGGAACTTTCCTAGCCGTGGATGTAGGTTGTACTGTGATTCTCTTTTATAACTGGCTGTATTGTCTTTACTACTTCTCTAAATCCGGATTGCCTCTGAAACTCAAGAGTCTACAACTCGGTTTCTGGTGTGGTTTCTCATTGTCCATATGTGGTGAAATGTTTACCGTCCAATGATCCCTTCCATCATCATCTTGTATCAGTCATCATCTTGTATCAGTGAATACAGGCTTGAAACTTTGGAGTGAGCAGGCTGCATGTTTTTGGAGGCCTTGTGATGTCTGTGGTCCTCATGTGAGATGTGCACCATTTCCCTTTATTGTTTTTGATTATCTGTAATGTGCACTGGATGAGGGTTGCTTATTCCCTTTGCTTCATAAGGAGATATCACAGACTATTGCATTTAGTTCTCTATACCGTATCTTATGTCTTCAGTATGTTGCCAGCTTCTATCAATTTTACCTGGATTTGCACGAGAATTGAGTATTTATTCATCGTGTTTCGTTAATTGGTATTTACTAGCAACTTCAACTTTATGTGAATTTCCAGTTAAAATAGAATTCTACTGATGGTTGCTTTGAAACTTGTAGGTTATTGTAAACAAATCTCGTGCTCAATGGCGAGCTGTCACAACCAAAATCCCTGTCCAAATTGGTGACTTTGACATAATTCCTAAAATTTCGGAAGATATAAAGGCCATGCTAGGATCCAATTCAAATGTGTTCTTGGAAAAGGAAGCACCATATTGTTTCTTGTCCAGGATAGACAGATCATTTGCGGAACTTACAATTGGGTGCAATCTAAAAGCGATGGTATGTTCCCCTTTCTTCATTTTGTGCTTATCTTACATTTTTACTTCTCGGTTTGAGTAGCTTTGTCAATCTGATTTATATGGTACTTTTATTTATCTATTGAATTACTAAGAACTGTTCTTGCTATCTCATATTATAGGGTAAAGAAAATTTCTTTGCAGCACAGCAGGGTATTATTCTGCAGTCTGTTCAGATAATTAAGCAACATGGCGCTTCAGTGGGTAGTTATCCAGAAGATACTCAACTACTAGCAAATTAGCTGTACGAAAAAAATCTTACTACAGATTTTAGGCAATTGTTATTCTAGGTTGCTGCATGTTTGATGCATTCTGTAGAATTTAGGATAATTTACACTGGATTCTGAAGTGTAGGATAGGAGAAAAACTGTGCTTTTAGGAACAATGGTGCTGTGGTGCCATTTCTGCTTGATAGGAATATCAGCACGTTTTCTGTTCAGATAAGTATATCCCATCGTACAATTTTTGTTCATTAATACTGAAGTTTTCAAGTCTCTGATTAGTGCTGTAGTTTTTCTTGATTCCTGTTGTGAAGTTTAGTAGATGCTGACCAACTTGATGTTTGATTGAACTTTGCAATGCATACTGTGCTTGGATGCAATTAATTTTCTGCCCATAACCTGACCCCGTTCTCCACCGCAATTATTTTTTTACCTGTACCGTGGCCCTCTTCTCCGAGTGAGTATTGCGTGCACCACGCGCGCCACGTGGCGTGCCACGTGGTGCACTAGAACCAATCACACATCGCCAAATAATACAAGGTATGACCCACCATTGCCACATGGCGATAAATTATTGGTTCTAGTACACCACGTGGCAATGCACGTGGTGTATTGTATACTTTTCTCTCTTCTCCGCCAACCCGCACTACCTAGCGAAGAATACGGGGAATGAATTCTAATAATGCACGGCGATTACGAGCACGTGCAAATTGTGTGATTCCAGGATGTACAAGGTTTTGTAAAAAATGATACAAGTGCTTAGTGACATTTCAACAAATACAATTATTAGTATCCGAAATTTAAAGCATTTCAGATTGTAAATACTCAGTTAATCCTTGACTCATAGACTATATTGGCGAGTCTACTGAGAACTACCAAAATGCAAAAGCTAAAAAGCAACTTCATGCATAGGACATTGAGATTTCCTACATTTTTTGCAACCCAAATTATTAGTACCAACACATCTGAGCAAATCGAATATTGTCTACAAGAATACCACTGATTGATTCTAAGTTGGACACATACTCTCGCCTGGTCTCAAATTAC
Source organism: Mitragyna speciosa (assembly GCA_024721245.1). Classification (NCBI taxonomy): domain Eukaryota; kingdom Viridiplantae; phylum Streptophyta; class Magnoliopsida; order Gentianales; family Rubiaceae; genus Mitragyna; species Mitragyna speciosa. The sequence continues at coordinate 1,000,531 of CM045558.1, forward strand.
TTGCTGATTCCGATGCGTTTTTATCATCATCTTGTCCAGCAGTTGCTAGCTAACTGGCACCTAATTTCAGAACCGATTACTCTTCAGGTACTCCACAAACCGTTCAATGTAGTAGTCATTAAGCTTTTGATCTCCAAATAATGCAGCAGCTTCAGCAGAACGAGATCTGAGTGTAGCTTCCCCTTCATCATCGTTAGACATCAGAGCTCGTCTCAACGACTTAGCTATATCATCTTTGCCAAAAGAACCATCCTCACCTCTCCCCACTTCTATGGCCAAGCCCTTCTCAACTACCAACCTTGCATTCAGGCCTTGATCAATGATAAATGGCAACACAGCTAAACAATGTCCATATTGCAAGCTTTCAATCACAGATCCCCACCCTCCATGAAATAAACAAACTCCAATGGAAGGGTGCCCAAGAATCTCCCTCTGTGGTGCCCAACCAATGTGCACCACTCCCTTTCCACTAAGCCTAGAGCCGAAACCTGAAGGAAGAACATGATCAGTGTTTTCACCGGCCCAGCTCGGTTTTTGCAGTGCCCATATGAAGGATAACCCCGAAAGCTCTAGCCCATATGCTATCTCATGGATTTGATCTTTGCTCAGCTTGCACTCACTTCCAAATCCAACAAAAACCACAGACTTGGGCTCCTGCTCATCAAGCCATTGGAATATTTTGTTCCAAGGCTCATTAGTACCCAAGAAGGTTCTTGAATTTGTTGCATCCGCTGTTGATCTCTCAGGTGGAAGAAATCCCACGGGAATTGCAGGCTTTCCCGAGATCTTTTCTTGCAAGCTAAAGAAGTCACCTTCAAATTCAGGGCAAGAACGTATAGCTACAGCTTTAGAGGCCTTGAGAACACGGGCAATTCGCTGTCCATCCGTCATCCCTGAAGCATTATTCGCAAACAATCCGGGATGGGAAACAATAGCTTCATGCTTCTTGTAAGCTACTGTTGACCGGAAATCAACCCATTGTGGCTTTGTGATTAAGCTTTCTGGTGATGGCCTGACTCGTTTTTGACCCTCACCGGCTAGAAATTCGGGTGGTCCCAAGAACACTGTTGTAGCAGCACTGAAGACATACAGCATAATAACAGGAACATTGGTTTCCTGAGAAACTTCATCCACCCAAGGGCTGATCATATCTGATATAATCCAGTCAGGTGATTGATCTGCAATGAACTGCTTGAATGGATTTTTGAGGAGATCATATGCTATTTTTAAGTACTGGATTTTCTCAAAAGGGATGTCTACTGTGGCTTCAGCATCTTGGGGCAACGGATTCCTGTCTATAGCAGGCAGCGGAAATGCAACTAGATCTATCAAGCCTGCAACATCAGGAGGAAGTTTGGGGAGCCTTTGGATATTTCTGATAGTAGAGACGAGGGAAACATGTACTCCTGCTTTGGCTAAGGCAATTGAAAGCTGGAGAAAGGGCATAAGATGGCCAAATGCTGACCAAGGTAGCAACACTGCATGAATGTTTTCAGCTTTCCTCATTGTTTATAAGAAAATATGATTCTCTAGTCTCTCTGGTCTTTTCAAGTTTTATAACTCTTAGCGGTGATTCCAATGCCTGACATTTTTATTTTCCTTCCTTTTCTTTTTATTTTCGTCAATTTGCAATATCTACCTTACCTTACTCTTATTCTAACCTATTTTAAGGGAGGTTAGGAAAATCACTGGAACTAAAGTTACCCTCAGATCAGACGGATTTATTACTTATACGAATTTTTTTATGAAAAAATTAAGGGTACTTGACTTAAATCTTTTTGTGGTCTGGCCAATGATGACTGGTTGCCGAAGGTTGTTTTCTGTACAACTGGAATTCATCATTCAACAGCGCTGCTAGCCAAAACAAAACATGATTCACGTTAGTCAGATGGCGTGTTCAAATTGGTCGAAGAAATTATGTGTTTAAAATGAAAGATAAAGTACTTGTGTTGAAAAACCATATATCGTATAGTGTGAATAAGATGTCAAAATAGTGGTTTTTTTTTTTGTTTTTTAAAATCAAACTTACACTATTCAAAATAGTAGTTCTTTTGACTAGGAGGATTCCCAATATCAGAGAAAGTGGGATTAGTTGTTGCAGAGGTTAAAAAAAAAAAAAAAAAAAAGAAGAGGTTGAAAGGAAGAGGAGGATTCTCATCAGCTAGGGCTGTTAAAAAAGAATCGAAAAATCAAAAAATTGAGAAAATCGAACCATTCTGAACCGAAAAAAGAGAGTAACCGAACCGGTTATTGACACCGGATCGGATAGCAGGTCGGTTCATAAATTAAGCGGGTCGGGTAGTGTTTCACATCCTTGTGAACCGGCGAATATCCAACCCGGTCCATAGTAAGGGGTTGGTTTGTCATTTTTGTATGTTGTATTATTTTACTAATTCATTGTTTTAGTTTTTGATTTATTTTATTGTTACTACTAATTTTTGCTTTTATTTCATTCTTGATTGATGAACATTTGACTATTTATTTTATTATTTGGATGTTCATTTGACTATTTATTAAGTATTTTTTTATTTTTATAGCTAATTGAAATGTGATAATGAAATTTAAAAAACTAGGTGTCTATATGTTTATTTAGTTTTTTATTTTTTGGGTTACTTTAAAAATTACAGTTTTATGATATAATTTAACATTAAAATCATTGATACTTGTGTTACTAGTAATTTAATGATGGTTTACGATTTTTTTCGTTTTATTTTTTATTTTAAAAATACTGAAAAATTATGATGGATCGGGTCGGATAACCGGTCTATCCAAACCGATTTTGCGGGTAACCGGAAGGCCAGGTACCCGCTATGTGTGGATCGGTTCACGATTCGAAATTCTACCGAACCAGTAGGACCAGTTCAATTCAAACCCGGTCCATGAACACCCCTACCATCAGTTGTCTAAGTAAAGTCCCCAGCTATCTTTATCACTGTCGAGGCTGCTGTACAAGCACGCGAGCTACATTGACCTTTTTAGTTTTTTTTTTTTAAACAATTCTTGTTATAATGTAGTTTATCTCAAATAATTAAGATGAAACTTTTAAATTTGTGATGGGACTTGATTTTTAGACTTTTTTTGTCTAGCACAATTTAACGTATGGTTCTCAATATATCTATTTAATTCTTCTTTTTTATTTCTTCATATTTTCTTAACTATCAAGGTTGATTTTGAACTTCCGACCTGAGTAGAATAGGACACTCCCTGGCCACTCGGCTTGTCCAGTGGTTACCTTTTGAGTTTTTTATGCCAAAAAATCACTCTTGGCATCCACAATTTCTTTCTGAATTTCACTCTTCAACTATACATGTTTTCTAAATATCCCTCCTAGTAAATTTATCAATTTTGGATTCTACACAAACCAAATTACTCAAAAAAAAAAAAAGAAAAGAAACAATTTTAAACCTTAAATCAGTCAAGTCAAGCGTTGAACTAATTTGTTCGCAAATGTGAATCAAATCCTAGTCCCTCATCTTGGGTAGCTTTTAAGTGCTTATGCAATAAAAAAGATGTTTTTATTTTTGTGCTTTCTGCTACATTGAAACCCTCATCCTCCACCCCCCCCCCCCCAACAAAAAAAAAAAAAAACAAAAACCGACCAAAGGAAAAAAAAAAAAAAACCAAACAACAAAAAAAGAAAGAAAATAAAATACAAAAGAAACCAAAGACTTGACTCTCCCTTCTTACGTGGGGGAAAAAAGGGGCAAAAAAAAGCAGCCCAGGAAAACCAATATTGATTATGGATTATAGCTGAAGTTGGAGGTAGAGGTGGGCCATATTTAATCGATGGTCCATGAAGTGGGCCGGCACTAATGCGGTGAGCTGAGTAGTCAGAGTGGCCTACTGACTCCTTAAGTACTTCTCAACTCAACCGGCCCAATAGTAAAAGCAACCCCACTCATCTCCAATACCGACAGTTTCTCGTTCTCTGATGTACAGATAATTTTCCAATTCTTCGAGGCAAATTATTTTGTCATCCAACAAAACAAATTTTGAGTTCAAATTATTTTTCATCCATTTAACATGCTAGGGCTCATATTTAACCAAAAAGAAAATTGATAATTTTTAACTTTTGTCAAACATGATCACATGAAAACATTAGACAATCACTTTTAACGAGCATTACATAGTTGGCCAAACACTAATTATTTTCTTGGTTTAGTCTACTACTACCATGATTAGTTGGATGAAAATGGCTATAGAGTGTGCATGATTTCTTTCTTTGTCTTGGTAAATTGTAGTTGCTTTAAAGAAACCTTCGTGCTTGCTTGTCCAGGATGTGTGACTTAGCTCTACGTAAGAATTTTTTTTCTAGAATGAATTTTGTGTTAGATATAATCATAGGTTTCAACTTAATCTAATACCATTACGACTCATATAGCATCACAGACAGTGTTACTTGGATATTAAAATTATAGACATGTAAACAAATCCTAATTATTACTTTATAACACATGAGATTTTAGAAGAATGACTTTGATACGAAAGTTATAGACATATAAACAAATCCTAATTGTTACTCTATAACACATGAGATTTTAGAAAAATGTGTAAGTATTTGCACGGTGTGATCGATATTCCAAAATTGTAGGGAGACGAATGGATAAGACATTAATTTAGAAAGATTAAGAGTTAGTTTAGTTATATCAGAAGTGTCTGCAGCTCAAAGATTTAGTTTAATTATATAAGAAGCTCAAAGAGTTTGTTTAGTTGTACAAGAAGTGTTTGCAACTCTTATGATCAAGTCTGCCTTTGTAAGGTTACTATTTTCTACCACTATATATACTTCCCAAGTGAGGCATGCTCTCCATCGTAACGTTGTATTACATTCCCTGAAACAGATGGATTCCTTGTGGAAACGCTTCCCTAATCTTGTAAGATTATGTCCACACCTTCTAGCGATCCCTTTATTTATTTATTCATTCGTTCTCGTTTTCTTCTTCACATGCAACCATTAATTGGATCCATACGATAAAACAAAAAAATGGGATTTCTCAAGAAAACATAAAACGTCATAGAAACCAACCAATTGTGATAATTTAACTACTAACTTTTTGGTTTTCTTTTATCAGGTGTACGAAGCAGTTAAATTGCTTGTAGTGGTTTGGACAGTGATTTGTCTAATCAATACCACCAGGGTTGAGTGCGGAAGATCAAGGATTTTAGGCGAGCCAATATTTGATGTTGAGTACTCGGCTATAAGTTGCAGAGCACACAGTGCATCCATAGAGGACTTTGGTGGAGTAGGAGATGGAAAGACACTGAACACCAAGGCCTTTCAAGAGGCAGTGAATCAATTGAGCCAATATGCATCAGATGGTGGGGCTCAATTGCATGTTCCTGCCGGCAAGTGGCTGACGGGAAGCTTCAATCTCACTAGCCATTTCACTCTCTATCTTCACAAGGATGCCGTTCTTCTTGCTTCTCAGGTTTCACCATTTGCATTGCAAATTCACTCTTATACTCATTGGCTTTATTGACACGTACTGAGAATCCATGCAACATTTGAGTGGTCCCTTGATCCGACAACAAGAACAACGATACTATGATAAAAATAGGAAATTCTGGTCCTTTTGATGTATCATGTTAATTCACAACTTAGCCTGCAATGGTGATTGCAATTGTTAAGTAATTAGTTGATTAATTAGTGATTTCATAATTTCGTACTTGACCAGGATATAAGTTCTTGGCCAGTTATTGATCCCTTACCATCATATGGTCGTGGAAGAGACACCGCGGGAGGAAGATACATCAGTCTCTTATTTGGAACAAACCTCACTGATGTGGTGATTACAGGTAAAACCAAATTAACCATCATTGTAGTTCAATGAAGAGAATAGATTATAGACTAATTCTACCTCTACTTTTATTTTACTTCCTAAAAAGTAGTACTATCTAGTAATTACTTACCATTATGGATATATTATTAGGAAATAATGGCACAATTGATGGCCAAGGAGCTCTTTGGTGGCAACAATTCCACAAGAAAAAGCTAAAATACACTCGACCTTATCTCATTGAGATTATGCACTCTGATTCCATTCAGATATCAAATATAACGCTTGTCAACTCTCCAGCGTGGAATGTCCATCCTGTCTACAGCAGGTAATTTTTACTTTTCCTCAATGTCCTGTGTTCTGCACATGGATGATTTCCCACGCACAGATATAATTTGTTTTCTTAATTGCCTAATGTACGCTATATTCTTCTTTGGCGGGTTCACTTTATATTTACCAGTTTTCATAAACACTTAACAAATCATTATACCAACTCGTAATTGGTTTTGTAATAGGTCCGGCAAAGAGTAGTATTTAGTATCTATTTGAACCTTTTCTTGATTCTAATATTTCAGCAATATAATCGTACGAGGCATTACTATTATAGCTCCAATCAAATCTCCTAACACTGATGGAATCAACCCAGGTTTGTCTGCTTCCTCAAGCACAAACTTCCTCCGGTTTAATTTCTTGAAGTACAATCAATCAGAACTAATTCTGTAAATTTTTAATGTTCCATCCGTGTTCAGATTCTTGCACAAATACAAGAATTGAGGACGTTTACATTGTGTCTGGCGATGACTGTATAGCAGTCAAAAGTGGCTGGGATGAGTATGGCATATCATATGGGATGCCAACTAAGCATTTGATCATCAGAAGACTAACTTGCATTTCACCCTATAGTGCTGCAATAGCACTAGGGAGTGAAATGTCTGGAGGAATTCAAGATGTAAGAGCCCAAGATGTTGTAGCCATCCACACAGAATCAGGGGTCAGAATTAAGACAGCAGTGGGTAGAGGAGGCTTTGTCAAAGACGTATATGTCAAAGGCATGACTTTGCAGACCATGAAATGGGTTTTTTGGATGACAGGAAACTATGGTTCGCATCCTGACCATCACTATGATCCTAATGCGTTACCTGTGGTACAAGGAATCAATTACAGGGATGTGGTGGCTAAGAATGTGACAATGGCTGCTAGACTCCAGGGAATTTCTGGTGATCCATTCACAGGAATATGCATTTCTAATGTGACCATAGGGATGGCGAAGAAGGCAAAGAAATATCCATGGACTTGTACAGATGTAGAGGGCATTACCAGTGGAGTGGTGCCAACGCCTTGTGCATCACTGCCCGATCAAGGTCCAGAAAAAATTGGAATGTGTGATTTTCCTACAGAGAATCTGGAAATTGAGAAGGTAGAGTTACGGAGGTGCTCTTAACAAATACGGTAATAGTAAACCTCATCTATGTTGTGACTGCTACATTATTTACTTTAGTGTTTAAAGGTCAACGATTTCCATGCTCGCAAGTCTATATTGTTAATTCTACTACGTATATATGAAGCAGCTGCACCAATACATTTGCAAGAATTCTGCTAAATGAGGACTGTTTCGGTTTGTTGTCAAATTTATGGCAGATATTATAGCTGGATGCACCCAGAAAATTACTTTAGTACACTTGTTTCAAAGCAATAAATTTACGAAAAATTGCATTTGAGAATGAAAACCTGTCAACAAAATCGAATAGCCTCCCAAACTGTTTATCAAGATTATGCTGCTAGGCCCCAGATCATAACTCAGGTCCTTGTAAGAAATGTCTAAACTTATTAACTAAAGAAAGGAAATAACCCTTTCTAGGTTTCACGTCGTCCATTATGGCAATCCTCCAGATCTGCAAAATCACAAATTCTGCAAACTTCTTATATAGAACAATCACGAATTCGTGCAGGTTCCTTGACTAGATGGCATAAAACATGTGATTTTAAAGTCATGTAGGCGAAAAGAAAATACAACATAAGCTCACAGCAAGATGAGATCCTTCATCTCTTTGATCACCCAAAGAGAAAACCCACTCCATGAAATTGGAATTTCCTAGATGTAATTTCAGTTGATGCCATCTCTGCTTCAGCTCCTTTGTACAACATTGGAACATTTAAAATACAGGGAAAATGACGAGGGAAAAAAAAAGATTCTAATAAGATCTAATGTGCAACAATTTTGTTAACCTCAACATCTCCAATGTTTTATTTCATAATTCTCATCACATGGGCCACTCTAGGTTCAATACAGTATTCAGTGGAAGTCACGTCAAACAACTTGTTTATACAACATTAGTTCCAAATTTCTCAATGAGTAGGATCTGGGTTAAATTTTACGGATTCCCGCCAGATGAGCTCCTTGATGTTCTCTTCGGTAAAGGATGGCTGCTCAAAATCGAAAACAAAAGGCCTAGGACAAACAGGCTCCTCATTGATATCATGAAGAGGTGCCAAATATGGGTGACAGAGTGCCTCATCAACTGTCAAGAAACCAAGAAAGAGGCATTCATCAGAGGCACAAAGGAAAAACCACATCACTTTTTTTTTGGGGGGGGGACTTTAGCTAACCATCAGATAATATGATGACCTCCTTCAAATTGTTCTGACATACAGCTAAATCATCATACACTGTTTGAAACTTAACAGGTAAATCATCAGACACTGTTTGCATTAAAATGTCATATGCTCAAAGTCATATATGTTTCCTTTCTGAATGATCAACATGCTACTTTGAAGTTTTTCTTTATTGCCTTTTTCCGTTGTTCAATGTCAAGTGTCAACTCAAACAAAATATTTAAAGAGAATGTGATCTTTTTACACAAGTTCAAACATGAAATACTTTCTTCAATGTCAAGTGTCAATACTAACAAAATATTTAAACAGAATGTGATCTTTTCACACAAGTTCAACTATGAAATGCCGAAAATTATGTAAAAGATCTTGCCACGCTTTGTTGTATGGGAGAACCTTAGTTTCTGGTAATAATTTACTGACTTTTCTTAGGTTTTGAGGTATGACAGGAAGGCAAGAATTTGCTGTAATATTATCACTGGACTTCAACCAAAAGTATTGATCTAACACAAAGAAAAAGAAAAAGGAGAAAGAGATAAATTAAGCATTAGCAAAAGTTAATCCTATTATACCTGTAACACGTTTGCTTGGGTCAAAGACAAGCATTTTTTCGAGCAAATCCAGAGCTCCAGCAGATGTATTACGAAATCTAGCTGAGAATTGTTGTCTTGGGTATTGTGGAAGCTGCCTAACATACCTTCTGGCATTGTCACTCCGAAGAAACCCTAGACTGGCATCGTCTGGTGAACCGATGAGCTTTTGACAGTGGAAAACAAGTGTATTTCAGAATTAGGCGTCATCCCAATGCAAACCAACTAGTAATGAGAATAGGCAGAAAGTTTAAGGACATGAAAATGCATTGAAGGATCGCAGCAATTTGGTCTCCACAAAGGTTTCTAATATACTAGTTTCCAATTCTATGAAGCACCTTTCACTTTTAATTATTTTTATGTTTCCAATTTGGTTTACTGTTTCTCTTCATCGTTGGTTTTTTTTTTTTTTTTCCTTTTTTTGAAATAAAATTACAGTTTCTTCACAAGAGGGTAATTCCCCCCATAGAAAAGGTATGCAATTACAATTGATATTCACATCACACTATAACATATTTTTATATTTCTCCCACTCCTCAAAAAATATTCCATTTCTGATGTATTGTCCAAAATTCAGACCAGGATTTTTTGCAAAACCAGTCACTTTGTAACAACAGAAGTTACTCGTGTAGTAATTTAGGAATAGATGTCTAAGCCCACTTTGATTACAGAAAGGAATTATAGTATCCATATTCCTGATTTCTGTTAGAAGCAGGAAAGTATGGACTAGAAGAATGGAAATAAAATATACATGAAAAGAAAGCAGGATTTCAATCTTAACAACAGAAGAAGACGCTCTTTACAGGGAATGTGGCAATTCTTTTATCTTGCCCAGAACTTGTCACCACAAATTATCTTAGATGACACAAAGATCATACCTCTGTTATAAGTCTTAATTGATGAACATAATCTTTGCCAGGAAAGAGGGGCTGTCTTGTCATGATTTCACCTAATATGCACCCCACGGACCAAATATCAATTGCTGCAGTGTATTCTGAGCAATTTAGTAGCAATTCTGGTGCTCGGTACCAGCGAGTAACAACGTACTCGGTCATGAAGTCTGTCTCAGATGTTGTCCTTGCAAGCCCAAAATCTCCTATTTTGAGATCGCAATTTGCATTGAGAAGCAAATTGCTGGGTTTCAGATCACGGTGTAAGACACTAGCAGAGTGAACATATTTAAGTCCTCGTAGGATTTGGTAAAGGAAGTACTGCATAAATAGCAATGCAAATCAGTAATTACTGATCCAATATATAGAAATCAAAACAACAATGCCTGGATAATGTTTGAAGACTGCACAAATCATGAAAGAGAAACGTCAGTCAAAGAAATGGTAATAAGACTGTATAATTCTATACTTGCGCATAGGTGCACCAACACATCAATTTTTCACAGATAACCAACACAGTTGTTAGTAAAACAAATTGAAAAATCCAACATATATGAATAACTTGATACCTCTCTTCTTTCTTGCCCCTTCAAAAAAAATTAATTTTATTTCTTTTTTATTTTGTTTTTAAATCTCAAAGTTCTCCTTGGAGTTTATAAAACAGAATGGATGTACAAAACCCAGATCCTTTAATCATAAAACATCACAATCACTGTGCAATACGACATCAACATTAAAATACTATGATCACTACACAATATAAAGCAAATATATTTGATTGACCTTTTATGTTAACCACAGACAATTTTGCGGTGTCAAAAACTTGTTAAGGGACGTTCCAGGAATGATGACAGTCAGCAAAGATACCAATACTTCTTAGTCAAAAGCCAACATTTTTTCATAAAATTCTTGGATAATACGTAAATAGAATTGTAGACTAACAGTGACAAGGTCCTGTACTGAAATTTTAAATGAAAGCTCATTGCAGACGACAAAAAAGTCATGGTCAATTACAAATTAAACAAACCTTCCCCTTCCCCTCCTTGCCAGACCCAAGGGCATGAACAGTGACATAAGAAAAACTCATCGCAGAAAGCAAATATACCATTATTACCAAACAACAGAGCAAACTGCAAATGAACAACTTTCAAATCCATGAGTCAACATCAAATTGATTGATTAGGCAATTGAATCTCATGAAATAAAATTTGAAAAAGCTAATCATATCATTGCTGTCATATAATTTCCATTTAGTTTTTTTAGTTGTATCACTCATCACTTGTGAATTTACATTTCTGCATATAAACACTCCACTCAAAATCAGTTGTCTCAGATATGTTTAAGAAAATCAACACTCCACATCCATAAATCTCCTGTATTACATCTAAACTCAAAGCCACTTTTAACTCGAAGTGATAATGTAGTGAAACAGTTATAGTTCCGCTAGCCCACTGTTACTCCAAAGATATGAAGAATAACATCCATTCTGGAGTTCAAGGTGTATTTTTCTTCTATCTCCACTTTTTACAGTTCTTCACTTTTATCAATAGAGTTCTACTGATAAACAGTTTCTAAGATTAAAAATAACATAGTTTTCTCTTCGATGTTTCCCGATTAAAAACCTCTTTCCGTGAAAGCACAAGTGAAAGATTATTTTGATAAGCTATTAGCATTTGAAATTCTTTTTGTGCAAGAATGATAAATAACAGATATTTGTATATGCTGCTAGAGAATGGAGCCAAACCCGACAATGATCATCAGCCAATTGTTGGTTGGACCGAATAATTTGGTGAAGGTCAGTGTCCATTAGTTCATAAACAATATAGACATCATTGAAGTTTTCCTTTTGTGGAGGCCTGATAATGTCTTTAATCGCAATTATCTGTGGCCACAGAAATAGCAAGAAGTTAGAATCTTCCTGAAGATTAAGAATCCCTGTAAGCTACAAATAAAGAACCAAATTTAAGACCTTAAGACCCCACCAGAGCAGAAAAATAAATACGCCTGCAAACAAGAGAAACAGAAAATAAAAACAATCCCAAAATCCTCTAGTATTTTACAAAGTCCTTTGTTAACCTTAACATCTCAATTTAAGTGAAAAGACGGGAAAATTTTTGTGCTCAATGCATGGTACAAGATGTATCTGTATTGCCTACGCAGAATGTTAATGCAGCTCACTTGTAAGTTGCCCTTCCCTGTAAGAAGAGAGAAGGTTTAAACATATTAAAAACCTTTATCAGAAAATCCTTTTCTTTCAACTGTTCAAAAAAATGCAGTTCTACAAGGTGAGAACGTAGTAAAGGGAATCTGTGATTAGCTGAGTAAATGTTGCATAGTCTTGTCACAGAGGTTTTCAAATTTTTTTTTTTAATCCAAATGGCTCCATCATATTTATTCACTCAACCCTCCGGAAATTATATAGGAAAACTGTCGTGGTCCTCTAGAGGAAGCAGATTTATGATTATATAATATAAATTGATGTATTCCGAGACTCTAACATCCAATTTTTTAAGGTATAATTGCCCGTCAAAGGCATCTATAAATAATTGTAGAACCACAAAATTTATCTTAACTTCAAAAAGTGCGTTTTTGGGTGAAGGGGCTGCAAGAAAGTTGATTACCTTTCTCTAAAGTGTTCTTTATTCACTTCTTTTTGCTAACCATATAAAGAATGCTCAATGCTTATGAAGGAATTGATATTTTACCCAGGAATAGTAGTGGGCATTGAATCTTTCATCTAAGCTTCATTTTCATGAGCTGGTGGTCAAATGTCATGTGGTTTGCCATCTTAGACTAGAAATTGAAGGTAGGGAAGAGCAGGATTTTGAAGGAAGGAGCATTGTAATATTAAGGTCTCATTAAGGGCATTTTAGTACTTAGACCACTCATAGGCATAATAGTAAATTATATTAGGTAGTAAGGGTATAGTTGTCATTTTGTGTCATTAGGGCATAATTAGTAATTCTAGAGTTTCTTACATTTCATTAGCCTCCCAATGTTTTCTCTCTCTACCCAATTACTCTCCTAACACTCCTTTCTCTCTCTAGAAGTAGAAGAAGAAGACTTGAAAATTCAAGGGCAATCAAGGAGGGGAGACCTAGAGGCCTCAACCCAACGCATTACCCAAGGTAATTCCTCTAATCTTACTCTACTTGATGTGCGTTTTGTCTAATGGTGATGATTAGTAGTAGTTAATGCATGATCAAGGAAGATTTTAGGTTGTTTATCCATAATGATGATGGATAGTTGATATTTAGTAGTTGGTTGTGATTATGATGTGTTTTGAGTGATTGTTTATGGATTATTCAACCCATTTTCGAAATTGCTGAGTTGGGAATGGATTGTCTTTGAAGTATTTGATGAAATGTGTAAAAGAGCATGCAGATTTTGGGTTTTTCGTGACCAAGACGCGGCATGAAGGTTGAGCCGCGGACAAGGCTCAAGGCCTGAACCGCGGGAGCCTCGTCCGCAGGTCCCTCGCTGTTGGTGAGCTGTGGGTAGGTTCGCCCGAGCCGCGCCCACAGCTGTGTCCTGTGGACCCGCGGCTCGGCCTTTGTAGATCCGCAGGTTAGTCTCTTTGATCCGCGGGCGCAGATCACCCCTGTGCACCCGCGGATCACACCTATTTTGGACAGTTTTGCTTCGTCTCGCATTCTAAGTCCAGGTCTAAGCTTTAATTATGATTACTTGTTGAAATTAGTGCATGATTTAGTGTTTAATGACTTGTTTTAGGCGAGGATAGCGACCAACCCTTTGTTGACTATTTGAGTTAGCGTGGATCGAGGTAAGTGGTGCTTATATCCTTTGCTTTTGAAAACGATTTTTGATAAACCAAAAGTGTTTTGAAATTCTATTTGCTATAAAAGTTGGCTTGAATGTGCTTACTTTGTTTTTTGTTATATGAAATGAATAAACGTGGTATAAATTGATTGCTTGACAAATGATCTATTGAGTTCTTGATTTTGGTGACTTTTGACGGGACTAGTTCATTACTTGGTATTTGATTGTATTTGGACCGTACTAGCCGGATGGTAGCTAGTTTTGGAACCGGACCAACCAGTAGAAAGTTGGTTTTGGAGCGCGTTAACCGGCATGTTAACAACTAGATATCCGGGGTCAATTGAAACCTAATGATTGAACTCAATAATTGTTTTGGGACTTTTGATCTATGATTGTGTATGCATGTGAAACTGCCATGTTACTTTGTACTTATATGACTATTGATAATGTGTTTTGAAAATGTATATATGTGTATGACACCTTCAAGCTACAATGTGATACCTGTACCACTTATTAGGCGATTTATCGCTCACCCCATGTTTTTTAAATGCAGTGACAGATGACTTTGTTGAGGAAGAGTGGGCTAGCACTTGGAGTTGGCTGGTGTGTTAGAGATGCTATGCTTAGGAGTTGGCTTATTACTTGTCTAGCTTATATTATGATGAGATTAGAGTTGTATTCGAGATATTGGTACTTGTAGCCATGTGGCTTTCTTTATGCGATATTATGTTATGTTGTTGAGATGTTAGAACCTATAGACAATACTGTGGTTTGTATATGCAGGCTTGGATTGTCTTAGTTGGTATTGATGGATATTTATGCTATTTTATGACTTATATATTTAGGTAATGTTTTGTGGTATTGGAATGGTTGATATGTGATGTGATTAGCCTTGTGCCTTAGCGTAGCCTAAGGCATAGCGGGTGCCACATCCCCGGGCGCGGGGCGCGACAAGCATACAAGGGGAAGATGAAATGTAGGAAGTCTTAATATCAATGCAACCCAAGGTGGTTTGGTAACTAGATATAATTGTGAAGGACAATGTATTACGATATAAGGATTACTATATTATTATTCGGCAATTTAGGAGACTACTTGCTATGTGCATTTGAATTTAGGAAGAATGCCTTTCTCATTGAAGTAACTTTCTTCAAAGGAATTTCTTGCAAGGAACTAGAAAGGTATGCAGGCCCACCATGAGTAGAACTTTAGCACTTCATGGCCTCGATATCGTATTAGTTGAGAAAACAAGCACACCCAGCATTTTTCCATGAATAAACCCAATTACAGGAGCTGAGTCCATAGATTGTTTATTCCGTCTCATACATGTCAGCGGCATAGTTTTCCGTGTTGATAAGATACAACTACAAAGACTTTATCTCAGCATGTATACTAGAAAACTAAAACATCTGTAAATGACACGACCAAAAGGCAACATGCTGGAGACAAGTGGCAGCATGTTTTACCTAGATATATGCAAGAACTAAACGAGGAAGAAAAATGATTTCTGTAGCAATTCAACGATTAAGCTTCTATAACAGCAGCAAATACAAAGATAGCAAACCAATTAGCACGCCACAGACACAAATAAACTCTAGAATACTTCAAAGAGCTAAAACAGTAAAAGTACTTACATTATCATGTTCCATGTGACGAAGAAGCTTTATTTCCCGCAGTGTCCGTTTGGCATCAATTCTGTTGTCAAAAGCATTGCCAATCTTTTTAATTGCTACTTCTTCACGTGTCTCTGAGTTCACAGCAGCACTAGATAAAATGAAGGAAAAATCATATTTTTCCTCCACAATGAAATTAATTGAACAAGTTTTTGAATGCAAAATGGCTGTAAAACACATGCATTTCTAGAAAAACGCATCCCAACGAAATTGACATTCTCTAACTAACTCTGACTCAAACTCACATAAATCAAAAAGGCTAATCTTAACCCTACGCATTATGTATTCCAGCTCCCAACTCTTAGTGATCACCAAACATGGCAAATTGCTTGTACTACTGCAGTTGAAACCGCATCTCTAGATGATTTGTCAGCATGTATCACATCTCCATTAAATTCCCGAAAATGGAAAAACATTTAAGCTACAACATCTAACAGAACTTCATCTTCAGAATTTTCTGTGGTATTTAACATCAACTGTGCCCCAAAGAACAACAATTTGAGATCTTTACAACCCACGACTACCAAAATCAACAATTACATCACACATCAGCAGATTCAATCATGAAAGAACAAACAAATGGCTAAGTCCCACAAAAAAAGGAAGTTTCTTTAAGCTTACCAAACGATGCCATAAGCCCCACGACCAACAGGCCTAATTGGAGGAACATACTTTTTGGGAACTTCAAAGAGGTTACCATACACATTGTACTGCACATAACGCCCACCATGAGTAGGCACTCCTCTTATATTCTGACCATGGTGATGATCTCCTGAACCCGAGCTCGACTCCATAGACATAATCAATCAAATTCTCCTCTTTTTTTTTCTTTTTTCTTTTGTTTTATTTATACAAAATTAAACTAAAGAATGAAAATGAACGAAAAATAACAAAAACCCACTTCAAGAATGCAAAAACCCAGCTAAAAAATGCAACTCTTTGCTCAAGTTTTGGAGTTTTTGGAAGACTTGTCGGTAGCTGTGGAAGAAGAAGGAAAAAGCAAGCTTCTTAACATTTCTTTTTTCTTTTTCTTTCTAGAGAGAGAAAAGGTGTGGTGAGTTAGTAATGGGGAGTGTGAACTTTTGAACTGGAATGGCCGCCTGGCTGGTGGTAACCCGTGAAGTAAAATGTGACTTTTTATACGGGGTGGTTTAGCTTTTTCTTTTCTTTTACTTTTAGTGGTACAGTAGTTTATCAGCTTTTTAATTTGTGTGAAAGTGATGATATTGATATGATGATATGGATGTTGTAATCTTCATAAATGAAGAAATGGATATTCCACCATACACCTGGCCCTACTATTCCCCATAAGGACCTAGCATTTAATTTTTAATTTTTTGTTTCCCAATTCTGTTGGCACTAGATTTAATGATGTAGTACTACAACCATATTCTGGGGCCATGAATCTTTTTTATTGTTCACAAAAGATAAAATGTGACAAAAAAAAAAAAAAACTCACAAGAATAAACCTAGAAGAGAAAGATAAGTTTATGTCGACGTATATGGAGTCATTTATTGTCAAACAAAGAAAAAGAAAAGAGTTGCTAACCTGAATTTCATCACTTAATTATCTACTTTGTTGTCTCTGATATTTGGATTTGATACTTTTACACAGACTAAGAAAGCATCCAATCAAGAAAACAGGAGGTCAAAGGTGGCCGCCATCAAAGACTCCATCCAATGCCGCCTTTCCCTCCCCCTTGACCCCATTCTTCATTTTTTTCTTTTATTTTACTTCCGTTAGAGTTTCATCTATGTCTTTCTTTGCATCTGAGTCGAGACCAAACCGGAACCTCGTTCCTAAGAGAGTACAAAAGAAATTGGTGAGATAATATCTTGTAATTGATTTTTGAATGATTCAGGTATCAAAATTGCGAACTATCAAAGGTAACATTTTTCATAAACATTTGTTATGCAAAGTTTAACTTGTCTACTCTAAGTTGCTAACTATTCCTCCCAAGTAATTCCTCGGTTTGCTGTAAAATGAAGAGATCCTTAATTTTGGTGTACTCTAGTAGCTTGTTGGCTGAATACTTGGGAATCTCCACCTTAACATAATATTTCTATTTACAATTGAAAGCGTGGAACCATTTTCACCTGCATTACGCGGATCACATTCCAACAAAATGAGATTTTGGCCTATCTCATTTTGTGCTAGAGAGGGATGCTGCAACTATTATCAGCAAGCTTAGAAGGGTCGAGGACAACTTATCAATGACACGGCACATCATTGCTGGAATCAAGAAGATGTTACCAGAATTTCCTAATGTTCAGTTGAGTCATGTATGTAGGAAAAGGAATGAACCGGCTCATCTAGCTGCTAGATTAGCACTCCACTCAGAATAACGTAAAGTATGGTTCATGCATTTTCCTAAAAAGATATTGTATCAGCTGTTAAAAATGACTTGAAGCAATGACGTGTTTTCCTTTTATTATAAAAAAAAAAAAACTCTTCGAATCTTTTGCACTTCTTTTGAGTTTGACAACGATTACTAATACCCTTGAGAAGGAGAATAAGTAAACAGTGTACTAAGCATGATGCGATTCGCCCCGAGATCCCTCGTTAAACACGTAACGGGAACCTTCACAACGATCGCGATCCACAAGACAATCCGTCTAAAAGATCGTTCTTGTGTATCAATAAACAACCTAACCCCAATTCTACTCGAGAATTGAAATTAACTTGAAAAGGATCCCAAACTCTAACCCCCACACGTTGGTTAGAATTCAAGGATATCAAGGAATTCACGAATCACTCGTGGAACTCACAAGTCTCACGAAGAGAATCAGAGAGGAAAAACTCTCGTAATTTTATTCAACTTCAATAATCCGTCTCAATAATAAAATAGTTAGCCTTATATAGACAAAAATACCATAAATAACCAATATAGAAAGTGACTTATTTATTACACGTTAAAAACTAAATAAAAACGCACAAAATAAATGAAGTCGTAAAGTTACTGGTGGAGGCCGCGGGGTAGTCCGCGCCACGGCCTTTGAAACGGCCTCGATGAGAGTCAAAAATCTGTTGGAGCTTACTTTCTGATGGAGGCTGTAGGGAAAGCCGCGCCACAACCTTGCCCGCGGTCTTCATCAGAAACCTTCTGACGGCCTTTTCTATACGACGTCTTCTGAACCTTTGCGGGTGTACTCTTCCCAGCCTTACATGGCATCTTCCTCCCACTCCTTTTGACTATTCTTGATGGCTCTATACCTTCATTTTGAGTGGCTAAGACCCTATGCTTTGGTGAAGTATTAGCGATGACCCAAATGCCTCTATCTTCTTGAGTTTTTGTCGCTTGGTGCGTATCATTTCCCTAATTTTCAAGAAGATTCGTCCTCGAATCTTGCTTCTTCATGACTCCAACTGTAGGAACATTATGTACCTGCACAGAAGAAATATGTGGAATAGAAGAATAAGAATTAGTGAAAGGTGCTTTCATCATCTTCTTCTTCCCCTTCGCAACCTCAAGTTCTTTAGACAGTTTCACATAGTCACTATGAGTCTCCAATGGTGTCAATGACACAAGCGTGATATCCTTCCCACGTCAAGTGAACAAGTACTGATTGCGGTACCCATCATACATCACCTTGCGATCAAATTGTCACGAACAACCCAACAACAAATGACAAGCTCTCATCGGTGCTACGTCACATGTAACTTTATCTTTGTAAGCTCCAATGGTGAATTCAACCTCGACTTGTTTGGTCACTCTTAATTCGCCACTATCTCTCACCCATTGCAATTTATAAGGTTTGGGATGCTTCATTGTTTTCAAATCAAGCTCATCTATCAACAATGAACTCACAAGGTTAGTGCAACTACCAAAGTCAACGGTAATGCTACATACATTGTCCCCAATAAAACACCGAGTGTGGAAAATTGATCCTTTCTGCAAATCAGGTCCAACTTCCTTAAGGTGCTCATCTGAAATTTTCCTTGTGAACAGAAGCTCTCTCTTGTCAGGTTCGCAGTTCATAGAACCTTCACTATCACTTCTTCCCTCCAGTGGTGGCATCTTCTCATCATTTAAAGAAACACTTTCTATGCCTCCTCTATCCAATACAATCATAATCCTAGTGTTAGGACATTGAGATACCACCTGACCACGTTCCTGGCACTTGAAGCACTGGATGTCACGTGTCTCATAGGTGCTTTCATTTGCCCATTGCCATCACCCGTGCCCTCCTTTGACTTGACAACATCTCTTGGCCTCATGTCACCTCGATCATTTCGTCCCATGGACGGTCTATCTTGCCACTTTGACCTCCCATAGGAAGAGCCTGTACCATCTTTCCTCCTAGCCTTGAGTTGCTTCTCTACTGTCTCAACTTTTTGAACTAGGTTATCAATGTCCACATAAGACTGCAACTCCATCTTGTTTTGGATATCTTGATTTAGACCAGTTAGGAATTTAGCCATTGTACCCTCACGGTCTTCTACTACATTCGCACGAATCATTGCTAGCTCCATATCCTTATAGTAGTCATTCACTATACGACCACCCTGTGACATGGACTGTAACCTTTGGTGCAGCTCTCTGTAGTAGTGGTCAGGTACAAACCTCCTCCGCATGATTGTCTTCATTTCTTCCCATGTGCGAACAGGTCGGTCTCTACATCTTCTCCTAGTGGTAACCAACTGATCCTACCACACACTTGCGTAGTCTGAAAACTCCATAGCAACTAATTTTATCTTTTTCTGCTCGGAGTAGTGGTGACAATCAAATACGTGCTTCACCTTCCGCTCCTACTCCAGGTAGAGCTCTGGATCACTTCGACCTTAGAAGTTAGGAATTTTTATTTTAATACTCCCAATGTTGCAATCACGAGCTTGCTCTCCTCTTCAAGACCTCCTATCAACCCCCATCTCATCATTAGAATCCCCAAACTCAGCCAATGGTGATCTCCTCCAGTGACTTCTATGGCTACTCCTTGATTTAGAGTGTGAATGATCTTGCCTCTCTAGTCGCTCACACATAGCTTCCATAGTCTGCCTCATACCCTGGATGCTAGCATTCATGGTATTAGCAAAATCCCTAAAATCAAATGCCTTGAATTCTCCCTCGTTAAACATAGCGAGTTTTGAGCAAACAATTAGATTTAATGGAAAGAGAATAAAGATTCGGCTAAAGTAGGAATTACTAAGAAGAGATTATTACCCAACACTAACACTCACAATCCAAGACAAGAAATTGGATAGAAAATTTCGAGTGAACAGTAATTCGGATGAATAGTATCGTGCATAGTACCAGATGAATAGTGACGATAAACAGTGTCGCGAATTTTTTTTTTTTTTTTAACAAGAGATAAGACTTTTGATAATTTTTGTTAACAAATAGTGAGCAAATCACTATTAATCAATAACCCAATCAACAAAAACACAAAAGACACAAATCTTTTAGGATTTTTAGACGCCCTGAAATAAAGACAGCACAAAGAATGCAAAGGATATCGCAAAAATTGCAGAAATTGGAGAAAATATTGCAAAATATTTGATTAAAACGACAACAATTACGAGGTAATAACAAACTCACAAGAATTACCACAAAAGACACAAGATTCCAAATCAATAGGAAACTCTAGAGGTGGAATTAATTAGATACAATAGGGAAAACACAAAAACTACTGCAGGAATTTGATAAAAATAATAAAGATAAAAAGATATATCCAATCTCAAAGAATCGGAATTCAAGAGATGGATTGAATACACTTGATACCAAGAACCCAAAAGCTCTGATCCCACTCAATGCAATCCGCCACGAGACCCCTTGTTGAACACGTAACGAGAACCTTCACAACGATCACGATCCACAAGATAATCCGCCTAAAGGATCGTTCTTGTGTAGCAACGGACAACTTAACCCCAATTCTACCCGAGAATTGAAACTAACTTGAAGAGAATCCCAAACCCTAACCCCCACATGTTGGTTAGAACTCAAGGATATCAAAGAATTCACGAATCACTCATAGAACTCACAAGTCTTACGAAGAGAATCAGAGAGGAAAAACCCTCGTAATTTTATTCAACTTCAATAATCCGTCTCAACAATAAAATAGTTAGCTTTATATAGATAAAAATACCCTAACTAACCAATATGAAAGTGACTAGTCTATTACACGTTAAAAATTAAATAAAAACGCACAAAATAAATGAAGTCGTAAAGTTGCTGGTGGAAGCCGCGGGATAGTCCGCGCCACGGTCTTTGAAACGGTCTCGCTTAGAGCCAAAAATCCGTTGGAACTTACTTTCTGATGGAGGCCGTGGGGAAGGCTGCGCCACGGCCTTACCCATGGCCTTCATCAAAAACCTTCTGACGACCTTTTCTGTACGACGACGTCTTCTGAACCTTTACGGGTGTACTCCTCCCAGCCTTACATGACCTCTTCTTCCCACTCCTTTTGACCGTTCTTGACGGCTCTATACCTCTATTTTGAGTGGCTAAGACCCTATGCTTTGGTGAAGTGCTAGCGACGACCCCAATGCCTCTATCTTCTTGAATTTTCACCGCTTGGTGCGTATTAGAGCACTGTGGTGATTCAAAGATAAGCCTATCGTCCGCTGATTGTCAAAGATCATAAACACCAATCTCTTACCAATTCTCTCTTTAAAAGTATGGTGAGTCTTAGTTGTTTTGGAGTCTTTGCATTTTTTAGTGTTAGTTTTCTAATATGCCTAAAATACCCTTATGTGCTATTATATTATATTAATGTATTCTAAGTGTAGTAGAGTTACAAAACTCTTCACATTCCCTTGTGAAGTTCATTGAATTTAAATTTTGCTGTTAACTAAAATAAAACAATTCTCCATACAAAAAATCTTTATCTACACTTCAATTTAATCCTCGAGAGATTGATAATACCAAGAAACTTTGATTTTTGTTCATAATTTAGTTTTGACTTATTAAAAGTAAAGGACGATGATTAATACAAATTAACTGCAAATTCAAAGAAAACGAGCAATGTACTAAATTGCACTAAATTATGTTAATAAATTATAACATAATTTCAAATTTTATTAAATTATTATAGGATTCTTTTTTAACAAATAAGTTGTTACAAAAAGATAATACATTAAAATTTGGGTTATGAATAAGCACTCCACTAGCAAGTTACTTTTTGTTTGGTGATTGATAAAATAATTCAAAAAATTGTATATATAGTTCAAAGTTCAAAAACCAAATTGCATACTATCTAAATGGCTCATAAGTATTGGCTTTTACAATCTATGGAGGATGAAAAGGATTTTAGGTACATGTTTCTAACGTAAAATTTAAAATACAAAGAGGGCTCATAACAAAAAATGTACAAGATGTAGGATTTTCCTTAATGAAAATGGAAAATAATTGGAAGAGTACTATTAATGTTGCCTCCTAATTTTACTTGTGAAAGAACCCCTTTAATTTCATTTTTTTGAAAAAAACTTCTTCAATAAAACAAGGATTTAAAAATTTAAAAATACATAAAAAATTATTTGTAAAGTTGATTTCATAAATGAAATAAAATAAGATAATATATGATATACTTGTATAAAAAAATGAAGTTTGCACATCAAAAATATAAAACAAATTTACTTGATTGTGATGGATCTTTTTTCACATAAAAAAAATGATATTTTGCATCATTTAGAAAGCAATTAAGTTAAATTTGTGAAATTCTTTTTTAAGTCTTTTCTAGCCATGTTAAAAATCTAATCTCGCAAATGATTATAATTCAAAATTTACTAATTTGATCATACTAATTGAATAAAGAACTTGAATCCTAAAAAGAATAAATATGTATATTATTTACAACTATATGGATAAATAAATAACTGTTCTTAGAATCCAATGCTTTCTTTCACCAAATTAATAATTACCATTACGATATATGAGATTTTAAGTATACCTTTGAGTTGACATATTTAAAATAAATTAAAAAGTAAATAGCTTTTAAGTATAATCATCAATATTTTAGAGAAAGAACTTCAAAATCTTTTAAACAACATTATTTTGTAAATAAAAAACTTATAATTTAAATTTTTGAATATAATGATAGTTGAGCATACAATACGTTTACAAAATACCTTAGTGTCAGTTTTAGTATCATAATGCTATTATCTGCAAAGTTTTAAAGAAAAAATTCAAATGTTTTGAGGTTAGGACTTGAAATTCAAACCATGTATTTCAACAAAAAATTGTTTTAAGAAAATAATAATATATAATCCATTTAACATGGTATTTAGAAAATTATATAAAAATTTTAGTGTTTAAGAAGTATTATATTTTAAAATAACTTTAATTATTACAATTTAAAACTTGCACCTACCAAGTGCAACCTATGTTCGTTTAGATAACCATAAACATTTAAACATAAATTATGTTTTGAAAAAAGAAGAGTTATTCTTTTTTGACTATATACAAAATTAATTAAATAAAAATGTGACTTCATGCAATGTAAGAGAAAGAGTTGTTAATTAGATATTATCTCCTACTTAAGTTCTTTTTGTCTTTTGTTTTTGGGACTATTTATGAAATAAAATTTAAATAGAAAAAAGAATGTGACATTGTCCAATGCTTATGATGATCAAGAGTTATGAATCTTATTAAGTAAACTCTCCTAAAGTATATCTTTTGTATTGTTTTTGAAATTTATCCTTTTTTTATTATTAATAAAAATAAATTTAGTAGAACAAAAATGTGACTCCATTTAATATAAAAGGAAGAATTTTGAGTTCAATCAAACATACTATTTCCTAAAATAAGTTCTTTGTAACTTTTGTTATTCAACTATTCATGTAGTATAATTAAATAGGAAAAAATCCAATCTAGAGTAATAGAAAGAACTATAAAAATAACTAAAAAAATGTCTCATAAAATATATTCTTCATAAAGTTGAGAAGTAACTTATTATGTGTACTCAAACACATTCAAATAACATCATCACACATATTTGGAATTGTTTTAGGAAGTGAAATGTCTACTATTTTAAAAGAAGGCATAATCCATTTTTTCTGGTGGTCCAAAAAAAATGAGAATTCTTTAAATTTAGGAATATTATGAAGTTTTCTTAATGCATCAAGAGATATATATGTCCGGTAGTAAAAAAAGTCTTTTAAAACCACTTAAAAATGAAATATTCACATGATCATTGTATATAATTTAATGAATTGTTCTTGAATTTTTTTGCGAAATACTTTCTAATTTATCTTCGAATGATACAATTTTGAATTGATGATTAAGCATTTTATTCTTTTATGAACTGTAAATTTTTCAACATGTTTTTGAACATATTCTTCAAAATAAAAATGAAATTCCCGTGCACTAATGATTCATCTCATGTATTGTTGGATTATTGGAAGTGTTTTATAGTAATATTGTAGTGTCAAAATGTCAAAACATATATCAAAGTTTTTGAAGACCGCAGAGAACTGAAATTTAATATTCTTCAATTCATTCACTTTGTTTCAAATACATTTGTATATAAAATAATTAAATTTCTCATAATAAAAAAAAAAACAAAAGGCATCATATTCACAGTGCAATGCACGTGCTTCGTTACTAGTACCATTCCAAAAAGGACAAAAACAAAATGTCCACCCAATTCTGGGGCCAGTTAAGGGGCAGAAACAGCAGAAGAAGTGCGAGCTCTAAAACCAAGTATGCGCAAAAGTACAGCTTTCATATATTTTTGATATTACACAGATGGTTCAACCACATGTGAGAAATAGCCACATTAGCACAAAACGCACACCTTACAACATTATACACACAATATAAAACTAGTTATACAACAGAAAACCCCATTACACTACCCGTGCTTATACAAGAGAGAAGTGTTCTTCATCAGGTTCACCTCACCTCTACATTTTTTTTCTCTTTTAATTGGTCAGTGGCGTTAGTACCAACTCTAAGATTACAAAGCAAAGCATCACGTCCACTTAGAACGATTTGGAAGAAACCATCCATTTCCTTTGCAAGTAGATCGATTCCTTGAGAAAGTTTCTCAGCCCTCTTTCCTAAATCAGAGACTGAATTCTTATATGCTACGGCTTCATCAACCACCCCTTCCTGTACAATGGGGTATAACTCCTTCACACTTGCATCAACAGCTTCAAGTTCTTTCAATACTGTAGCCTTCCCAGGAGAGTATATACTTCTTATCTCCCCATTGACAAAACCCTGCAGCTCAGCAAAAGCTTCTGCCCACAAGAAAGTCTCAGGAACCTGTAAATCAAGCAACTTTTCTGCAGAACCCAAGAAGGCAGCAGCAAATATCTCACAAACAAAAACAGTTACCACCTTCACTCCATACATAGCCTGCATCAATACTTTCCCTTTTGAAGAATTCTTAATCTTAGGAAGATTAAGTGTCTCAATAAGATTGCCCAATACAGTGTAACAGTTCTCCATCCTACGGTTCTTTGAACCAATGTGCTGCCTCCAACCATCAAGTGATGAATGGGCACGCACAAATTTGTTTGAGGAAGCACAATCCAAGTTATGCAAGACACATTGCAGAAATAAATGGCCTTGATTGAGCCTTGAGAGCTCGGAGCCGAAAGCTGTGCAGATATCCAGCAACTTCACACTATTATCCAAGTATACATCAACCCATTTCTCATCCCAATCACCAACAGGGAGTTCAAGTTCAGTAATAAGTGTCTTTATGTCTGTATGAATAGCAGAAAGAGATTCCAAAGTGCATTTCATCCAAGATAAGCTTAATATTTCTTCCCTGTCCCCTGGCTTAAGCTTTCTAAGCTGCTGAGCTAGTGACTCCTCAAAAGAGTTCAATAGCTCAATAAACTTGGGAGACAGATGTGAGCCCTTCTGTAATATCATCCGCAAAGGATTTCCAAACGGGAAGAAAGGCCTGTGTGGATCCTGTGGACGACTCATTTCAGTGAACTATTAACTGCACAAGAACTAAGGCAAGTAAGATGCATATTACACACATAGAACAGGCCCGTGTGAATACCGATTAAGAAACAATAACAAGAAAACATTAGAATTAACAGGCCCGCGTGGATACCGATTAAGAAACAATAACAAGAAAACATTAGAATTTACCAAAAATATTCAAAACATAATTGAACGGGAAAGTGCCACAAGTTAGAACGATATGTAAAAGTTGGTATACATCTAAAAATACTTCATCTTGTGATTTGAATCCTCAAACCCTCTTTGTAAATTACAGAAATTTAAATACAACAGAATGAAAATACAGAATATCTTTAACTCCTTCCATTTATTTCTAGCAACTATCTAGATTATTCAATACCTTCACCAGACAAAAACAACATCTCAAGCCAAAAAACACCAAAGAACCAAATAAAATGTCGAACTAAGTAACACAAGCACCTTATTACTCGTTAATATCATCCCTCGAGCCAAAAAATTGAAACAATCTCATCAAAATTACAAAAGAAAAATCTTAAAGACTTGAATAGAAGACTATCTCAAACATCCTTTTTTCCGAAGGTTACCATTTGCTATGAAAATGTGAACTAATAGACCCTTCCCTCAACCCTTTAAACCAATCTAACCATTCTACAACCCCCCCCCCCCCGGGGGGGCTTTTCTTTCCCCCAAAAACAAAGGGGAAAAAAAAAAGAAGAGAGAGAAAGATCCCATTTATAGTAAACAACAAAACATCCTAATTTCACAAAAACCAACCTCAAATATGGAAAATATCAGGAAAGTTCAAGACTTTACACAGACAACTACTAAAATCAGCCCAAACATGGGAAATATCAGCGAAGTTCAAGACCTTATACTAACATCTACTAAAATCCGCCCAGATCTACAGCATGTACCTCAACATAAACACAAATCAAAATAAAATCTCATAACACAAACAAAAAATTCAGACAATTTCCAGACATCAAAATCAACAAAATTAATAACAACAATCACACAAACTACTCACCGATTATCTTAAATCTTGGAGTTAAGCCACAGATTTAACCAGTCAACCCTCTAAAATTATCTCAAAAAAAGAAAATCCCAAATTAAACCCTAACTATACATACATGTTAAATCAGCAGCCCTATATCTATCTATCTATCAACGAGTATAATATATATAATAATTATAATATATATGTCGGCCTAACTTAGATAAATACAGACCTGCCGTACCTGAAAATATACTGGGGAGAGAGAGAGAGAGAGAGAGAGAGAGAGAGAGAGAGAGAGAGAGAGAGAGAGAGAGAGGAAGCGTCAAGGAAAAGAGGCAGACGCGTAGCAGATGAGATCTAGTCTCAAAGTCTTCGCAATTTTTAGGGCTGAAGTTGAAGATGAGGACTTGGTTGGAAGGATTTGCACACGTGGTGAGGTGTCAGTGGAGATTGTCTGGGTGTAGGTAACTTAACATAGGGACGCGGTATACAGGATTGGGGTAGGCAGAATCTGGCCGTTAATATTCGCTGAGCTCACGTACTATGGGCTGCGGCGTGTCTGTTGGAGGCTTGGGAACCGACCTTTTTTTTTTTTTCCCCCCTCATTTTCTGTACGGAATTTTTAGTGGAAACTAGTCCAAATGTCCTTCAAACATTTTCTTAAGACTCTAATTGAACCAGTTTGGGTGAGAGTGAGTATTGCGAGCACCACGCGCGTCACGTGGCGTGCCACGTGGTGCATTAGAACCAATCACACATCGCCAAATAATATAAAGTATGACCCACCATTGGCACATGGCGATAAATTATTGGTTCTAATACACCACGTGGCAATGCACGTGGTGTATTGTATACTTTTCTGTTTGGGTGAATCAATTTGAATTAAACTAGTGCAAATGTCCATGTTACGAGTTATGCAAATGCAAAAGGATTTAAAAACAGTTGAAAATTTTTTTTTTAATTTTAATTTAAAAATAAAAAGAACTAGTTGAGAATATCACAAAACAGATTTTTTGAAATTAATTCAGACGTCAAAAGCAAGTAAAAAAAAAACAATTTGTTAAGAACATATTCTAAAATAAATGTGTTGATGGAAATGCCTAAGAAACCTGAAAGTTTCTTTTTGCCTCTTGTTTGTGTGAATGTGAAAAATATGTGCTGGAATACAACCGTGAAATGTGTTAGCGCATGCCCATTTAAGGATCGGTGGGACTGGGGTAATTGTGAAAATTTGATAACAAATCTTTGCAAGTTTTTTTTTTTTTTTTCCTTTTCAAATTTCATTGGTTAGAAGTCAGAGAGTAAAGAACACTCAAGGGCCTTGAGTCAAGGCATATCAAAAGGACACTACATAGACGAGGTTAACCAGATTAATTAACACTTGTATGCACTAAAGAGAAATGTCTCGTTCAAATTTAAATGGGATTCACAAAATTCTTCCATTCAAGCAATTGCTATCTTTGCAAGGTTTTTTACTTGTATTATTTTGCAAACTTCATTGTAGTACTAGTATCAAAAAAAGAATTAGGGAATTCCCTTTAAAGGGGAAGAAAAGGAAAGAAAAGAAAGACTACTCTCAACTAACATGGTAACAAAAATCAATGGTGAAGAAAATTCTAGGCCGTTCATTAGTCGATGGAATTTGTAAATATGGAATCCAGTGGCGGACAAAATTCTAGAGAAATCTCCATACTGATTGTGGACTAAAGACTCGCAAGAGAGCTGCATTTGCAGATTAGCTCTATAGGCCCTATACATACGGGCCTAAACGATTATTGGTTCTTTTCCACTGTGGCAAAATTCATATTGGGCCTTTGCTCTCTGGATTGATGGGAGGACAATCAGCCAATCATAATCCACGCTTTGAGGACCTTAAAGTTAAAGGCGTAAAATGGAAAGGCATTCAGAAAAGCACGCCTTCAGTTTTGAATCTGACCTACGACCTATTACCCATATATATAACTGTAAAATGCAAATTTAGTCCATCCTTTGAGGTATTACTATATTCACACTCAAGCTTCAAATGTCTTATTTTATCTTTTCCTGAGGCGGCCGAAAGAGACAGGAAGCAAAAGTGGGGAGAAGAAGAATGATGGAAATGAGAATCGAACCATATTTCTAAAATGAAGAACTTGCTTATCTTAATCTCTATTCAGAATTGCGTCATTGTACATGAGAAATGAAACCTTATGTCGTACAAGTAAAAGGAAATTCGGAGGCCAAAATTTTGTTTCTGCTGCCAAATGTTAGCAGCACTTGGTTGGTATAGTTGCATAATCCTAACCATTTAGGCTATTTGCATTGCATCATTGGTAACCTTTTTATGGAATTGGAAGTTCGCCTCAGTTCAGTTTCTCGTTAGCAAGTTGTGTAAGATTTTTCTATCATATATGTGAGGTCATTGATTGCTACAGTTTCTCCCAAACTTCTGAAAGTTAAATTTTATGCTTCTACTGGGATCAAAATATTTACTTTGTCTCTTTAACTAAAATTTCCTCCTCTTTCTACCATTTTTTTTTTAAAAACTATTTATGTACTATAATAGATCTAACGCGGTAATTTACTCATTTCCTTTTTAGCCTCCTGGGCTAGTGGATTTTCAGTCTCTTGGGATGTAAATAGCCTCTCACGTATCAAAATCACGTCAAATTTTTTTTTTTTTTTAGACACGCTAAAATTACAGAAATAAGACCTGTTAAAACGAGTTGGTGATGTCGCATCCCATCCCTTATGAATTATTTAGACTTTTTTGATCCAAAAAAGAAAAAAAAGGAAGAAGAAGATAAGGTACCACAGAGGATAAGATATTAAAAAGATTCACACTCCAAGACTATGTGAAAAAGTTGCTGGATTCTTTATTAAGCTTTCGTGTTGGTTGAAGCCTGAAGGAGAGGCAACAAGTTGCTGTATTTTATTAATGCTTAATCTAGAATAAAGCAAGATCCCTGTAACTAAACCATGGTTATACTTCACCTACTGCCCTCTCCTTTTCTCTTCTTGACTATCCTCCCCTTATTGGCCAATAGAGTTAGCCAAAATATATATTAAAAAAAAAAAGGTGTCATTTCGATGTCCCGACGTCGAAGTTCCATTATTATTAACTCCTCCCAACCAAAAGAAAAAAATAATCCTTGGTCTGCTTTGCATTCTTTTAAACTTCTAAGGTGGTAATTGGTGTCTTAGCAATTGATGTAGCATACTTTGTATTTTGACAATTTTAATGTCAACATCAGTTGTTTTTTAGGTTCAGTTTGATCTGTTTCTTTCTGGGTTCCATGTTTTCCATTAAAGGATCACATGAATGCACATTATCCGCTACTTGCCCACTTCCCCACAAGCAGCTCTTTGCTGCTCAATTATTGTACATGCCAGAGCTATTTAATACTGTTGTTGCCATAGTTAAAGCTAAAGTTATCTTAATTATTGGACGATCATCTGACTTTTCTGTTCTTTAGTACCAAGTGGTTTTTATATAATCACCATAATACTAGTACAGAAAATGAATCAATATATTGGTTTCGAATGCAAGTATTATTGAAGAAACCTCGTGCTGTTCAAATGTTTTAACGATGGAGGCAGCATTGAACCAACAAATCTGCAAGATCCAATTTCTAAGCAGGTAAATGCGTTTATCCAGCAGACTAATTGAGAACGGCATGAGAGAAGATTGTGCAACTTCTGACTCTACTTAATGCAGAGAACTAATTCTTGTTCAAGGAACATAATTGTGAGAGATGCAACCATTAGTAGCCACATTTATTTGAATCGAATACAACATAATACTTAAGTGCCTTGTTCCTCCCTTAGTACGAAATTTTGTTCAAACTACTCCCTTACACTTCTATAAAGAATATCAGCTCATCAAAACAGTAATTTTGTTTCTGTATAATATCACTAAAGAATGTGGACCTGCGGGGGAAAGAAACTAGCCTAACACATCCATTGACAGCCCACTTGTACACCATTTACAGTAGTTGTCCTTATCATGCTCCACAGGCAGTGTAGTAGATTGTCCCATTGTCCGGGCAAGACATTGAAAGTGAGATAAAAATACATGACCCCAGTTCCACTCTGGAATATGCCTAGCTTGCCTAGTTTATTATACACCAACCATGATATAAAAATAAAGAAAACACAAGGGAGTTGCAGTCAATTGGCTTCAACCAAATTTGCTGGCTAAAGGGTCCACCACCCAAAATAATCCAATATTTGGAGTTGGAAGTCTTACTTGTGTATTTCGTACCCTTCTCAAACAGTTGCTTTGACAGTGGGGCAGTGATGCGTACCTGTGATCGCGGCGCTCGCTCTGACGTTGGTGGATGTTTCACACTCCAATTGATAATTAACCTGTCTTTAGATAGAGATGGATTGCCGCAGAAAAAGCATACAGGCTGGCATACAGATTGAGACAACCTAACGAACCCAGAGAAAGTACACAACTGAACTTGCAAGCAGTAGAAAAATGAAAAGATTAAAAGTATGTCTTTTGATGGTATATTCTGTCAAATGACGAAAAAAAATACAATCCGTCGTAGTTTAAAGTATAAAACAATCAATTAATCTAGTATACAGTAGTACCTGATTAAATAATCCATAAGGCATAATCCAATGGTGATTTCACATTTTATATCACAAAAGAAAAAAAAATTGATGATACAAATTCTACAAAACTAATAAAATGAGAAGAGCAAGACCATAAGAAAGCATCAAAATTTGCCAAAAGCTACATTATTACTAACATATGCCATCCATAATATTATCTCCATCTAGGCGGCAGGTCATGGTTCCTGCCACTGTCACCTTCACTACTATTAGAATCACCGTTGCGGTATGGTTGGTTGACTAGTTTTGCCCCAGCAAGATTGTTTTCTTTGTACTCACGATGGGAACCAGCAGATTCTCTGCCAACTCGTCGTTCCTGCAGATCAAGGGAGAACAAAAATAGATAGTAAGTGCGCAAGTAATAATAAATATACACTGTGAAAAGCAACCCTCTTCTTTTGCCCATACAAGAAGTGTTTTCTTAATATTTAGACGTAGCAGTTCTTGGATGAAGAAAAAGAGAGAATATGATACATACATCACGAAACAGCAGGTCATCTGCCTCAAGCATATGGATTACATGCCCCATTTTGGGTCTTTTTTGAGCATCAGGATCAACACATTTAAGGGCAACCAGAAGAGCACGTTTAAGGCCTTTAGAAGTGGGCATTTCTGGCAACTTAGGATCCACCACTTCCTCAGATTTTCGATTTCCAACCATGGTCTTCAACCAATCCACCAAATTAACCTGTCATTATTTTACCATTGTCCATTTAGAGGTGACCAAAAGATCAATGCAAAAGAACTGTAAAGCTAGATATGTCTCAAATTTGACACTAACCTCTCCTTGCGGTCGGCTATAATCAACAGGAGATCTACCAGTAATTATCTCCATGATAAGTATTCCAAAGCTATAAACATCACTTTTCTCATTCAACATGCCAGTGCAAGCATATTCTGGTGCCACATAGCTAGGAAAACAATGAGGTTTAGCAATACTTCTACATCAAATGAGAAAAATAAGTAAACCACTAAATAAATGAAATACACGAACCCAAATGTTCCCATGACACGAGTCGTCACATAAGTCCTTTCAGAATTTAACAGCTTTGCTAGTCCAAAATCTGACACCTTGGCATTCCACTGACGATCAAGTAGTATATTACTTGATTTTATGTCGCGATGAACAACCTTTGGTTCAAGACCATCATGCAAATATGCCAGGCTGCAAGGATCAGGAAAAATTTTAAAATAAGCACTTGAAATTCATGCACGAAACTCACTCAAACAAAACACAATATGCATTCAATGAAATACAAATATTAATATATACCCTTTTGCAGTTCCCAATATTATATTCATCCGTATGTCCCAAGTCAGAGGACTGACTTCCCCTACATCTCCATGGAGCCACTGCTCCAAATTTCCATTGTCCACATACTCATACACAAGCATTCTGTACAAGGAGACCATATACAAATTTCAATCAGCTTACTTAGCAACAATAACAACTAAAAGGGAATTCTTCAGGTGAAATATTTATCATTACCGATAAGCTCCTTCCACACAGTATCCGAGAAGCCTAACAAGATTCTTGTGCCTCACCCGACCAATAGCTTCCACCTCAACCTTAAATTCCCTCTCTGCTTGACCCCTGATAAGATGAGCTTAAGCATGAGAAGAAATAAGAATAATGCACTGCTGCTATAACACAACTGTAATTACATTCCTTTGTTACTGACTGAAGCAAGGAATAAAGGTTCCAAAAACCAACATCCAATATGTGAAGCAACCAAAGCTAGCATCCGACCCCACCCCTCAGCATGGGGAAAAAAAGACAAAAATAGAACCATATAAAATAGTTTTTGGATCCATTTTTCTGAATATCAAAAACATAATACATCTTCATAGGTAAATTAGCAATTTAGACAGTATCTCAAAATGGAAGCATATTAACCTGAAACCAAATCACTTTTAAATTCCAAATTCTTACTTGAGCAAGAAGAGCATAGCAAAAGTAAAAAGGTATAACAAAGACTAAATTTAACATGCCAAATGGTATAACAAGGACAAAAAAAAAAAAAAAAAAAGGCTTCGTCTCGAATGAATAAACTTCCTAAATAGAAACACATATCCTTTGCTATTCTCAGACAGATATATTTAGAGTGACAATATACTGTACGTCAAGTAATATTTGGAATTCAATCTATGATAACATCTAATTATTTATCATAATCTCGCCAATACTCAAATCAACCGCTCCCTAAACTAATTTAGTACTAGTAAACACCATTACCTGTTATTCAACAGATTCTTCACAGCTACTCTTGTATTATCAACCAGAACACCATGATACACAATCCCATATCCGCCTTCTCCGATCACACTCGCATCAGACAACCCATCAGTAGCAGCCTCAAGCTCTCTTAGAGTATACCACCTTCCCCACCCCAGATGTGACACCTCCGGTAATGCCCCGCTCCCACCAACCGACCCGTTTTCCGCCCCACTTGTTGCCTTACTCTCCCCACTCGAGGCCCCCCTGTCTGAAAATACCACCCTGTGCTCAACCTTCCCCATATCTATCTGAATATCCGGCAACGCCTACATCATCATCATTTAAAAAAAAACAAAATAATACAGATCTTATCAATATTGACACAATTCCATATGCTAAAACAAATTAAGTACAGAAAAATAAAGATTAAAAAAAATTAAAAGTCTCCACCACCCCACCAAAAATTAGTCAATATTTTGCCATAAAAAATACAATCTCTTTTCTTTATATTCCAGAAAATGCATCAAGAATTTATGAAAACAGGGAAGTCATGCCTGAGGGACAATGGGGCGGTGATCAGGGTGGGAATCATGAACGATCTCTTGGATTTCCTTAGAAACAACCGGGGTGAGATCGGCTGCTGCTGCACCAGACAATTTGCGGGGATGCTGAAGTTTTGAGCTGCTGCTACGGCGGCGATAGGCGGTGACGCAAAGGGACAATAAGAAAAGAATTAGTACAATCACAGCTCCTACAAAAATCCCAATTACAACCCATAACTTTAGCCCGAATATCGATGTTTGCTTCGATAATTCACTGTTCACAAACGCCGCATTATACACCGACATCTCTTCTTCACTACTACTATATAAAACACTATATATATTCTCTCTTATAATAGTAATCTATCAAGATTCATCTGAGTTCTTGAATAAAATGGTGGGTTATAGCCCGGACATGTTGAAGTAAATATGGGTGTTTTCGCCGGAAAATACAAATGGGTTTTGTTCTCCGGCGAGGTTAGGGAAAAGGGTTGCTTTGTGCAGTGAACAATCTTGAAGCAGCTGAGAGAAAGAGAGTGTGTGTGTGTCTGCGTGAGAATCTTTTCTTCTTTCCCTCACAGTGTGTGTGTGAGAGAGTGTGTGTTTTCTCACGTCACTTTCTGTCTTAGTAGAATTTGGTGTGTTGTAATTTACAGTATTTTGACGTAGGCAGAGGTGTCTTTGATTTAATATTGCCGAAATGAGTGTAATAAAGTACTCTACTTACCACAAGGTTTTGTTTGGTTTGGTGTAGCTTCTACTGCATACATAAGTAATCATAGTTTGAATAGTATTAGAATTGAATCAAATGATAAATCAATTAAACTCGTATGATGCTCAAAAACTACTCAAATTTAACTTCTTTTAGTTTAGATGATAAAAGATGATCAGTCGAGATTATTCTAATAGTTGCTCATTTTACTTGATGACATTCTTGTATACTGCAAGGGTTAATATTCTTGTATAATAACTGCTCTACCAATGTACAAAGGTGACAGGTCTTCATTGCATAGTTGTATTTAACTATAACATGAACCATACTATCAATAGAATTACAAGCTGGAGCCTGGATCTAGTTATATAGGTCATATATAGGTGCATGCAGAGCACTGGAATGGTATACATAAAGTAGCTGTACTACTAAAGTAATTGCCATGTATGTTGGTTTAGCAGTCATGGCTTTAATTAATCGATGAATGGATGAATTAAATAACAGCAGCAGATGCAGGTAAACCACTAATTAAGCCTTTCAATAATTAGAATAATAAGTCAAATACAACCCATGCCCTATAACTACTTCCATTCACGTCCTGCAGTTCTTTTCAAAACATAGAATGCATCACTAGAGTAGGCATTTTTTTTTCAATTAACCTACACTCTTACAATGGGAATAGGAGAAGAAAATGATGTTAATAAGATTTGAACCCCAACCACTTAGTAGAGGCGTAAAGTTCTAACATGTAATGGGTTTCGTCACGTTAATGCAGCACTAGACTAGGCTTAGTTAATGGGTTTCGTGAAGAACACAAAAATAACTCATGGTTAAGATGTAGGCCAATGTTTTGGTTTACACGTTTACTAACCCAAGCTGGGGGTGTCAGATTTTGATGTATCACTAGAATTGTGAAGAACACAAAGATAACTCATGGCTAACATGTAAGCCTAATGTTTTGGTTTACATGTTTAACAACCCAAGCTGGGGGTCTCAGATTTTGACGTAGTACTATAATTGTAAACGTAATTCTTCCAACGTTAATGCTTCAAAAAAATTTGTTAAATATTGCGTTGAAATAGGCATTAGCGTTCATTTCAATAGAGGAGATGGCCCTACATAGAACTTTTATTTTCCCTAGGTGAATAAAGGAGAGAACAATATTGTACTCATAATAGATGTTACCGTTCCATTTCGGGTGTTTAATACATACCAAATTAGTGACAAGTACTCTTTTAACTCTTTGTATATGGACCCATCACTTGGTCACTGTTTGTTTGAGTAGTAGCAGATGCAGTAAAAGGCTTCACCTAAGGCCAATAATTACTAATAGTACGAATTTTATCCCTAATCAGGGTACGTTTTTGGCCATCATTGGTCGCGGTTGCATTTATTTAACTTTCCTTAAGAAAAATGCACTTGACTATTCAATTGTTTATGGTACCAAGTTAGCTGTCACAGCATGCGGTACTACTAAAGATTTGAGATTTTTCTCTTTAATAGCACAGATATTGATGGAATCATTTCCTGTTATTTCCAAATGATCATGTTCCTAATCCTCCCAAACTCAGCTGTCCAACTTTGGGCGACTTTTTGAAACAAGGTAAATGTCGACAAATGTGACTTGAAAAAAAAAAAAAGGCAAAAATTACAGATAATGATTCCCGTGATTTAATGTTCAGGCACTAAGTAAACAAAAACTCTACACTCAGCTTTGAACTATAAAAATTTATTTCAGTCTGCCTTCTTATCTGGTTCATCAAGAGCAGCCAGTCTTTCAACAAGCGGAGGATGAGAGTAGTGATAAGCCGAATACCAAGGATCTGTATTCATAGCAGATAAGTTCTCCTCCTGCAAGGCCAGTCGTCTCAAAGTTAGTAATTCACAAAGCTATGGTACAAAGGTCTAATACAGTGTGTAAAACATATGCTATGATATAAAAGACGTTAAAAGTTGTGAAGACTCGATGGTGTATTTCACCATCAAAGCACATTCAAGATCACCAAAATCGTGACAAATGCAGGAACCAGAGTTGGTAAATAACAGGAACCAGAGTTGAAGTAGGAATTGCCAAACAGGAATTGGTAAATAACAGGAACCAGAGTTGAGATACAAATTTCACAAAGCAAAGTGAAGCCCATCCTCACTATTTCTTTCAATATTTGACATTTGCATGAATAAAAGCAAAAAGGCTTTGCCATAAGATATCGTATCACACAAATTTGTACCATTGCTCTTCATAACGTGACACGCAACAAAACCCCATCGTCATCATTTTGCAGCAGGAAAAAAAGTTAAACTAGAAAGAAATTTGAAGGTCAATCACCTGCAATTTGACAAGACCGGCTCGAAGGGCTGAGGAATAACCGAGCTTCTTAGCAAAAGCATCAGCCTTTCAAATCACAGCAGTTATGAGTAAGATACAAGCCCAAGGCTCAAAAGCAAGTATGTTGAAAGAGACATTAATGGCCCAAAATTCAGTTTACATATAAAGAAGTTACCTGAAACTCAAAAGATCGGCTGACAAGATTAAGACCAAAGCTAAAAAGGTGCTGTAGAGGTATTACGGTGTGCTACAACCAAAAAGATCAAGTAAACACGTCACTTTTCTTGTTCAAGGAAATAATTCATCAGAAAGCTACTGTCTTCATCAAACATTAACATAAAAGCCAAGCTGCATATGTGCGTCCACATGATCTATGATAGTCCAAGGGTTGTAATCTTCATCCAAGCAAAATAATAAATTCTCATGATGAGTTTCATTTTAGATAAAAAATTTTTTGCTCTTGGTCAGAAACCAAATAATCTAAGTATAGGAAGTACAAAGATGCCAAAATTTATTCTAAAATAACTGAAACTAGAAAAAATTGACAAAACAATCGGGCGTGACTAATAAAGCACTTGAAAGAATGTCAGAAATTATGAATAAGAGGAGATAGTGGGTTGATGATATTCATGCTGCAGACTGTAAGATTATTGAGGAAGTTATACTCTTAAACCAGGAGAAAAGGCAAATGGAAGATCTAGAAGTCACAACAAAAGCCTCTAAATACAATGTGGAGAAATCACTAACGGGAAACCAAATGCATGAATTTCTTGCCATATGGTATTTCAAAAAGATTAAATATAAGCAACCCTCCCCCACACTCTCATCCTTTAGATGGCGTCAGAAGTAAGAAACACAACTATTGCCTAAGGGATACGCTCCAGGTAGAATATTCCAGGACACTCAAAAACAACTGGATGTGTCATAAAGTTTAAGAAAAATAATTGCGCGCATACTCTGGGGATTTAAGTTTAGTTCCTTTTGAAGTTGCCTATTTTGGCATGTGAATGAATTTTTCATGTCTACAGTAAAGGTGAAAGTTAACAAGAGGTGAGAGACATTTAACTACAAATGTATTAGGCCACACATTTGGAAAGCGTATTTAAGAAGAATTTCAACAAAAAGAGTTTTCAAAAAAATTTTGTAAATTTTTTTTTGAAAAGTGAAAATTCATTTGGATAACGATTTGTAGAAATTGTTTTTCTGTTCTGGAAGTTGTTAAATAGTTTTACATTTATGGACTTGCACTGACTGAGCTATGTCATAGATTTATAGCGCTAAAGATCTTTAGCTGGCAAAACAGATGAAAGTATAGACCTTTGACCTCATTTCAGATGAAAACACTAGCAAGGTAGCTCTTGCCAATGGTTAACCCAAGAAATCAGCTCAAATCACCTACAAAGTAACCATTGCAAGGCATACTGTTACCTGAAATATAATAAGCCCTATTAGAACTGGTTGTGTATCAAACCCAAAACTCTGAAACAAATCCTTTGAGTTCCTCACAAGTGTGTACCCTCCAAATTGCAAGAATGTTAAAATCTGCAAAGTAGAATTTAAGCATCAATGGTTTTCCAAAGACTTAGGACCAGATGACAAATATACAACGCAAGTATTTGCAACTAAAGGTAAGGAAAGTCTGGCCACAGATATGTGAAATAAACAAGTAATGCATAAGTTATACCCTAGAATAAAAGAATACAAGCATACAACATACTGTATAATATACTGAAAATACCCCCAAAAAAAAAAAATCCCAAATTTGCTCTGCATAAGCAAATGAATTACCGAGCACGCTTGTTAACAAGAAGTTCAGATAGAAATAGCTTCCTATTCCTAAAGTTGGCCTAGGCCAAAAAGACCAGGAAAAGAAAGAAACAAAAAGGAAATGGCAAAGGCAACATCAGAAGAGAAAATCAACAGATGCTGGATACTTTTTCTGCCATGTACCTACTCAGCCAAAGAGTACCTTTCTTTATCTTTTACTCATCACCCATTATGCAAAGAATAGATAGTATATTGTGCAATGCAACACGCTTGTTACTAGAATCACACAGCAGCAACTAGTAATCGAACAATATCTTGCATTAAAAATTCTTTAAAGAAAATAATCAAATGCAGGGAATCTATGGTCCTTTTAAGTACATAACCATAGAGAAAGGCAAACATTCAGACCTCTTCATGCATTCCATTAAATGGCAATTAAGCACCCAAAACAGTGCAATTGCCCAAGCAACATAGGAGAAGGCAATTTCCCAGAATACAATCTATAAGTATCATGACAAACAAGATTTTTAACCTGAAATTATTTGCCATACCTGAACAGCAATGAAAGAGTACATTGTATGGTTCAGTTTCCAATGGCCCAGTTCATGTGCTATAACCGCAACTACTTCCTCGTCATTCTTGCACTAAATCACACAGTTCTGGTAAGTAAAAATATTTACAGGAATCATGGAAAAAAAGAAGTATGTGAAAGTGTGTGTGCAAGAGAGAGTTTATAAAACAAATGCATTCCATATAAATTAAGAGGGAAATACAACTCAAAAACTAAAACAATTAAGCAAGGAGATTATCTCATCTCAAAGTTTCTTTTGGAACTACTTCTCCTTTATAACTTCAAATACATACTTACAGCTACATAAATATGGCACTCTTACAATGAAAGACCGACTAAAGTATATAATCTAGTCTTAACTAAATTGACAAAAATCTTATACAATGCCACAGATTCAGTATCACTTTTGTATAATTGAATATGCTTAGATAACAATTTACTTCCAGTCCCTATTAGCAAATACCCATTCGCACAATGAGGCACAATTAGAAAATCTTGCTTTCCAATGCTCAGGTTACCACCATGAATTCCTCAAAAATAGAAAGTCCTTGCATTTGCACAGTGAAAGAATCTAAATGACCAACAGAGATCTCATTTTTAAAACAGGTGTAGTAGGATGATAACTACCATTGTAAAAAATGTAGCCTCCTTACCTGTTGAAGCAATGTGTCGTAAAGAACGATACGTTTGTTATTGAAGAACCCATACATGTATGCCTACAGAAAATGCCCACACGTAAGGGGGATAGACACAATGGCCAAAAGAAAAAGAGACGAATTTAATAATAAATAGAAAACTAAAGTTATACACAATAAATAAACTATCTCAAACTCCATATAAGATCCTCCACCATGAAAAACTTTAGGCAAAATGCAATCATTTACAAACACCAATGTAAAATGCTTACATTGCTGTGGCTCGACCTAGTGGATCCATCAACAACAAAGAGCTTCTTCAAAGGAAACTTAAGGGAGGAAGCAAGACTTTCAATTTTTGCTCTAAGCTCTCCATCTGGAAGCTATTTGTTCAAAGAAATCCATAACAAAACTAATAAGGCACTGCAGAAATAAGGTCTTGTGAAAAAAGAATTCATTAATCTTTTTAAGTGCCATTACTTTTTTATGACAGGTAAAAAGAATTCCATCACTTACTGGTGTAAATTTGTTAAAAAGTGGGGCTATTAAGAGGGGATACAACGTCATCATCACAAGGGAAAGAACAAACATGAATCCCCACAAGTAGATTGCCAGGTAAGGACCTCCCTTCTGCAACAAAATTAATATAATTACTGTACAAATTATTGAGATTGTAATCTACGGCACTAGAAAGAAAAGCCATTGATACTAAAGTCCAGAAAGCAAAACACGTAAATACGAGGACCATTATACCTGTACTATTACAATGATGGCAGCAACAATAGGTGGACCAATCACCACAGCTAGAGCAATTCCTTTTATCATGTCTCTAA
The DNA here is from genome assembly GCA_024721245.1 of Mitragyna speciosa. Lineage (NCBI taxonomy): Eukaryota > Viridiplantae > Streptophyta > Magnoliopsida > Gentianales > Rubiaceae > Mitragyna > Mitragyna speciosa. Next base: position 1,041,937 of record CM045558.1, read on the forward strand.
AAAACAGCCATACTGTTTGCTACACAAGAGAAACAATGTGCATTTGATAGATAATTAATTACCATCAAAGAATGATCAGCGGAAAACTATGAAGTGGTGACAGAGAATTTGGGACAAATAGAAACAAATAAACAAACTATAACTCACAAAAATGACAACTGGTATGAGTACATACTTTGTTAAAACCATGGCGAGCTTCAATCACAAATGTGGAGTACAAAGAAAATGGCAAATCTGTAATCTGCATTTAACAAGCATTAAAGTGGATTGCAAAGAGATTCAAAAACTATCAAAAGCTATCAATCAGAGAAAATTGATAAAAAATTTTACGGCCAACGATGTATCCATCGTAACAGGGTGGTCTTTCTGATAATTATAATATTAAGAATTTCTTTTGCTTCTTTTCAGACATCTAGCTAACAAATGTGCAGAGGGATTGCAAGGAGTTATAGTCTAACTGTCCAAAAAAAAATTTTTCCAAGGCTTTCTAATCCTCAAAATAGTCGTTAAGTACTTATCTTTGCAAAATAGGAATATTCATATAATCACCTGTGACCAAAACATAACACCAGCTAAAAATGCAAGCGTGTGCAAAATTTCATTCTCTGCATTGAGACCAGCAAGCACCAAAAATTCTCCTGATTTCTGCAGCCAACCAAAAAAATGTTAACAAAAATATTTGAGCTGCAGAAAAGATTGACAATACAAGTTTACTCACCTTCCAAAACCATGGCAAAATCCCAAAGAACAAAATTGCAGAATCCATTAAAATGGTAACAAACTCGTGAATAAAATGGAAGTTGCTGAAGAAAAGGGAAAGAAATCAACAAACAAAATTCACAGTTTAAATAAACTACATAAGCTCAAGGAAACTTGAGAGAGAAGCATTCATAGAAAGAAATTAATTGATACCTTTTGTCAAGACTATATGCTCGAGACTTCTCAAATTTTTCTTGGCTGATTACACCTTCTAAAGTTTTTGGTAGTGTAGGCAACTTAAGGGCAGCATGTTGCCGCAAATCGAGACAAGTCTCAAATACATACATCAATATCATAAAACCTGATTATTTAGAAACTAAATTAGGGGTGAAAAGAATAAAATTAAAATGGATAAAGATGCAAGTAGGGAAATTAACATAGATCCAAGAAGGGAATTAATTCTGTGAAATAAGACAATCCAGTCAGTCAACCACATGATGCCCAAACAAGTAAAACTTCACAAGACAAAACGCTTAGATTAAAAAGCTCACTTAAAAAGAAAACAAGGTACAGGATAATAAACTATTGAACTATCACGCAACACAGCTAACAGTGCTAACCAGTGAAACCATAAAATCAATGCATTCCACTTCCATACTTCTACGGAAAGTATCTTCTGTCACTTTTATAGTGTGCACAACCATTCTTGTAAAGTGACATGGTGAATGATCCATTGCAACGCTTGGCATTGAGTTTCCTGGAATCCATATGTTTTATTATTTAAAAGCTTCAAGTTTCTTTCTTTCTTTATGCAAGTGATTGAAACCTGTCCTCACACATACATAAATATTTTTTTCCTTTCAATAGAAATACCAAAATTTTGTACCTGTATTCTGATCCTATAAATGTCCCTAAACCAGAGAGCTAGCACCCAATAATAAGCTACTAAATCCCCACTTTTAAGTACTTGTTTTGTTCAACTTAGCTTCTAACTCCACCAAAAGCACGGTTTCAAACTTACTGGGCCAAGCCATATGAATCTGTTATTTATATATTTGTTCTCATTTTAGAGCAAATCCCTCTTTAGCACTTTGAGCTAAATTCCTCAGCCTCTACACTATTCTGGCAAGATTTATAACTAATCATGTGTTTTGGCTTGATATACAAACCAATAGCAATCTAATTGGTTTTATGTGTGGAATGAAAATATAAAGAAAATGGGATATCCCCACCAACAACCAAAATAAACTCCGCATTCTTCCAAAACGGATTACTACTTTGTACACTATGGTTTCCAGCTCAGAATTCTACAATCATATCCTCTTGATAAAACCAGCGGGCACATGTACATTCTAACTATGCTATTGGATGTAAGTGCTATTCCTACTTCTTGAATGTCAAATTTGCCCAGAAACAGAATAACATTTATCCTAATCCAGCATCCAAATTATATTTCCTTACAGAAAGAAAATATTTAAACCATAAATATTAGGGAACAAGACACGAAAGAAACACTAATTAAACCCGAAACCAATCTTCTTATCAGCAGAAACGCAAGCAACCATAGGAAAGATTCAAGAAATCCCACAAAAACGGAAAACCCATTAATAAATATCCAAACTTCATAGCACATATCAACTAATTAACTCTAGCAACGGCTTGAAATGAATAAAATCAATTTCTTGAAAAAAAAGAAAGATAAAGCATCAATTTTTTATTTTAGGAAAAAACACATGCATAAAATGTGCCCAGATACTGGGTGGGAAAGAGAAAAAGAGAGACAAGAAGATTTACGGAAAAAGAAAACATACAAACAACAGCTTCCATGAATGGGAACGCCATGGCTGGAGGCCCCAGAAGATGATATCGGATTGGATTTTTTTTTCTTTTTCTTTTAATGTGTGCGTGTATATATATAGGTTTTAAGGGCGTAGGGTATATGAAGAAGGAAGAGAGGCTTTGTTAGGAGCCGATTTTGTTTGATGGGGACTTCGGAGTTGTGGGGAAAAATAGAAATTGTTGGAAAAGTGTAATCTTTATTTATAAATATCTTTTTCTCTCAATCCCAAAAACAAATATCTTCTAGTCATATTCACATTTAGTTAGAAATAATGATTTTTCATATAGATTAATTAAAAATAGTTGCAATTTGGTGCCAGAAAATATAAACTATAAAAGAAATAAAATGTATGAGTTGTTTATATAATAATTAGCCGGAAATATGTGAGATAGTGAAAGGCGAAATAATAATATATTCATATTTATATGGCCAATGCCCGTTGTACCAGTTGAAAAAAAACCCTACAAATCTTGAGGAAAAAAAAAAGATTATTTTTTTGAAATATATAAGTGACAAATTTGAGTAACACCAAGTTGGTTGCTTTTGCTTCATAAAATAGCTAGTAATTATCTAATCAAATAATGCTTTACATAAAAACATCTGGTTTTAGCAAAAATAATTTAAAGTTTTTCCTCAAGAACTATATTTGAAGTTTCATAAAACACAAGAGGATTGTCATAAAAATACCTAGGATATTTGTGATAATTATTAGCCATATTCTCTTAGAAGATTGCAAAAAAAAATTTATCCATGGTGACAGGTGTAATGTTGAAATTTCAAAATTGAGAAAAATAATATCACCAAGTGATGTTACCCCGTTATATGTAGTAAGATAAGACATTACTATGACAAGATAAGTTTCATACATGGAATAATTACTTTTAAAAGCATGATTTACAAAAAAAATTAAAATAATAATCTTTGCCATTTTATGTAAGTGTATATTGCTACGCTTAGTCTCGGTGCATATAAACAGATACATCCCATTTTCTTGCGGCAGCGTTTATCAAATGATGGGTTCATAAGCTGATTTATTTTCAACGAATTCCAGTCAGAATTTTAACATATTATACATGTTTATTGGAGCCCCTTCCCCATTAAAGTAGAAAGAGTGAAAGGTAAAGCAAATATAAGTGCAAATTTTCTACAGAACCGAAACAAAGCAGAAGAAAATTGGTTGTTCAAGTACTGTTTGAAATGGTCATGCGATATCAGCCATTTTCTAAACATGAGAAAATCTTGTATTTGTAACCTTCCATCCCAGTGCCTCTGTAGAATAGATTGGATAATGCAGGTTTAGGTTGATAATTATCACATAATTTATGTAATTTTTTGTATTAATTAGTCACACTTCTTTTTTCTGTTTACAAAAGTTTTAAGTTGAACATATTTTGTTGTACTAGTTTCTTCAATTTTATTGACGTCCAGTGCGGACTTTCATTCAAGGCAGAACTCGAGTTGCCTGGAGATAGCTGTATAGCCATCATGTCTATTTTTAGGCACATCAACATTCACAGGTAAGTCAGCAGGATGTTATGTTTCCACTGCGAGATGGTTCAGGGTAAGCTATTGTCCAAAAACAACTTTACCTTTCTTCACTTTTAATGTATGAGTTGTGACTGCTGCAGACCAAATTGCAAGTGCAGCCAAAAAATCCATGAAAAATATAATTTGATAGGTTCATTATTGCAAGTGCAGCGAAAAAATCCGTGAAGGCATTAATAATACTCCTTTGTTTTACTTTTAATCAATCACTTCGATTCCTGAACACTTTAAGTCGATCCTGGAGGTGTGGATAAGAAGGATACTCAGGTTACAAAGGCTTGGTAAAACAGGTTCCTACTGAACTGAAAGTAATATCCTGCCAGGTATTCAGCTCCCCAGGCTGCTTCTCTATATGATCTGAAATTTCTCCTGCTGATTTTCGAACCCAGAGCATTAGTTAAGGAATAGAAGTGTTTGACTCTGTTTGACCAGCGCAAGGCATCTGCAGTGCTCTTGTATTGTGTATAGGTCTAATTTAGGCGGTGTTCCACCATTTTGCTAGTATGATAGACAGAACACATAAGCTGTCTCTCTTGAACGTATTAATGGACTATGCCTCCTGGCACAGGGAAGATACTGGTCAGCAAAACCTTTGATCATCTTCTCTGGGCTGAATACAGAACTCGAAATGGAGGCTAGATGTACGAAACTTGAAGTCCTACACTAGTTTTTAGCTTCCAGAGGAATTCAGGTTTTGTTACTAATAGGCGTAAATTAAAAAATTTCCTACACTTCTTAATAACGCAATTTGCAGCCAGCCCTGGTGCACGTATATTCCACAAACTGTCCAAGAAACCGTGTCAAACAATTACTAATAATCAGTCCATTGCTTGAGGAGGAAAAGTACTGGTTGGTCCTTATCAGCCGTACTTTCTCCTTTAATTTTCTTTAGGCTGTGAATACTTGGCCGTTATATTTTGTTGCAACTTGCAATAACTTTAATTTAAGAGTGGATTGATGAGTGGCAGTTCGCAACTTTTTGTTAAACCATGTTCAGCATCCATTTCTCCGTCATCCAATCCAGATCTTGAGCTGATCCTATGACCACGAAACAATTTTCTTCCCACAACGGTTTCTGAATCTCAGAATGGGCAGAGACCTCCCTCCCTTTTTGCCCTGTCAGTGTCCAAACTCCTGCAGCAACACTTTCAGTTTCAACGTGACGACTGACAACGCATGATCATCACAATGTGCACTCAGCCTCATACTTTTGCTTGCTTGAAGCCGGCAATTTGTTTGTGCTCTTTTTATAAAACCACTAAGATTCAAAAGGAAAGAAAAATTAACAATGATGTGATAAGGACATATAACCACGAAAATTCCATGTCAAATTGTGTCAACCCCTAAACGAAGTACACGGATTCGACTGTGGGCACCCGTCGACACACATCGAGCATTGACAATACGCAAGCCATCCCACTATAGTTGTTAAATGAGTTAACACTGGCCCTCCAATGTGGAAAGTCGAAGCTCTTAGTTTATGATAAAATCTGGCATATCTTATTCGTTGCACGCAACGTACAAAGAATAGAGATGAACTCAGCACATGATATTTTAATTATGGCCTTCTACTTCGGTGTTCTTATTACTAAACTAAATCTCCATTAACTATCAATTCAAGCACCATGTTGTGTGCTCAAAATTGCAGGGTAGAAGTTGTTTTGCAAATAGCCCCTCTCACTACTAATCCATCCAAAGGAGAAAGAGTGAAGGATAATTTTGTCCTAAAGATTATTCAGTATTATTTTTCCTAAAGACAACAAAAAAGTTGTAATTCAGCTATCATGTCCAGAAAAATATGAATGATCAATTAGTTCGATATGCCCAAATGGTATTAGTGAATGAAGACAAAACCCTTTTACAAAAAGAAAGAAGATCTGAATTTGATAAGAATATAAAATAGAAGACGATTTGAATGGTAATTTATATCATCTCATAAGTTCGAAATACTAATCACATTTTCATTTGGTGTAATAATTAAACATGAAATACTGGTGCATCTTCCTAATTGGACTACCGAAAAATATACATAGATGTTCAGGCAAAACCTGCCCAATTTGCAAAAATTGGCCAGCGGATTAGTTTCCAGCCGATGAATTCAGGTTTCGAACCAGAAGAAATATACAAAGGAAAAGTTACGTACAGCTGATAACGTAATCTGCTGCCAGTTTGTGAACCCACATTCAGATATTAGTAACTTGTACAAAGTGTCCAAGAAAGCATGCCAAAAAATTAATTAGTAAATTCATTAAAAACAGGAAAAGTTCTTGATCCTTATATAAGGTTGCAACCACCTTCAACAGTGGATTGGTGAATGGCAGGCTCGCAGCTTTGTCAACCATGATGCTTAACCACTTCTCAGTCATCAAATTCTTGAACTTGAGTCGGTCCTGAGGCTTGTGATCATCAAGCAGTTCCTGAATTCCAGGATCATGGGCGGATAGGCCCTTTTGCCGCGGGAGTGTCCTAAAGCTACACTTTCAGTTTTCAACGTGATGACTGACGACACATGATCATCACCAATGTCGTCATTAAAATTCTTGCTTGCATGGGGAAATCTAGTAATTCATTCAGGCAACTAAATAATAAAAACACTAGCATATAAGGTCTAAAGAAAAGGGAATTGGGCACAAAAGAGAGAGATGTATTAAGGTACAAAAATGGTACGTCAAATTGTGTCAACCCCCATATCAATTCTACACATCAGCCATTGGGCACGCGTAGACACACAGGGAGCACGAGAACTCCAGCATTTACTCCTGCATAACACAAGGCAACACGCACATCACACACTAGCCATCCCACTACATGGTCAAATAGGGAAATACCATCCAATTTGCTCATCAGTGGCAAATTTTTTTTTAGTTTTCTTCCTAAAAAGTAAAAAAGGCAAATCTGAATTCTTCTTTGCTGCAAATCTGAATTCTTCTCCGCTATCTGTAAAAACAGAACAAAACTTAGGATCAGGCGGGACATTTACTTTTCGGTTGGTGTCTTTACTTTCAATTAATACTCTATTTTTTGTAACCAAAGTAAGTCTTCATCGGCTAATGATTTAATGTGGTGCGTTTCTTTTGTTTTGTTATTACATTACAGAGTTTTTAGTCAAAAGAATAACTGGATCAAAGCCCTTCATGAGCAATCGGAATCAACTACTCCAATCACTACTAGGAAGAATAATAATAGTGAACGGTTGTAATTACTTTTTTGTTTGTTAAAAATTTCTTGGTTGGTGGTTTTTGGCAAGTTTTGATCTGATCAGCATTCTGTGGACCTTATCTTTCTCTTTTTAAGAGTAAACTAACACATGGATAGGATCATTGAAAGTTTTTTTGAATTGAGTTATATAAATGTGGTTTGATTGTTGATGCTTTAATTCAAAGGCAGTAAAAATCATGATTGGATACAGACATGGCATTGGCATTTTCAATGACATTGATATAATGCACTATACTACCCAACTTACGGCGTCAACCAAATTCTCTTCTCCCCATAACTTGAGGTGCATATGTATCCATTCTCCAAATTGATGGAACACAAGTGCAACTTAAGCTACGCAGTGACGTGAAACTATTGCATGAACCATGCAATGTAGGGAAGTAAGCAATCCACGTGCCCTTGTTTGCCCCTTCGTTGACTCCTGAATAATGTCAACTTCTCTAGCACAAGAAGGAATTAACACGTAATCAGTTGCAAAAGATACAGAAACTGTTTATATACCTCTAAAGGAGGTTATAGAATATGATGCATAAATGCTGTTACACTAAATTTTCGCGAATTTCATTGTCTCATTTTCTCTTTTATTTTTTAAGAGAAAAAGATAAGACACATTACACCACCCTAGCGGGGACGTGAAACATGCTTTTTCATGGTTTATAAATATTATAATGTCATTGCACCGGTCGGTTCACGCATTTGAATATCTTCTTACTACACTTCTTCCTATATATAAGGCCATTCCTATTGTTTTCTAATATCAGTTTCAGATTCCATAAATATTTTTATAGTACGAAATACTGAGCGGCGGTGACAGTCATCGAAAAGTCATTAACCATGGACACTAGGGTGGCACAGAGATCTCCTCAAGGTGGAAACAATGTCACCCAAACAACGATAATGGCACTACTTCTTGTAGTCTCTGTTGGATATATGTTCATTTGGATCATGGTACCAACCAACACTTTCAAACAAAACTGGCTTGTAAAGGTTCGAGCTGAGGCTAATACAACTTACTTTGGGACACAAGGTTGATTACTAATTAATCTCTATTCTCTAGTCCGCTCCTTGATTTTTCCCCCCTCAAATATATATAACCAGTTTCTTCTTCTTCATAATCACCTTTTCATCCACCTTGTTACAGGTGCAAATTTCTTGATCTTCACATTTCCTGTCCTTTTTGTTGCCGTCTTGGGCTGTGTCTATCTCCACTTAGGAAAGAAACGCAGCAGTGAGTATAGTTCAAAGGGGTAAGTCTAGATATATAATTAATAGGGATTTGAGTAACTGTCACGGTTGGATTTTGTTGAGGGGAAAAAGATCGAATTTGAATATTTCTTTATGCTTTTATCAACAGAAGTGACTCTAAAAATGGTTTAGTGACATGGAAGAGACCAGTTATCATCAAAGGACTAGGAATTGTTTCTCGAATTGAGTTGGCTTTTTTTGCGATGTTCATTGGGCTTCTTATTTGGTTCTACACTATTTACGTCCGCAATGGCTTCGCTAAAATCACTCCAAAATCAGCTGCAAAGAGTGGGGAGAAAGTGTAAGATCTTCCATAGAAATTATGAAATTAATCTCATTTATTCTCTCTCTCTCTCTCTCTTTTTAAACAAAAAATTTGCTGAAATAATTCCTTGGATAAGGGTTAATGGGAGTGGCTCATATGCATGTGTGATATGTGGCAGGTGGCAAGCTAAGCTGGATAGTGCATCTCTAAGGCTAGGCCTCCTTGGTAATCTCTGCCTAACTTTTCTTTTCTTTCCGGTGACGCGTGGCTCGTCGGTGCTGCAACTTTTTGGACTCACATCGGAAGCAAGCATCAAGTATCATATATGGCTTGGACACATTGTCATGACCCTCTTCACCGCTCATGGCGTTTGTTACATCATCTTCTGGGCTGTCACACATGAATTATCCGAGGTACTATAGTTAATTACATTTAATGCATATATTCATAACTGAAACATTAGCCTTATCTTACTGTTCACATTGGCGTTTGAGTCCAAGATAAAAAGAACGTTAACAGATTGGTCTAAACGAAATCTGACACTTTACTGCCAAGAATTTGAGCTTAGAGCCTTTAACAAGTAATGCAATTGTTTATATTCCAAAAAAAATTTTAAACTAGCTCATCCAATTTAGTTTTTGGGTAAATTGACACATGTAATCTTTTTTTTTTTTTGAAATTTGATTGATTCCAAATTTTAAATTGGACTAGATCTTTGATTAAAAGAAAAATGAACGATTACTCTTTCTTTTTGGTAAACATAAAATCAAGAATTAGGATACTTTTCATATATATCGGGAGCTAAACAAAAATAGTGCAACTTGCAATATATGCCCTCAATAAATAGTTGTTGTGACGCCAAAAGTGAAGGAGCAATATCGGTGGCTGTCATGCACATGATGATATGCTCACAAAATACAAGTTGCGACGTGGAAGTACGTATATTGTTGCATTGCAGATGTAATGAATGAGATAAGCATCACCAACGTAACCAAACCAGATGAAACTGGTTGTGCTTTGTTCCTTTATTTCCTGTTCTTGATAGTGCTCTTGGTTGCTTTTCTTCACATTTTTTTTTTAAATTTATCTGTTTATTTATTATTATTGTTGTTGTTATTGTTATTGTTGTTGTTGTTGTTGTTGTTATTATTATTCTTTTAGTTTGCATGTAGTTATGCATTGTCTTCTGTTTGTTGTTGTTGTTGTTGTTGTTATTATTATTATTCTTTTAGTTTGCATGTAGTTATGCATTGTCTTCTGTTTGTCGAAAAGAAAAAGCTAATGCCTCATTTGATGCAGTTCAAATTTTCAGTGTCAAGTCAAATACTATACACAAGAAATTATTATTTTGCATTTACTGGTAATTTATTGTGAATGGCAATATATTAGCACGTAGAACAAGAAACTGACATTTGACATTCCTTGACAAATTGACTTTTTGGTTTACAAGAATGGGCTGGGCTGTGTATAGTTTTATGGGTTTTGTAACGGATCACCTTGAAGTCAAACCTCGGTGTTCCTGTGGTCCAGCAGCCCAAAATAGAGAACAAAATATTAAAGTGCCACAAAGTTAAATTTTTCCACAAGAAATAAATAAAAAGAATCGCGAGAAAAATTATTAAATTAAATTGCCTATAAGAATTTCTTTCTTCTTTAAAACTTAATTAACTGCAATTGAAAATTATCGATGTTTTTATGTTGGTATGAGGGATATTTCAAAAATAATTTCCTTCACGTTTCTTTTCTTTTGCTTAATTAAATCCAGTACCTAAACAAGGCAAAAAAAAAATTCCTATTTTTCCAAAAGAAAGAGAAAAAAAGAAAAAAGAAAAAAGAAAAAGAACCAACATAGAGGTAGTGTAACAGATATTAAATTCCTTTGCTAATGTTTGCTCAAAATTCAGATGACAAAATGGGCTAAAGCTGACATTTCCAATGTGGCTGGAGAAATAGCTTTGCTAGCGGGACTAGCCATGTGGGCAACAACATTCCCCCGCATAAGGAGAAAGATGTTCGAGCTCTTCTTTTATACTCATCATTTATACATCATCTTCATGCTCTTCTTTGTCCTCCATGTTGGCATTTCTTATTCTTGCCTTATGCTTCCTGGCTTCTATCTCTTCATGGTTGATCGTTACCTGAGGTTCTTGCAATCTCGCCAACATATTCGTTTAGTCTCGGCTCGAATTCTTACATGTGAAACCGTTGAGCTCAATTTCTCCAAGACCAAAGGTATATCAAGTTGTTATTTACTAGCACTAAGTAAATTAATGGTTTAACTCCATTTGATCAAAATGAAATTGATATATAATATATTCTTAATTTTTTTTCTATGATCAGGTCTTAGTTATACTCCAACAAGCATCATGTTCTTGAACGTGCCTAGCATCTCAAAGTTGCAGTGGCATCCTTTTACAATTAGTTCAAGCAGTAATTTGGAGCCTGAAAAAATCAGTGTCATCATTAAAGGCGAAGGGAGTTGGTCTAAGAAGCTCCATGAGATGCTTTCATCGCCTTCTTCTGTTGACCATCTTGATGTCTCTATTGAAGGACCCTATGGACCAACTTCAACTGATTTTCTAAGGTATTCATAACTTCCGTAGAAAGAAAAGAAGTACATCTAACCAGACAATATCTTGGAATGCCCTACTAAAAATTCTATTCACAACCATTTTCACTAATAAATTCGTTTGTCACCAAGTTTTTTTGGAATATTATTTTTAAAAAAAAACTTTAATAGTTTTTGAGATGTAATTTATGTGAAATAAAAAGGTGACTAGAAATATAGATGACTAGTTAATTAAAAAACGTGTTTCAAGATATTCTAAAAATAATTTTTTGAAAAATGATTTTGTCCAAACAGACCTAATGGATCGTTATGCCTTTTATAATACTAGTTTCTATTAGAGATCGTAAGATTGAATTTGAATTTTAAATTTACTAATCTCTGATAGTTTATGATAGTTGACTCGTCAGAAGACCAAAGGATTCAAGAATTGTATCCTGGTCCAAAAATCAAACACTATTGTTTACATATAGCTTCTTCCATATATATATATATATATATATATATATATATATATTATTTTTCAACGTGGAATTTGAATAGCTCAATGACATTTCTCTTTGTGACAGGCATGACTTGTTAGTGATGGTTAGTGGAGGCAGTGGAATCACTCCTTTCATCTCCATCATTCGGGAGCTAATGTACGCGAGTGAGACATTGAAATGCAAGACTCCCTCAATTCTCCTAGTCTCCTCATTCAAGAATTCTTCAGACTTAACCATGCTAGAGCTCCTCCTCCCCATTGTTGGTTCTCCAGCAGAATTTTCCAACTTCAGGCTACAAATTGAGGCCTACGTAACAAGAGAAAAACAACCAGAATTAGAAGGCAAGAAGAATCTGAGGACCCTTTGGTTCAAACCAAAGCCATCAGATTCACCAATAACTCCAATTTTAGGCAAAAACAGCTGGCTTTGGCTTGGTGCAATAATATCAGCATCTTTCATCATCTATCTTATCTTCATAGGGATACTTACAAGATACTACATTTATCCCACTGATCAGAATACCAATAAGGTCTATTCGTGGTCTTCTAGAGCTGTGCTGAATATCCTCTTCATGTGCATTTCGATAATCATCACAGCCACCGCAGCTTTTCTCTGGAACAAGAAACAAAATGCCATGGAATGCAAACAGATTCAGAACCTGGAGGGGGCAACACCTGTGGCCTCACCAAACTCATGGTTCTATAATGCAGATAGAGAATTAGAAAGTTTGCCTCAGCAATCACTCGTCCTTTCTACCAATCTGCACTACGGTGAAAGGCCAGACTTAAAGAGTACGTCTGTGTTTGTTTGGTTTGTTTGCTTCTATTTGAAAATTCTTTTTTTTTTTTTAAATGTTATTTTAGGATGTTTCTTAATCAAAATCTTACCACACGTTTAGTTTTTTAAATAAACTGCTATGGCTGATACTACTTTTATAAAAACCCTTTGATCGAGTGCGTTTATCTAGAATATTATTGGAAGAATAATAATGTATATTTTTTAGAATGTGATGCATATCGGATAAAAAGTTGGTTATGAATATAAAAAAAAAAAAAAAGTGATTAGAAAACGTATTTAGATTCACAATAACTTTCTAAAAAGTGGCTTTATAAATACCTATGACAAATTAAGAATCAGATTTTAGTATATGATTGCTAGCATCTCTTTACTTTTGGTCAAGGATTTTACACAACATGAGCTAGTATATCTCCTGACATGTTAAGTTTGGTTTTTAATGCAGAAATTCTTTTTGAGAGAAAAGAATCAAGTGTCGGAGTTCTGGTTTGTGGACCAAAGAAAATGAGACATGAGGTTGCAAACATCTGCTCTTCGGGTTTGGGAGCTAATCTGCATTTCGAGTCCATCAGTTTCAGTTGGTGAATTTGACAATGTCCTGGATGCCAATCAAAATGATGGTTTGGTTTGAAATATCTTGTGGCTTCTGTATCTGTTCACAGTTGGTCATTTTCTTGTTTCCTGCTGTTAGCGAGCTGAGCACGTCAAAATGTAAATGCAAATGGTAAAGAGAGGAAAGTGCTTTGCACGATGAATAAATAAAATTTCTATTTATGTTTGATGAAATGCTTATTAAATTATAAAATAATTAGTTGAAAGTTTAGATTTTATTTCAAATGAGGTGGATCTGCCTACGAATTGTTATAAGACGTCATATATTCATAACCACGAAAAAGAAAATCAGCATTGTGCTTAAAAAAAAATTAAGGGATTTTTTAACGATACTTTTTGGTAGACCAGTTTATCATATATTTTTTGATAAATCCTGTACTATTACAATGGGGTGGAGAATTAGTACTGATGGAATTCGAACCCATGACCTCTGGTAAGCCAATTTATCATATAGATGCACATATACATATTTATTTCCCACACTTTCTGAATTTAATCTCACTTTTTCAGAAAATTAACACATGTACCTTTCTTGACCAAACAAACCAAAAATAAAATATAACATTTTCTGTAGAATGAGGATCAATTCTTACTTAACTAGAATTTCTTATTTAAGTCAACAAGATGGGCTCTTTTCTTCCTACACCATCCAAGTGTGAAGCATGTGAAATTGGCTCGTAAAAGATATTTGAACGAAAGTTAATTTCTTATTTACTCATCCAAGCTGACAACTTTATTATTTTTCCTGCAAGTACATGACTGGAATTAGTATGATTGGCTACAGGAAATCCTCACATCTAATACAGTTATATAGGAAAAATTTGGCAAAAGAATTGGCAATGGCAGCAACCAAATAGAAAATGGACACTTCACACTTGGCCGCAAAAAGGAAAGAAAGACATTGTTGTCATTTCGTCACCTAATTTCACATGTTGCTGATGAAAAATCCTTTACTTCTAATTTATCAGTAGTTTAAGCAAAATTTTCTAGAGTTTCTACAAGTTTGACAGCTACACTGGCTTCCTAGATTTTCATAAGAGGGCAATGTTCAAACAACTAGTCAATTAAATGGCCAAGAATTGGTCTCAATCTACAGTAGAATCAAGAATTGGTTTGAGAAGAAATAATAATAATAATAATAATAAAAGAGTTATTAATATATAAGTAAGAGACTAATGTTTATTAAATTAAACTTTTGTGTTTAAGTTGTCTTTTTGGTGAGCTCTCTCAGGCTTTTTTCTTTCCGTCTTATATATTGTACTAGTCTTGGTGGGACCAGAGAACCTAAAATTATGCTGGAAGTCCAATGGTGGTTACTTGTATATTGTTCTCTTTTTGGTATTGGACGAGAGAATCTAGAGCTAGGTTGAGATCCCATGATATTAGACCACTGAGCCTGGAGTTAGGTTAGAAATTCAATAATGTTGGAGCAAGGATCCGAGTTTAGAATTGAAGAAGAGATCATGGTTCATGAGTGAGTTGATGAAGTGTGGGTTTGTATTAAGTTAACGATAACCTTGTGGATTTGGGGAGAAGTTTGATCTCAATTTAAGGGTCTATTCATGGAGAGAGAAAATTGTTAGCTTCATGGATAGATTATTGGTTTTAAAAAAGAAAAAGAGAGAGAGAGAGAGAGTGCTAAATATATAAAGAACAATAGTAGCGTCAAAGACGCTGTGACATTCAGTATCAAAGACACCTAACGTAATATGTTACTTTTGGATTAATGCTAACCTAACATAATTTCATAGGAGTCCTATATTATTGCAACTTACTAAAAAAGTATTTCAATAAATTAATACTAATTTAATTTAATTTTAAAAGAATATCATATTAGCCTAACTTACTAAAAAAATCTAAAATTATTTTTAATAAATAAAAAATTAACCGTAATTTCCCTTAACAATAAAAAGCCATAATTGCCACTATTTTTAATCTAATTAAAACCCTAAATTCCAATAGCATAAACCCTACGTTTTGAATCCTGAACCCTAAATCCTAAATCCTAATTCAAAAGTAAATATAAAATCTAGTAATGAAAATATCAGCCAAAGTTTTTTTCCTAGGGTCTATGTTGCAATAATAAAAAAAAGTAATATTTACATAAGAAACTGGTATTTCAGATTACAGGTAAAACAAGAATTAGAGTTTGTAATTGATAATGACTCTTGAATGGTTAAGATTTGTCTTAATTAAAAATCTAGTTACAGTCTTTGACAGTGTTATTTTCCATATATAAATTAGGACTCAACATCCAGTAATTTAAAATTTTTTGGTCAAAGTTGGGTTCTAATGTGTATTTTGAACTTCTATTGTGAACTCTCACTTCGGACTCTTTTTGGATTTTCTCCGTAATAGATTTTATATAATTGCGAGTAAAAATTAAGCGGAAAATTCAGAATCAGTTAAGTGAAAAAATTGAGAATAAAATTCTTCGTGTTTTAAGTCCTACCCTTATGCAGATTAATTGTAACTACGCCTTATACTCTTAGCTATTCTGGAGATTATATTGGATTTCTTTTCCAAGACCCTCTTTATTTCAATAGGTAGAGGAAAATCTTAAAAAGGCACATCATAAAATCGTATAGTTTTTGTTTGGGTAAAAATTTAAGAAAATTAGGAAACTTATTAATTAACAGGAATTCATGCAATAAGAAAGAAAAAGTTCCAGAAATAAAAGTCATACTTACTTTCCAGTGCATGGATACCATTAAAGAAAGATTTATTTTCAAAAAATTAGTAATTTGTGTTCTCCAAAAACTCTTTAGGAAACAGATGAAACCGAATAATCAAATGTCTAAGGAGCCCCCAGAACAACAGTTTGAAAGCAAGGGATGTATAGAAAGACCAAGTTTCTTTCTTTCATTAGCCAAAAGTAAATGAAGTAACAAAACCAATATATGGAGAAGAGGTGTATATCATTACAAGCCAAAATGCTAAAATATCACACACGAATTTACGCAACAGAAGTCTATGACTAGGTCTGATTGCTTGGGTTTTAATCCAATTAGTTGTGAATTCTGAAGAAAAAATGTCATTGAAACTTGTTGAAAACATGACTTTGGTAAATCAATGACTCAGACATTTTCGGAAGCTTCGAGGTTTTGGTGTATCAATATTACATTGGAAGGCATCCTATTTTTATTTTTCCATATGATTCATAAACTCAATCTTAAGTTTTCAACATTGTTTGTCTTTGGTTTTCAGTTGAGCAATCAATTTATGCTTTTATATACTTCATCCAAAAAAAAAAAAAAATGAACGAATATATGCTATTAAATCTTAGTACAACATTTTTCTCCAAGATGACGCTTTCAGGTAGTCTAGCCAAAAATAAGTTGTGTTTTATCTTTTTCTTTTCCTTTTCCTTTTTTTTTTTTTTTTTTTGGGACGATGTGGTTGTGTGTCAATTAGTGACCGTTGTTATGACCATATCATTAAGTCACCATTCACCAATCCCCACATCCCCCACACACTTTTGATTTGAGCAGCTGACATACAAGTATATATGTGACGCCATACCACTTCGCAAGAATTCTCTTGTACAAAACACATTCACACACACCATTCCACCACCAAAACCTCAGATTTCACACACACACACACACACACACACACACACACACACACACACACTCACTCTCCCAGAGGGCAATGGACGAGGAGAAGATATCGATATCATCTGCTCCTCATGGTGGAGCAAACAAGATCATCCGTGGTGCAATGGTAGGACTATGTGTAATCGTCTTTCTTGGTTATATCATGATGTGGTGCATCATGCCAACTGATACGTACTACAACAAATGGGTTCCTCATATCATGGCCAGCACCAATTCAACTTACTTCGGATTACAAGGTTAATGACATCAGATTAATTCATTTGTTCTCCTTCATTTTTTATAATAAGCATTACTAATCGAAAAAAAATGTTTAATTATGTAATTCAGGTCCAATAATGCTGGATTTCACATTTCCAATCTTGTTCATTGCTGTTATGGGATGCATATATTCTCACTTGGGAAAAGGAATGGAAAGCAGGAACAAGAAAAAGGATACATTCAAGTTCTTGAGGCGTCCCATGATCATCAAAGGCCTAGGAATTGTTAATTGGATAGAGCTTTTCTTTTTGGCCATGTTCATTCTCCTCTGTCTTTGGTATTTCTCTGCTTACATGCATTTCTGGTATGAGAAGATTAAAATGGTCGCCATGTCTCGAGGGGATAATGTGTAAGAAGTTTAAATTTTAACAGTATATAACTTCAGGTTAAATAATTGAAAAATATGAATTTACTTGAAAAAATTCATTTAATAGGTGGCTTTAATGTATCAGGTGGCAAGCAAAGTTAGAAAGATTTGCATTGGTGATTGGTCTGACAGGGAACTTATGCTTAACATTTCTCTTCTTTCCTGTGACTCGAGGATCATCAATTTTGGCTTTCTTGGGTTTAACTTCAGAGGCCAGCATCAAGTACCATACATGGCTTGGACACCTGACAATGACCTTGGCTACCGCTCATGGCTTTCTTTATATCATTTACTGGGCTCTCACTCATCGGTTGTCTGAGGTAAAGATTATATGACATTGTATTAAGCTTTTTTTTTTTATAGGAGAACACTTTTTTTTTTTTGTTAAAAAAATTGCATACAATAAAGAGAAGGGAGAATTAGTGAAAGGTAATAGAACCTTCTAATATATATTCATTTTTTTGGTTTTTTTTTTTTTGGGGTGCGGGATGGGGGGTAGTGTTCAGATTTGAACCTTCTAGATCACCTTGAGTTCTACACCAGAAAAAAAAAAAAAAAAAAGACTTAAACCTACCTTTTAGGAAGGTAGCAAGACTTCTCCTAGGAAGAGCTGCATTCTTGGTGAAGACAGCGATTGAGTTTCAATCATTACCTTTCAATCCAAAATGTCTGCAGAAGGAGAGACCATTTGAGGTTAGATAGTGTACCAACCAAGAAATTAATTTGCCTCGCAAGGAAAATAAACATAACTCGAGTCTTAAGACAGGTATTATGCAACTGTCGTATAATAGTATGTTTGCCCCTCAGGTCTAGTTGGACCCTCCCGTAGAATAGATTAGATTAGGAGTAGAATAGTATGTTGAATCTTGACAAAAAAAAAAATTATGCAACTGTCGTATGTTTGCATCATGGCATTGAGTTTCAAAACCTATCTTTGCTTTTGGCAGACATGAATTTTTGACAAATTGTATCTTCAAAAAATGCTGAATGATTAAAAATTTGATTCATATAAACTTGAAGAAGAAGATAACCACTTAAAATTTGAACTACCGATCTGCATAGGGTAAATAATAACAATTCGGATGATGATTTAAGGTGGTAAAAGAAAAGCATTACGTCTTATGCCATGGTAGTTTGATAGAATTAGTTCTCACTTTAAACATAAGCATATGATATTTGATTGCTTTACAAATAACAAATGGATCACGCAACGGACAATTGGCTCTCCTATTATTTTTATTTAGGTGGCCTTTGCTACACAAAGAAGAGATTTATTGGTTTCTTGAAGTGGGTAATTTCAAAGCTAACACCAAAAGCAGTAATTTTTCGTGATAAAAAAGGCTCTGCAGTAACTGTGGAAAGTTTTCAATTTGAACTAAAACTATGCTAATTTTCGTAAAAAGAATAAGAAATTTTACATTAGTATACATTGGTACTTCTACCACGTGCATTGTAAGATACATACGAATTACATTATTTTATTATGAAAATCAAAATTTTTCTTTCATAAGTACAATATTATACCATGATTATTAAAAATAAATCTATATTTTCTTTGTTGCATTCATAATTATATTGGTTAATACACTTTTCAAAACATTAAAATAACGGATTAGGAATGACAGCAGATGATCTTAATATCCGAAAGGTGGAAATAAGCATGACGTAAATCAAGATGAGGTGACCAGAAGAATGCTCCTAGTTCTTAGTGTTCAGACCTTAACCCTCTCATCTATTATTGAAGTAATCATTGTTCTTTGAACTTATATTCCACTTTTGTTGTACCTAAACGGCATTAAATTCAAAGGACTAAGAAATATGAAGAGTAAAAACAGATCAAACTGAGGGTTGGTGAACAACTATTGCTCTAGATCCTCGTGTCAAGATCAAGAATGTGATTCTTGTTGTCACTCTCCTAAAGGCTACTAGTTCATAAACGATCTTTTGGATTTTAAATAAAAAGGTAAAATTAGATGTGTTGTGTCTGGCAATCTTTATTAAACCTTTCGAGAACCATGCTTTGAAGTTTCAACTTTGGAACTGGTAAAAGAAGATTACTTCACACTCGTGATTAACTTCTGGATAATTTCTGTTTAAATTAACTTTTGATTAAACACGAAATGATTTAAAACATGTAATGTTGTTTTTGCCCGAGTTACCTACCACCAGGTTAAAAATTATTTTCAAGTTAACTTTTTAAGACATTTAATGCTTTTTGGTAAACAATGTAAAGTCGAACTCCCCTCTCCTATATTCCACTTCTACGGCAAGTTGTTCACTCTAAATTTCTAATTCATGACCCACCAGGATAATCTTAGTCCAACAATGGTACGAAAAAAGTGGCGCATATTGGCCTCTGAAAAGATTTGTTTTTTTAACTCTTGTTGGTGGTTGGCAACATGACAACGAAAATGCTTTAAAGAAGTCATGGTTAGTTATTCTCTTCTTTGGTCTCCCTTTCATCGCGGGTTCTCGAAGGTGGGACCATTTTACTAGTGATCATATGTAAATCACCCTAGCTACTCATGCCAAAACTGAATAAAGTCTTGAGTTTGGTGGCCATTATTGGCCATGGTCATGTTACATGGGTGGTGATAGGATACAGAAATACTTATCGCCAACGAAGTCAAGCTGATTTGTGTTATTTCTGCGTGAAAAACAAATGAGTTCATTGTGTCATGCCACGGTGATCATTCGTCATGCTAAGCACCTACTCCAATCTCATGTATGACTGTCAGTTACGCATACTATGCCTCACTAAACAAAAATTATTAGGGTATTCTTGAAAAAAAAAAAAAATTCTAGAACCACCAAGAAGCATGTACATAATGATCAAGTGCTATGGAAGCAAGTAAAAGTAAGGAAAATAACAATAGAAAACTGATCGTATGAACATCTATTATCGTAATATTTTTTGACAAAGAAGTAACAAAAAAATATATATATATCGTTTACTAGCACAAAAATCTGGTAGATTTACTAAGCAGGTAAATGTAATTAGTAACACAGAGAAAAAGAAAGTATGAGCATGATCACACGTTGTTTTGCAAAGATAATCATTTGCAACTTTCTTGTTCACTGCAGGCACTAAAATGGGATGAGACATGGGATCAGACCTACGTAAACAATATAGCAGGAGAGATTTGTTTGCTGTTTGGATTAGTGATGTGGAGTACAACTTTCCAGCGTATCAGGCGAAGCATGTTTGAACTATTCTATTACACACACAACCTCTACATCCTCTTCATCGTTTTCTACATTCTCCACAAGGGGCTCTTTTTCATCTGCATTATGCTTCCTGGTTTGTATCTCTTCGTGATTGATCGCTTCTTGAGGTTCTTACAGTCAAGACAAAAGGTTCGTCTAGTTTCTGCTCGAGTTCTACCATGCGAAGTTCTTGAGCTAAACTTCTCCAAAAGCCAAGGTATAAAATCCGCCATTGTGTTTAATTCTAATGGAATTATTTTTGACTGGGGAGCCAAATTTTCTATTTTTTATTGGGACTTAACAATAGCAAATTTTTTCTTACTTTTTCTAAATAACTATCCATAAAAAAGTATTTACATAACAAAACGTGTATTTTGTAGAGACAATGATAAGATATTTCACAAAATACATGTATAAAAGTAACACATATCACCCCACTTGTTAGTGAAAACATGCTGCGAATGCTATCATGCATTAAAAACTTGTAATCATAGATTAGAAAAAAAATGTAGCTTACACTTAAAAAGACTACACATTTTATAATGTATACTTATTTATGCTTGGCCTTTATATGCTCGAAAGTCTAATGAAACGTGTGCAATTTTTATATTATGAGTTTCTGTTTGTGAAATGTACCACGCACTGTTGATGCAGCTTTGAGTTACACTCCAACAAGCACTATGTTCGTAAATATTCCTGTCATATCTAAGCTGCAGTGGCATCCGTTTACCGTTACTTCCAATAGTCATTTGGAACCAGACACGCTTAGCGTGGTCATCAAATGCGAAGGAAATTGGACTAAGAAGCTTTATGATGTGGTTTCGTCGCCTTCCTCTCTTGATCGTCTTGAAGTTTCCATCGAAGGACCTTATGGACCTCCAACAACTCAATTCCTCAGGTTTGTGTCTAAAGGAACCATTTTCTAGTAAACAAGTACATTAATGATGCTGATGATAACTAATAGTTGAGTTGTGAGCAGTTTGTGAGTTAATGCATGTACTTGATCAATATGTTTATCTTGTACAGTGCAAGTCCAACGTTAGTTCACACGAATTCCCAGTGTCACATAAATCTATTGTTATCTCCTTGAAATAGATGGTGGGTAGGCTAATGGCAAAACCCTTTGATGCAGGCATGACATGCTTGTGATGGTCAGTGGAGGAAGTGGAATCACCCCTTTCATCTCTATCATCAGAGATTTAATGTTTATGAGCTCATCACGAAAATGCAAACTTCCCAAACTGTTGCTCATCAGTACATTTAGGAACTCTTCACATCTCTCCATGTTAGACCTCCTCCTCCCAATGTCTGGTGCTCCCTCTGGATCTTGCGATTTGGACCTACAAATTGAGGCTTATGTAACCAGAGAAAAGGTGCAACCACAGGACAAAAAGGAGGCCGCCCGTATCATTCGCTTCAGGCCACTACCATCAGATGCTCCCATATCTTCCAACTTGGGTAAAAACAGTTGGCTTTGGCTTGCAGCAATCATCTCATCTTCTTTCGTCATTTACCTTCTCCTTCTGGGAATCATCACTCGTTACTACATTTACCCCATTGATCACAACACTAACAAGATCAACTTAATGACTCGAAGGACCGTATTTTCTACACTGCTCATATGCTTTTCAATCGCAATCACGGCCAGTGCTGCTTTTCTGTGGAACAAGAACCAAAATGCCAAGGAAAACAAACAAATCCAGGATTTGGAAGATTCGATAACAGGAGGATCATCCAGTTCCATGAATGATTCCGCTAATAAAGAATTAGAGAGCCTTCCCTACCAATCTCTCATCAAATCTATGAAGGTGCATTATGGAGCAAGACCCGACCTCAAGCGTAAGCAATTCTCTAACTCTATGATTGGTGAATACTTATCTTCACTTTTGATTTCGTCATTTTAAGATAAAGGTAATCTTGCAGGAATTTTGCTGGAGAGTAATGGAGCAAGCATTGGAGCTCTTGTATCCGGTCCTAAGCAGATGAGGCATGATGTTGCAGCCATTTGCTCATCTGGTTTAGCAGACAACCTTCACTTCGAGTCCATCAGCTTCAGTTGGTGATTACTTGATCCTCAGATTTGAGATTAGATGCATATATATATAAAATGCTAAATGGTAATGTTTAAAGAATCTGCACCTATTAAGTGTGTCCCTCTGTATATTTTGGAACCATTGGTTGGTATTGTATGTTGTACTTCTCCCTGTCTTCCGGTTAAAAGATATTTACACTACATAAACGTTACCAGGTACAATGTTGAGAAAGTTTGTAACCAAGTACAATGTTGAGAAAGTTTGGACTCCCTCCGCCAAGCCTTAATTTAAAGATGCAAACATCTTGTTTATCATGTAATAAAGATCCAAACTAATACTCTCGGTTAAAATCTTCCATCGTCAATTTACCATTGGGGAATTCATAACTGGCATTAAGAGTTAGTCTTCTGCAGTTGGCCAAGCAAGCTTAATATATATAAACCGTTGTAAAGTATGAATTAAAAGGTTTATTCATTCTCCCTAAGAGAAAGGAAATAAAGAGGGCTTGTATCTTCCGAGAGGGATACAAAAATTTATATACCAAACCTTATAGACATGGCTGTTCATATAAAAGCGTCACCAAAATGATAATCATCAAGTGTTTGATAATTTAATTGTAAAAGCACTACAGTGTTAGTTGATGATTTACTCTTTAAGCAAGGATACGCTTATCATGCATGTATCAGTAATCAACACAAGATGTGCCAAAGAAGTATTAGCTTGATCTAAGGATATTTGTTTAACCACCAGAAACTCCTGATACTACTTCTACACTCCGCTTCCATATTGGAACGTACAATTCAGTTTGAAACGAAAAGAACTAACGTGTGCAGCCAGATACAAAAAATGATAGAATGGTGCTTCTTGATGTGATAACACAAATTAGTAAAGCGGCCACAGCATGGACAAATACGTATAGAAAGATCATCATGTTAATAATTATTTGGCAAT
The DNA here is from genome assembly GCA_024721245.1 of Mitragyna speciosa. Lineage (NCBI taxonomy): Eukaryota > Viridiplantae > Streptophyta > Magnoliopsida > Gentianales > Rubiaceae > Mitragyna > Mitragyna speciosa. The sequence goes on from CM045558.1 coordinate 1,065,644, forward strand.
CATTTTTCCTACAACCAACCAACCATCTCTCCGTCTCTCTATACCCAAAATGGTTCCCGAAGACACCAACCCCCCACCTAGAAAAATAAAAAACAAAAGAGACGGAGCACATGAAAGAATGATACACCGTAAAAAAATGAAAAAGGTATATCATGAAAAATGCTAAATGTAATTAACCACCCGAGTGTCACTTATTTACAAGCAAAACTTACAATGACTTTTGAAAGACGTAGTCTCATGCCATGACTCAACAGCACTGCTCACTACAGGGCTCAATGGCACGTTACAAGGGTATTCCATTTGCAGTGGCAATCGCTTCCTTCGCCAACAAGGTTTTCACTCGAAGGCATTGTCTGCGCGCATTTGTATTTTGAAGCAACATTATTGACCAACTGTACAGAAGGTTTGAGGCATTCAACTAGCTCATTTCTCATCTGAAGTTGGACTTGAAGAATAAGTAGCAAATGAAAGCCTTTCTTCCAAGGCTTCAACCAAATCATGGTATTCAGAAAAAACAGGATGTGACTGAAATTGAAAATGAAGAAACCATAGTGAGACACATAAGATATAAACTAGAAGAAACTGTCTGAATAGAGTTCAACAAAAGGTGTAGATCCCTAAAGGAATGACTAAGATACCTGTAGAGTTATGCTATAAGCTTTCCACAACCGCAAATCATGACAGAACAAATCAAAGAGAACCTGAGCAGATGTCAAAAGGTTAATATAAGTCAAAAAGGTTAAGATCTAGATGTCTTAGCATTTGTCACTAACTAGCGTGTGAGAAAATATCACCATTAGTTTCTTTTCTCGTTTTCATCAAACGATTACTATTCATTCATTGCCCTCATTTAAGAGAACTAGAAGTGATTTCGTAAGCGTCAACCATGAATTACAAAAGTTTAAAGAAAAACCCGATACTACAATCTCATCTAAGCTTATACAATTAAAGTTTCAGCAAACAAACCTTCAAAAAGTAAAAGTGATTATTTTGTTTATACCAGAAAGTAGTCACAGAAAATTATTGTAAAAATTGGCACTGCATAAATAATATTTGTGAGATTAGCTAGGAAGATTGAATTTAAAGGAAATATAATAACTTGAACTGTCTCATATTTGTTTGTTGTTAACTGAGGATGCCAGAAAAGTATACAAGCAAAACATAATAAAATTCACAAACGCATCAATTGATGATGTTTGGTAAACCTCAGATCGCCTCAAAAGCGTGGCCAAGACTACGATCCACTCTTTGAACTTTACAGAGCACATATGCGCCAAGAGGAATTCTGCATCCAACCGGCTTTGCAATGTTCCCATTTGAAGCTGGCAAAAACAGAGAGTGAATCAGAAAAGAATTTGAACTAAATCAAATCAAGCGTTTCTTCCCCTGGTTGCAATAAAAGATCTTTTGCTCTTTGCTTCAAAGCGTTCTTAAAAATTATTGAGGTGTTACAGGGATTCAATATGAGACATTAAATTACAATTAAATTGACAGCACAGGTAAAAAAATCTCAAATTGCAAATTCCTGAGCCATGACACTCTTCAAGCCAAAGCAGAAAGATGAAGTTACATTCTAATATAAGGAACAACCCCATTACAAGAAATACTTCAAAATAGTGTCAAATTTTAAACCTTTTTTCTAATAGCAATAAAGACAGTAACACAGAGAAAACTTACAACAAAAGCACGATACTTTTAAGGAACTAAAATAAAAGGAGGGTTAAAAAAAAAAAAAGGAGAGGCACTATAGAAGACCCACTTAAGCAAAGCAGCAACTTCTAAGAAACATACACAAACAGAAGAACGCAACACCAATAAACAAAAAGACTTTTCCCAGTTGGACAATTTGACCATCAGAACTTGAAGCCTGTGCAAATGAAATTATAGGGCTTCAATAGAACAAGCCAATGACCGATGTAACAAGATATTTTGACATAAACAAAAAAGAGATCAGCAGACTACAATTAGTAAGGTATTAATAGTCAAAATAAAAGCAATCTGCAAAAGCACAAGAATATACATGATATAAGTACCTTCTGCCCAATTAATTCAAGTCCTGAAGCAAAATTTTCTAAGCGAGCACATCCATATCTTTCTCGTTGAAGAAATTCCTGATATATATATGTATTTTGTTACATAAATTGTAATACAATTAACAGTGACACATTTTGAATCATGAATATGATATAAATATTCTCTTACCACTAAGTCGAATTGTGTGCCTTTGACAAATGCAACAAGCTTTGAAAGTTCTTTGCCAGACATTAGGTAACTTGCATGGCTTTCTAAAATGTTCTTAACAGAAGCAACATGAGCATTCTGCTCTTTAAACGAGCTGCTCCATCATGTTGAGAAAGGACCAGGTAAAAAAAGACTTAGTTTTTTGGCAATACAAGCATATATGGACACAGTTGTTAAAATTATCAAGGTTGCCTTTTACCTCTTTGAGTCCAAATGTTGCCGCCGCTGACTAGATGGGAAAAGGATATAACCCAAGAATCTGGGTGAGAGTTTGTCTGCATCTGGGCTAGCAGGTTCATATTCCCTCCCTGATCTAAGGAGAAACCTCACCTGATAGAAACACATGCAGTTTATTAGCCCAGTCAACAAATTTATAAGATCAACTATTTTCTTAAAAAGATGAACATGAGATAAGACCCGCACCAGCTCCCCAGCGAGCTCATACAAAGATTCATCAAGTGTTGCCTGCAGAAAATCAGATGACAATTACATATCAAAAGTTGCAAAAATAAAAAGAAAGACAACATAAACAAAATATCACAGAACCCTTTGGAGTACAAGGACATATTAAAGAAACTTTACACTATTCATAATTGCTTTTGGATGTCCATAGAAAGAGTCTAGTGAATACAAAAGTTCATATTTTGCTGAACAAATTCGTCAAATAATATTTAAAGAGATAACATACAGAATAAGCCCATGCCTGGCTTTACTTCACAGAAAACCAAATGAAAGCATCAGATATACCTGCAGTAAACGCAATGCACAGTACTGGCTCACAGCAGGACCTTCAAGTTTAGCAATAACCTGAAACAATAGGCAATAGTAAAATAAGATATCATTATCAAGCATGTATCATGTGCAGTTGATCTCCAAAACAGAAATATTGGTGTCTGGTCGAATCTATTACAGAATATTTGCAAACAACAACACCCTGAACGCAATATGTGAAAGCCTTTTCAACATCCATGTAGGTCAAATTTTTTTTGTTGCCATTCAAACAAACGACAAACTTTTTTCACCAACTAAAGATAGTTGCTGACTTGATAGATAAGGTAATCTATTTATAAATATCTAACATTGAGTTCAGCACAGCATGAAAAAGTATCTTCATTGCATAATCTTTGCATACAAGGAGCAGGAACCAAATTTTGGTTTAACTAATATCTGACAACAATTACACATATGATCTCAGGAATTCTCAAGGTAATTGTAAGTGGGACTCACAAGTATATAGCAGGCTGCGGTACGATACCATCTCCGCTGGAAGCATTCCTCAAACAACCTAAACATCAAAATCCACTTTGTGATTGACCTAGAGCCTAGTATTTTAGCCTGTTTCCACTTAAAGTGGAAAAAGAATTCTTTTCTCTGCAGTAATGTTCATGCTATGCATAAATAAAGACAAAGTCAGATGCATACTCTGTTGATCTCCCAGCAGCTGAGAATAAATCTGCCCAATGTCGGCCATCAGTTTTTCTAGCAACACTAACAACCACATCAAAATACTCTGGAAAGTTCCTTATGAGATCGCAAGTCTTCTCCAAAAGAGAGGAGGTAGAAGCATGATTAGGTACTGGAGTCTGGTTTTTGCTGGCATTTTGCCTATAGAACATTAAAACAAGTAGTTTTGAAAGACTAGCCACAAATAAAAGAAAGAGAAATACAAGTACAAGAGTTAAGAGAAGAATCAGTATCTTAGCCTTTGTGCCCATACAAAGTTGCAGAGTGACAATACGTATACCCAAACAACACCAGTTACCGGAAAAAACAAATTGCAGGAGAAACTATGACAGCTCATATCAATTAAATTTACAACAACAACATGACAGCTCATAGATTTATGATGCCCTCATATATAAGATCGAAGGCTTTGAGGATCAAGGTGTGCCGCGAGTGATGAGCCAACAGACATGAGCATAGAATTTCATGTATACATTGAAAACTTCTGTTTGTAAGTAGCCCCAAATCTAGCCTACAAAAAGTGAAATTATTGACTCGATATCAAATTTGACACAGACTCCTTATTTAGAAAGGAACTAATCAAGGTCTCAGGCCTCTTGGAGTCATATCCTAGATGAGTTACCCAAGTTCTAGGACTACAAAGGCTTTCTTTCACAACTAAATAAACTACAAAGTAGCTTTACCAAAGGAAAACTGTTTTAACTTTTCAAACAACTATAATTTAGCCTTGCCAGAAGAGGACCATTTGACCAAAAGGTAAACAGAATAATTAGAACAGGCACAGGATAGAAGGAACAAAAGGTCAAATTTCAATTCACTCACAATTTGCATCAAAACTGAAAAAGAAGACTGAACCCTTGAGGTTCCCACTAAAGTTACCTGGATATTTCAGCATCAAATACTGTAAAAAGAAGCCACTCAAGGCAATGAGAAAAATGTGGCTTCTCTGCTGACAATTGCGCCAAACGTAAAGCTTCTTCCCTCTTATCCCTCTGATGAAAAGGCAATGCAATAATTTAAAGACAAATCTCAACAAGGAAATCAAATACCCTAACAAAACCTCAAGTAATGCATTTATATACATCTGACTACTGCATGGTTCTTATAAGAAACACTACACTTATAGCCACATTTCACAATTTAAAATGTACAGAAATCTGTGTATATTGAGATAAACATTTAAGGCTCCAAAACGGCCAGGATAAACCATCAATCTAAAAGACATTCTGTTGATTAATCAAGACTATAGAAAGATAAAAAGCTCAAGCTGTTATTTGTCTCCCGTACATGATATTTACTTTTTCTTTTCTTTTGTATAAATCATAAGTGACATACTCATTGCAAAACAAATTGCACAGTTACGGCACATTCACTTCAATAAATGGTATATCAAATTCCAATAATGTAGAACTTTACGTACTGCTCTAGACAGATTGTTTTTGACAAAAGCTTTATGATTCGTCCTAGCTACCTTATGCAATCCTCTTCCTCTATTCCAAGATTATACAAGTTGTACCTGAAGAAGATGCCGGAGTAGACAATGCAGAATGGTTTGAGCTTGAGGAGATGGCTCAAAACATGGGAACTCTGTGCATGCCGAAAAAGACATTCTCTGGGAAACACCAACTACAACTCCAGCATTGGGAAGTAGACCAAGAGGATATACCTCACGATCAAATTCCAGGTCGGGGTCCAACTGTAGTTCCACAAAATGTTATTCAGATTAACAAGATCAATATGTGCGAGATACAAGATGATACAACCCTGACACAATACAAACAAGTCTTTAAATTGTGGGTCTACATGTCTAGGAACAATCCATACATGTATACAGGTATGATTTGATTGCTTAAATTAGCTGATCTGCAATCCAAAATATAGACCATAACCAAAGTTGCCAATAATATATGACAACAGTAAAACAAGATCTACATGAACCAGAACTATGCTATGCAGATAGCCAAAGGAAGAGTTTTTTTTTTTTTTTTGATAAGTTAAAAGGGTCAGAGACACAAGACTACATAAGGCAAAATAAATCTAAAAATTGAAAACCTACTGCAGGTATGACACTCGGACTTGAGAATTTTTAGGGAGCTGAGAAGAAGCTCCAGATGATAATGGGTGCAAAATACAAGTAATTCACACAAGTCATCAAATTGATAACAACTTCTTTACACGGAACCTTTTGAAAAGAGTGGTTTCCTGAGTCCTACATGGCAAAAATATAAAATGCCCAAAGTCAAAGTTTGTGCGCAAATGTAGAAGCTTAAAAGTCCTTTGTGTTTCCAAATAATATCCTTCCCAAATTCCAAGCAATACTTGGGTCCTGCTCCACTCAATTCTGATCTATTTAACTCTCTTAAGTCCTCTAGTGAAAGTGGATTAAATTCCAGCATTCTTTGCCAGCCTCAACCTTCTAGAACCTAGCAACCTCAATATTGTTAAGATAGATAACTTAGCCAACAACTATAAAATCATCAATAGCAGCATGGTTACAAGTTTCTTCAAGTTATCAATATCAAGACTCCTACACCATGGAATGCTAGATCCCAATCTTGAACACCTAATCCTCGGATGCATGTGGTGCAGAGCCTAATCAGTTGGCTTTAAGACTAATGAAATGCTGTTCAACTATATAGACAATCAGACCATACACACCGTTCACTGGAAAAAATAATACAGAATTGGGCATATGCTTTACACGATCAAATTACCTGCAAGAAATCCTCCTGCTTAAAAGGATCCACACCAGGAGATGGATACCAAACCTACAACGTTTAGCTCCCATGAAACATGTAACTTTAAAAAACAAAGTATGCTGAAGATGCAAATGCAAAGGAAATTTTTTACCTGCATTCCACGGTGACCATAGTCTAACCATGAAACTTCCTCAATTAAGTTTGTTTTCTCCTCTGACTGACCGCAGGTAACCCAAAACAACTCTACCGAGTCAGTGAGCTCTCTTTCCCGCCCTTCATCCAAATCAAGTAAGGAAAGCTCCCCATTTGTCCTCAATATCAAACATCTGAAAATCACATAGTACAATCACTATCACATGAAATCCTGGAAATCCATATACCAGATATAAATCTATGCACATACCTAGCAGGTTCTCTGGCTAACTGGTCCGATGAAGATGAATCTTTCCTCAAAATATACTCTATAGGATGCTGATCCGGGATAAAATGCATTGCAGCAGGATGGCTCTTTGCAGTCATAATTGAGAGTTCTCGTACTGTAGAAAGCTGTTTGTCATTTTATCACTTAAAAATGCAAGAAGAATAATTGTTTACAACGATATCCTCATTTAAGAAGCAGCTCGTCCATAAATCACATGCATTGAACTCTATATATATTATATCAGCTTAAAATCATATTAGATTAATTACAAAATTTATTTGAAACATGCATTACCTGAAAATTTGGGGTACCAGAAGGCGTCAAATCACCAGACAAATTAACATGGTATATATGGACATCAAAGGGGCAATAGGTGACAAGTAGATAATCTTGATAGACATCCATGACCATTGGCTTTGCAAGCAATGGTTTCCGACAAAGTAATGAACTCTGATCAAGGTGATACCTTGGGTAGAAGAGTAATTCATACCTGCCATTAAATAACCATGAAACATAAGGAATAAAGTGGAAAATATTGAAGCTAGAAAACCTTTGAAATTGGGGGTTCTACTCGCAACAATTAGTTATCCAACATGAAGATATAAGATAAGGAAATACTATTACTTTGAACGTATAAAATGGTTTTGTGAGAGCTTTACCAGCTTACAAATATAACTTGTTTCTTAGCATATTCATTTTAATTTTACTTAACGCCATCTTTTGATCCGCTAGAATATGCTTCAAGATCTATGTCATTTGTTTTATCCTGTCGACGAAAATCACATACGACATCTTATTTTCTCTGCATATCATTCAACTGTATAGCCATATATTGCTTCTTCATTAAGTATTAAAGGCAAGCAAATAATTTCAAATCATATCAATACATGCAATGTTTACTCACATGTTCGACGAATCGATGTAGTTGCAAACCACAACAATTTTCCCCAGCCATAACAAGCCTCTGCACTGAATCTTCTGTTCCTGAGTAATATCTCCAAACACTCTCCACCGTTTTTTCCGTATGTCATATAAAATTAGCCCGTGAAGTCCAGCAACTGCCAAGTACATCCCATCCTTGCTAGCAGCCACATGTAAAACAGGCCAATTTTGTGCCATATAAGAAACCTGACATGGACAACAATACATCAGCAATAACCTTCTTTTGTAAGCATAAACGCAAATTCATACTCATCACTTAGTTTAACACATAACCGGAAGTTTAAGATGAACAATTTTGAGTTGATCGGTATCTTCAGACTGGACAATAAGCAACCGATCTTCACCATAAATAACTTGACGAACATAAGTTGTGCCAGAAACTCCTCTGTTAAGACAACATTTGCCAAAAGGAAATGCAATAATTCTTTCTGAAGATCTTTCCTCAATAGCATAAAGCCTATACCCATATTCATCCCAGTGCATTAGCGAGGTACCACCAATCATAGGCTCATATTTACAATCCTGGTTTGGCTTAACAACAGGAGAAGACACTGAGTTCAAGCCAATTTGACGAATTGTTGACATCAAGCGACAGCCAGAAACAGACCAAACTGCAAGTCCTCTTAATTTCCACCCAACTGCAAAAGCAGAATTATCAGGAGTCCAAGCAATACAACTGACAGGCCCAGTATCATCTGCACAATATCTGCCCGAAACAAACAAAGAAGAAGTAAGAATGATAACAAGAAAACGCATCAAAACTTGCTACTTACTTGATCACAAAAATTTATTTCAAAGAAGCACTTCAGATAACAAACTAATGGTAAGATTTCCCTATTTCTCACATCAAAGGCAAACAAACATTATAAGAAAACTATGGTTATTATAATTCTGCACTCCTTTCAGATTTTGAAAAATTATTTCTTTAATCTTCACGTTCAACAAGTCATACGAGCAGAATATTGCTCAGAGTTCCAAAAAGTATGGTAAAATTTCAGTCATTAAGCCTTGGTTATTAGTGAAAATACTTTTTTCCTTACGAATGGTTGATCAAGAGATTATCATACAGTTCATAGTAGAAACACATCGAATATAGAAAAAGCCAACTTTAAGTCCTCACATACATCTGCAACATTAAAATCATGGTAACTAGAGTTTAAACTGTGATCATTATGCATGCATTTTTCTCTGTCAAATATTCCGTTGGAATATGGAAATAAATTATGTGAATTCCAGTTAGCCGTTTGTACTATCTCTTACAGAAAGCTCTTTAAATCCTACAACTTGCAAGTGAATAGCACCAAAGTAACAGTAAACAATGGAATACACAGCAGGCTGGCAGCTACCCCTCTGAATTTTTCACATAAAGATCACTGTGATAGTTTCTTTTGCAATCAGAAACAAAGTGAAATAGAAAAGGAGCTTTACAGATTGCTTAGACATTAATGCCACTTTCAGAAACATTCAGGAAAAAAGCACTATGGTCTAATAACAAGGCCATATAATTGAAATTAGCGAAGTCATATGCCCAAGGATCCAATGGAAACACACGAAGCCACTTACCCCCAGTCATTTAAAGAAACAGCACGAATAAGGGAAGCAGAATCTGTAAGGTCATACAACTTAACAACACCCTTTTGTGTACCCACAGCAAGAATTTGTTGCTCTGAAGCAACTGAGGCACATACAGCGTCACCAGAAGCCAGCTTCTTTTCAACTTTAATTAGCTCAGCTTGCTTTAATCCTTTCTTACTTACAGAACATGACACAAGTTGCCCATCAGAAAAGAGCAGAAACAGTAACCTCAATGGGAGGGAAAACTCCATATGGACTACAGCAGACTTCTTCCCCCTATAATTCATAGGCAGAGAAACACCTCGTGCTCCATTAGAAGGAAGACCGTTGCCCAAAAAATGAAACAGTTTATCATCTCCACTGCCATCAGAGAGTGGAATATCAAGATCAACAATCCCACAGAACTGCACCACACAATAAGTAAAGTTATATGATAACCTGATTGAACTTTTTGAGATGTGGAGATGTGGATCTCTGGAAATTTTAAAATATCCATCAGTAGTATTTCAAGCAAGTAGAAAGTGAACTGACACAGCAATTTACAATGGTGCGAAAAATGAAGTCAGCAACTAAACAACAAAGATGCTTTCTAAATGTATATTTAAAGGATTCAGAGAAACTGCTACGTTCACATTACCTCTCCCTTCCACGATATGTTATATAATGATCCATCAGAAAGTCCAACAAGCATATGTTTGCTATCACAAATAATGTTGCTCCTGACGATAGCAAACAATAAAATGTCAGATCTCAAATGAAAAACACAATATGCTAAATGGTTGATAACATTTGGTAAAGCCCAGGTCTCTTACAGCAGCCTTCTAGTAAAATTTGACATCAGAAAATTGGCCATTAGCATATCTAAGTCTTTATATATCATGACAATAGCTTCCAAATAAGTTGTTACAAGCATAATATTATAATACTTCAGTTGTCAGAAGCTTCCATAGCTGAATCTTTCAAACCAATGAAGATTCAAAACAACATTCCGCTATCAAGAAGGAAATAAAGAGTTTAAAGCTTGACACTCAAATTACAATTTCCAAGAGATTTATGAAAGCACACTTACAATGTCATATTCTTGTCTGCAAAAGGGATCTGCTCGCTAAGAAGTAAAGATATGGTAGCAAGAGATAAACCAGTTGGTTGCTTTCCTCCAATTTGTATTTTCTTTTCTGTGAACTGGACCTTGTAAATATGAAGATAAAAAGACGATGTCTGCCAAAAAAAAAGAAAAAAAGGCACCAGAAACAAATAAAGCATCACAACCAGAAACAAATAAAGCATTACAACTTTATTAAAAATGAATCGACGTGCATAGCGTAAGTTCTTCCCATACCGTGTCAAAGTGAAACATTGACATAAATGAAAAGTTATACCATTTAGCCAACCCTTTTTTCGAGCTAATTTAAAACTTAATCCGCATTTTCATAGCTGTATTAACTTGCCTAGCACTATCATTCATGCTGCATAAATTGCTACATCAAGAGAATCAAGAAAGTATCATGGAGTTGTTGGCTCCAAAACCTTCCTCTAAAAGCTTGCTGCTTTTCTCTAGTTTCTACTTTGAGGTTGTTTTCTTGAATTTAAGTTACTTAATAAAATGTACCATAAACAAATTGACTAATTATGCATAAAACAGATGAAGAAAATTCCACTGTACATTTCACAGATCAATTCTAGTTTTTCCTCCAAAGTTACAGAACAGCTAAAATTTTGAGACCAAACTAAAATTTTCCATAAAATTCATGACACCCATTTTACCCTATGTAACAAAACCACGTAAAAACACATCATTTCTACACTGATGCACAATGCGATAATTCCAATGCTGTTTCCTGGAAGCAAACCTATACAACAGCTGAATTACTGAGATTTTGTGACAGGCATTTGGTTCCGTTATGCATTCCATAGATCAATTTCCAGTTTATACTGAAGCCCAAAACAACTAGCAGCCCAAATTGCCAACATCCCGCTAAATTTCCCGCAAAACTCATCACATTTCACTAGTACAATATCAATAACACCCCACTAAACAGAACCAAGTAAAAACCAAATCTTTTTTCTTCGCTGATTCAAGATGCCATTAGTCAAATGCCGATTAGAAACAATCCTCCAAACACACTTACAATTACACCAATCAACTTGGCATCCGGACTCCATACAGCCCGCAAATTCTCGCCTTCATTCCGAATCGAATCCACATCTCTCTTGTACTTGCCCAGTCTCACCCGGTGCTGCACAAACACCACGCAAAATTCAATTCAATTCGAAATATCAAATTTCCCAATAATGTGAAATTAAATAAAAGGTAGAGCCATAGAAGATACCTGAGAAGAAGACCAGAGCTCGATGTGGGAGGGGGCGACAACGAGCAACAACCGATTATGGACTTTGAAGTAGACAATTTGATCGGAGGAAGAAGTAGGGCACGACCCGGATTCTAATGGGATCACCTGCGGCCATCCGTATGCCATATACATCTTTCCCCAATTCCGATTTGCCGGAGGGGAAGGAGAGAGGGAAGATTAAGGAGTGTATGGAGAAGGAGAATTTGTGGAGATCAGAGAAAGAGGAATTAGGGTTTAGAAAAAGACCCGAATCGCATATTGCAGCGGCGATGAGGGAAGAGCGCGGTGGGTGTGGGGGAAGACCACCCAAGTACTACTTATTTTTCACGTGGAGATTGTGGATCTGAAAAGATTTTCAACTGCAAATTTTCTTTTTCTTTTTTTTTAAAATTAATTACTTATAACAACAAATGAAATAATGCGAGACTTTCTTGTATCCCACATTTTGTTAAATTAAAAAAGCCTAGGCAGAAAAATACAAAAATAAAAAGAGATGTTTAGTGAGAACGGTTTTATGTATTTTGCCTATAATAAGATTTATATTTCAAACGGTGTTAAAATTAATGTTTTTTTTTTTTTTAAGTTGAGTTCAAATTGACTTTGAAAATTTTCTTTTAAGTTTGTTTTAATGAATATTTATCACATATGAAAGCAAAATGGGAAAAAAAAAATCTTATCTTGTTAATATTGATCCTAATCAAATCTTGCATAAACTCTTATCAATGTACTTGAGTCCAGTATTGAGTAGGTTGCATGACGGCTCAACTCTACTCTTTGGCTGTTCCATCTGGTTTGGTGGGAATTTTCTTTTATTTTTCTGAAAAATTATATAAAGTACTAATGACAACACATCAATGAGCATAATCCTGGCCACCCCTCCACCCCCACCCCCCCCCCCGCCCCAACAAAAAAAAAACCACAATAAAAAATAAAAAACACACAAATATAGAGAAAGGTTAGCCGGGCAATTGTCAAATTACAAAATATTAACCCATGTGGTAAAATGCATGAAGTAGCAATTAGCAATATATTATAAAAATAAGATAAAATAAAATAAAAACTCAGCTAAATAGAGAAAATGCTTGCATTGTATTAAACTACAAACAGAATTTAAGGTCATCTTGTCTCCCTCCCAAAGAAAGGGACATCTTCTATTTGGCATCTATATTTTTTTTGGTTCTTGATACCAATAAATAGAACCAATGTTGTTTAGTGAATGTCGGTGGGGTGTGTGTGTGTGTGTGTGTGTGTGTGTGGATGGTCGAAGAGAGACTTTAGAGATGGTACAATAAAGAAAAAATAAATAAATGATTTGAGAATAGAATAGAATAAGGATCCATATTATCGGGTAATATTCTACCAGTTGAATTGGGCTTGTGAGACAACATCATGCTTCTGACTTTTGGGCCATGGACTGTTTGTGCGTTTATGCTGTCCGGCTGTTCGATTCGTTTGTCGGCCTCCATAAGACGATACTTCATATGTTGATTTAAAGAGGCTGGACCATAAGACGGGCCCAATCTGGTGTGGTCCAGAGCATTGTTAGGTCACGCACATCATGAGAGGCTGAAATGCGCAGGCATCTTAATTAACACATAAAAATTTTGGGTTCTTTTAAACCAACATTTGAGTTTTCTTCTTACACTTCTTTTGCTAGATTGAATGAAAATGACATTTATCCTCGTATTTACAACTACTTTCTTGAATCTGTTCTTATTTGTTTAAACTCAAATATGAAACAATGAATACTTTTGCAAAATCAAAAGCAATTGAGGACAAGATTATAATATTCACCGTAACATGAGGAAGAAGAATAAGAAGAAGAAGAAGGCGACATCAAACAAATCAGATCAAAATGACGAAAAGCAAATGAGTACGGTGATAGGTTCTGCAGACTACCCCATTGTTTTGTTCAATTAATTTAAATTATTGCTCGATTTTGAAACTAGCCAATCAAACTCTAAAAAACCACCACTCATGCAAAAAGAGAAAAGTGAAAGAAATTATTGGCAAAATGGTTATAAAGTCTCTTGCAAAGCATTACATCCCTTTCTCTCTTTTTTTTTTTTTATTGATTTTGTTATAAAGTCTCTTGTTATGCAACCATATGGCGATAGAATAGCAATTGTTTCTAGCAGTCTTAATGTATAATTTGGCACTTCCCTACTAAAAATCAACATTATGGGTCAATTATATGTTAGTCTGACGCTAAAGAATAAAGTAGAAGTAGAGCACTTCCACATGATCCTAAGTCTCCTTAATTGAGCTTCATCTGGTGATATTTTAATATTCGTAAGATGTAGATAAAAGGACTTCAAGAAGAGAAAGTGCGGCAGAATTAGGCAAGCATGTGCAGCATCTATTTTCATGGATAGAGAAATGTAACATGTCACGTCAAAACTCCATGGAAGGGAAACCATTGCATGCCTGCTAGGGAGCTGATTAAGACAATCAAAACCAAACCAAACCAAACCAGTTAGTGGAAAGTCCAAATGAAGAGTCAATCAGATAAGTTGAAGCCCACTTAGAACATAGAAGATAAGATAATGCATGCACGAGGGTGTGAGTGAGCATGCACGAGGGATAGTGTGTGTGAAAGAGAGAGGTGACAGACCAAACATTTTTTGTGAATGATCAAGAGCTAGGACCCCTCTTGCAAGATAGGTCTCAACAACATGTTTGACTTGGAATATCTCCTTAATTCCTCCAGTTGTTGCCATCATGGCATGTTGCAAGGTTGATATGGCAACCTACAGGCACACAAAAAGGAATGGCTGCATATGTACCTTGTGATTAACCAAAATTAAAGTATTCTGCTGTGTACTTGTGTTATTATATAATCACTATATTTATGTAGCCACTTATGTCACTCAGTGACTATCTATCTTGACACGGCATAATGTAGGATTACAGAAAATCACATCAAGGTTAACATCAAAATGTAATAGAGTATTTTTGTAATCAGAAGAACGAATTTGAAAACTTTTATAAGTTATAAATTCTCTTAATAGGACAAGGTCAATTTTAAAATCTTGGAGATCTATACCTATATATGCCTTGGATCCGTGCCTGTGACGTTAGTTTTTGTTAGTTTTTCATGATCATAGACAATAACTTGTGTAACTATTTTACCTCATGTAATCGGGATAATGGCAAATGCCATTATTCATGTTGCAATCATCATTTACCATTGGATATAATAGATGAAATGGATGCCTTTGTTTTCACCTGCAACCAATGGATTTCGTCACGTAACACGACAATTAGAAATAAGAAAGGCAAGATTGAAGGGATTGAAAGGTTAACATCTGAATTTGTACGTGGCAAGTGAAGGTGATGGGATGAAGAAGCAATTGGACCGGAGGTGTCGTGGCATGGCTAGGCAAAACCCAATGGAGGCTTAAAGGCTTTGGTGTTTAAAAGAGCGTGAACCTCCCCTGACCCCATTGCTCGGCATGAATGATGATTTGTTGGTTGGCCAGGGTTCTCACCACCGACGCCATTTGTCATTTCTTTCAGTATCTTATTTTTTGGTCTGCTCCTCCACCTCTTCAATGGTTTTGTTTCCTTCCCATTACTTCTTACCCCATTTATCCACATTCCATCATGGTTAATATCAAATATTTCTTCATGATTGGAAATTGTTCAGATATAGATAATCTAGAATAGGATTTAAGAATTTGGCACTATATGAGTTCTTATTTTCATATGGGATTATTCCATTATGTTTAAAGAGCTATCCTCACAGTCAACAACTATTTGATGATCATATTGTATTACATATAGAATTTGCCATTCCAATGGTCGATTTTAGTCAAGATCTAAGAATATGGTTTTCAACAGCATTAGTATTTGAAAAAGGTTTGTACGAGTTTTTTCATATAATGATTAAATTTAGTTGGCTTTGTAACTTGATCCAAACTATTAATTATAGCATTTTTCTACCAAGTACTATCGATTTGTGGTAATAATTTTAGTAATCTACCACAAATTGATGGTAAGGATACTAAATTGATGCAATTGATAGTTCAGAGGGACAAGTTACAAACCAAAGATGGTTCAGGGGTTTATTTGCAATTAATCCTATCTATGATGGACGGACCGAATTATTTCCCATGCTTTCGGGTGGCTTCTAGGACAAATCCCATTGCATCATCTATCTAGCTAGGAATAAAATATTTCAATATTTAAATGCAATTACACATGAATTATTATGTCCACAAAACTTGCATTTATTAGAACATTTTGCAGCCATAGGCCAACAAGAGATAGGGAAAAAAAATAAGAAAAGTAAAGTTGGAAATTGGCGTTATCCTATAAGCAATAAAAGGTAAGAAGAATGGATTGCAAATATGTACGTATATGTGTGTCGATAAAAGGTAAGAAAAATGAATTTCAAGTATGTATATGTGTGTGTATATGCGTGTCTTTGTGTATACACACACATAAACCAATAAATTGAGCTTTTTTTTTTTAATTCAAATTCGACAACATAAATACTATTGTTCTATTAACCGAATCTAGAACTTTTCAATTGTATGAGAATGTTTCAACTTTGATTATTACAATGATTAAGCAAGTTCGTGGGGAACCTCTACGTTTAACAATTCAGCAATAGCCACGGGGTAACAGCCGGTGGTCAAGGGAGACCTTTAAGGTCTCCTCTACCACAAGTCCTAAGATTAAATTTCACCTGCAACAGTTAAAGATTTTACAAGGGATGGAGTTTAGACAGATTTCGGAAGTCATACTATCAAATTATGTATGACAAACAGTTTAGGCTTTACCCAACACACCACTGGGAGTCTCACCGAAGGCAACAAATATTGTAATACAATAGAGTGATTGATAAAAAAAAAACCAATTCAACAATTAAAAAATGATATACAAAAGTTTTTAGCAATTACAATTTGGCATAAAGCAAGTAAAATACGAAAAATTGAGCTAAGAGGATAAAGTTTTGAACTCAGTTCTCATGGTAAAGATACGAGAGAGAGGAGGAGGAGGAGGAGGAGGAGGAGGAGGAGCGAGGGGGGGCGGGGGTGGGCAGATGGACAAAATGTTTTGTCGTTTGTTTTGAATAGCGATAATGACTCTACGTACCAACCGGACGTTATCCGGTCCAAGAATAATTTTTAAGTTACTGTTTGTTTCTATGTGAAGGAGTGCCAAATTCTTTTGTCTTTTTGTCTTAGAGAGAAGGAGCTCCAAAATGGAATTATTGAAAAATCGACATCTTCATATTTCAATTTCTAATGTATGGCGGTTTGTTTGGAGTTGTTTTTTAAGAATATATTTTTAAGAAAATTTTGAGCACATCTTTTGAACCATCTTATTATTTTACATACACAATTTATTAAAAAGAATTATTAACATTATTATAATAATATTTTTAAAAATAACACTCTAAAAAATAACCAACCAAAAAAAGGAGCTCGAACTTTTCGAATTTGTAAGATTGCCACAAGTCGTAAAGATCATTTTATTAGTATTAGCTTTCATCTTTTATTGTTGTCATTGTAGAACTTTATTTGACAAAATCATTTTTAATGGGGGCACCTATTATTTCTTTCACTCTTCTACTTGAAAAGGATTTGGAATCAAAATTAATCTCATGTAGATATATATTTAATAAAAACAAAAGGGAAAGAAACAAAAGAAGAAGATAATTACTATTTAGGCATCCACTAAAAACCAAATATAGCACGTGAGGCGCGTGCCGTATTTGCCAACTTGCACTACGGTTGTCCCTTCCGCAATCATTTGCAGCCCCTTCCTCATCCTTTCTTAAATAATTAAAAATACAGCAGCCTTCTTCCGTACTAATATGACGGTCACCGTCTAAAGTTACTCTCACCCACCTTTCACATAATCGTCTCTACTTACTCTTTCATATTTAATTTGCAGCATCTGAAATTTAATATGGATCATCCTAGAAATGTGAATGCATTTTGAATCTTGTGAATTATTGCTAATATGTGATTATGATTTAGATTCACTAGTATAAAAGATTTTTTTTTAAATACTGATAGCTCTTATAAAATTGAGGTTAGAAACTAACTAAATTTATCTGCAAGTCAACTCAATTTGACTCAATTCATAATTCAATCAAGTTAAAATTGAGAAACTTGATTAAAACTTAGAGTTTAACTCAAGCATCAAGATATTCGGCTCAAAACTCATAAAATATTTTTTTATTTTTAATATTTATTATAGTAAATTTTTAATTTATTCCCTTTAAAAAAATATTATACTTATTTTTATTCAAACTCAATTAAAGATCGAATTTAAAATTAAATTTGGGTGGGTGCTCCATAAAGTTTAAACCTTATAAATATTAATTGAGCGCAATTTGACTGACTAAACTCGACTTTTGCCCTATATTATTAATCCATTATCTTTCCTCAACAAACTACTGATGACTCACCACCCGTTACTTTACCGTATTTTCCACTGTACAAGGTAGTTTGTACCTCCATTTTAGCTTTATATATCCATTCTTTTTCTTTTCACACATTCACCCTTAACCAGCTGACTCCGAAGCTTCTTCATCTCTATCTCGAGGCACAGATATGTTAGCAGTAGTATAAATATAGGCAAATCGGGTCTGCTTTTTTGCTTCTTGCTATCAGCTTTAATGGGTTTTCCAGTGGGTTATACAGAAGTTTTCTTGCCAAAAATCTTCATAAATGCACTG
This sequence comes from Mitragyna speciosa, assembly GCA_024721245.1. Classification (NCBI taxonomy): domain Eukaryota; kingdom Viridiplantae; phylum Streptophyta; class Magnoliopsida; order Gentianales; family Rubiaceae; genus Mitragyna; species Mitragyna speciosa. The sequence continues at coordinate 1,084,034 of CM045558.1, forward strand.
TCCATTCTGGGGTTCATCCGAAGTGTCATTTTCTCTATTTTTAGCTTTCTGGGTCTCTCAGACTTTCTTGAACCAGCCGACGGGTATTATTTTCAAGAAAGCCCGACCCAGATGCCCTTTAACCCGCCCATATCCGCTGTCCTGATCCGGGAACTCTTACCCGTGGTTAAGTTCTCGGATTTGGTGGAGGATGCCGGAGGTGAGCCGCCGGAGGAGAGTTGTGCTGTGTGCTTGTATGAGTTTGAAGGCGGAGAAGAAATCAGGTGGTTGAAGAATTGTAAGCACATTTTCCATCGGAGCTGTCTGGACCGTTGGATGGACCATGATCAGAAAACCTGCCCACTTTGTAGGATGCCCTTTGTGCCACGTGAGTTGGAAGAGGAGTTCAATCAACGGCTCTGGGCTGCTGCTTCTGCCTCCGGTAGTTTTAGTAGTACTGATGATTTTTACAATGATGATTATGATGACAATTATATCACTATCTCTGGCCTATAATTTGGGAATGCTGTTGCTATTTCTATTGTTTTTTTTTTCCCGAGACAAATACATTGTGTATAAAGGAAAAGCAGTTCTAAGTAGTGCTAATCATTTGAGCAGCATTTTTTAGGCTTATATAATATATTCCACTGGTTATCAAAAAAAAAAAATTCCAATAGGTTGTTTGGATTTAACTAATGGAGCAATTAAGTTGGTGGTTTTAAGTGACGTTTGGCAAATGATAGAATGAGGATGCAGTGCTGCTGTACTTTTGAGTTTGAGTAAGTATGCAATTCGATTCAACTTTCAACATACAAGCATTAAACACTTGAGAAAGTAAATTTAAACTTTGGTAGTTGGAAAAGCACATTAGTCAACATCTGGGAAATTATGATGTTGAAGTTTCGGTGGTGGTTGAAATCTTTATTTTCAACTTTTTTTTTGGGGGGAGGGGGTGGCAGATGGTTGAAGTTTTAATTGGCCTAGATTTGAAACATGGGAGAATGAAAATAAGTACTAACTTTAAAATCTCACCTCAATTCCTGTTAATTTACCTGTGAAGGAAGAGGAAAATTGAATAAACATTATTGGCTGTTGGAATTGTTAACTTTATTGATTGCTATCTGGCCTACAGAAAATAATAGATCTTTGTTGGGTGTTATTATTGGACAAAAGTGAAAAACTATGCCACCAAATTCACTAGGCCTTGCTTGTTGCTTGTAGCTCAGCTTTATTGCACTATTGATTGAACATACGAATTAGATCTTGTCCTAACTTGTTGCAATATGAGAGTACGACTCAATTTTCCTGCTGTCCTTTTCCATCTTTTCTGCCTGAATTTATGTATCAGTATTTGTGTTTTACACTATTTGTGTGCGTACATGTGTGGTTACCATTATTGGGCAACTAAGTGATTTGTCCACGTTTTTGTTAAGGATTATCAGTTAGTGGTTGTTTTTACATTCCTCGACAAATATTAATTCGATCATCTTGACCGAACAATGAGATACCTAAGCAGAACCATTCATCTGCCCATGTCCAAACTCCACAAATTCAGCGACCGAACAATGAGATACTGAGATACCTAAGCAGAACCATTTATCTACGCATGTCCAAACTGCACAAATTCAGCGACGTTAGTTCCCAAGTTTACTAGAACTCGAGTGAAACCTTAAAAAACACAGAAATCAATAGCCCAGGGGACTCCAATAGTGCAGTAACTGTCTTTTTCTAATAAATTCTTCTTTTTGCTCCAAATTTAGAAGGTTAAAGTTTTGGTTTTGGTTTGGGAAGACAGATGCATTGATGCAAATGTAGGGAAGTCCATCTCAATCTCAGGAACTGTTATTTTGGGTACTTTTTCTCTCCTTTATTTGGTTGCGTGAATTGGTGAAAACTCATCTCCTTTATGTCCAGCTGCTAAATTGGTAATTGTCAGCTTTCTTCCTGCCAAACGTCGTGGTTACAGTAGAAAGATTCCAAGAGGTTCCACCATATGTCCAAGCCAAGTCTCAACAACTCTCCGAAATTGGTCCTACTAATTGATACCCTTACATAAGAATTATTTTCATTCATTGTGGGGTTTATCATCTTTCTTGTGCTTGCTTAAGATTTGTTTTGTCGGCAGAAAATCTATTTTTTCTCATGGTAATGAAGTGCAATGCAAGCGCTAAAGTATTATATCTATACAACTAATTAATACCTGTATATACCTCCCCTTTTTGGCTAGGGGCTACAAGAAAGATAACGAATCAAATTTGGAACATAAATTAAATTTATTACAGTAATTTTTTTAAAAAATACATTAAAAAACAATTATTCAGGAGCATTAATCAACATAAACTGGAAAAGACAAAGGCAATTGCAAAGTCAAATTTATGTTGAGCTGACTTCATATTTCATAAAGTAGAAACTGGGGGTTATTTGTCAGGAGCAATAATCAACCCACCATCACAGAAACTAGTGTTCTTCGATTTGACAAACTCAAATAACCAAAAAGCGTTATCCTATTAGACAGGAAATCTCATGCACTTATATTTAAGAAGTATACTTGCGGGCGTGCGTGGCATATCACGTAGTTACTAAAACCAATCACATATCATCAAATAATAAAAAATCTATCATATCATCATTATGTAACGATAAATTATTAATTTTAATATACCTCGTCCAATAATTTCCCATATTGGAGTAGAAAATCATGATGCAATCATGGTATTATGAATCCCAATGGAAATAAACTGCAACAATTACCTTCACCTGAAGAAATATTATCATAGTACATCATTGTCCGTTTTTTGCAGCAGTGTCTCCTGTCTATAGTTGATATCAATTTTTTAAGGACAAAATAACCACAACTAATCGAAATGGCATTCAACCAAATGTGCAAGTTTCACATAAAATGTTCTGAAAAAATAAACAATCAGCTTCAGTATATACGATCTGAAATAATCTGCTTTACCATGCTATACAAAAGAACCAATAGGAAAAAGGCATCATGTCAAGGCAACCACTAGTTCTAAGAATGTCAAGCCCAAACTTGCCAATCGAAATCCCATTTAGTGACTTAAGGGGCAAACTTCAAAAGGCAGCAGAATTCTACTCTGCGCCTGGAAAGGAGGAACAAATAGTTATGGAACTGGAGCGAGTTTGGATAATTGACAGTTCTGAGGTTGCACACAGTAAAAAAAAGTTGTCAATGGCTGCAAATTTAGCAGACATGACCAAATACCACATGCGCGGTCAAGAAAACAGCTCATAAATATTGACGCAAGGAAAGAAATAGTATGAATAGACTATTTGGTTATCTGGTAAGCTTAAGAGCGCTAAGATGTAGTTTTCTCAGCTGTTAATGTCCAAAAAAACTGTCTCAAATTTACTTGTATGGAAAAGGAATCCTGTACCACTTTACACAGGATGACCAGGAGGTGGATGAGCAGCACCAGCTGGGGAATGGCTATGGCCTGGTGGAGGTTGGGGATATTCATGAGAGTGTAGAGGAGAAGAGCCTTGGGATTGCGGAGCGGGCTGAGGGCATGCATGGGAATGCGTAGCAGGGGGAGAGCCTTGGATTTGTGGAGGTGGTGGGGGATAGCCATGGGAATGTGGATCAACAGGAGAAGTTTGGACTTGTGGAGGTGGGAAGTAACCGTAGGAATGTAAAGCAGGGGGGAACCCTGGGGCTTGTGGAGGTGATGGGGGATATCCATAGGCCTGCAGAGGTGAGGGATATCCATAGGACTGCGGAGGTGGGGGATATCCATGGAATTGTGGAGGCGGTGGGTAGCCATGGAAATGTGGGGTTGGGTGACTGCCCTCCTGTTGTTGAGGTGGTGGGTAACCATAGGCTGGTGGAGGCAGGTATCCAACTGAAGGAGGTAAAGGATTATCTAAACGGGACATTTGTTGAACAGGAGGCACTGTCATTGCTGCTGCTGCCACCCCAAACTTGCCATCTCTTTTATCCAGTTCAGTTTTATGCTGAGTCTGCATGACGAACAGAAATAACATATAAGAAGTAAAAAGATGCAAGTAGTAAAAGCTAACAATTCTGATTTATGCTATACCACTACACCAATTTCAATGACTAGAGCATCTCACATATGAAATACCTGCATACAGGGGCAAACCCTGACAAGGAAGAAAAAGAAAATCAGCAAATAAGTAGGTGATTACTTGAAGCATGCATCCAGGGATAAAGAAAAAAATACAGCAATATCATACGAGCAATAAACCATGTCAGCTAAACAGTTCAACAGCTGAGAAGCTTCTTCAATTTCTTCACTTCCGACAATGCAAGCAACAATGGAAAATATGCAGGCCAGTTGCTGTAGGCAGAACATGAACCCCTAAAAGAAAAAGGAGAGAAAGAGGCCCTTCATATGATTATTCCAGAAAAGAAGAAAGCACTTGCAGAAACACAGGGAACCACCAAAGAAAGAGTAAGTGAGTGTACAATAATGCAGTTATCACATTTTGTTGTTTGTATATTGAATTCATCTTGTATCATGAAGCGTGTTGAGGCAACTGAATTTGCAAAGCAAAGTAAAACCTGGAAAATTTAAAAAAAAAAAAAAAAAAAGGCACACTTAGAATCTAAAATAGTTAGGCAAAGATGGCGACGAAAGGAATACATACTCGAGAATTAACTGACAGTATAATATATCAAGGAAGAATCTTAATGGTTAAATCAAATCACAGTCACCTCAGTACATAGACAAAATTCCGGGCAATTACTTTCTCCACAATGACCACTGCAAGGCATATAACCTCCACAGCATGTATACCTGTAAGAAAAATACATAAAAACCACATCGAAAAATTACTTCACTTTCCCCTCTCTACATTTAATAAGGAAAATTTACTAATCAATTTTAAAGGAAATTCTCAACAAACCTCGACATATCATTGTACAGAGCTCGTTTGCGCAGCAAATATGATGCACACGGACCACTAGAATGTAACAAAGAACAGTAACTTGTGAAATGTAGATTTAACGAAGCATTAAAAATCAAAAACTATCTCAAAATCATAGCAGTAGCCTAGTGTAAATATAGTTCAGGTTCCAACCACCTACTGGATAATCTCTATTGTCCAAGAGTATTATACATTAAGAGCAGCTTAAATGTCATATAAATGATAGAATTGTAGTTAAACTGGAGAATATAACAGGCCATAGGATATCATTGCTGACCAGTAATTAGGATTTTACAACACCTTGTTACTAAGAGAGTAACATATAGCATAATATGGAAAGGATATGTATCTCGAAGCATGCCTGCCTGTCAAACAAAGTGCATTCAAAGTTCAGAACTTCATAAGCTTGACCAGTAACAGGTCCGTTCTGACTATCTATCACGATGTAATTCTGACTTCAAGATTCCAGTTCTGCTAGTTATTTATTCAGCTTACAAATCCAAGATGATGCAGACTAAGGGAATAATCACACTCATTGCATTGGGGATGAACGGTTAATACACATAACAAAAGGTTAATTAACAGAGGGAAGTCATTTTTGGTAACAACATCTGGTCAAAATGGAAGAGAATCACTAAAACTCCAGGAATCTAATTCAGGAACTTCAGTGAGGTTAATTGCTTTACTTGTAACATAAACCAGCACGTAGGCCAAAAAAAGAAATCACCAGATTGACATGATTGGATTTCATAGAGATATTAAAGCAGCTGCCACAACCACTAACTCAAAAACACAACTACTCAATTTAGTCAAGGGGATAAAAAACACAACTACTCAAAGTAAAATCTATATTTGCGTCGAGGTTCAAATTTTCCTAATTTCCCATGCGTAATCATCCGGTCAATCGCCTTCAAAACATTCAACTCTTGCTTTGATTTGAAATTGACCTCAGAGGAGCTTTAGGCCTCACATAATTAGGCTTCGCGGAGCAAATTCGGCATAAGTTCAAATTCCCGCTTCATTATCTAGTTCAAACTAAACTTGAAATTCTAATCAACAAGCTCAGTTCTTAATTATTAGTCTAACCTGCATCTTTTTAAACTATAAAAGTAGTTACATTTTCCATCTAGCATCAATTTTAATTGAAACATTAATCAGAGTTACTAGCCATAAAATTAAACATAGAGCCATAAGCCAATAAAAAATGGTAATAATAAAAATAATAAGACGAGGCACTAGACAATTTTAACTCACCAACAGAGCGCGAAACAGCAAACTGCGAACAAAAAATAAACGACGACGTGTTAAAAACGCAGCCGGTCGGAAAACATCAATAAGCAAAAACGACAAAGTTTTTACGGAGGAAAGGAAAAGCAACGGAAGTCCAGACCACACGATGGGGAAAAAAAAAATTGGTACGTACAAGCAGGATCTTCTGCGGTGGCGTTCAAGAGATCGGTGTGCCAATGGTTCGAGTAATGCTGACGGAGCTCCATTTTCTCCAGTTTCGCTCGCGACGACGCCATTTTCCTCCTCCTCCTCCTCCGATGACGACGACGATTTATTGGCTTCTCCAAACGGAGAAGAAAAATAATATTTTTTTATTCAATATATATCTGTGTGTGTGTGTGTGTGTTGTGCAATGTGGGTCCCGCCGATCAAATTTAATCTGAGTGAAAAAAATGATTCAGAATGAATGAAGCAAGCTGTGGCAAACGGGCACACCGGTTTCGACGGGGAATGGTGGGACCGGTTTGTTATTTATGGGTCCCACCACAGCATGAAGGAGAGGAGGAGAAGGTGGAGGCAAGCGCGAATTTAAAGGCTTTTTCTTTTTCGGTTTAGAGGTGAAGAGTGAAGTCTGGGACTCGGAGTGCGCGTAGGCGTTAGCTTACAGTACGAAGCCGCCACCTTATCACGCATGAACTCACGTGACCGGTTCGTAAATGTGTGGCTGAAATGAAATTTTAGAAAGGTTTTGGAATAATCATCTAGAACTTTCGGCAGCTTTTTGATTTAAGTTACATTATTATTATTAGTCTCACAATGAAAATTAGATAATTGAATTTTTTTTTTCAATAATATAGCTTGGATGATTCATATATAAAGAGACAAATATATTTAATTTATATGCTGCTCGTGCTGAACGGCGTTAAAAGTTTTTTTCTTAAAATTTCTACTGTACATTTAAAAGGATTTGAACCAGTTCGAGTCTTTCAAAAAAAAAAAAAAAAGTAGTGGGATTAAGTTTATAATACAAATTTGGAAATTGAACAATCATAATAGTTGTACAAAACAAAACGAACATTAGGAGAAAAAAAAAAAAACAAAGTTTGCATGCAGGAAAGTAGGACTAAATTCACTTTGCATCTCCAGTGTTTTTACACATTCTCATTTTGCAACTCAATTTAGCAATTTTACATACTCGTTGGTTGTGAAACCTTCTAGTGTCATTAGAGAGAGAGAGAGAGAGAGAGAGAGACTCTTTAATGGTGTTAGCTATTCATATGATTTGATATATTTCGATAACTTTGGACTGCCAAATATTCAAAGATTATCTTTCAAAAAAAAAATATTCAAAGATTAGGATCCAAAATAGTGAAAATAAAATGTGCACTTTGAGATCATGTCAACAATTTCCCCTTTTCCTTTACATTTCCAAAAAAGAAACTAAAGAGGTCATCCCACACCAAGAGTTTGTGAGCATGAATGTTAATACTGAAGATCTTCAGATCTCTCATTCAGTCAGCAATTATCCGGATGGTGTGAGTTTATGGATCTCCTTAACTTTCCCCTTTCTCCTTTCCTTTAACTTTAAAAAAAAAAAAAAAAAAAAAAAGAGAGAGATAGAGATCATGTCAACAAACTAGTACAGTATTTTGGAGTGTCTCCTTTATCACCATGCCACAAAGTTGAGTTTGAGATGAAAAATAACTACTCGGACAACACCCCCAAAGGCATGGAAAACAAGCCTTTTGTCCGCTTACTCGTTCTAATTTCCGATGCAAGTTGTTTTAATAATGGTAAATTACTATTTTAGTCCCCCGTCATTTGCCAATGGACTAATTTGGTAGTGTACATCATATTTGTTGTAAAAAGAAAAAAAGGCATTAACTCCCTATCGTTTCAGTTTACACCAGTTGGTATTATTTGACAAAAAGCATACCAAATTGGTTCAAGAATTTGGTAATGACTTCTATTTTTTTGGTCAAATTTGAAACATCATGGACTGCAGTATTTATTTTGTGAACTTAAGGGACTAGATATAAGGAGATTGATAATATAAGGATAAATTATTTTTCTCGAAAACTTGAGGGACCAAATTGGTCCACGTCAAAATGATTGGGGAATAGAATGCTTTAACCCTTTAATAATTTAAGATTTAGTCCATATTTTAAGTACTTTTAAATTTTAAGACATGTTCATGCTGCATCTTTTATCACACCTCTTTAATAGGTGTATATTTTACACTGACATATTATACATTTGTGAGATATAACTAAAGTAGGAAGTTAACTAAACTAAGTGTTGTCCTCGTACAAAGCTTTTAGGACTCCATATGGTTGGATACTTGTTTTACCTATTTAAGACATTTTTATTTGCTATGTTAATTTGGGCTCTATTTCATCACTAAATTCTTATAATTTTTTTAATTTTTTTTCTTTATCCTTGAAGTTTGTATTTTAATATTATGACATTATTTATTTCTTTTTCCTTTATTGGTGCTTCTTGTCATTATACCTTTCCAAACTGAAATCAACCAATTTGCAATAAAAATTCTTAGATTTGATAATTTGAGTTAAATGCAAATTTATTTTGTCAACTTAAAATAGCCATATTGATTGCGCACTTTAAAAACATAATCAAATTTTCCCTAAAAAGATGATTTTCGAATACGATAACTAATTTTTCTTGAACTCATGTCATCAATTTCTCTAAATACCTTAATATCCATGATTGCACGTATCGTTTTTATTGCACCTTGATTATACTAAGAAATTTACTTAAAAATAGAGTGATACTTTGGAAAAAAAAAAGATAGAATAAGATGATAGGAATTAGTACTTGAAAATTGACCAAAAAAAATTGCAGGATTTTTAATTTTGGTACATGGATAACCAAATGCAAGTTTATCCGATACATACTTTATTATTTTTGCTTGGTATTTCTAAGCGAAAGACAATGTTTTTAGACACTATCATGGTGAGAGGAAGGATGTAAATAACATTTGTAATTGAAATGGAGAGAAAGTCTGTGGTATGGATGCTTGAACAAAAGAAAAAAAAAACATAGTATTAACATTTTTAACAAATTAAACAAAATTCTTATATACAATTTCGAACAAAAACCAGGATTCTTAATGTTGTATCACAATATAAGTGAGTATTAGGTACAAAAATTACGTATCAAGAAACACGTATTTGACAAATTTATTTTCTTAATACCAGACATTCGTTGAACAAAATATATTGAGATATTTGGTGAGATTTCATTAAAATTTCCATCACATAGTGATAATATTTATCATATTCAAGAATAAATTACGAATTTCGATTTGAACTATGAATAATTAACAGTGACATAACACAATTGAAAGAAATAAATGATCAGCCGTATTTCCTAAAAAAAATAATAATTTAATTTACAAGAGCTGTTAGGCCCAAAGCCCCACAATACATCTCCCACAACACAACTCCAAAAATATTCCCATTCGTACAACTTTGACCTATCCAAATACCACAAAGCACAAGGACTATAATTGTAAAATTAAGATGCAAATATCAAATACGTAAAGGACCAAAGAATCAAGTCAAAATTAATATCCCAAACCACAGCACCCCCACATCTGTAAGATCTGCACTGCTGCAGCACACAACACAGCCAAAAGCCAAGTCAAGTCCTATTTGAAAAAAGCTAAACAAATTATCCTCCTATCCATCTATCTAATATCAATAGAAACACATTAATACACACACACACACATATATATATTATTGAAGTTGAAGAAGAATAGGAGAGAGAAACAGAACAGCCTTTGGATTGGATCTATAGTACATGTAAAGGGCACCCCCGTTAAAAAAAAAAAAAAAAAAAAACCAACAGTAACAACCACCCCTGTACCCAACCCTCCCCCTCTTGCTTGCTTTCTTTCTTTCTATGTATCTTTCCCGTCGCCCTCCTTTCTTTCTTAATTTTTCTCCCCTTCCCCCAAGAGAAAGTAATTATCCTTCATTTCATCTTCATTTACATCTTCAACTGGGGGCTCAAAACCATGCGAATCAGAAAACATGCAAAAATTTCCCCTCTTTTCTACGCTTCATCCTCTCTTAAACCGGGCACGGTTTTCCAAACCCACGTCTGCCAGCTGAACCAGTCGCCATGGGATGTCATCACTTTCCCTCCACCTGACCCGTCTGTTCTTCCTCCACCTCCTCCCTTTCTGGTTTGTTTTTCAATCCCTCTTTTTTTTTCAATAACCATTTACTTCAGATCCAAAATATTAACAGCCCATTTTATTTCTTTCCGCATTTTTTTCTTTTTTTTTAATAAAAAGCCTTCGGGGTCTAGGGTTTTCTCCAAAACTTCCGTTAGGGTTGTTTTAAAACCGTAAATCCAACCGTTTCTCTCGTTTATTTTGGCTTAAATAGTAAATTTATCTTGTGGGTTTTTCCCTTTTTGCTTTATTTTTGAGTTTATATGCTAAAATGCTTTTATTTTTCTTGTGGCTTTGCAGGTCGATAAAGATCACAGCTATCTGGCAAATGGGTTCTTCTCAGATCACATTGCAGCTGACGAGAGGTTAGTTTCATACCCTTTTAAGATTTTGAATTAATTTTACAGATTGTTTTAGCATTTTTTCTATTTTGCTAGAGGGATAATTAGGGTTTCCATTTCCGATGCCAAATCTATAATATTTTCGAATAGTACGAGCTTTAGCTTTGATGATTGAGAATTTCGAACTCGAGTCGAACATTCGGGTTGCGTTTTCATTGGTGGGTTTTGATGAATTTTTCTTAGTCCTGCGGCGAAGGAGGAACGCAACGATATCGTGGCCGGGGAAGGCTTCGATAATCGAGGTACCGAGTTTGGACAAGAACAATCAGTGAACTTGAAGAGAGAAGAAGAAGATAACAACATTCTCCGCTGCAAGATTGACGGAAAGGGCTTGCAATGCACGAAAAAATCGAGAAATGGGCAAGCATTTAGCGAGCATTATAACTTAGCAGCTCAACCTCCAGTGAAAAAATCCGAGAGTCGTTACCGGGCTCGTTCGAAAAAACCCGCATCATCGTCGAACCCTCACGAGTTTTACTACTATTCGGGGTTCGGACCTCGGTGGGGGAAGAAAAGGGGTGCTGGTGCTTGTTCTGCTAGGAAAGAAGAACCCTATACGAGTCATGATAGTAGCAGTAGTATTGAAGTTGACGCAGTTACTGCTGCAGAGGGGCCTAATACTCCCGAGCCTAGTGTTAAATCCTCCTCATTTACTCCTCAATTTGATAAGGAAGTTCTTGACTATGATGATGATTTTGAGGAGGACTACGACGACGACAACGACGACGATGACGATAATTTAGAAACGGGAAGGAAGAGAGCCCGGAAGCCGATCAAGGCTAGGTCATTGAAGTCTCTGATGTGAAGAATATTTGTCCAGTTGATGATTCACAGCGAGCAGGAAATAGTAAGTTTGGTTCTTCTTTCTTCTTAGGTCATGGGTCTTTGTGTTGTGTGTTATGGACCTTATGGATTATCTATTGGCAAATATTTCTGAATTGTTGTTGTGTTAGTGTGGTGACGTGTATTGTTGGATAGTAGTAGCAGCATGTTTGTGTGCAACGTGCGTGAGACTAGTGTTCTTCGTGACTTGGGCTTTGTCTGTGGGCGGGCGAGACCTGATTACAGTTGTAGTAATTTAATCTGCTGCAGCAGCTGCCATATTAGCTAGCGCCGCTCTGGTGTGGGGTTTTAGTTACTGTGCTCCTACGAGTTACTTCAACTAAATTATGATTTTGCATAATTTGTTTTTGGGTAACTATTTTTTTGAGATATTCTTCGGCAGATTAGAAATCGTTTGCGTTTATATTTGGTCACATAAATAAGCTTTATCATGGGAACGTTACATTACTATGCTAAAAAATTTAAAATTTTTGAGTTGCGATATAATATACCCTCCGTCCTATCCTTTTTGTTATCTTTGTCGGTTTTTCGGTTTAAGTTAAAATTATTTTGTAGGGAAATAATTACTAGCATGATTGATTTAGTTTTTCAAAAAATAGTAAAACATATTAAACTTCTCGTCTATAACTACAAAACTAAAAATTGAAATTCTTAAAGGCATTAAAAATAATATTAAAAAAGTAAGGTAAAAAATTGACTGGAAAATCGGCAAGAGTGACAAAAGAGTGAGATGGAGGGAGTAATAAATTTTTTATACAAATATATCTAATTTCTCATACTGTGATATATATAGTTAACATGGGAGGTTTGTATTTAGTTTTTGGTTGCGTTTTGCTCGTTCTAAAGAAAAGAGTTGGATTTTAGTTATCCAATAATTTCTGCACCACAAAAGGAAATTCAATACTTATAATTAAGGGAATTCAAGTTAATTATAAAGTTAAAAAAATATATAACTAAATTGAGGAAAAATGTCAATGCTATAAAGGCAGATGATACGCTTGATGTCGTCAACAAATGAATAAGACTAGTTACGTGGTGGAACCTCAACACTTTGTACAGAGGAAACTCAACTGCTGATGCATGGCAAAGAGTACAAAATTAATCAATGGTTTTGCGTGATAATAGAGCTACGTTCCAAAATTACTACTTAGTTTAATATATCCACTGATTAAATAACACTTCAATTTGTTCATGGAAAAATAATAAGCTTAAATAACAATGGCTTTTTTATTCAAAAAATATAAGTGGAATCTATGAATCACAAAATGAAGTGTATAAATCATTGTTAGTGACTTCCGATTAAATATAAATTTTTTCTACATGGTATTCCCATTGAATTGCTAAATAAATAAATTAGAAAAATAAAAAAGGTTTGGAGTCACAATACTGCCTCAACGTTTAACCTGTCTCCCACGGCTCCACCATTTTACGATATAAAGAAAAACTATGTCTTCATGTTTCAATTAGCTATCTTTAGTCGGTGAAATTTAGCACTAAACCAGTTTAATCTCCAATCCAAGTGAAAATCAGTAAATTTTAGATACCGGAAGATGATATGATTATTTGTACTCAAATACCATTTCCAATTCTTGTTTAATACATTTAATCTCCTTTTTTTCCTAGTTTTGGAAATTTTGAGTTGTTTAATTACTGCAAAATACAAGCTGGAGAATTTTAAACGATTTTTTTTTTTTTTTGGTTTTCTCGGTTTCAAGTAAAATACATCAAGTTGAAATGCCATTATTCTGTTTCTTTATTGGCACTAAAGACAACAAGAAATAATTATTATAATCCCAGTGAGAAACCAAAAACATTCCTGTTGTTACTAATTAACTTGACTTTTCAGTTTGAAATCTGCATAGGCGCTTTTACAGAATATTCTAAATCAGCTTTAATGATCCTTGGAGCCCAAGTGAGATTTCAAGCAATAGTTTAGAGTCAATATTTACTTTTAACCAAAGATGATGGATGTCATTTCTGTCTGATTGAAACCCCCCCACCCAGTGGTTTTTTTTTTTTTGTTTGGCCCCCGGGGGGGTGGGGGGTGGGGGGGTGTTGTTTTGTCCATCGCTTCTTTCATGATTTATGTCAAGTAAAAGTTTTTATCTGAAGAAGTTAAATAAAGAAGTTTTTTGAGGAGTTAAATCTTGTATGGTGGACAAGTACAGTATGAAAAAGGAAGGGGGACACTCATTTGTGTACTAAAAGGTACTTGAAGCTTATTTAAGATGCTCCTACTCTCCAACAAGATGCTTCTAATCTTTAGAATTTGACAGAAAACCTCATTGGTTCTTCTTTTTCCACAAGGTCCTAATGGTTTATCTAGAAAAGTTAAAATATTATTTATAAACATTTATTTAAGTAGTGGATTTATCTATCCATTTTAGCCTCGGCTTTTTCTGAATCAAGCCTGCACGCGTGGATTTGAGATTAACAAAATGTATTTATGCCCTTGTTATTTAAACTTAGAATTTCTTTTGAATTGGAAAAAGAAAAACTTTATTATGAATTTGAACAATTCTATTTTTAGTTAAAACTCGTAAATCCCGTCAAATTATATCCGCGTTTAACTTTGAATTTTATTGCATATTGAAAAAATGAGAGAAAATGAGCTATACTAAATTAGTAATACATCAGTTCATGCAAATAATTCAGCTTTGTGAAGTACAATATATTTTTCGTTTGCTAATCAGACGCTTAGGCAAATTGTGACCATTGAGCGCAAAGAGAAACTCTAAATTCACTTTCAGCTATCGATCATGGACTTGGCTATGTTGTTTTACAGGCTTCGTAGCTCCAAGCATGCAAATGCTGGAATACAATAATACTAAAATGAGTTAAAATTTGGAGGACGACCATCAGGATTTGAGAAACATGAAGCAAACTTCAATTTCAAAGAAGCCACAAACAGCCACCAGAATCAGAATCTCACTTAAGCACGCTGCAAAAAGAGAAAGGGCCTTCAAGCAAACAAACAAGGGATATCTGCAGCATCCAATCAACTTATGCTTTAATTAAATAGGACATGGAAAAGAAGGGAAAAAAAATGTATTTGTAAGGATATGCAGCAATCCCCAAAATGATGCGCACGAGGATGATGTCGAGGCAGAAGTTGCGACTCAATCTTAGCTGAAACACAAAAAAACTCGATAAGAAATTGCAGTGAAACAAGAAGCTTAAAATGAGTGACATTCGTGTTTCTAAGGTCAGAGCTTGCGCTGCCAACCTGCAACATATCATTTGGTATGATTCCAGTGAAGTTTAATGGAAGTAATGCCTCATGCAAAACACTGATAATTGGTGATTTGAAGTTACTGATTAAAAGGTGTTCAAATTACAGCTTTGATGGTTATCATAATTTGCTAGTTAAAGCAAGTGCTTCCAAGCATGTATGAGTTCCATTCCATTCCACCAATCATCTGATATAATGCAATAACAACTTGAGTCATACATAAAAGGATATATCTAGAGTTTCTGAGAATGACAAACTCCAAAATTAAAGTATAGTAGATTACCTTGTCATCTATCTCATCTATCAATGTTGCTTGTCTATCCAACTCCTGCAGATAATTTAGAGTTACAAGGCAATAAGAATATGCAGTGGGAACAAAATGGAACTTACCTCTGCACTAAACTTTCTGAAGGAATTGTAGAAAGAAATGTAACTGAACCTCATTCACTTCACGGCCCATATTCTTTAGTGTATCCAATCCTTCTGCTATAGAATCCAAACCTTGATCCTGTAAACCTGTAGGAAAATTTTTCATAACCCCTTGACTCACGGAGGAACCTAAAAATCACATTATTTGATTTTCAATATGTACAATAAGCTATAAGTGCTCTTCTAATTTTCTTTAATACATAGGCTTGACATTATTGTACGCTTGTCATGGGTGCAGGAGAAGGCGTGGAACTATCAGTCAATTAGATCCCACGCTTTGAGAATTTGACGATAGTTTTGTAACTTGGGAAGTTGTTCAAACAAACAAGCTTTTACTCTTCTAATCACCGCATTTATAGCTATAGCTTTAGCTCTGTTGTTAATCTCGGTCGCCACTGCTTCAACTTTCTGTTCATTCGCCAAAATATTGTATATGGCAATTAGTACTAATTTGTTTCGATTTTCAACATTTTTGGGTTTAGAAAATCCCGATAAAATTAGAAGAAGAAAAAAACAAAAAGAAAGAAATGGTCAATGATGTTGTCAAAAGAAATGCTCAGGTAAACTTAGCATGTTAAATGTTAATGTGGCATCCATTAGCCCGAAATTTATCAGTTGCACACAAGCAAGTAATTTTGGGCTAAATGACAACTTTGTGGTTAGCTAAAACTTTGTAGCAATTTGTAGTTTGAGAACTCGTAATGTAATGTAATGTATAATGGTGAATCCTAAAAACATATGGGGAACAAAATTTTAAATAACTTTATCCTTGGAATAAATTAATTTAGATTAAATTAAGCATTTTTTTGACATTAAAGCAAATTATTTTTAAACAATAAAGGTAAAGAAAGAAACTTTATTATTGTTAAATATTTTTCTAGAATTATTCGTAAAAGATAAGACTTCACGGTAAATTTGGCATGCGATTTAATTGTACTTGGAACCCCAATACTCATAGTATTTGATAAAATTAGGAAAGAATGGACAACCTATTATGACACAGATCAATAAGCATGATTTTGCAGGTGACGTTTGAAAGACATCTCTCAATGCCAATGCCATAAACAATAATAAATTGTGCCACCCAAATGTAAACCAAACAAGGAAGAGTTTTCAATTCTTGCAATTTTAATTAGTATAAATTCATTGTTCCATCTATTCAACTACTATACAATTTAGGTGTCTTAGCCAAAAAAAAAAGTACAATTTAGGTGCTCTTATTCGAGTCATAAGTAGATGCACGCATAGCTCTACCGTGTTCATTCGGTAGTTGCAATGTATTTTGCTTTCTGTGTTGATAATTTAGGATAATTTTCTTGAAAATATCAAGAAAACATGAACGGTATCTTTAATCTCCACTTTAGGATATAAATGGAGACTTAATCCTTCAATTATCACACCAATTCCGTGTATTATGTGAACAAATCTTGGTGGGACAATGCAACTTTTCCAGCATTGAATTTCTGACCAAATTTGACACAAACTCTATTGATGTAGTCATACTCATACTCACCTTCTAGAATGAAAAAAAAAAAAGAAAAAAGAAAAACTAGTTACAAACGTTGTAGTATTAAAGATTTAGAGACTTTTTCTGTGTTAAGTTGTCTATTAGAAATTTTCTTAAATTTATCCTAAAGTTTAAGCATATATATTTTTAAGTCTTAGACACTCCTCTCAAAGGTAGAAGTGCATTGATTGTTTTAGCTCTATTTGTTTGGTTTTTCTTTTTAAAAATACATTTTAAATACGTTCTCTAATTAAATTTTTATCTTACAAATATATCTATTGAAGAGTCTTTAAAACTATTACAATTATAATTTTTAAAAACATCCAGAAAAAATTATTTAAAAGGAGCCTAATCTCGAACGTTGCATCTTTTTATTTTTTCCATAATCATAATATTCAGACATATTCATCCCTATATTCTAGATACTCACCCAATCAACTAAAATCTTTCACGAGTCACACAGATTGAATTTGTTTATGTTTGTAACTATCAAAATTTTTAATCACAATCCATTTTCATCATCATTAGTTTCCCACAAGCAAAGTAATTTTACAAACCACAAAACGTCACAACTCCTCAGATATCAGACATCAGACATCACCCCACAAGCGCGTGACTACAACCTTCGAAAACTTACGTTGTTGGTTCAAGTACAAGGAAGACCTTAAAACAAAATGTATTAGTCAACTAACAGATCCAAGTAAGTACATGCAAACGGAAAAGTATACAATACACCACGTGCATTGTCACGTGGTGTACTAGAACCAATAATTTATCGCCATGTGTCAATGGTGGGTCATATCTTGTATTATTTGGCGATGTGTGATTGGTTCTAATGCACCACGTGACACGCCACGTGACGCGCGTGGTGCACGTAATACTCACTCACATGCAAACATTCCACCTAACTCTAATTTTTTTTAGGATTTTTATATATTAACATGCGTGTATCCCCCATCAAGTCTTTATGTATTCTACCTGCAAGTCTTTGTTCTTCTTTTATGACTATTATATACACAAACATGAAATACTAATAATCTAATCAAGAACCCAATTTGGCAAAACATTCACTCGTCACTGTACACTTCGATTTAGTATTGAGAATCAGCAGAAAAGAAAGTAAAGTTTTACAAACAACAACATGGCCAGAAATTGGATTCTGGGCTATCTGAATCTGTTGTGTCCATTCTTTGTTATTTGTATTGGAGTTCAATGTTTCCTTTATGGACAAGTACTAGCTGGTGCTGATGGTGGAGGTGGTTTTAACTCTACTTTCACTATTTCCAGCTTTACTTATGCTCAGACTAGGCTCGGACCTTATGATTGGAGATACATTAGAGGTACAATTTTGATCAAAATTTTCACTCAACTTGGATTTTTTTCCCCCTGTTTTATTCTGTTTCTTGAGAATTAGCAATTGTCAGGCTTGGCGGGCTGTGGTAAAAATTTGATCTTTCTGGTTTCTTGTATTGGTTTTGGGCATAACTGATTGTTAGGCGGGGTAGGTTGTCATCAAAGTTTCAATCTTTTTAATGATGTTCTTTGGTGATTAATATATTTTGACGGGAGCGCTTAGGCGTGTTTGTGGAGTTTGTATCAATGTCTGTTTAAACTCTGTTGGTTTTGTTTTGGTGTTTCCACTTTTGATTAGAGAATAGACTGGAAATTGTATTAAAGTAATAATTTTTAACGTAAAGGGTTTGTGTTACTCTAGAGGAATAGGATAGAAGTCTTTAGATTGGTCACTTGGGGCAAGTGAGCTGGTTGCGTTCTCTACCAGTATGCGCCTGCTTGGAATAGGTAGTTTGGGATGATGATCCCGATCTTTTTGGCTATCAAAATTCTCTTGAAGATTGGGATTTACTGGGGGTCACCTTTTATGTGATACCTAAAATGCTAATTTATAAGTCCCATATTAATAAGCTTACTTTGATTTTCTAAATGATTAGGAGTCAGAACGCTGATGTAAGAAGAGCATGTCTGTTGTTTTATGCCATTTTAGGTATGAATGTTGGATTATTATTAAGTTCAGAGCAGTTCTTTCTTATCTTTATAATAGCCTTTAAGACGTGTTTTGTGGCATTTAGTCTTCTAAACTTGTGACATTACTTGCAGATTAGTAGTAACATTGGAATTATTAATTATCAACTTAAGAAGGTTGTTTCATCAATATCTTTTGACACTATAAATGCTTTTTCATTCTGAAGTCATCAAGGTATGACCTGTTATTTGTCTTCTGATCTTTTAGGTTTCCCCTTCGCAATAGATTTTCAAATTTTGGAATTGAACATAATGCTAGAAATCTTCCAAATTCAGTGGTGCTTAAGTAAAGCTTCAAGAAGCATGTGGAAGTAAATTGTTGTGAATCATTTTTTTTTTCCATTTTTATTCGCTTGCTAGAGCAGATGGGAAGAAGACTGCTTGCGAACTCACAAACATAGACATAAATGCTTGAATTTTGGTACTTCAGTAAGGAACAACAAATTATAGTTGAAAGAGTGTGAGTATTTGTTCATGTTATCTCTGGTTGGTTTTAATTTCCGGTGTTTCTTGCAGTGAATCTGCCGCCATGGTTCTCTTCAATGTCGATAAATTTAGAATCAGATATAGACCCTGTAAGTGTGCTTTTAAGGCTTATTAGTTGTGTGAGCATGATAATGTTTCTCCTGTGCTTGAACTAAGTTTTGTTACATCTCCTGTTTTACAGCTGGCTTCTTTAAGTGCCCTTTTTTTTTTTTTTGGTGGTGTGTTGAAGGCATATCCAAATATGTGTATCTAACCGTTTGCAGGATCTGAAGAACATTAGAAAATCCTCAAGTACTCTTCCAATGATTTGCTTCAGAGAAGGGAGTCCCCCCCTGCCTGATATTTATAACACTTCTCTAACTGGTCTGGGTAATTTTTTTTTTTCAGATTCAAACATATTCTGATAAAGATAATTTTTTTTTTTTAATCTCGATTTGGTCTCTAAAGACTAGCTTTTAGGTGATACTCTTCTACAAAGGTAATTTTATATGCACTCTATGGTCAGTGTTTCTTCTGTAAAAGATTTTGCATAACGAAATAGATTACCTGCTGTGGCTTTATTTCAGTTACTTTGCTATAGCTTGGTTAATGGTCTTGCATAGACTAGAAGCCAGCTGCATTCTTTACTTTGTATATATGTATATGTATATGTATGTGTGTGTGTGTTTCAAAAAGATGTCACCCGATGAAAGATTTTATGGTCTCCAGATATCTGATTATCATGTTTTGCCTATTTCAGTTACCTGATATTTACATCCTGAACATCTTACTTATGGATTATCAAAATTTTGTACACTTGGCATCATAAAATTCATGCAAATGAACTTTTCACAAGATCTATGTTGTAAGGTTAATCGATATCTTCATATTTTGATGGACTTAAAAGTTTTGTTTGTTTCTTTCATGTTGATTTGATGTAGGCTTCCTAATTTCTAATGTTTTTTGTGTTCATATTAAATATGTCAAGTGCGAAATAGCAATTTGTCTTCTGATTGACACAGAATGCATCTCATGCTTAAAAATATTATCTGCTGCAGTTTTCAATTATGTCTCTAATGGTTCTTTTGGAGAAATAAATGGTCTGCAGATCGTTGAGCAGTGCTATCCCATGCAGAAGATAATATCTCTTAGGTTGACAAATGAGCAGGTTTACTCTCAGTTCTTTAGAATCTACATGGAATAAACTTACTACTTATAGCCAGACAGCAGATGGGTAAATGTTGTATCATCTCAGATTTCTACTATTTTTCAATATTTGTCTGTGTATTTCTTTTTTGTTTTTGATGGTGTATTGATAAAATATGGTAATTGTACCTATAAAATTATGTTTTTAATTTTTGGGTATATGGCGGTGTCTTCTATTCAAATTTGTTATATGGGTTCTGCTGTATATCCTTTTTATCTTGCAAATGGTGTAATGTAATATCATTTTTTGCATCGATAGTTCTTATCAACATTTATTTGAGTTCGAAGTTGTTCTACAGATTTCTCCTGGTGTATGGTACTTTGGTCTATTTAATGGCATTGGACCTATGAGGACACAGTCAAAAATGGTACATTTGTTCCCAATTCTGATGCTTCATATTCTCTTTACTAATCATGATTTTAAAATGTTTTTCGAGTAATTTCTATATAGAATAACAGTTTGGCACGTTTCATGATCTATCCATTTAACAAGGAAAATCAATTGAGATAATAGTTAAATTTAACTCGAGTCCATTGTAGCTGTTCATTCCTCCTCCTTTTTGGTTCTCGGCAAAAGACCACTTATGGGATACCAGAGATAAGTTTACTATGTTTCTAGAGTGAAAATTGTTTGTCACATGTGGCTATTCTTGAGTGTATGAGAAGATCAAAAGGAGGTCTCTACACATTTGACCATGAGTAGGGGTTTGTAGTACATTAGTCAACAAATGCTGGCCACAGAAGATACTCCTCAGAAAACTTTATGACCTTTTTGCCTTTACTTTTTCTTTTATTGTCCAGTGAAGGAATAAGCTTTGAGTTCCTCAGGCCAAACATACAATCATAATAGACACTGGTGTACCTCCATATATCTGCGTATTAGACATAGAAATCCAGTGTTTTCTCTTCTTTTTTGCCTTTTAATTTATTTACTCAGCCTCGTGAAACATCAATTCCTCTTGGAACTACTTTCTCATTTCCCCTGGTTTGATCCCAGTTTCGTGACTTATGGAATTGTACATCCGCCACTTATTGAATTTGTTCTTTTTACCCAATCTCACTGCAGATTAATCGAGGCCAATCATACTCTTTTAGTGGTAATGTAAGTGTGGAAGGATGTACAGCTCCAATGATGTCTGGGCAATTCTGCAATAAGACAATTAATCTGCTTACATGTGTTAAGGGATATAATTTAACTGATAGCAGTTTTGGTAACAAAACTTCCAATCAAGTGGCAGAAAATGTGATTGTTTGCAGAAATTCCAATGATGGGACTTGTCATGTGGATAATGGACCAGCAGTCTTCTCTTTGGATGTAATGGGATTCACTGAAAAGCTAATAATTATGGCCTCAAATATTGGGTTCAATCAAACACAAAGCTTAAATAGCCCTAAAAATGCCAGTGGAATTATCTTGTCGTGTTATGCTCGGCATGGTGCAATGCCACTAGATACATTGTATGATTATTCTGGAAATATCAGCAAAGCCCCTTTGGTTATACCGGCACCAAAATTTGGTCGTTGGTATATTAATGTTCAACCTATTAATCTTTCAAACCGTGGCGGAATTCGAGAGCTGAATGCAGCAGTTTGTTATTCATTGGAATGGCAAGTGCTTCAGTGTCCTGTCGATAAAGCTGGACCCAACTGTACATGGGAAAAATACATGCTTCAGGTGAGACTATACAGATATACTATTCTCTATCCAAAAGTGCTTGCTTGACTAGTTTGATCCATATTTAGTAAGGTGAATATTGTTTTCATTTTGTTGTTTTGTCAGTTACCTGATCTTGAGCTAATTGGATTGCTTTTTTAATCTCATTTTCAATACCTTTTGACAAAGAATCATAGAAGTTACCTGGACAATTTTGTTTACAAGCTGAAAATGGTTCCTTACAGACTGTTCTCCGGAAAAATCCTTCTGGTCCTTTTGAATCCTACTACTTGCCATTAAGTGAGAAGGTGTTATCAGATTCAGCTAACTTTCCTGTAGAACCGCTTTTGAGCAATTCTTCTAATGGGGGAAATAACGATGTTGCTTGGACATTTTTCCTCGTAGACATTCCTTCTGGTGCTGCTGGAGGAAATATCCACATCCATCTTGCATCGGATGATAAGATGAGTTATGAAATGTATGCCAGATTTGGAGGATTTCCATCTCTTGATAACTGGGATTATTTCTGCACAAACAGCACAAGCAGCAGCAATGGTTCCATGTTTTTTAAGTCCTATGATTCTTCGGAGAAATCAATGAGTTTTTATATATTATATGCGGGAGAAGGAACCTGGAATTTTGGTCTGAGGCACCTAAACTCAGCTGGTAGTGGACACATAAATCGAACAACCATGTCGATCTCACTAGAGAGATGTCCACAAAAGTGTTCTTCTCATGGAAACTGTCAATCTGTTTTGGATACAAGTGGGCTGTCACTGTACAGGTTGATACTTTCGCATTAAATGATTTAGCCGTTGACAGTTGATTAATTCTCATCTGGCTTTTATTTTCTTTTTCCCCAGCTACTGTGCTTGTGATCGAAACCATGGAGGCTTTGACTGCAGTGTGGAGCTGGTGTCGCATAATGGTAATTGATTTCCTCTTGGTCCCAAAAGAACAGAGTAGAGCGTTGATGTTTTTCGACCATTTATCAGTTAGCGTCAAGCTTCTTATTTCTTTGTCTAGTTTTATTTGTTTAATATGCCTTGGAGTTTGGGGAAAAACTCCGATTCATTTAAATGGGCTGATGGTTTCAAGCCTTTCAAATTGAGTCAGAAGTTTCTGAAAGAAAAGGCAGGATTTTATTTGGGCAGATACTAAGCGACTACTTTGATTTCCTCATTTAGTGATAGATGCTTACACAAATGGTTTGTAGAACAGCACAGATATACCTTCTAGTGCATGAATCTAGGAACCATTTATTAACACCACTGGCAGATTTTGACTCACTCTATTCCTGGCCCCACTTGCGAGCCAGTGCTTTTGATTATCCATTTTGATTGTACAGAAAGCCTAAATGCAGTCTGGAGGTTTTCTTTAAGATTTATTTCAGTAAATTAACTAATAAAATAATTAAATGTAAGTGGTGTTGTACAAGTGAGAATGAAAACACGGGTCCAACATGATGAGTTGGAAGAATATCTTCCAAAGGTTGAGATTATCACACTCGCATTACTGGATTCCTTGCAGTGAGGATCCTATGATGGACTTGAGCTGCACTTTGGCCGTACGTGTTGCCCGCATATATTTGCTCTTTTTTTTTTTTGGTTGTTGTTTGGAGAGGGGTTTCGTTAATCTTGTATCTATTCCTTGTTAATGCTCTGGCTCTGCCAATATGTATTTTATGCATATCTTCATTCTCTGATTGCCTTTGTAATTCATTGTGTCTAAGATTAATAGTCTAGCAATCATCATTTGCAGTTTGACTTCAAAGCATAACTAGTCCATGATTGGAAATGACATGCTCTTTAAATGTATCTTTGGTTTTATAGGTTTTGATTGATGTTCTCTCAATTCGAATTTGAATAGTTAACAATGCTGTAAAAAAATTGCTGAAAAATCATGTAGGGCACATATGGCAGTCAATTTTTCTTATCGCATCCAATGCTGCAGCTCTGCTCCCTGCTTACTGGGCCCTCCGCCATAAGGTAAAAATAGCTTGTCTTGAAATTAACGAGTTCTTTTTCTTTTCTTTTCCACTGACAGAAGTATATCAGCCTGAATAAGCAGAATAGCACCAGATCGCTATGAGTTCTTCAGCATATATCTTTCACTTAAATCGACTGTAAACAGCTACAAAAAGTTTGGTTCTCCTTTAATTAAACATTTAAAATCAAATGCTGCATTTTTCTGCAGGCATTTGCTGAATGGGTTCTTTTCACATCTAGTGGGATCTCGAGTGGACTTTATCACGCTTGTGATGTAGGAACCTGGTGCGTATTAACATTTCATGTCCTACAGGTAATTTCTGGCTTTGAGTGTGCTAGTGGACTTGAGGCACAATTTTGGTCTTTGTCATCATAAATTTGTCTATGGTTTATAGTTCATGGATTTCTGGCTTTCATTCATGGCGGTTGTCAGCACTTTTGTATACCTAGCTGCTATTGATGAAACTTCAAAGAGGATGATTCACACAGTTGTTGCAATAGTAACAGCCCTTATGGCCGAAAGTGGTCCAACAAGGTATTGTATTTCTTTGTATTCTTATTACTCTGTTTGATTCCTAACCTCCATTTTTATTGTTTGCAGATCCTCAAATATTGTTATTGTTTTAGCCATTGGGACTTTGGGTCTTATTGTTGGGTGGCTGATTGAGCACCGTGGATCATTTTCCTGTTCGATTCAGTTCCATCTGAATCTGATTGACAGGTAAATCAGTTCATCTAAGTCTTTTATGTTGTTCTATATCGGCCTTGACAGAACTATCCCAAAATTGTAGCAGGAAGTTATGGCTTCATTTAGATGTGCTTGGAATACAAAAGCAAAATAAGATGGCATTTGCTCTCGAGTAAAGCAATTTGCTTGCTGCTGGCATTAGGAGACTAAAATTTTCCCTTTCACGTAGCGAAGCTTTGTGACTTCTGCCGGACTACTAAGTATAGATACAGAACAGTGTTTAGTTTTCCTGATGAAACTTATCTCTCTGCTGGATGCAGATGGCTAGCCATAAGGGATTGGATCCGTAAATTTGTCCACATGCTTCTACAACGATATCGGTGGGGTTTTGTGATAGCAGGATTTGCCGCCTTAGCATTGGCTGCAACAAGCTGGGAACTGGAAACTAGCCAGACCTACTGGATTTGGCACAGGTATGGTAGAACCATAAAATATACCTCAACCCTTCCTGCTTCCCGCCCTAATACTATCTGGGCAGCTGATGCAAAATGGTGGTTTGCAGCATATGGCATGTCTCCATATATACTTCTTCCTTCCTTTTCCTCTGTTCAAAAGTAGAAGTTGTGAACTCTGAGGACGAAAGACCTTCAGACGGGAACTATGTGCTAACTCGACAAAATTCATTCACTGAAGGTGAGCAGAGAGAGAACGTATAGGTACATTTCCTATCTGTAGTCTTTAAACTCTTGCTGTCTATTCTCTCTCTCTCTCTCTCTCTCTCTCTCTCTCTCTCTCTCTCTCACACACACACACACACACACAGAGACAAGAATTTTACTGCATTAACTAACTTTTGTGTTCATGTGGATCCTATCAGTTTATTGAGAAGATGAAGATCTTTTCCTCTCAACTAGGCATCTATCTTTAACGAGGCATATCCTTAGGTACCATACCATACAAATTGCACATACCTTACCTACCAAAGGCTGAGGCAGCAAAATGTTTAGTAAATGAGTGCAGCAGAGGAAAAAATTTGTATACAGCAACTGTACAATAAATCAAAAGATACCGTATACACGATTTATTACAGTTTCTGAAATTAGAATATTACAGAGGATAGACATCTCCTGCAGATTTTTTCCCCTTCTGTTGTTCTGATGGGAACTTCATACAGCTTCACTCCAGAACACATAAGATGGCACTGGTGCAATTCAATCATAATCTTAACCTGCCAACAGTTTATATGAAGTTCAATAACGTATAAGCCAATTCAAACAATGGCATTCCTTGAAGGAATCGTCTTTGCAACGAACGCAAACAAGAGAGAACGACTTCTGAGGAGGCATTTTAAACCAAAAGGAAACAATAAAAACAATATACATTAGCAATTTACAAAGCAAGCGGATTTAATTAGTATAGTAGTATCTCTTGCAATTACAAATTCTCGATTTCTTTTCCTTCCTTAATCTGAATTCTCACAAACAAAAAACGAAACATGCTGCAAAACATTCTAAGAATCTAGTAATACGGCCAAATTTCTGGATGGTCAAGATTTCTTCATTGGCCACGATTTCTATGAGTATTATAAATGTCTTTCCAGAAGAATCGTCTTGGCATTGCAACTTTGATAAAAAACCAGAAAATCTATACGAAAATTGTAGCCTTGAATCGTATTTATGCATATAGCGCTCATTCTGCTCTTATGGTATTGCTACTCTGAGAACCACAAGACCGATCAGATGTTAATAGTTCTCTGTAATCCTTGCGGATGCCCCAGAGTATCTCTGCACACTTCCTCATTGGAGGACGACTGCGACGATTAGGAGCCAGACATTGCAAGGCTAATTCAAGAATCTTTTCTATGGCTAAATTAGTTGCAGCAGATCTTTCAAGTCTTGGATCCAAAATCAAAATAGCATCTCCTTCAGTAAACTTCTTGATAGCCTGCAGTTAGTTCGTTTGAATCAAACATGCTAAAAGAGATGAAAATTAGTTGGTATTGATTCTAAGGAATGCAAAAAAACCAAAACAATACATGCTCATAAAAATGAGGGGAAATATCATACCCATCTAGCTGTTATACGCTCTTTCATTTCACGTTTTGGCTCAACTGGGCGCCTGCCTGTTACCAGCTCCACAAGGAGCACCCCAAATGAATAAACATCACTCTTCTCGGTAAGCTGGTAGGTTTTCAGATATTCAGGATCTAAGTAGCCAGCAGTTCCTTTAACTTGAGTAGAAACATGTGTTTCTCCTGCTTCAGTGTCGGCTGCCAGCCTTGCAAAACCAAAGTCAGCTACCTTAGCTCGAAGATTTTCAGTGAGGAGAATATTGGAGGATTTGATGTCTCTGTGGATGATGGGCTGATCTGCAAGCATTTGAAGCAAGTCACGATAGTGCGATAAACTTGATATGCCCAGAACGCCACCAAAAATCAACTAAAATCTATACATCGTTGAGGAAGAATGATCTAAAACAGTCAGAAGCTTACCTATGTACATATGGAGATATGTAACAGCGTGAGCCACATCTATGGCAATATCAAGTCTGGCAGCAAATTCAAGTACATTCCCCTGCATACCTATAGATCACTCAATACTACAAGATTTCAGCGATCAAAGATTTAACAAATATTAGCAGATGTGACAAGAAAATATGGACATCTAGTCATCTAGAGTCGTACAACGGAAAACCAAAAAATGCACAAAGACAGAGAAAGAGACAATTAACTCACAATCTAAATGTTGTCTAAGGGTACCATTTGGAACGTATTCGACAACAACAATTCTTTCCTCCTCATGCTCCAAATATCCATAAAACTTCACTAGGTTTAAATGCTCCACCTTTTCAAGAGTTCGTACCTCACTTCGAAACTCTGCTCCAGAAGTCTTGTCATGTACACCCTACAGGCAACACGTAGAAAATCAAAATACAATAAGAAAGGAAGCGAATCACTAAGGAATTCATGGATAAAGCTCAGACCTTTTTAGCACGTTTGATAGCAACAAGATCTCCATCATCAAGTCGACCCTTGTAGACTGTCCCAAAACCACCCTGTCCAATTTTCAAGCTGGGGGAGAAGTTGTTTGTGGCCCTGAAGATTTCGTCTGTTGTGAATTTTACTCTCTCTGACTCTCTGGCATATGTTGAATTGTTTGAAGTGGCATAGATGCCTCGACGTGTCCTCTCACTACCAGAACCGGAAGAAGCATCCGATGCATCTGATCAAACGAATAACCACATCACCCTAAAAAACTAATATTCCAACTAACTAAGCTTTCATTTTGAGATTGTGCAAGGTAAAGGAGGGCTCTTTATTCTCAAGTATCTTTGCAACTCATCTTCAATGAAAGCAATCTATTGATGATATGTCAATGGTAAACAACATCAAAAATATGAAAAACATCAAGCAAAACCTATTACATGAGGGCTATAATTGCTATGTTGTCGAGATTGTTTCAACTAACTCGAGAAGGCACGACATAAATCAAGATCATCAACCAAGTGATTTAAGTGTGATTGATTAGAAAATATTTGATTAGAAAAATAGAATGAGAAGTAACAAAACTACTTAAAAAACAGAAACAGAAGAGTACAATAAAAGAGGCTTCTAATGGCATCAACCATCTAGCATTAGCAAAAACACTTTTACTAAATGCCTGTATTTAAAATAGGTGAATAGTTATTCTCAATATCAAGCTGGGCTGTATTCACATAAATAGAGATCAAATTCAAAAATGCTCAACAAGCTTCATTAAATCTCCTACGATCCAAGAAAAACACAGCTCTCTCACAAAACACAAGCACTCAAATCTGTCTTTTAACACAAATATATACTAATGTAAACCACAGTTATTCTCCTATTTAATCTTCTGGAAGCCCTTCATCAGGACAAATGAGTCATCCAACCCAGAAAACTATGTGAATACGAAATATACTAATGCTATATACAAGTAAGAACACGAAACTCAATATGTTTAAGCGCTGGTAGTACTAGTATTAATTTACCTAAGCTGGTTAAACTATAAGGGGTCTTGACTTTCTCCGGAGGAGTAAAGCAAGCGATGAAGGCTCCAGCGAATGTCCGGGCGGCAGTCTGGGCGGGCTTAGACTTACTGTGGGAGCTGGAAGAGGATGAGGAGTAGGTAGAACTCGGGGAGTTACTTGGCCGGTCGGGGGTTCCGAACCCTACCGAGCCGGAGCTAGAGTGGTGCGGCCGCCGGCGACCGTGGAGTGAGATGGGACTCTTCATCATGGCTGTCTCTTGTCTGCGTGAGAAAATGGCGGGTCGCTGCAGTAAGAGGTTTGTAGTGTTACGCACTCCAACAACTCTGACTTTTGTTCTTCTGTAGTGTACGAAGAATTCGCAATGATACACCCTATATTTCTACCATATTTTGATATCGTAATTAAAACAAAATTTTGTAATTATTTGATAACACCACTTAATGCTAAAAATTAATGTATTAAGAACTTTTTGAATTCAATTTATTTGATAACAAAATTTATTTATCATTTGATACATTAAGTACTTATTTAATTTGTACACAAAATTTTAAGTAAAAATTTTTCACTTAATTTACTGAATTTTATAAACATGTAGTATTCCCCCTCTCCTTCACACATGTATTCTCACACACTCGTTGATGCACATATATATACAAACATATTCCTTCACACACTTTTTTTGCACATACACACACTCAACACACACAATCACCACTGCAAGTACACACACGCATATTCCTCACACATGCAATAACATAAGCTTTCTTTTTGTCACATACACACGCTCCTTCTCACACGTCCAATCTCTCTCTCACACGCGCATACACACACTTTCACTCAAATACACACATTCGCTCCCTCTCTCACACCTGCAAACATACACCACGCACACGTGCATGCACGTATTCTCCTCCATACACAGTTTATCTCACACAGATTCACATATTTTCTCACACATGCACTTTCATACACACACACACATATACATACATAAGTATATTATTTTGTTCTCACTTCCACACGTATATTTTCTCTCTCAAATACTTGCACACACCTTCATACATATACATTTTTACACTTTTACACATTACATATACTTTCTCTCACACACATTCTCACACACAAATGCACTTATCATTTATCTCTCATAAACAAATAATATATTCTTTTATCATGCATATTATCAATAAATTATTTCAACTTTTTTAAGATAAAATAATTATATTAATAAGGTAATTTGAATTCAGTGTATCAATTCAGTTAATTATCAAACATGTGTAACTTTATCAATTTAGCAACTTAATATTTTCAGTACTTAAATTTCAGATTTCATATTTTAGAATTCAGACTTCAGTTTTATCAAACGGCACCTAAAACTCTCTAAACATATACCCCAATACAAAACAATTGTGAACTCCGATACACCATTTGGTTGATAATTTATATAAAAATCTTACGTTATTTAGTATAGGATTTAAATTTTAAAAAAATGTCATTTTAAAAAATTTTCAAATAATATTAATACATCACTTTCTACCGAAATTACGATCATCATTTAGGATTGGCGATCCAATAATTGTTAAAACTCCATATCTTTTCCCAACACCTTCTTTTTTTTTAAGTTGTGCTTTATACGTAGGCATTTATAAATCAAAATATATAGAAAGACCCGACTGGTTTTATGAAATGAAATAACTCTTTCGAATTTGTTAATTAGTAGTAGTAATTTGTTTTGGTTGGTACCATTAATGTCTTCAAATGACCAAATGTGATGTGAACATAATTGTGCTCCAAACATTCTTTTTAAGATATCATTCTGCCTAAATCTATATTCATTGGCAGTGATCAGAACAAGTGTTAGGTGCTTCAAAAAAAAAAAAAAAAAACAAGTGTTAGGATAGGCATATTATACCTCAAAACTCAAAAGTAGACTGGGAAATTCATACCTACTTGTTAGTGTAGTGTTTAGAAGACACTAATGATGTATATAGCTGGATTGGAAATACTGATTGGTCTTACTCTCCATCTACACGATTATCTTCAATAAATGAGAACCTTGATCTGTCAAAATCAATAAATAGCACTAGTAGTTGGTACTAGGTGATGTATAAGAAAATTGCCCTCATTACTTATGAGGCGGTCGCCTCTGGGGGTGGCTCATCCGGTCACGTATACGGTAGTATCTCGGTGTGACCAAGGTTCGAATTTCTCCCCAAGAATCCTCTTGTGCATCAGTGGAGCCCGCTATGTACATGCGCAGTGGGATTAGTGAGTCCAAGACCCGATACCCCTGTGAAGACAAAAAAAAAAAAAAAAAACTTATGAGGCGGTCACCTGTAGATGTGAAATATTGACCGCAAATGTGCTAAATTTTGAGTTCAAATTTGTTTAGTTGGTGGGCAAAGGCGTGGGCCAATTGGTGAGCAATTGGAATTAAAAGCTTCACGGTGGCATCTACTAGCTGTGGGTCCACTAGCCAGAGGCAATTATTGGATAAACCGGCTTGACTTCTCAGTTGCTTCATGAATAATTTGATTGGCAGAGACATAAGAGTTGTATCGAAAATTATCTATGTTCGGAAAGAAATTACTGCAACAGACTAATATTATTGATACCCTCTATGGAATGATCATTACTCTCTCTCTCTCTCTCTCTCTCTCTCTCTCTGTGGGTTTCAAGATGTATACATGCTTTGTTCTGTTATGTGCTAAGGAAACTTCAATTCAGGGATTGGTCAAATATTTCTTAAAGTGATTCTCGAAATTTTCTTCTTTTTCTTTTCAAATTTTGTTACTGCCTTTTGTAGATTTTGAAACTTTCTTTTATGGTAATAACATGTGATTCCACTTAATAAATCAAATCATTCATGACAAAGCCTCAGTCACAAGGTCAAATCATACCTCAACTTCCTGGTTTTAAAAAAAGATCAAATGTTAAAAGCCCAACCAATAACATTCTTCAATTTTTGTTACCAGATGAGAAACACGATCAGACCTGGAATTTGTCATCTCTGACATTCGCACTATATTATATCTCCTTCTTGCCCCCATCTATCAGGCGATGATTAGAAATTCTTTATCTGATTCCTATTTGATTATTTTCTTAACACATTTTCCACTAGATATCCTATTTTCTGAATACATTTTCCAAAATATCAAGTTGTCAGTAGAAAATTTTGGGATGTGCCGTACGAATTGGGCATAGAACAAAACTGAGTCAGTTTTGTACTATATAAAGAACTAATAATTGAATGAAAATAAGAATCAATTTTGTACTATACAAAGAACTAATAATTGAATGAAAATAAGAAGAATGGGTCACATGAATTGTTCAATTTAATTTATAAATAGGAAGTCTCACATGAATTGTCAAAATTTTACTTGTTCTTTGCAAACTTGTATTATGCATGGAAGGATCCGAGTCGTACAAGGTTACTGCAAGAACATTGTAGTCCATCAAAATTTCGGCAAAATGTCAAAGTCAACCACTCACTGCCATTCTGTCAGAGAAGACAGAGACCCAAGTAAAAAAGCAAGTATTGAGACCACAGCTTGAAGCCATAATGCTTCTGGATGCATTGCCTTAAAGAATGGTCCAGACTCTGAGGATTAGCCAATCACATGGAACCATTGTCGTTATCATAATTTAACTTCAACAATCCCAAATAATATGCAGAAAATACCAAGTTCCTTGTTTAGTACGAGTCATACAAACAAACAATAAGTTGTTAGATCAAGGGTCTCAATTCACCGTGTCAAAATCACAGTTGGTTGAATGGAATACTTGCAAATCAATTCACCAAATTACAAGTTGGTTCGAAAGAATGAAAATCAACCAGAACTCCGTGTACTTTTCCAAGAAACATCCCTTGACTAGAAAGAAGTTGGAGCCATTAGTCTATAATCTAGTATCCTGATCGAAAAGATATCTTTACCCATAAATAGGATAAGCAACTATGCTAGCTGGCAAGAAAATTGGAAAGTTGGCATCTATGAGAAGCTAAAAGGTCCAAGAGCAAGAATTCCTGTAAATTGTATCATTTTGTTGGTACACGGGCACGACCTACAGGTGACTCGAATCTAGGAAAATAACTTCGTAAAAGAACTCATCAATCCCTTGAGATAATTTCTGGACTCTATCATGTGATGCAAGAAAGTATCAGATCCCCAACACTTCACCTGAATCTAAAGGTATCCACCTGTGATAAAAAAAAAAAAAGATGTCACCTACAATTTCACAGCATGCAAAGCAAAATGATTTTCCTTGGCATAAGTTAAGCTTGATAAATCATCAATAGTTAGGATTTGCTTACATGTTCGAGCTCTTGTAGTTCACCTGAAGCTAAGTAACAGGTTAGCAGCCTTCAATGGTTGGCTAATGAGAAACAGCTAGCGCCTAAAATATTTAAGCACACAAAGTGATGATTTTCACAGGCATAAATAAAGCATGACAAATCAACAGTAATAATTTGGTTAACTTTTATGTTACTTATCAAAGAAACAAGCAACTTGCTTATCTTGTAGGTTATACTTGTCGATATTTGATCTAGATGTCAGCAGCCAGATCCTTGGATCTCTAGTTGCCACAAGTAAAAAGCAAGGCATACCTGTCCAAGTACATGAAAGGATAAACATAAACTGGAAGTTTGAGATTATTAGTAATGGCCAAGAGACAATCAGAGAAATGTAACGAGTAGTTATAGAGGAAGTCAGATGAAAAAATTATTACAGATCACGAAAACACAAGAAGAATCTCTAGATGAAATGGTTGCCAAAACAAGTAATGGTTCACGGACTCTCAATGATGAAAAGGGATTAACACTTGTCAAAACTGCAAATTTACATAGGCTCATGGAATTTAGTATTATTTCAAACCTAAGAGTAGGAGGCTCAATTGGAGGTACTAAGATAGAGCAGTCTTTACCTTATAAAATCTGAAGTTCTTTTGTTTGTACAAGTAGAAACAAAAATCTCCAATTGGCAGTCATACTTCAAATTCTCATTCCCAACATGGCACTAGATCAGCTGAATGCTTCAAGTTGAAAATTGCTATCTGAAGTTCTCAACCAATTCATGGTCATCCACTTTCATTAGCTCATAAAGAAGTCCCAACAAGGAATAAACTTTTATAGCCTGTGGGTGGGAGTTGTCACCTGAGACAAATGAATATATTTTCCCTGCAATCTCCATCCAGCTACAACCAGGTGCTTTAGTATAACATTTCTCTCTCATCAATCTGCGAATATTGGCTACATCAAGCCAGGCCCCATTGGAAGCATACATATTTGACATGAGAATATAATTTACAGAATTTTTCGGCTCCAAAGCGAAAAGCTTTTCAACTGCCCATTTTGCTAATCTTAGATCCCCATGTACCTTACAAGCACCAAGGAAGGCCCCCATGGCATCTGAACCAGGTTCCACTGGCATTGAGGTCAAAAAATCAAAAGCCTCCTTCAAAAGCCCAGCTTTCCCCAGAAGATCAACAAGACAAGCATAGTGCTCTGGGTCCGGAACTATTTTATAAACATTAATCATTAAAGTGAAGTACCGTAGCCCCTCATTGATCAGTCCACTATGGCCACAGGAAGAAAGAATCTCAAGAAATGAAATTCGATCTGGCTTCACACCATTGGATAGCATCTTCTCAAAAAGCTCAATAGCTTCATTTGGAAAACCATGGGAACCATATGCTCCAATTATGGATGTCCATGAGACAAGATCAGGCTCTAAAATTGACCTAAAAGTTTGCAAAGCACAAATAATGCTACCACACTTGGAGTATGCACTAATCATTGCATTAGCAACTGATGTAAAAGATGAAAATCCAATCTTCAACGTGTATGCATGAACTTGTGTAATTTCACCAACCGTGGCTATATCAGCGCATGAAATGAGGACGCTGGCCAAAGTCAGCTCATCAGGGTGGAAATCTTTCTGAATCATTTTATTAAGCAGTTTCATAGCCTGAATGCCATTACCATATTGTCCATAACCAACAATCATGGTGTTCCAAGAAACAACATTTTTGAAGATCATCATATCAAAAGCCTTGTGAGCATCATGTAAGTTTTCATTCTTTGCATACATATCAACAAGTGAACTGGCCACCAGCACATCCAAGTCAAAGTTAAGTTTAACTACAATCCCATGGATGCCTCTACCAATCTGACAAAATCCAAAACCAGCACAAGAATTAAGCAAACTTGTGAATGTAAATTCATCACCCATAAACCCCTCCAACCTCATTAAATTGTACAATCTCAATGCCTCTCCCGGTAAATGATTAAAAGCATAACAGGAGACCAGCGAATTCCAAAGCACCAAATCTTTATGCACAAGATGATCAAAAGCACGCCTCGCCTCTTCAACAAGCCTAAGTTTTCCATACATGTCTACCAGAGCACTACTTAAAAAAAGATCGTCACAGAAGCCCAACTTCATCACAAAACAATGCAACACGTTACTCATCTCAATATCACCCATATCTACAGACAAACGAAACAGACCCCTAAATGTTATCCAATCCGGTCTGACATTTCCCATCAACATTCTGCCGAAATAACCAAAACCCAGATCAAAATTCGATTCAAAATCGCTAAACTTGTCAGCTAAGCCGCATATCATAGTATTCCAAGTGATTACATTTCTAACAATCATTTCATCAAACAGCTGACGCGCATTGGTTACATATTTGCACTTGAGATAAAAATTCAAGAGCAGATTTTGTAATGGCAGCATATATTGATATCCCAATTTAATAATTTGGCCATGCAACTGTTTCCCTTGACGAAAAAGATTAGATTTTGCTGAGATTTTCAATCCACTGGAAATGAACTGATGGGTTAAATGTGAGGAGGCAGAATCAGCAGCAGCCTTCTGTGTTGGTCTGGTTATGGAGAGAGTGTTTAGAAATGATAACCGTCTTTTAAAAGGGACGGCGTGGATTGAAAGGGACAGGCATTTGATCATCAGAAATTTGAAAATTGTACATAATATTTTGCAACTAGACAACACAGAACAGCATCAACAGAGAAATGGTAAACTTTCCTGTAGGTCGTTAAGGTTGATGGGGATGAAACCCTGATGACAAAACATATTAACCTTTCGTCATCAATAGGTGTCGTGGTGTAGTTGGTTATCACGTCAGTCTAACACACTGAAGGTCTCCGGTTCGAGTCCGGGCGACGCCAAATTCTCCTTTTTCAACATCTTTAGTTTTCTTTTGGGTTGAAAACTGAAACAATTTACAGCCACTAACCCCACCCGTTCACAAAAAGTGGTCATCGTGCTTACTGCTCATTATTATTACACGTTTTAATGCTACTACTTGCTCCAACTTTTCCCCTCTCCCGCTAGTCCGTTCCCCTCCATTTCCTCTAAAAATTGACAAAGATTCCCCCACCCTTGCTCGTACGTCATCAATGAAAACAAAAAAGGTTTGAAGAAGCTGAAAAAAGTACTACTACAAGACTACTAGAATTGAAATACTACTAGTAGTTAGAAATGATATCAAACACTTCTTCTCATTCGCAGCCCTGAAAACGAAAAAGAAAAAGAAAAAAGCAACTTCACTTGTAGCCACCCCTTTTGATCATTTCCTTTCCTCTTGAGTGGACAGCTGCCATCCCACCACTTCTAGGATCTGTTTCTTGGGTGAAGAAGGCAAGGTTGACTTGTATTTTATTTGTGTTTACCTTTTATTTGAGACTCAGAGTTGTATTTGTGTTTTTCTTGTGTTATTTTTATATGTCTTTGATGGTCAGAACATGTTCTTCTCCTGAGGTTTGTAGTCCAGAAGGTGTTCCTTTTATGTAATTTTTCTGTTCACTTTTTTTTTTTTTCAAATTTTTGATGGGAAAGTTTGTATCTTTTCTTTTTTGGTTTTTTGGGTTCTGGTTGATGTTTTTCTTCTGTTACCCTGGGCTGAGTTCAAAATACTTTCTTTCAACACTTGTAGAAGGACAGATACTTTCAGGTTGTTTACATTGTATTCACTTCTTGTTTTTACTGAATATATAGGGGGACAGGCCGATAGGAATTGTAACTGTTCATAAACACCAAGTTAACTGGCTTGGTATCCCCTATTCAATAAGCTCTCAAGGACAGGACTCTAAGAAGTAAGCAGGATTCTTGGACCACAGAACAACAGAACGTTTTCATTTGACTAGTCAAATTGTTTTGAAACGAAAGTGCTTAGTATTTGGTAGATTGAAGAAAATTAGAGAAAGGCCATACTGCCTAATATATTAAGTATCGTTACTAGGATCGGTACACTGCTTTTAAGTCCATGACCGTGGACCAGGATGCCCTTGTCTGCATTATAGTTCCCTGCTTCTTGGATTTTGCTCGTCACTGATCACTTGTTTCAGAAACCATTTTAATTTGTTGTTAACAAGTGTTTGACCTTGGACTTGGTCTTACATTGTGCTTGTTTTGGACTGTGATGTTTTCCTGGATTGCAGCTACTTGTGTAAAGGGAAGAAGCGTTAATTGGATTGGCCTTTTCATTGAGCATATTTTCTTGTCACCCATTTATCATCCTTAACTTCTACCTTTACCATTAGTAGTTATTATTCCAACCATGCTCATACCATTCCTGAAATGATGCTATCGTTCATATGAGGGGCTTGATAAGGTTGTTCTTTAATATATGTGATTCTTCCCTACTTTATTTATTTCCTTTTGAGTCGAGAGCTTCACATTTGTTACTATTGCTGAGCTTTTGCAGCACCAACCATTCTCATATTGCCTGCAAGCAGGAAAAGTAGGAGAAAGGTGCTTCATCTAGCAAGTCGAAGTCCTAGTGGTTTAATCTATGATGTATGAGTAGTAACATCTAGAACAGAAGCTGTATTCAATTGTTCTGGCTGCTCTAGCTGCAATAATAGAAGTTATGGACGAAACAGAGTTATACTTCTCTTGAATCTGAGATGACAAGTTGCAAAATTCTCATGCATGCTTTCAAAGAGACACCATTACATGCAAAGCTCCTCTTGCTAGTGATTTTTATGCATTATTTCTTTCTCCTCCACCTTCTTGTATGGTTGCTGCAAAACTGCAAATTCATAATTTTTCTTTAATTTGATTTACAGGCTTAACATGGTATGTTTCTTGTTGTTGTGGCAGTTTATTTCATTTGCATCATGGTGACCAGAAAGTTATGTGCCAACTGCTAAGTGATATAAAAGATCTGAAGGAAATGGGTGGTTGCTGTTGTTCTTCCCGCAAACCTCAGTTTCATGGAACACCTGTATTTTACTACGTATGTAGTTACTTCTACATGGCCTCTTATGGTCTCTTATCTCGTGGAAATCATCTCCTTGTGTTCTTGGTTATTAGGAGAGATTTCTCATGAACAATCTGCTTTGCTTTTAACATGTGGATCACTACACTCTGTGCATATATTTTTTATAGCTCAGTGGATCTGTTGTTTTGCAAGACTGGTCTTGGAAGAACCGATGCCACATGGTTTGTATTTTCCTTCAGTAGTTAGACCGTAGTTACTAATGGAAACCATGGCATTGCTTTTGTGTGCTTATCCCATGTTAGCTTTATGATCTTTGTATCATGCGTTGAGTGTGCTGAGATGCACTGAACATGATCAAATGTTCTCATAAGTGTCTGGTTATTTTGGACTTGGATTACAAATGCTTGATGAGTGGAATGACTTCATTGATTTAAAAGTCCTCATTTCTTTTATATCAGAGTCAGTGTCTTGCTGCCTGTCTTTACTCCTCGAAGGGACATGGCTACGTTAAAATGTCTTTTTGATCTTCTGGTAAACAGTTCTTTTGTGGAGCATCTATAATCTGTTGATCTATGAGGAGTTCGTGAGATTTTTGGTTGCAGATGCAGCAAATTTCTTTGCTCTCTCTCTTTTTTTTTTTTAATCCATAATATGAAACTTCCTCGTTTATCAAAGCAATTTTTTAAAGAGTTGCTGACTGCCTGACTTCTTTTTTGCAGTGCCCATCTGTATCGGAGGAACATGAGTCACTGACTTCTAATGACAGTGTTGCTACCGCACTCAATGGTGGTTTCCTGGTTGATTTGAATCTGGACACATCCATTCCCGATACTTATCGATCCCCTCCCACACCTATTCCATTTGATGCGGTTTTGGGGCGTCCACATTCAACTGGTTCTGATTCTGCTGGAGAACCAGGGAATGCAAGCAGCTTCGAGAAAGCTATACATGCTGATAATAAAGGATCTGATTTGAAAGCTGAACCTGACTTCCTTCTTTCCTCTAACAAAAAAATTGGATCTGAGCTTCTGAAATCAAGCCCTCACATAAATTCATTGACAGCTGATGAAGAAGTAGATGCTTGTCCCACGTGTCTTGAAGGTGCAGAACTTTAGTGCCCTATAAGCATCATTGGGGAACAGTAAAATCTTCACTATTTTCATGGATATTCAGGGGCATATTTCCTGCTAATTGCTAGCAGTTTAAGTTTTTTTTTTTTTTTGTCATTTTCTGTTGCAGATTATGATGCAGAGAATCCTAGGATTGTCACGAAATGTAATCATCATTTTCATCTCTCTTGTATACTTGAGTGGATGGAAAGGAGTGACACCTGCCCCATATGTGATCAGGTTTGCATATTACCTTCCCTTATGTATCATATTCTATTGGTGTACCCTGAAAGCATTTCTCTTTTAAAATTTTCCCACTTTTTCTAGAGGAAAAATGGAAGCGGTATTTCTTGGTCTAAGTGTTCTCAACAGCTTAAAATAAGTTACAAGCAGCTTATGCGAAATGGAAACATAAGTTGATTTTGGAAATCGGTTGAAATAATTGAAAGCACAGTTTTGTTTCCATGTTTTGAAAAGCTAAAGGTTGTTTCCTAAAGCAACTCAAGAGTCGCTTTTGAAATTAGCTGTTTTCAATTTCAAATGAGTTGCTTAAAGCTTTTTTTAAACTGTTTAGAAAAAACCCTTAGTAATAAAATGACTAAGGTGGGGCATCTTTCTTGCTAGATTCCACTCTTGGTCATTATTAATGATAGATAACGGTACTCCAACCTTTTATTTCTTTTTCTGTTGAAAATGTGTAACAATATAAGATGATGTTTCTTATTAATTTTTAACAGGAAATGATCTATGAAGCTCTGTGATATCATTAAATTGAAGTGTCTTGGCCATAAAATGTCAAAGCTTGGCAATTTGAATTTTGAAGGGTTGCCGAAGCAAGTTTTTTGTGCATAGCATGCGGCTCTGTGGCCAAAAGATTTGATTATCGTCTAATTCTTAGTAATCCTGTAAAAGATGTGCATATTGACATGCCAGTGTATGTCCACCTTTTGATTAAATTCGGACAAAATCTCGAATCTTGGGTGCTATAAGTACGATAGAAGAGGGCACCAGTGAAAGCTCTTTTGACTTAAGCACAGATGCCGAGTCTTTAATAGCTTAACACTTCATACAATGTGAGGACAACAAATGGATTGATCTTCATTCTGCACAGAGAAAAGCTATGAAGGATGCAACTTAATTGATGTTGAAGGGTGCAAACTCAAGTTCATGCTTGTTTACTCAGAGAAGATTCACTCTGCTTTTGATACCTGAGACCGTCATTGACATTCTTAAATGTCTCATGAACTGTCTTTATTTATCAATTGGCACAATGCTGTACAAATTTCATCTCCTGATATAAGTTTGCATCGTACATGCGGCATTTTCTTTCCTTTGATTGCCTTTGTCCATGGTTGGTTCCAATGCTTCTTTTCTATGATGTTAACAGATTTTATTTTGTCCTTGGTCCAATTTGGGTGGTTGATAATTAGTTGTGCAATAAAAAAAATACATTACAGCTGAGCCCCCCAATTTGCTTCGGATGTTAAAACAAAACGAGCACATACTTACATGATTTTTTTTTCATATTGTGACAGAAATAAACGGAAAAAGAAAAACTAGACAAGACTGAAAAGAGTGAAATACTGCATCTTCTCTGGAACCAAATTTTGTTAGGTTCATGTTATTCTTGAACTTTTTCTTTTTTTCTTTTTGTTGTTGTTTCCTTTATTAGTTCTTTAAAGAACTGGCATGGTATTAAACAATTGAGAATACCTCTCCTAATATGAACACCTTTTCTTGAGCATCCTCACTTAAACAAAGCATAATTGTGAAAGAACATGAACATTGGTCGACAAATTTGGTGTGATTACCATTACTGCTACCGTACCTGCATCTAGAGGAAAAATCAAACATAGAAAAAATCATCCCACATGTAAAGGGTTGTCCCCACTTTCACCCAATTCCAGACTTGAGAGATTAATCGCTTATAAAAATGGTTTGGTTACCATAATTTTACTAGAAGAGTGACAATTTGTCAACAATGTATCGGAATCTGCACATTTCTTCGGGGCTAAAACTGAACAGAGGTCAAAGTTTTGAAACAAGAGGAGGACAGCATCCACATTAGTGTCTAATCCTTTTTTTTTATAACATATATTTATGTTCTCGTGGTCACAGGGCCACTCGTCCTCAAAAGTCTTAAAAGGACCCCACCACCCATGTTCGAAGTACTAATCAAATATTAAAACTTTGACATGCAGTCGTTTATTAGCTTTATTCATTCTTCAAATTCCTCAAAAGTCTCTCTCTCTCTCTCTCTCTCTCTCTCTCTTGTGAGGCTTAGGCGGCCCATGAACAAAATTTTCAAACTGAATTGGTATTAATGGTTCGGTAAAATTCTTGACTTTCTCGGTTTTTTGCAATACCATGCATGCCTTTTAGAGGTATTATCAATGGAATATTGATTCAAAGTAAATTAATTTTGAATTAGAAATTTTGAGAAATAAAAGTCATTAATAAAGATATCTTGTTCATTATTTTTGTCAAAATTGCTAAGCATCTATAATACTGATGATTCACAAATTAAGTAGGTTAATTAATGTGGCATGCTAAATCTTACAAATTAGCTTGAAACACTACATGAACTTCACGTAGAAAGGAAAACAATAAATGGCTTCATTGAAATAAAATGCAGGGGCGTCTGAATTTGTCTTAACAAAAAAAAAAGGAGCAAATTACTTTACTTAAAGAATTGATTTCATTCATTTGTTATTTGCTAATTCGTTTATTCCTTGGTTGAAACAAACGAACTCGTGAGTCGTGAGTAAAAACTACTCGAAGATCTTCTGTCTGCCACCATATCATCGTTTTGCAGACTCTGTCTCCCTCTCACTCCCCCTCTTTCTCTTTCTCCTCCTTTTACCAAAACAACCTTAGAAAAATCAGTTTTTTTTTTTTACAGAGTTCTGTTTAAAAAATTAATATAATACTGTTTAGAAAAAGTGAATGTATAAATAAACGGTAACTAAAGTACATATTAAAAGAATCTTTGAAACGTCTTTTTCTAAAAGAAAAGGGCAAACCGAAAATAATGAAGCAAAGTAATCCAAAAATTACTCCTTTAATTTAGCCCAAAAAATGGGAAAAATTGCCTTATTGCTTTAGAGGTCATTTTTGTAACTCCACTAGTACAGGGTAACTTTTACTGAGCTTAAATTTTGTCCAAATGGAGTAAGCTTTTTCAGATGGATATCCATTTCCAGACAAAAATCTCTGCTCTTTCCCTTACTTTTTACTTTCTCCATACCCCCTTTCCTTTCTTCAACTCTGGCGTCTTGCACCTACCCACTACTCTCTCAGTTGCAGCTTCTGAACAGAACAAAACTGCCCATTCAATTCATTAATTCAATGCATTTTATCCCCAGAAAATGCTTCTGCACTTAACACACAATCCTTGCTAAATTCCCATAAAAATGCCAACTTTATCTCTCCTACTCTCTTTCCTTGTGATTGCAACAGCATTTGCTCTCAACCCAACTTCAGAACTACCAAAATCAAGAAACCAAAACATAAAACCAGCCCATTTATCTAAAACCACCCAGGATTTGAGGAAAAGGTTCAAAGAGAGCATGAAGTTAGAGTCTTTGCAGGTATCCCATCTTGTACTTGCCGGAAACACAACAATTTTCAGTGAGAACAAGACTTTTGAGCTGGGATTTTTTAGTACTAATGATGAGTCATCCAAATGGTACTTGGGGATATGGTATGCTTCAATTCCTACCCCAACTTATGTTTGGGTTGCAAATAGGGAAAATCCCATCAAGGATTTGACTTCAGCTAGTGTGGAAATCACTCAGGATGGGAAGTTAGCTGTGAAGGAAGGAGACTCAAGAACCATTGTTTGGGTTAGTAACAATCTTGAGAAAGCAAGTGAAGCAAGGCTATTGGAGCTGGGAAATTTAGTGCTTTACTCAAGTGATGGTGACAAAGTTTGGCAAAGCTTTGATTTTCCAACTGACACATGGCTTCCTGGCATGAACTTGACTGCAGACCAGTGGCTAACTTGTTGGAAGAGTTCCAATGATCCAGCACCAGGGAAATATTCCCTGAGATTGATGCCACCTGATTACGGTGAGATTGCTCTTGTATATACTAATAATAATAATAATGGTAGTACTAGCAATGTTTATTGGTCAACTGGGAATTGGACTGGAAATGCTTTTTCTGGAGTACCAGAAATGACCGTACCTTATATATATAGTTTTCATTTTGCTAAGCCCTTTACTCCTATGGCATCTTTTGGATACACTGAGGTATCCCTGGAGAGTGGTTTGAGTCCACCTCTAACTAGGTTCCACGTGGACTACACTGGCCAGTTGAGGCAATTCACCTGGTCCCCTCAAAGTGAGTATTGGAACATGTTTTGGTCACAACCTGAGAATTTGTGTAAAGTTTATGCATTGTGTGGGAATTTTGGGTTCTGTAATGCTAAATTGTTGAGTCCTTGTAAGTGCTCGATTGGGTTTAGGCCAGTGGATGATGTTTCATGGGATGCAGGGGACTTTTCGGGTGGTTGTCGCCGCCAAAGTGATGATGTTTGTGGCCAGAATGACGAGTTTGAGGATGCAGGTGTGGTGAGTTATCAGGGAGCAATGGTTTTGTCATTTACTGGAACTAGGAGTGAGTGTGAGAAAATATGTTTAAGTAATTGTTCGTGTATTGGTTTGCATCATAACGAGAGAGCTAAACTGTGCAAGAACTTGTATGGATCACTTCTAAATCTTAGAAATCTTACTTCTGATAGCACACTTGAGGAAAACCTATACTTAAGAGTGCCAAGGAACAGCACTAGGGTAAAGAACAAGATGAAACTAGTATTCCTTGAAGCGATTTGTGGGTTTTTAGTGATTCTGGTTGTAGGAGTAATTGTATTGTTGTTTCTGTGGAGAAGAAGGATTAGAAAAAGAAAGGAGGAAGAAGAAGGTGTTTTTCCAGTGACAAATTTGAAGGTATTTTCCTACAAAGAGCTTCATGCTGCTACTAGGGGATTCTCAGATAAGCTTGGCCATGGTGGCTTTGGAGCAGTGTTTCAAGGGGAACTGTCGGATTCCACCCTAGTGGCTGTGAAGAGACTTGAAAAGCCAGGTGGTGGAGAGAAGGAATTTCGGGCAGAAGTCTCCACAATCGGGAATATTCAGCACGTCAATCTGGTTAGATTGAGGGGGTTTTGTTCTGAAAATTCTCATAGGCTTCTAGTCTATGATTTCATGCCAAATGGTCCTCTAAGTATGTATCTAAAGCGGGATGGCAAGAACCTGAGTTGGGATGTTAGATTTCGTGTAGCCATTGGTACTGCAAGAGGCATTGCCTATTTACATGAGGAGTGTCGTAATTGTATCATACACTGTGATATTAAGCCTGAGAACATTTTGTTAGACGAAGATTTCTCAGCGAAAGTGTCAGATTTTGGGTTAGCAAAGCTTATTGGCAGGGACTTCAGTAGAGTGTTAGCCACCATGAGAGGAACATGGGGATACGTTGCGCCAGAGTGGATCTCTGGTGTGGCGATCACCACCAAGGCAGATGTATACAGCTATGGCATGACATTACTGGAATTACTAGGTGGCAGACGGAATGTAGAGGGACCACCTTCAGCTGGTGGAGGTGATGGGGGTGGAACAGAGAAATGGTTTTTTCCACCTTGGGCGGCTCGC
Source organism: Mitragyna speciosa (assembly GCA_024721245.1). Lineage (NCBI taxonomy): Eukaryota > Viridiplantae > Streptophyta > Magnoliopsida > Gentianales > Rubiaceae > Mitragyna > Mitragyna speciosa. The sequence continues at coordinate 1,128,834 of CM045558.1, forward strand.
GAAATTATAGAAGGTAATGTGGGTGCAGTGATCGATGAGAGGCTTGGTAACATATACAACGTAGCTGAGGCTGAGCGTGCAGGGTTAGTAGCAGTCTGGTGCATCCAGGATGATGAATCAATGAGGCCAACAATGGGGATGGTGGTAAAGATGTTGGAAGGAGTAGTTGAAGTGACAGTCCCCCCACCACCAAAACTGCTTCAAGCATTAGTATCTGGGGAGTCATTTCATGGAGTAGGTTTTAATTCAAGCAGCAAGGTATCTAATGATGATGGTGGGATTACAGATGATAATGGCCACCTTTCCATGAATTCAAAGGATTCTCAGTCATCTGTATGAGTTCTCTTGTGTGACCTAGTTACTCTCTTCTGAAGTAAGCTTTAAGTTTAATGAGGTAAAAAGTATCAGTGAGAAGTCATTTCTTTTGCCTTTTTAAGCGTAGATTTCAAGTTCTCTCATTCAAACCCTTCAATGCCACCGAAACGAACTTATTAAGGAAAGAAATATTGGTAGAATGTAAGGAAGAAGAAAGAAATGTGAATTATTTCTGAAGTTCCTGGAGAGTCTGCTTTTTCTTGAATTTTGACGTGCTCAATGATTTTCTTTCTCGTTTTTCCTTCAACCAAAAAAATTCCAATTAAACAATTTGCCTCTCTAAGATGGGGGAGACAGGAGTCCTTGCAAGTGGCTTAGGTATGCGATTACACTTTTGAAAAATAAAAAGGAGGAATGCAATTATGAAATGCCAGTTGGTTTTGAAAGGTATGACGGGTGTTTTGAAAGAACTATATGCAGAAACTTCATCATTATCATCTTTTTACCGTAGTGACCTCTGCTACTAACGGATCAAGTCATCCTCTTAATAATCATCATCATGAAAAAACAATGAATGTCATAATTAGTACAGAAAGAAAAGGGGCGCTTTTGATTAATTCATGCTTGGAGCAAACACCACTATCTAGGTGAGACAATGGCCTAATAAGAAATGCAACCTCCTATATTGATAGAACAAATTTGACTCAAATTGCTAGGCTGCATAACTCTGTTTTATAGGGTACAAATATACGATATCTTTCAACCAAAATATTGATTTCAAAAATCCATCTTTATTTTAAGACTTCCAAAACCAAGGGGCTAAAAAGAAAAGGAAGAAAAACAAAATTAGTGATTTCAAAAGGACCAGGAAGAAAAAAATAAAGAAAAAGTACAAATATTTTCTTTTACCAATTAAGAGAATGGTTGCCCTCTTAGAACCTTGGAAAATGCAAAATTCTTGTAAGGGAAACTACCACTTGTCAAAGTGTCCTACTTAATAGCAAGGAAAGTGTCCTGCTTAATAGCAAGGAATGTAACAGAATGGACCCTTCAAACACATGCATTACAGACTTCTTTAGTTTTTTCAACAGAATGTCCAAATTCTTGGAACAAAATTGAAAGGTCAACTAGAAAGTGCAAAGATTGAGGAACATAAAGAAAAAAATAAAGGAGAGGGAAGCAATGGCTCACCCTCTGAAGAAACATCATCACCTAAATACACGCATATATTGGAAATGGAATCACCACTCCCGAAGGGTTCCTCCTCAGAAGAGGCAGTTCTTCATGAGGCACCCTCCACAGTGTTAGTTAATGGCGAGGAGGGAGATTATCCACCGGTTCGTGGATATGAGGACGCAAAGAATTTATTTTACATTGAATCTGTGAAACTTTGGGCTATAGCTGGTCCAATTGCTTTCAATATTCTTTGTAACTATGGGATAAATTCATTCACCAGCATTTTTGTTGGGCATATTGGGAATGTGGAGCTCTCTTCAATTGCAATCTCTTTATCAGTTATTGCTAACTTCTCATTTGGCTTCTTGGTTAGATTCCTGCAGTATCTTGCACTGCCAGTCGTATATTTTCATGAATTTTCATGATATTTTTTCTTTTTTGATTTTCTTTACGTCGTTATGCAACACATAAGACCCAATTCTCGTTTTTCAAGAACTAGGTCAATTGAAAATGTTATTCGACACACTGGAAGGATATTTTTTTTTTCCCTTTACATATATGTTTCTTACAAGTCTTACAAAACCAAAGTCAAACCTCAGAATCAAATTTGTTCCACTTTTAACAAGTTAAATGCAAAGGTAAAAAAATGGAAAGAAGCAGAACAGAATTAAAAAAACATTTAGCTTCAAAATTTTAGAATTAGCTAATTAAAGCAAACTGCATTCATTCATGTCTAATATTGGTAGTGTAGCATGATTAAATTTTTCTTGCCACTGAGACCTTTGTTCATACTAACTTTACATTTCAAATAGATTTTTTTTTCCCTATAATTAATATAGTGAATGAATCTAAGTAGGATGTATATTGCGACTATGAGGGATTATAAAACCGATGTTAACGAGAACAGAATACAATCAAGTGGTTGAGGATCTTTATTCCTCGTATAAAAACTAAAGTTGGATTCTCTTCATCTTCAATTCCCTCTCTTCCAGCTTCTTGCTACCCTACCCTACCCTACCCTACCCTATCCTCCTTTAAAGGGGAAAAAATAAAAAGAGACTGATGTTGTTACAACTTACAAAAGCTAATGTTACTCATTTTCTCCTGTTCAAATGAATTCGCAGCTTGGGATGAGCAGTGCACTTGAAACATTATGCGGGCAGGCATTTGGGGCAGGCCAAGTAGAAATGCTTGGAATCTACATGCAAAGATCCTGGATAATCCTAACAGTTGCCTGCATTAGCTTGACGCCACTTTACATTTTTTCGACACCGGTACTAAAGCTCCTAGGCCAAAGGGATGACATTGCAAATATGGCTGGAACATTTTCTATTCAAATTATTCCTCAGATGTTCTCACTAGCCATTAATTTTTCCACCCAAAAGTTCTTACAAGCACAGAGTAAAGTAGGAATTTTAGCATGGGTGGGCTTTGGGGCTCTCATCATACACATTGGAGTTCTTTTTCTATTCATTAGCGTATTCAAATGGGGCACGGCTGGTGCAGCTGCAGCTTATGATATTTCTGGCTGGATAATTTCTTTGGCTCAGGTTGTATATATTGTTGGTTGGTGCCAGGATGCATGGAAGGGATTGTCTTGGTTAGCTTTCAAAGAGATTTGGTCTTTTGTAAAGCTTTCTGTAGCTTCAGCAGTCATGCTTTGCCTAGAAATCTGGTATTTTATGAGCATTATTGTTCTCACAGGACATCTTGAAGATCCTGTTCTTGCTGTGGGCTCCCTATCTATTTGGTACTTGAGATCAAATTGCCACAGCTTTTTCTCTACATTCTTTCTTTTATTCTTATACTATAAAAATTCTCCTGACTTGTCATTTTGTGTTTATTCAGCATGAACTTGAATGGATGGGAAGGCATGCTTTTCATTGGTATTAATGCAGCAATCAGGTAAGCAAATGATAATTTATCCCGCCCTTCTTTTTAGTCAACCTTAAGGTTGATTCATTTTGGTGTAGCGTTTGACAAGCAAGATTCTTGAGAAAAAGAAAAATTAGAACAAGTTATCTGTAAATTTTTGTTAAATCGTATATTTTAACCGTTGGATTCTCCAAAATTTTCGTATGGCTAAAAAAAAAATAACGTTTAGGCTTCAAATACTCTCCCATGAGAACTTGATTTTGAATCTTGACATTGTACCAAGTTTCATTATGCTTTTTCAATTATAAAACTTCTATGTTTTCACAATTTTGCAGCGTTCGTGTTTCAAACGAGCTAGGATCTGGACATCCGAGGGCAGCTAAATATTCAGTCTATGTAACTGTAGCTGAATCTTTACTCATTGGGATCATTAGCATGGCTGCTATAATGGTAGCTAAAAATCATTTTGCTATTTTATTCACAAGCGATGAGAGAATGCAGAAAGCTGTTGCAGATTTGGCTTACCTTCTTGCAGCTACCCTTGTGCTTAATAGTGTCCAGCCAGTTATATCAGGTGCCAAGAATGGCATTGATAATAAATATTCCGCTGTTCAACTTGTTAAAAGCCCAAAAGACGAAATTACCAAGTATATATATTCTGCAGGTGTTGCTGTTGGAGGAGGATGGCAAGGACTGGTGGCCTATATTAATCTGGCTTGCTATTATGTTATTGGTCTTCCTCTTGGATTCCTTCTAGGTTACAAAGCAAAATTAGGAGTTCAGGTAAAAAATTCATCTTTATCACCATTATTATAGTCCATTACTGCAACGTAAAGATGCATAAAATATTCCATGAAACAGGTTAAGATCTTCTATTGCACCTTATATTTCACCCTTCTTACTCATTAGTGTCATGTCACATTCATATGAGTGATCGAAAATAACAATATACAACATGTTATCGACATTTTTAATTTGCAGTTGTTGTCGGGAATGAAAATGAAGGCTCTAATTATCAGAAGGAAGCTTATTTCTCAGAATTTTGGGAACCTTGTTTCGCATTCTTCATGATCGAACAACCACTAATTCAGTTACAAATTGTTGCAGGGAATTTGGATGGGAATGATTTTCGGAACTTTTCTGCAAACTTTAATCCTTTGTTTTATCGTGTGGAAAACTAATTGGAATGACGAGGTAATTACTACATTTTTCCAGCTCTATAATGGTGATATAAACTTCTAATCTATTTAACGTAACATTTTTCTCATTTTTCCGCTTATACTTGATCGAAATGCAGGTGGCACAGGCGTCAGAACGGATGCGAAAATGGGGAGGGGTGGGTGAAGAATGCCAATTGAAGTGAAAAATCATTTGGTTTCTTCTCGATTATTTATTGTACGTAATAGTACTGCGACATTCTGGTACGGCCTGTACTGCGGGATGTAAAGACAACGTCAGATATTCGATAGAATTGTAGATAGATAATGTAAAATGCAGAATTACAATTTCAGTCCTCATTCTTTCTGTAACATTTTGCGCATTGACCCTTATTTTTTATTTCTAAATGACGCATTGGATTTCTTAGATGTTTGAATTAACTCCGCAGAAGAAACATTCATTGAGGAACCACTAATATAGCTTGATGAAGCTCAATCAATATAAATTAAACAGTATGGGTAATGGATGATTTTCTGACTACATATGGACCTATGATTCTTTTGATAAGTTAATAGTAACAATACTTTGGGGGCGTCGAATACAATTTCAGGAAAGATTCGGTTTGAATTCACGTAGGTTTTCCGCAGGGTCAAACTATCAAGTCCTTCTTTAAGGAATTAAGGGAAGTTCAAGGGAAGTTGAACTGTTGAAACCCTGCTTGGCCCTTGCGCATCACTTTGCTGGCTTCTGTATAGCCTAAGGGAAATGCTTTTAAGATAAATGTCTCATTATAATATCCTTTGGAGGATCATATTTTTTAAATATTTCACTCCTTTTGCTTATCTTTTATCTTTTTACTTCACATACAAATTTATCAAAAAAATCTAAACTGCTACAGTAATATTTCCGAAAGAAAATCTAAAAAGATAACCATTCAAAGGAAGTAGTAATATTTTTTACGCTATATTTGTCAAATGATTCCTTTCCATCTCCTTTTTCCTTGCAGATATTCCTCTCCCTTTGTCTCCTCATACATATGAATCTTCATGGCTTTATCTACATATCCGTCTCTCTCTCCAGACCTCTTAGAGTTCTAACATTGACTCGTAGATTAAGAAATTAAAAAAAAAAATTTGATCATAGAAAATAAACTATACAGGAGGAAGAATAATAATCAACTCATAATAAACAATTATTGATAATTAAAACAATTAAAAAAAAAACTCACAAAACTACCCTTTGAACTCTCAACACTTACAATATTTGGATTGATTATCGTGATTTTATACACAGTACTACGACAAATCCCCACGTTTAGATTCCCCCCTCCCAATACTTCCCTATTTATAATCTATTAGACTTGATGAAAAAAATAATTACCAAATTAAATACTACCACCCAATAAATAAGAAAAATTAATAAAACATTGACTGTAATAAATCTACTACAGCTATTTAAGAAACTTTTTAGACTTGGTTTATTTGCCAACACTGTCTCTCCCCATCCTCCACCTTTCCAACCACTTTGATGGTATTCTTAATTTTTCCACACGGCAGAATCGGCACCACAACTCGTGGTATATATAATTTTTATTTAACAAAATGAAGACATAAACAAAGTAATTCAAAAAAGAGTAAATTAATCTAAAAACAAAATTGGCTAAAAAATTGCTAAGTGCTAAACAACTAATTGAATCGTTTATTTTTCACACACATACATGTATGTGTATATATGCGTGTGTGAAAATTTTACCCAAAAAAAGTTTTTAATGCATTCGGAAATATTAATTTGATTGAAAGTTTATAATCATATGTATGAGCAATTAAGAGAAGAATTATGAAAGAATATGGGATACATAAATTATGAAATTAAAATAAAAAATAAACGGGATACATAAATTATGAAATTAAAATAAAGAATAACTAACTATATTTCTATCTAGCATATTTTCTTATGTTTTGAGCGTCATATTAGAATAATGTTTTGAGATCCACACAAATAATGTCTTGAATACAAGTCATCCACCCTCAAACCACATAAAATTAATGCCAAGAATAATATTTAAAAATATACATATTTATAATGTCTTTTACTTAAAATAATAAATGTCAAAAAAGTATATAGACAAAAAAGAAAAAGGAGGTAAAAGTAGTGGCGGAAAAGTTAATGAAACTAGTGGTGGTGCTAATGTTCTTTGAAGATGCTTCTATCAACTACACTAACGAATGGTTGCTAGCATATAAATCAGATGCGATGTCAATATGGTATTTAGTTGGAAGCTGTAGATAGATAGAAAGGATGACAGAAGGATAAGATAAATGTTGTATAAGAACAAAATATAATAGCTCTAAAATTGAACATCAATTTTTTGCAAATACATTTAACTTCTCCATAGTTTTTAACTTCATGCACACAGACAGATTTAATCAATATTTTTTTGATAGACAATATTATTACACAACCCAAGCTATATTGATGTCTTTAAGTTTTTTATCTTTTAAAAAATGTTATTGTAAATGTGTATTTATGAGATAAAAGTAATTAAGAAATTGTATAAAAATTGATTTTCACCAAAATTTATAACCGAACAAAGTCTCAACTATAACATATGAATACAAACAGGTTTCAAATGAAAAAAAGTTCATGCTATAAACAAAGTTTGTCAACTTAATTTAAATGTATCCAATTCGATTTAAGAGATTAATTTGAGTTTTTGCAACTAATATTCATCTTGATTTATATAAAATCACAATATAAATTCTTACTTTTCTTCTCCAATACTTTCAATTTCTCACCATGTTCATTTTAAAAAATAGTTCTTACCTTAATTCAAAAAAAAAAATTTTTTTTTTTAGTATTACAAAATTGTTTTAGTTGCACTAACTCATGAAAATTACTTATTATTCTATCAAGAACAACACCAATTTGACCAGCCATAAACATTTTTCTCCACAAAATACTTTCCAATCAACCCCACACCAACTCAATGCCTTGGTTTAATAAACCATAGTAAAGCCAACCAAATAGCTTCAACTATAAATAAGTCCTTTCTCCACCTTTTGACAACCCTTTAGAAAACACAAATCTTAGACCCTCAAAATTTCTCTTCCATTACAAATCTAGATCTCTCTCCCCCAAATCCCATCTCCCAAAATCCCCAATTCTCAATTTAACACCCCCCTTCCAAATCTCACCTCCCAAAATCCCAAGTCTCAATTTACCATGCCCTCTTTCTTTTTCCTTTTTTTAGCCCACCTCCCAATTTCCCAATTATCAATTGCCCTCTCTTTCTTTTTCTTTTTTCCTTTTTAGCCCCCAACACATGGCATGGGCAATAAAACCCTAAAACTTAGTGTGGGCTACTAAAACAAATCTCCCAAACTTGCAGACAGCAAAAGAGAGAAAAGAAAAGTCTATTCTTTAGGGTCCTCCAGTCTCACCCTTCAAAGAATTGACAAAAACTACTCTCTCAAGTCTCAAGTCTCAAGAAAGAAAAAGCCTTTCTTTCAGGGTCCCCTTCTCCAAATACTTATTTGGTCTACAGCAAAACAAAACAAAACAAAAACAAATCAAAATCAATATCCCAATCCCATCCCCTCAAATTATAAACAGGTATGTCTCCCTTCTTTTCCTCTCTTTTTGAGTACAATTCTATTTCCCCCAATACCTCTTTTACCTATTATCTTTGAATTTTCTTTTTTCCCCAATTATTTTTGCGAATTTGTGCACAAGGGCTTGGTTTTGGTTCCGTTTCTAACCTTGGGAGAAAATAAAAAGGGCAAAAAAAATCCTCTTGTTTTCCTCCCCCTCTCTGACCCCTGTTCTCTCTCTCTAGTAAACATTTATTTTCTAGAGGGAGAAAGGGCGGTCCTTGAACTTATGGGGTCCTAAAATTTTTCTCTGGAATCTAGAACAATATCTTCCCGCCAAAAGAACCCATTTCTCTTCGCAACACAGTCGATCAATTCACTCCCTTAATCTCCTAAACCCTTCCTTTTTTTTTTTTGTCCCCGTTCTGTTTTCACACACCAATACACACTCATTTCACACACAAACACGCACAATATTGCATTTTTTTTTTCTAAATTTTTGGGTTTTGCATATGCTTCACTTTATGATTTGTTTTTAGGGTTTGAATTCACAAATTGATGGCAGGGTGGTTGAAAAGAGTCGATGGGTCAGGTCTAGAAAGCTTCAGAATTCACCCAAGGGTTGAAGAAGCAAAAGAGCTTTCCTGGGTGGATAATAATACTAGTGCAGCTGCTAAAGAATCAGAAGGAGAGAAAGGTTTAGGAGATAATCTTAGGTCTTCATTCAATGAATTTTTGCCTCTTTTCCTTAAAAACATTTATGGGTTTTCAAGTTTTAGGCCTTTACCTCCGTTGATGGGTAATGGGCAATCCGTAGATTTGTTTGAACTTTACTTGAATGTGAGAGAGAGAGGTGGGTTTGAGAAGGTTTCAAAGAATAGGCAATGGGATTCAGTGGCTGAGGAATGTGGGCTTGATTCAAGTATCGGTTCGGCTTTGAAGTTGGTTTATGTTAAGTATTTGGATGCATTGGATAGATCTTTGCAGAGGGTTGTTAGAGCTGAGGGTTCAGAACAAGGGGTGGAAGAGCGAGGTTTGGATTTTTTGGGAGAGTTGTTCATGGATTTGAAGCCTGATTTGAAGGAGTTCTTATCGGGAATTACAGATAAAAACAAGAAAGATAGGGAAGTTATGAGTGTGGAGTTGAGAAAAAAGGAGTTCGATTTTGAAAGTGGTGGAAAATTTGCTAGGCTTGATGAAATTGGAGGTTTCATGAAATTGAATGAAGATGTAGTGAATGGCGAGAAAACTCTTGTTGCTGAGGATGGTGGCAAAGGAGGCGTTGTGAGTTTTAATGGAGAGGGAAATGCTGATGATGTACATAATCTTTTTGAGACTAGTATTGGGGAAGAAAGAAGGATTGAGGATAGTGATGTGCCGTCGCAATTGGATTCAAGCAGTGGGAAGGAAGATCTTCTGAGTAGAAAGAGGAGGCGGGAGAGTAACTTGGACATGCTGAAATGGATTAACAGGGTTGCGAGAGATCCTTGTAATCCAGCTATTGGGTCCTTACCAGATAAGTCTAAGTGGAAGTACTATGCAACCGACTTGGTCTGGAAGCAGGTTCTGTTGGTTCGAGAGGCAATGCTGTCAAAAAAGAACTCTGAGTCAAGTGATCAACAATCAACTTTGCAGGTATACACAGATAACTTTTAATCCTTTCTTTATATAAATGTTGAAAGGAACTTTAGAAGTGAAAGTCAGAAGGGAATATGTGTTGAATTGTTCTCCATTGTTGGGCAGTGTACAGGCTTTTAATTACATGCTTTCTTCCTTTCACTGAAAATATGGTCTTTGAATAAAGTGAAAAACAGAAGCATCATCTGAATCTTCTTCTTGTTTGCTTTAGCGGCCTCTCTTATGGCACATCTTCAGTGTAAAAATATTAATACTTGCCTTGAAGTAACTCCCCTCCTATAATGGCTTCTGTTCTACAGAGCTTTATATGTGGGCTGTACAATAATCGTTGGAGTAATTTGGTTTCCAAAAGATTTAAAACTGTTCTATCTAACTGTTCTTAGAAATATAGAATTAGTACTAGTTTGTTTCAGGTTATCTTTTTCCTAATACAACCCTTCAACTAGGTTTGTGGATTGTTGAGAGTTTATTTTGGTTTCATAAGTTTGTTGTGCTGAGTGTTGTTCATTTTAGGTGTGAAAATGCTTCTAGGAAATGTTTAGGTTGGCACTGGTTTCTGTAATGATTTGACACATGTACAGAGACTTCAAGCTAAATTTGGATTTATATACTTAATTAGATTCATTGGTTGAGTAGATTGAATTGCTTAAGGGAATATTGGCGAGGTTTGTGGATTTAATTTCTTTCCTTATTTTACTCTGTTCAGACTATATAGACTACTATGTCCCTTCTTTCTTAATTTATTTGAGTACAATTGATAAAGGTTTATAATCTCCTTTTGCTGTTCTTTGCTGCCTATCTGACAAATTGAGACTACGTTTTGTTCTTCTCAAAGTTCACCTAGTTGACAGTCTTTCATGGTTCCTTTAGTTCTTACTGTCTGAATAGCTGTATTTTCTATCTTTTCATTTGTGGAGCCTCAGTAGATGTAATCTTGAATACTACAACAAAAGACTCTTATCTTGCTGAGTTATATGACTCTTAAGGAAGAAGCAATAGTTTCAAGGTTTTATTTTGTTTTGCTGCAAAGCAACAAGGAAACATGTTTTTCAGCTTTTATGAAAATTCATTAGCTTGATATTTGAGGTTTGGTTTATACTTGAGATGATATTTTGGGAACATAATTTGAAGCGGGTTTCTATTGAACAGCTATAATTTGTTGCATTGTGATCTGGTAAAGATTGAAACTTATATGTCTCTCTTGCTCAATCATGAAATATTTTTACTGCCCTTGTGCATGATTGTGTTGTTACCGGGCGGGTAGATGACCATTAGATGTATTTGAGGATTTGCAGTTTAATTTCACTTTTTTGCCCATATAGAACAGGAAGTATAAATTGTCAAATGTATACACCTTAATCTGCATATCTTTTCACCTTGATATGTTGGCATTTCTTGTGCCTTCTATTGACTAAGTCATTATAATGGCATTCACGCTTGTGAAAAGCAACAGCGCACTGCATTAAATGTCACATATTTCTTATCCTGTTAAATTGTTATTACTCCCTCTGTTCTCGTTCTTGTTCTTACAGAAGACAGTAAATTAGCTTCAGTTGGAATCTTCTTGAACCTCTTGTGTTCAATAATCTAAACTTGTTAGAAGTAATACTGGTTTTGCTGCATTATGTGCTCGGTAAAGGGAAGGACATTAACCTGCTGTGATATAATGGCAATAAGTTTGGCTAAAGTTTTGTATATTCATTCTTCGATCTCAATATTTATCCTTCTGTTGCTATTAATATGTTTTATGAATGACCTGAATGTTTAATTGTAATGTATTCTCCCTGTTATAATTACATCTGATTTTCTGTCATTTATACAAATGTGATTAAAATGATCGAGCATTATGTAATGATGTATATGTTTGCAGAAGAAACAAAAGATGCATCCAGTGCTGTATGATGATCAAACTGGTTCTGAGAGACAGAGATTCAGCCAGAGGCTACTTTCTGCCAAAGATCCTTCGAAAAAGTCAAGGGCCCGAAAGTTTCCGGGGTCCTGTTCCTCGGGTACTCAAAGTGATGATGATTTCAATGGGAGACAGTCTGATTCCTCTTCGGATTCTGACGCTGATTTTCTGGGGAATTGTCACCATCGTAAAAAGCGTATTCCTGTGGGGCCACACTTTCAAGCGGATGTTCCAGAATGGACTGGCGAGGCTTGCAAAAGTGATCCTAAATGGTTAGGTACCCGATTCTGGCCACTTCAAAAATTTGAACAGAACAGAAACTTAATTGAAAGGGAACGGATTGGAAAAGGAAGACAGGATTCTTGTGGCTGCCGAGACCCTGGTTCCTTTGAATGTGTTAGGTTTCATGTTTCTGAAAAGCGGATGAGGGTGAAACTGGAGTTGGGGAGTGCATTTTATCGTTGGAAATTGGACAGGATGGGTGAAGATGTTGCACATTCTTGGACAAAAGAAGAAGAGAAGAAATTCCATAATATAGTGAAGTCGAACCCTTTATCTCTTGGCAAGTATTTCTGGCATGAAATTGTTAAATCTTTTGCTAACAAAAGTAGGGAATCACTGGTGAGCTACTACTACAATGTCTTCCTTGTCCAGCGCAGAGGACACCAGAATAGAGTTACACCAAACGACATTAACAGTGATGATGATGAATCAGAGTCCAGCTACGGTAGTGCTAAATCTCCTGGCTCAATCTTTTGTTCACCGAAGAAGCCACATTTGAATACAGCATAGCATTTGGAAAGATGGATTGGCAATTTGGCATCAGCGGCTTTGTTCAGACATGTAAATTGCGGAAGACCTTTTCGTTGCTTTTGTTTTTCGGCAATTTGCTCAGAATTTAGCGCAAAAGGTTTTGCAGACTGCATTTTGCCGCCAGAGTTTTGTTACTTATCAATGGTCATATCGGTGATAGAATTACCTTTAGTGGTGGTGGAAACATACAGTCAAATCTCAAAAAGCTCAGTTTAAATCTAATGCAAATTACTCTTGGTATCCAGTTGTTTGATTTCTCAGGATGTGCTGACAATTTTTGTTTGTTATTCATGAATACATGGTTTTTCATTTTGTGTCATACTAGTTTCTTATTCTTCTTTGCAAGTTTTTTATGAAAACCTTCTTCTTTACAAGTTTTTCTTTAAAAAATAATGTGAACCTGAACCAAACCTACACATTTGAACCGCGAAAGCCTACCTAATGAGATTTCGCTTTGTATAAAGATTGGCTAATTCTGGATGTAGCTGGGCTGACGGTATCAACTTTTAGATGACCCAAATTCAAATATCCAGTGGACCACTTAAAGTTCTGAAAACCAGAAACCCAGATTCCGACTACTCGAGAAGAAACAAGAGAGAGAAGAAAGAGAGAATTTTTTTTTATTTTTTGGGGGAAGGTTGGGGGGGTTGAACGTGCATGACTAAGTTTGTGGACATCAGAGTAGTGTTCTACAATTAATTATATTTCATTAATGAAAACAATTAGAAAGATAGGTTACGCAGGCAATCCTGTTGAGGAATAACATTTAATCCCATCATGGCTTGGTGTAATCATAATTTTGTATTTAATCTTGAATTTATGATCTTAACAAGATAATCACACTTTTATGCTAGTTTGGAAGTAAAGATGGAAAAGAAGGGAAGGGGAGGGACTCATCCCTTTTCCTTATATTTTCATTCAAAATTGGGAGTCAAGTTTTTAAAGTTAAAAAAAGGAAGATTGCTTCTCAAATTCATTCTTTTTCTTTTTTTTACTCTCAAATAAAGCAAATTGGCTAAGTATCTTTTCGTTTTTTTTCCCCTTCTACTCCCAAACAAAGGAATTGATTAAATATATCTTCTTTTCCTTTCTTTTCTTTTCTTTTCATTTCTTTCTTCCCAAACTAAGCATAATTTGTTCTTTATTCATTATTCCTCATTTAATTCGTGAGTTTCACAATTTGTTCTTTATTCATTCGGTTTTTATTCCTCATTTAATTCGCGAGTTTCACAAGGGCCACAAATATAATATAAGATTTGAAGATCGATTTCATCTATAGACAATCTCAAATGTCTTAATTAAGGCACTAGAATATGGCATAGCATGGAATTATCACCTTAATTTTTATGTGTGGAGTGCCGTGGCGTGTAATCATCAAATTGTGTCATTCAGTTGATTTGGCCATACATACAAACCTAGGGCTTAAGTTCAAAAAAAAAAAAAAAAAATTGTCAATTCTCAATCAATCTCTGAAACAGTCAAAAAATACATAATCACTAACCAGACGACTAGTGATGTGATGATTTAACCCTACTTAGTAATGCTAAAATATCGTGGAACACAAACCATCAAAAAAAGGGTTAATGATATACATTCGGGTTTTTTTTTTTTTTTTTGAGGAAATATACATTCTTTTTTTTATTCATGCACTGGCCTTTTTATTATTTAGGCCAAAAAGTCATATTTGATATTATTATTTTTAAATGAAAACTTTGTTGCAACTTATGAATATATTAATTTATTCACCGAAGATAAAACAAGAGGAAATAATAAATTTTTTTTAAAATAATAATATTGGCTTTGTTTGGATAGTTTTTTTTTTTAGAAAATATTATTGTAACAGTTTTAAATATTCTTCTCGATAAATATATTTTTTGAGATAAAAATCTAGTTAAAGAACCTGTATAAAATTTTAAAAAAATATATTTTTAATAGACAAAATCAAATAAACAGAGCTAATAATAATAATAATGATTCACATTAAAGATAGCAATGAAGGAAGGACCCTGATTCCTTGTGCCTGTTTTGTCTGTAATAAATGTCTATGGGTAAAACTAACATGCTACATAAATCAGTTGATATGACTCTCTAATCATTCATTAACCGATGGGCCGCTGCCAATTTTGAATTTTAAATGCAACGAATCTAGTGCAAACTGATTTATTTTAGGCCATTTTCTCAAGTTGTCTAATTAGCTGGACCCCTTTTGGACGGCACACTGATTTAGAAAATAAAACTTTTGTTAGTATGCCGCTTTTTCACCTCCTCTTTCTTCTGCCGCTTTTCCCCTGTCAAAAGAGAGTGACCACGGCCCCATAATGGTCTAAGCTACTTTGGCAGCTTATTAAGTACAGTAGAAGCCAAGAAAATCTTGAATGATTTCTCCCAAAAACAAAAAAAAAAAGAAAATCTTGAATGATCACATACACAATATTTTGCTTTGCCTAATTTGTGCCTCAATCTTAGGTTTAGAAGTAATATGGGAAGAAAGAATGGCATCTAAGCCAAAGGTAGTGCCAAAGATCTGGTAATACGACTCGGTTTGTTTGATTCTGTTTTTCAAAAACATATTTTCTAAAAATTCTAAACATGTTATTAATTAACTTTTTATTACATAAACATATTTATTGAAAAAAATCTTTAAAACTACTATACATTATGTTTTCTAAAAAATAATTATTCAAATGGAAAAATATGTACAGTCAAAATCAACTAGCCGAAGTCAGTTTATGCTCATCTCAAAAGATTTGCTGTTCAAACAATAGAAATGTCTTACTTTAGCCTACCCTTCTTTATTTTACAAGTTTAAAGTAATACCATTTGATACCTATAATGATGGAGAACGTGGAAAATGCAGAAATTGAATAGTATATGGAGGTAAATGTGTCACAAATTTAGACTGAGAACACAATAAAATGTGACTGTCTAAACCTGATGGGACCAAAATTACAGTTTATTTGAAGTGCATCCCATTATTCATTCATTATTGAGTCATCAGCTTTTACTCACATTGAAGCTATTGGTTGAATACTTGAATGAGGTTAGATTGGAGTAATTGCTGACCAACCTTCTTGGTGTATGAAGAATGGGACTATTGGAAGAATTGTAAACAAAAACAAGTTGGATCAAGTCAGTTGTCAACTTTCTTGGTTGCTTTGCTTGTGGTACTATTAAATTTTGATACTCTGGCATGTGTTCTCTGCAACGAATAACTTCGCTTTGTTGGACAAACAAGATTTCAATGGATAATGTGACCGAAAGACATTTATTTGGAGACGTCCACTTATTCCCAGCCGTAGACAAAGGGCTGCTGTCTTTAAATAACAGCCTTTCTTTTTCTTTGAATGGATCAGAAAGAGATGAGAAAATGCAGCTGATTGCCTGAGCAAAGATAGTTTTTCTATCATGTGACTTAAGGGCAGAGGATAATATTAAGGTGAATTTACTCTTAAAATCATAAAATTATCACTCATCCTTGAATTGTGTTAGGTCTTGATGATTTTTTTTGAAATATTTTTTATAAAATATTACTGTAACAGTTTTAAAAATTATTCTAAATGAACGTATTTCTGAAATAAAAAATTAGTTAAAAAAATATGTTTAAAATTTTTAAAAAATAAAAACAAACAAACAGGACCGTATTTACTTGTATAAAAAACACTATGACCAACTTTAACGTTCAATAACATAATCACAAATTGGAGAACTAAATCACAATATCAATTAACTCACTTGTACATAATTTAGAAAGGATACTGATACGAAGTTCTAACTCAAAAGATTACAACACTAATCCTAGCTTACTACACAAGTTGTTAAATTACCACGTAATTTCCTATGTATAAAATCACATGCCTTAAGGTCCGATTTTATGTGAATAATACTAATATTTTTCTCTTAAAAAGTTTAACCAATAACATACAAGGAGATATAATAGAATTAGTGTAATAGATATAAAAATTAGACAGAATATCAACATTATTTGCTTATCTTGGGAGGAGGGAGTAATTAATATAATACTAGAAGCATAATCGAAATATACCAAATAATATCCTTTCTTAAAAGTACAGCACTAAAACCAGCCGTATACAATTAGATTACAAATGATATTCCAAAATATAATCGTTTTAATTAATGTAATTATTAATGATTTATAGGAGGGTTTCTCATTATTTCTGTATCTTGCTTTCCTGTGTCACCTCTTCTTTGCTTGTCTAAGTTCAAGCAACTTGTATTCATTCCTCCATTTCGCACACCTTTTATCCTCTTCTCTCAAAAATCAGCAAAAAAGATTAAAGGGGTGGCAAGAATCAAGACCAAAAAATCATGTCTTCCCCAAGCAAACGCAGGGAGATGGACTTGATGAAACTGTTAATTCTCTGATCAATCTTTGTTAATAAGTTTTTGAATTTTTATCCTTAGTTTTGATTGATTAAATTCTTGTTCTTGCTCGTTGATTTGTGGGCTTTTTATGTTTTTGAATTTGTTTTCTTTTTGGGAATGAATTTTTGAGCAGGATGATGAGCGATTATAAGGTGGATATCATCAACGATGACATGCAACAGTTTCATGTGCATTTCCATGGACCCAATGACAGTAAATACTTCATCCCTTTATTCTAGTACATCAAAATTCTGAGCTTTTTCTTTTGGGCCTTTTTTTGTCGGTCTTTGCTGATAGTACTTGTCTTGACTGAGCTTGTTTATTTTTTGAGGACCATCTATCAGATGATTCCACTTGAAAAAGGAAAAAGTTGGAAAAAAAAAATTATGGGCAATGATTCAATTCAATACAGAACTGATGCAAATAGTTGATGACTGGCTACTAAATAGACTATTCTTGCAGTTTAGTATGCTAAAAGTTCATCTTTATTTGCTGTCTTGTGATTTTTCCCCTCCATTTCCTGGTATGGCATGAGGGAAAAGTGTGCATTAGGATCGTTGGTTGTGTCTTGTCTGTTGACTGATTTTGGTTTCGTCTTCTTTAGCTATTCTAGAAGTCCGGAATTTTAACTGTTAGATATATTATCAAAGATCTGTTTTTCTTTTTATATTCAATTGGCATTTTTGCATAAGACCTGCAAACTTCTTCTTGTGCATAAGTTGATGTATATACTGGAACCGGTGTGATTCACTATGCTGCAGGAAATGATTTTGTTTTATTATTATTTTTTTGTTCTTGTTTTCTCTTTTTTAAGACCATTTAATGAAATGTGACAGGTCCTTATCATGGTGGTGTGTGGAAAATAAGAGTGGAGCTTCCGGATGCTTACCCATACAAATCTCCATCCATAGGCTTTATCAATAAGATCTACCACCCAAATGTGGATGAGATGTATGTATTTACTTGTTAAAATCTTTTTCAGTTTTCTTGATGATGTCTCAGAATGTTTCTAGTCATCTGGAAAAGAGGGTCTTAGGTGATGTCAAATGTCTACTTTCAGGTCTGGCTCAGTTTGTTTAGATGTTATTAATCAGACTTGGAGCCCAATGTTTGGTAATAAATTTAGTTCTCAGTTTTCTATTATTTTAATGATTTATTTGATTTCACTTATGACAAGCTCTGGAGCAATCTATCCCTTTCTTTTTGTTTTAGCGTCTGAGTATTATATTTGATGTGAGAACCACTTCTTAGCAGATCTGATAAATGTATTTGAAGTATTTCTCCCTCAACTTCTGTTATATCCGAATCCATCAGACCCTTTGAATGGGGAGGCAGCTGCTTTGATGATGCGTGATCGAACTGCTTATGAACAGAGAGTTAAAGGTAAATTTTCATTTGGGAAGTAAGAAATCCTGAATATGATTCCTTTCTTAATTTGTATGTGGAAATCTATAATTCTGTCTTTTTGAATTATTCTTGAATATTCAATGTTCTCGTAGTTCTTAATATGTCAATATACATCAGATGACTCAAGCCTTATATCCAATTGATTTGTGTACTCTACTATAGTATTGTTGATAATTTTCTCAAATTATTTCAATATCACAAGGCTTAGTTCTGATTGTTGAATCATTCTCGGCCTGGAATTATTTTATGCTCTATAAATGTATTTCTTGGGAATTTCTCTTGCTTCTAATAAGCTATATCATACCTTCTTGTTGAAATCTTTTTTGCCCTACTTTCAAGTTTGCAAGTGCAATTTTTAATTTGGTTCTGCATTCAAGTTTTTTTCTGATTATTTGCACAAAAAACTTATGGCTACATATATGACACTCTATGTGGAAATTTGTTTTCGTGATGTTTACAAATGCAATTTTGCCTACTAAGTTTGTAATAGTTACATTGCATTACATTGTGTTGGGTTTCAAGATATGAAGATAGTTAATAAAGTCCCAATAGGATCAGGCTTCCAACAGTTTTAACAAATTTGACATATCGGTTTTGCAATAGTCAAGCTTGTATATTATTTCAATACTATTACTTGAAATTCTGAAAATGGACTCACTTTTATCTTCACTCTGTTGTATTATTGTGATGGAAGCACTTATGATCAAAGAGACAGCATCACACCCAAAGCAGGAGAGTTGAAAGAACAGAGATTAAACTTCTACGTGAACGATTAGTGTGTGCGACCTAAGCCTGCCAAAAAATGGGCAAGGGGAATCTTTTGTTGTGATTTTCATTTATCAGAAAAAATGGTAATGCTGTTTTTGTTTTTTGGTGCTGTTTGATATGCATATAAGCGGATAAGCAAGTCCATTTGCTCCTGGGTTCCCCTGCTGCATGACTTTGCTTATTTACATGGAGTACATTGAGCATTTGAGGGGATAACTCATCAACAAAATATTATAGATATATGAAGAAGTTATCAAATGGTGTCTAAATCAGTTTACTTCACCGTTCAGTGTATTCAATAACATGTGGCTCTAGACTCTTTAATGCACTATAATATCGCAATGAAAACTTATAAAAGCTCTATTCTTTTCTGTTGAGGCTGGTTGTTTCACACAGTCTGTGGAGAATACATACAAGATTGAACAATGATATTAATCTGTTCTTTTGCGAGAATACATTAGGTTTGAACTGAGTGGGTAGAATGTAGAAAAGATAAATGCCAGTTAAGGTATAGTATGTTCAGTTGTGCTGTTAACTTTAATTGAAGATTCCTTAGACATTGTTGCAGATTTGTCTTTCTGGAATTGCTGCTATCATGCGATTTGTTTTTTTTTTTTATCCTCAATAGCTGTTAGAATTGAGTTAATTGGTCTGTTTACCATTTCCTGGCTTGAGGTGTAAAGAGAGAGAATATTTGAAAGCAGCTGTGCTGCAGTGGTTCTTGACCAAATTCGTATAGTTTCCTGACTGGGATCACTTGAGTAGATGAGAGGATAGGTCAGTTTCTATTCTGCTGGTCAAAACAGCTGGTCTAATCAAAAGTTTGTGTTGTTTAGTTCTTATTCAACGTCACTAAGATATAATGCTTCCTTCAAAAGGCAGGCAAAATTTTTTGGCTGATGTTGCGGTCTGCATAGCCAGAGGTTGGGTCATTTTCTTCTAACATATGCTAGCTATGTTGATAATTATTCCATTCAAAGATGCAGCCAGCTTTCACCTACCAGGTGTCCCTACTATAGGAGTCGATTTATCTTTTACCTACCAAATAAATGTCATCATGGTTAATTTGAGTTTTATGAATCCTGAGAAAGGAATTGGGAAAAATTTCTGGGAAAAAGTAGAATGCCGTTGATTTAGTTGGATTTTTATATCTGTGCATTGAATAGTATGTCCTTACTCAATTTGTGCTCTGAAAAATTGTTGTCTAGCTATTGCAGATTCGGATGATTGATTTGTCCTAACCACTCCTTGCTCGCTTTATTGATTTCAGTCTATAGTAGTTGTCTTAGTTGTCTTGTAGTACTTGAATCATTTTGCAACCTTTTCTTCGAATTCTTTACCTGATTGAACATGATATCTTTCCACAAGTTAAACATGCTTTCTTTTGTGGTTCCTGCATGATCGTGCAAAAGTAATTTGACACATCTATAAATTGATCATCCAGAATACTGTCAGAAATACGCCAAGCCAGAAGACGTGGGAGCGGTGCCTGAGGAGAAATCAAGTGATGAGGAGCTCAGTGAAGATGAATATGACTCTAGTGACGAAGCTGTGGCAGGCCCAGTGGATCCTTAGCCCCTCCTAGTCCTGGTTGTTGTTTGTACTTGTATATTATTCTCTAGTCCTATATTAGTAAACCTAAACCTATTCATTGGGAAGGGATGCAGAAGAAGAATCCCAGCCCCATCCATTTATTTACTCATGTAAATATACGTGGTTCTACTACATTGCTTCCTTCTATTTGGTACGTGTTTTCTCCTTTTTGATGGTGCACTGAACTTCACATTGAGGTTGACATGAAGGTCAAGTTAAATTCCAATTCCCAACTAACTCTAGGATGTAACAATGAAATGGAAATAAAATGAGGGCGTATATATTTGGAGGCATCACATTTGGTTTAGAAAAGGTTAATTAAACTTCTCTAGTTGAATTTGGTGGCTTCAAATTTGATTCAGAAAAGGTCAATTAAACTTCTCTAGTTGAATATGTATTGCGGAACACAACTAACTTTTTTAGTTTAGTCGTTGCGGCTGTCTATACAAGGGAACTGTATAAGTGCATGAGAACTGGTATTTCTTTTGTTTTCTGTTTTCAATTTTGAGAAGATTGGTATGCAGAGATGGAAAGGTCAGAAAGGAAAATTGGAACTCTAATTGCGTCAAATCAGAGTTATAAAGGTGGGATGTTAAGCCTCTCAAGCCTTGAGCCAGTGGGAAGGCGGTAGATTTCGGAGGGAGAAAATCGCCTCCTGTATAAAAAGTGCCTAAATTTTTTCACATCTGTGTGAGCTCATAAATCAACAAAGTGCAATTGGACATCTGACAAAATTTCGGATAACGGATTCTTGTTCGTTAATATCAAGGAAAAAGTGAGGGAAACTTCACTTGAGTCTTGACCCTACTCAAATGGATGGGAGAAGAGAACACTCGAGTTGGTACTGGGATTTGATTGAGCAGCCAAAAAAGAACCGTATCATAGATTGCGATCCGAGATTTTGCTGCCAAACAGAGACACAGGAAGCTTTGGGAAGAGCAAATATCATACAAGGAGGAATCCAATGAGTTTCCTATATCAACAGGTATTACAGCTCACAAGGGCCGTTGTACATAATACCTCTATTAATTAGCAACAAATTCTTTTGTTCAAACATGCATACAAATCATAATTGGCTCGGGCGTCTCTTTCCAGCATCTGTCCGCATCCTTTTTACAGGATTGGCCCAACCAACATTCCCACTACTTCCGTTCACCTGCTGAGGAGACGGGTTATTCCACCCCTGCTGTTGCGTAACCTGTTGACTCAATTTCACATCTTTGGCAATTGATGCACCGGCAGGGCTTCTAATGCCCCGACTGATGCCAGTCGGTGATACAGGACCAGCTGACCCATTTCCCGTTTTGAATCCCAACTTTTCCCTGTCCTTCCTCTTCTTTTTGCAAATAACAAGCTCCCCTGGATGAGCGAATGGGCGTGAATCATCATGTTGGCCAAGATCCCGGCCGCTGCTACTTCCCAACCTTGACTCCTTTTGCGACACGTGGCCCCTTGTTTTTGTGTCTTCATGGATTGGTCCACGAGTCTGAGGTTTCTGAGGACGACATGGCTCAGGTTCTGCACTACTAGTTGCTTTCTGCCGCTTGTTTTGACCAGTAAGTACTTGTTTTGAAGATGAACCATAGGTAGATGCTGAAGGTGGGCTGGCAAAAGAGAGAGAATTTCTGGCTTCTCGGAAATCATTATCCGGAAACACTATTTTCAAGATGTCCAAGAAAAGATCATGAACTTTCCTTGCTTCAGATCTTACCTGTTTCATGATGTTTAAGCCAATAAATTAATTACCCGATTAACAATACCATACAATATAATACTATGCGCACACGTGTAAGAGAAGGCACCAAAGGGCAGGGGGGTGGAATGATAAAATCAATGCTTAATAGCATGATGTTTACACTAATCAATCAATTACCTGATTAACAATATTATAAAATATAATACTTGGGGTAAATGCGTATACATGTAAGAGAAGGCATGGAAGGGAAGGGATGGGCAGATAAAATCAATGCTTAGTAGCTAGGTATTTAAAATTGGAGGAATGGGTCACATTAAAGACCTAAATGCTCTCATTTTCTTCAAATGAAGTTGGATGTTCGGATGGTTGAACAGGAAATCATAACTCCAGCAGCAAAATATCCTGAGGATCACCTCAAACAATCACACTTATTAGATGAATGACTTTCTCGACAAGATTTCAATCATAAGATGTTTGTTCGCGGTTTGCACAATAACAAACAGAACAGGAAGACAGGACAGCTCAGGAATGGACAACATAGTACTGCAAGTAAACATCAACTGCCATCCAGCTGAGTAAGATGACGACAATTAAGAGAAATCTCCCAAGGAAGTTATGTACTGGAATATTGCTGAATAGGTGAGGACAGGAAGGAAAGAAGATATTAATCCAGATATTAAGAAATGTCCCTCTTCGTTTTTCTGGAAAACACTGCCTCAAAAGCAGACAGTGAGTTGTACCAAGTCGTCATGCAACAAAAAATTTTCCAGAACCTGCCGTCTAAGCAAAACCTAGCATGAAAGAAGCAACTACCATGCATGTCATAAACATAAAGTGTGGAAAGAAATATGCAGCGGTACCTCAAGTGAAAATCCATAGTATTGCATGGCACTTCTTAACATAAGCTGCACATCTGAAATAAAATCCATCACTTCACTATACTCTTGGTTCTCAAGACGCATATCAATCTCATATAGATCAAAGAGATTATCCTCAGTTCCACCCATGCAACCAGAACTTTCAATTCTTTTCCACAGATCAGTTAACAATGGAATGATCTGAGGACCTTCACGGTCTGTTCTTTTTCGGAGCCTGCTAATCACATTTTTGCACTGCAAACAAAAAAACATTCCAGACATATAAATACAGAATTAAAAAAGTGCGTGAAGCTTGAGAAGGGGTAAAACTGGAAATAAACTTCCTGAGAGTCATATTCATATGAAGAAAGGTTGTCAAAACAAAGTAAATCCACTTTACATTGCCACTAGAAATACTGTTTTTGAATATAGCATAGCATATGTACTGCGTCACAGCAAAAAATATAACAAGATAGGTTAAAAAATCCATGTAGACCAAAACAGGCGACAGTTAAAGAATCCATTATAAACGATCCTACAAAACATCATCACACATTATCACTTGTATAACCTAAATGTGGTGTAGTATCCAAACCAGCACCTTCATATATTCAAAGAACAATCCACCCCCATCCCCCAAAAAATTATGGAAAAAATATAAAATGAGGATTAAATAAATACAAAATGGACCCAGTGTGTACCTAATTATGTAAAATAAAATTTAAAAGCAAAGAATGATTGGATCAGCTCAAAGCATCTGTAACCATCAAAAGCATTAGAATATGCAAAATGAAACCAGCAACTTGAGCCCCAAACTTGACCTCTTTATTTATATTTGCAGTCTCAATCAATGATTGACATATAAAATCTCCAGTGAAGGGACACAACTTCTCATTGCAGTATATATAACTCATAATTGGCGGCCATAGAATAATATATGATTCCTAGATATTTGCAAGAATATTATGGACCCCATAACTCGGTGCAAGTTATCAATTTGTATGTTAATATCATTCATTGAGGCTACAGAAGTTACTATCCTAGGATGAAATTCCTCCTCAAGCCTTAGCCATAAATATGTGAATAAAAATAGTCTTGATCAAGACTCTAAAAACCAAGAAAAATTATCTACTGCATGTTGAAAAAGTCGTATAACATTTGATAAATAAGTACAACTACTCAAAGCATGTAACAATAGTTTTGCAGAGCGAGTTAAAGAGGTTCAGAAGATGTAAATTTCTGGCTTTGCATGTATAGGCCACCTATGACTCTCATTCTTTTGTTGCAATGAACATCAAGTTTTTTAATTTTCATTGTCTAATGAACTCTTTTAATGCCCAATATCTCCAGTTTTGAACTTACTATAAACAGATTGCACCAATAACGATCTACGTTGCTTTCTATCTAAAAGTTATCATCAGCACAATGTTTCATTAATTGTTGAGGATATAAAAAACTAATACTAATAAAGAAAGCCCAAGGTGATACTCACAAGGAATCCACCGATCAAGAGGAAGTAACAAATACAACATCCAGAAAAGCACGAGCAGGAAAATATAGCACCTCAAAGTCTAAAGCTATGCGCAGAAGAGAAAAAAAGGATTAGATTTGATGTTACAAACCTTTTTCTGAATGACGTCAGTCATCTTTGAACCACCAGTTGACGTCCCACTAGCATTTATGACCTTAATATCCAAGTTGTCTCTTGAGTGATGAACAGCATCATCTGACTGTGCAAACCTTCCAGATTTTCGCAAACCAGGCATCTTAGGTGTATTCAGCAATTTCCTCGAGTTCATGTTCCGTGCATTCTTCATAGATGAATCAGTTTGCTCTTGCTTCAGCATGGCAGGATCTCCAAGTGTTTTGCGTCCACGGTCATTCTTGAACTGAGACTCATATTTTTGGTCCACCTGATATGTCATTTGAAGAGAATCTCCACGACGAAGAGATGGCTTCTCATTGAACTTCTCATCAGGCCTGTCTGCAACATGGCGCGGCCGTAGTCGTATACTGCGTTTCCTTTTTATTTTAGGTTGTAATACCTGTTCCTCTTCACCCTCATCACGATCCTGGTTCCAACTACCAGATTGTTGGATATCCATATGAGAGTCACCAGATACAGCAATTTCTCCTTCTTCTAGTTCATCTGACTGGGAGACAGAAGATAAAGCATCTCAGATACCTACATAATATGAGTAATATAGCCTTAACAGGAAAAACAAAAAGATAACATACAAGCCTCTTTGAGTGAGAACTAGGCCTGGCGTCTAATGCTGAAAGTGATCCAAACTTCTGAGAAGACACAGAAGGTGACACCAATTGCGTCAATCTTTGACCATCCAAGGATGAACCCGATGAACCCGCTTCTTCAAGCATATGAATGTCTTTATTGCTATTTGAAGCTCGGGGGTATGTATATCCACCCGTCAGAGGAGTAATATCCTCTTCTGATTGGTCTTTATTACTTGGAGGTGCCCCAACAGCACCACTAAATTCATCATCTTCGAATTCTCCAATTTCTCCCTCCTCTTCATGTATAGAATCTCCATTCCTCTCCTCAGAACTAGCTTCAGAAAATTCTCCATTGTCATCATCCAATTCTGTATAAACAGGGAACTTTTTTGCCTTTGGCCGGCCCCGTTTTTTCTCACCCTCCGAAGTCATTTCGCTAGCTTCCGCACCAATACTTCCACCAAATAAGGTACTTTTTGACGGTTTTTTAGATAAATTAGCAATTGTAGCATTCACTTCTTTAGAATTTGCACGAAGCCACTTTGGAACCTGATCGTATCTAGTCATCTCCTCTGTCCATCCCAGGTCTTCATCCATCTGATCAAAAAGCTCCACCTCTTCTTCACTCCTAGCAATCATCCTGTTCACCTCCTGAAGTGATGGGACATCATGAACTGTCTCCTGATATCGTTCTTCATCATGTAATAACGTCTCTAGTGTCATTCGTCTCTCTTCATGTGTAGTCCTTTGATCGAATCGACCAGCATTTATGACTTCATCTGCCATATCAATCTTGTACTGCTGAATGTTATTCCGAATGAGGCTTTCAATTGATCCCATATACCGGTCCTTACCCACAAGATCATCATCTGAATCCACTATACCACCATTCCGGAGTTCATCCTCTTTCTCATGGCTTGAAATCTTGTCAACCACTGCTTCCATGTAAATAACTTTTACTTCTCTTGTCTGCCCAATCCGATGGGCTCTAGCAACTGCCTGTTCCTCATTCTTTGGGTTTGGATCAGGATCATAAATGATGACTGTGTCAGCAGACTGAAGGTTGAGACCACGTCCAGCTGCACGTATGCTAAGCAAGAAGATAAAGCAATCTGTATTGGGGCTATTGAAGTCCACAATAGCAGATTCACGATCTTCTAAGCTAGTTGTCCCATCTATCCGTCTGTACACAAGCCGTCGCCACTGGAGATACTCCTCCAGTATATCTAAGAGTTTTGTCATGGTACTAAACAGCAATACTCGATGGCCAGTTCTGTGGAGCTTTATCAAAATCCTATCGAGAATCCACAATTTCCCACATGATCTTACAAGAAAATCTTTGGAGAAATCATTAAAATAGGGGTAATTAAGCAGTGGATGATTGCAAGCTTTTCGGAGTTCCATACATCTGTTATTCAAAGTTTTATATATTTTAGGCTGGTAAATTGGATTCTTCTGGGCCCTGCGCTTCTCATCTTCAGGATCAACTCGAAGAGTACCAGTGGATTTAATCCAGTCATATATTGCGCTTTGAATAGCTGACATTCTACATCTCAGAACAATGGAAACCTGCAACACCATTTGAAATAAGAATCAAATACACTAAAATTCAAAAACTAGGATAATTCAGAAATGTACCTTTGGAGGAAGTGAGCCTTCTACATCTTCAACACGACGCCTGAGCATGAAAGGCTCCAGAATTTGGTGAAGTCTATGGATGATGATGACTTTCTTTTCTGTCTCAAGCCAGTCATCCTCGACATTATGTGTAGGACCTTCTTTCTGAAAAGGTTGAGAGAACCAATCATGAAATGCTTTACGATTATCAAACACTTCTGGAAGTAGTAGATTCAAAAGCGACCACAGTTCTTTGAGATCATTCTGCAAGAAAAAAAGATAAAAAAACAATTAGTTCTCATATAATTCTAAAAAGTAGAAAGAGAGCAAATATTCAAGCAAAAATCATCAGCTTACATCTGTTATAACTTCTTCTATGCTACATATTATTGCTTATCTTTTGCTTTGCCTTTCACCTTTTTCCTTATTAAATTCTTTTGATAGGAACTAAGCAAAATAGAAGAAGAGGCAAGGAATGCATTTACTACCCATGAAAGATGGGAACAGTAGGCACAGGGAATACAAATCTGTATAGTTCATTATATATGCATCAATATGGCAGAATAAGTAGATATATTCATCAGATATGTATGCCAACCTGAGCAGTTAATAACTAAATTAATAGTGGCAATGGAAAACTTTTATCACTGTGTATTCTCACTAAGATTCTAATTTCAAGTAATTGACAAGTCAGCATAAAAGTACTCATCCAGAAATAATTAGTCTTTATGTTGCCTTATTACGCAATTAGGCGCCAGGGTGGACAAAACAAACATGTAAAATTTAGACATGGTCATAGTCATTTTCAGAGCATGGAATAGGCAATCTAAAAAAGTTATGATCATATAATAACCCACTTCTCAACTTCTCTTTTTGTACAACTGATTCTTAAAATAAAATAAAATAACATGTCCACTAATCTTTAACCAAGCAGGTAGGCTTGTCAAATGTCGATCACATTATATACTGTATTATGGTACAATTATTCAACTAAATTTTTACTAACAAAATCTTCAAACCATTATCGAGTAATCTTACAATTTACCAGAAAAAAATTAAAAATAAAGATGTTATAGAAAGGATATGAGTTTATCAATCGTACTTGCTTACTCCAATTTTGATTCATATTTATCCTTCCACCTGCCCAGCAGCAGGTGGAAGAAAACTAGTAACATTAAGAACAATAAGACAGCTGAAAACAAAATTTAGAAGCTAAAAATCTTAACTCTTTTAAAGCTTAATCAATGGCTACCAAAACTAGATTCTTGTCGCACCAAAATGACAAACATGAACATTAAGTGGCCTTAACGAACCTGCAAAGGTGTCCCTGTCAGAAGCAAGCGCCTTTGGCAGCGATACCTATCAAGATCACGAGCTAGAACTGACTCCCTGTCCTTCATCCGTTGTGCTTCGTCAATTATGATATATTTCCAATCCACTTTGGAAAGTTTTGAGCGATCATACATAACAAACTCATATGTAGTCACAAGAACATTAAATTTCATTGCCAAAACTTCCTGAATGACAGCAAAACACGTTATGAAGTTGCAGCACAGATAAACCGGAAGAAAGAAAAAGACAAGACACTCAGCAGCCTGCCTTACTTGAGAAAATAATTTCGATCGTTGATCCTTTCCACCAACATAGTAAATACAGCTCACACTTGGAAGCCAATTGTGAAGCTCACTCTGGTATTAGCTAGATTAGTCAAATCAAACAGCAAAAACTCCAAACAAGTTTGTCAAGGTAATTAAAGGAGAACCAACCTTCCAGTTGACAAGAACTGCATTGGGAACTATAATTAGGTGTGGGCCATAATTGCCTTTGAACTCCATGAGATAGGCAATTAATGACATTACCTATATGGGAATAACCCAAAGAAAAATAAATTAAGATGCGTACAATTATCTGGTTTACAACTTCATAAGTAACAGGACATAACATAAAACCAAAACTGAATAAGAAACCAACTCCACCATATATATTGATGAGGGCCAAAAATAATGATAAGACTTTTCCCCCCTTGCTGGCACAAAGAGAAAGAAAATAGTGACCAGATTTCTGAACTACCAACATATTTAAACAAACAAATAGTCACCTGCACTGTCTTTCCTAGACCCATCTCATCTGCCAAAATTCCATTCAGTTTATTGTTGTACAAAGAAAGCATCCACTGCAAACCAACCTGTATTATTTGAATCATAAGTGATTTGAACACAATAATCAACTCAAGCAATGAGTGTGAGACAGGATGTAATCACTGTATGAAAATCGAAGAAATTGCAACTTACAAGCTGATAGTCTCGTAGCGTTCCGGTTCGCAACATTGAGGGCTGCCTAATAACCCTTTCATTCACAGCATGTGCAAGATTGTAGTACCTGTTACAAAGAAGAACAGAAATATAACATACTGTGCACCAAATTAGGATGTACCATACAAGGAAATTTCACCTTAAATTCGAAAATTCTCAAACAACTAAACCACTAGAATCAGTTGCCATTATGAAGTGAGATTATACAAATAAACATCAGTGGCAAACTGAATCAAATGACAAACATATTGAGTACAATATAGCCCAAGAGCAAACAAATAATGTTGAAGTCAAATCCAGGAAATACCAAAAAACTGCTTCAATTGTCCATACAGAATTAAACATAAACAGCAATGCATAACAACCTAATCAGAATTCAAATGAACTTACTTGTTGACAGATGAGCTATCCCTTGGGGCATTCATTTCAGAGAACCGATTCCTAATCATTACTTCCTCCCTGGCACAGGCTGCTGCAGATCTTACTTCTTCTTCAGAAAGACCCTTTTCACACAGAAGCAAATGTCAGTGACGACTGAGAAACCATTACAAGTACATGGGATGTGAGAAAAAAGTGGGTGGAAAACATTACTAATATTAACTAAATTAGCACATTGCACAGTATCAATAGAGCAACAATCATAGAGGAGTAGCTAATAGACAACAGGTCGGTCCAATCCCAAAAAATTTTCCTTTGATACCATCTGAATGAGGGAACATGGAGAAGAGTTAAGAAACTCAGATTATCTTTCTTCTCAAACATCCAGTTCGTGCAAAAATTGGCAAAAGACTTTCCAGGAGGAAAATATTTCCTCGATTTTATGTCCTTCAAATTTGCAGGATTTAGCTGGAAAATTTTAATTGTTCACAAAATCCAAATGATTATCAAATTCCTTTTCAAATTCTTTCAAACCACTTCTATTCCCCTTTCAAACAACTTCGCCTTCATTCACGAGCAGAATTCCCGTTCTGCTCTCCCAACAAATAAGTACACAATCAACAGCCAATAATCTACCATTTATCTGTATCGAAGGGCTTGATGGACATAAAAGCCAAAGAACGCAAGACCAACTCACCCTTATCCTGTTTCTTTAGTCTTTCTTTCCCTTTATTAATCTTTTTCCACTTCTGTTTTTGGAGGGCTTGATGGTTGGGATTGTGATTTTTTTTTTTTTGTGGGGTTGTTTTTTTTTTGGGGGGGGGGGAGGGATGATAAGCAGAGCAGAAGGGTCAGAGAGACAGTCTACCTGAGCTCGAGCAGCAGCTGCAGCAGCATTAGCTGCCTCCTCTACCTCCTGTTGATTTTTTGCGGCAGTAATTTTACCCCCCAGTCTGTAAAGATACTCTTCTGTCTGAGATAAAAACGATGAGAGAACCGCATATCTCTCTGATGCATCACCAGGGATGCTGGTCTGCTGCTCAAGCAAGATCTCCCTATATCTCTCAACATCATTATTCTTCAAAGCCTCCATCCTTTTACTGCGATCATCATCCTTCCTCTTTGAGAACTCCCTCAACATCCTCTCATGATATTTAGCAACTCCTCTGTTACGTGCAGTTCGAGCATCACGAATTGCCCAGTGTGCCTCAAGGAGTTTCTTACGCCACTGAAAAATGGACTTCAGCTGCTTTTCTCTCAAGGCTTTTTGTGAGGCCTGAACTTGCCTAGCAAGTTCCTGTCGTTGACGCTCACATAGTCGAACAAATTTCCTATACGGTCTCTCAGGCATTGCCATTATATCTTGTTGCTGTTGCTCAATCTCATCTCTCAAGCGAGCCTGAACATCAGCCAATTGAAGTTTTTTCTCTTCTATTTGCAAACGTAAAACAAGATCAGGCCTGATTCTTTTCCTCTCCAAATTTACAGCCAATATATCACCAATCTTCCTAATATTTTCTTCCCTCTTCTTTTTGAAAATTTCCACACCTTCTTCAGCAAGCAGATCCCTAATATCATACGCAAGTGTAAGATTATTATTGTTGTTCATCATCAAGGATGATCCAAAAGAATCATGTTTCCGAGTGAAGACTGGGAAATCAAATAATGGTCCATGATACTTTCTAGTTGAACCAACATCTTTAGGTTGAGTGACATTTCCTTGTACAGGTTTTTTTGCTGGTGTTGTATCAGGATTAGTAGACTGTGAGGCAACAGCTTTACCCCTCTCTACCGCAAATTCACTTCTGACAGGAAATTTCTGAGTAGCATGCTCAACTTCTGGCTCAGATTTACCAGAAGATCCAGTAGTTTGCTGTTCCTCTTTCCGAATAGAGACTACTGATGCAGGCTCCTTTACTGCTCCTGCCAGATTTTGCACATTAACTACAGAGGCAGGAGCACTCTCATCTCCTGCAGCTTCCTCTTTTAATGTATGTCGTCCATCACCAGTGGTTGCCAGCTGAGTGGCCTTCTCACCCGACTGATACTGCCTCGCATGCTCTTCTACATTTTTGCCAGCAGACCTTTCTTGATTAAGAGTTCCAGCAGGAAGATGAACCTGCTGCATCTGTATCTCAAGTGGTGGTGGTGCAATAGCTTGGAGTAATTCTCGTGGCAAAGTTCCATCTCCTTTCTATAAGCAGAGAAAAAGAACACCTCTCAAAGGCATGCTAAGAAAGCTTGTTGAGAATTTTGATCAATGCAATGAGAAAAAGGAACGCATAGCATGATAGCAAAATATACAAACCTTGAGTCGCCTGAATGCAAGAATTTGTGCTTTTAGGACATGCAGTTGCTGCTTTGTAAACCCCAGGTTTTGTTTCTGCATCTGGGCCTGTGTCCCACCCTGAGATGTTGAGGTATTCCCCAGGATCCCATCACTGGATGAAGCTGTAGATTGTGGAGAAGATCGATTCGGCTGCCTGCCATACTGCATCTGCAAAGTTTCCGACCCCGTTTGTGCACCTTTGGCCAGCAATGCATTATCCATGCCCTGCTTCAAGTTCAAAGAGGACTGTGAGACAGGCATAGGAGGCATTCCATTAGCAATGCTACTTGGCTGTCTTGGTGGTAACTGATTTTCTCTTCCATGCAGAGAGAACTGCTGGAATGGGACATTACTGGAGTTACCAACAATAGCTGCATTGGGAGTTATATTGGCAGAAACAGTTGAAGAAGGGTATCTAGCTTTGGCTGAGCCAGACTGCACAGATGCATCACTGGAGGTGTTACCATGAGGAGAACTTTCATTGGCCACCGTTGGTGAAGTACCTGGCTGCTTTTGCATATGAAGGGATGACGAGGCCTGTAGTACTGCATTGTTTTCATTTGCTTTTTGCTGTGAAATCATCTGAGACTGCATGAGAAACTGAGCAATCAAATTAGCATTTGCAGGAACTGAAAGGTCAATATTACGCTCAAGAGCCAAGGCCTGCATCTGCGCAACCATAGCAATAGGATTGTTTGTCATGTTCTGAAAATTTTGTTGCGATTGTAATGATTGCATAGGCTTCAACGGCACTGCTTGGCCACGTAACGTTGGCTGGTTAGGAGGCTCTGGATCAGCCCTCTGATCAGACATATGCTGTTGACCATGGTCTACTTGAGTTTCACCACGAGTTAAATGCTCAGTTGATTTTTTTGAAGATGATGCTTGGGACTGATTAGCCGCCTGAATAGAAATGAGCTCCTGCATTTTTATATTTGCCATCCGCGTATCTTGATCCTTTCTAGGAACACTCAACGTCCCCATTTTCATTTGCTGTTGAGATTGCATTCCGAGAGGTGATTTCTGCTGGGGTGCCTGGTAGGCATAATAAGCCTGATGCACTGGGTTCGGTAAGTGTTGCTCAAAGCCCTGACTCCTACTTTGGCCCTCCTCTCGGGAGCTTGAAGCAACTTGTTGGTGGCCTAGATCCATGAACTTTCTAGGCTGTTGAGGCAACTGCAAGGAGCCAGAAGGTACAGCAAAGTTGCCTCCCCCCATGACTCCATGGACATTTCCAGCCTGATAGGCTAAAATGGGGTCATTTCCTTCAGGTCTTCTAAGAAACTTCTGTTGCAATGACTGCATAAAAAAATGTTTCAAAAAATAAACACTACGTGTGTGAATAAATGTCTCTCAAGAGTCAGATACCCGCCAATGGTTCAAGAGGAACAGCTCAAAAACCATATTGTAAGCGACAAGCTATTTAATAGACAGTAATTATAGAAATCAAATTTCAAACTAAAATTGTCCCATCCAGAATATAACATCAATATCGTAAATGTCTCATAAAAATTCAGACGTACAAAACAAATAATGCAAACAAAAACTGTACTGTAACTGTGACTTCTTTAGCTTTTACACTTTCGGAGTTAATGCATTGTGCCTCATAGACGATAACCAATGTTTAGAAAACAAGAAAGCCAGAAGAAACTAAATATTCATCAGCAACGAACCAATAAAATTAGAGAAAATCCAGCAGACTACCATAGCCAGACAGTTGATAAAACGATCAGTGAAAACTGTCAAATAAACCACAAGCAAAGATCGTTCAAAAGGTACACTATGTGACCTTGATTCTACCATTGTTGTTCTACCCGAAAGGACTTTTTTGTAGTCCGTAATTCATGCTCAATGAATCTATATCACTCTAAAGACAACTGATAATTTAGTTCCCAGACTAGATTCCACATGATTAATCATCTCCAATTGTGTGATTCCTCTTGTGTGTAATTCGTCTCTAATAGGCTTGCTTTGTTTTAAATGTGGAAAACCTCCAAACTAAAAATTGAAATAGAACAATGATTATTAGTACAGGAGGCATGATTTGTCAAAAGACATAAAAGGACAAAATGCAACATCATCACATGCACAACAATATCCAACACTATATACAACAAAAAGGCTATTGATTAACTGCCTCATATACCAGGAATTTTGGTACTAAAAGAAAGTAAAAGCTCCACCACTCCCTAGCATTCTAGGTATCACAAATCTCCGCAAACCCCCCATTCATGCAAACCCTGCCTTTAATGCAAAGTGTTCATGATTAATACAAAAGAATAACTACAGGTCCCCTTCAATATTACATATGAAATTACAAAGATTAGATAAATAAATCTATTCAACATGAGCAAACTAATATGTACTCGAAATTTTGACAGTAGCTTCATCATTCATACTATTGGTCATTGCAATTGTCAAGACTGCCTTTTTCAATCATCAAAAATAGAAACCTAATCCGTAAATACTCAGCACTCTAATCAGTAAATAATCATCAATCGGCATCTCCAAGCTAAAAATTGATCGATCAAAGCCAACCACTAATCAGTTACCAGTAAATTCCAAGCTAGCAAAACAGCTCATTCCCCTTTAACTCAAATCCAACGTTTTAAATCCACCACAATTATAACAGAATAAAACCACAATATGGATTAACGATTATTAGTACGAAATCTAATAAAAAATCTGCCAACAAATCAGTAATTCACCTGAAGCCCACTAGCTAAAAATGCAAATTAGGGAAATTAAAAACCACAAATTACTAAAAAAATGTGAATGTTATAACAATCAGGATTAAGCAAGTAAAACCCTAACCTGTCTTTGTTGCTGCTGCTGCTGCTGGTCAAGTCCCATCTGAGGAGCCGAAACCCCAGACGAGGAGGAAGCAGGCGATGCCGCCGCACTCCGGCCATGCCCACTGCCCTGCTGGGTCCCACCACCACCACCTCCTCCAGCTCCAGATTGCATGCAGAATCTCAAATTTTTCCCTCAAAATTTAAAAAAATAATAATAATCCTCAACCCTCAAAAAATTAAAAACCCCAAAATACTTCTCATCTAGGCCAAGGTAAAAAACTAAAGTCCCATCAAAACCCTCCACCAAAATTTCAGGCGCGCAACTTTTCAAATAAAAAAAAAAAGGGAGAAAAAGGATAATCCGATGTCGTTTATGCAACCCCTTCCCTTTTTTCTCGAGTCCGAACTCTGCCCCACAAATGATATGGATACAAGTGCTATAATAAAGCCCTTTTTTGTTTAATTTTTTCTCTCTCTATATTTGAAAACCAAAAATAAAAAAAATAAAATATTAATCAGAGCGAAAATATTGCTGGAAAAAAATGGAGAAGACAGAAGTGCGATCTACTAGGTAGGGGGGTGGGGTTGTTTGAAGGCGGGAATTGTGGGGCCAGTTACGGATAGATCGATCTCGTAGCCGGCGAAAAGTCCCCTCCGACGCTGCCGGAATCTACTGATTTGACTCGCACACACTACACACACTTGCGCAGTTGTTTGGGTTTTTTTTTTTTTTTTCACCGCAATTTTCTAAAGCTGATATTTTGGGTGTTTATATAGGGCTAATAAATATTCTGGCCGTAAATTCTTTATTGTTTTTTTTTGTCTTTTTTCTCAACAGCTCTTGAGTTTTGGTTGGAGTGGGAAATGGAGTGGGCTTCAATTTTAACCGTGGTTAGAGTAGTTGGTTAAATAGGAATTAGGTATTTGCATGTATGCCCGCATAATTTGTGGAGTTTCATGTTACTAACTCTTTTTTTTTTTTTTTTTTGAAGAATCATGTTGCTAACTTTTGATAACTAGTATTACAACGAATTTTAAACTCATCATGTTATGTACCGAAGAGTGTGAATTAATGCTCTAAGAAAAAAAACAAAATAACTTATGTGTAGTATATCATACTCTTCTAACACTGTACAATTTTATAATATTATATGACATATTACAATGATTTTTCAAAAATCACACTTAACTAAAAAATATTATTAGTATGTAAAATTTCAATCGATTTTAAATGTCATTGTTATTTAAATCTTAGCTAAGGTGCAAGCATCGCTGCCACACCCTAGCCATGGCCGCTACCCTGCCAAGTCCCATTGCCACCTCCAGATCAATCTCAAATTTTTTTCAAAAATAAAAAATTGAATACTCTACCTCATTTAACCGAAGAAATTAAAAGCTTATATTTTGGTTGTTTATAGGTAATAAATATTTCCGCTATAAATTCTTTTCCTTTTCAATTTGTTTCCTTTCTTTCTATTTTTTATCTTTACCTCAATGGCTTTCTGCTTTTTCTTTGGGAGCGGGGTGCTTCAATTTCCCCGTGGTTAGAGTAGTTGGTTAAATGAAAATTAGATATTTGCAGATATGCCCACACAATTTGTTTAATTGTTATGTTTACATTTAATTGCTAATGTCATATGACACATTGTAGTAGTAAATATTGCAACGTAAGGCAACCTGACAAAAAGGTCCACAGCCCTCTTCTAGTCAACAATTGTTTGGATTGTTTGAATGGTTGATGTTGATATGGGAGTTTCCTTAAGTTTCTCCTTTTTCCTTTCCCTCCTTAACGTTCGAAAAAAAAAAGGAAAAAATATTGCACACCATTTTGTCTCAAAATATAATAATATCACCCACTTCGTTAATTATTTTTTACCAATTTGGTTATATGTGCCTTCTTTTGGTGACTTTTATACCGTAAAAGGAATGTGTGGATGCGGATTTAAATCAATTAGGGATTAAATTGAAATTGGGTCATAATTTTGGTAGTTTCAACTATTTGTTTCATTGATTCATTATACTCTAATTACGCGATCGTTTCAAAATTTCAGTCATGATTTATTTACTTAGAGAAAATATTGGAAAATATGCCTTTGTATTTGCTTGAATTCTTCTATTGATTATAAAGAAATTACTTTAGTTATCAATTATTTTTGAACGAGAAAAATATGGTTTTCATTTTTTTTTTAAAGATCATTTTATACTAGAAGGACTGAATTGTGTGTAATATTCTAATTGCCAGTTACCAAAAGTTTTATCTCTCTAGATCCTTTAAACTCTTCATTATATTTTTGAAAGAATCATTATAACAACTTTTTCCGTTACATCTAACTAGTTGGTAAAAAAAAAAGCATAACGTATGTGATTATCCTAATATGTACACACCAGATTATGCCCGTTATGTCTTTAATTTTTGTCGTTTTTTATTATTACTTCAATTTTCTTTTATCCTTTTTTATTTTCTCTTTAATTTCTAGATGCTCTACTTTCTTCATACCTACATGGCTACCCGTCTCCGTACCATGAAAAATTTTTACATGATCCAATCCACGTAAAAATCTCTCCCACGTCACCATCCTCCAATAGCTTTCTCTCTACCATCAGGCTCTCAGTCTCTTGTTTCAACACTTTGGTACCATACCTTGCTTCGGTTCTAAACCCCCAAAGTATTCTACTACCACACTCCATAGACTGCTTTATCACCATCCTGTGCATGACCAAATCGTCTTCTAACTTGCCATTGTTCACATGCCATTACCAACCCTCTCTATTCACTCCTCGACATTCCATATCCTTGCCTGTTCAACAATGTATCTCCTTTACTGCCTTCTTTTTGCAATCAAGAAAGGGTAACGAAGAAGTAACAAAGTGAAATGAGAAAAGGATGAACGGAAAAAGTGCAAAAATTAGAAATACATTTCGAATATTTGCTCACATCGACAATAAACATATTTGTCTAAACTACGTTTCATGTTTGATACGCAAATTAAGCTGAATTTGCAATTTCTTCACATACTAATAATTTGGTTAATAAAGTATAATTGCTTTGTATTTTTTTGGTATCATCAGTCGCAAAAAGGTTTTTAATTCAATCATCGCATTAACAACGTGATATCATAATAATACGAAATGCCATAAAAATGTGAATAATATTTCCTTCGTGAAATTGAGATATGGGTATTGAAGAGAGGCACATGACTATATTCCAATGTTACAAGTTTCAACATAACGATTTGCACTTGATCTCTCATCGAATTTGAACAGTTCGTGACAAATTAAATATTCAATGACATATAACATTATGGCCGATTAACTAATGATAAAAGAGCTACGCAGCCACCATGTTATTTATTACCCCATTCCCATTGGTGTAGTACTCTAATTATTGAACCAAATCATATGACTATATTTTTCTAAACTGTATTTAATCAATTTTTAGCCTATCCTCAACTGTTTTCTTTTACCTATTTTTAGCTTCTGATTTTAAAAATTTTATTTTTGTAATACTTTTTATTGTTTTTTTATCCTACTTTTAGATTTTTTAATTTAAAATCAGAAGCAATTGATTTTCAATTTTTACAAAAGTCATATTTGAGTACAAAACTTAAATTCGTTGAGTAATATATAATTGCATCCTTAAGCTCGACCTTCCATTTGCATTTTGTTAAAATATGGTATTACTTCATTAGTAGTCCCCACGTTACCTGTAAAATACTTTGGTCATGTTTCCGATTCCATTTTTTATCAAATTTGAAAAGAACCCAGTGTAATTGGAATAGTTATCGCTTTGTGAACTATAAGAATTTTCAAAGTTAAGGCAAAACGTCGCCGAATAGATGTACACAAGATTTGAAGAAAATCAGGGGAAAAAAATCCGACCTGCCGGATTCGAACCAGCGACCTAAGGATGACAGCAAGCACACTACAGTCCTCCGCTCTGCCAACTGAGCTAAGGTCGGAATTTGACAACTAGGCGTCTTTAATAATATATGATATATTAGATAAACCCGTTTCTTACTTAGAAAATTTGTAAAGGAAAACTAGCCAGACAAGTTGCTAAGTGGCTCCCCAGCTCCTCTCATATACAAAACTCCTTAGGAATTTAGTTTTTAGTCATTAATTATTCGTTAATTAAGGCATCGAGCTTACTTGTCCATTGTGTTTTCAGTGTACCTAGATTAGCGTAACCAAGACAAGACTCTAGTTGTTTCACAAGCAGTTATGTGTTCTAATATTAGTTAATGTGCATAAAGCACTTTAGAATCGTGATTGGCTAAATGTTGTTTCGAATTTGTGTCATTATGATCTGAATGATGATTTTAAATTATGATTTGATAATCATTCTAAATTGTCAAACCTCGAATAGACACGAGACTTAATACAACAAATTAGCAAAATCAAAATAATAAATTGGACAGGTCCTTAAGGAAAATGAGAGATTAAAGCCCAGTCAGCGTATTTTCACTGTTTTGGTCACTAATTCTCATATGATTATCACTTCTAAAGAAGCAAACAGAACTCATGACTTAGATCACGTCTTGAAGACTACACAAGATTCTTGGCTCCACAAGGCGCTTAGTGTATCAGATTTTAAAGTTCAATACATGATTGAGCTGTAAGTTACGGTAGATACTGTAATTTGGTTTAGAAGTATAAACACCAGCTCAATATATTCGGAACCTATCTGACAGTCGTTATTGAACACCACTTGCATCAAGATTGGTGATACAAAAGATTCTGTGACTTGGAGCATTAATCAACTGGAACAGGTTGCATGTTCTCAGCCTCTTTCCTGAGCTCTTCAAACAGGACAGATGACAGGTAACGCTCTCCGAAACTTGCATGTACGGTCTGAAATTCAGCCAAAGGAAACAATTTCAGAGCAATCAAAAAAATTATGTCAATCAAAAAGAGCAGAAGCGATAGAATTAACAGTTTGTAGAGATATTGCTCCGTGATCAAAATTTAACGAAACTCTTCATACCACAATGAGTTTGCCTTTATTTTCTGGTTTCTGTGCAAGTCTTAGTGCTGCAACAGTATTTGCCCCAGATGATATCCCAACCTACATTACATGACGGCCTATGAACACCCAAACTTGATACTACTTGAGATTCACAAGATACAAAAAATTATCAAAAATTTGTATTTTCTTTGAAATGCTACCATAAGCCCTTCCTTCAGTGCCAACTCTCTAGCCATGTTTACAGCTTCTTCACTAGATACCTGCAAAAAAGGAACAACAGTTTCACCTTTCAAGATTCATAGAGTACTGTAAATGATTGAGCAGAAATAAGAGCAGCCTCTATGACCTTGTGTTGTATGAATCAACTCGAGAACATTAGGGGCCTTACCATTAGAACTTGTTCCATTACATCCATGTCAAGGATGTCAGGTTTGAACCCAACCCCATTACCAGTAATATGATGAGGACCTACATCAAGAATTGCTCATCCACTGTTAGACTGAAACATTACAGAACAATCTTGGATCGTCTATGCATATACGGTTCTTAAGATGACTGATGAAGATGTCATTAACTTTATAAAGAGGATCAACGATGAAATGGTACAATTTAAGATCTGCAAAAGTGATTAAGGAAAAAAGAAGGAATAAATGATTCAGTGGGCAATAAACAGTCTGCATATTACCTGGTTTGCCACCATTCAAGATGTTGCTTTCAGTAGGCTCAACTCCATATATCTTCAAAAGCAGATATGCTGGAATTCAGGATTTATTTAAAGGGGCAACATAAAACAAATAGATGTATCTTTACCTTAACATCAGGATTTTTGAACTTAAGATACTGCCCAACACCAGAAACAGTGCCTCCACTCCCAATCCCCATGACAAAAATATCAACTTTACCATTAGTGTCCTCCCATATCTCAGGACCCGTTGTCTCAAAGTGTGCCTGCTTCCTTTAAGAGATTAGTAAAGCATGATAATTGAAATGAAATTATGAGACCTGAACAGCAGTGAAGGCAGGGGATGAATATATAATAAACCTGGGTATTGGCAGGATTAGAAAATTGTTGAAGCATAAAAGCATTTGGTGTCTTCTCCAACAGGTCATAAGCTTTCTTAACAGTTCCTCCCATTCCTTTGGTTGGGTCAGTGAGCACTAAATCGGCTCCAAATGTTCTCATTGTTACTCTTCTCTCCAAGCTTGTATAAGAGGGCATTGTTAAAACCATTTTGTAACCTTTAATGGCAGCTATAAATGCCATACTGATCCCCATATTTCCTGATGTGGGCTCAATCAATGTAGTCTGACATGATCAATAGGCAAGTCAGGAATAACTATAAAACACACACAATGGTACTACAATCGAAAATATATGGAAAATTGTCTTCACTTGCCTCTCCAGGTGAGATCAAACCTTTCGTTTCTGCATCTGCAATCATGGCCAATGCTGGTCTGTAAACAAAAGGAACTCGTAACAGTTGATAAGATAAACAGCGAAAATTTGGAAAATGAGAAACAAGCAGGCTACCTGTCTTTAACGCTAGCAGTTGGCTGAAACATCTCTTGCTTAACAGCTATATAAGCACCACAGCTTTCTGTAACTTTATTGAGATAAACCAGCGGAGTTTTTCCAATCAGCTGAAAATAAAAGAATTTGATTAAAACAGATTTATGCACCCCATAGATTGTATGGAACTTACATACTTTTCCATTTTATGCATTTATGTCTGTGGATCATCCCCGGGCACTCATATCTTGTCTCCGTGGCTATATGTTTATTTCTTGAACAAATTTCGAGATGGTAATGCCTCAAGTCCAAACCAAAGTGGAAACAGTTTATAGTAAAGTCGATTTCAGCCGTCCAAAACTAGCAGGGCTATGTAATTTTTTTCTTATTCTTTTCTTCATGACAAACATCCTATGAATTATGTCATACTATGCATATGCAAAAATATGCAAAACTGAAAATTAAAGCTTGCATCTGATTTAATTTAAGAAAAAGCAAGCTATAAAGTTTCGTTCAAACAATAAAATCATTCTTTGAGCTATTCCCTTAAGTCAATTTACAATTTTCAAATTGCTACTGAGCCTAAGGAAGAAGAGTTACTATATAATTGCGACTATCTATGCTTGAACATCTAATTAGTTAGTAATAACTTAAGAAACCAACATTTTGTAATTGTGTTATTTCCTACAAGCAAAATGTTAAACGATAATGACGTGGCCCTATTTTTATTACATAGTTTAAAATAGCAAAATATTCTTTTATTTTATTTTCCTGCTCAACCAAATTGAGGATAAAACGTAAGTAGTGTACACAAAATGAATGCATTATACAATTAAAACAGTGACTAGTTTCCTATAAAAAGGTGCTTTGACAAGAAAAGCCCACCTATAAAAAGGTGCTTTGACAAGAAAAGCCCACATCAAAGATAGGATGGAGGTATTCGTGAATGAATGCAAAGTAACATATCCACTCTGGTGCACAAAAATATTCTGTAGTTTTTTCTGCAAGGTGCACAGATGAATTTAATCACCTTTCTTGATAGCCCAGAAAATGAATTGAAAGATACAACTTTGAAATTGTTCAACTTATAAATAAAGCTGAACAAAACCCACATATGAGAAAGCTAATTGAACGGTAAAAGAAGCAAGAAACATGTGGGAGGAGAAGTGAATTATACTTCAGAGGCTTCTTTCTTGATGTTGGTTCCCGGGAAATCTTTGGGCAGATCTCTCAGTCTCTGGACGAAAGATGGAGCTTTTCCAAGCAAAGGTTCGCTAGAGAACAGTCTGTTTTTGATAAAGCCATTGAAGGGTACTGAGGATTTTCTCTTGAAAAGGCTAGTTAAAGCTGCCATTGCTAAGTTGAAAGGTTCTAGTATCAGTAACTGGTATTGACGTTTGCCCGCTGCTTCTAGGGTAAATAGTGTGTGTGAGTGGTTCAGAACTTGTCTTGGCACGGGACAAATTGAAAGATGTCTTTTTCTCCTTTTTATAGAGGAAATTCTATTAATAGTTGTATTTCTGTGCGAGCAATTCCATGATGCATACCATGAGCTTCCTCTCTATTGTGGACTGTGGGAGTTTCTTAAAGTAACCTTTGGAGCAAATCCATGAAATTGCCGCCTATAAATGGTTCTAACTTATAAGGTTGTCTAGAAATAATAGTTGACCTATATTCTTTCATACACAGACACATAAAATTGTGCTAAACTAAGGCATTCAGTTGAGCTATCCCTGACCTTAACAGTTTGGATATAGTGGGCGTATATTAAACGTGTTGGTCTAAGGGATGTGTAATTAGTTGGGATCCTCACCTTAATTTGTGCGTGATAAAAATTGGACCATTACCTTGTGTAGGACTCAAAAAAAGTTTCTTATAATGTCTTTTCCATAATTTTCTAGTAGGAGTATTTTTGTTTACCATAAATTTGTCTTCAACAAATCTAGCTAAATATACTCAACTTCACATATTTACGAAAATATTAAAGCATACCTAAGCGTACCTAACTCTTATATAAATTATAGAGAAAATAATGGTATTTGAGTATCAATTAAGGATTTTATTATTTCATCCTCGGACCTCAAACAAAAGTTGGCGCCACATCCCTAATCTCATAAATGTATGTTTAAAATAATTTTTCAAGATTAGACACAACTAATTCAAGACTAGACACATTTTTTCACATATTTCCTATTGGATAATTAATCTTAGTCTTTGATGTTGGCATTTTTTTGTACAGGGCTTTGCGAAGACGCAAAACCTGATAAGGAGGGGTTAATGTGATACCCTGTCTTATATTAGAAAATTTTAAGTAATTTAGATCAATGTAAGTATTAAAGTTTAACTTGAGATATTCATTTTAAACTAATAAAAACGGAGTTTAAATAGTTAAACTTGATTGTTAATACTTTAATCGCGTACTCACAAAGCCTAAGAAGAAGGTGTTAATGTGACACCCCGTCTTATATTAGAAAATTTTAAGTAATTTAGATCAATGCAAACATTAAAGTTCAATTTGAGATATTCATTTTAAACTGATAAAAATGAAATTTAAATAGTTAAACTTGATTTTTAATACTTTAATCGCGTACAGTGACTACGGGCCGAAGCGTGACAGAAGTGCTAGGAGTTATTTTCCGCCTTTTTTCCGGGCAAATGATGTGACAAGATTGATGCCATTTGGCTAAGGCGAGTAAGAACAGCCACATATTTTATGACAGGCAAAAATTCATCCTAGCTATACCAGTAGGTGTATGTCCATTCCTCAAAATTTCAAAACTAAAAATTCTACTGACTCCACAATGACAATAGTGTATTGTCCCATCCCTTTTGCTTGGAGCTTTTTTATCGATGTTGAAGTAGATAAACTTACAAACAGGTCGATTTCAACACAATTATGTCCGAAAGATGAACTCTTACAAAATTTATTAGTATAGTGCTTTTAATTGCCTCTCACATAAACCGCAGCCGTCTCTATTTGTTACTTTTCACAAATGATTTTCAAGTGAAAGTGCTCTCATTAACTTAATTTTGGAACAATGATTGATGATTAGAATTGTGTTTTTTATATAGTGTTAATGTCTATATTTATTTCCATAGTATCTACATTAACCGTTTGAAATTTCATATTGTCTCGAACAATTGAAAAATTCAATCGTTAAGAGAATTGAACCCATTTATACAAAAGAACAATCAAAAGTTCGATCATTGGATGTTTATGCTCCAGAAGTTTTGCATTGAATACTAATTCAATCAAACATCTTATTATACACAAATTGCTTATAGTTTCCACTGGAAGATAAAGATGATCAATTTGCAATAATCCATCCAAGCAATGGGATGTCGAATCTGATATCTTTCCTTACATCACTAAAACAGTTAAAGTCGCCATCATG
The DNA here is from genome assembly GCA_024721245.1 of Mitragyna speciosa. NCBI lineage: Eukaryota > Viridiplantae > Streptophyta > Magnoliopsida > Gentianales > Rubiaceae > Mitragyna > Mitragyna speciosa. Next base: position 1,173,549 of record CM045558.1, read on the forward strand.
GACGGAAAGGAAAAAATTCGTGAGAATCTCTTTAGATATGAATCCTAGCAAGTTATTGATGTTCCAATCGAAGTTGATATAGATGTGCTTTAAACTGCATTCTGACATGAAATCAAGTACTAGAATTAAAGAAAATAGTCGAATGTCAAGGACAGCAATATTGTTGCCGACCCTTGGATGTTTCTGCGTGCTAGATGCCTCTTGTATGCAGCAGAATTGCCGCCATAACTGATGAAAGATTGTCTTCTCACCAGCGTGAGATCTCCAAACTAAATATATAATTTTGCTTGATATGGGACATTTTATCAAACTAGTAATGAAGCACGTGCGTGAATATGATTCCTTTTGTTTTTTTTTTAATTTTTGTATTATGAGAAATTTAATTATTTTATATATAAATGTATTTGAAACAAAGTGAATGAATTGAAGAATATTAAATTTCAGTTCTCCACGGTCTTCAAAAACCTTGATATGTGTTTTGACATTTTGACACTGCAATATTACTATAAAACAATTCCAATAATCCAACAATACATGAGATCAATCATTAGTGCACGGGAATTTCATTTTTATTTTGAAGAATATGTTCAAAAATATGTTGAAAAATTTACAGTTCATAAAAGAATAAAATACTTAATCATCAATTCAAAATTGTATCATTCGGAGATAAATTAGAAAGTATTTCACAAAAAATTCAAGAACAATTCATTAAATTATATACAATGATCATGTGAATATTTCATTTTAAAGTGGTTTTAAAAGACTTTTTTTACTACCGGACATATGTATCTCTTGATGCATTAAGAAAACTTCATAATATTCCTAAATTTAAAGAATTCTCATTTTTTTTTTGGACCACCAGAAAAAATGGATTATGCCTTCTTTTAAAATAGTTGACATTTCACTTCCTAAAACAATTCAAAATATGTGTGATGATGTTATTTGAATGTGTTTGAGTACACATAATAAGTTACTTCTCAACTTTACGAAGAATACATTTTATGAGACATTTTTTTAGTTATTTTTATAGTTCTTTCTATTACTCTAGATTGGATTTTTTCCTATTTAATTATACTACATGAATAGTTGAATAACAAAAGTTACAAAGAACTTATTTTAGGAAATAGTATGTTTGATTGAACTCAAAATTCTTCCTTTTATATTAAATAGAGTCACATTTTTTTTCTACTAAATTTATTTTTATTAACAATAAAAAGAGGATAAATTTCAAAAACAATACAAAAGATACACTTTAGGAGAGTTTACTTAATAAGATTCATAACTCTTGATCATCATAAGCATTGGACAATGTCACGTTCTTTTTTCTATTTAAATTTTATTTCATAAATAGTCCAAAAAATAAAAGACAAAAAGAACTTAAGTAGGAGATAATATCTAATTAACAACTCTTTCTCTTACATTGTATGAAGTCACATTTTTATTTAATTAATTTCGTATATAGTCAAAAAAGAATAACTCTTCTTTTTTCAAAACATAATTTATATTTAAATGTTTATGGTTATCTAAACGAACATAGGTTGCACTTGGTAGGTGCAAGTTTTAAATTGTGATAATTAAAGTTATTTTAAAATATAATACTTCTTAAACACTAAATTTTTTATATAATTTTCTAAATACCATGTTAAATTGATTATATATTATTCTTTTCTTAAAACAATTGTTGTTGAAATACATGGTTTGAATTTCAAGTCCTAACCTCAAAACATTTGAATTTTTTCTTTAAAACTTTGAAAATAATAGCATTATGATACTAAAACTGACACTAAGGTATTTTGTAAACTTATTGTATGCTCAATTATCATTGTATTCAAAAATTTAAATTTTATAAGTTTTTTATTTACAAAATAATTTTGTTAAAAAGATTTTGAAGTTCTTTCTCTAAAATATTGATAATTATACTTAAAACCTATTTATTTTTTAATTTATTTTAAATATGTCAACTCAAAGGTATACTTAAAATCCCATATACGTAATGGTAATTATTAATTTGGTGAAAGAAAGCATTGGATTCCAAGAACAGTTATTTATTTAACTATATAGTTGTAAATAATATACATATTTATTCTTTTTAGAATTCAAGTTCTTTATTCAATTAGTATGATCAAATTAGAAAACTTTGAATTATAATCATTTGCGAGATTAGATTTTTAACATGGTTGGAAAAGACTTAAAAAAGAATTTCACAAAATTAACTTAATTGCTTTCTAAATGATGCAAAATATCATTTTTTTTATGTGAAAAAAGATCCTTCACAATCAAGTAAATTTGTTTTATATTATTGATATGAAAAACTTCTTTTTTTTTATACAAGTATATCATATATTATCTTATTTTATTTCATTTATGAAATCAACTTTACAAATGATTTTTTATGTATTTTTTAATTTTTAAATCCTTGTTTTATTGAGGAAGTTTTTTTTCAAAAAATGAAATTAAAGGGGTTCTTTCACAAGTAAAATTAGGAGGCAACATTAATAGTACTCTTCCAATTATTTTCCATTTTCATTAAGGAAAATATTACATCTTGTACATTTTTTGTTATGAGCCCTATTTATATTTTAAATTTTACGTTAGAAATATGTACCTAAAATCCTTTTCATCCTCCATAGATTGTAAAAGCCAATACTTATGAGCCACTTAGATAGTATGCAATTTGTTTTTTGAACTTTGAACTATATATACAATTTTTTGAATTATTTTATCAATCACCAAACGAAAAGGAACTTGCTAGTGGAGTGCTTATTCATAACCCAAATTTTAATATATTATTTTTTTGTAACAACCTATTTGTTAAAAAAGAATCCTATAATAATTTAATAAAATTTGAAATTATGTTATAATTTATTAACATAATTTAGTGCAATTTAGTACATTGCTTGTTTTCTTTGAATTTGTAGTTAATTTGTATTAATCATCGTCCTTTACTTTTAATAAGTCAAAACTAAATTATGAACAAAAGTCAAAGTTTCTTGGTATTATCAATCTCTTGAGGATTGAATTGAAGTGTAGATAAAGATTTTTTGTATGGAGAATTGTTTTATTTTAGTTAACAGCAAAATTTAAATTCAATGAACTTCACAAGGGAATGTGAAGAGTTTTGTAGTTCTACTACAATTAGAATACAATTAATATAATATAATAGCACATAAGGGTATTTTAGGCATATTAGAAAAATAACATTACAAAGTGCAAAGACTTCAAAACAACTAAGACTCACTATACTTTTAAAGAGAGATTTAAAGAGAGAATAGATAGATAGATATGTTTGGTTTTTATTTAACCAAGAATAGTTTAGTGAATAACTGGAAAATGAATCTTAAATAAGTCAAGATTTAACGTTGTAACAGATGACTACATCGCTTAGTGAAGAACTTTTGGGTGAACAACTAGCTACCTGTTTTCTCTTGTTGGCACCATGGGGATCATGATGCTACAATCCAACGAGAGGCTCATCATTCTCAAATTGCACTGGCATTGGCTTCTCCCTAGTGTATATTCTTAATAATCAAACATTTCGTATCTTATGTAGGATGCGGTACGTTCCAATTTATTCCTGAATGCTTTTGTGTTTTCTCAATGTACAATTCGTATCAAAGTATATCTATTCCCTAATATTCTTGTGTTTTTTCAATGCACAATTCGTATCAGAGTATGTAAGATTTTAGAGGTAACTCCTACTCTTATTTATGTGTGATAGTTAGTTTTTACACCTTTTGTCTCGAGACAACATCATTAGCGCAATTTTAACCCATGCAGAATTGTCAAAAGATTCTTCTTTATTAGTAGAATTTTTTCACAGTTTATCAATTTCGGAAGTTAACATCTGAATTATTTTAAAGATAGCTTTGTTTACCATACAAACAAGTTTCCTGTGTCTAGGGATTCATAATAATGGATCAAATCTGTCTTTTTTTTGATAAAATTACGGTATTCTGTTAATCTGATTTCGTGACAAGTTACTTGTCCTTTACTCAAGCAAAGTCAATATATGATGTGAATACTTCGTGTAGTCAATTTTCACTTCTAGTTGTGGTTTTCAAGCTAACCACTAGGGTTGTTCCGTGCCTAACAGGAACGGTGACTAAAACATATTCACACAATTCATGCCAGTATACAAACACAGAGAGATCATAAACTGTGTAGACAAAATTTTTAGAGATTATTGGAAGTGACTAAGAAATGTCCATATCTATAGAACCGTGATGGTGCAATAAAATAATTAATGTATAAACATGTTAGCAAATGATATAATTCTTCACCTCCACAACTAACCTTGAGATAAAAATTGCTTCTCAAAAATGTAATTATCACCATGAATTGTAGGTGCTATTTTTCAAAAACTATAGTAAGCTAAATAATGTGAAGGAATATATTATCATTTCAACTTGCTAAATCAATTAGATGAAGAAGGTAAGTTCTCTTTAAACTTGCAGCTTTCCAGTTCAAATTTTTTGTTTTTTTTGGTATCCAATTGTGTCTCGTTTAGTTTCGTATTGATGCAACATAATGTCATACTGTATACAATTAGACACTATAAAAAATTGGACAAAGATTCAGTTTCCTCCCTTTTCTTTTAAATATAATATCCCCAGTGTCCTGCTTCATTCAAATTTACTTAGTGACCAGGCTAAGATAATCCTCCAATCAAGTGAGAAAGAAAAAGAACATAAAGGAAACAACAAAAGGTATTTTCAGACATTCTCCAGTGTGGTGAGCCGGTCTTCTACAAAGCTGATTGGGTTAGACGAATATTTCGCCAAACACACACCCAAAAAAAAAAAAAAAAATTTTAACTATTAAATTGATGATGTGGACTAAAATGGGGGATAAAGTGAAAAAAATTAAAAGTTAGGGAGTAAACTACAATTTTGATCAAATGTGAGGGCGAATTTTTAGAATTAACCCGGAAAATTGTAACTTTTAACTTTGGACTTTGGAGCCCACAAGACGTCTAGTTTCTTTTGTCTTGCGAACAAGAAATAAATATTTTGTTTCTACCTGTTATTATTACTTTTTTTTTTGTTTTAAATTTTGAGAAACTTTGATTCTGACTGTTATAAGAGTTGTACTTCTATCAGTGAGAGAAGTTGAAAACTACCAGTCTTGGCGTGAAGTACGGTAAAATAAATTAAAATCTTATTTTATGTATCTTCTACAAAATAAATATTTATCTAAATATCACAAATATTACGTCTATTAGTTTTCGAACATAAGAGAGACTAAATTCGGATATTTGCATGCATTGATAACTTGTATTATCAACATAAAACTCGTACAATGTGTAAATTTAGAATGAAATGATGTAATGTTTAATTTTACCTCTTTTCTCTTGTAAAATCATATAAATTGTATACTTTATAAAATGAAAGGAACTGTTTTTGTACTCCTACTGGTAAATAACAAATAAGATGAAGCTTTTATGCGCAACGAAAATAAAATCACAGGCTCTTTAGTGTTAAGAAAACAGATATCCAAACCAAAAGGTTGAGCCACTATAATAGTCTATAGTTATTTCTTTGTACTAAATTTTTTTTCAATATTATCAATTAGCAAAGGCAGTCAAGTCAAGCTTACAATCAGAGGAGGTTATTTTGTCGAGTGAGTGCGAGCAACACATAAAAGATGCTTCTCTCTCCAAACACGCAAATGTGGTAACCGGACACCGTTCGTCTCCATCACCCACCAAAAACAAACAAAAAACCACAAAATCTCCGCGGACTCGCAGATATTAAATTATCCCAACTCAGACGGGAAATTACCTCTAATTTTCGGCTTTCCGAATATATTGCCATCCGTACACAAGTTTGCGATCTTGTTGGGCATAATATACTTTAAAATTTAGTAAATTAGGTGTCCGAATGGTGTCTTTAGGTGTAGCAACATTATCTATCAACTACGACAATGACGGCGTAACTTGATATGTTTCCATTTCACTTTATCTGATCATTTTAAATATAAATTTATGCACTAATCTTTTTTCATACACTAATAATATAATTTTTTCCTTTTTTTTTTGACATTAATAGGTCTAAATGCCAGACATACAATCTCAAATGCGATTTAAAATTATCTTTTTGTACATGTGACTTGTACTCTGTTCGTGTAATCAATTATATATTTAATCAATATAAAAAGCATTAATCTTAAACTTAATGTAAATGTAACGATAGTGCAATTTTTACATTGAATAATGTAATCTTGTGAAATAGCCTACATACTTATCCAGTTTTTGTACCAAAGAAGAAATTAATATATAATCAATCAAAACAAAAATGAATAAGTGTGATAGTATGATATAAACACAAATTTCCTTTTTATATATAAAAAGTTTGGCTGTGTGAGATAACTTATTAAATTTTTAATTTCAAACTAAAGAAAAAATTAATATATAACAGACAAAACGTAGATAAATATCTACCACTCTCAAGTAAGGTAACAATTTCAATACAGGCACAATTACACTTATCAAAATTGTGTTTTTTTTTTTAAATAAGAAAACAACTTAATCATATAGCTTAGTTTACCTATCTTCTATTTGTAATACCAAACACAAAAATCATCCAAAGAATTATATAAGCCAAGTTCTAAAACATGTTGTAATAACATAAAATTTGCCTAAGCAATTATAAATTCCTAAGTATAAAAGAACCACCGATTAAATAGTCAGGATTTAAAAAGGGAAAAAAAAAACTACCATGAGATTAAAGGGGGGAAAAAAAAAAAACCGTTTGTTGTCGATCACTACAAGACCATTACCGGCTTATCCGGTGGTCTTTATCTTTTCACCAAAACCCCCCACTCACAAGAAGATCACTATATAAACAATTCTCTCTCTCTCTCTCTCCGAAGTTCATTCACCGAGGCAGTATTCAATTATTCTATCACAAGAGAGCAATTTTTCCGTTATTGTCACCGATCGTAGTCATACCTCTTTTCTTCCTCTCCACTTTTTCTGTAAGTTTTATTTTTCCCCATCGATTTATCAGTATTTTTAATCCGATAATTCAATAATCGTTTGTTGGTGTAATAATAACTTCCGTGCCCTCTATTTTTTTTTGCTTTTAATTGTTTGTCTAAATTTTTTTCGTTGATTTTGTTTATGATTTGGACCTCTGCATATTTTTTTAAAAAATTTTTGGTTTTATTGAAACTTGTTTGGGGCATAAATAAACGTGTGTTACCCAGGGTTCAAGGATTGTAGTTGAAGTTTGGTTGGATTAATTTTGACTAAATCTGTACTTCTTTAACTTTTTGATAATTGTGCTTGATTTTGTGGAATTGAATATTTGGACGATTTTTTGTTTGCAAAGATTAAAAAAACTTGATGTTAAGTTAGAATCGATATATATATATATATATATATATATATATATATATATATATATATATAATGTTTGATAAACAAGTGACTTTACTATTGAAGTTAAATTATGTGGAATAATTGTTATCTTGGGTAAGCGAACAAGAGTAAAGTTTATTATGTTGTATTAGTATAATATTCAGGCGTTTGAGTCGGCTTTTCTTTTGTGAAGATTTTCATGCATGGAAACTATCTTGTTGAAAATTGGTTATTTGTGTGGTTTCAGCATTTAATTGAGGAACATAAATCAAAACCTTTTTTTTTGGTCGTAAATATGTAAAATTGGTAGAAAGAGCTTAGTTGAGTAAGTGGCGAGGGAGGTGGGTTTTGTAAGAATCATTCCTCAGTCATCTCTTTAGGCTTTGTAACTAGTATTACAACTTGTAAGAGTGCAAGTCGGGATTTCAGAAATATTGATGTTCAAGGATTTTATGGTTTGAATTGTTCTCTTTTTTTAAGATTGCACTGAAATATTTCTCAGTTCTTTATTAACTTTAATGGTGAAAATGCAGTTTGTGGAGCTCAAAATTAGATTACATGGCAGATAACAAGGAGAAGGAGGAACCTGCTGCTCGTGGAAATGAGTGGGAAGTTGTGTCACTTACAGCATCAACATATGCTGCTGCTCCTAGTCCGGAGCAAGCTGATATGACTGATGATGAGAATGGCAATACTGTTGCTGAAGGTGAAGCCACTGAAACTTCTCGAGCATTGTTTATGTCTGGTCACTTTGTCTTTCCACCAAGTCAGCATGAGAAATTGCCATTGGAACCTGAACATAATGAAGTCTGTAGTGTACAGGAAAGTGTAGAAGCTGGTGTTCAATTGTTTGGAGATGAAGGGATTCAATCCAATACAAAGAAACAGGAAATGATCAATACCAAAGAATTGACAGTGCCAGATGACTTTCCGGGACTTCAAATATTTGATGAAAAGGGTAACATGTATCCTGTTGGTGATGCAGAATATGAAAAAGGTACTGCATTCCAAGGGTTAAATTTGGTAGATAAAGAGCAGGATCTTCATAATGCTGAGACATTTAGTTCCTTCCGTAGCGGACAGACGATAGGTGGAGGGGCCAATGTGGATGAGGTCACAGAAATTACTGAAGTAATGGAATCTTATGACCAGGGATTAGATTCAGGCTTACCCAAATCAACAGATGAAGAGCATGATGGATCTGACCTTCCTTGTGGAGCTTGGTGGAAGAGGCAGGCTGCTTCTTTTTATGCTCATGCTAAAGAGGCTAACACATTTTGGTCTATATTCATTGCTGCAGCTGTCATGGGTCTTGTAATACTTGGTCAGCAGTGGCAGCAAGAGAGATGGCAAGTTTTGCAACTTAAGTGGCAATTTAGCATCAATGATGAGGTATGACTTTTGGATTCAAAGGAACAGAATGCACTTTTTCCCTTCTTTTGCCATAACTGTAGTGGCATATTTGAAAATTTAGGGTATACCATGCATATGTGATTAGGTAGACTGAGGGGAAACGAGTAAGTACTAGCGTATGGAGCAGCTAAATAATAGGTGTTTGTTTAATCTGGTGATGAGTATTAGTCAGTGATTTTTTTTAAGTTGTATACTGGCCGTGAACGATTTTGGCTCTTAAGAGATGGATTCATTAGATCCATGTTGTTTTCTAGCGTTTGCAAGAGGTTACTTGTATTAGGCCCGAGAGTGTAATGAGGTTTATCTTGCTTGTAGAAAGTTTGGTTTGCAAAAAATATAATGAAGCGTGTATTGGCCAGGGAGGTGAAACTGTGATTTGGGAGGAACAAGTGACCATGGTGCTGGAGGTTGATAATGTTGCTCTTAGTGTAATGCCTTTATTATTGTTTTCTTTATTTTCACCCTGTATAAGAACCTGGATATTGTTGAACTATTCTTTGTTGATACAGGCAGATTTCACTTGTTCCAGTTGTCCCCCCCCCCCCCCCCCCCCTTTCTCTTCTCTTGTTCTCTCTCTCTCTCTCTGTTTTTTTTTTGCAGTTGGATTTTTAGCTACACACTTCTTTAACAATTTACTCATTGTCAATTGAAAGTAGTGTAGGCTTGAGGAGAAATGTATTGTCGTACAAATACCTGATTACGTATGAACAGTATAGTCCACCATGATCATTGTTCTTTCTGCTTTGTTATGAATACTAGGTACTTCGTGTTGCCTGGTAGTAATGTCTGCAAGTAATCTTCTCCTAATAGTTGGTAAAGTGAATTTGCATATGATTATGTGGTTTTGCACTGATTAGTGGCAAACAATTTGTCATGGATCCAAGATACTTGTGGAACCCCCTTAATTAGTTATGCTCTTCAAGGCACCGAATACTTTGTGATGTATTTTTCATTTTAGTTGGTAAGCTAAACTGTTTTCATATGTTGCCCTTGTCCTGCAACATCAAGGTTTGTTGGTCCATAATCTATCACGTCTTGCCATCATTGAGAACTTTTTATCCTGCAGTATCCTACAAAACCATTTAGTTGGGTTTTATTTAGATTTTATGTTGGAACAGACAACCTGCAGTTTTTACTTTTCCTGATGTGGAAAATCAAGTGGCTCATTGGGTTGATCATTTTGGTTTGCTCTATTTGGGTGAGGACCAGGTGAAAAACTGGAGATTGTATTCAAATATGTGTCCTATTCTAATTCAGAGAAAGTTATCTGGAATGGTGTCTTTTTGAGTGTACTACATTTGGTTCTCACAGGCTTTTGATAGGAACCTGTTCTATTTGATAGGTCCTATGAAAGTTGCTAACTCCTCCTTCCTATGATGCGTTGAGTAGTTCTCTCAGTCTTAGGTTTTAGTTGTATCTTATATTTTACAAATTTATTCCTGCATGGTTGTCGTCAATGTCAATTGTCTAGAAGACTAATATTGATGGGCAATACTAGTAACATTTTGGTGCCCGTATTGTATAGGTTTTGCAAATCTGTTGGGCTGACTTCTATACGCATTCAGCATCATGTTATAAATTAGCATATTTGATATTTTGCTCTAAGTAACCTTAGGTAATGTCACCATGGCTAGGTGTTAACTATGCATCTGTAAAAGCAGTTCTTACTGAAGCAGCATGCTCCAAAAGGGCCGTTGAAATTACCAATCTGTATAGTCATAATGCTAGGTTGGTTAACGAGTGTTAATACTTAGTTAGATTCGCTGCAATTTTGCTATGTAGGTCATGCATTCATGCATTATTTTAATGAATTTTCTTTGTTTCTTAACTTTTTCAAGTACTTGATCCTCTGCTTATTTTGCTTTCTGACACAGTTTTGACCAATTAATGTATCTGATTTTCCTTGTGATAGAGGATGGGCAGGGTGATGAGTTCCTTAACTCGATTTAAAGATGTGATTGTGGGTGGTCAGAGACGGGGTTCTCTTGTTAGGGGCAGCACCTCTACGGATCACTAAGATGGGGATGCCAAGGCTCTGAAAGACAGTACGCATGAAGATGATGACGAAAAGTTGAGTGAGATAGAGAAAGAAGATGGAATCTCCCGTTTGAGGTGCTCTGACTTCTGGGTGTTTCTAATCTGGTTTTCTTGAAAACTCGGTAGAGTTTGTTAATATTTGCTTGTTGTGATGCTGCTATTGAATTGATGGGGGAATTTTTTTTATAAGCTTTGAATGAATAGTTGGTGGCTTGACGTTTTACCAAACAAAATTCCTCTCCCCGTGATCTGATTGGCATTTGGTGTTAAGGAGACTGTTATCATCTGCCAATTAAGCCCATTCATTAAATAGGTATGGAATCAAGCGAAATATATCTAATCTAATACTTCGTCTGCCTTTAAGGATGCAAAATAATTATATGTGGTTCTCTGCTGCTTACCGGTATATTTTTTGATAACCAAATAGCAATTTGTAGTAAGAACACAATTCGATACTAACGACCCAAGAAAAACAGCCAGGTGGATGATTCCGCGAAGTCTTGAGCCATGGATGAAAGTTTTGGGTGTTGCAGTCTACCTTGTTGCTGAGAAATATTGAGCTCCGGAAAAAGATCTTTCTAAGTGCATAAACCTTGCGTTACCTTTGGTGAATTCCATTTGTGTATCTTCTCACCGTTACTTCGTCATTTGAAAACCTTAAAGCCCAATAGGAAAAGGGAAAACTTAATTACCTCATCCTTGTGAAGTTATATTTGCAGTGTTATGTAGTTCTTTTGAATTAATACCAACACCTTTTTCAAGAGCAATTCATACTCGTAGAAATAACAAAAGTACAAACTATATGATCATAAGAAAATTGAAATTAGTCATCCAAACACTAGAAGTTTGTTTAAACACGCTTAATTGTTTGAAACAACTTTTGAGACTATATATTACAACGTAAAGCATTATACATCCAACCAAACAACTTTTGTACAAGATGTTTAATTGTTTGAAACAACTTTTGAGACTATATATTACAACGTAAAGCATTATACATCCAACCAAACAACTTTTGTACAAGATGTATTTCAAGATAAAGCATTATGAAGACAACCAAACGGATCCTCTTAAGTGTAACTCGCGCACAACGAACTGGGGAGTGTGTAAAATTCAAATGACCTATACAAGTAAAATCATCCCAGTTCAATTTTTATTATTCTTCTTCAAAAAAAAAAAAAAAAATCGTAACCGCAAATAATGGTTTCCAAATTTTCATTGTCTTAGAATTCAATTTCACAACTAAACCTTTTTTTTTTTTTTTTTGGGAGAAACTAAACCGTATGTTAAGAGAATCACAGAAGTGATGTTGCACCAATCCTACTTTTAGGCATCATGGGCACCGAATCGACTTTTAGGCATTATGGCTAGTAAATTTGTTATTTCCCCTCTCATTTCAACTGCATGAATTATCATCACATTATCTCAAAACTATAAACAAATTACCATACCAAATTAAAATATTGCATTCAATATTTAGGAGCTAATGTATAATCCTCTCGATCCATAATGCTGTTAAGATTTTGTCTTCTTGTGGTTCATGAGAACTTTATAAAGAAAAAGATTGAGTATGATTGTCCGACTCGAACTAGAAATCTTATGATTATCTAACTAATGTCATTACCTGTAAAATTGGATGTTGGGGACTCAGAGTCTACCATTAAGCCCGAGAAGCCCAAATAAATGAAAAAAAAAAAAAAGAAAAGAAAAGAAAGCGAAATGAACTGAAGGAGTTGGATAATATGCTATATCCCACCACACTTGATCAACGTGCAAGAATTTGGCGGGAAATTATCAACCTCTTTATATCTCCTTGCTTCTTCAACTGTTAGGGTTTTCAATTCCCGCCAGCTGTCCAATAAACCTCTAGCCGTTCCTCATCTTTTATTTTTCCGGCAACTTCCCTGGCGAGTTCTCCGATCAGGTAATTTTTTCATAAACGAATAAACTCAAATTTCACGTTTTTTACCAAATTAGTGGGATTTCAGGAGAGAAAAAAGTAATTTGACTAGTGATTCTTTAAATCTTTTTCTCATTTTAATCTTGTCGCGATTATCTTATTCTTAAACTCTTTGATTATCTCGATTTAGCTTAATTCATTCTTGATCGTTTTCCTTTTCCTTTTTATGATTTATGGTTTTTTGTTTTAATTTAAACAGAAATTTCAGAATTCGTGCAATTTTAAAGAAAATGAGTAAGGATGAGAGTCCACAAATTCCAAGGAGAACCACAAGATTATCGGCTGCAAATTCTGAAAATGCAGTGGATTCCTCAAAGAACTGCACTTTAAAGCCCCTTTCAATTAATGATCTTTCCTATGGTAGTCCATCAATAAGCTTGGACGAGTTGACTAGTAGCTTTCCAGGCAGGCGAGCGCAAATTATCGAGTTGATTGGCCTTCTTGGTCCTGTGAATTCCCCAATGTTTCCGATTTTTGTATATGGAGGTTTTTCGACGGGAAAAACGAGCGTAGTACTTAACGTGTTCAGGCATCTTCGCCGCCCCTTCGTTTATTCGAGTTGTATTACGTGCTATAGTCCGAGGATATTGTTTGAATCTATCTTGAACCAGCTAATGCTTCATAGGAAATGTGAAAGCAATGGCTATTCGAGTGCCAAGCGATGTGAGAAGCCTTCTGATTTTGTTAGTCTATTAAGGGAAGCTTTGAGTAGTGTTATAGGTAGTCTTACAGGGAATGTGGAGAAGGCTGGGTCGAAAAAGTCAGCTGGACGGCCTAACGGGAAGATGGTTTACTTGATATTTGATAACTTGGATCTTGTTAGAGGATGGGAGAAGAGTTCTAATATATTGCCTTTTCTGTTTAACCTTTATGATATTTTGAGGATGGCCGAAGTGGGCTTGATTTTTATCAGCAATTCTTCGCTTGATACATATTACGCAGATACGGGTTTTATAGAGCCATTTCCCGTTTATTTTCCTGATTATTCCGAGGATGATATTCGTCAAATATTAATGAAGAATCAAGTAAACACAAATCTATACTCCTCATTTCTTGAGTAAGTATGGAACCTTTACAGTCTTCTGCTTTTACTGTCATTTATTGTATTTAAATTCCTATTTCACTGAATAAATATGTACTGTTATTCTGTTTCTTGGAAAACAGTGTGGTATTGAGACCTTTTTGCCGAATTACAAGACGAGTTGATGAATTATCTACAGCATTATTGCCATTGTTTAAGAAGTACTGTGAGCCTCTTGGTGATTTGGAAGCCGTCCCTAATGAAGATATGAAAAGAAAATTATTTGGGCATTTACAAAGGCACATAGCGCCCTCTTTAAATGAGATATTTAGAGTTTCATCAGAACCCATTTCTGGTGGCTCACGGAGCAAAGACAAGACAAAGGGCACTGTTAGGAAGTTGGGAACCTGTGAATCTTCAGATCAATTAGACTTCCATATGTCTACTTCCGCAAAATATCTTCTTATTTCTGCGTTTCTTGCTTCAAGAAACCCAGCTACCCTTGATGCCTCACTCTTTGATTTCACTGGAGGTTCCGATAACAGGAAGCGAAAGAGAAAGTAAGTAACTTGCCAAATTGGTATATAGCTTGTGGTTCATGATTTTAACCGGTACCCCCTCATGGTTTTGTTTTCTCTGTTATGCCTCAAATCTGAGATTTCAGTTAAAACATTTGGCTGGACATAAAGATAATGAATGCTGTTTATTATGGAGGAAATATGCAATTTCCATTTGTTTGTCTTTTCTTGCCACTTCATTCAGCAATGCATATGGTTATCGTAATTTGCTTCCTTAAAAGGCAGTTGGATAGAATTAGGTCTTTATTCTCTCTTATTTCTTAGCTTGCCGTATTCCTACACAACTTTAAAATCCAATTTAGTTTGATCTGTTTTAGAGTTATTAAAGAGCCTATAAGTTTCAAAGTAATAGGAAAAGCACTTTGTTTCTTTCTGTCTTGTTATTTGGAGTTTTTTCATATTTTGCTGTTTAACTCTGCCTCACGAGTGGCATTTCCCAGTTTCAAGCGCAAATAGAGTTTGATAAATATTTCGCCATTATGTAGTGTTTATGAACGTCAAATGTGACTCTAATTTTCCCAACTTGCTAAACCTTTGTGTGTGTGTTCTCTGAAGGCTGCAGTATCACTCGTCCTTGCTTCTTCTTCTTCTTGCATTTGTGTGATTCTCCCTCTTTGCTTCTTCTTCTGGTTGCATTTGTGCGATTCTCCCTGAGGAACCCTTTTTCTTACTGATGTTTTTCTTTTGTTTCCTGAACAGGAGCTCTGAAAAATCAATGGAACGGAAGGAAATTGCTGAACAGGAATTACTCATGAAAGGTCCAGGAACCTTCCCGTTGGAAAGGCTACTAGCTATTTTTCAGTGTCTTACATCTTTTGCAGAGTATTCTCCAGATGTGGAAGATCAAGGAAATGGGACCATAAGTGACAGTGGCAATAATGGACTGATGTCTGATGTCCTTTTGCAATTATCAAGCCTTTGCAATGCTAATTTTATCACCAAAGGAGGAAGTTGTCCATTAGAAGGCTCGACAAGATACCGATCTAATGTGCCTGAAGATATGGCTTTAAAGGTAACCACCCTGATTACCATTATTTAAATTTCCTTAGCTTCTATCATCTTTGCTTTTCCTTTCTGGTCCAGGAATGTCGTGATTTGATTATCAGAATTAATTGACAGGTATCAAGGAGTTTAAAATTTCCTTTATCGAAGTATTTGTACAGAAGATAATATCCACTAGTTGTTTCAATTTACATATCCTTGTCCTCTGAGGGAAACAAACAGGAGAAGGGTGGTAGGCAGCCAATCTATTTGACACATCAATTCCAGGATTATTGATAATGATGAATGATGATCATCTGATCATGTTTAGATGTGACCTACAGCTGAAGTCAATCAGCTGCACCAAATGACCGTGTGAAAAATCCAAAAGCAGTTGTGGGAATCTAACTTACAAGGCAAATTCAGCCATCTGATCATTTATTTGATCTCAAGATTTTTTTTCCAGTTCCATTGGTGACAGACTCCTTTGTATTTAAGGGAGTCCTTTTTTGTTCTTTTTAAGATTAAATATAACATTTGGTTTCTCGATTATCAAAATTTGAAATGCACGGAACTTGAACAGATGCCGGTCAGACCATGAAGACCAAACTCTGCAATTCCAAACAGTGCTTCATATTATTTGCTTTGTCGTATAGGACATCAGAAATTTTAGCTGATGACTTTGCTTTATCTGAAACTTCTGTAATATGATCCATTCCATTATTTTAGTCAATACACAGCAGTTTGATATAGAGATACTCTATAAAAAGTCGTGTGACAGCATTCTTCAGGAATTATTATTCGTAATAAAAATATTCATGCGTTAGTGGCAGAACCATGATGCACATAGTGAAGTTTGTTGGGTGAAACACTTTTGAAAGGATGATTATAAATGCAAAACATTGGCGCTATATAAAGTAGAAAGAACGTGCTTTGAGGTTGCCTTTTGATGATGAATCAATTTATGTTTAAGTCTATCAATTATGTGGCTGGCACATGTGCATTTAGATCAGGAGCTAGAGCTGCAAATTCAAAATTACCTGTAAATTCATTCTGGATGGACAGATTTTATTAGAGTTGGTGGCTGCTCGTCTTACAAGGGTCAGCTCTTATGTTGGTTTCTTCCTGATGTGAAAAGGTGGTGATTGAGCATAAAGGTGAGTGAAGTTTGGTATTCTCATTTTAATGTTTACAAATGGTTTACTGAAGTAATAGTTTTTCTGGAATGGTGGAAAGCGTATAATTATTGATGTATGACATGGAACAAAATCTTGAAGGATCAATACTAAGATAGACTCCAATTACGATGTTCCTTGACAGTAGATAACTATAGGCTTATAGAAAACTATTTACAGATCATTAATTAGGGAGAATAAGAAAACGCCTCTCTTTTGATTACATATTTACTCTAAAAGATGGTATGCTTCTTCAAAGAGAAATACCCAAATGTACGTATGACTAACAAACGGGCAAACGGGCTCCTCTTTTATGAAACATAAGCCAATTTCTTCTAGGGCTTTGTACATCCTTCAGATGCAAGAAACGTAATATTCCAAAAAATTTTTATAATTTTCACTGTTCTGTTGTTGTGCAAATGTAAGTAAACATCATGGGAGGGCAAATTTACTGAAGATTACTTCTCGGGAATGTTTGCGTTCTTCTATCTCCGTCTTTCATTACTTTAGGAGCGCGTCTTTTGTTCAGTTTTCATTGGGAAACATGAGCTGCATCTGGATGAGTGTTTTTTGAAATATTTTTTAAAAAATGTTACTATAGTTGTTTTAAAGATTTTTTTCGATAAATATGTATGTGAGATAAAAAGGTGGTTAAAAAATGTGTATGAAGTTTTTAAAAAACACATTTCTAAAAAACAGTATCAAACAAATAGAGCCATGTTATCTTTCTTGGATTCATGGCTTAGCAAGTTGAGTATCAGCTAGTTTAGACCAGTTAAAAGTATGTGTAATTGTTCATCATTTTTGTATAATTGTCTAAGATGTTGTGTAACTTTCCAACGTTGTGGTATAACCACCTTCGTATCAAAACGATATCATTTTTTTTCTCATTTTTTGCTTTGCTAATTGCATCTTATTTGTCTATTTTTGGACTATTAAACAAGACCATCAATTAGTCTCAGTTGGAACTTGTGAAGTCCCTTGGCCATCTTTCTCATTGCAAGGCATAGTACGTGATTTTCTTATTCCTTTTAAATCCAGTCTTTTTGGGCTTGTTTTGGCTAGTGTGTAAAAAGGAAATGTACAAGATTTGAAGCCTCTAGCTTGCAGGTCAACTTGATTTGGGCCAATCGCATAAATCTATCTCCATTGGACCTATTTGAAGGCAATCAGAGGCCAGAACTTGGGTGGATAGACATAAATAGCAAAACCGGTCAACCTTTTTGATTGAGATAAAATTGATACGTATTATTTTAGTCTCGAGTGACTCAGAATTAAGCTCACGTATGACTGGCATGATAAAATGCTTGAATTCCCAATCAGCTAAGGTGGTGGTGTTGTTCTGCCCAAAAAAATCATTGACAGTGTAGTTGACTTTTGTTGCACCGAGAACTGTGACAGTGTGGTTGACCTTTGCCCCCTCTTCTCTGTCATCTGCATTGAAGAGAGTCAAAGTTATTACCCTGTCCATGAAACTCAGATAACGTTGTTGTTATTCTCGGTAATTTTGATTTTGTAGTAACATGAGAGGACAACGATAAAATGGAAACTGAGGTTTTTTTTTAAGCCAAGTAACGTGAGAACAATTGCTACTGGTATAAATAAATTGTTGGTGCCTTGGTGGGTCGTTCACCCAACTCCAACCAGACACACGATTAGACCCATGTTTCATTTATGATTTAAAAGAAAAGAAAACAATATTACTAACTAGTAAACCACTGGTACTGGTACTTTTTTCATTTTTTTTCGTTTCTTTTTTTTATCATCTTTATCAGAAATTTGGAATCTTCTTCTCTCTTCCATGGTTTCTCAACTAACTCTCATTTATTTCCCTTCATTGAATGCAGGAACTTTAAGACTCAGCTCCTGTCCCTGCAAAAAATTAGTTGAAGAGAGAGAAAAGGAGGGCCGTTTAGCCTTTTTGCTGGTTTTGTTTTTGAAGGGGCCAGCCACCCACTGTAATTCTGAAGAATTAGTGGTTTCTATTGTTTTTTGTGTTTGAGGTGCGTGAGTAGTGAATACTTTCCCCTTTTACTAGTCTTCAACTGCTGCATTTATGGAAGGGGCATCTGATGGTTAGAGAGTAGAGAGACCCGGACACAAAGACATGATGAAATTCAAGGAACAGACTGGCGTTAGTAATTGCTTTTCAATTATCTCTTTTAATTTCTCAACTATAAATCGCCCTTTTTGCTTTGCTCCGGTTGCTTCCCACCACGCACGCACTAACCACCACCACCACACAGTACCCATTTCTTCTTCCTGTGCTTTTCCAACTCCCTGACTTCTCTCACTTAATTCTCCATCTCTTGTTACATGTCAATCATAACTTCGCACACCAGTCCTTTTATGACCTTAGCTAGCTGTGTGTACAACTTCAACTCCCTTTACATATGCTTTTTCAAGCTGAAAAATTGTACTAACTTTCTTTGAATCAGCACCTCCACCATTCTTGAATCAAACGGGAAAACATACCTTGGTTCTGTTGATCAGGGCTGTCCTGTCCAAACTGTGCTAGCTAGGTTTCAATTGGTTTTTTCTTAGGTGTACAAACATACCCTGTTTTTTTGTTTTCTTTTTAATTGCAAGACCAAAAGATAAAGATGGATTTTTGCATAGCTTTACTATTGTTTACCGTCGTCACTTCGTATCTGCTGTGGTTTACTTTCATTTCTAGACCATTTAAGGGCCCTCGAGTGTGGCCCTTGTTGGGTAGCCTTCCGGGCTTGATCGAGAATTCCGACCGCATGCATGAGTGGATCTCCGATAACCTCCGCGCCTGCGGTGGCACGTACCAGACGTGCATTTGTGCCATTCCCTTCTTGGCTCGGAAGCAAGGTCTCGTGACTGTCACGTGCGACCCCAAGAACCTGGAGCACATCTTGAAGACCCGGTTCGACAATTACCCCAAAGGCCCTACATGGCAAGCTGTTTTCCATGATTTTCTTGGTCAAGGGATCTTCAACTCCGATGGTGACACGTGGCTGTTCCAGCGTAAGACCGCTGCACTGGAATTCACCACCCGGACCTTGCGCCAAGCCATGGCTCGGTGGGTGAATCGAGCCATTAAGCTTAGGTTTTGCCCCATCTTGGAAACAGCCCAGCTCGAAGCCAAGGCGGTTGATTTACAAGACCTCTTGCTTCGCCTCACTTTTGACAACATATGCGGCTTGGCTTTCGGGAGGGACCCACAAACATTGGCGCCAGGCCTCCCCGACAACAGCTTCGCATCGGCTTTTGACCGAGCCACCGAGGCGTCATTGCAGCGCTTCATTTTTCCAGAAGTCATATGGAAGCTGAAGAAGTGGCTTCGGCTTGGCATGGAAGTCAGCTTGAGCCGGAGCCTTATACACGTGGACCAATACTTGTCCAGCATCATCAATGCACGCAAGCTGGAGCTGATGAATCAGCCAAAAGATGAGAGTGGGACCCCACATGATGACTTGTTATCAAGATTCATGAAGAAGAAAGAATCCTACTCGGACAAATACTTGCAAGAAGTGGCACTCAGCTTCATTCTAGCTGGGCGTGACACGTCATCAGTAGCATTGAGCTGGTTCTTCTGGTTAATGATGCAAAACCCAACAGTTGAAGAGAAAATTCTACGTGAAATATGCAGTGTTCTGTTTGAGACACGTGGCGACGACGTGTCAACTTGGGTGAACGAACCGTTGGCTTTTGAGGAAGTTGATCGTTTGGTGTATCTGAAAGCTGCATTATCTGAAACTCTCCGTTTGCACCCATCAGTGCCAGAGGATTCGAAGCACGTCGTGGCCGATGACGTGTTGCCAGATGGCACGTTTGTGCCGGCCGGATCATCCATAACATATTCTATTTATTCAGCAGGGAGGATGAAGAGTACGTGGGGTGAGGATTGTCTAGAATTCAAACCAGAAAGATGGTTATCACCTGATGGCACCAAGTTTATAATGCATGATTCGTTCAAATTTGTGGCTTTCAATGCTGGTCCAAGAATATGTTTGGGTAAAGACTTGGCGTATTTGCAAATGAAGTCTGTGGTGGCAGCAGTGTTACTCAGGCACCGGCTGACCATGATGCCTGGCCACAAGGTGGAGCAAAAGATGTCATTGACGTTGTTCATGAAGTATGGGCTTAAAGTCAATTTACATCCAAGGGATCTAACAACAATTGTAGAAAGTATCAAGAAACAGAAGCCAATTGAGTTGCCACCTCAAGGGGCGGGGGCAGGGTCTTCTAGTGTCCAGTGTAATGGAAAGTGTGATGCTTGCTGTGTCCACCGGGGCACCAAGGCAGTTTCAGGTTGTTGATCCGCCGTCATTGCTTCTGGCATGCACGTTGGCGGGCTAAATGGGAGGAGAGGATGGTGGAGGGTGTGCTTGTTGGCTGGCTATCTGGGCTAGTTAGTCTCCGCTTTTCCTCTTCCTTCACACGGATGCTTAATTTTTGGACGGTTTTAAGTTTGTTGCAAAATGTTGAATGCCTCTTGCTTTCAAGTTTAGGATTGGCTCAGCTTCTCATGCGTTTAGTTATCTTGCCAAAGGTATATTTCATTGATTGCAGAAGAAAAAAAGAACAATCAATTTGACAAACACAGATTTCGGTGGTAAAAAGGTTTCCTTGCTTTTTGTGGAACCTGCGTCTTGTAATTTCCCCCTTTTGGTGTTTTCTCGCCCACATGATTCTACAATTCTTTGTATTTGTTTGCTAATTTTTGTTTGTATTCTTCTCCAATAAGAATTCTTTACTGATCAAATCTTTTACATTTGTGTGTCGCTTTAGTATAACTTGATGCACATAATTTTCCGGTGATAGCTTCTTCTCCTGAGGTCCTCAATAATCGTCTCATCTCCTTAAAATGAATTAAGTGAAAGAATAAAATAAAACACTGACAAGCCAATAATGCCACAGGCAAAAGCTAAGAGACATAATAGGACACAACAAGAATACCACAGGGGCCTGCAACCCGGAAATACTTATTTCCATTTCAGGAACAGATATTTTATTCTAAACAAGTAAATGATTTAAGAGGGAATGATGCCCTCTACACAGAAAGACTGAGGTATTAATGAGATTTTTATCTGTCTTGATCACTCACTTTAAACTGCTATGCCTGAAAAGTATGTTGGTAGTACCCTGGTGTTTTACAGATTAAACACATCAAGATAGAATGAAATTTTAAAGCAGTGAATGCGAAGTTTCTTTGTGAGGCAATCCCTGTGACAATCTGAAGCAGCATATCTAGAGGACGCATTGGTGGAAGGTTCGCATATTTAAGCAGGTTCAGCCTCCTGGGATTCAATCTTCCGACCATGCATAGATATATAGCCTTTGCATTCATTTTCTCATTTGACTTCTTAGTTATTATGTCAAACATCTCTGTGTCTATCTTGATCGTCTCTATTCTAGAACCTTTTCTCCTGTCGAAAAGAAGTTCCAGACTAAAGTGCCTAAAATGTACAGTGCAACAGCCACTTTAAACACATCATCCCAAGAACCTGAGGGAGTACCATAAAAGATATCAGGGCCTTCTTAACAGTGTTCTATTTTAACCACTAACATGTAATGAAATCTTCATACAAGAATTTGTTAAGGAAAATCCACTGTACCTCGTTGGAGTATGTATCCAGTAGCAGCCGTACCAAATACACCAGCTAACACTCCTGCTGTATTTGACATCCCTAACAGTACGCCCTGTGCAGAAAAATACTGTCAGAAATGCTAAGATATTGCCAAACTTTGAATGGTATTATATTTTCTCCTGGCTGTTTGCCTTTTCAAAATTTGTTAAAGTACAATTGATGATTGAGGAATATAGTGAAAGATCCAAAGTATTAAGGGAAACACTAACATCACAACCAGATTCTTATGGAAAAGAGATAATTTATTTATAGAATACAAAATGAGCTCCCAGCCATGAATAATAATGTAAATTTTCTCTCTTCAATAATTGGATTCTTCTCTCGGAGTTTTGAGATTATCAGGCTCTATAGTCAGTTCAAAGAAACTGTGCACTGATTACTTTGTGTATAAGTTAGACACTCTTATCTTATTGCAAAGATAAGATAGAATTAACTCACAGCATAGCGTGGTCCAATGTCTTGATGATTGGAGTAGAGTCCAGATTGTGAGAATGCATCTGATCCCTGTCCAAATATGAAAAGGCTACTGTATAGCAGTTGATGACAAAAAGGTAATCACAATTTAACTAATCCTTCAATAGTTCAGACCTGACTGCATGCCATGCACAGGACTGCCATAGCCGGTGTTTTGACATGGCTAAGCTGTGTAAGAAAAAAGGCGGGCCCCAAAAAGCCAATTGACTGCATGATCTGCAGAATTAGTCCAGAAAAAATCAGTAAAGGAAAGATATACATGCTGTTGATGAATTTGCCGTTCTTGTCTGGCCATTTCACATGAGAAAAGAATGTAAGAACATCTTACTGAGAGTCCTTTACTCACAATATCCTTGCACAATGTTCTCTAGCCACATGTGGTTGAGAGAGTAAATTTAAGATCCTTACCTTGCGAACAGATGTTATTGAGAAGCCTTTGCTCACAAGAGTATCTGCAATCCAACCTCCTATATTGGCAAAGAAAGCCATGGTCAGCCATGGCAATACACAGAATAGTCCGGATTCTGTAAGGTTGAACTTCAAAACCTGAACAAACAGAATGGGAAGGTGACAATGTTAGACAATTATTTCAGTTAGCTGATTTCAGTGCATCTAACAATTATCTAAAGAATTGAAGTTTAATTTACTGGCTAAAACTAATTCAAAGATTAAGAAGAAATTATACACATATTAAAAATGCACGAGGACAAGATGATTAGGGAACAGATAATACACTAATTCAACACAACTAAACATTATTGCATTCAGTTACCCATGTTTCAGCCTAAGTGAAAAGGCACAGCCCTACAGAATTTTAGTATGTGTATATAGTAGACTCAGGAAGTGCAAATGAAGAAAAATTTTTTTTTGCATGATTGCTTTTCAGCTTGACTAATTTCAGTATCCTAATGGAGACAAGGAGTGAACAAAGCATCATAATTTAGTAGCTTGTCTTAATCTTCCAACCATTTTTCACTTCCTTATTGACCTTTTAACGTATCATACAACCTTGTTATATTGGAACATCTCAGTTTGTTATCCCATTCACCTGATTGTAGTAAGTTGGCATCCATGTCAAAAGAATAAAGGTTCCCCAATTATGGCAAAAATGAGAGATTATGAGAGCCCAAACAGCTGGCTTAGATAAAATTAACTTCCATGGAATGGCAGAAACAGGCTCCTTTGATGAACTGCCTCCCAAAATCAGTTTCCTTTCTACTGCACTAAGATCTGGATCCTCAGTGGGAGAGCTGTGCGCCTGGAAGAATAAAAATTGAAAACAAATGAGAGAGATATGAAAAGAATCCGGAGTAAAAGTCCTATTGCACTAGACACCAAGAGATACAACTGTAAGCTTAACCACTCTTCTGAGGATTTGAAGAAGTGGTTTCACTAGACATCTTATTGCGTCAAATAATATAATAATACAAAAGGCTCAAAAGTCAATTAGAAAGGATTACGAAAATGTAAAATGCAAAAGGCCAGCTAAGCTCATGAAGTAAGAAGGTCGCATAACAAAGCAAAAACTTACTTTGCTCAGCCACAGGGCAATCCAGATGGTTGCAAGAGAACCAAAGGAGTAGAAGACAGATGGCCACCCGAAATTTTGAATTAAAAGTGGAGAAAGGGCCAAACCAGCAACAGAACCAAGATACATGCCACTGTATACAAGTGCCAATGATCTGCTTCTTTCAGAGACAGGAATCCACTTAGAAAGTAAATTATTCATGGCAGGCATAGCGACACCCTGGTAACAAATTACCTTTCGATTAAGCAGACAGAATAAATCCACAGAGACATTGGGAGTTTAGAAATCTTTGTTTCAAAGTTTAAAGCAAAAGGGAAGCTTCTAATACAATTGACCAATAGAAACATCTTCTGATATACGATACACAACTAAAATATGACAACTGAAGATCTAGCAATGTACATCACTACACAATCTGATATGAAGTAAGAGAATTTTTAAGTAGCTATGGATATGGAAGTCAACCTCATGTCAATTTACCAACATAGTTCAGATGCAAATTATAATGCCCATTATGTTGTACATCAGATGTTTTATTTTGAGATATATAGCTTCTTAATAATGTTTACATGGAAAAAAGGTTTTGGGTGTTAAAATATGGAGCTACCTTTTCAATTATAAGCACTTTTCATTTAAAAACTATGATATAAGGTCCAACTAACCAAAAAAATCATTACAAGGATTTACAGGTCACCCATAATTGTTAACAGTGGAAACTAAGCTAAAAAAATAAAGCTATGCTAATTCTAATGGTAAGGTTAACTTAATTATGGTTTCAGAGAGATGGTGCTTGTAAAGAATGGGGAAGTGATACGGCAGTTAGAAAGTTTGAATACTTTATCAGCTGAAGTCATGGAACCATGGAAGTTGATACAAGCCACTGCATGTTATTTTGACCTCGTAATCCAGTAAAGAGGTATTTCAGTAAAGGAGCCCAACCTCGCCAATACCCATGAAAGCACGCATTGCAAGTAAGAAGGGAAGTCCAATGCGGGCTGCAATTGGAGTCAAAACTGTTGCAATTGACCACCACACAACTCCAAAACCCAACACAAGTTTCCCACCAATTTTATCTGCCCATATGCCTCCAACAATCTACACAAAAAGGAAAAGTTCTTTGAGAAAAGAACAATTATAAGTAACCAAATTGAGTTTCTTAGCTTTTATTCTGAGGATAAGAACCAAAGGCAGGGGGGGGGGGGGGGGGGGGGGAAAAAGAACTGATAATGCACAAAGGTAGATTAATTCTTCAAACATCAGTTGTATGAAGAGCAGAAAAGAATACAAGTTTGCTTGTTTATTGATTGGAAAAAAAAGTTGATTCATTAAAAGATCGAGTAATGGTGACAATTAATGGTTCAGAATATAATACAATCATAGCAGTTAAAGTTAGGAGAGATTAACGACATTAAGTGACAAATTGCAGAAGCATTAAATAAAGAAATCACAAAGGGGCAACAATCTTGATTATATGTTTGCCACAGATTTTCTGTGATACCATCCATGATAGGCCAAAGACGGGAAACTACCACTAGGAAACTGTTTCTTTGGCATGTGAAGTACTTCTGGCAAAGAAATAGTTTCCTAGTGATGGTACATGGAGGAGATTGAAGATGTCAGTACAGTTGTGGGGACATAGAGGAATGGGGAGAAGACAAAAGAAAATTTGCAGCTAGTGATTAAACGGGGAGTGACTCAGGATTGTTTCAATCAAGTAGGAAGAGGACGTAGGATGTGTGAGTAGTAGACTGTAATAGAATAGTAATAAAGAATAGAAGAATATACTTCAGAATAACTTCATGGACAAGCTGTACAGATTATGATCATAAATAAATAAATAAAATTTGTTTGCTCCAAAAAAAAAAAAAAAAAAAAAAAAATTCTGGCTCAAACAGAGCACAAGAGGCCTAATCATACACCTAAATTTGGAGATCGTGTGCATGAAATTGACAGAATTTGAGCAAGACCTGAGTGAGCAAGTAGCCCCAGAAGAACGAAGACTGGATAAGACCAACAGTAGCACTGTTCCAGTTGAATTCCTTTGACATTGGAAGTATGGCAATGCTCATGTTCACCTGAAATTAAAACACTCAAAGAATTAGACTACTAATTGTTGTTCTAATCTCCATCTGATAGCCCAGTGCAACACAAACAACAAGCTTCTACGTGAAGCAGCTCCATGTCAAACAAAAGATATCTAAGATCAGCTGGCGAAGCGAAGTAGGCTAAACTCAAAAAAGTTACCAGTAAAACTAGCAGCAATAATACAACAAACCCTGAAAATACTCACACGGTCCATGTTGCATAACAAAAATGAAGCAAAACAAAGCAGCACTATCACCCAACGCTTTGGGAATTGTTCCCACCAAGATTTTGTTTGCACAGGTTCTTCCACTTGAACAGCTTCACCTACTCCATCTGATGACATAAGAGACTCCAACTTTGCTTCCGTTATGTCATAGTCTTGTGATTTGTAGTCAGCTCGGATCCCAGTGGCAGTTGCATGCTTTGACTGTTGGTACTGCCTATCAAAAAAACCAAGTTTATCTAGTTTATTTGGTTGCGTCCAGTTACTCTGAGAAAAAGTTGGAGATAGCCAGCATTTGCAAATTCCTTTGGTTCTTCGTATCTTATAGTTGTTACCAATTTGACAACACATTGAAAGATGATTATCTGCTTCAATATGAAATACGGATCTCGAGTTTCTTGCATCCGCAGGACCAAGAGATGAGCCATATAGACATCCGAGAAACGAATTCCTTATCCTTTGAATATATAGCTTATTGTAAAACACATTTTTATGTGCTGATTTTGAAGCATCAAATGCTAAACACTGTCCTCGGTGATGGTCAGCAGTTTGTTCAGCTTGGTTTAGTTTTCCTACAATAAGAAGAAATTGAAAGGATGTATACATATGTAATCCATAATTGACTACAACTAATCACAATTATTTCAGCATTCTGAGAACAACTTGATATAAAAAATGAAATACTTTTAACACCAAATCTTATTGTTACTGCCAATATTTTCCTGCATTACTTCAATCGCTGAAAGGTTGAAATTTTGAAGGAAGAAATATAATTTCATTCTTGTAGTCTCAGCATTTGCCATGCAAAACCATGCGAAGAAAATGGCAGTAGCAGAAGCAAGATAACCAGAAGATAAAACTATAGTCTGTTTGGCAATGCTACAATAATTTACATGATGCAAAAGATGAATATGCTATGCCAAAATTTTCGCACGCCACAACTATGACTAAGTTCTTAAAATAATCTCTGAGGTGAAAAATGTAAGGGGAAATTGTTTTAATTCTACACTCCGAAGCTGAAATTGTGTTAGCGACATTTATCTCTCATTTGATTCAGCTAATAATTTGGGCATATTTCTTGTTGCACTTTTCTGAGACATATTCCAGTGCATCAAAAGCGAAATCAATTCAGAAAATACAGGCAACACTTTGCTGAACCACATTATTTGATTTCTCATTCGTGTAACGGTGGGCGACCGGATGGTTCAGGCTTTACAGTAGAAGTGTCAACAGTATGCAGTGAACTTGTTCCGCTATGTACATGTAGGCAGACATCACATAAGCATAATGCTGAATATGCATAAACAAGTCCAAGCTAGCCAAAATCTTTTCTAAAATTACATAACCCCACAGAAAACCTCCCTCGCCCCCCCCCCCCCCCCCAACAAAAAAAAAAAAAAAAAAAAAAACCACCCACAAAAAATAAATAAATAACTTACTTAGAAACATTACTTACGTAACAATGCACATGTAAAAAGTAGTCCTACTATTATTATGGCGCGTGTTTACACGCGCGTGCATGCGTTACATTATCATTTAATTTCCTAGTCACAAAATTCAGTCGGTCTCACAAATACCACACATCTGAACTCTATCTCCTTTTCCAGTAGTTTCCAGCAGAGAAGAAAAATGAAACCAAAAAAGGAAAAATGAATCCGTTAACAGTAATGATAAATTCGAGAGATAATACTAATAAACCACCAGTAAGCAATCTAAACATTGCTGCATGCAGCGCTACTAATTCGAATTGCGAATTCTTAGTAGCAACTGGCTATATAAACAATAACAATAATCACCTGAACCGTTGAAGGAACCGAAAATCCGGCTGGAAACGACGGCGCCGATTGCCATTGTCTCCGGCGACGACTGTGAGTTTTTAACTCCGAAGAGCTTAGACAACACACCCACACTTCTCTCTCTCTCTCTCTCTAAAAAAACTAACAAATTCAATTTAAACCATATTGAACTTTTATTACTTCTATGAATTTTATTTAAGTTTTCTCTCTCTAGAAAAAGCTCGAGAGGAAACTGCAAAGAGGAGGATAACTAATCCACAGTCGTCTACAGAGAATTTTAGCATCAGTATTAAATCTACCGTTGATGCTTTTTTATTATTTTTTCTGGCTTTTAAAAAATGCGGGAAAAATAAAAATCTTAATTGGTGATGATTGATGGATATAAATGGAGGGTTGAGAGCGTGACACGTCGGATTTTCATGAGGTCCTGGTGAGTCAGACCTGAGTTCCCCAAAATACCCCGGCTCGTGACTGCTCCATTGAGGCATTGTTGTAGGGGTATTTGAGTAAATTCAATTTAGAATGGTGGGCCTTCGTCTCGCCGAAAAGGCCTGTAATAGTGTCAAGGGAATGGAAAGATAAAATGGGATTTTGCTCTTTTTTGATATATGAGGATTTTCTAACCATTAGTTTTGGGTCATACGTGGAATACTGTAATCGAGACACGTCATATTTGCTTATTTGTAGATCTAACATTTTTAGCTTTTTTAATTTGCCACCAACCTTTTTCAGATACTTTGTCCTTTTTTTTTTTTTAATTTCTAATTGTGTTGAATGTGATTCCGTAGACACTAAAAAAATTGAACAAAAAATATGAGGTATAAACTCACATTCAACACAATTAAACACTAAAAAAATTGAAAATGTGAGATATCAACTCTCATCAATTTTACAAATCGCCATTTGACTTGGCATTATTAATTGTCAATGACTTTAAATTAGTTGTGAGATAAAATAGTTGTTCTGCACATAAATACTTGTTTAATAGTTATATTTTGTGTTTAATTGTATACTATGCATAATTTTCTAAGAGTACGATTATAGATTCATTCCATAAATCATCCAAATTAAATTATGAATCAAAATCTTCAAAATGATCATGATGGACATGGCGAATTGAATTTGTTTTTTAATAATTCTAGTTTAAAAAAAAAAAAAGAAGCCTCCGTTTAGAAGGTAAATTGAAAAATCAGAAAATAAAAATATTTAATATGGCAAAGTGATTGGCCTTTTTTCTCTTTATCAAATGGCAATATGAAATATCTAAATTCACAGTAGTTGTGGATGCGTCTTGAAGTTTGTGACTCCAATTGGTCTAATTGCCAAAATTTATTGGGCACGTCGTTTCGCAAACTTAAGCACCGTCTAAT
The DNA here is from genome assembly GCA_024721245.1 of Mitragyna speciosa. Taxonomy (NCBI): domain Eukaryota; kingdom Viridiplantae; phylum Streptophyta; class Magnoliopsida; order Gentianales; family Rubiaceae; genus Mitragyna; species Mitragyna speciosa. Next base: position 1,203,171 of record CM045558.1, read on the forward strand.
TAGTTTGGAAAATATTTAAGTGGACTAGGTCACAAGTAATACATATTAAACTATTGGGATTCAGATGATCCATTGACCCAATGGTGGAGTCCACGAGTGGTGGAGATTGAGCCACCGGAGTTCAGGACTTGAACTCCTGTGGCTCAGTCTCCACCACTCGTGAACTTTGTCGTTAGATCAATAGGTCTACAACCTTTTGAATCTACCTAAGTAATTTTTTGAACTCTAGTGGCTCACTCTCTTGGTAAACTTCACCATTAGGTCAATGAGTTCACAGCCTTTTGGGTCTACTTCAGTATTTCTCAATTAATTTTGTGTTCATCCATCTTCGACACAAAAGATTTTGGTCAATCAAAAGACAGCAAATAAAAGATGAATATCACTCCCCACTGTTAAATGTGTAAACTTTTGGGTTAGAATTCATGCCTTTTATTTTATTCCCTCTGTCCCATACCATAAAAGATCGACCTATTCTTTTTTTCATGCAAATTAAGAAATTTAGTTAATGTAATTATAATAATTAACTTTTTTAATACTTTTTTTAAATAGCCCTTATTAATATTAAATCATTTATTTAAACTAAAAGTCACATATTAATATATTGTTTTTGAAACTTATAGTATTTTAGATTCTCGATTTGCATTAATACGTGTATGTTAGTAAAATAATAAGTGAACTACTATAACTATAAGCTTATAATTTGAAACATACAAAAAAAAAAAGAAAAAAAAAAGAAAGTGAGCGTACGTTTGGGACATAGGGAAGTATCATTTAGCGCCACTTAACTCTGGCATTGTAATCAATTACCAAAAAGAATATGAAGTATAATGAAACAGATGGAAGTAAATGAAAGGTTCTTAATACAGAATTGTTATAGGACAGATTTGAGAATATTTCTGAGGAACCCCTTTTTATGGGAGATACTGAGAACATGTCTTAATACAATACTTGTGTCAACAATAGAGATGACACCTTTTATTAAACAAAAATAGAGAATTGTTTTTTGTATGTCCATAATTAATCATACATTCCAAGAACTGCCTTTCAATCTTAATCAGCGGTGGACATACGAAATAAAGCAACTTTTACCGCACCTTTTTTTTTTTAAAGTAAAAAACTTTTGCCACACCTTAGATACAACTAATTATCTAAGACCTTTGTACTAAATTCAATCTTAGGTACTATTTGGCTTCTTACCACCATACATGGATTCTACCTTCCCATCATTCCCACCTAGCAACAAGTATTTATCCTTCCTAGTCAACTGAGTGCACTCAAATCCCAAGACCCCTGCCAAGATTTTCTGTACATGATTGGCCACTTCAATCGCCGATTTCCCGCCGGCCGTACACGTCATCTCCTCCGGCAATCTATCAAGAAATGTAACCTCGTAGGTTGGCCTAGGATTCATGAAATAAAAATAAGGGTCCCAAAATTTGACTCCTCTAACAGTTGTCCCATGGAACATGTTGGTCTTAAGGTTGACCGCCACGGGCACTATTCTGTCGCTCAATTCTGCGAACAAAGCACTGAACCTCAACAAGTAAGGTTCCCGACACGTGGTGCCTTCTGGGCAAACCACGAGATCGCCCTTCTGGAGCAGTGATTTGATACGGGCGGCATCAGCTTCCCGATCACGTGTCAAGGCAACGGCTGGGATTGGCGATAGGAATCTTGAGAGTTTGCTTACGCTGTATGTTACACACGAGACTTTGCGTCCGAGTGCGATGGCAATCACGATGGGGTCGAGGGCTGTTCGGTGATTGCATACGTAGAGGTTGCCTGGACACCCGTTCGATGGAGCTGGAGGTGGGGTCCCCTTGATCGCGAGGTTGATCCCGAGCATCGGGTAAGTGTAGCGTACGATGCGTTCCGGTAGGGGAAGATTAAAGTAAACGCGGAATATTGAGAGAGCAAATCCGAATGGCAGCCAAAGATAGGTGATCAGGGCGTTAAGTGGGGTCGGACGCTGGACTAGCCGTCCATCATGGAATATCAAAGGACTTTTAAGTCGATCCAACTGCAAAGGAGTTGCTGATTTGCTAGGGTACACCATATAGCCCTCCTGTCAAACGTAGGTTGACACTTAGCATCATGCATGAAAGAACAAAAGAAAGACGTACGTAGATAACAGATATCGTCCAAGATGTGTCTTGTTGCACCGACTACTTGTACCATGAGCTTGTAATTGAAGGACACACATTCTAATTTTTATAAAAATTAATTTTTTAAAAAATGAAAAATCAGTTAGTGTTAATATTGACTTAAAAAAATTCAATAGTAGAGAAAAAACAGTAAAGAATATTAAAAAAACTTATTTTTTAAAATTACAAGCTAAAAGCAGATAAAAAAATACTATTAAAAACAGGCCCAAAATAGAGTAGAAAAACTATGGCCACAAGAGAGGTGGTCAAACCAACTTAACAGATCTATGGTTCTAAGTTTCCTTGCTAGGCAAGTGTCAGCCAGATACAAGTGATGTGTCAAAATTGTCACCTTGACATGAGCGAAGGGATAAAAATGTCACCCTATAATACATGATGCAACAGGAAATTAAGTAATTAACGCCGAAAGTGTCCGTGTGTAGAAGTCGTTGTGCTACTTTCAGCAGTTTGGACAACTAACAAAATTAAAGACTTCTTGCTAAAAAAAAAACAATATTAAAGGCGTCGTTGACCACGTTAGTCTCTCCTAGTCTTACAGCTCATGAGGTCTTATGAAGGTTTAAGAAATGTGCTAAGACAGGCCAACCTTTCGTTGCAATTCAATTCAAGACTAAAGTACTACCGCTAGTATTTGTACATTTGCGCCTCCTGATCGGCAACTGTAATAAATAGTGTGGGACTCTAGTTTTATTGCAATGTCATAGCGGTTGGGGTTACATTTGGCTTTCAACCACTACATTTATTATACGGAGAAAGGGATAAAAGAAAATGCATAATAAAATAAAAGCGTATGCACATCAGATTTCGATTCTACTTATGTGTTTAATCATAATTAGAAACGTTGATGAACATCAATTTTGTACAGATTTTCGACAAATACCATACGATTTGCTTTTATTTGAAAAGATTGAAAGTTTGGCTTCGTCTACTCTTTCAAGCAATTGAACTCTTCTTATGTACGAGATCAGATTAACAGTTTCACGCTACCTTTGATCTTACAGACAGGTGAGGGCGGTAAACCATAAAACAGGTTGATTACCAACATTTGAACCAACAGTGAATTCTTTGTTACCTCTGAATTATCACAAACTCAACTCCTTATTAAGCATTATACGTAATATGTTTGTACTTGACCATAATAAATAATAGTTTGACTAAAAATTCCCAACCACAGAAATAAAGCTTTACGTACTTAATGCATATTAAAATTTGAGAACTGGTGCGTGCGAATACAAACAGAAATGTTCCGGAATTATCAAATTAAATTGAAGACAATTCAGTTTTTTGCTAACATAAATTAAATCTCCATTACTACATCCTAATAAAATTTCCATTGTGAGAGAAGTAAATTAAACGCAAGAAGATATAACTTAATTTCGTGCCCCAAACTTAATTTTTTCTAACACAAGAACATCTATACAAGGCAAAAACAATAAATTATTAACATGCACAAATGAGAATATTAATCTGATCCAAGAAAGCTGATAACCAACCAAAAAAAAAAAAAAAATTATCTGTAAAATGGTGAAACTAACCTTGCAAATGGACATGAAATCATGGTCAGATTCACGATCTCCAATCCCAACATGAGGCTTTTCGTCCCCAAACTCCCTCAACAAAGACAACCTTTTCCATTTCCCCACCAAAACCCCAGGTTTCTTCACAAACCCTGTAGCTTTCTTAGTCTTACGATTCACCTCAATCTCGGTTCCAAGAACTTTATCGCCCCCCAAGAAGTCCTTCACAAAGGGATCAACCATAATAGTTGGATTTGCTGTGACAACCACTTTTCTCTTGCACTTATCAAACACCTCAAAACTCTCTCTTCTCACATCAGTTGCATAAAATCTCGGCAGCACTGCCCTGGATACAAGCTCGATATCTCGAACTTTGAGCCCCGCAAAGGAGATGAAAATGAGCATTTCGATAGCTAAGGCCTCGGAGAAAAATATGTAAGCAATGGCTATGAGGGGAAAAGAGAGGAGGAGGACCAGCCCACGTAAGAGGCTGCCAGCTTCTATGGCTACAAGCATGAAATAAGGGAAGGAAGAACGGGAGATTAAAAGGGTCCCGTCGAGGTCCGCCGCAATGGACTGGCGGTCCACGGTGGTGTCGCATTTTTCTATGGATGGGAACGTGGTGGAAGTGGTGGTTGATGGTTTAGGGGACATGGTTAGATCATCAACAATGGCAAAGATAAAAAATATGTGTAAAAATATAGAGAAAATGTGAGGGAGTGATTTAAGTTCTAATGGTTTGATCTGGCCACTTCTTCTCCTAGTATATATATAGGAAAAAATATTAAAATGATCATATGGTATCATGTGTCACTTAATAAGTACCAACTTAATTATTTAGTAAAATCTAAAATAACATTTGGCTCCTAATATCCCTACATATTTTACAAATCATGACCATATAATACTTTTTATATACAGTAATACTAAAAATTAAATTAGTTTAATACATTTTTATTTGTGTTGTCGATGAGGTATTTATTAATGTACATCGTGAAATGATAAAAGTAACCTCCTTTGGATGTCCATTATTACGTATTATTATTTTTTTTCCGACTATGATGGTTTCAACTGTTACTAATCTCAATTATAGTGAAAATTTTCTACCATTCTTGCCTCAAAGAACTTTATTGATTGAGATTTGATATACACAACTCACAGGCTATGTTTGTATATCTTATAAAAACGGATGTGTACATAAATTTAGAGGTCACAATAAAATTCTAACATCATTGTCCAATTTAAATTGATTCCAAAGTTGGTGATTGCTGAGGCCATCAAGAGGTTAATTGTTGCGGGTTACTAGATTGTCTTTGACTGTTGACTATCGAGGAGATAAAATTTATGATGATTTTTGACATTTTGAGACTATAGGTGGGATGGGGAGGTGGCCTGTTGGACAATTTGATAACCTACTTTACTTTATTTTCAAATCTAAAAAGTTATTGCAAGGAACTTCATAAAATATGCACCTCTTGTTCAAATTCTGGAAATTTTAGTCTTTGGTTGAGCAAAATACTATTCTAAACTTTTACATGTGTTTTAAAACTGGGACCGGACAAACTTAGATAGCAGACTAGGAATTCTCAAGTATTTGGCTCCAATCCATATTTAACATTAAGCCTGTTCTTAACAAAGAGCAATCTTTTATTCTCAAGGAAAGTGCTCTTGCAAGACATAGAATAACCGAAGGAGGTGAATCTCAAACCCATTGGTGAACTAATATTTGTTCTGAACTTTTTATACTTGACAACCTCTGTCATATAAATTTTTTCAATGAACAAAACTCAAACAAAAGGAGAAAAAAAAAATCCTCTCAAATGAATATCGGTTGAATGCAAGCAGAATTCGATATACGTGCATTCATCAGTATTGAGTTCATAGCAAAGTAAACTCAAATTACTTGAGATATTCTCGAATTTGTTTTTATTTATTTATTTATTTTGGTTAAAGGGGCTTTTAAATTTATGAAAAAAAAAATGAAAACTAAAGCATTTGATAATACGAATAAAGAATTTCATGATTACTTAGCTAATATCTCTATCAACTAAACTAGATTCTCGAGACTTTTAACAATTAAAAGTGCTAGCTGTAATATTTCTGTTTTAGTTGAGCATTTTCCGAGGAAGCAAAAGACTTGCTATATTTGCTAATTTTACATTGGAATTGGATCCTGATCTCCATCAGTTCTTATATTTGTTTTTGTTTGTTTCGTTTCCTTATCTACTTTATGGGTATTGATTAATGCCGTTGATAAGGTCTGTCGACCCATGTTCTTCATTGTTCGTAATAAATACGGGAAGCTGTGAATCTGCTGGCCCTTTATTCTTCGTAAATGTGAGGTTCACATTGCTTGCCTTGGCTTCCATTGTTTCGAGAACCGAATATTTATGATAATTGGACATATTATAAATTTTCAATTTATACAACAAAAAAAAGGAAAAAAGGAAGAAAATCTCTAATAAATTCAAGTATGAGGTTTATTGCCTACCGCAAGAGTATTCAGATACGTTAGTCAAAGTTACATCTTTCATTTCTAGAGAAGAAAACGTGATGTTTGAGTTCGTTAGGAGACAATACTTATTGTCTAAATATATGTAATTTATCATATTACACATATACTTCTGATTTAATTAAAAGAATTAAGATCTGATACCCACTCGACCCTCGAAAAAAAAAAAAGGTAAACATTAAATTCTCAACTTGGAAAAGAAATCCTAGTCGGGACAGAAATTAAAAACTAAAATCATGTGAAGAAAGTTTGAAGTAGATTGAATGAAAGTGTTCTATTTTTCGTGCCAAACTCATCTGAAACTCTTAATTCACAAATCTACGTTCAGCTTAGGTCTAGACTTATTTTAGTAATAGTTTGGTTGGAAATTGTACTCGTGATGAAAATGGAAAGCTTGTTCCCTTTGAATTGTTCTTATGCGCGAAGAGGATGTTGGTGCAACGGATGAGAATACACGACTTCCCTTACCTTCTTTCCTATTGAGGAGTTCAACCTAATTTTCATCTAAACTCGTTAGATAAACCTTTTTTTCAATTACCAAATGCATCTTTCTTTCATGCATCAAGACTTCATATCATATTTTAATCGGATTAATGTCCTAAAATCATTCCTTTGTTATAATTTTCTTCATGGAAAAGGGTAATTTGGGACTTAATCGGCAGGTGTATATTAGTTATAGCATTTTGGACATAAGCAAGATCCCATTAGACCTTTGATGTTGGCCAAGAACTACCCTTTTACCCATGGATATTAGTCAATTGAAAAAGAGGTAGGAGAAGTTCCTTAAAAACTATTTTCATGATGCTATAGATGACATTAGGTATAACCACAATGGTCCCGTCAGAATTTGAGGATGGGACGAACATCAAAGGACATTTTCGCGTGCAATTTTATGATATTCATAAAATCAGTGGGTGATAATTTCCTGATTTTCATGCAAATATTATCTCAAATAATAATTACTATAATTTAGAAATCTTAGCTAGTCAGTGCCCCCACTCGCAAAAGCTGCAACCCTGGCTTCCATCTCCGCCATTGCCGGGGAGTTTTAATCATTTTGCTTTCACCTTGGGACCGTTAGCTAACGATTTTGGAATATGGACAGTTCCACAGGTGCCGGCCGCAGACCATCTTAACAATCCAGGACAAAATTTAGGTCTGCCTAGACATCAAGAAAACCAATTACCTTTCATCATTGAATTTAGTAGTACTAGTTGTAGCAGTTCACATGGGGTCTTTTATCAGTAGATATAATCCGTTCCATCATATGATTTATGATGTTTCATAATGTACTAAGCGCAATTTTTCGGTGGACAGATGATATTTAAAGTTGTGGAACAAATATCTGCTCGAAACATCCAATAAAATTGAAACGATACAAGGTTAGCTTAGTACGAGCCGTGTGCAAAGATGATATCCACGAGAATTATGGAGCAAATTTTTCGTAAATGTACCTTCTTAGTGGATTACTGGATACAAATAAAATGTTGTCAAATTTTCCATGTTGTGCTTGATGCGAACAGATACTGAAAAACAGAGTTCCCAACCTTGTGTCATAAATTGTTAGTTTGGCAGAATTGGACTGGATGAGTTTTCTCGCACAATGCATGACCATGACCGTGGAGGAAAAACACAACTCATTAAATGGAAGGAAATTATAGCTAGCAGTCACCCGCCCACCAGGCTCCTCGACCAGAGAGGGACAAGAAATGACTTGCAGCAGAGTCCGTCATATCCATGACGTGCATTCAAGAAAATGTAAAAGATACAGTAGCGGATCTACAATAACTTGGGAAAATTAAGTTGGATCAAATTTTACAACTCAACTCGTTAATACGTAGGTACAACGTTGGGACTACGTCTTTTTTCCGAAGTCTACGTTTTGTTAGGTATGATTAAGATTTTCCTTGTTACCAATTTTGCCGAAGTATGGTTCAGCTTTTCAAATTCTTCAAGGCATAAGATTTAATGTAGTCCAAAGTAGGAGCCAAAAGACTGGACCGTTTATCCATTCATTGAAGGGCTTTATTTGAGCTGATCAATACTTCAGCAAGTGCCACGGGCTAATGGGCTATCGTTCATTCGAAACTGGAACCGACTTCTGATTAAATTGATTCCTCAACATTTGACAATACCAGATGAATATGACAATATCACATCTGTGGAAACAAAGTAAATCTCAAAAAGGAAAAAAAATTAAAATCAAAGCAAGATTTTCAAAAACCAACAAATAGAAAATGATAAAAGCCAAAATACTAGGGAATCAAACACTTTTTTAGCAAAGAAAGAAATTGATACAGTAGTATTACATCCAGTACGTGTCAATGACTCAATCCAACCTCACTCACACCCATGCAAGTAAAGAAAGACCACAAATCACACACAGTAAAGATGAACAGTGACAGTTAAGAAACTGTTGAAACAAAGATGAACCATTTCAATTCCCACTCCTGAAAGGGATGGCTCTGAGTACAACTTGATGATATAGTGCTGCAAGTGCGGCTCCAATGAATGGTCCTACCCAGAAGACCCACTGCAATGACAAATGTAGACAGTGTTTCAATATACTATATGATAAAAGAATGATTAAATGAATTAATTGGCAGATTTGTTGTACAAAAACTTACTTGGTCATCCCATGCATGGTCTCTGTTGTAAATTATGGCAGCTCCAAGGCTCCTCGCGGGGTTGATGCCTGTTCCTGTTATGGGGATGGTTGCCAAGTGAACTAAGAACACTGCGAACCCAATTGGGAGAGGAGCCAAAATCTGCAATATTCCAACCAAAGAATTATTATCTAACGTGATATTCCACTTTAGACTCTATATGTACCAAAGGATATTATGCTTATACATTTAAACCTTTTTGCAGTTTCACAACAATCTCACCAATTTGCTCTTAGAATTATAAAATTTCGACTTGATTTAGCATTATTTTCCATTTTTCTGTCAAATGTTTTAGCATTATTGTCCATTTTTCTGTCGAATTGCTTATATATTTAGATGAACAATTAAATTCAGACTATTCTATAGGACGAAAATAAGTGTCTAACTCCTTGATGATAGATGCAACATGAAACGAGAAGTCAAACTATGACATACTTTACAGTTACATTTAGCACTTGATTATGACAATACAGATTATTTAGAGATATTGTAGTACTACTTACTGGAACATGGGAATCTCTTGCATTTCTTTTGGCATCAGTAGCAGAGAAGACAGTGTAGACAAGAATGAAAGTGCCAATAATCTCAGCACCAAGCCCATCACCCTTGGTGTAACCACGGCTTACAAAGTTGGCACCTCCATTCTTACTCTCAAACAGCGATGGCTGGAAGCCCTTAACCACACCAGCACCGCAGATTGCACCAAGGCATTGCATCACAATGTAGAAAACTGCCCTGGTTAGGGACAATTTTCTTGCTAGGAACAGTCCAAATGTCACAGCTGGATTTATATGTCCACCTGATGATCAAACAAAATTAACACATACCATTCACAGAAAAAGTTCGAAGAAACTTTAATGAACTGAAAGCAGTCAAAAGTATGTAAAGCCAATTTTAAAGACCAACCCATGAATCTTGCAAAATACTCTAGTTAATGGAAGAATCTAAACATATTATCTCCGTATTGTGGTGATGCCGCGTCGCCTAAGTCCTTAATGAATTTTTTTTTCAAAAATTGATAATTTATCAAAGAACGTTACAAATTTCTTAAGAAAAACTTTCTTTTTGGTGACGAGATGTTACCACAATATTTTTCAAAATTAATTAATGTGAACAGAAACTATCCTTGAAAATAATTATTCGGATTTCTTTTGTTAACTGAAAATCATTAATAGACATTGAAGGCAGGCACAAGAAGACTTAAAAAGGGAAATACTTAGGTAGATCTGGTATATCTGTGGATCAAAACTTTAAATGCTGTAACATTTTATAGGGTACAAGTATTGATTCACAAGGTACACACGGTTAATTTTAAGATGAACCTTATAGACTACTTTTGCCTTAGTTTTTTAACCTTAGGAAGACAGCGGAATAATACCCCCTTATATATATTTTGGATGGAAAACTCAGATGGACATGATCTAGATCCATAACTACCATGACTTCAACTGCTTGTACCATGTGCAATAAAAATTGTTGCATTCAGAAGTGTATGAGCATATTACTTGCACCATAACATGCAATTACCATATTGTAGTGTAATTAAGTTACGTTACATAGTGCCTATGAGAACATAAGCATGTGTACCTGAGACACCAGCAGTGCAGTAAACAAGGGCAAAGATCATGCCACCAAAGGACCAAGCAATGCCTTGAACGCCAACAGAAGCACATTTGTTACGAGACCTTGCAACCCCCATGACTGTCAAGACAGTGATGTAAAGGAACAAGAAAGTGGCCATGAATTCTGCAATGCCTGCTCTCCAGAAAGACCATGACTGCAGCTCACCAGGCTCAAACAATGGAGCTGGTGGTGCTTCTTTGTAGTCCTTGCTCTGTGCTGAGGTCCCCAATGGCTGCCTCTCAGAGAACTTGTTGGCTCCTAGCCTCACATCCTCCTCTTTCCCCTCCATTACTCTCTCTGGTTAAAGCTTCAATTAATCGAGAGAATATAATATACTGGTGCAATTGGTTGGTGAAGGAGTCCAGAAGAGAGAGTGACTTTATATAAAAGAATGTGGTTGGTAATGATGTTGCATTTTCTGGCTTTCCACTTCTCATTCGCTAAGGGAAATTCTACTTTTCAGGCCTTGAACTTTATTAATTTTCATTTTGTACCTAAACTTCAATTTAGAACATTTTAATCTCTAAATTTTTATTATATTTCAAATTTAACGAAGTTCAACAAGGTTGCGTGATGGTAGGAAAAAAATCATTAATTTTATGAATACAGATAACAATTGAACGAAAAGTAAGATAGAGGCTACAAAATTAGACAAATGTTAGGACAAGTTGAAGGGTTTAGGACGAGTAGTCTTGAAATGAAATGAAATTATAGAATCTAGCTCATCCTTTCAGAATTTTACAATCACAAATTAGTTTGAACCTTGCTTATCCATAGTAGCACACAAATCCAAGATTCTAAGGGGGTAAAATAAAAAAAAGTTTTGAAATTAAGGAACATAGTGATGTTTCTTTTGGTACAATCATAAGCACACATGCTTGGAGGAATTTTTGGTCTATCTGCTAATCAATGATGATGTGAAATCCACTCTAGCTAGGAAACTAATTAATTGAGAAATTCCTAATTCCTACAAAAGAAAAAAAGAAAAAAAATTTCCTACTTAATAGACAAACAACAAAATCCATACAAGGAAGAAAATGCGTTGCTCAAAAGGGATTAAGATGTTTCTGGAAAGGTAAGGAACAGTCAGTCTCGTGAAAAAGGTATGAAGGATGTGCTGTCATAATCTTTTTCTTTTTAAGTAATTAATTTAGGATAGGCAACTTTATTCAGCTTTTCCTACTTTTAATGCTTTGAGTCCATAATTTGGTTGGCAATCTTGCCGGCCTAAAGTCTAAACCACTTTGAGAGGAGTAATTATGCATCATCATCAACTGCCTTTTTGATATGTTTCATTTGATGACTTGCAAATTTAAGGACTAAGAGTGTGTGTTACACATACATATGCATACATATATACATACATACATATACATACACAAACACGCATATATATGTATGTATGTGTGTGTATATATATACATATGTGGAATGACTTAGAATGAAGTGCTTCAACCGAGTTTGGGGCCTCACAATTTGGCCTTTGGCCATCTCTCATAAGTTGGGAGTAGTGTAACTCTTCAACATTTTGATATAACCAATTTTCCTTTCAAAACCACCTCATTTTTGGTATTTTTAATTCAAATTTTGTCTACATGGTAACATCTCAACCATCTATTTTGTCACAATAAATCATGGCCATCAACTCGTGACAAATGAAACTTGTGAGTCCCCAAATCCACATCAAGCCTTCCCATAGATCCCAACTATTTATGATACATGGATCAACTGAAAGCATAGCCAATTAATGCATTAATTGAAGCCATGTGTTTGCTCAAAAACAGCAGTCATAGTCTTTGAAATCATCATTATAAACATAAGCTTCTATTAGCAGCAAAGCTTGGCTTTTCAAGATATAGATTGATATGGTTTTCTGTTATCTTTTTTCATTTTTTTTAGTCTAAAAATGTAGGTGTTTGACCACCTTATAAGTATATATAGAATTATGCACTTTTTGTGTGTTGGTGAGATAGGACATCCATTTATTTTTTGTACCATTAATTGAACAAGACATTCTCCTATTGGTTTGTGTCTGATTATTTTTGGATAAACTTTTGCTATTTGTGCTAATTTCTTGAATTAATGCTTCTTCATCCTTCGTTCATTGCCATTTGACATTGAAAATCCAACTCCCTACTTTTCAATCCTATATTATGCATGCTTTTAATAACATTTCTAAAACTTAGGCACCATAAATTAGACAATAAGCTAATCTTTTTGCTTTGGATTTTTTTTTTAAATTACTAAGCAGTTAAAAATAAAAAGATATTCTCTAAAAATGATGGCTCCGTTTGGATTGATTTTTTGGAGCATTTTTTGGAAAATTTTTTTCCAAATCCGTTTGGATAAGTGAAAAATTTTTTGGTCAAAAAGTTAAAAAAAATTTTTAGTCAAACTTTTTCACTAAATTTTCCCACCAAGTTTTTTATTTGAAATTTCAAATGAACTTTAGAGACTTTTTACACAATTATTCACAAAATCAAGCATGTTTATGTTCAAAATTTGTTTAGAAAAACTGAAAAAATCACGAGTAACAAAATGAGATCTATTTTCAGTAGGTTTTGAGGTAAGACGATAAAACGGACGATGGAGCGGACATCTGCTTCTTTAAGCGGACGACGAAGCGGACGCCTGCTTCACTACTTTTTGTAAAATTTTTGAACTATTCAAACACTTTCCTAATCACTTTTCAAACTACCATCATGTCACTTAAAAAAAATTTTACATCTAAACACTTTTTTACCTTTCCAAAAAAGTTAACAAAAAATAATTTAAATAATTTTTCTCAATAATTCTCAAAAACACTCCAAATAATGCTATCCAAATGGAGCCGATTTGTTTTGCCCAAGGATTATCAACAGCAATGGAATTAATGGAGAAATAAAGGGCTTATTCCTATTTGCTTGACCACAAATTTGGTTGAGCCATTTTCCTATTTGGATTCTAGGCCCACAGAAGTGTCGTATCGGCAAGAAAATAGGCCTCTGCTGTTGTAAATAAACTTATCGGGACATTTGCTGATCGAATCCTTGTTGGCCCGACGAAGATCTTCGATTGAAATAGTTTGGCTGGTTGGTTGAACGCTTTGGTTAATCCAGTACCAGATTTCAGTGGCCCAAGTCAAATTGTTTTTTTTTTTTTTTTTATCGGGTTAGTTTCCTAAATGGGAAAATTTCAGAAACATCAAGTACTTTTTGACAAGTTTCAAATATTTCATTGACCTTTTTTGATCAAGGGTATTCATGGGTTAGGTTACGGGTTTTCGGGTTTTTTAGTTTAACCCAACAAATACACTTACTTAAGTAAATCCAATTAACTATCACTCACGTGGATTACTCTGGTTTCTGGTTAAACGAGTTAATTTTATTTTGAAAGTAAAATATAATAAAAGATCTAAATATTTGATTCAATAACCAGAACCCTTAAATTTGTAGGCTAATCTTATAATCAAAAAGCACAATAGAAAAGTGAACTTTATCTAAAAGCACTTAATAGCAACATAGACGGTTTTATGGCGATTAACTTAGCTAAATAAATTAGATGGATTAATATGGGCAAATAGCTAGTTAGGCTTATTCAGATTTTCGAGTTTTTGGTTCCTAAATATAAAACCCACCCAAATACTAGTCCTATTTTTTGATAAAAAATACTATTCCGAAGTGAATGACTACTACATCCAAGACCAACTTAATATCTCCTGTGCTAATTATTCCTTAAGAAACTTACATGCTGGATTCTGAGCCTTTTAATTGCCACTGTTGGCTTAGACTAATGTGGTTCAGCTAAGCTAAGCTACGCCAACTTAACTTTCAAGATGCTTCAACAGTAATCCTATGGCCGCAAGCCTCAATAACGACCACAACTACCATGAATTTGTTAACCAAAATCTACGTTGCGCATCCTTGTCCTCACAACCAACGCAGCCAACGCCTATATCCGCACAACGCAGTCAACAACTATATCCGTACAATGAGTTGGAATACAAGTACATCTGGTGGACCATTTACCTTAAGATTGGTCTATTTGGAAGGAAAAAATATTTATACGTACATGATGGTTATTACCAATTACATCAAATCATGTAAGTATAGTAAATCTTTCTTACCTAATAGTTGCTAAACGAGATGAGATGTAATTAATATTGTAGGTACCTTATCTATGTAATACTTTTACTTTTACTATGTTAATTGTCTTGTACACTTGCTAGTACGTTATTGGTTATATATAAACGTTATTGGTTATATATATATATATATATATTTTTTATCAATAGTCAATAGTATACTATTCTACTTCTAATTTACAGTATAAAGGAAGGGCCCAACTGAGCCTCAAGGGAATAAAAAAAGATTGAACTACTATCGAACCAAATGAATGCATTATACATTTAAATGATAATTATTAAGTTATTAACAACTTATCTTATCCTAATAAATGCAACTTCTTGTCAAAAATTTTTTTCATATCGACACTAATTGAAAAAGTACTACTTAGTACATCATAAATGCAACCCATGTCCTGGGTTGGATTAAGATTGGGCCAACAGTTGTTGTATCGAAACAAAAGAATTAGCCGACAGCCCGTTGCGGCGCGCCCAAAAGTGAACCATAAATCACAAGTTCCCTGTATTACATGTATCTAAAGATAAATCTATACATTCATTACATATAGAGAGAAGAGAGAGAGTGTTGAAGCTGAAATTGTAACGCTTCTCTTGACATGCTAAATCTTTCTCCACCTCCCTCCTTCACCGTCACCAAAACCACCACCATTTCCCATTTTCACCTTTTTTTTCCCCCCCTAATTTATGTGTCCATTTTTTCTAATTTCCAGCTTGATTAACCGCCAATTTCACTAATTCAAAGTCCTATCTTTCTTTGGTTTCATTTCATTGATTTTTTTAGAGGTATTAAACCATTCTTTTCAATGGGCATTCGAGTGTGTGTGTTTTTTTTTCTTTTGTTTTTTCGGAACTTTTATGTTTCTTAATTTGGTTGTTGAAATGCTATGGTGTTTTAATCAAGTCTAGTTGAGTTTCATTGGCTCATTTCCTTTTTTTTTTTTTAAGTTCAATTTGATGCTTTTTGATTGCTAATTTGGGATATATGGATTGTTTTATGATTAGGGTTTTTTTGTTTTATTGGTTGGAATCTATTCAAGATTGAATTTTTATCTGTGCCTTTGTGGGATGTGGTGGCATGCAGTTTTAATTTTTAATTTTGGATGGTTTTGGGAGAATATTTTTCTTTTGGTGTGCGTGCGGGTGTGTGTTTTTTGTTTTGGGGGGAGGGGGTGGGCGTTTTGAGTGAGAATGTTGGAAATGAGGGAGATGGGATTGAATGATGTAAAAAGGTTGCATTTTCCCTGTCTAGTGATGTGGGCATATGTTTTTATTGGGAGTTAATTCATAGTTTCATAGACGAATTTTGAAAATTTACGTGTTGAATCAGGTCAGGGACCGGGTGGAGATTGAGTTGGATGAGTTCATAAAAGGTTAATTTGGTTTTCTGATATCGCGAGTGATTATGTTTTTTCCTTTTTCTTGTTCGTTCTTCTTTTTGGTTGTATGCAGAAATGAATGAAGATAAAGGGAAATAATCTACAACTAGGAGCATAATAAAATCGAAAGCTATGGTTTTTTTAGTATCTAATCATGTCAGATTTTAACTAAAATAGCTATTTAACTATTTAAGACAGGGTTCAGTTAGTTTCCAATCATTTTGCCTTTAATTTGTTAGGTTACATCTTAACATCATACTTCAGCAGTCTTGAGAATCCATGTCACTGACCCTAAAATCTTTCCTAGTCAGACTTGTTGAGGATAATATGAGAACAATTTGTATGGGTATTTTATGGACAGATATAATTGTTCTGTGGTAGCAAATCTTAGATGCAGATTTTTGGAGAGAAAAACATTAGTAGCAAGTTTTAACGTATCCAGGGAAGTGTAACTTGATACTCCAGATACTTGTCTGACCTACAATTGGAAAAATTTGTCAAAACTTTAGGAAATTGTATTTTACTTTGAAAGAGTTATAGGATGACAATATTCTTTGGACTAATGTTCCTTCCATTAAGGATATTTTCCCTGGATGATCACAATTCAAAAAAGTTTGATTGTCAAAGGATTTTTTTTTTTTTAAATGATTGGTGCATCTTTTGTTGATTGGATCAGCGAGAGTTCTATGAAAACTTTATATTCTTCTAAAACTGTATAATTCTGGGGAGCTTCTGTACGGCCATTTGATTTTATGGCTTCTATTGGTTTGTTAAAGAATTCAAAATGGCTTATTGACGGATAATGGTAGTGCGAAGAGAAACTCATGACTGATATGTTGCCATCCTGAAAGTATAAAACTAGAAAAGATTGTGCTGCAATAAAGTTTTAGGTTTTGGTGGCACCTACAGTTGGTTAATGTTGCAATTGTCATGGAAATCATTATTGTAGATATTCAAGAAAAAGTTATAGAAACAGGTAAACAAAAATTACCTGGAACAAGACTCTGAAAAAGTTTGGGAATGTGATTCATGTATCCAACTCAAAGGTACCAATCAAGATTAAGACATGGGATTTTTATGTGTGTAAGAATAGATTAAGTTAACCACTGGTCGAGCAAGCTTGGACATGACCTAAATCCATAACTTTATCTTCTACAGGAGATACTTTGCAGTGGAATGTGGACAGTTATTAATGCACTATAGAATTTGAGTTGAAACAGCTCCTATTAATATACTTTAGGGCAAACTCTAAAGACTGCCAAAGCCTGCCAAACAAAGGATGGTTTTAGCTGATCCACACCATCTTAGGAATACCGATGGTTGACATGATGTCATTGCAGGGAAGCTGGTGTGGGGAGTTTCTCGCCTTCATAGGATATTTGGACTTTGTGGTCAGTGGCTCCTGAAAATGTTGGACTTTGTGGCTTAGCGTTTGAATGCAGTGGCTCCTGAAAGTGCAAGACCATTTACTTGAGCATATGCTGAACTATACTCTATAGGAAGATAACATTTAAAAAAACCCTCCATGTATTTTTTTTACCATATGAGCTGCTTGCGTCTTTGTTGTATTATAAGCAAATGTTAGATTTCACCATAGTCATTACTCTTTCTTAAGTGTTGCCATAGTCCTAGGTTTGGAAGTTTATTGACTGTCCAAGTGTATATTCCATTTCTGGACTTTTATCTCTTTTTAGGGTTTGCTTTGTCTTCCTTTTCTTAGATACTGAGCCAAGCCTACGCAGTGCCTCCTACACAAAGCAGACATGCACATAAAATTTCAAAATAAGGGAAAATTTCAAAATAAGAGTTATATTAGCCTTTCATACAAGTCATAATAGAGCTTTTTTGTTTGGAAGTATTGCTTAAGTGGGCCTATGGTGAATGAATGATAACTGTTGCTTGCACGCTGGTATCTCTCTTCAATTTCTCGTAACATAATCAAGTTAATGTTTCAGGAGCTTCAAGTTGGTGGCAATTTACATAATAAGCTTATTGAAATTCATCTTAGTTACATGCCACGAGGATGAGCACATCCCGTATATTTATCTGTTTTTGCCAGTCATTTTGGCTTGAGATATTTACATGCTTCAAATTTTATGCTTTGTAGATGATGTTCTGTTCTGTCTCTCGTGCTATTTTCTATTTCAAAATAGGCTTGGTTTCTTTCATCCTCTTTGTCTTTCTTAAGTTGAAAATCTACATTAGCTTCTGTTGTCCAACTTGACCTTCAGAAAGAAAGATGGCACTAGCCCTATTCTCCAGGGAACCTGCCTTTGGCCCATTTGTTCAATCTCTATTAGGATACATCCAATTTGCCAAACTGTGGATGGAGGCCTTCTCTGTCATGTCAACTCCCAACAAACCTCACACAGCACAAGATATAATCTTGTTATGTGGGTTTAAGGAGTTACTGTTTGTACGCTGTAGATAGAGTTGTTGATCCCATAAGACTTCTGTTTCTTGAGTTTTTATAAATACAGTTTATCTGAAATTTTTGCCACATTTTAGTCATGACTACAGACATCATTATTTGATCTAGTTGCATTCCATTGTGATGGTATTTGTCTTTACTTCTCTTCTTTTGACGGCTTGCTGTTCCGACATTTATGTTTCTATTAATTGAACATAACAGTTAGGAGAAAAAAAAAATTTGAAGATATATCTATCTGTTTATGTTAAAATGACTTCAAAATGCACATTTTAGGCAGCTTTGTAGCTCTTTGTTTGCGAACCATCAGTCTTTGTATTTGGAAAAGTTGCCATATTGCCTTGACAGTCTCCAAATTTTACTGGCAGGATTGGCTTGATAGCTGCTTCACTGAGTTCTCTCCTTTATAACTTTAGAAGACAATAATGGCAGAGGCTGATAGGGAAATTGTTAAACCTGAGGTATGTAACTTGTGCCACTGGGATAAGTACATTATGCATCGGAAAATTATTTTATTTGGCATTTTGAGTATTCTTTACATCTTTTCCCCCCTATTATATTTCCCTCTGTATTTTTATCCGATTAGTATCTTGTTTTTCATTTTCTTCTCTCATGAAGAACCTCATTAACTTATGCATTCCCTCTTTCGTAAAGTTGTCATGTGGACTGCTATCTTCCATGGATGTTGATTGCAATGCTCTTATGGAAACCAATTAATGATCGGTGATTGAAAAAAAAAATGTGGATTGCTAACCAAGGGCAAGAAATCAGTATTATGGACTTATCGGGCAAAGTTGTTTGACTTACTTTTTAGGTGTTATGAGGATGCTTTATAGTTGATGCACTATCATGGATTTCTTATTGCAAATAATCTCTTCAAAATATCTTGTGAAGTAGGTAGTATTAGTTGTATCATATATTCAGATATCTTTCCAAAAAATACATAGGTGAATGATGATGACTTTGTTTTGATCTTATTTTATCCTTGTTGATTGTCAGTGCCTGTTTTTCCCTTCAGATATGTGACTTTTTCGGAAAAACATCATCTGCTGGCTCAATAAAGCTTATCCTTACCTCATCCGTGTGTATTTATTCAAATTTGTTCAGCTGCTTTTCAACTTTCAGTGCTTATTAGCTTTATTTTTTTTTTTTATATCATTTGGACAATCTAAACGGTGGATTCAAATACTTCTTACCTTGTGTACTTTCAGATGATGAAATCATATATATGGCTTCAGACCTCAGATGGTTCATTGCAACAAGTAGAACAAGAGGTTGCTGTGTTTTGTCCTTTGATATGTCATGAGATACACTCAGGCACGGGATCATCAAAGACTTACCCCATATCTCTTCCTTCACGGGTCAGTCCAGCCATGTTGAGTCTGATTCTTGACTACTGTCGATTTCATCAAGTTCCAGGGCGCAGTAACAAGGTTTGTAATTTTATTGTATATGAGCAGACAAGGAAACACACAGTGTGTTGATTGCCATTCATGACTTTTCTTCATACCATTGGGGTGGTCTTGCCCAATATATATGCAAGACTCCATTTGGTGTGGGCGTAAAGTATTTTCTGGGAAAACTTTTCAGCATTTTACTTTAGAATATATGATACAAAGTATAATAATGGCCAAAACCAGGCTACAGTATGTTAAGATTTGATGGTCCATAACTTGTGCAACTTTTTATGCATATACCTTTGATATCACAATCGTGCATTTTGCTCATGAAACATCATTGGAGCATCACCTACCATTATGTCATGTCATGTTGTTACCTCCTTTATTTTGCAACTTACTTACAAAGGTGCTGAGAATTGTTGGTGACAGTGATTTTTTCAAGTAAGACTTTTTCTTTTGAATGGGAGATATTTTTTTCAATACTGTTCTGTTAAATAGATCCTGCACTTTTGCACATTCGAATGAATGAGAATCAATTATTTTCATATGAATCTTAATGTCAATTTTAAGATGCATGCAAAAACAAGAGAAGTAGGTTAACTTCTAGCTGTTCTTTGATGTAGGAGCGGAAGTCTTTTGATGAGAAATTCATTAGGATGGATACAAAAAGGCTCTGTGAGTTGACTTCTGCTGCTGACAGTTTGCAACTTAAGCCTCTGGTCGATCTTACTAGTCGTGCACTTGCACGAATGATTGAGGGGAAGACTCCAGAAGAGATACGAGATATCTTTCATCTTCCCGATGACCTTACTGAGGTGTCTTCTGCTTACAAGCAGTGTACATGCTTGATGTCCTTCATTTATCTCCTGAAATAAACTACTTTACTATATTTCTACTGTCCTATTGATATATTGAATTAATCCAGGAAGAGAAGCTGGAACCTATAAAGAATACAATTGATGACCCACGAATTCGGTTATTAAATAGATTATATGCTAGAAAAAGGAAAGAATTGAAGGAAAGAGAGAGATTGAAGGTAATTATAACTTCCCTTACCAATATTGCAACTCTCTGGTAGCTTTTCAGCTTTTGTTTTTGTTTTTGTTTTTATTTTTATTATTACCATGACATTGTTCAGACTCTGTGGTTACCTTGTTTCAATGCTTATTATACACAATTGATGTAACCGTTTTGCTGTAAAACTGAGTCAATTGAACTGTGATTTTATCTAGAATGTTGAAGTTGAAGAAGAGCGTGTGGATGAGCGATCAGTTGAGGACCTCTTGTCTTTTATCAATGGTGGAGATGCAGGTACTTTATGTTCTTATACTGATAGCTTTTTTTCCCTAACTTTTTCCCTTAAAAGGAGGACTTGTGCACTGGATTTTCTTTTTTCCTAATTTTGCTTTACAAATAACTTGAATATTTTTCATCATTCTTCTTTGGATCAAGGATTCTTCATGATTCTTATTTCTTGAGTGATTAGTGTTTCCAGTCATTTGCATTAGTTTTACTGTTAAGTTATTCTGTTCATAGGGGTCAGGTGTTTTGATCCCATTAGTTTTTTATTTGTAGAAATGTGTTTTTTTAAGTGTGTGCGTGTGTACTCACTTTCATGCAAATCACAAAATTGCTTTGTAATCAAGGAAAGAGAAAAGAATAAAATAGACCATGTGGCTGTGTGTGTGTTGTTCTGTCTGTGGGAACTGAGGTGTTGAAGACAATGATTTGATCAGAAGAGAATTTGCATCATAGGTTTTTGGAAGTGTGAGCCTTAAACAATGGAAAGATCTTTGCTTTCAACTTGCAATAGCTCAGTTTGACAAGGGGTAGACCTGATGATCTAAGAGTAGAAAGGATTCTTGTCCTAATGGACTACATGTTTACTTTAATAGAAACTCAAGTTCAAACTTGTAGGGAAATGATTATGTCTGGACAAATCTGACAAATCTGTTTGTAATCTTCCAGGATCCTAGATTTACTTTTAAGGGTAGAAAGGAACCCTCTTATTAAAACTCAAGTTCAAACTTGTAGAGAAATGGTTATGTCTGGACAAATCTGACAAATCTGTTTGTAATCTTCCAGGATCCTAGATTTGCTTTTAAGTGTAGAAAGGAACCCTCTTATTTCCCACCATCGGTTTCTCTTGCTGTAATTTCTTGAGTACTTTTAAGATTCTGTGGAAATATTGGGATGAAAAGTTGCTTCTTTTGCATGCAGGGTCCAAGAGGGTCAAAACTTCTAAAAACAAAAAGAAGAATCGCCGAAGAAAAGATTCACAAAAGAACACCCCATCAAACAATACTATTACTTCAAATAGCACATCTTCTTCCAGCAATGCTGTAAACATTGATAAGGCCAGTATGACACCTAATTCTTCCTTATTTTTCTTATTTATTTGTCATATTTGTAGTTTCCAACATCCGTTCCAGGGTACCCCTATGAAAAGTGAGATACGCTGGTCCTCACACACTTACATGTGCAGATATGAGAGAGGAGAGAACTGACGTTTTTAACATGCAGCAGGAGTCAAATGGGCTTGATTCGACATGCCATGATTCTACAGCTTGTGATGACCTTCTATCCAAATTAGGGAAGATGACATTGAAGCAGCTCGACATAGAAGACAGCTTTGCACCTGATGATGAGTTTGATGGTGGTGATATAGATGATGATATTGACCCTGCTATGAAAGAGAAGATTGATAGGTAAGGGTGATGACTTTGACTTCGTAATCATGCTTTATCAGTATGTCTCCTCAAATTTATGTGGAAGTTGTAGTCTTGATCTGCACGACACATCAAGGTTAACAAAATATGTTAATGCAGGAGAACTTTCACTTTCTTATGCTGCTGGTTTTTTTTTTTTTTTCCCTTCGGGATTTTCATCTCTCTCTCTCTTTTTTTTTTTTTGTTGTTGGGGGGGGGGGGGGGGCGGGGGGGAGTCAAGATCACTGACTGGTAAATGTGGGTCGGCTGAATTTACTGCATTAGTGAATTTTTTTTTAAGAACATATTTTGAGGTTTTAATTTGTTTAGTCCTGATCCTTTTTTTGGTGTTATTAATTTTCATCAACCCTGGATTGCTATCCTTTTCATAGTTAAACTTTTAGAACTGTGATTGTGACTTCCATTTTGAGGAGAGGAGAAAAGAAACTTTTGACATCTCATCAATTCATTTGTTACCTTCCTTTGATAAAGTTTGGCTCGAGTTGGTTTTTATTTATTTTGTCTATGACAAAACGTGCATATCCTCAAGTTTTTAAAATGTTGTTGAAGTAGAGTTGAAGATTTTCTGAATTTGGCTGCAGCAGTTTGAATGTTGTCTGTTCTGGAAGTGGTTGGTTTTCCGTGGTTTGTTTGCAGGTCTACCTTTAATTATGGCTCAAACGGTTTGGGATCAACACTTCTACAAAATTTTATTACAACTGTAAAAATGTTTGGATGCTATGGTTCAAACTGTCTGGATACCAATACTTTTGAAAAATTTTAACCGATCAATGTTTTGTGTGTTTTCTTATGGCCTTTTAACTTTCACTGAGCCCTCATCTTAGTTGTAGCAATATTTACTCAAAATTTTGTAATCTCACTGAGCCTGTATCAAACTCGAGACCTATTTTCAAACATGCAAAATTTGCTTTCACTTATCAATTGTAATTCCACAAGCTTCTTCGCAATTGACTCTTACTTCAAAATCAATTTGAAAATCTTGGTTCATAGTGATATTTAGTGCCTCAACATCTAGCAGCATCATGAGTGTATTCAATGCCAAAGTGTGTTGATTACTCTTGTAAAATCTTGAAGAATCACAGAAATTAAAGATTGGCTGAGATGAATGAATGTCATAAGACCTTCATTCATATGTGAAATTACTTTAGGAGTTTTGTTTGTTAGCTGTGACATAATCTCCTTGTGAATGTTTCTTTGTTCTTTTTTCGTAAAATGGTGAAGAATTGATCCTTGTGTGCCTATTGCCACCTCAAACTGTCTAGTATTCTGTTTTATTGTTGGTTTGTGGACCATGAGTGTGGAATTGGGCTTTGCTTTTTCTACTTCAAAATACAGAGATTCTCCAAACTCATGGATTCTCCTTTCTTTTTACGTGCTCATAGATTTTCCTTTCTTCATCAGGGAAGTGGAGGATTTTGCTCGAAGATTAAATTCAGATTGGCAGGAGAGGATGGAAGAGATACTCTCTCTTGGTCAACAGAGGAGGCAGATACCAACAGCCATCAACTGCAATGGTTCCTTGAGGAGATATGCAAGTATATTGCTTCTTTTTTCTCTTTCCTTGCTTGCCTTAATTTGGATTATAGATCATACAACTTGTCCTTTTGCATGTGTATTCTTTCGACTGTTTGTGCGTTTACAACCTGATTTTGTTTTGATTTTCGTGCCACTTGCTTCTTACTTCTCACGGAACTGAGTTTGACCAACTTTCTTTTTCCTAGTAAGTAGACGTACAACTATAATTGCATTCTTGGCTAGGTTAAAACGAGTAAATAGTTTGTGTCTGCATGATATTAGACATCAATTTTGGTGTCTCCTTTGCCTTCGATTCTTTGAAAATTTTGCATAATGTATCAGGTTTAACATGCGTGACTCCATAGACCTAGGAGATGGACTAGAAGTTCCAGATTTTCAGCCTCATGTATCCCATCTTCATTCCTATTTAATTTGTTTTGAATCTTTAGTACTTGGGAGTCCCTCATGCCTCTTGCTTTCTTTACTATCCTGTTGTATCTGATCTTATTTGTGATGTTTGTACTGTTATGTGGTTCCAATCTCTGGTAGATATGATACATTCATGGGATTCCCTGAAAAAGTTGGCAAGAGAATTTTAATGCATCTTGTTGCAGTGTTTTATCTTTGCATAATTGATGCCAAAATGGGGGGGTCCTTCAGGAGTTGATAGTGTGTTTCTCTTTGTTGGTAGGACTGGACCAGCAGCAGAAGTGACCCATGACTGTGTAACTCTTATGATATCACCAGCTGTAACAATTTTGTTTGTTGGCTTGTGCAGTTGAGTCGCTGATGGTGCCTGGAAGCAGGTAACATACAGCAGTGTGTACTCACAACTGAGCTGGTTAGCAAGTTTTTGACAGTATTCATTTGAATCCGATTTTGATTTTTGCAACTTCAATGTACTCAACAGGAGAGCACAATATGAAGAAAAGATGTGCTTTGTATACTAACCTGGATCAATTTTGTAGAATATTTTTGCTTTCTTTCTTTTCTTCCTGGTGGAAGGTTTGCTCGTAGTTATAAATTTTTGTAGATAGGATGGGGATTTTTCTCTTTTATATTCTTTTCCTTTTAAAGATCATATTGATACTTCATTTAGTTTAGTAACCATACTTTCTGGTTGTAAAGCTTTCATTGATTATAGCTTGTATGTTCTGACTGACTTCTTAGTTTCTGGGATATATAGTTGTATCCAATCCAAAAGTTATTGAGCAGAATGCGTGCCATGCATCGGATGTTGCTTTCACCCTTGGCCTATGATTCTGGTTTGTGGTTACAAGGTCTGAGCTAAATGCATTTTTCCTGTTAATTTCGTGGCAAATGCCTTCTGTATCTTTGTAGTCCCTTCTCGAACGGGGCAGATGGGACAGTTACACTGGAAAAACAGCATCTTCTTGGGACTACCTATATCTATGTATCTATCTATAGTTGTATTCCATTATTAGAATTGCCCAAAAAATGTATTATTATAATTATTTTAATGATTACATTTATATGCATATCAGTTTCCTATTTTGGTGACGCCTAATATCCCTAATTGACTTGTTAGCATGCTTAATATGACGTTATCTTTAATCTTTGAGATATAGATTTCATCTTTGTCCATCTTCTTATTGAATTACAGAAGTCTAATTAATTTCTTATTGTAAATTACTAGTCCGCCTTACCGACATCTCTACAGCTTATGAAATACTTCCTCGTATATGTCTGATTTTGGCTCAGAATCTAAAGCACAAAAAAACCAGTCATGATTAAAATACCTGTATTATTAACTTCGAGTTAATCCTAGAATGGCGGTAATAGAAAGCATCCTAGGGGCACGCCAATGGGAGACTTATGCGCCATTGTGATTCTTTTGTGGTAAGTAGGCTCAAGTTCAGGTTTCCAAATGGACAATATTGGTACAACCAAGATGTAAGTTGATCAGGATTTAATGTCCGAATAATCATAATCCGTCGAAGTTTATCCATATGTTATACAGTCACGGGTTCCCAAGTCCATATGTTATATAGTCACGGGTTCCCAAGTTCAGACTTTGAACATCCAATCAATTAAATCTGGATTATGAACCCTATCATGGGGATCCAAGATCCACACAGTTTCACATGTGAAACAACACAAAGGTATAGCATCATGGACAGTGAAAACTACAAAATGGAAAATATTTTAATGACAGACCTTGAGATGTTAATCAGTTGTCCTTTTGCAACAGCACAACATCAATTAACAGCTTTTCTCCTTAAATACAGGCAAGGTTGACAGATTCCAGATTACAGAGAGTTGAGCGAAGTACCAGGTTCACTGGACTGTTACGTAGCCTAATATTAATCAAATAAACTCGCTTATGAATATGATACAAACACAATCCTGCAAACCGCTAATACACTCTTAGTATGGTCATTTCCTCTGCGTATATCCACTTTGGATCTGTTCTCCAGTAGGAAATAGAAACAAACGACAATGCACAGCATAACCTGGAATTTTTGCACATTACCCATGTTCTAAGTCTACGCTCACTATCCAATTAGATACCTATATTGTAAGATCTATAGGTGGTTAACCGAATTAAATTATGCTCCCAATCATTCAGTCTGTCGGAGTTCAACATGGGGGCAAGGTCTCTCTGGCTCTCCTCTTGTCCACAGATTCGTGAGGTCACCTCTCTTCTTCCCTAACGTCAAGAATGTACCTGCAATGACACACATTCTCATTACAAGGGAGACATAAAGTCCTGGCCTCTATCCAACTTCTTGTTGGTAAAGACAATCCTAGCAACTTAATAGGTTTGGCTATCACCATAACCTTACAATCAGGGATCAATTGCACCCTAATTTCCAGACATGGGAAAATCTGTGTACTGGGAAGATATATATGTTGACAGGCAAACTAGGGTATCGAAGAATATGTTTAAGAATATTTACATATACCATAAAGCCACAGAAAGAGACAGGTTTATCAGTTAAAGATGAGTGAGACTTCAAACAACAGACACCCATCGACCTTTCACATCGAAATCTATTTATACTTGATCATTCATTTAATTATGGAACTCTTACACTCCCATAAATTCATACTTTTTTTATGAGAATGTTTGTACCTAATTCTAATGTCACAGTTCAAGTATTATAAAAGAGATTGGTATGGGGTAGTATTACAAAAACCTTTGAAGTTGCACTGCATATCCCAACTGCAAAATGCATATTACTTTTCTACAACGAACAATCAAAATCAGTCCATGACCATGAGTAACACCATACCAAGCTCAAATCCTTACACCCTTAGTGGTTTCTTGCTTCTTGATTATGTTAATTTTTGCATTGTATCATGACATGCATGGTTACAGCCATTTGTGTGCTTAGTTGCTCCCAATGCATTGCAGTTCCTCCACATCTAATCTTTCAGTCAATATAAGTAATCAGAAGTCAGTCATCAACAAATAATCTACATCAGCCATGGCATTTTAAATGTGATACAACAAAGACGTAAGCAATAGCTTGTTCTGAACAACAAGGACACTGTCAAGCAAGTAATGTATTGCTTGCTTGCTACAATCAACCTAACTTTGCACATTTCGCGTTTCATACTGGGTTTAGCAGTCCCCTCCTACCCTGTGGTGCATTATATTATAAGCTAAAACCTCTATTCTTGCTAGAATTATTTTAATACCCGAGAAAATACTCAATAATCCTGCTTTACATCTTTAGAAGAGAATATATTTTGCCAGTGACTTCCACTAGAACTGAATCCGCCTATTGTCTCAACCAATTGGTTGTTTATCTGGTCATTGACTTCATAGAATGATATGGAATTTAATAACACATTCAGCCAGCATGCTACTCGAACTATGGTTGCTAGGAGCTTAAAGAACAGATCAGGCATCATTTCCAGATCTGAAAAGTCAAGTATTAATTAGCCATAGTCCATCAACCATGTAGTTCACAAAAGGAGACTTACTAACGTAGCAAAGTAACATATCACGCGAAACACAGCGGTGGATTGAGGTATCTGCATGTTTTTCAATTACCCATTTTATGATGACATCACAACGTATACTCCCCTTCCATCTAAGCCAAAAAGTAAATTGCTCCAAGACAGTTGTTCCAAATTAAGATCCAGTTGAGATTATGCTGTAATGAAGACTAAAGGGCAGGGTAGACTGATCACAAACATTTCTTTTGATAGTCAATCCCAGCCAAATGGATTACAGTTAATATGTAAAATGTTACTTCCTTTTAACAATTTATCAGCAAGAAGACAAGCTTGTTTTTTACCTAGAGTGAAAGGAACAATATAAAGTAATGCTGGTTGACCATGCCCATCCATCAAGTTCAGAGCCACATAAGTAATTAGGAGACCTGCAGGGAGTAAATGTGTTGTTACATAAAAGCTGGCTTGTTGTGGCACATAAGCGTCAGGTTAATGAGTAGAAGCACTTGAGCAAGAGCCACAAAATCAAGTTGATTGATCTTTATCTCAAGGAAATGCTTATTAAGCCATCAAGACTAGTCTTTCTACTGTTCACGAGAGAAACAAATCTGCTTAATGGTGGGTGAGCATATGAACCCCTGAATTCCTCCATCCCCAACTAGCCCCATTTTTTATGATGGTTAATAACCTGCTCCAAGTATCTAAAGCTACTATACAGCAACTTGCATTATAGTGGCACCTCTCCTGTCTCCCAATCGAACTCATGTCATGACATCCCAATGATTCCCAAAATTCAAAAAGAAAACAAACAGTTCCAATTTCTGTTGTGCCATTTTTCGTTTTAAACATAGGGCAAAAAAAATATTACATGCATATATATCATAATGTCTTGTCATGAACAAACATGAGAAGGAAGAGATTCCAAATTAGAGTTAAGTGATACCTAATCCATACGCAGCCATTGCCCACAGAAAGTATCCTTCTCGAAGATTCTTCTTGGACAGCCAATCATACCTGCAAGGATCAACTAATAGAATGGTGAACTCTTCAACCCTGATTGACGACCTGTGTAACAAGTTGCTACATCCAGCACTAAAATAAGGAATTTCTGAATGTGGCACTTTAAAAGGCATTTAATTGAGATAAGCAAATGTAGCGGCTAACCATATAGCCAATAGTTTACACTCTTCTTCCAAGGAGAATTGGCAGAGATCAAGAAAATTATATAGTGCAGAAAAAATGTTAAAAATCACTTCAAGGAGGACAATATTTTTTGAAATCCTTAAACACTCAGCTCACTACCTTAGGGAAAAGGCTACCAGCAATCCAGGTAAGATGATGTCACCAAATCCAATAATGCTGTAGCCACCCCATGGATCAAACATCCGAGGGATCTTTAGTAGCATTGGGATACCATCTTCTCCACTTCTATCACCACGTGCAACCTATATGAGAAAACAACTCAAAATGAGCCTTTGGCATTCATTGATGAAGAGTCAACATACCATACGCCTGTGAGTAGATTAAGAAGAATGCTTACCACTATCATCACACTCTCATGAAACCACCACTTGGAAACAAACACCCAGAGAATGTCATACAGGAATGCACAACTTAGTAGAACTGTTCCCACCTGACCATGCCAAGGAAAAGGAAAAAAACGTGTAAAGTATTGCAGGGTGTCACAATCGTAATGTCATTTTCTGTTTCAATAGAATTACTTGCAGCATAAGGGAACCAAATATGGAGTTCAAATACATAAAACTAAAAACATATGAATCTTGACACTTGTAGGTGAAGAAGCAACTTAAATACCTTCAGATTTGGGACTCGAATGATCTGGAGAACTGTGACTATCAAAGCAATACCCTGATTAAAGAAAAAAACGACATTAGCTCTACCATCTATTTCATTGCGGAACCAGTCCCAGCAAAAGATAAGTGAAGTAAAGAAAATTGTCAATGTTAATATACAAAAAGATAATGCAAAAAAACTTGTTTTTTTGGCAATTTATAAGGTAAAAGCATGCAAGCTTAATGTTGAATTCCAAGGAATTTAGTGAGTCATACCCAATAAATAAACCTCCCCGGATTGTAGAGTAAAATCAAGTAAATTTAGCTTCAAAAAAGCAGGCTATAATTTATCAATTAAATTTCACTCGAATAAGTTATCTTAAAGAGGAAATTTTTAATTTTGAGCTAAATTTGAGAGGAAAACAAGAAGTGCATCATGCCATCATGAAGCTGCAATAGATACAAAGAGAGGCCACCTAATTTAATGTGCCAGTCCTACTTGGATTTTTCCATTCCTTAGTAAAAGGGTGCCATTCAAAAGCAGGATTTTGTCATTGCATGGAACCAAAAACATTTAATTCAGTTGTCATATCAAGGATTTCAAGAGAGCCACGAGATGACTCTGAAGTCAAAGAATGTTTACAGGCACAAAATATTCAAAATTCCACAGAGAACTAAATGAAAAGAAGTTTCATAATGAACAAAATAAAAACAGCAAAACATTTCAATAACAAATAGGACATTTATAGCTTTTCTTAGTAATGAATTCAATCAATGAAAAACATCAAAAAAGTAACCCAAAATCAAAGTGTGTGAAACTGTGATGGGCATTGCATGATAATCCTGACATCTAAAATGTGTTTTCATGATGGCACAATAAACTGGAATGAGGCAAACTAGACACACATCTTTAATTATTTGTCTTCATATTTTCCATATTACAATTGGTATGAAGGGAACTAAAGAGAACTCACTTTCTTGGATAGACCAGAAAGCAGTTATTTAGACAGGCAAGAAGGGCCAGTTTTCATAAGCAAATTAATTATCTAAACTTGAACGACAACATGAATAATCTAAGAAAACAGTCATTTATAAAAGGAGTAGGTGAAAATTTGCTCACAAGGATATCTTGACCTATCCAAGCAAAGGACACACTGCGATAAACTGCCCACACAACAGCAAACACTATGCAGAATGGAGAAACAGCCAGTGTCAGGCATGATACAGCTCCAAGAAAGGGTACTTTTATGAAAAACTCTCCAGCGTGTTCAAACCATCTGAAACTGTATTTCTGTATTGTTAGTTTGTGCTTGCAAGGAAGCAGCAAAGACAAAGACACTGCAAAATATAGATTCAGAGCTTCTATGTTCTTCACTTAAACATAGGTGTCCATCTAACTCAGAAACTTGACATAACTTAAATAATATAGCACAAAGAGAACCAGACAACCTAGATAATCATGTTGCCAGAAATCTGGCCCAGACAATCAGAAGGGGAAACAAGGGAGACTTCTTCGAAGCATAAGAAGTTAGAAATTTAGGTCCCAACCTCCAGAAAAAGAAATGCCTTTAAGCATGGTAATGTGATAGACAATATTGTGCCCTTAAACAATTAGCCTAAAAGCTTATCCCATTTCATTCACTTCATTCAAGAGAACAAATTTATTAGAACAAAACTGGGGGGATGGCATTGTGTCCCCACAATTTCCAAGCAGCATAATTGTTAGACAAAATATAGGCTTTGTTTGGTCCTTATCAGCAAAACTTGCATAAGATGAAAATGCGAATGACCAAAAAGACCATGCGCATTAGTTGGCAACGAGGACATTCAAATAGACAAAGTTATGAAACAGGTTAAGTTAAAGGCTCCACATTAATAAAATTTAATTTGCTCACATTATTGCAATGAAAACTATCACATTCAGGAAAGAACAAAAAAATCTGGAAAAAAACAAAGTTAGGTGATGCTACATCTCATTATTAGTTGTTTAACGTACTTAGTGCACAAGTATATAGCACTCTTACAACAGGAAACACAATAATAACATATAACTACATTCTCACTTGTATAGGTAATTGAGATAAAAATTCCCATTTTTGCTTAGAGAAAATGCACTTCCTTATAGTCATACTGGTAAGGGAAGCAGAAAAACAACAGGAGAAATAAATTCAACCATTATGGAACAAGTCCTTTTCATTTTAGCTCAGATAGGAAGGAGGTATAGAAGAGATGTAGTTTTCATCCTTCACAGTGAAAGCTAAAGGACAGGGAGCAAGCATTTAAGGTCGTAGTCTACATTATTCCATAGCTTCTAGTGTATAAAATTTTTGGTGACTGGAAATAGATATTTCCTCTTCTCTCCACCCGTCCTCCTACATTGGTGAATTTATACAAACAGGCAAGAAGCAAAAAAAAATTTCTTTCTATGGAGTCAAGTCTCAATCTAAAACAATTCCCTCCTCTCTTTGTTCCCAGTTCTCTTTCCTACTAAATCAGCAAACAATATTTCCTTAAAGCTGCTTTCCATAGATCAGCTCATCAGAAAAATCCACCTTTCCAAATCACTCATCCTTATTCCATCTTTCCAAAGGTGCCACATAATAAAAACAATATAGCACTAACCTAAACATTAAAATAAAAAAAAATAGAGAGAGCACATACCATGATAATAATGCCACCAAACAGGTTTGCAGTCCCTATAAGCAAAAAAAGACAGATTTAAAATTCAATTCAAAAGATAGCCACAATTTCAATAGGCAATAAATTTTGCTACACTGACAGAATAATTGACAGTAGCTAATAGCATATAGCCAATGAAAATCAGGATTAATCCACAGAATCAGATACAATCTTGCAATTCAAAAAGGATGGAAAAAAATGATACCAAGATCTTTTTCTATGAACAAATTTTACAGGCATGCACTACCCAAACCTATATTGTCAGTTAGAACTGAATAGGTGGGGTTAACTTGCCACAAATACCCTTTCTATAATGGGTAAATTGTAAAGCTAAGAGTTGTTATGAAAGTATTTTATTTCATTTTCACAAATGTAAAATATCATTCTGTAAGCTTATGGAGCCATATAGGACTATCTAAGTTCATTTTTATACAATTTCTACAATGTTCACCTAGGAGCTCTGAATAATTTAGAACCGACTAACCTCTATGCCGCCAATGCAAAATAGAACCACCAGCACCTCAATAAACCAGAATGACATTAATTTGTAGAGCATAACCAAGAAACAAGATGCAACTACAACAAACAGAACTGCAGAAGTTGTGTTGATGTCAACCACTCCTCTTAAACTACTAGTCTCTGAATTAAGATATTCATCTGAGCCATCCTGCAAGATTGACTAAATACATCAAGCTCATGGAAGAAAAGCAGTCATGTCTCTAAGTAACAAAATTCCTCATTAATTCATGGAAGATAATATAAAAAGACATAGCATGACCTTTAAGAGCTTGTCCATCTCAATTGCTGCTTCTCTAGCAGTCCATGCAGACCAGTAAGATGCACATAAGATGGTTCCAACAGCCATAAGCCATAAAAACAATTCAGCTACATCAACCAATGGACGCCGTGGAGAGTACAGTTCCACTGTAACTGAAGAAGAGAAAGAGGACTTTGTTAACTACAGTGGAAACAAGATCAAGAATTATAAGCTGAAAATTTTCAATCATATTTTTACATGTGCTCGAATCACATATAGAGCAATTAAATCTGTGCTCAAAGACGGAGTAAAAACTATTCCATGTTGTTCCCCTTCTTCAAATATAACATGATTCAGAATAAGACAATGGAAGACAGATAATCACACAGAATACTTACTAACAGACTTGTTCCTCATAATGGGCAGCAAGCTCTGACCAGCATCTATAGGTAGCATCACAGCAGGTATCCGGATATCTGTATCAGTCTCATTGGGTTCACAAACCATCTTGAAGAGTTCTGAGGGAGCAAGCACCCAAAGTAAAATATAAACAATTGCTAAAAAGCGAAATGCAAACAAGCATATTCCACTGGCAAACTTAAAATGAACTCTAAAGAGGAACAATTCAAATGCATATTACTGAATGTTGAACAATTGCTGAATATTAGGATTCAGCACAATCTAATCTACATCAATTTCATAGACATTCTATCACCCAATAAATATGGCAAATATAAGATGGTTGTATAACATTTTATGTTCCTGCTCAACAAATAATCAATTATCAATTGTTGCATGATTGTGGAAATAGAAGACATACACAATGCGTCTATATCTAGCATCTCCATATCCTTATAGAACGATGTAGAATGCACAAAAATGCTCATGCTTGGTAAGTCAATATTCTCATGGTCTAAATCTGAACAATTTAAAATCGTTAAAAATGGGATATTTTGAATACAAACCTGTCTGATTGTTTATAATGAGGACTGCTGAAGCACCTGCAGCCTCGGCAACATTTGCCTTGGTTGTGAAGCTACAATTACCCCGGTACACCAAGATGACCTCGCCAGTGAGCTACAAGATGTCAAGTGCTCTCTTAGTGTTGAGCTTATGATATGAACAGTACCTCTTAAAAGATCAAGCATCCTAGAAGCAAAGCAAGACACCTTATTTTTTGGTTTACTACAACAATCAGGGGGGTCAGCAAGGGCAAGTCTTGTTTGGTCAGCACGCTTCTCTTTGGATTCCAAGGTTTGGCCAAATCGAGCACCAACACCAACAAATTCCATTTCCTCATTGCCATCGATCCAAATTGGAACTTTCACCTATTAAATAAAAGAGAATTAAGCATCAGACAAAAAACTGCAATCAGAAGTTGAAGAGCCTTGAGTGGAGAAGTAGTCTGAAGCATCCTACAATCTAAAACCCAGAATAAAAAGCAGAATCATCTCAGACACACAAGGATTCTGCTCGATGCCCACACCAAAAAATAAAAAAAAAAGGAGAGGATACAAAATTTGAGCATTGTAGAAAAAATACTCACATTTTACATTGACTATGCTTAATGACACAGAATCCCATTTAATAGAGCAGTGACTACCAAAATTCATACCGCATATCATATCAGTCATGTCCACTAGTAAACAAGGAAAAAGACAAAAAAAGTCTCATGTTTTTTCAATTTTCTGATTATCCACTTGTTTTGAGCATATTCACCAGTAAACCCCCTTCTCTTTGAGTGTTCTTGATAAACATGACTAATCACTTTACAACAGTGGTGAAAAAGTGTGGTCATTCAAATCTCTTGCTAGCAAATTTGGTACCAATAATTCTCGCCAAGAAATCATGAAAATATTGGACTTACATTGCATCCTAACAGCTATAGGTCAGGGCAATAACAAATTGTTGCTAGCTAAGAAAGTCCTGATAGCGTAAAGAGAAAAACTTGACTTGGTTGAAGTACATAAAAAGTAACTGAAATTATTTTCCTCACGATATTTAATATTTTAACTTGAGGACTTGAATGCTTTTTTATTAATATCATTACATGAGATCTCAAAATTTAACGAATAGGGAAAAAAAAAAGTAAACATTTTAGACAGAATAATAAGATAATCAGCAATAGTAACTAACAACAACAAGAACGAAAAAAGACATTTTCAAGACTCAGCAATTACAATTTGGACAAGGACTATTCTGCTGATGTTAATGTTAAACCAAATTTATGAATGCTATACAAAACATAAACAAACTACAAACAAAAGCCATACTTTAAAATGCATAAAAATCAGAAACAACTCAAAATATGCATACTAGAAACTTAGATAGATTAAGCTAAAACAGTAAAGAACATGTTTTTTTCCCCTTTTTCCAGGAAATCAGAAAAGGAAAACTGAAAGAGCTATTACCAGAACAAAATTATTGTCACAACCAGGTTTTTTAGGTGCCACATCATCTTGGTGAACTATATCACCTGCAAACACTAAAGAACAACTCAAAAATACTACTGCAAGGACAACTGTACAAGCAGAACAGCTCAAAGCTCTCATCTTTAACTTCATCAGCTCAGAAAAAATAAAAGAAAAAAGAAAAAGAATGAAAAACCCAGAAACTTTTCTCAGACAAAGATCAAAGTAAAGGGTCAATTGGGTTTTCTTCAATTTTTTTGTTTTTTATATTGTTGTGGGTTTTGGGAAAAGTGAACTTTTAGGAGGAAAACAGAGGACAATGGCATGTAAGAAAGCTAGTGGGGATGTTAAGGGGCTGTTTGGCTTTGGTTTTATTTTAATTTTCCATTTTGACAAGTGATAAGTTGTTGATGATTTAGCGTTGGTCACGTCAAGAAAGCCGCGTTATAACCGTTGATCAAATTTTATGGACCAAAGCATTTGGCTTTAAAGCAACGTTTGATTTGGCGCGTGAACACACGCTCCAACGTGCTCTACTATTCATGACATTCTTAAATGGAAAGTTTATTAGTAGTTGCACTCACAAACATGATCCATGTTTTACTGTTTAGTTTAATGCAATTCCCACCTTCTTATCTAAGATAATCAATCATAACATAGCATAATGTGATAATTCCTAAGACTTATCATTGGAATATTCTCATCATATTTTTTAACTCCAAAAAAATGCAAATTGTTTGGAGTATATTTTTACAAGTAAACTAAGGTTAATTGTTTTGTAATATATTTCTACAAGCAAACTAAGGTCAGTTAGACGTACAATTTATCGAACAAAAATTTTAAAATTAGTGATTGAAGAATCACACTGATAAAAATTAATACAAGTATTTCTTTGCTTGTTAGTAAATATGTCCAAAAAGTTGTTTTGACATGGTTATCAAATAGATAAAAGTAATAATTGGACTCCAAAAGGGGGTTCCAAATGGGGTTAGGGGTTCAATTTGTTCGTAGATTTTTATTTCATTAAGGGGATGAATATACCAAAGTGAAAAATAGCATACTCAAATTTGTTTTCTTACATGTATAAAGTACAAAATATGCATAATTTTGAATTTAATGTAATTGCAAAAATTTGATGATTTGGACTTAATTAGTTGTATGCTATAATTTCATTCCCAAACTACAAATTTATCAATCTATTATATTGTTAGAGAATAATATAGCCTTAAGAATCTTTAAAGGTACTAATATTTAAAATTGTTAAAGATTTTAAACGCATCAAAAAATTTATTCTTAATGGCTATAACTTATTATAAATTTTAAAACTTATCATAACTAATCAACATAGACATTTGGAATAAATCCGTGCATAGTAGGAGATTTTGCAAGTATTTTATAAAACTGGACTCTTAAAATACATCTCATCTACAGCAATAATGAAATAAATGTTCAAAGAAATGTGTATAAATTTTCTATTTACGTTTGTATTCACCTATAGGGTAATTTAAAAAAATTTATAATAAAATTTGTCTTCAAATTCAATGCTTGTGAGTAGTTTGATAACAAGGATAAATATAAACTATTAACTCAATTTTGAAAAGAAAAAAGAGACGAAAAGAAAATATTAAGAATATACCGACCAAATGGGAAATCCCAGCCCAGGCAAAAAGAGAGTGAAGTGCTAGAAAGAGGAAGCGCGTGAGAGTGAGGTCAAGACAAAGTCTACTGTCCAAACAAAGTAAAATTATTAAGACCGTATTGGCCGTACAGATAAGAACTCTGGCTGGTACCAGTAATGATCTCCTGCTCTCAACCTCATAATTTTTCCTGCACCTTCAATCTTAGCGGTCATAACAAATATCCGCCGCGGGGGCGGGGGTGGGAATGTACGATCTTATGATAGCTGGTACGTACCTTTCACTTAATTAAAAATTAAAATATATAAGTAAATTAAAATGTTTTTCATGCAACTATAGAAAAATTCTATAACTAGATAATATATCTAACTCATTGTCTTTTAGTTATTTATATAACTAAATAAAAATGCTTTCATGCAACTATAAAGAAATTCTATAACTAGCTAATAGTCTAACTTGTTATTTTTTTAGTTGTTTAGACATTATTATTCGCAATAATATCGTTCTTACACTGTTAGATCTCCTAATCACGTCATTCTTTTCCCTCTCTCCTAATAACAAAATCATCAAATTGTATTATTAATCCATCACATTTTATTATAAGTGTTTCGCAGCACTTAGGAAACAAATGAACGAATATGGTCTAATTGACCTAGTAAATTTTATACTAATATGAAGATTATCCAATTTAGACGCAATGCTTTCATTTTGGTAGGTGCAATAATTATTTGCCCTTCAGACATTTCTTACTTGACCTGGCTAGAAGTAAAATAAATAGCACAACAATAGTTCTATATTTTTATTTGTCGTGGTTTGTAGAATAAAATAGTTTCAACTATAAACTCAATAATCTCACCTTGGCTACATCAACACTTTTTGCACTTTCACCCATTGACTACGTAATCAAAGATGTTTCTTCAGTGTATCCCATTTGAGATAGATTCCAAAGGATTCGCTTTCTCGACAATCATAGAGGGATTGAATGTAGCTATGATTTTTTAGACTAAATAAATGAATTGAAAAGTCTTAAGACCAAAATAAATATTCCAAAACAAAAAAAAAAAGAAAAGAAAACGTGTGGGGCTGAAAATCGATTCAAGAGATGGAAACGATCATATAAGTACTTCTTCTCAAGCAATTGTACTGTTTTCTGAAAGTGGAGGAACAATGAAACGGTACTGACAACTATTAAGCTACTAGCAACAGCAAAGAAACAGTAAAATTATTATTCTTTTTTCTGCAAAGCCTTATTTGTAGGACTAGCTAGTTTGCAGTACTAATCAAATACAACATCGTATATTTAACTAATCTAATTCAAGTTCAATTAGATTACGTAGTAGTTTCGCATGATCTAACATGTTTTGTTTGCGTTACATTCCAGAGGACCAGCATTAGAGGTTAAAGACAGAACTGCACCTCCATGTGCAACGGTGAAGGATTGAGATGGTGAATAATTAGGAACATAGCTTCCTGAGCCTGACTGAACGAAAAATGCTCCATTCTCAAATAAATCCCTGGAAGATTTCCACGTCCAATTCTTCCAATCTTCACCTTGAATCCTCTTTGTAACCTGAGAACTTATTTTTATTAGCCACATTGTTAAAATAACTAGAGCAGTAAATTCATTTTTTTTTTTTTTACCTTTATTGCATGTACAGGTACAAGTAAAACTTGAATTGGACACATTTGACTGTCGAGACAACATAACATTGCCTCGGTCATTTTGCATAAAGGGTAGTTTTCAAACTTGTAGTTTCGATCAATTTTGGAGATAATTTGGATGAGAAAGTATACCTCTTTGGTTTGAGGACTTCCTGAAGCAATATAGTGGTTGCCTTCACTTAGTATAGTGGGATCTGCACTCCCACCAATGGCATAACTTCCCCATCTTTCATACCTGTTGTTTGCAACATGGGCATAGCCGTACCTAACTCTGCAATCCTTGATTCACGTTAGTAACATTCAAAAATCTCTAAAGTCAATTTGATCTATAATAATATGCCACCTAGTATCTCACCTTGGCATTCTTTGAACCA
Source organism: Mitragyna speciosa (assembly GCA_024721245.1). NCBI lineage: Eukaryota > Viridiplantae > Streptophyta > Magnoliopsida > Gentianales > Rubiaceae > Mitragyna > Mitragyna speciosa. Next base: position 1,242,465 of record CM045558.1, read on the forward strand.
GACCCGGGCCAAAGTAATTGAATGCCACAGTAACCCTCATTTTCCTATCCTCCTCATGATCATCATCGTGTCCGAGCAACATCACCTAGAGATAGCACAAAATTGTTCATAAAAAAAAATCACAAAATAATGCCGATGGTATCAGTCAGAACTTAATGCATGAGAGGATCAGTGATGCGTCTACCTTATAGTTAACGGTACATGCATGTAACGTTTACCATTAATTGGAAATATTGATGGATATTTGTGCTTACTTTATCTTGTTTTGTGAAGTAATTGTTGGAAATGGTGATGGCCATCGAACCACGAATGACATCTACGTTGCCATCTACACAACTAGAGAAAAAGCAATGGTCAATCCATACATCAGAAGATCCAGTTATGGTTATGCCATCACCTAAGCCTGGTCTCTGGGCTTCACAATCATGAACGCTGATTCCATGTATGATGACATGGCTAGCACGATTCACTTCTATGCATGGCCCATTGGCAATTTCTACCTTCGCTCCTCTTCCATCTATGGTCTTGTAACTACTCACAGATAGAACTCTTTTCAATGAGATAATCATGTCCTCAGCGAAAACAATCCAAAGGGGTTCCATCTGGATCACACCATAGCGTAAAGTCCCTGGCTTTGGATTAATGGGGTCGTCAGATGAGTCAGTGACAGTGTAAATTGCACCATTTTTTCCACCTGTTGCATCACTGCCAAAGCCTCTAGCACAATCAGCTAAACCTTGGCGATTGGCAGCCCAGTTAGGGTTTGAACGCCAGCAAGCATCAATGGCATTGATTCTGCTGGTTTGAGACTGAGTTTGCAAAATGAAAGAACTGCATGTTATCATTACCAGGCATGAGAGCAATAAAGGGAATTTTAGGTGGGCCATAGCTTGTAAACTAAGAAGTAATTATTAATAGAGCTTACTACTAGCAGATATGCATGAAGAGAACAATATTGGAGATCTCTATTTATAGTAGATCAGGAAGGAGTAAGGTAATCAGTTTATAATTGTTTATTACAATATTTAAGACTATAACTATGCAAATGATCAGTTTGATCTGAAAGTTGACTGGGATACAACTCATATTTCTTTTTGGTGTTTCACAGGTTATTAAATCCTAGGATTTGATTTGTTCAATGCAAGTCTTTGCAAGTAATTGTGAATGTATCATGCGATTAATAAGGATTGAGATTTTTGTTAACAACAGTACAAGTTATGTAATTCTTATGAAGACTTGATTTAGTGAAAATATTAGAGTGAAGATGTCTCGAGAAAAATCGATGAAGACTTGATTTAGTGAAAAAATTAGAGTAAATATGTCTCGAAAAATCGTTTAATTTTAAGTTTTACTCAAGTGTGAATTTGTAATTCTTTATAAATTTGCTCTCGAATATTTGTTCCACTACATGTTTTATTTATGCGTATGATGGTGATCTTATATACTTGGTAACTGAAATTAATCATTAGCATCTTTTTTAACTGGCAACTAGTACATTCTTAAACCTAGGGTGGAGCCATGCAAAACAATAGTCTGTCTATATTATTTCCGATTTTGTTGAACACCGTTCTTGCCGGACTCTTAGGAATAGGAGTTATAACCTTCCCTGCTTAGGAGTCCTTAAGCTATAATTTCTATATACAATGAGTGAAAACTACCATTTATAGCAATTATCCAAATGGAATGAAGAATTCATGGCACATTCTGGTAACGAGAACCACATAAAAAGAAGTTTCATCTTCAATAGTTTAATAGCACCTTTCACCTTTTCTGATTAAAGAATAATTATTAACATGCAAATCACGAAAGAAAATTTTCTTAGGTGACTTTAAATTGTCTTTAGTTCCATCCCATATTCAAAACCATATTCCAATCTGGGAAAACAGTGCATGTTGTCGAAGGTTTTAAGTTCTTGAAGGGTACTATATCACCTGTTCGTGTAACACCTCAATTTCCAACTCTGTAACAACAATGCTTGAGGGTGCAATGCGATCAACTATGATTTTAGTTCTTGTTTTAAACATTATAAACGAGAGCAAACAATGCTACAATATCAGTAATAAGAACTGAATTTTTGAATATATTAACATATTGTTTGGAAAATACTTGTTTTAACCACTTAAACAAACTCCTATTCTTTATCTATTTAGATCTAAGTTAAAGAATCTAAATTCATTCCCAAGTTTACGTGTCCTAAATTATTAAGATGCAAGCACACTTAACTGGTCATGCATAAAGATTTGGAGAAAGTGACAGGTGCACTCAGCTACTGAAAAGTGATGGCCATCATCTTCATGGTTCATGAACAATTGACTCGAACAAACCCGCGTTATTTGTCCGCAAGATTCTCCTGTATGCACGTTTTAGCCAAACCGGATATAACGGTCTACTTTAACATTCCGTTCGTATAAACATAAATTGTATGCTAGTCAAATTACAGTATGAGAAGTTTCATTAGATAAATGTTTTTTGTCTAGAAATGATTGAGGTTGTATCAGAGATTATCTCAAGATAACAAGTAATCTGTATTATAATACTGATAATTATATGCTTAACCCTGATAGTAATCTTGTCGACTTGAGATTGAATTTGATTCAGTGAGTAGACCTTCCCTGTTAAAGACGCGGTGGTGGACCTGAAAGATGCCAAAATTTTCATTTTTAGTATCCGTATAGAATTGATGTTAGTTGATAATCAGGTCGTCCTCTTGGTGTTGACACTCAACAATTACTTCCAGATCAAGAAAATAGCGTTGTTTAAAGGAAGCTTCCCTTTCCGCTGCCAGGATTATAGTACTCAACTAATGGTTGTGTACTAAGTTGTATTACTATTATCCTATTGGTTTATGTATTTCTCATTTTCCTTTAGAGGACAAGAAGGCAGAATCTATAGCAAAAATGAAGTTAGATCAAGAAAGAGTCTACACAGAAAGGGGTAATTATTAAGCATATTGATCTTAGTTTGTTGACAGAAAGGGGTAATTAGTAAGCATATTGATCTTAGTTTGTTGTCATTATATATCAACCTCTCATTTGTAATGAAGTTTATGCTGAAGTCCGTTTGCACGCCATGGTGTAGAAGGACAACTCACTGCTTTGAATTATTCAGCGAGTTTTTACTTTTGTTTCAAATAAAACGTACCCAAAAAAAAAAAAAAACAAAGAAGAATAATTACACTTCATCAGACTAGGTATGTCACACCCATACATGGAATGGCAACATCACCATGTCCAAAATAATTAACCTCAAACACAGAAGATTCTTATATACAGAGCACCAATTGCATCCAAAAATACAAATTCTTCCAATAATGTGCAACAGTTAGAAAGCATAAGCCATTTTCAAAGATCACAATAATTATCCAGAAAATAAGATTGTCTCAAGAAAATAAGGATGTGTTAAAATTGCTGGCTTATTAACTTATTCACGTGATCTTTCTTCGTTTCATTTAATTCATTACATGAAAATATTCCGTATCAATTAACAGTTCAATGAACATGTGATCAAAGATAAATTACGGGAATTGTTCATTAAACACTATTCAATACTATTACTATGCGATCATGAGTTCACTAATAGAACTAAAACTTTTTTCCCTATATGGATAATTCATATGATATTGAAACTAATTGTATCAAAATAACATTCAAATTTGGGATAGTTGCAGAATAATAACCAAACAAACAATTCCGAGAGACAAAGAAAGACAATACAATAAAGAAACACTTTATATAAGTAATTAACAAAAATCTTGATAAAAAATGGATGGTTTAACAAACAGAAGCTGATCTCCTTTTGCTTGATGTACGTAGCTTAACAAACCTTAAATATTTTACTATGTAAGAGGACTGTTGTGAAGAAGAAAATTGAAATTTAATTACAAAGGGATTACTCACAAAATGAATTCCTTCAGCTGCGGGGGAACTTCTTCTGACTATTAACGCTTGGAAACAAAGTCTCTGAGTTTGACATTAAGCTACCAAACCCATCTAACAATAGTATGTAACAGTACGCCATTATATAGATTTCTAAACGTGGCCATAAAAAATTCGAAAGAAATGAGAATTAATTTTAGAAAGATGGAAGTATGATGTAATGTATAAACAACTTGTTGATGTTATGTACACTGTTTCAAGATTGCTGTAACCACTCCTGAATGGCAGATCGAAGAGCACGGTTTGGCACAAGATTGCAATGTGTGAGCTTGAGGTTTGTCATGGGTGAAGTGTCATGACCGCTGTCCAACCATTGTTTTAAAGCTTCTGCTTCATATGTAAACCCATCTGCCGCAACTACAGGATCTTGCATTACTTTCTGCAAGTTTGATCCAAGAAGAAAATATCACCAAGAAGTCAAAAATTACCAATAACTGATGAGAAGTATCTCAAAGCTATAAACAAATGGGTAGGAATACATCAAGATAACTGTCACAAGCTGACATGTAAACATTAGTGATGGCTAGTAACACTTTGGGTCCATTATTGTAAGATATGCCCGTAATTAACTTTCTCCTTTTTGCATTCAACAAAAATAAGAGAAATTGCAGTGTATGATTACTGGATTTCAGTGACAAAAACAATCAATGTGCACCTGAAAGATGGGGCAAATGAAGTATGATGGAATCTGGGATTGGTTCTCTGATATCAACCTAGAAGAAGATTCTTCATAACACCCTCTCATTGGTTCAAGAACCCTCCAAACCTCTGAAGCAAGATCAGGACGATTCTTTCGACTCATTTCACAACAGCTCATTGCTAAGCGAGCCAACTGTTGTGCTTGCACAAATGGCCAGTCCCCAGCAGTTGAGTCCAGGATATCTTTCAAGTTTCCTTTACTTAAAGCATACTGAACTTCCTTCACTATCCCCATTGCAGGCTTCCCGGTTAACAGTCTCAATAATATAATTCCAAATGAATAGACGTCTGACTTTACAGTAAGCTCCCCGGTTGTAAGAAATTCAGGGTCTATGTATGCAAAAGTGCCTTTTGGGTGATCAGTTCTGCAGCACAGTGTAGTGTTATTGTCTGAAAATTCATCTTCGCTGAGGACACGACAGATTCCAAAATCGCTGAGCTTGCTGACAAAATTGATGTCGAGCAAAACATTTGCCGGTTTCAGATCACAATGAATAATGCCTCTAGGACTGCAAGAATGCAAGAAGATAAGAACAGAACAGAGCTCTGAAGCAATACGAATTCGATTTTGCCATGATAATGGGGGTGTATTGTCCTTGCAGCTGAGTCGATCTTCAAGGCTTCCATTGGGAAGATAGTCATAAATGAGAGCCCCAACTTCTGGGCAGGCTCCTATAAGCGTGACGAGGTTTGGATGCCTCAATTTACTCAATATATTTACCTAAAAGAAGACAAATAAACAATAAGGAATTAGCTATTTCTAAATTGCACCGAACAGAATAGTTCAAGTGGGAAAAGATCCTCTGCTGTTCTGTATTCAATATAACATCCAGTATATGTGCATTTGAAGGTTTGTCATCATCCTGCAACAACACTACAGTGAGCTCTCTACACACTTCATTGCCCAGGATGAGATCAACACATGGAACTCACAAACCAGTTAAACAATACTTGAGTATTCACGTGTCATACAATCCATTTACCTTTAGATGAAGATAAACAAAGAGCACACTAAGTTAAGCGGCATAGAATTCATTTTCTACATGACAATAAGAAAAAGGTTTATATAGTAGACCATACTATGATTGGATCCAGTGGCATCAAAGCTAATGGAATGTGGTGCTTACAACGTTAGTAGGTTGCTAATCAAGTCCAAGAACCACATAAAATACTTGTATAAACAAATGCAAAGAAAACAAGCAGGGATGGAGATAAAACTAATTAGCCATAACAAAAATAGCCTTTAAAGCCTAGGCAAGAATAACGCAAGTTTCAATGCTATACTCCCGAAATACACCACTTGCACGAAGAACATTCTTAAGTCACTTGGTTTCAACTGAATGTGCAGGCCTGACAAAGCAGACAGCTCTAGTTTTTGGTGAGAGTTAAAAATGTGGGAATTTGAGATAAACTAGGTTCTTGTGGAGAAAAGTAGGAAAGGTATACAACTGCCAAACCAGTAGGTCAACTTACTTCCTTTTTTTTTCCATAATTCAAAGAAAGACAGATGGTTCCCACCGTGCCAATAAATTTTATCCAGACTAAGTCATTTCTTTTGTAAAAGTCAAACATGATTTTAAGGAAGGAAAAAGAAGATAAACTACGAAGTTCAATTCAAGATATTAGGAGCATGACTAGAGGTGGTTGTCTTGCGACTCTACTGACTAGAGTAAAACCAGTTATTTAGTATAGGGTAAGAACATTATCTGTCTGATTTCAACAAAGAATCATGTTCAAGTTACTAACCTCCTGTTGAAACTCCAATGGGCCCTGCAAGCTATGCTGATGCATAACTTTTATAGCTACTTGAGTGTGATGAAGGAAACCCCTATAGATACTTCCATAACCCCCTTCACCTATCCTCAGTGCTTGGTCAAAATTGCGAGTTGCTTCTTCAATTTCCCAGATAGAATATTCAGAAAAAAAATGAGACATTGATGAACTTGCTGCCTCCCCAGCTTGTTTCTTTCTCAGCTCCTTGGCTTCCCTGAATGCATTGTCACGCTCAATTTGTAAATCATCCCTTTCCATCTTGTATTTTTGCAACAGCTCAAAGTCAGAGAACCTTCTCTGTTCCAACTCCTGCATCGTCTTATCAGATGTTGCAATTTGGCGTTCCAGAGAAGACTTCTGCTCCATAGAAATTCGGAGCTCATCCTTGATTTCAGCTAGCTGACGTTTCAAGTTTTCAACTTCTCCCTTGTGCTTAGCTAGTGCTTCCTCAACTTCTCTTCTCTGCCTAAATTCCTCAGAATACATAGTTTCTGATACTTTTGCCTATTAAAAGGATTAAAGTTGAGGACCACTTCTATTTATGAGTTATTATTGTTAGAGATTTTAGAACTTGAGATCTGTACAAAACCAATTCTCAGAGTAGAATGCTTTTCTATATATATATATATATATATATATATATATATATATATATATATTATTTCGGATAGAAATTAGCACAAACAATATCAAAAACAAAAGAAGAAACAGTTCATAATCACTTTTTTAATCTCTGTTGATTAATGATTCCTCCTAGTAAAAACGAGATACCTTGAAAAGTTTGGATAAGGAAGGTTAGAATGGGGGAAACAATTTCAATAGTAAGCATTCAGGAATTATGAGGAACTAATTACCAAAACTTTAAGCAACTTAATAATGGGAAGTAATGGTCATTTCAATGATGAAATAGGAAGTTAATGTTTACTTTTTCAAAGAATAATTGCATAACAAGTAAAAGCTTACCCGTCGCACAGCCTCAATCACCTCTTTTTCAGCTTTCCTTCGCCTCGTTGATTCTTCGTACGCTTCTCGCCTGGAAATTTCTGCTTCGTCCATAGATTGCTGGAGTCTGTTGTAGAGTTCATCGTGCATGGTTCCTTCCTGGAAAAGGACAATTCCTCAAATGAACAATTTAAATTCATGAAAATCAGAAAGAAACGATTCATCTCATCAACGCATAGAAAAATGTAACGTCTCAATGCCTAAACATACACTGGTTTAATTTTCAGCACTTCCCCTCATCACAAGCAAATTTCAAACAGTGATAACTTCACACATCTTATCAAGGCCATTATAACAGGATAAATTTCTTTATACTTACTGTGGCTCTGGGAAAAGGAGACAGATTGCAATAATCCTCATCATAATGACGTGGCGTGTCTCCATCCAACTCACTTCCACTCCCCTCCGTCTGAGTAATGGAGACAGAGACCGAATCATCAATCATTTCACTAGATGAACAAGAAGAAAAACGTGAAGCCACTGAGGCACTTCTCCATGATCTCGCATCCCAACCATCAGTGTGCCGGTGGACACTGGACCTACGATAAACCATTACGCCTCCAATATTTTGACGGGGAGAAACTCCAGCGAACTTTATGCTGTGATTGTCAGATACTACCCTGCGATGTTCGGGAACTGATCCTGATGACCGTAATTGGTCATTCTGCCCTTCTGCAACAGACCTGCATCTTAAGGACTGAGATTGTCTAGTTTCATTAGTTGGACGAGCCTGAAATGGTTGAGACGTAACCTCCATGCTGGCTCCACTCGGACTAAGCTGAAGGAATGGAGACATGGTCTCCATGTTGACTCCACTTGGTGTACCTTCCCTGCATGGATTAGAAATTGAACCTCTGATCAGTGAGCAACCACCTAGAGATAGGTACTCTAAACCCTGTTGCCAGGTTATGTTTTAGCAAGAAACTCAAGAATTCTGGAAACTTGAAGGCTGTATCTGTTTTTAGACAATGGTGCATGCTGATGGTCTCTCTGTCAGTCAGAAACCTGAAGGTCTATCCACAAGAAACAAGTTATACTCCCTCTTCTTCTTTCCAGATGAAAGCTCACTAAAGTACACAAGGACAATATCATAAAAAATACCTTGTATGAATCAGGTGCCCTTTGCATATAAACCGAATTTGACAGCAAGTAGGTGCTTCTAAGCGCACATAGATGGCTTTCTTAGACCTAGGCTCCATCATTCTCCTGAAGCATTTGTGTAACATTAGAAACATGTGTATTCACAATTTTACCATTTTGAGTAACATAGTTCTCATATAATATGAGAAGCATTCAGTATGTAATCTCTTAACAACAGATATAGCAAGTATATTTGTTTGTTCGATGGTAAGTGCAAGCAGAAACCAGATGCATGTCACATCAATAAATCATTTGAAAGCATATTCATTAAATTATTCAACACCCATAATAGCAACTCCACAGTCAAGAACAAGCTATGGGTGCTCCAAAATGGTGGAGGCATTCCAAAAGGTCATCACAATATTTGCTTTCTGCACCAGCTAATTTCTTTATGTAGTATTTCCTTTAACAATTCATATGCTTTACACCATCCTTCCACCCAGTTCCCCTAAAGCGGGGAATATAATGAGAAGTTAAAGACCGCAGATAATTGGTTAACGATTGGAAAAGGCAAATAGAGGGTTTGAATTCGGGCAGCAAAGAAATGTTTCTAGAAAATCTCCCATTAGTAAAGTTTTTAGCATTCAAATCATTCCTCTTTTTATTGGGTTAACAGATACTCTAAGCCGTATACTTACAAGGGGAAAGGGAAGAAGGAGGAAGGGGGGGAGGCCGGTTAAGCGTCAAACCCAAGCACCTTATGGTATCCAAATGCAGTCCCAGCTAGCTGACCTGGGTTTGGGGGGACATTATTCTTCGACTCACTTGAGAATAAAGTATTCTTGGTAATACTAGGCTTAACTAGGGACGCTAAGAATAGAAGTGGAGACCTTGAGGATTTGCAGTGCACGAGGAAAAGAATAAAAGGGACTAGCAGACAACTGCAGTGATTTTATGTTTCTGAACTGATTCAAAGTAAAACACCTTAGGATTCTGTAATGATGACTTTTGAAATATCAACAAAAAAAATATATAAAAAAAAAAGTTAAGGGTCTTACCTTGAATAATGTCCTTTAGCTGCACCTCCCATTACAAGATTCTTGATGCCATGCAGATTTATTAGCTCTACAATGCCCTTTTCAATGGGGTCCATCTCAATACACAATTTATCCACTTGCACCTTTAAAAGGAATGGCAGACTAATGAGCATTCTAATTTGCTGTTAGTGGTAAAGTAACCTTAATAATTTTACTTTTCCAGCAAGTCAATGGAGAAGTAGAAATAGAACTTCAGTAATGACATACAATCACTCAAATGAGCAACAGCGTTCGAAATAGCAACACCTGCAGAAAGAGAATAAAGGACAATACCCCTGCTTTCCTGCAAAACAACATGTACTTGTCAAGGAGCTTTTGCATATCTTGCCTCTCAGCTTCATGATGTGCTCTAACTAGATGTTCCTCCAGCCGACTGATGGGAACATTTGCACCCACTGCAAATCAAGAATGACATACTAGATGGATTTAGATTAGCATATCTGATACATAAAGTGAGAGAATGTCTTTAGTAGCTCAACAGAAGCGTCAATAAACAATTGATAGCCACCATATTTAAACAAATAGCACTGGCATATGTGCCACATGAGCAGTACATAGGAAGAATCTTTTTGAATTTAGGGGATCACTCAATCAAAAGCTATCCAAATAGTTCTCTCTCTCTCTCTCTCTCTCTCCCCCCCCCCCCCCCTCCTTCCTTCTTCGTCTGTTAAATAAACAGTCATCTTGCTATTTGAAAAAAGCAAAGTGGAATATTTCCCCTCTTAAACATTACAATTCAGGTGAAGGATAATAGACAGGGTAAGCAAACAAGGACAAGGCTCATTGCTAACAAATATAGGAACAGCGATGCTCTTTGTAAGCACATAAGCATTTTTGTCAAAACATTATACAGTAACCAAACAATTAGATGGACACAGAATATGAAATAAGTTGCATTTAGTCATAAAAATTGCATATGAAAAGAAATTAAAAGCACATTCTATCTGCTAAAAGAACATATAGAATCCTGTTTTTAGCAATCTATAATTCCAGTTGGAGGAGGATGCCAGGAGGGTAGGAGGGTGACTTTTTGTGCTCAATCAGGATTTAATTCAGCAAAGTTTTACTTATTCATTATATTCTTCCTAATATTTTTCCCTTTTTCTATTAAAACTTTATTCCCACCTATGCTGCAACTGTAACTCACCAAAATCAGGGATCTAGCCCAAATTAATCCAATTTCTATACTTTGTCAGCAAAAGGGGAAACAAGACCCATGCCTTTACAACATCTGTCCGTATTTCTTTTTTCTCCTGAACGCTACAAATGTCCCAATTTTCTTGAACTCCACAAATGCTCCAATCCAAAAGGGGTTGAAAAAACAAATATGTCATCAAGTTTCTAAACTGAAAACAAACACCCGAGACAAATCAATAATGATCAAGCCCTCCTAACACAATCAAGCAAGCAAGCAAAACAAGAAGAAAATTGTACTTTCCAGCTTATACTTCATCCAACTAAACTTAACTCAAAAGCCACTAAAATTCAAGGCATAATCAAGCAATCCCTGAAAAACAAATACCAAAACCCCAAAAAAGGAAAACTTTCCAATCAATTAAAAGAAATTAAAACTATCATAGCAATTCATTACTCATGGAAATTTTCTGGGATGGCTGATGAACATGAAGGATGATAGTTTTCCTTCCTCCACAATTATGCAATGCCCAATATAATGTCAACTCAGCCTCTTTGACTTCTTTCCCCACAGCAACGTATACTGCTTCAGCATCATCCCTTAAAGCTGGAGATGGTGGAGCAAAATTTGAACTTGGGGTTGAAGAAAAAGAAGTCGAAGTTCTCCTCTCTTCACCAATATCACTGCTGGATGAACTCATACTCAGCCCTCTCAAATCAACTTCCGGATACATTATTCTCTCCATCCTTTCTGGAATTTCCATTATGGAACTCACCAAAGCCATTCATATCACCATTCAATTCCCTTTCTTTTTCCTTTTCCCTTTTTAAATTTTAACACTCGTGCCATGTGGATTATTACTACAAGGATGCAGTTTTCTTGGAAAATTTTGAGGGAAGCCCATGATTTGATGAAGAATTAAGATGGAAAATTGAAGGGGGGAAATGGGTTTTTTGAGGTGATAACACGAAAGAGAGTCGAAGAAGATTTTTTGCACAATATATGATTGCCCAGATAAAAGGTTTTACTTGTCTGAAACTTGCTTGTCTGAACTACTCAAGTTTGTTAAATGATGCTGTTTTAAATTGCTTGTTGGTCAATGTACTTGATGTAACAAGGAAACTGTGTGAAAGTTGCATTAATATTGACTCTTTTTTTCCGAAATGCATTAATTAGGACTTTAGGAGTCGCTTCTTGTGGTGGGCTGCATCTGTATTAATCATTAGTCTGCTCCTATTTGAGCGTTTGTACGAAGGGATTTTTACATGGATAGGATTCACAACCCTATTTGTGAATCTTGCAATTTGTAATTCTTACGATTTAAAATATCGTCAAGCAAAGAAAGTGATTAGACTTGTCAATCGGACTTTATAAGTCGAGTTTTAACAAATTCAAACCCAGCTCACTTAATTAATCAGGTTATGAGTTTCGAATTATAAGTTTTGGGTCTATAAATATAAAGTTCGGGCTCGACTCACAAAGTATTTGAGCTGTGAGTTTAAACTCACGAGCCTAAACCTATTAAGATATTCCTACAATTTAACAGTCCCACAGAAACGATGAGTTATACTTTAAGTACTATAAGTAAACTTAATACAAGTGATTTCACATGTTATACAAATCTATTGCAAGATGTAAAGTCTACATTCATCATTAAAAGAAAAGTTAAACACCATGTCTACATGGAGTAATAACTTGAGAAAAAAAGCTTGTAATATTCTTTAGTTAGAATCAATAATCATGTTGTTATTGATATTATACAACTTTTTATTCAAAAGGCAATGAAATAGCTTTATGTTTTATATACAAATTACATACTAAGATTTTTTTTATATTATACATACTAAGATTTAATGATGTCATTAGTTTTTTTTTAGAATAATGACAAGAAATATATTAGAAAAGAACAGTCATACATGATTTGAGTGTACAGTAAGATTGTGAGCAAGCTACACCTCTTGTCTAGATACTTTCCTTATATTACAAACACTAAGCATACTAATAAAAGATTTAATATATAGAAATAGATATTTAAGTTGAAAAGGAACAGAATCCATTCGGGTATGCCTGATGTAAGTTGTGAGCAGTCTGTGAGCAGAGAGATATGAGTAAATCCCATGCTAGTAGCTTTTTGGAGTGTTTGTAGATAGGTTGTTGATTCTACTTGTAAACTTGTAGCTGCATAAATTTTTTTTCCAACAGAGAGAATTTGTATTTTATGCGAAGTTATGAAAACAAAGCCAATTGCTGCTACGTTGCCAAAGGTGGTGGTCTTAAAGGATCCATCAATTTGGATTGTTATAAGGTTAGAGTCTGCAGATGGGCTTTGGATGATAGTCTGATATTCAAAATTGCGTCCAGTAAAGGAAGTAAGGTTATCAGGCGGTAAGTCTAGATTCTCTGGATTCTTATGGAAGCTAAAAGCTTGAGAAATTCTATTGAACATGAGATTGGAATTCTGAACAACTGTTATAGGGTTGAAAGGAATGTCATTCCAAATAGCTTGGTTTCATGCTAACCATATGTTCCAAAAAAATAAGAATACAGATGATGTGAAGATCATTGTCGTGGATAATGTGAAACCAATTTAGAGCCCATGATCGAAATGACTATTTTTTGCCAATATCAAAATTGAGACCCAATTGAGATAGTTTCCATGTGAATTTTGAGTCAGGACATTCAAAGAAGCAATGCTGTACAATTTCTTGAAGGTCACCACATCTTAAACAGATTGGAGAGGTAGCATTTCCTCTTTTAAATAGAGCAACCATAGTTTGATAGATGTCATGAAAAATTCACCAGAAGAAAAATTGACCTTTAAAAGGAATGTGACGTTGCCACAACACCTTGAAAATATGTTGCATGGAGTGGGAGATTTCGGAATAGGCAGAAGATAATGATGGCTTGGCAAGAACAGATAGTTGCTTTATGAGGACATATCCTATTTTAATGGAATAAGAACCAGTGATCTCTTTGCTCCAGATTTGAAGATCATGTTGTGGGGTGGTGAGGATGTGAATGGTTTGGATTAAGTCGCAAATGGGCTGGAAAAATAGATGATAGAAGGGGATGTCTCCAATGACCAGTAGAATCAAAAAGATGATTCACTTTTAGAGTAAGTCCTGTGGAAGCCACCAAACTATATTTGATAGGCTTTGAAACTTGAGAAATCCATTCATCAGTAATACGAGTACTATCTCCATTTCCTACTATTCATTTGAGACCATGTTTGAGTAAGTCGTGTCCCCATAGTATACTTTTCCATCCCCATGAAGATGAAGATTGAGATTTGACGTCCAAAAAATTATACCGAGAACAATATTTTGAGAGAAAAATATGACTAAAGAACGAGTTGGGCTGAGAATGTAATTTCCAAGCTATCTTTGCAAGAAAAGCCTGATTGAGATGGCTCGTGGATTTAAGACCTAGTTCTCCAAAAAACTTGGATGTGCAAATATTTTCCCAGGATTCCAATGAATTCCTTTGGCTTCTATGTCACCTTTCCATATGAAATTTGCAATCTGTTTGTCAATTGATCGCAAGACTGTGGTCGGTAGACGGAAGTTAATATATTATACATAATTTTATATTGTATATTGTAGATACCAAATTTTGACACACCATTTACTTTTCAAACATTGGAGAGGTGTTTTTATTTTTGGGGTCAAATCTTAAATTTTCAATAATCTCGGGGGGCAAAATAGTAATTTTTATCCGTAAATATTTTTCCATTAGTTTTGGGGGTTTTTAAATTCACATTTTACTTTCATACATATTTTTAATTTTATGTGATTTTTTCAAATTGAATTGGTATTTTTTTATATTTTTTGGCCCAAGAGCAAAATCGTCATTTTACAGTCTAAATTCATTTCTGTCAAATTTTGAGACGTAAATGCATTTTTCTAGTGTTTTAAGTTTATTTTTAATTTTTGGTAATTTTTTGAAATCAATAGCTATTTTTTGTATATTTTCGTTATTCAAGGGCAAAATTGTCATTTCACATTCTAAATTCATTTTTTACTAATTTTTGGGTCTCAAATTCATTTTTAGGTTTTTAAGCATGTTTAAAAGTTTTTTCTATTTTTTTTTATGGTGAATCTCTATTAACAAATTTGTTATTTATATTTTTCTTAAATTTTTATTTTTGTACGAGAAAATAGATTTTTAGAGATAAAATTGTAATTTTGGTAGTTAAGAGCGTTTTGGTCTTTTAGCCATTTCTTAGAGGTTAAGACTTGAGCACTATAAATATCCCCACTTGGGGATTTTAAAAAAGGGGGGAGAAAATAAAAGTTTAGGGAGAGTTTTTTTTAGTTTTTAGTTTTTTCATTTCACCAAGAATACCAAGAACACACACTTCTTTTTTACACACATCTTCAAATTCTCACCAAGAACACCAAGAACACACACTTCTTTTTTACATACATTTTTAAGTTCTCACCTAGAACACTAAGAACACACACTTTTTTCTACACACATCTTCAAGTTCTCACCTAGAACACCAAGAACACACACTTTTTTTCTACACACATCTTCAAGTTCTCACCTAGAACACCAAGAACACACACTTTTTTTCTACACACATCTTCAAGTTCTCACCTAGAACACACATTACACATACCACTCACATTCTCTCTCACACACTACACACTCTCTCTCACACACACTACTCACACTCTCTCTCACACATTGCCCACACTCAAACACACACAGAAACTCACGCCTTCATACACACACCAAACACACACACACACCAAATCCACTCACTTAACACACGTTCCCAAACACACATTAACATAAACGCACAAACAACACACAAGCGCACACTAATAAATGTTCATAAACACAGACATCAATCTGCACACAATCACACATTTCAGCTCACAGACGACACATAATGACTCACATCCATATTTCACACAAACACACACAATCATGGATTCATTCGTTCACATACTTCAGTCCAAAATACACACACACACACACAGAGACACATACAATCATTCCATGCACACACAACACACACAAACAACACTCACACATACACATACACACACACACTCACAGATTCCCTTTCACACACAGGTATACATGAACACACAGACCCTCAAAACACATACACTGGAACACACAATCATCTGCACACACATACAGAGACTCAGCATCATCATAAAACAATCAGTCACCAATAACTTTAGCCCCCACTAGCCATCAAACACCAAGACCAACCTTCCATTTCCATCTTCATTATCTAGAACCACCATCTTTGCTGCAAACCTCTTCCATCACCACAACCATAACCAACAACAACCTGTAAATACACAATAAATCCTATCAAAGCCCAGTGAACCTCCCCAATTACGTTCAAATCCCACCTACAGTCCCAAAGTATCCAGTAATTCGCTAAAGACAGCCTACCTGCTTTCAATTTTACCTGTGGAAATCCCAATTATGCAATTTTAATAGTAGCTATTTAGCCACATCAATCTCCCATTCACCACTTCAAACTAGCACAATCACCAGAATCCATCTCCAGCCCCAATCCAAACTTGCACAATCTCCATCCCATCACCTATTAGTCACTGCTCAAACAACAGATACTCATTACCAGAACAACCAATCACACCCACAATCCTACCTCTGCTGGGGTTCTAAGCTATCGCCAGTCACACAGCCAGAAGCCAGTAACCATCAAAACCATCAACAAACTTCCTCCTTCATTCCATCGTAGCTCCTTCCACCTCTTCTACTACACTGCTATCACTCCAATTCACCATCCAAATTCACAATTTCAAGCTGTAAAACGCCACCGCTACATAAACACATCACACAGCTACCAATTACCACCTCTCCCCAATGTTCAATCCAGCCCATCAAATCCCCACTACTTGCAATTCGTGCACAAAACAGTCAATTTTAAATCCCAATCGTAGCTCCAACACTATCGCCGGACCATGTCTACAAACATGCAGAAAGTTCACAAAAACAACAAACTACCTAAAGGTCCAACCACCGCCACTTTCAACCTGCACAAATCCACCCTCAGTCATTCATTATAACCCAAAACCGCTGCAAATCACTGCCCAACCGCCGATCTCACCCCCAACATAAGCCTCACACTAGCAACTCATTGGAAACCACCAATCTCAGGCAATTTGTTTAGGCAATCTTGTCCACCGAACCAGGTAACTCTCAGCTCTCCGTGTAATCTGTCTCTTACAGCAAGTAATCCATAAATTTTGCATAAACGGTGTTCGATTTGCGGTGAGAATCAGATTGTTGCTGAACGTAAAACCAATAATGTAAAAATGAGGAGACAGATCGAGGGAGAGAGCTGGGAAAAGGATAAAAAAAAAATCAGAGCAAGAAGAGAGTTAAGGATGGAGAAACAGAGAGGTGGATTCGGGTGAGAGTAAGAAAGAAATACAAAGCTAAAGAAAATCTAGAAGAGAATCGGACAGAGAGAAAGAGAGAATGGGCAGAGTAGGAGAGAAATAAAAAAAAAGCGTGAGCGAGATAGAGGGATAGAATCAGAGAGGGAATTAGATGAAAAAGAATCGGAGAAGAAATGGAGAGGAAGAGAGTGATTAGAAATCTGGAGGAAGAAACGCAGGGGAGGGGAAGAGAAAAGAAAAGAGGGAGCTTAGAGAGTGAGTGAGAGAAAGAGACCGGTTGGGGGAGAAGAGAAATTGGGGTGGAGAAAAATTAAAAGAGAGAAAAGATGAAAAACGATTTTGGGGAGGAAAATTTAGTTTTAGTTTTGACTTTTAGTTTAGTTTAGTTAATTGTTAATTAATTGAGATTTGATCTAATTTTAGTTTGATTTATTAATTATGTCAGTAGATTAATGGATTAAGTTGTTTTAGATAACTAATTTAGTTTTAGTTTAGTTTAGTTAATTGTTAATTAATTGAGATTTGATCTAATTTTAGTTTGATTTATTAATTATGTCAGTAGATTAATGGATTAAGTTGTTTTAGATAACTAATTTAGTTTTAATTTTACTTGTTCCTTTATGGGTAATATTTATATTTTAGCCCCTAAGGTCTTAGATAATATTATTTTACCCATGATCATTTCTCAATTTTTGCAATTTAAGCCCCCATAAATTGTAGATTGCCCCCTTTAGGTTTAATTTCTTTCAATCAAGTCTTTATTAATTGCAATTAAGCCTCATTAGTTGCTAGAATTTATGTTTTTGTGCCACACTTGTTAAAATTTATGGTTTTGTCCCCCCGATTTATTTTAATTTTGCATCTCTACCCCCTTAAACTCATGTGACTTTTAATTTTACCCTTTAAGTTTTATAGGGTTTATTTTAGCCCCTTCTTTGCTAGAATTCTTTTTTTTATCTCAATTCGTCAATAGTAGCATGTTTTAGGTTTTGTTTGATTATACCGAGGTGTCTTGACTTGTTTGTTCATTTTGAGTAGAATTGTACCGGGTCTTCGAGAGGTATTCCTATTTTTTATTAATTTCCTCTTTATGTGCTCCAATATGCTCCAATATGATTTTATGCATTATTATTTGTTTATTTTTTTTACTTTTTTATTTTTATATACATTTTGTATATTTACATATTTAATTTATTTAATTTTGAATTTTTATTATTATTTTGAAAAAATATAACATTTTGTATTTAATTAGTCAATGTAATAGTTAGATTTTTTTTTATATATTTTTTTTATATTTTAGCAAAAATTATGTAATTAGATAGAAAGTGTAATAGATAGGGCATTTTTTAGTTCCCCCCTTTAAATTGTAAATTAAATCGCAGTATAATAGTTAGGGTTTATTTGCTTTGGCGTGCTTACGTGTTTATTTATTTTACTGCTTTCATTAGGATCTTGCATCTAGATATTATGCTTATATGTTATGTGCTCTTACTTGATTTTATCTGTCTTTATATGTTTAATTTGCTTTTAATTCATGCTTTACTATTTAAATTCATGTTTTATGATATTCCGTCACCACACTAGTCCAACGCTAGTTGTGGCTTCATTCTTTTCCCGCTATTCCAACGCTAGTGGGATTTTTAGAATGGGTTAGTCCAATGCTAGACCCTTAGGGCATTTTAGTGTTAGGTACATTCGTGTGTATTTCTCATCTCATTTCACATACTCTTAATTTTCTTTTTATTCGGCATGATTTTATTATTACTATTATTATTATTATTATTATTTTAATACATTTTTAAAATACATGATATATAGGTTGCATTTCACTTAGACTTTAGAACATTTGTGTGATCCGACTAGAAATAGTCGCCTACTCACGTGGGAAGCAGTGGAGTACATGTCGTTTCCCCCTCCGTGAGTAGAAATATTCAGTCACGAGATACTAGTCCCCCGTACCCGTCATGTTACATACCCCCTTTTCTTTCTTCACTTAATATATTATTATTATTTTCTTTTCTTTTTTTGCATTTCATTTTGCATAGACTCGTGACTCCCTCGAGGTCTCGACTCGGATTTCACAATTAATGCGATAATTCCGATCAAGCCTCGACGGTACATTTCGACCCTCCCGATATCCACATTTAGACTTAGGATTTGCATTCATTTAGATACATCCAAAATGCGATAGAATCTAGGGTTAATGTAGGAAAATTTGATTAAACATCGCAACTAGCCTCGGCTAGGTTGAAAGGGTGCCTCAAGCGCAAGCCTTTACCTTCCCTTTCTTCAAACGTGACTCCCGGACCTTTTTCTCTCGTTTTTCGTAGACCGGAGTCAAAAAAGGGTTTTTAAATATTTTTCTAAAATTTTATTTTTTATTTTTGTTAAACGACTTTTCGGGTGACTTGGTACATCCTAACTCAGTACCAAGTGGCGACTTCATTTTCTTTTAAAATAAAACCCTTTTTCAAAATTATTTGGCCAAACCTGTCGCACTTTTAGTCCCGACATTGTTTTCTTTTAAAATGACATTTTTCTTAAAATACACTTTTTTACTAAAATTTGATTTTCTTACACACGCACAATTTTTCGAAGACCTTTATTTTCGAAAGGGTCATCAGACCGGACCGTCATTTCTGGGACGCGACAGTCAACGACCCCACCACTAGCAACCCTTTACTTTACGATTTTTCGGACGTAACATATATATGTGTGTGCATGGACAATTTTATATTTAATATATCACTAGTTAATATATTATACATAATTTTATATTATATATATGTGTGTGCGTGGGCAATTTTATATTTAATATATCATTAGTTAATATATTATACATAATTTTATATTATATATATGTGTGTGCATGGGCAATTTTATATTTGGGTTGGGTTATATATATATATGTATGTATGTATGTATGTATATGTAAATGTATATGTACATGTATATGTATATGCTTTATGAGCCGACTTTTATACGGGCTAAACCTATTGAGGTCCGAATTTGGCTAAAAAATATTTTAGATCTAATATTCAGGCACAAGTTCAGATTGGCCCGATAAAATGTTAGGACACGGGCTTTTTTTGCAGGCCGAACGGGTCGAGTTCAGGTTGACCCGACCCCATTGACAGTTCTAGAAGTGATGCATGTTGATGTAAGAAAATGATGTAACATGATATAAGAATACTTATATGATTTTGTTTTAAACAATAAGTTCTATAAGTGGTATTGTGAACCGAGTCTATTTAAGAATTTCTCATTTATACGTAATTGGCAATTGGGGTTGCTTGGCCGAAGGTTTTGAGGATTTGCAAAAGGAAATACTAAGAAACTAGAGAACTGTTTGAACAAGTAAAACTCTTATTGACAAAAAAAAAACTCTAATGCCGCTCCCCTCCAAAATATATGGTAAGTTTTGTTAAGAAAAGTAATAAATTTGGTCATGAGATAGTGAGTTGTATTAAGAAAGTAGTCTGATTTATATAATGTTAGTATAATGCTGAATTACTACAATACTGTTCGTTGTGGCTAAAAAAAAAAATACTGATAATTAAGGTACTGTTGATATATTTTAGAAAAGTAAGAACTTTTACTGTGTATTTTCGACTCACCTACCACTTATAGAAAATAGAAGTGCCAGAGTCGTTACTAATTGTGCAATTATTTTTAAGTACCTTCTTTCCTTTTTCTTGAAAAACATATCTACTACAATAATGGATGTGCAAGTTTACCTCATCTAATTCTCTCACAATCCCTAAAAATGAGATGAAAAAATTAGAAAACTGGAGGAACGAATGGGAGGAGGAAAATGTTGTTTGGGGCAGGGCGGTTTGATCCCGTCTGGTGGTCAACTCTACCTAACTTTATTTAATTACCTTTTAAATACCTATGTGATAACGATTTTTCTCCAAAAAAAGAAAGAAAGAGAAGAGAAAGAAAGGGGAGAGAGAGTTGCAGGACTTACTGCCATACGGTTCTAGGCTAGAATTTGGCCAAAAAGCAAAATTCACAAATGATTGTTTGTGATTTGAAGTTGAAAAAAACCTCTCTCGTGATTTTTGGTCATTGTTAATAGTAACTAATTTATACACACTTACTTAAAACGCCTCGTACACACTATTATCATCCTTCTCGTGATTTAACTGTGAAGAAAACATTCAAATCTAGGGTAATTTGATAGCAAAACAATAATCAACAAGAATACAGAGCTCTCTTTTTTTTTTTTTTTTTTGAAAATTACTATTTCATTTCTCTCTTCCCTTTTCTCTCTTTTTATTTTTTTTTTATTTTTTTTGTTTTGTGTTGGGGGAGGGGGCTGTTGGAGGTTGAGATTAAGTTCCTATTTGAGTTTATTAACCAACAAAACAAGAAAAAGTTCAGCATGTCCCAGAAATTATCTTCAAAAGAATTTACTATCAAGATTGACCATAATAATCCCATCCTTTTTCCTTCTTGTGAGTGCTTGCACATGTTGCGAGAGGTTGATGCTTAGCTTTTCAAATGAAGATGGTTATATTTTTTTCTCAGACTTTTAACAACATTTTCTGGCTTCCACATGTTTCACCTTCGGCATTTAAGACATCTTACAAAAGAAAAACAAATATGTTTGGGAAGTTGCCAACAAGACTATAATGAAGTTACCTAAAGCATGCATCCGTTGGTTTGTTAAGAAAACTTAAGGAAAGAGCAAATCACTTCTCTCTCTCTCTCTCTCTCTCTCATTTTCCAAAAGTCTTTTTGCCAAGAAAAAAACTGTTCCTTAGATGAATTGACTTTGACTAAATATAAAGATATTTTAGATTTTTGTACTATAATTAATCCATATAATTTTTTTTTCTGCATAACAGAAATCAATAAGACATCTTGCATCTGGCTTTCTTTTCATTTAATCTTTTTTTTTTTGGTCAATGTTCCATTCTTTCTGATAATACGAAAATTCCCTTGATAATAACATTTTCACGCGCTTCTAATTTGCCTACTACCTTTTCCACCCAAAAAAAAAAAAAAAAAGGAAATGAAAAGTTCTTCTAGAAATCAATTTGGCCAAAAATTTGAAAAAGAAAACATGAGGAGGAGGAGAAGAAAAGTCTACATACACGTATTCACCTCCAGGGAATAGTAATGCAATTTTTTGGAATAATGGGCCCTAATTTGGAATATCCAGATTCCTAAGTTGATTCTCTCGTGTTTAATGGTCCGACATTAATTAAATAATCGGCACTCCGGTCAAACTTCAAATTTGTCTCGCTTGTTCAAATAATCTAATTGTCTAATAAGGTTAAAATTCTCCCCCACAATATATAATACTCAAGTCAATTTGGTCCTCGGCATTATTTGTTGATCGATCAACAAAACTAAATTATGCAGTTTGATTTTATTAAAAAATTATCTTTAATTAGAATTACATTGCGAGTAGCCTATTTAAATTTCTTTTTAATTACTTATTGCATTCCCCAATCCATTTTTTTTATTAGTTGGGGGTCTAAATATAAATATATGAATTACTTCTTTTTATTAGTCGATTTTGGGGGACCCGTGGAGAGTTCTTTAAAGTCTTTGTTTATCAATTTTCCAGTGGAGACGTGTGGGACTTGTGGGCTGCCACTTGGTTCTTTCGCCTCCGCGGCTATCTCTGAACCATTCTATTGCTCTTGTTCTTTTACAGGTATTTTTATTCCAAAAACATCTTGTCTTTTTAACCAACGTTACATCAACGATCTAAAGAAAGATTTGGGGCATGACCAAAAGAAGATGAAGGATCGATGTTACAAATATTTTTTTGCTTGAATTCTGTTATCATTGATATTTTTTTGCATCTTATAAAAATGTTAGGAGCTTGACAAATTAAATGTTATATATATATATATATATACACACACACGTATGTATGTATGTGTGTATATGTGTTTGTGTATAAATTTATATATATATGTATGTGTGTGTGTGTATAAATTAAATGTTATATACATACATATATATATATGTATATATGTATGTGTGTGTGTGTGTCTAAATTAAATGTTTTATACATACATACATATACATATATATATATATATATATATATAAGAAAAAGGTAAATTTCTATTGTATAAAAGTTCTAGTTAATTTAGAAATTTTGAAATTATAGTGACACCTTTATATTTAATTGGACTAAAAATAGTTTCCCGATACCACAAGTACTGCAAGTATAAGTACAAAATTTTTATTTGGATATTGGTTACATCATTTGCAGGACTATTCAATGCACAAAAGGTATCAAATACTCGAACATCCTCTATCATCAATCTGGGGGCATTAAATTTAGTAATAATATGATCTAACTCATTTTCGTTTAAGTCAAATAGGCGCCATTTTGAGTTCATTAATATTTGTTGGGGTGTCATATTGTGAATATGAATATGGTTAATGTTTGATTCTCTTTTGTTTCGGTTGGATGCTTTCATCTGTGTCTATTTACATTTATCTATTCTATATTACAAGTGAGTTTTGAGTGAGTGAATTAGGTTTTCTTACTAATACTGTCCTTTCCAAAAACGACAGTATAACTTGGAACCAAAGCTTGAGCATGTATGTTGTTTCACTGATTCTATTAAAATGAAATAAATAAGTGAAAATTTTGTTATAACTATTATTTTTATCTTGGATGTTAGCTAAAAAGAAAAAGAACAGAAGAAATTAGAGGAATATAAGCCATATTTGATGTTTTTATTTGAGTTTTTCCTCTAATCATTACAACATTTAGCTTATATAGTCCATAGATGATCTAAGGCCCATTTGGTTGGCAAGGAATCTATCTAGGCTGAAAAAGTAATATGAATCTAAAATTTTAAATTCTTATGTTTGGTTTCATTTTTAACTAATTAGAAAAGTAAAATCTTTCATCAAACCAAGGAAAATAGTGGCAGAATAACAAGATTCTAGATCCTCAAATCTTATTGGTATTTTGATTACTTTCCTTGAAATTTAATCAAAGATACACCGGAGACGTTTTAATCCCTTCCTTTTCCCCTGCCTTTTTCTTAACATAAACATACACTCAAAACATAATAATATCTCTCTTTTCCAATATCTCTTTTCTTCAACAACGTATTCCCAAGATCCCAAAATTCTATCCAAATTCCAAAACTTTCTCATCTCCTCTAATATCATTGAACTAATATAAACTTTTTTCCTGTTTTATACATGTGGGTTATGTAGAATTTATATGCGATCTTGATAGATGCTTTTCTCAATGGGCATTTTTTATTTTATTTTTATCCATTTTCTTCTATTTGTTTTGTGCATGTTTGTGTGTGTGTTTTTCTTTTTTTAAGCAGGAGGTGTAAATTTTTGTTGTTATCAAAGGGAGTTGTAATAATTTGCATTTGTTTATTCATAAGTAGATTTATTAATTGTTGTATTTCATAAAGGAGGACATGGTCTTGAAGATAAGGCATATTGATTTGTACCTGCAACACAGTTGCTAACATTGGGCTTTTTTTTTGGGTTATGAATATCAATTAAGATATCCAAATTTGAATATCAATTAATATGTTCATATGCTTGGATAACTTGGATAAAGTTAAGATGTCTGCATCTTTAGATAAATTTAATCAACATCCTAAGAGTCCTATATTCTTAGACAAAGTTGATCAACGTGATAAGAGAGATTTTGGATGAAGTTAGATTAAAAGACAAACTTTTTAATATTTTTGTTAATATTATATTTGTTCTATAATAGATGAATTTGATTGTTTATATAATACATGAATAAAATTAATTTATCAATTAAAATTGTAAGAAAAGAAATAAACAAGAAAAATAATAGATTATAGAATAACACATTCAATCAAAACTTCTTTTATATATTATAATAGTAGGAATATTTTTGCCAACACAGTGCAAATATGCATTATATCACTTGTGACATTATTATAAACTAAACGTTGTAACAGGAATCTAGACAATTTTCCTGCCAAATATTCCTAGAGTATCCAAACATATTAAATGAATATTTTTATCTTTATGGATTTAAATTTCTAGAAATCACATTCTACATTAACTTTACTTTTCTGTCAACCAAATGAGACCTATTGGTTTTTACACGGTAAGAATAGGTTGGAGTATGTGACAAATTAGTTAGTCTAAAATGTTTTTTTTTTTTACAAAAAAGAAGAAGAGGGAGACACACACATACACACAAGTCCTTATCATTGAGACTATACATACATAAGCATGATCAACAAACATGTATGTCATATAATTTAGTATTCATCTCACCATGATCTTGGAATAAGATACTTGGATACTAAGTAATTTGTTCTAAATTACATATTTTGTGGCATTTTATACTTATAAAAATAATAAATTATACAAAATGATATTTGCACTTCTCTTATAATTTCTCACATACTTTTTTCATTATTTATTGGAATAAAATCTTCACTTAAAAGGTGCGCAAAAACTTAAAAGTGGTGTGCGAGAAGTTAAAAATTATATATAAGTATCATTTTTCTACGCTATATGTACTAATTAACTCTTATAAAAATTTTGATTGAGGTATAACTACGATCTATTTAACATATATAACTAATATTTTATATGATATTTAATATCTTAAGAGTTGACAACTGATATTAAAAACTAG
Organism: Mitragyna speciosa; assembly: GCA_024721245.1. Lineage (NCBI taxonomy): Eukaryota > Viridiplantae > Streptophyta > Magnoliopsida > Gentianales > Rubiaceae > Mitragyna > Mitragyna speciosa. Next base: position 1,268,216 of record CM045558.1, read on the forward strand.
ATTTAAGAAACACTTCATACTTTTTAACAAATAGAAAAAATATATATATCCTTATGCTTACACGAAAAATATCTAAAAGGAAAATACCTAAATGAAATATTGAATATACTCTTCCTTCTATCTTAGATGTAATCTAGATATTTATCTTTTAATATCATCAATTTTGTAGTGAGGTTTATAGGATTCTCCAAACTAAGTCAAAAAAAATCAAAGTTTATGTGGTTTTGTGAATACACTAGTCTTACAAACTAAATTAAATCATATAAGATTTAACATTTTGCCATTTCGGTACCATTTGTGATTTTAATCTATTTTATATCTACTCAATTCATTACATGATTAATTTTCACACATTTCTATTGCACTGTGTGATTTTAAGACGATGACTACAACTTTAAAGAAACAACTTTTTTTTCTATGTATCAATAAAAAAATAGAAGCAAAAGTTATTATAACTATTCTAAAGATACTTTTGCGTTAAGCATGAAATGTTTCAAGATATAATTACAAATATATTTAAAAATGAAAAGAAAATTAAAAGGACTGACAAAAAGTTGAAAATTTAAATATATTTTATTTAAATTGAATATGTAATTAACTAATTCCAAAGTTTTGTACAATAGAAAATGGAACCTTAAATCTCCACGAAAAATAGTATATAGTTGATTATTTGCATATATAAAGATATTGTATAAATATTTACAAAGTAGGTATTGATATATCAAATTTATTTATATATAACAATGAACTGATTAAGAGTAAATATATGATGTCAAAACGTAAAACAGTTAAGTCGCGGGTGTTATAAAAATGACGTAGCTTTTTCTCGACTGTTTAGGTAACGTATTTACACTTTTTTTTTTGGAAATCAAAGAACTTCTATTTTTTTTTTATTTCTAATTGGTTTCCTTATATCTTTAAATATAAGTTTTTCTAGTTGTATATTATTGATATATTATCTAGAACAAATATCAATCAATTTAATATACCTTAAAATGCTTTAAATGGTTTGACCATTTTTTTTCTTATTAACCTTGAAAGAAATAATTTATCAACCATCATTCTATGGAAGAATATATCACGTGTATGTGCTCTCAAATTAGTTTATTGAAGAACACAAAAGGAAACATCAATTTGTCCCTTCTCTTTTCCTTTTTCTCTTTGGGAGGGAATGCAGGTAATAGTTTATTTTATGAAGTTTCAGGTGTTTAGTTGAACTGTCGAAATAGTGTTTTCACAAACAAAAAATACTTTCCATCAAACAGCTCCAAAATTTGTTTCTATCAAACCTAAACCTAACATATGAAGAAAAACTCTATACCTTCATAAGTTTGTAGGTTAAATTACAGGATTTGATATATCAAATTATATATTTGACCACTTCTAGAAACTCGATAACCAAATTACTTATCTAATTGGTTGGCTTGAATCACATCCCAAGTCAAGTCATGTCTCTTTGATGGGGGGGCCTTTTTGTCTTGGCAACTAACGTGCATTTTTAAATGTGTACAAATGTATATATGGTGTAAAACTCTACCTCGTATGTTCTTTGATTTAAACCAAAGATTGTTTACATCGTTAGAATATGAGAGTGACAAGATGAGGATGCTTGTATATATCGTTTTACAAGGTGTTTTTGAGAATATGAAAGTGACAAGATGAGAATATTGGAAATGATTTGTCTATTGGGCTGGCCAAGAAAACAAAAAATTAGTAAATACAAATAGAAAAAATATCCTTATGCTTACACAAAAATATCTAAAAGGAAAATACCTAAATGAAATATTGAATATACTCTTCCTTCTGTCTTAGATGTAATCTAGATATTTATCTTTTAATACCATCAATTTTGTAGTGAGGTTTATAGGATTCTCCAAACTAAGTCAAAAAAATCAAAGTTTATGTGGTTTTGTGAATACACTAGTCTTACAAACTAAATTAAATCATAGAAGATTTAACATTTTGCCATTTTCGGTACCATTTGTGATTTTAATCTATTTTATATCTACTCAATTCATTACATGATTAATTTTCACACATTTCTATTGCACTATGTGATTTTAAGACGATGACTACAATTTTAAAGAAACAACTTTTTTTCTATGTATCAATAAAAAAATGAGAAGCAAAAGTTATTATAACTATTCTAAAGATACTTTTGCGTTAAGCATGAAATGTTTCAAGATATAATTACAAATATATTTAAAAATGAAAAGAAAATTAAAAGGACTTACAAAAAATTGAAAATTTAAATATATTTTATTTAAATTAAATATGTAATTAACTAATTCCAAAGTTTTGTACAATAAAAAATGGTACCTTAAATCTCCACGAAAAATAGTATATAGTTGATTATTTGCATATATAAAGATATTGTATAAATATTTACAAAGTAGGTATTAATATATCAAATTTATTTATATATAAAAATGAACTGATTAAGAGTAAATAGATGATGTCAATACGTAAAACAGTTAAGTCGTGGGTGTTATAAAAATGACATAACTTTTTCTAGGTAACGTATTTACACTTTTTTTTTTTGGAAATCAAAGAACTTTTTTTATTATTTAGAATTGGTTTCCTTATATCTTTAAATATAAGTTTTTCTAGTTGTATATTATTGATATATTATCTAGAATAAATATCAATCAATTTAATGTACCTTAAAATGCTTTAAATGGTTTGACCATGTTTTTTTTTCTTATTAACCTTAAAAGAAATAATTTATCAACCATCATTCTATGGAAGAATATATCACGTGTATGTGCTCTCAAACTAGTTTATTGAAGAACGCAAAAGGAAACATCAATTTGTCCCTTCTCTCTTCCTTTTTCTCATTGGAGGGAATGCAGGTAATAGTTTATTTTATGAAGTTTCAGGCGTTTGGTTGAACTGTTGAAATAGTGTTTTAATATTTCACAAACAAAAGATACTTTCCATCAAACAGCTCCAAAATTTGTTTCTATCAAACCTAAACCTAATATATGAAGAAAAACTCTATACCTTCATAAGTTTGTAGGTTAAATTACAGGATTTGATATATTAAATTATATATCTGACCACTTCTAGAAACTCAATAGCCAAATTTCTTATCTAATTGGTTGGCTTGAATCGCATCCCAAGTCAAGTCATGTGTCTTTGACGGGGTCTTTTTTGTCTTGGCAACTAACGTACATTGTTAAATGCGTACGAATGTATATATGGTGTAAAACTATACCTGGTATGTTCTTTGATTTAAACCAAGATTGTATACATCGAAGGGTACTAGAATGTGAGTGTGACAAGATGAAGATATTTGTATATATCGTTTTACAAAGTGTTTTTAAGAATATGAAAGTGACAAGATGAGAATATTGGAAATGATTTGTCTATTGAGCTGGCCAAGAAAGCAACTGAAAGCGTTAAAAATTAGTAAATACAAATGTGAAATGGTAATTTTCACTCATTTTGACTCAGGTAGCTATCTTAAGGATGTGCATTGAGTAGAGGTAATCTGAATTCATGCTATAAAATAAACGAGCTTCTCCAAAAATTCAAATTCGCTTTGTTTGGATATGATTTTTTTTTCAAGAAAGGAATCTAGACACTTTTCCTGAATATATTTTTATTCCACAAATATGTTTACCTACTAAATTTTTTATAGTAATATTTTTCCAAAAATACCTTCTTGAAAAGACATCATCCATACACCAAAGCCTAAATTTTCAATGATCAAACTTAGTCCCATGGTGTAAAACTACCAAGTCTAAGCACTTCCTAATTTACCTCTGATACAAGAATATGTAAGAGTTAAACATCTTTGCTGCACCAAAAAGCAAAATGGTAATGCAGGCACTAAAAAACCTGCGTAATTAAAGACAAAAGCCGATGTTGTCGTTCTGCTAGTCCCTAATACAAATTAAAATACTATTTTTGTATTTTTATTTTGACCAATTATGAAAATTACATAATTCCTAAAGGGTAGCATTTGAATGCTTTATAATTTTAACAGTTAAAAATAAAAAAGGAATTTTACGTTGCTATTTTAAGAATATTTCTCCTAGCAAACAAAGTTGACACAAGTCACCAACCTTTTGACCCTGTGAAGAAAAAAAGGAGAATGATGTTAATACCATTTAAGTTTCTTTAACCTGGAAAGAATTTTTAGGAAAGGCTGAGTGTCTGACTTGAATTATTTTTTGTGTTTAAGAGATTAATAATAGAAGGACCAAAGGGCAAAAGTCAACATGATTCCATGTGAGGGTAAAATAATGAATAAAATGAAAAGTACACAAGCCTTACTTGAGCTCAAGTCCAGTCCATCCCTTAACTACAGCCCACTCTTTCCTCCAAAAAAAAAAAAAAAAAAAATACAGCCCACTCTTTTTGTTCTTCTTTTTATCAGAGGTTCGAATGATTGCTGCCCAAAGTTATAACTTGAGAGCCCAAGTGCTTTTTTTTTTGTCGGTGGACAGGAGTTCAACTTCTATGGCCATGAGTTTAGAAGCCATGTGACTTGCTCCTGTATCAAGAGCTCATGTGTGTTTATGGTGTGTTACACCATGTTAGTGGTGGCCTTAAACTTCTGTAATTGGCCTTTTTACTTACTTTTTTGTTTTTTTGGGTTTAAAGTCATCTTTATACACACACTCTCTATCTCTTATAAGAAGTTTGCATCCAAAGTACTTCACAAATTACACACACGTAGAACAAGATTACATTCAAAGTGCTTCACAAATTAACGAGACACTGCTAGTATCATATGTAGCCTTTAAGACTTACACTGGGAAGCTAATCTTCTACCTAGATTTGTTAATGAGGCTTAGAAAAGAAAACGTCCAATTGAGGTGCTCAAGTCGCACTAACATAAGTAAATTAAGAAAGCGTAAGTTAAATCAAGAAGATATTGAAAACAATAAACGTGAGTGCATACATTTATATGGTAATTTGTATGTGTTTAGCTACTGAGATTAATTAGTCGTTACAAAAAAAAAAAAAAAGTTCTAAGAAACGAGATTTTTTTTTGGACCTAAAAATTATCTTTTCTTTTCATCAAAGGTGGAAAAAATACTTAAAAAGATAGATGCCTTAAGAATTATTAATTTTTTTTTTTAAAAAGGAGACATATATAACTGCAGTCATGCTTCAATCAACGACTTTAGAAGATAAAAGCTATACTCGTGGTTTTAAGACCACGCTTTTCTGTTTGAACTGCAGTTACGCTAGACAACGCGCCCAAAATTCCAGTATATAAGCGGTCGGTACCGTAGCTTTCAGCAAATGTGTCTTCCATCAGCACAAATCTGAAACCCCTATTCTTCGTCAACTCTCAATTTGAATTTCTCAGGGTTTCATTCACTCGCACAAATAAGTTCCTAGCAAAATTATCGAAATTGAATTCTGAATCTTAAGATTTTGCCGGCAAATGAAGCTGAAAATCAACAAAGCCTGCGATCTCAGCTCCATCTCCGTTCTTCCTCCTCATTCCAGGTTCAATTCTACCATCAATTTAATTTATTTTGATTTATGTTGTTTTTGTTCGGTGATGAAAATTTTTGTGTTGGTTAATGCATGAGAAGGAAGCCGAGTGTGGTTGCGGCGGGTGCAGAGACTTCGATTTTCGGAAAAAGTCTAGCGCCGGCGACGCAATTCCGATCACAATCATTGCATTCGCAGCAGTCAGCGCTTTCACAAGGAGGTTCCTCTCAGAATGGACTCTTCTCTCAGATCTCTCAGAACTCTATCGATGGCGTCATCACTAGCGAGCAAGTATTCTCGCGCGCTCGCTCGCTATCTCTCACTCTCTCTCTCTAAATTATTGAAAGTGATTAGTATTATGTTCTGATTTATTTAGTCCAGAATTTGCGTTCTAATTTATTTGTATTAATTTAATGAAAGCAGCTAAATTATTCCGTTTCTGTAAGATATGGAGCAAGTGATTCTGTTCTTCTTTTTGAGGAAATAGTTAATTGTTTATCTAGTTTGATGAATTGGAATTGGTTCTGAAAACATAAAAAAGTTTAATTTTGATTGTAATTCTATTTTTGGGATATTGCTGTTGAACTATATGAAAGTGGAAGCTTTTGGTGCTTGTTGGAATCAACTAGGTGTAGTATAGCAGCAAGTGGCTGACAGTGTCCACGTCAGAGCATGCAAATTTTGAGGAGCAACACTTGTGGTTTCCTTTTTGAATAATTTCAATTCTGCATTTGATTACTTATGGAAGAAAATGACACAACATGTTTTGCAAAATCCGCGCTCAAATGAATCGCAATCATTAGAATTCTTGTCTAGTATAGTTTTTATAGAAGGATGTAGTTTTTATTGATGATTTTGTTATGTGTGGAAAGAGCCACTCTTTTTGAAGTGAATGAACGCCGTCCATTTTCATGAATAAGACATAAATTTATTATGGACGGAGATAAAGAAGTAATAGAAATGGAGTGCTGTTGCATTTGACTACTATATTTGTTGGCTTTACGATCACCTTAAATTGAAGCAGAATTGTCATTTATATGTTACTGAATCGCCGCAGAGGTTAAGTTCTCAAGAAAGGGAAACTTCAGTGAAGCGGACTTCTTCGTTGGCTCCTGTTGATTACACACGGGATGAGAGTAAAATGCAGATTTCAAGATCTTCTGCCAATTTAATGCGCAAATGGTCTCTTCCTGAATATAAATGTAAGTTTGCCATTATTATCTGAATAGCATCATCAACTTCATGCTTTGAAAATTTAACTCTATTGTGAAGATTTTGAGTTTCTTCTTGGACTTACAATTTCATACAAGAATATAAGTAGCTCTATGATGTAAGTTGTTGAAACAAGACTTTTTCCTTGGATAATAAGTTTGTTTTCTAATATTCTGATATTTTACTTGTTTAAGCAGGCCAGATCAGTGAAGAACTTGAACACAGGATTGGAATGATGGAAACTTCATTAAGCAAGTTTGGAATGATCTTGGATTCTGTTCAGAGTGATATCATGCAAGTTAACAAAGGAACGAAAGAATTAGTACTGGAGGGTAAGATTTAATTTTTGTTTGCAAAATCTTTAAACAAAGAGCAGTAACAGTTCAGCTAAAACTCGGGCGGTTGCTTTAGATATTTGTGAAATTTCAAGGTTTTGCATGCTGCATTTGCCTGCTTCCACAATTTCAACGAGTCAATCTGCTGAATATTTTTCCAATTGAAAACTTTGGCATAAGCTAGTAGTCTGATTGGTATCAGGCAACTTCTTATGGCATCCCTTGCATAGTTTTCAAGACATATGTTATCAACTGCACAATCAAGATACCATTTTGTGAACAATGACTGTTATATATATAAAGTGAAAGGACATTCAGAGTTTGAATCCTGTGCAAGAGCTAGTCTGTCTAATGTTTTTGACTTCTTTTGTAGTGGAAAGCATTCGCCAGAAGATGGTAATTCATGATGATCTACTGCAGTTAATGGTATCATACAATACATACAGTCTTTCAAACATCCTTATTCAGAGTGACTTTATGTCTCATATATCTGTGAAGGTTAATTTTCTAATCCATTTAAAAATTTTACAACCAGAACAAGGGACAGGAAGATACCAAATCAAGTTTGGATGGGGGCTTCAGAGCTTTGTCCGATCAATTTTCACAGAACAATTTTCGAGAGAGTTCAAGGGAAATATCTTCAAAACTTTCAGCTTTGCCAGAAAAGATTCAGACTTCTATGCTGAAATTTCAAAAAGATCTCGTCATGACTTTCACCAAAGAAATACAGGCATGAAAACTCTATAAGTATTCAACTCTCTATTAGTCCTTTACAAGTATTCAACTCTATATTAGACTGCTATTTCTGGCTTGGAGGACTGCTTATAAACTGATAGTTTGACACTTGCAGGCAGTGGCGTGCAGCCTACCAGTTGCCAAGCAAAAACGTACAACTTCTGTTGTTCATCCACCAAAAGTACTTTTTTATTCCCAGAAAATGCAAATAATTTCATTTTTTTGATGATCAAATACTACCATAAAGAAATTCTATTGGAGCCTCATATATCTGCACTATCTGCAGGGTGTTAATCATCATGCTCCTTCACAAGAAATGCAGTCTGTGAAAAGGTATCAATGCAATACTTCTTTTATACTCTTCTTTTTCTCTCCTTACTGACTGAATTCCCTTGCACTAGCTAATCATCTGATTGAACTGACTCTTTTTATTTTTCTCAGAAATTGAGATTTCTGATAGTTAAATTTTAGGAGGACGAATAATCAATCGATCTAGAGTTGTTTCCATTTGTGTGGAAAGTGAATTGAGTTTAAGGATGAAAATATTTATGGTATTCTATTTATCAAATGAGGAGAATAACGAAGAGGCATTAGAGGAGGGAGTATTGGACATAACTCTGGATACGTCCAGGATTTTCAATGCTACTGTAACTCAGTGGAAACTATGACCTCAATTGCCTCAGTTAAACCTCATTTTTTCGATCCCATTAAGATTATATTTTGTCATTCTAGTGTGCAACTGCATTCCAAGGTTTGTCAAGAGACTTTGGTTCCACAGACTGATATGGGAGGGTGGAAGTCAGTAAAGAATAAAGAAGCTACTTTCAAAGACAGAAATCCTAATAAGAGTTCCCACCAGAGAGGAATCTCATCGATCCAACTGGTAACTGTTAATTGTACTTTCTGTTACTCATTATGTTTAGAAATTTCTTCCTTGTTCTGCTTGTGTTCTTTTGTGTGGATTGCGTGAGAATGATGTTCATTAATGAGCCCATCTTCTGATAAGTGCATCATTTCCTATAATGCTCCTAATTCTCACAACTTTAGGAAATGGTTCAGGATCATCATTTATTCTGTTGTTTTGTTTTTGAAGTTGCAGAATAAAATAAGAAAAACAACAAAATGTCTTTTTGCAGTATATAAGTTTTGGTTATTTTTCCAGGAAAGGAAGTGCAAAGTTGTAGTTGAATCAGATGAGGATACTGATGGGGGTTTCTTCTGCTTGTTCAAAGAAATGGAAACAGGTTCTTGCAGGAAAATTGAATGTTCTTTATGTGCTTCCCTTCACTGTCATATTCTTGAATGTGATACTGCAAAATCATTCTCCATTCTTTCATGAGCATCTAGGCTGATCTTCTGAAGCTATTCAAATATCTTAATACTTTTCCTTCTATAGTTAACTACTCTGTACTTAATAGTTGATGTTTTTTGAATTACAAAGGTCCAGAAATACCTTTGTTCCTGTGATAGATGTGTTTTTTTTTTCAATAAAATTCAAAAATTGCCAGAAAGTTTTGGTTACTTTCCAGAGCACGAACACATACACAATCTTATACTTCCTTTACTGAAAATAGACAATCTGCCTTTTAGAAAGAAATGATTTGAGCAAATATTTATAATTCTTATTCTTTTCAAGTTTCATAAATAAAGGAAGTTCTACTGTGGCGCCAAAGTTATGCAGTTCATAAAAGTTCATTTTTTCATGTTCCTAAAAAGGATTTCTTTTATGGTCCCCTCCTGTAATGTACATTGACAATTTGGGACGTCAATATTTCTCTTTTTCCAGTAGTTTGCCAATAGATATTTATGATGTTCATTGGCTTACCCTTGTTGCTGTAAAGATGTCTTCTTTATTGGAACATGTAGGGAACTATTCCACTGAGGAAGCAAGGGAAGAGACTGAACGTATACTGAGAAAAGCAAGAAGGAGAAAGAGAAAACATCCGAACCCCATTGTTATAGATTAAAGGTGAAATGACACTTGAAAAACCTCGTGCTTCAAACTTTGTGCCAAAATCTGCACATGGAACAGCAGAACAAAGCTTTGCATTACCCTCTCCCTGTATGAAAAGCGAACTCCTTGTTCAACTAAATTTTGTTGTCATAAATTCCTTTATATATCAATTGAAATGGGTTATTTTTCTACATTAGCTCTAAGGGATACTACTCTTGCAAGAGAAACTGTCATCCCCATTTGGATAGAAAAGAAAAGATAATTTAGGAAACTTCGTTTTGGGTATAGTATGTTTCTCTGACCGGACTAAGATCATAAGATGACGAACCATGCAGTTTGATTAGCTGTTATTATCAGTGTTCCAAGATGAGAATCTTGCAACTTTTATAGACTAACACCAACAATTAAACCTATAAAACTATAGACATTAACCCTTGCTACCATGCAGAGTGATTTAGCTTTAAATTTTCCATAGTAACTGTTTATAAAGATTTTCGTTGTTTTAAATCACTTTGCTACCATGCATATAGTGTTTAATTTTTAATTTTTCTCTTTTTTTTTTGGATCATTTAGCATTAAAGCATCAGGCCCTATTTTGCTGACAAATTATCTTTAGACTTCACGCTCAAATTGCTGACAAATTATTTTTAGATTTCACACTTAAATTACTTTTCTTATGTTTCCAATGTATTGGTATATGTAAGAACTTGATTTTCATGAAAGTTTCATTCGTTGTATCTGTCAGGAAGAGGCGGGACAAGCTTGTACGTATTGTCTGCAGTAGCGTGTAATAGGATAATCTTTAGCTATATGTGATCCAACACAAATCAGCTATGAGAGGCGGCGTGGACGAAATATTGAATATCTGTCCTTGATCTGTGTTTCAGTTGGGGTAAGTTGAGATTCTTTCTGCATGTGATGAGATAAAGGTGACCAAAAATAATTGCTGAAAGTCCCTATATATTCATCATCTTTGTATAATTTGGGTCATACATGAACAGCTCTTGAAGAACAAAACCATTTTTTGTATCATTTGTGTTGTCTAATTTTCAGCATATTCCTCTAGTGAAGCTTATATGATGGTAACGAAACTTTTGAGTTGCAATGGAAGGAAAAGGACTCTATTATTGGATTGAGCACCTAGGAAAATCCAGACCTGTCGAAACTGTACAAGGCTGTCAATTTTTTATGATATAGATCCTATTGTACTCTAATATACAAGGACGATGGATTTGTAGTGGAAGTTCTATAGCTGTTCATTGTATGACAAAATTAGATTACGAGAAGGCAATATGTTACTAGGCTATACTGTCTTAATAGTCATTGGTGTTGGAGTGGGACTGTCCACCAATTATGAATCATTGGTAACTAGACAGCCAATTTCAATTTTCAAAGGTTTCCAAAGTTTATTTAGGTACTTTTCACTCAATAATTATGATAATATTAATATCAATCTAGACTTTTGTTATGCTTTCAAAAGAATTTTAGAGATAGCATGTAAGAATGTTTGAGATTATAGATCCATTTTGCATGTAGAGGTGTTATTTGAGTCGAGCCGAACCGAGTATTTGGTGTTCGAACTTGAGTTCGTTTAATAAACAAACAGGCTCGGCTCATTTATTAAACGAACCAAATTTTTTGTTCGAGTTCAGCTTGTTAAAAAAACAAGAAGCTCGAGCTAGAACTTGAGCTCAGCTCGATTAACACTAAAGAGCCAAACTCGAACGAACTCGTATGAGCTCGGCTCGTTTAACACCAACAAATTGAATTCGAACGAGCTCGTATAAGCTCAGCTCGTTTAAAACAAACAAATGAAAAGAGCATTTGCGAATACAAACGAGCTCGTTTAGTCAATTAAGGTATGGAGAATATGAATGAAAAGACATTATTGCCTTTTGTTCGCGAACACAAACCAGTGTTCATGAATAAGGTTCATGTTCGCTCGTTTAATAAACGAGCTTAATTTTTTGTTCGAGTTTGGCTCGTTTAGCTATACGATCGAGTCGAACTCGAGCTTTCACGAGCCGAACCGAGTTGTGTTCGCGAACAGCTCGGTTCGAATAACAGTTCTATCTGCATGTGGTTAATTAAAGAACTTTTAACTCCCTGAGATTTGCAGTTCTTTATTTTGGCTTGTTATACTTAATTAGAAGGAAAGAACTAACTAGATATTAGCAAATAACGAATTAATTGTTGCAACTGAGGAACACGAAGAGAGAGTGAAAAGGGAATTTGCACATTGATCGTTAGCTGGAAAGAGTGCAAAAGAATGATTCAAAATATTTTGGGCCCTCTCTACAACTAAACTTTAACAGCCTTCCTCTTTTTGTCCTTTCTTTTCCGGATAAACTTAATCAATGTTTTATAGAAAAGCTTTATCATTCCAAATGCACTAAGATAATATACTTATTATTCTTAATGATTTGGAACGATTAATGATTACTTTCGTTGAATATGATAAAAATAAAATGTTTGTTTATCATATACCTCTAGAATCACACTGCAATCTTGTCCTATCTAGCGAAAAACGACTATTGAGGTCGTCAAGTTCAATGATTAACCATCCTGTATGTTATTAGGGTATCATTATGGCCTCAAACTTTATAGGTCTTGGTGTAATCTGGGTGGCAATTGGGTCAGGTTTGGATTGGTTGGTCGGATTGAGACTAAAGTATAAATTTGAATACGACCCATCAATCTGCCAATTTAAAAAGAGCCAACCAGTGGCAAATCAACTTGCCAATTTGAAAAAAAACTTTGCACATGCCATTATTAAGGAAATTTTGGTGTCAAACGGGTTGATCCACCAACCCGTCTGGCTCGAAAACTTCCTTAATGTGAATTTTTTTTTTGGGCCAACTTGAATTTGAACTCGACCTGTTTTTTTTTTTTTTTTTAGATCAGACGGGTCAACCCGATTCCAATCTGAACCCAACCTGTTTGTTTGGCGGATCAATCAGGTTGACCCAATTTTGACCCAAAGTAGGCCAAGCTTAGACCCAAACTCATTATTTTCGTGTCAAATTTGTGTTGTGTTTTCAAGTCATGTAAAAAATTGACACCCTTTTTAGTAAGGACATTTGATTTTATGTAATTAACTAATAGTAACTGACATCTAGTTTGACTAGAAATTTTAAGTCAAAAAATTATCTTCTTTCCCTGCATCAAATAGGAGGTAGTAGTGTTTGGAGATACCAAACGTTGAATTTGTGATTAATAAGAACAGGATCATTTCTAATATTTATGAGGAGTAATTTTAAAAAACTATGTAGTAATAATTATGTTTGACAAAGACAAAGACAAAGTTACAAACCAAGTTTTAATGTGTTATGCATAAGCAAAATAACGAAATCATGCGATTGTACTGATATTAGAGGATTGTGACTGCATCAAGGACCACATTGATCAATTGTGAGCGAGACATATGAGGGAGGGAATACAACTTTGCGAGGTTGCAGTTGTCGGGCAATGATGGATGATCCATCATATTCCAACCCAAGCAAGCGTGACTTTGGTACCTTATTTCTAACTCATAAGTCTAAATCTCATGGATCTTTGGAAGAAAATTGCGTCACAAATCTCCCATTAATTAGTTTAATATGCATATGATGCAAATAATGATAGTGCTAAACTGTCTTTTCTTGAATTGGGCATGCCTTTTGAGAATATTTTTGAGGACAAACTGTGTCCATAAAAGGATGCATTGGATGCCCTGTAAAAAGAATATGCAAAACCCTTGTTTAAAGAAATTAGCCCGCCATCACCCACCACCATCAAAAGTCAAGAAAGGTTCAGCTGCAACATATACGTTCCTTGTTAGGCTTGATTTTGTTACACAAGTTTTTTCAGATATTATCAAGATAGACTCTTGCTTTAGAAGAGAACTAGCATTTACAGTCTAAAGTTCTTGTATGTATTGTATTCCCAAGCTAACACATTTGTCTGTCTCCCACATAGACTTCTCTAATATCTTTGGTCTGCTCGTGAACGTATATAACTGTAGTTTACGTCGCTTTCACAAAGGACCAAACATCTACCTTTGTTTATCCTTTTGTTGAATAAAAATAAGCAAATAAAGTATTCATATTTTCTTTTCTAGGAATCGTTGGAATACTAGTTAGTAACAAAATTAGTAGTTACAGACAAGGAGAAAGGTCGCATGCCTTCTCATACAGAAACCGGCACTCTTTTCTTAATAACTTTACATGATGTTACTAGTACTCCAGTTATCTAGATTAAGCATACTTTGTTGTGACCCTTGTTTATTTTATCATGCAACAAGCCAACAACTGCTGACCCCTGAGCTTGCCTCTTCAACACTAGTTAAATGCTTCTTAATTAAGTCTAACCTAATCTGGTGATCTAATCATGGCAAATTGACATGAAGACATTTTATTAGGTCATATCCTCCATCATAAGTGAAAATAACTTAGGGATTAAGGGTCAAACAACTATGCACTGGTTGAGGTGGAATTACACATGATATAATGCCAGATATATTAAACAAGATGATTAAGATTCATTTACAAGTGAAAGTGTACAAATTTGGATCTAACCATTCAATTTCAAACTGAAATATATTGTGTTGGGCTAACTTTTGATTATTAACTTAGAAAGAAAAAAAATGATTATTAATTGTCAGGAAATATAATGATTAATTTCTGTCTAATGTCATCCCGGAAAATCAATATACATGTGACGCATTGACGTACGAGTCAGTAACTTGTAGTAAGTTGAACTTAAGTTGCCCCAATATTTATCATCTAATCATTACTCTCAACAAACTTGATTGCTAGAACCGCAGAGATGTTTAAGTTCAACCAAACGGTACCAGCCCGATGATTCACCAAAGTAGTTAAAATAAAACTCTGGTCTTGAATCTTCATCAATGATGTTTTCAGTTCTTCAGAAATAGAAAATGCATGCATTAGTACATATTACTACAAGCATATGCTAGCTCATTTCACCACCATGTGTTGTATGCAGAGGCAGGTTGGTCTGAGTTTTAATGATTAAATTAGAGAAATTGTCCTCCCCTGTGAGTACACTTTCTTCACCATCCTTTGCTTTAATCGCAATGAGTGTTATCATATGGCACTCTTCTGGGGAAAGCAATGGGACATTGGCGTTAGATGATTCACTGTTACTTGAAGCAGAAAAAGAACACACGAACACACTCAAGTCTCTCGTAAAAATTCATACCCGTTCTGTCATGCACATACTTCTTTAGAATACACAAAGACATATGAAATGGGAAGACACGTGAACAAAAACTCCAAGGACTATATGCGAGGTGTGTTTCAAAATTAATCATTAAAAAAAATGGCAAAAATTCCAATAGAGCAATCAAATATGACATGACAGTTAGAATTTAGTTATAACAGTGTCTTATGTACTGCTACTTTTGTTTGGAATGCTCTTTAAAATGTCAACTAATTCATTAATTGACATTTTAAAAATTTGTTGCCCAACTTAAAATGAAGCAATAAATGCCCTTAAATACCAATAAGGAAGATGGCATCTTAATTAAAGGAAAACATACATGCTGTCTTCGTCTTAAATTACTAAAACATATATGCTGTCTTCATCTTAAATTACTGTTTTCAGCCAGTGGGCTTTGGAGTGGCTGAAGTCTTTCATTAGCCCTCTACCCACTGATCTGAATCAGTTGTGTGTGTGTGTGTACACACGCACACATACATTTTGCAAGTAAAACAAGGAATCAATTTCATTGATGTTGAAAGATGGCATGACTAACTTTCAATGTAGTGGGGGACTTTGAGGGGCTCACAGATTGCAAATCTGCCTAACTACGTACTCCATCAAAGATTGACCTGTAATCCCGTACACGGTGAGGCCTTGAAAGTCTTTGGTTTATCATAAAATCAAGAAAATTTTGTGCTTTTCTTTGTTTGTTTGCTTACAAGATGCTTACAAAGGTTGACTAGTTTCAATCTTTAACTACTATAGGCTTTTTTTTATTTTTTTACAGCCGTGTTCATATGCTCTACGTAAACTTGAGGTCTAACAAAAAACAGATTTCGACAAGCACACCTTTTTTTTTTTTTTGGGTGGGGAATTGGGAGTTTCGACATGACAAATAAAAAAATGTTACTCCCTTTCTTGTGTTTGTAGGTTCAGAATAAATGGAAACAAGCAAAAGGTTTAATTTGGTTTTAAACACTCATCACGTTACTGAATTGAAATTAAAGCAACCGATTTTGAATTGAAAGTTTTCCCTCAAGTAGATAATCATTATAATCATGATATCTCATTCGAATTTTGTATTCAAAACTTGGAAAGAAATTCCTGTAATTGATTGAAAAACTTTTGACCAATTTGAATAAAAGTTTTTGGCCCATAGAAATGACAGTGAATTTTTTTTTTTTTTTATCCCTTGTACATATAAATGCTCTACTACATCCTTGAATAAATACAAAGTTGATTTTCCAACCGTCGTGTCAAACATCATATCGAATCACACCGTCATGTTTTAATTTTATTGTTTTGTTCAATTATTTATACGTTTCTCTAGTGATATTCAATACAGCTTCTCTCTCTCTAGACACGCACATATGTTGTCACACATGTAAAAACACACACACACTAACACATGCACCTTTTTGTTAGTTTCTTGACACTTCTACAGCTGAATTGAAGTTGATAAAATTATGAAAAATCCTTTTTCATATATATATATATATATATATATCTGTTTGTGTGGATCCTTTTTCATAGATATGACCCTAATTTAAATCTCCATATGAGATTCCCTACACGGTTGCGTGCATCAAATATATTTGTTTGTTCGTTTATAAATTATTAGGCTATTAGCAGCTAAACCATCAAGAAGTTAAGAATGCACAAATAAAAAGCAAAGTGAAAATTCCAATTAAAAATTTCAACCTAAAAAAAAAAAAGAGAAAAGCTTTTGATCTTCCCTCCAAATCATAAAGTGAAAATTCCAATTAAAAATTTCAACCTAAAAAAAAAAAAGAGAAAAGCTTTTGATCTTCCCTCCAAATCATAGCTCGTAAATAGTTCATAGGATGTTGCCATTGCATGTGATCGATTTTGAATTTTGCAAGAAACAAGCGATTATGAGACTGAAATAGGAATTGAAACATTTGTAGGCTGTCCAACAAGAAGTAGTTGTTAAAAGAGATGTGCATCATGACCATTTGCAATCTTTTGTTTAGTTAATTAAAGAATAATTGAGTGTGCTCATGTTGTATTGCTGGCACAATGTGCACTTTTAATTTTTATCTCAAATTGCTTTCTCAATTTTAAATGGTTCATATGCTTTTTTGCACAAAAACAGGAGGGTCTATTTTATAAACTTAGGAATCATTTGTTTTAAACTTCTCGAGCACTATTACTATGAATATCATTGATTCTACTATAAGTATGAGTTTTGACGATTTATCCCAACATATTTAATTAGAATGTGTATCGTTCGTTCTAAAAATAATTGATGAGTTTGATAGAATAATATTTTAGGAGAATCTTAGATATCCTAATGAATCAATTTTCATTGTGATTGAAGGATAGTAATAATTATTTTCTAAACATCAATATTAGGTTCAATTACTACAGACATTCATTCCTCTCCTTGATTCCCCCAAATCAACACCCCCTTAACTTTTAAAGCCTAAAGCACGAGATTTCAAAAAGAATTGAATTCTTTTAACCCTTTTAACTATTCCATAAAAATTTTAATATTATGCTATATTAGATGAGATATAAATAGTTATCTGAAATCTCTTTTATTTGCAAAACTTCCTCTTTATCCTATGTCAACTTATTCTTTCTTCTAAAATTCCTTGTTAAAATAGCCATAATAATTTGTGCCAAAACTAGTAAAATTAAAGATACTGGATGACAAAAGGAGACACAATAAACAGACATTCAGTTATATCATCTATAGTTTCTTTTAAAACTTCAATAGGATTTGCCCACTGGAAGTTAGTAATTAAAACAAATAATTTTCTACCTAACAAATTCTCATATGTGCAATAACGGAGAAAACAAAAACCTCAATGACTGTTGTTGAATTAAGAAGTATAATGCTTGATAAAACTTATTAATTTTCAGCTAATCACAAACTCCACAAATGTTGTGCACAAATTCATAATGACTAAAAACATTTGCATGAATTCACAAACCAGACACATATTATATAGTCCCTAAAAGAATACTAAACATTGTTAAGCTAGGTTTTTTCTATTCTATCCACACCCCTAAAACATTAAGAATATAACCATTTAAGGGACCATAAACAAAATTAATCAATTCAATCTTCTTATGTTAAAGTTTGATCTGATTCATTCAACCAACTTAAAAGAGTGAGGAATTTTTTTTTTTGTATTCCAGCTCAAGTAGCTACAAACATTAAATTCTTAATTAAAATTGACGCGATTGATCTACGAACAAATTAGTTTAATTAATTGACAAACAAAGCTTCAACTACCTCTATGTCAAGCTCAAATACCTTTCAACTGCCAATCAGATTTGTTATGTTTTTGCAGTCCTAATTACTTACAATGTGTACAAGTATTTTCCCAACAGTCAATGTGTGTATGAATTGAAGTATTTGTTTAATTTTTTCGATCCTAACTATACACAAGGTGCACAAAGTATTCTTGTTGGTTAAAAAAAAAAAAATTATTCTTGTAACACCAGTCAACGTGTACAAGTATTTTCCTAATTTCTCATGTGTATATAAGTTTAATCTTTTGTTAATTTTTTTAGTCCTAAATATATACCGCGTTACAAAGTATTTTAATAACTACTTGCTTTGTGGTGTCTCCCTTTTTTTCTTTTTCTTTTTCTTTTTTTTCGAAGAAAAATAATTCAACAAAACTACTGCAAAAAATGATGACTAACAGAATGAATACCCTATCTATATAAAAATATAATAAATAACATGATTTTGCATTAATAATTAACATTGGTTTTCATGAATTTAATTCATATTTTCTTGAAAAAAAAATTAAAAAAAATTACACACACATACTGTTTGTCTTTCGCACTGGTTTAAGACTAATCCTTTGGCCAACGCTGTAAGATTCCTCTCTCTTTCAGTGCGTATGCGTCCAATGCCTCTATACACGTTTTGTCTGACATGAGTATCCAACAGTGCAACCAAAACGTACAACCAACATCAAAATAAAGAAAAAGAGATCGACATGTATGATGCATGTAGATAGCAGACATAGAAGAGAGAGAGAGAGAAGTCTTAAAAGATTGAAAGACAGGTGTGGGGGTGGTGGGGTGATACTGATGATGATGGTTGAACGTGGAAGAAATGGAATTGCTGCAGGAATAGAGAAGATAAGGAAAAAAATTGGAAAAAAAAAAAAATCCCAACTCAAACAGCAACAACAACAAGGCCTCACTTTTCTTCATTAGAAAGCTCCGTCATCGTTGTTCTCCTCGTTCATTCTTGTTATAGGTCCCACCTTTTCAATTCCAATTTCTCCTTCTTCAGATTTCTCTCCCATTTGATCCCTTTTCCTCCTCTTTTTCTCATTTGCTTCTCCATATAATTTTTTTTATTAAAGGCTCGCCATACTTTTACTTTCCAACTTTTTCCTCTTTTTCTCTACTTCTTCTCCACTTCTCTCGCATCTTTTCCCACTTTCTTATCCTTCCTTAGTCTTTAATTGCTGCTTCCCACTCACATTTTCTCCATTTTATTACCTGGGCTCTTTTTGGTCGGTGCAGATAGAAAATTCCCTCAAGAAAAATCCATCAAAGATAAAAGAAAAGAGAAGAAAAGAAACTCATTTTTGGGTTTTTGTGGGTTTTTTGTTGGTTTCATATCTCTAGATAGCTTCTGGCCTGCTTTGGGAAGATTGATTTTTTTTTATTACTTTTGGGTTATCCTTTTGCATGTATAGCAATCAGAATAGGTGTAAAGTTTGAATTTTTGTGTATTTTAGCCACATATTTTGTGGATTTCAGTTGAATTTGTTTGAGTGTAAATTTTGGGATTTAGAGGAGTTTGATATCTATATTGGGATCTCTGGTGATCAAAATAAAAAAAATGATAAGTTTCAGTTTTGGAGTTTGTTAAGAAGAGAAAGTGCATCAGATTGTGTAAGATTGATCAATGCCTGTGAAGATTTCGACTATAATCCAAACAGTTGATCTTCTTTCAGTGTTGAGAAGTTTTGGAGTGGATTTTCTTGTTTGAACAGTTGCTTTCTTTCCTGCTAGAGAGCAGCACTAGAGTCCTTGAGCAGCTGAGCTTACTCTTTTTTTGGATTTCCAGAAAGTTTTATCTGGCTGCATGCTTGTTTTTATTGCTCCAAGTGCCTCTGAGAGCATTAAATTGCAGGTAATTATCTGCCTTGCACTTGTTTTTGTAATATATCTCGCAATTTTTTTGTTGCAGAAGATCTTGTGATTATGGGATTATAGAGAATCAGACGGTCCTCCCCCCCCCCCCCCCCTCCCCCAAAAAAAAAAAAAAAAACACAAAAAACCCGGGGGTAGGAAAATGCAAGAATTTTGCAATTTGTCTTATGCATGTATGACGGGTTATAGTAATCTAAAGGAAATACATGATCATTTGCTCACTAGATTACTTAGGAAAAACTTCTTCTCTCTGCCAAAAGCAAAAAAATTAGAGAAGGAAAAGAATGCAGAAATTACTAGTTGTAAGTTTAAGATGTTTTTTCTTTCTAAAATTATTGAAATCTTTCTTTGAAAGGCCACGTTATATCAATGGCAGGGTGGGTTGCTATCATGGCATACGAGAATGTTTCCATCGTTTTGTTGATTAATACAATGATTGACTGAAATTCCGGGGTTATATAGATGTGTCAGATTTTAATGATTCTACTTCTCTTCTGAGAGAAATTAATACCAGGCTTCTGTGGTTGTACATCTTTCTCCGTTTCTCCGTGCATCCAAAATCTGAGAACTTTGTTGCATCAATGTCATCTTTTCAATGAAGAAACCAATGCCTCTAAGCTTTTAGGTGCCTCTAGTGTTTTCTCATCGCACTTTTTGTTCGCTTCTTAATCAGGCTATTTGTTGTCCCATTTGCAAGAAATATACATGAAAGCAACAACCTGACTACTAAGAGTTTCCAGAGATAATGGCAAAGAAATCACAAAAACGGCCTTTGAGGTATGACAAGGATCAGACAGGTTGTATATCGGGATTGATCAGTATCTTTGATTTTCGTCATGGTCGATCCACCAGAAAGCTTCTTCCAGACAGAAGAAAGGGAAGCAGGCAAGCTTTTGGTAAGAAACCTGTTTGACAAGAAACATAAATGCAATTCGTATCATATTTTCATGATTAATTTGTTTCATGCTGTTCAATTACATGTAGCACAATTTCTACATTTAATATCTCTAAATTCTCTACAGGTGTTGGATCCTCGCGAACTAAACTTATGGTACCAGATTCCAATGGAAAATGTGAAGATTCTGAGGTATGTTACAGCGTCCATTTACTGATTTTGAAGGGATTATAGTATCAAAATTTGAAGAAGCCATTTTGTTGGGCAATGTGGAGTAATACGAGAAACCTTTTGCCAGATTGATTTATGCACAATTTCTGTTATAAAAGATTATATAAATTGAAATACTGATATCAATTTTATCTCAAAAAAGGATGGCAAGGAGATTGGGATGGCGTCCGTTGACTCTGTTAAAACAAGTGTAAAGAGACTTATGGAAGAAGAGATGGTCAATGAGCAAGGTCCAAACAAGCATTTGAGTGATTCTGAAGAACATGGATATCATACAAGAAAAAACCGCCAGCACAGAAAGAAAGTGACCAAGAAATCTAACGATGTCAACCTTTATGACTTGGATGCTATAAAAGATATGGGGTCTGATAAGTCTTTTGATCGGGTTGACAGTAAAAAAGGTTCAGATAAAATTGATTTTGAAATCATAATGCATTTGCTGCATGATCATTTTGATATTCCATCAGATCAAGCAAGTGCTGTTGATCAAGGAAAGTTAAGTGCTGCCATTAAGATCTTCATTGATCAGAGCTCATCCAATATTAAGCATTCTAGAGATGATGGGCAGGTCCAGCAATCCAGAGAATTCATGGATGCTTTGAATCGATTGAGTCATGAAAAGGACTCGCTGTTAAACCTCCTACAAGATCCAAACTCTCGTTTGGTAAAACAGATTAAAGATTTAGAGGGTGCCCATTTAGAGAAAGACATACATTCCAATTCATCATCAAAATCTGGATTCTTAGAAGAGAAACTAATTCATTCAAAAACAGATGAGCTCGTCAACCACAAACAACACAGAAACTTTTTCCGGAGGAGGAGCAAATCACAGGAAAGTTTCCCCTCAATTGGAAGTGAAAAATGTCAATCCTCTAATAAGATTGTTATTTTAAAACCTGGACCAGCTACCTTGCAACAAAAAAATGCAGAGATCCATGTTAGTAATTCCATGCAATCTTATAATCCTGAGGGAGATAAGATCCAGGGAGAAAGAAGCCAGTTCTCTTTCACTGAATTCAAAAGGAAACTAAAGCATGCTATCAGAAAGGAAAGGCAAGGTATCACAGCTGATGGAATCACACCCCATAGAACATCATTGGATCATCGAAAGAGACATGATTTTGAGAAGGGGATTGGTGGAGAAAATTTTGGGTGGCACTCTCCAAACAGAAACCACTTTTATACTGAAAAATTTGCCAAACCTTCCATCAACCTGAAGCGGGAAGATAAGATAGGCAAAAGAAATGACACTGACCCATATACGGCAAAAGAAATCTCTGGGTCCACCAAGCCAGGAGCTTCTAACATCTACCTCGAGGCCAAGAAGCACCTATTGGAGATGCTTAGCAGTGGGGACAATGATGCAGAGCTAATTAGCCAGCAGTTACCAATATCCCTAGGTAGGATTCTTTCTTTTTCTGAGTACAATTCTTCTGCGAACAGCAGCCCTAGGAAGGGCACTGAGGACTGCTCTGTAACTGCTGAAAGGATGCTGTCTCCTTGTGATGGTATTGAGATTGTTAATAAGAACAAAGATCAGGTTCTTGAAGAAAACCTTGAGGATTCCTCAAGTACATTAAAGTACAGCTCGGAAATCAGATCAAATACCACTAATGTCGGTCTTGACGAGAAAGTAGAATCTCTGGAAGCAAGTAGGAGTTTGTCATGTGTACACAATCATGATAATTTAGACAGCGAAGCACTGTCTTCAGGTGGAGGTGCTTTAGTATCTGAAGGTGTTCTTTCTTCTATAGTTTCTGAGATTGGGTATGAGCAATTTTCAGTTTTCATTTCATCTTATGGTAAATTAATTGTTCACAGGAGCTACAGGAATTGAAGAAACAACTAAAACTAATCATGAAGGCTATGAAATATCAAATGCTGCTTATGAATCATGTAGCTCATACAGTTTGGGAGATGGTCAAAATGGTGATGCTGGTGAAGAATACCATGAAGATGGGTTGAAACAGTCATTGGAGATGGTAATACCCTGTTGCTTAATGGTGTCTGCTTGAAATGGGAATTGTATCCACATTTGGATGACAATTGGCCACAATACTGCTCTTGTATATTGGCCCTCATTTGTGTATCATATAGGCCTATATTGTTATTTCTTGTTGCAGGAATCATTTGGCGAGTGTCAAACATTGTCTTCTCCATCCACATCACCATCATGCTCTTCAGTTGCTATTAAACTTGAAGATTTTGAGGGTGCAGTTGATAGAATAGAACGGCCCAGTCCTGTATCCGTTCTTGAACCATTGTTTGTTGAAGATGACATCAGTCCGGCAAGGACCATATCTAGGCCAGGTTAGGTCACTTAATTAGATTTTTTTTTTTAAATTTCAGATTCATTTGATTTGTTCATAGTTGTACATGCATATTATATCGATACAAAGCTGTTTCTATTTTTAGTTGAACTAGAAATTCAACCACGGCAAATTCATTTTGAAGAGGGGAAGTGTTCCAGTGTCCAGGAGATTTGTATGCAGACTGTTTTGGAGGATGAAGAATCTGCATTTGAATATGTAGAAGCAGTATTACTAGGTTCAGGTTTGATCTGGGATGAATATCTGCTAAAATGGATCTCTTCATCTTCAATTCTCGATTCAACATTGTATGATGAAGTGGAGCTGTTCTCCAGCCGGTCTCGTCATGAGCAAAAGCTACTTTTTGATTGTACTAATGAAGTACTTGAGGAAGTATGCGACCGCTATTTTGGGTGTTTCCCGTTGATGTCAAATAAACAGAACATTCGGCCTGTCCCTATTAGGATGGACCTTATTCGGGAGATATGGCAAGGAGTTGAGTGCCACCTTCTGCAGTGTCCATCACCTCAATCTTTGGATCAGCTTCTCAAGAAGGACATGGCAAAGTCCAGAACATGGATGGACGTCCGATCAGATATCCAATGCATTGGTATGGAGTTGGAAGGGGCCATTCTTGACAAATTGGTAGAGGACATAGTTTCAAGCTTCATCCATGATGCTTTGGAAAATGATTCTCTTTCATCTTTGGCTGATCTCAATGAAGTTCAAAATATTGACTTGTAAAGTACAACCGACATCAATACGAAGCTAATGCCAAAGAAGCTGTTTTCCTGTCTGTAGAGGAAGTAAAAGGTCCTTTTTTTCTGGATAACCAGGGTTCTGGTTTATGCTTCCTCTAGCATTTTGATTGGTGGTCTAATGAAGGTTCAAATTCAATGATCTTTTTACCTGCTGCTAAATTGCTGGGACCTTATGGATTATACCCAACCTATATTCTACTAACACACTAGCATGGAGCTTTCCGCGGCAGAAGGTACAGAAATAAAAGATCACTGTTCGCTGAAAGTGGTCAGAAACAACTTTTAATGCAAGCTCATGAGAAGGTAAAAAGGATAGTTGATCATGGCAGAATCTGGATGATCAGTTGCTATGGTGTTCCTTGGATCTCGCTTGATAAATATGATGTTCTCTCTAGTGTAGAGTTGTAGAGTTTGATGTGCTTTCAACATTTCTGCTGCATGTAGTTGTGTGTAAATTTATGTTTTAACTTTTTTTTGTTCCTTCTTTGGGAAATAGCTTATTCTTGTGGGATTGCTATTTTTGCTTTCACATACTTGTGATTGTTGGCTTGAGGCTGTAATAAAGTAACCAGCGATGGAAAAATAGGAAAGATTCTTACCGCACGTTGTGCATTAGACAAACTTCCTTCGAGAACTCCTATTATTTGATGCTTTCTTTCTCATTTTGTTACTGCTTGGCACTGTTGTTCTCAACATAGTTTAGGCTACATATCAGTTCTGAAGACCCTTTATGATACCATTTGTGTCTAGAAATGAGAGGATGTGCATGATACTGTATTTGGGTTTGCGATGATAAACTCATTTTACCAGTGCAGACATGAGAATGATAGTGGTTTTGCCAACGTTTTCTAGATTCCAGTCACCTCCTGTACACTTAGAGATGAACATCTCTAAATCACCAAAGAAATAATCACACTTGGAATTATTTCCAAAAAACCAAGTCCTTTTCAAGTTTGTTCAAAAATCATCAAAAGATGGTCATACCCAAAAAACACTATCAATACCTCAATCATGTAACAAGTTCCAACAACAATTAGAAAATGTCACCATTAGAGAAATGTTACGATTTAACAAGGCCAGATTAACTAGCCACAAAAAGACCCGTTATAAAAAGCATAGAAATCCATGCAGAAACCGCAGACATGCAGCCTCAGGTTCTGAAAATGACTTGGATCAACTTGAAAGAGTTAAATCGTTTATACCTTTAGCTTCCCCCACAACAGCAAGCTCACAATCTTTGGCTGCACTTGGCTTGAGCATCAATTCGAAGTTTTGCATAACCCATGAAAAGGATCTTTTGCACTAAAATCGCCGAAGGGCTACATGAACCTAAAAGCCTCCTTAGCAATAGATATGTTTGGGGATACTATATATCTGATTTAGACACTCCTCCAGTATCCACTTCTTGCAATATCCAGAGTTACTTAAGTTTCTTCTTTGCTTCTAGTAGAGTTGAGGTCCAATTGGCAGGCCTCTTTTTGGTAAATGCTCTTGTTTTGCTTTCTAGTTCCTCATCGTCACGATCTTCATGAGAACTTCCATCTAGTTCAGGCCCGGCAGGTTCCTCAGCATTCTTGACAACTTTCCTCTTATCAGTTTCCAATTTAGCACGTAATCTTCTTTCAACAGGATCATTTGAACGAACAACTTTGGATTCATGGGGAACTGCTGCACCAATTCCAAGCCTGCAAGATCCTAAAATAGATAGTATATTCTCAGCTCAAGTTAAGTAGACATGGTGTTTTTTGATGTACTCATGTGGGAGGCCAACCCTCTACTTTGACTTTAACGGATTTGTCGTCCTCGTCCAATTTAATCATATTATTAACCCATTGTTCAGCCTGCAATCACAACACAATCGTAAATCCTTGCACATAATAAACAATAGCTAATATCTAATAGCAAGTCATCCACAGTCTTGCACCTTAATGCGTTGCATCAAGAATTTAAAGGCTTTAATGCCAATAGGAACTTATTAGCAGCACTGATGAAGTTACTTTTGTGAATGTCACTGCTTTATAGAAAGCTCAGGATGTGTCCATTTTAATTTTTTTTCCCGGATGCACGAATAACTTGACATGAATTGCAAATACCCATGAAAATGCAAGTAATAACAACCAATTAGCCTCATCGTAGAATTACATCACACATGGAGGAGTATGCCAATGAATGCAAATTCACATATAAAAATATTTCAGAGTTCGATAAACAATTACCCATTTGAATGCCCTATTGAACTTCACTAGCCGAGGGACTGATGCTTTATTTGAAGCTTTGTCTGACTTCATAATACCCTTTTCACCAACCTAATATTAAAAAGCAAACAAGGACATAGTAAACAAACACATCAAGAGTACAAAACCTTAGACATATAGAGGAATTTATGACTACAGAAATCCCCGGGATACCGAATTACCAATAGAGGGGGAAAAAAGTTTCATCTCTAATGTAAAGATATTGCTCCAACTCCAAGAGCCCAAAAAGAAGAAAGCAACGATAAGACAAGGGCTTTGCGATATGAATGGTTTGAGAAAAGTGTTGAAGTACTATCAAAATTTAGATGACAGGATGCGGTTATCTTTTCATCAAACCTACTTACTATATTATATCAATCTCACTATCAAATTTGGTGATGCGAAAAGTATAAGGTCCTTGGAGGATTACTAATGCTAAAATTTCCATGCATCAAAAGAAACCCTCAAACACAGCAGTAACTTATAATAGATTTTTGCCTTAACATAAAAACTTATGATAGATTCAAATGTTACAGAGCTGGCTGTTAACCAGAAATACTGGCTTATGAATACTGCTGACAAGAATCAGCCACCAAGCCACATGCAATTCTCATATGCAAAACTTATTTTGGGCAACAAACACTACTTTTTACATCAAAAAACCACATGACAAAAAACTAGAGGCTCTGCAGCACAAAGCACCACAAAATTGAACATAAGACTACCTCCCATAAAACTGGGCACTGGCTGCTCTCTACCACACAAAACAACCACCAAATCAAAACAATAACACCTGCTCAAAACCATATGTGACCAAAATCCATCACCAAACCACACAATATTTCTATCTGCAAAAGTTTTTGGACAACATAATACATTTTTGGCTCCAACCACCACGTGCTGGGCACTCTGCTGCACACACATCTATCAAAACAACACAAAAACACTTCGTGTGAAAATTATCAGTAATAGGTTTCACTAGCCTCGCTTATTCTGTTTTACAACTCTCAATGTCTCTAACAGTATCTACAAACAAAGTGATAGACCTAAAACTCCGAAATAAAAAATTAGCTAGATTTCTACCAATTTAAATAAATTAACAACATGAGGTTAATAATCATCTTATTGCATTTTAATAAGGATTTAAAGTGAACAATGAACAAAGATATTACAAATACTGGATTGTTCTGGGGTGCTCGTAATCAGCTGTTGTTGCTTTTCTTCAAGCTAAAAGCTGTTTGAAGTGTTCTCGCCTACCTTTGGCTTCTGCTTTTAGCTTATTTAAAGCTGATTCTGAAAACCAGCCATGAGATGCGTTTGTTAATAGTTTAAGCTTTTCAAAATTTTTAGCATAAGGGGAAGAAAACATGATTTCTAAAATTTCAACAAGCCCTTTACTAACAGCATCTTAGAGAAAGCTGCAGCAATCAAGAATAGGCTCCGATTCAGTGTTGGTCTAATCAGCAATTCGTTTGTATTCCATGAACGATGATATCAAATAATAGATTGCAAATAACACGGTACTGAAATTTTAAAAGAAACATATTTTCTTGAAATTCCCAACTGTAAAAACCCATTTGCAGTGAGAAACTCAAAAGCTTTACAGATTTATAGAACAAAACGGTATTACTGAATACACAGGACCTCTTCTTGTTTGCTTATGCGACTACAGGAACTGATTATGCAAAACTGAACATTGAAAAAGGTTGCTTAAAGGAAAATCAAAAACAAGTTTCTGTTTCAAAAGTTTTAAAAAGCCGTAAGCTATGTTCAGAAGCACATCTAAGGCAGCTCCTCACAAGTTAACTTCCATTTTTTCACTTAATAAGCGAAAAGCAGAAATTAAAAGCAAACTACAACAACTCAATGCAGCTTTTAGCATAAAAATAAGCTACACTTAGCAGATTTCAAAAGCAAGCAAGAACAACCCCACAATATATTCACATATATTTCCACGTTTAACAGTCTCAAGCAAGTGATTGTGAATTAAAAAGTATAGATTTTCATGTGGTTCCTTGAATTTTGTAAGCTAAAAAAGCAGTGATTTTTATCTATCTGGTTTCTTGAATTCAACAGTTTGCTTTAGCACATGCTACTACCATGACAAAGAAACACTGAGAGCTGATAAATTAATAAAACCCAGAAGTAAAAATGCTCTATCACCAACTACCTTAGTGAGAGGCTTAGTGTTCCTCCAGAAAGTCACTAGCACAGATCAAGAATCTTTTTACTCCATTCTAGTTTTTCTTCTTTTTTTTTTTATTTATGCCAAAAAAAAAAAAGAAATTTTGCAGGTCAGTATTGAAATATAACGTGTAAGAGTGGGGAGGAAATTTGTAAAATTAATGAATTTGGAATAAAGGATTCTCAAAGAATCAAAATCTAATAGTCCAAAAAAGCCATAGGAGAGGGGATGAGAGCCAGGAAGCCAGGACTGCTGAGGGGCAAAGGTTTATTTTATTTTATTTTATAATCAAGCCTGTTGTAACATCCGGATTTGGGCTGATCTAACAATTTTTTAGTATAAACATAGGGTCAAAATGCTTAAATCAAGTTATTTAATAGTAAAGTTATTTACAATAGATTTTATAATCAAACCTATTGCAACATCCGCTCTTAAGTCGACGTAGCATTTGGTCTCATACAACATTTAGTTTCTTCACTTCCTTACTTCACTTCCTTGTGTAGTCGAGGTCCAATACGATTCGCTTTGATATCATTTGTAATATTTCGGGTATGGATTGACCTAATAACTTTTGAGCAAAAACTACGGGTTCAAAATGTTTAAGCCAATTTATTAGTAGCCTAAATCCAGAATATTATATACTAAACAATTTTCATTCCTCCCACCTATGTGGGACTTTTTGAGGAGTATTACACCTATACTATTACATTAGGAGAGGGAAATGATATTGATGAGATTTGAATCCCGATCTCTGGGTGGAATCGTAGAGTTTTATTCGTTTGATCCTCTATTTGTTTCCAGGGACAAATTGAAGAAATAAAAAAGTTTAGACTGTTTTATACTCCATGTAATTTTTCTTTTTAATCAAATTGCTAAATTTAATTTTTGGATAATTATAGTTTCCAATTGGTTATATTCTTTTAGTTTTAGTCATATATTGAACATTTTAGTTTTATTCACATCATACTATTTGCCCCTCTCCACTATTTGAAAAAAATAAAATAAAGGGGAACAAAGACACCTCTCAAATTTTAAGCATTAGACCAATTCTTGCTAGATGAAGACATCTTTCACACAAAAAAATAAGAGCAAGAGCAAAGGAAATGAATAGAAAGTTAAACGGTCGGAGCTTTATGACTCCATCTTAGAGTTCGAGAGTTCGAATCTTACAAATACTAAATTTTCCTTCCCTAGTGTAGGCTTAATAATAATAATAAAAAAAAGAGCAATGAAATTTTAACTTGGATGGAGATAAAGAAAAGGGAAAGAAATTTTAACTTGGATGGAGATAAAGAAAAGGGAAAGGAGCACCTAAGCAGAGAAGCAGACTTGGATTGATTTGGCCACTAAAGGACGATAAAAAAAAAAAAAAACATAACAATTGATAGAATTAGGGGGCTATAATTGAAGGTATGGAAGCTTGACCCCATGCATAGTACTGGTTAAAAAAAAAAAGATGCACTTTTTTATGTTCATCACCTATTATATGTAAATACATAGTGTTTTATATATTGATGATTATTGAGAACATAAAAATATAACTAATTTTGTAGTTATGTATTGTTATGTAAACACAGTAAAGATGATTGGACATTAACAACTTCCATGAAGTCAAAGCATACAATTCTTTTTTCCCGAGCAAAGCAGATAAGTATTGTAGATAAGAGTACTCAACTTCCAAGATTACAAATATCACTAAAAAAAATCTACAATTTCGTTATAATATTGTAAGTTAAATATAATTGGTTTGTTTTTTTTAACTATTTGAACGATATCAATGAAAACATTTCGCTACAATATCGTACCATGACTAGATGATAAAATCTCAACAGGGTGGTGAAAATGGAATTAAAAATGATTAAAGATTGACAATTCAATCAATGTACAATAGTTGTTTAATTGTGTGAATAAGTTACTTACCAAAAAAAATCACATGTGTTTTACAAGTCCTACCTGTACATAATGTGGTCAGTGGTAATGCACCTCTAATTCAAGTAAAAACCTAATAATAAACCCCCCCCCCCCCCCCCCCCCCCCCCCTCCCCTTCTGTTTTTGGTAAGTGAATGAAAAATCTCTAAGTAGCAATCATGCATTTTTTTTGGTAAGTATCTAAAATGCATTTATATCTTGGTAAACAGTAAATGAGAGTAAGCTTACCAAAACCATGCATGTAAGGATAATTATTACCCCCAATTTTGTACCATTGAGTTCTACAAGTAATAGCAATAAATATATGAAAAAGAAACCCTTTTTACTTCCAAAATTTCCAATCGCACAGCATAAATTACTTACCAAAGTATGCATATGCAAATTGTAAATTGATGGTAACAAAAACAATTGGAAGTAAATAAATAAAAGTTAAATCATATAATTCATCATATAAATCTACACACTCACATTAATTGTTTCGCCGATATTTAGCTAATTTGACGATTGAGATTCATTTTTAAAAAGAAATTAACACTCGAATCCTAATTACTTATAAATAAGAATTCTCAAAAAGGAAAAGAAATAAATGCTATTCGTTGGGAAAACCTCCCTATCCAATAGTGTAGGATTTATCATAAAAAAAAAATCCAAAATCCTAAACTTCAATCCCTTTCACCTCTTATTTCTTTTTTTAAATAAAAGAACCATATAGCAAAAAAGTGGGGTTTTAACATTTTTCCCAAATATTTATTTTCTAATTTAATTACTATTTTAATTTTCTAGCACTCATCCATCGTCATCATCTGCAAAAGCAGCAAAGAAAAAAGAGTCAAAGCCATCCCTCCACCCGAGACCCTCTCTCTCTCTCTCTCTCTCCATATATCGGCCTATAGATACATTTTCTTAGAGAGATAGATATAGGCACACCTGTATGTATGTATATTTATATATACCAATCGCTCCAATTTCTTCAATCCCTAGATCAATCAGTGATAATCTCCCCAATCGCCTTCCTTCTGATTTAGCTAATTATCAATTTCTACTGATTTTCTCTCTCCTCTCTCCATTTCTTTCTGGAAAATACTAAAAACCCTAGCTTTCAAAAACCTCATCTTGAACCCTAGCGATTGGAATCGGAATTCCACTGGGCTTAAGAGATTCGGTATTTCCTACTATTTTTTTTATTTTTAAGGTAATTTTGGAAATTTAGGTTAATTTTAAGTTGTTTTTAATTTTTTTTTGTGATTCATTTCAGTTTATGCAGTTGAGTTGAATTTGGATTCCAGTGGAATTTTGGGAATTTGTGAAATTTAATGTGGTTAAGTGATGGGGGATTTAGATTGGTCTGGTACTGATTTGAGCTAGTTTTATCTAGGATTTTTTTTTAATTCTTTTGAAGTATCTTGGATCAGAATTTCTTTTTGAGTGTTAAATGTGTTAGTTTAGCTGCTTAGTAGTGATGGAATTTAGTTTTTAAATTTTATGCCGACTAAAAAGATGGATTCTTTGTAGAAATGTTAGGTTGGGAAGTTGGACTAAGGCACTCATTCAATGAGTCTGCGTGAATCTTCAGTTGAGGACTTTTTGCATGCCCTAGTTAGCTTGAATTCCATCCAAATCTTCTTATTAATAGTGAAAATGAAAATTTGATTACTTATGTCAGGGAAGGTCAAGTTTTTGAGTTGTGCTACTTCTCTGGGTGTGGGGCCTGGGGGTCAGTGGTTAGGGGTGCTGTTTTGCTCCCAATGCTATGTTTTAGATTGTTCTGAAAATTTGTGTGGCATTTATTGCAAAGGCTTGTTAGATCCATTACATGGTTAAAACTTAACTTTTTGTGATGATACAATGTGATTGCCTAGAGATTCAGGTACTAGGAATTAATAAATGATGCTGATATGAAATAGTATGTTATTAAATGTTAAAGGGACCATGTTCCAACTGTGGAGTCAAGAGTTAATGATGCCAAAGGATTTGCTGGCGTGACTTCATTTAGTGATTTTGGTGGCTAAAGTAATTCTACTACTCGTATGAGTTTCCCTAGGGTTTCAAAATCAAAGCTTTACCATGCTTGTTGCGAAGAACAATGATGGTTTTTAGGTTCTGGAGAAATTTGCATCAATTTTAACTTGTCGTGTAATTACAAATTGTTGTCATGTCTATCTTTACAGTTAATGACAATCATTGCAGTTAACGACAGTTTCCTGACTGTTCAGAATCTATTTTACCCTTAATCAGTTATACGTGGTTCCTTTGTCTTGAATGAATCCTTCAACCATGGGAAATTTCCGGCCTAGAAACATCAGCTTAGACTTCTGTGCTGCGCTGTTTCATACCTATGGTGCTAATGGTTATTGTAACCCATAAATTGTACCCTATAATGCTTAAATCACTGAGAGGGAACTTCAGTTGAATAGTAGTTGTACTTGCTCGGGATGTTCTTCTGAGTTTGTGCCCTATGGATTTTCTGGCAATCCTGAGTTTATACATTTTTTTTGATCCATCATGACATTGATTGCAGTTTGACCAGCATAAACATTGCTGAGGTTCAATGTTGAAGGCAGCATGCAGATTATAGCTGGGAGACATGCAAAGGTATCATGCAACCAGCTGCAGTAGTGCAGTCAATAATGCTGCCATTGGGGGATCAACTAGGGATTCTCGGTCTGAGTCATCCTCCATTCCACCAAACTTTTCACTGAATTCTAGGTACAACACATGCTTGTCTATGCATTTTTTTTTTAGCAAATACTTGATACAAAAAGAAGCACGTAGAAGTTTAATAAGAGAGTTTTTTTCGCTTATTTTTTTGTTTTCTTAAAAAAAATCTTTCTGATCATAACATGTCATCTTAGCATCTAATCATTTCCAGAATCAACATGTGCTTGTATATACTACCATGTCTGTTAAACCTTTGGACAGATATTCTGATACAAGTTTTTCATTTTCGTCTTAATGTACAGTTTATTGACCTTTTATCAACACCATTTTGCTATCATCTCCCATTTAGAAAGATGCCGAGTGCTTCCAAATTGATAGTTTTGATTTTGAAGCTTTAGCGACGTTTAGATTGGAAAAAATGATAGGCTGACACTTTGATTATATTTATGACCAAAAGTTCCTGAATGAGTAATTCAATGTTGACTTAGATGGTCAAAAAAGCTGTCATTTATCGTATTTGAGGCATTGCTTAGGGTAGTCGTACAGTTGAGATGTACTTTTGGAGGATTGCCGTAAACAACTATGAGAATCTAACTGGCTCAGTGTATATTCGTGTGAAATCTATGATTTGAACTTCAATGTACTCATATTTTATGGTGTTTCCTTTTGGGGTATGTATAGATATAAGGAAAGGAAGGATAGTATATAATACTACTCAGTGGAGAGAAAGTAATGGAAAAGAAAGAGTGTAATACTCATTTGTTTTGTTTGGACTTGGAAGGGAAATGGAAATGCTAATATTCTGTTTAGAAAGGAGATGGGGAAAGAAAGGAAAAAGGGTCACTACAATTTTTGCACAAGAACGGGGTGTCTTTTATGGTAATTGAAATTATGTGTGGAACTCTATGGTGATTAAAGCAAAGGATAGGTAAAGCATTCACATGGCATTCGGTGAAAACAAAGGTATTATTTAAATTGCTTTGAGGATATTTAATGTACTTAGCCTTGCTAAGGGTTTAATGGAGTTTAAAATTTTTTAGGGATTTAATTTTGAATTGAAATGCACCAATTTGAACAGATTGTTATATGAGACAACGTATCAGTCTCAGTTAATTAATCGTATTTGTTTGAGAAATCTTCTGCTATACGTAATGATCTTTTTCCTCATGGGCCAATGAGGAACCAGTGATAATACTGGATTATCAGTTAATGAACGAAGCCTGCCCTCTTGTAACTTTTTTTTTATGCCCGTGTACTCGTTATATTTCTCCCACGATCCTTATGGATCAACAATTTTACCCACTGGTATAAGTGATGATCAACATAGTTGTATTGTATCTCATCATTGGTTACGATCGAGCTCTTCAAATCTCTGAATGATGTTACCAGTATCATGATGTTATATTTTTTTTCTACTTGTCCTTTGAAGTTGTGTATGTAAGTTTGATGGTGGCTGTGGGTATGGCAAACAACCTCTAGTTGGAATTATTTTGTCTATCATAATTTCTTAAAACTCTTGCTGCCTTGCTCTTTTGTCGTCATTAAATTTAGGCAACGTATTCTATGGTCCTTTCAGATTTGAATTTGGCTTCATGGTCATAATACATTAATAGTTGTCTGTATAAGTTTGCAGCTGGCTGTTTTGTAAGGTGAATACCCTTTAGTTGGACATTAATGTGATAATCCAGTATAATTTCCCGATTAGTCTTGCCGACTTGCTCTCGTGGTTGATTTAGGGCAACATGTCTGATTATTCTCTTTCAAGTGGTTGTTTTTTGGATTCATACCTAGAAAACCTGTTACTCTCCCAATCTGCAAAGCAGATAGAAATTTCAGATGTGGCTGAAGTAGGAGATAACTCTCTCAGAATAACATATTTTGTTCTTCAATTGGTTAGCTTGAATTTTCTCTTTAAATTTTACTCTTCCTGGTTTAGGGTATTTTTTGTTCTTCCTCAAGGTTTTGTTTTTTTGCCTTTCTATATTTTTATTAGCTCTGAACAAATGAATGGCCTAGTTTCTTAGATTAATTACCATAAACATGCTTAGTGATTTTGTCCCCTTTCGCTTAAGTGCTAATGTTGGTTTTTTAGGCGGCCATTACCTTTAACTCCATACAAACTGAGGTGTGATAGAGAACCATTGAATTCGAGGTAATTTCTGTTGAGATTTTGATTGTCTATTGATGCTTTTCATCCTTGCATCTATTATTGTTTCTGTGTATATCATAAGCATCAATGGCAACCTTCATTAAATTAAGTGGATACTATTTCCCAGACTTGGGCCACCTGACTTTCACCTCCAGACTTCCAGTTGTCCTGAAGAGACACTGACCGAGGATTATGTACAGAACGGTTACAGGGAGACAGTCAAAGGGCTTGAGGTGAAATTTTATGGTTGAACGTTTTTGGACATGTCTATTGCAATATTTTTGTTTTTTCTTTTATTCGAGTTATTATCTCAGTGGGGATATGTCTTTGTTGATGTTTCCAGGAAGCTAGAGAGATTTCGTTATCACAGATTCATACTTTTACAAAGCCAGTTATCCTTAAGTGCAAGGAGGTAATATTTTTGGGGTTGAAATGGGGGCATCATCGATTTTCCTCTTAATTTACGACAAGCTCCACATATGTAGATATGACTTGGTTTTCCTTTTAATTTTTGATCACCTGATCCTGTCTTTCTCTTCTGTGTTCTTTTGCAGTCAATAAGAAAATGTCACAGGTCTATTAATGAGTCCCGTGCCCAAAAACGAAAGGTGATGCACATTTTCCTTTTTGATGAATGAGCTTTTCATGTTCATCATGGCTAATATTGGAAACTTCTTCTGCATGTCTCCAGAATGTGGGAAAAGCATCCGTTTCTATCTCTTTTGGAATAATGTTTACTTGGTGGTTTAATCTGTCCACTTATCAGGATGGATTATTATGGAAATTGTTGTAATTAAGTATTTTGAAAATATAATCTGGTTGAATGCCTTTGATGCTGCAGGCTGGCCAAGTATATGGAGTACCTCTTTCAGGTTCACTATTAACTAAGCCTGGCGTCTTTCCTGAGCAAAGACCATGTGGTGAAGAGTCTCGGAAAAAATGGATTGAGGTCAGTTTACACTTAGTATTTTTCTAAATTTGGGTTAGTGTGCTCGTGGCCTATGGCTTTCTTGCCTATAATAATGAGGAGATTTTATAGGTCAATGATCAAATGCAAAATATTGGCTCCGTTTGGATAGTGTTATTTGGAGTGTTTTTGAGAATTATTTGAAAAAATTATTTGGATTGTTTTTTTGTTGACTTTTTTGGAAACTTAAAAAAGTGTTTGAATGTGAAATTTTTTTTGATGTGACATAATAGTGGTTTGAAAAAAGCGGACGTCTGCTAAAGAAGCGGATGTCCGCTTCGTCGTTTGCTACGTCGTCCGCTTCGTCGTCCGACCTCAACCTACCGAAAATGGATCTCATTTTGTCACTCGCAATTTTTTTAGTTTTTCTAAGAAAATTTTGAATATAAACATGTTTGCTTTTGTGAATAATTGTATAAAAAGTCTCTAAAGTTCATTTGAAATTTAGAATGAAAATTTGGTGGGAAAATTTGGTAAAAGAGTTTGACCAAAAAATTTTTTACTTTTTGACCAAATAATTTTCATCAATCCAAACGGAATTGGAAAATTTTTTTCCAAAAAATGGCTCAAATAATGTAACCAAACGGAGCCATTATTTTATGTCATTTTCGTACTAAAGTCAGACAGAATGAGCTAGGTGTTAGATTGGTGCCATCATGTTCTAGACCTAGGTTAGTCTCCTCTTAGTATTTTTCTAAATTTGGGTTAGTGTGTTCATGGCCTATGGCTTTCTAGCTATAACACTGTAGGTCCATGATCACGTGCACGATATGATTTTTTGTCATTTTAATACTAAAGTTGTACAGAATGAGCTAGATGTTGGACTGTCATCATCACGCTGTAAACCTATGTCTGTAGTAGGAGTAGAATGTGGGAGTTTTTGTCTATAAACTATAAAACACACAAAAATGAAGGCGTTAACTGCAAAGTTGCAATAGCATTCGTGGCATTTGGAAAGGCCAACTTCAAACTGAAATAGTAAATGATGTATAGTGTCTTTTGTCCAAAAGCCATCTCAAAGCCTTTTTAGTGAGCTTAGGTACTCAACCGATTGAAAGGTCTTGGAGGCCTACCATGACATATTTGTTGCCACTGTTAAATGCTTCCTTTTCCTTTGTACACACGGTTTCATTTCTTGTAGGAAAAATGAAATGCATAATGGAGCTTTGGTAACCTTGTGGGGGATGTATTTGACTGGTGACTAAAATATGCTATAGGTTGGCACCTTTGTGTGGTCAAAACTCCCAAGTTGAGTTAATTTTTATCCTGTGCAGCTGCATGAGTTTCTTGTGTGGCTCTTTCCAGTTGCAATCCTAAAATCTGCTAGCTAAAACTTTGAACATCTTTCCAGGGATTATCTCAACCGCATAAAAGACTCTGCTTTTTGGCCGATCATGTCCCTCATGGTTACCGGAGGAAATCTCTTCTTGAAGTTCTCATTAGGAATAATGTTCCACTACTCAGAGCTACTTGGTTTGTTAAAGTAACTTATCTTAATCAGGTATTGAACGTTGAATTTGTTAAGGAGTTCTCTTCCCATTGTATCCGGTAATTTTCAACTTTGTGACATAGCAGCTTATGTTTTAACTTTGCAGGTTAGGCCTGGCACGTCCAATTTGTCTTCTGGTGTGCCTGACAAAACTCAGTTTTCCCGATCAGAGCTGTGGACAAAAGATGTCATAGATTACCTCCAGGCTCTCTTGGATGAGTTTGTTTCAAAAAATAGTTTCCATTCTATTGCACATGTGAGGGATCGGTCGCCACCAGTGGTTTATATTGGGTCTGTACAGCATCGATGTGATACTTCTTCTGCTTGTACTGATGCTGAGGAGCCTTCTTTGCATTTTAAGTGGTGGTATGTGGTTAGGCTTTTACAATGGCACCACGCAGAGGGACTGATTATTCCTTCTCTTATTATTGATTGGGTGTTCAATCAACTTCAGGTATTCAACATATGATTTAGATATTTTGTGCTTAAATTGAATTCGTTGACTGGTAGTTCTCTTAGTTGGTAACTTCATGCTTTTTGCCTTTTCAGGAAAAAGATTCTCTTGGGATTTTGCAGTTATTATTGCCTGTAATATATGGTGTAATTGAAGCTGTTGTATTATGTCAGACCTATGTGCGCACTTTGGTTGGCATAGCTATACGTTTCATTCAGGAACCTTCTCCTGGTGGGTCTGATCTTGTGGATAATTCCCGAAGGGCGTATACTATGTCCGCTCTTGTTGAGATGCTTCGTTATTTAATAATTGCTGTGCCTGATACTTTTGTTGCTTTGGATTGCTTTCCCTTGCCATTGTGTTTGGTAACTCATGGGGACAATGATGGTAGTTTTTTATTGAAGTTAGCTGAAGATGACAGCAACACGAAAACTGGGCCCATAGAAGTAGCCTGCTTGCAGAGAGACAAGAGTGCTGAGATTCACACTGATTCTTTGTCCATTGATCGTATTGTTTCATCTATTCAGAAATGCACTGAAAACCTTTCAAGAGCTGCCAGACCTGGTCAGCCTTGTCAAAATATGGCTAAAGCTCTACAAGCATTGGATAAATCTCTTATTGATGGAGATGTGCGGATGGCGTATAAACTTCTTTTCGAAAATCTTTGTGATGGAGCCGTTGATGAATGTTGGATTGCTGAAGTCAGTTCCTGTTTACGTTCGTCGCTCAAGTATATTGGAGCAGTGACCTTGTCATTTGTTTCCTCTATCTTCTTCATTTGTGAGTGGGCAACTTGCGATTTTAGACATTTTCGCACTGGCCCACTAGTGAACCAGAAGTTCACGGGAGGAAAAGACTTCTCTCAAATATGTATTGCTCTACGGATTTTGCAGCTCAAGAGGAGGGAGATGCAAAGCTTGTCTCAGTACAAGATCGAGAGTACCCATGCTATTGATTCTCTAGCAAAAGATCCTGATTTGCCAAATAAGTATCCAGGAAGGATTTCTATCAGCAATGCTTGTGAACTTAAATACAGTTCAAAGAGTGGGACAGTTAGAAATTTATCAAATATGTTTGAAAGCCCAAGCCCCTTACATGACATTATTGTGGGCTGGATAGATCAACATGAAGTACAAAACAGAGAAGGGATCAAGCGGCTTCAGCTACTCATAATAGAACTTCTGAGAGCTGGCATCTTTTACCCCCAGGCATATGTGAGGCAATTAATTGTCAGTGGAATTACTGACAGGAATGGAGTTTCATTTGACCTGGAGAGACGGAAAAGACATTACAGAATCTTGAAGCAGCTTCCCGGCTTCTATGTACGTGGCGCTCTTGAAGAAGCAAGGATTCTGGAAGGAAATAATCTTTTGGAAGTGATTAATATATATTCAAATGAGCGTCGTGTGGTCCTTCACGGCCTGCTTGATCCCCATAAGAGTTCTGGCAGCTTTCTGCAGAAACAAAAGCATGATAGCAACTCAGAATGTGGCATTGCATCTCCTTGCTCTGCTGATCAGTGGAGATCTTTTCAGGTTCTATCCAGTTTAACGGCAAAAAATTTTGATCGAGTTGCTGAGCTTGAAGATCTGAAGTCTTCAATTGTGGTGTTGCTGCATCTTCCCATTTCATCCTTGTCAAGTGATACTGGAGTAGAAGATTTTGTTGCGAGTGTAAAGAGATCTAGTGGTTCTTCTATTAACAAGATGGATATTGGTGAAGGAACATCAGGATGTCAAGAATGTAGAAGGGTGAAGAGACAAAAGTTGAGCGAAGATAGGAGCTCAGATCTACAGGGATATTCAGCTGATGCATTGGATGATGAAGATTTCTGGTGGGTGAGGAGGGGACCAAAGTCCGTGGAGCCTTACAAAGTGGACCAACCTCCTAAGCAAGCCAAGCAATCTGGAAGGGGCAGGCAAAAGGGTGTGCGCAAAACACAAAGCCTTGCACAATTAGCAGCTGCTAGGATTGAAGGTAGTCAAGGAGCATCCATAAGCTATGTTTGTGATAATAGACTGAACTGCCCACACCATAGAACCAGAGTGGATGGAGAGGCTCCAAAATCAGTGGATGGGATCAGGATGCCATATAGTGGTGACATTGTTTCAATTGGTGAGGTACTGAAAAAGATGCGACTTGTAGAGAAGAGAACAGTGATGGTATGGTTGATAACTGTTGTAAAGAATCTTGTTGAAGAGGCTGAAAAAGCTGCTGCAAAGGTTGGTCAATACGGCAGACCACATTCTTTTGTTGATGATGGGAACTCTGTTCGATGGAAGCTTGGTGAAGATGAATTGTCAATGATTTTGTATCTGATGGATGTATCTAATGAATTAGAATCAGTGGCCAGGTTTCTTCTTTGGTTGCTGCCAAAGGTTCTTAGCAGCCCTGCTGCTTCCATCCATGGTGGTCGGAATATTTTAGCGCTTCCACGAAATGCAGAGAACCGTGCTTGTGAAGTTGGGGAGGCTTTTCTTGTATCATCTATTCGGAGGTGTGCTCTTTGGCTTCTCAAATTACTTTGGCTTTTGTTGTGTTATTTTGCTTGCATTGCTTGCTATATTGTCTTTTTGCTGTTGCTTTTTAGATTTGAATATCATTGAACATTTCAATCCTTACCTTCTAGAAAATGATGTGCAGCTTTGGGCAGTCAAGCTACCCTGTGTAGTTTTTGTGGTTGCCTAAATAACCTAATAGGTTCTTAACTATTTTGTGAAGCCTCTGGTTCCAAACTGCTGGTTTTTACTTTCTTCACTCTTTGATATACTCTCTTGTAACAAAGGTTGACAATACAACTACAATGACACCACTTGAACTTTCCACTTTCCCCCAAAAAAAAAAAAAAAAATGTTGCTTGCAATTAAGCTTCTTTGCACTTCCCTGGTGCCTCTTTTAGAAAATTT
Organism: Mitragyna speciosa; assembly: GCA_024721245.1. Lineage (NCBI taxonomy): Eukaryota > Viridiplantae > Streptophyta > Magnoliopsida > Gentianales > Rubiaceae > Mitragyna > Mitragyna speciosa. The sequence goes on from CM045558.1 coordinate 1,309,439, forward strand.
ATTTACCTTCTCATAATAAAGAAGAAGAAGAAGAAGAAGAAAAGAAGAAAGAAAGAAAGAAAGAATTCTGCAATGAAACTTCTATCAAATCTATCAAATCTTTGTTTCTATTGAAATCTATCAAATCCTCTCAAGTTTTACAGCTGTTTCATATAGGCTTTTCGGTTAGCTTGGTTCTTCTAACTTGACCTATAGTAATGGACTAATAAATTACTCTGAGCATTGACCACTTTGCACCATCTGATTCTTTATCTTTTTCACAAAGTTTTCTTCCTAATCCTAAATAAATTAACTACTTACTGAGAACTGTAGGTATTTGGATGGTGGGATTTATAAACGTTTTGCATTAGCACAATGTGCTTGTTTCTTTCCCTGCACTTAAAAAATGGTAGTCCATGTCAAATTACTATATTTTTAAATATTTTGAGGCAGATTTTGGATTATGAAAGTTTTATTGTATTACAGTATTATTGACTTATAATGAAATTTAAACTGCATTTCACCAATTATTCTTGATGGCTTGTGCTTCTCCTCTCCTTCTGGACTTCTGGAGCTTCTAAGTATTTACAAATAACTAGAAAAGTATTTTCATTATCGATATGTTCTACCAATATGCTGTTTCTTCTGAAACTTGTTTTGGCAGGGACCCTCCATTTGTTAGAAAATATGAAGAAACATTTGTTACATATCGTGTGTGCGCACGTGCGCGCGCTTCCTTGAGACAGTTATTTGTGTTATCAAGCCCAAGTATTCCCTTTTCATCTTTATTTTTGGATTTGGTAGTGTAGAAAACATATGTAAACTTAAAATTTGATTTTAGGCAATGAGAAAGCGGTTGGAACTTGAGATGTCTAAGCTTGCTCTTGTGAAAAAGTTTTAATTGTGGCGTCATTCAGTAGTGGAATACCATTCTTCTGGTATATAATGCCTAAAGATCTGGGTAGTTATACTATTCTTTCATTACATTTGTGTTATTTTTATTCTCTTTATTCTGTAGAAGCATTTGAAATTTGATGTCTTCCACTCTAAGCTTTAGCTTTGTACTTCTGTTGCATTGTCTACTTACAATGCCCAATTTCATAGTTCTAGTATACAAATGATAAACTCTGTCACTTCCCAAAATTATGCTGAACTTTGTTCATGATTGGTTTACATCTTTTCATGAAGCTGTATAATCCATAAGGTTGAGTTTGTCTGATTATTTTTCTATTGCCTTGTTTCAGGTATGAAAATATAATTGTAGCAGCAGATCTTGTTCCTGAAACCTTGAAAGCTGTAATGCATCGTGTTGCAGCCACAATGGCCTCTACTGGGAGGGTTTCAGGTTCCTCAGCTTTGGTATATGCACGAAATTTGTTGAAGAAATATGGCAATGTGGCTAGTGTTGTTGATTGGGAGAAGAACCTTAAATCATCTTACGATAAAAGACTAATTTCTGAGCTTGAATCTGGAAGATTGCCCGATGGGGAGTTTGGGTTCCCACTTGGAGTCCCAGCAGGAGTTGAGGATCTTGATGATTTTTTCCGTCAAAAGATAAGTGTTGTCCGGGGGGGATCTAGAGTTGCTTTGACAATGAATAATATTGTACAAAGGCAAGTCGATGAAGTTTCTCACTATTTTTATGGCAAGGAAAGAAAGATTTTTGGGGCTGGTACAGTAAAAAGCCCTGGCTTGGAAAAGTTGGATGATGTTTATCAAATAGCTCAACAAATAGTAATGGGACTAATGGACTGCATGAGGCAAACTGGTGGTGCTGCTCAGGAAGGCGATCCTACTTTGGTATCATCAGCTATTTCTGCAATTGTTGGTAATGTTGGACAGGTTATTGCCAAAATTCCAGATTTAACTGCTGGCAATCATCTAAATTTTCAGTCCACATCCAGCTCAATGCATTTTGCTCGGCGCATTTTACGCATCCATATAACTTGCTTGTGCCTATTGAAGGATGCACTTGGTGAGCGTCAGAGTCGTGTTTTTGAGGTTGCTCTTGCAGCCGAAGCTTCTTCTGCCCTTACTCAACTTTCTGTGGCAGGAAAGGCTTCTCGTGCTCAGTTTCATGCATCCCCTGAATCTCATGATTCTAGTTCAAACTCCTCATATGAATCTTTGAATAGTTCGGTTAAAAGCGTACTTGGACGAGGTGCAAAAATCACAGGAGCTGTTTCTGCACTTCTTGTTGGGGCCCTTCTCCAGGGAGTTACTAGCCTTGAGAGAATGGTTAGTCTCTTCAGATTAAGGGAAGGACTCGATCTAATTCACTTTTTCAGGAGTTTGAAATCCAATTCAAACGGGAGTGCTCGTTCATTTGGGACTCAGAAGCTGGATAACTTGGTTGAAGTTTCCACCCACTGGTTTCGAGTGCTTGTAGGTAATTGTAGAACTGTTTCTGATGGATTTATTGTAGAGCTCTTGGGTGAAGCTTCAATTGTAGCTTTATCAAGAATGCAGAGAACATTGCCTCTGAACTTGGTCTTTCCACCTGCCTATTCCATATTTGCATTTGTCATATGGAAGGGATTAATTTTCAGCACCAGTGTTGGATTGCGTGATGATGTCCAGCAATTGTATCAATCCTTAGCATTGGGTATAGGTGATGCACTAAAGCACCATCCATTCCGTGATGTGTGTCTTCGAGACACTCGTGGTCTTTATGATCTTATAGCTGCAGATGCTGTTGATTATGAATTTACAGCCTTACTGGAATCAAGTGGCGCAGACATGCTTTCCAAATGCACGGCCTTTGTTCCTCTCAGGGCACGGCTTTTCTTAGATGCCCTTATCGAATGTGAAATGCCACAGCCAATGCCCAAACCAGAGGATGGTAATAGGATGCACGGGCAAGGTGATTCAAAGACCTATTATAAGGAGAAGGAGGCAAAACTTCGAGATAAGCTGGTGCACGTTTTAGATACATTGCAACCTGCAAAATTTCACTGGCAGTGGGTTGAGCTTAGGCTTCTTTTGAATGAGCAAACTGTCGTTTATAAACTGGATAATAATGCCACTTTGGTAGAGGCTATTAAATCTGTCTCACCAAATGCTGACAAGGTTGCTGTTTCCGAGAAAGATAGCAGTTTTGTTGAACTTGTCCTAATCAGGTTACTTGCCAGACCAGATGCTGCTTCACTCTTTTCTGAGGTAGTACACCTTTTGGGAGGTCACTTGAGGATCAATGCTAATGCAAACTAAATGGCTTCTTGGAGGCAATGATGTACTTTACGGAAGGAAATCAATTCGGCAACGGCTTATCAATATTGCTGAAACTAAACATCTATCAACTAAACTGCAGTTCTGGAAGCCATGGGGATGGTGTCATTCAAATTCTGATATTGTGAAAACAAGGGGAAACAAAAGGAAGTTTGAAGTGACCTCTCTCGAAGAAGGTGAGGTGGTTGATGAAGGTTCAGACATGAGATGTCCTGGAAAAGGATCTTTCAAGTTGTGGATGTTGAAGGTTTCATAGTCCGTCAGCAGCATGTGACTGAGAGAGCATTTGTTGAATTAGTTCTCCCTTGTGTTGATCAAGGCTCCGATGACTCAAGAAACACTTTTGCAAGCGATATGATCAAGCAGATGAATAATATTGAGCAGCAAATAAATGCACTTTCTCGGGGAGCAACTAAATCTGTAGGATCTGCTGCATCTGGAATTGAAAGTCCAGCAAGCAAGGGAAACAGCCGAAAAGGTATGAGAGGTGGCAGTCCTGGATTAGCCAAACGACCTGCAGGACCAGCTGATGGGGTGCCACCTTCTCCTGGGGCGTTGCGAGCTTCCATGTCTTTGCGCTTGCAATTTTTACTAAGACTACTTCCTATCATGTGCACTGATGGGTAATTCTTTAATACGATTCACAATTTGTTTCATGATTCTATATTACCCTTTGTTGGAGAACTTCTCATATAAATACATATATGATGATATTCTTTCCATGCATTTGCCCATTCCCAGTTTTTACTAATAATGTGAAGTTAAATCTGGGGCTCATTCTCTTTGAAACCTGATTTGTGATGGATTAAGGATAGTTTGTTGAAGAGAAAATTCAGTTATCAATCAAAAATAGAAGGTTTGTGTGCCAGTTTTATAACGCCGGGGAGCATTCTGCCAATAACTTGTGCATGTATTTTGTCCCCTTTTGTAATGTTGAGTGCATTAATTTTCCTTATGTGTTGGTTTTGCTGATTGTATCTGTGTCCATTATAAAAACAATCTGACTCTCTTGCCATATTGCTTACTATTAATATAAGCCCCCTTTTTGGACTCATCAGGGAGCCAACAGGAAGGAATATGAGACATACACTTGCCTCAGTTATATTACGCCTTCTTGGAAGTAGAGTTGTCCATGAAGATGCAGGCCATACCATCAGTTCAATTTTCAATTTATCCAAGAGAGATATCGAGTCTCTTACAGAGGCTTCTGCTGCATCTGTGTTTTTGTCAGGGGAAAGTCTTTTTGATCGTTTGTTGCTACTGCTTCATGGACTGCTGAGCAGCTATCGACCTAGCTGGCTGAAGTTGAAATCTGGCTCCAAGTCCACCTCTGAATGTGGCAAGGACTTTAGTGTTTTTGATCGTGAGATGGCTGAGAATCTGCAGGTTTGGGGGCTGCAAATATATAATCTGAAATTCTTTGACTGGATGCAATTTCTGTTTTTATTTATTTTTTTAGTTTCCTTTTTTACATATATCTTACTGCAAGAATATGTCCCAAAGAAAAACTAGTACTAAATAGACTCAGAAAATCAGAAGATTTGTGTGGTGGAATACTTGAAACAACATAAGCTGCCAATCATCAGATTTATTTGGTAAACACCTCATAACAGGATTTAGGCAACATATGTTAAAGGAGCTTCTTTTCAAATTGCTTTGTTATACCAAATGAGTCATGAATACTCTTTCTTTTATTTTATTTTATGGGTGGGGAGGTAGTTCCTTAGTTTATTTCAGTGCCATCCGATTTTTATTAGCAACACTGTCCAGGCAACAAATTTATGAGGACTACATTTATTCCACAAATACTTTTGGTTTTGTTCCAAAAAAGCCCCTTGGAAAGTTGTTTCTATTATGTTGATTTTGTTTTTTTGTACTATTCCTCGCAATACATTTTGTCTATAACTTTTAGGTATCTGTTGATTATTTGATCTATTTTGGAGTTGTAATATGGTTTTCTTTCTGCCTTTTAATTGCATTCTTTGTTCTGGAGCAGTCTATCTTGGTCTTTGGTTTTATTTGATTAAAGGAAGAAGCTTTGATCTGATATAATTCACCAAGTGCTTGGTTTTGGTGATTCCTTCCATCTCTTTGCCAGAGATTTATTCTTTAAAAGCAGCATGATTTTTCCCTTGCCTACCCGTATGCATGATTCCATAGTTTTCAGCTCTTCAGAACTTCGTTTCAAGGATTAATAAAGGCAAATTGGAGTGTGTGTGTGATTTGTCAAAGCACACCTGCGACATTTACTAAAAAGAAATTGGAGTGTGACGAAAGTAATTGGATTAAATGAAGCAAAGTAATTAGCTCCATGTTTGACTTGGTGTCCATCTTTTTAGTTTTAAACCTAAACTCGACTCCCTAGGCTATTAAGTTTGAAAAATGTGGTAATGAATGAAAATTTATCTACTGAGTATATTTATGTTTTCACTCTCTTACTATTGATAATCAATCCAGAATGATCTGGATCGCATGCATATGCCTGACCATATCCGGTGGCGCATTCAGACTGCAATGCCAATTCTTCCTCCTCCTATTCGGTGCTCAGTCTCTTGCCAGCCTCCATCTGTTTCATCTGCTTCACTTGCCGCTCTTCAGTCCAGCAATCAGATACCTGTTTTACAGCCTAACAATTCAATCCTGCCCCAGAGAAATTCAGTTTCTTTGGTTCGAATTGTCACTAATGTGGCAGGCAAGGCTAAGCAACTGCCACTGCAAGACCCAGACTTGGAGATTGACCCTTGGATCCTGTTGGAGGATGGAGCGGGTGTGCAATCTTCAAGTAACTCTGCCGCAACTGGGGGCAGTGACCATGCTAATTTGAGAGCATCGAACTGGTTCAAGGGGGCCATTAGGGTGAGGAGGACAGACCTCACCTACATTGGTGCAGTAGATGAGGACAGCTGATTTGAGTAGTACTTCAATTTTGAATTTATATACAAAAAGAGAACCCGGCAGGAAAGCGTTCTTGCACGTGTGACTGGAAGAGTTGCCATCGGGTTGCTCTAGTTGCCTTTACCAGCAAAGGCATCTGCTCTTAAGGCACATTCTTTTGGGGGGCACAGGGTTGTGACTGGATTACATGGAGTCTTGGACGACATTCTGTGGCCGCCTGTCCATTTTGCCTCTCCGCCCTGATTAACAACTAACCCTTTGATCACCCCTTTCTGGACAGCACAATTCTTGGCGCAGTTCAGAACTTGTTGTACATATAGGGATAACTACGTCTCTTTTCGGGCCGAGTATAATGTCTCAGAAATGATATTCTGTTGTTTTATGCCCAGCATATGTTGTTACAACTTGCAAATTGAGTAAAGCATCTTAAGAATGTTCTGTACTTATTTTCTTTTTTAATATATATGTATCTCTCTCTCTCTCTCTCTCTCTCTCTCTCTCTCTCTGTGGGGTTAGCGGAAGGTGACTCTTCTGGTAAATTGCCTTATAGTTTTCTGATTTGCAGATCTTGCATAAAGGCCAGGCCAAGTAACAAAAGTAGTTTATTTTCTTAGTTTCTACATGCAAGTACGAGGGCGCACTTGTTACGTCGACTTGAAGTTTAGGATTTGTCATTCACGTACTCCTTTTAGCACCATCACCTAAATGTTGTTGCATATTTGCCAAAAAAAAAACAAAAAAAAAAAATGTTGTTACATAAATGTAATCTAAGTTTCGATTTTGGCTAGGTCTCCATAAGGTATAGTCTCGTACACCCTGCACAAGGCAGGTCAAAGGTGCCGGTTCCTCACCATTGCTGTTTACTTGTTTCCATGTCGTTTATTTAGGAACTGACGGGACTCAATTGCTGTTTACTCCTAAATAAGGCAGGTCAATTGCTGTTTACACCCTGCACAAGGCAGGTCAAAGGAGCCGGTTCCTTTCCACTGCTGTTTACTTGTTTCCATGTCCTGTTTATTTAGGAGTTGACGGGACTCAATTTGAGGAACAAGTTTCCTGTTCTGACCTGCATTATTCATAAGTTGTGCTTTTAGGTCTCCTCAGGCAATCACGCGCGCGCGTGTGAGGGGTGGGGGGGGGGGGGGGGAGGATATAACCTGAAACGGAATATATCATGTATTACACTGGGTTTTCTTCTTCTTATTATTATTTTTTTCTTCAATCATGTATGTCGGCTCTTGATGGTCATTTCTTTTTTCTGATATGCCTAATCAGTAATTTTTGTTTAGCATTGGTTGGCTTGTGCTGAATTTGGTGATCGATCCATGTGACGTTGCCTTTTTTTTTGGTTACAAAGGGAGAGCTGACAGCTCTAATACCTAACAAACCTTGGGGTGGTTACCCCCATTACATCAAAATTCAAAAGGTGTTTAATCTCATCAGGGGGAATCAACATATCTCTTTGGGTGGCCTGTGTTCGGACGCTAAACTCGGCTAGCCAATCTGCACTCTTGTTGGCTTCCTCCTTCAAATATGTTCCAACCTGCATTCTCAGTTTCTACCCACCATATCCCGAATCTGGTTGATACAGTTAAGGTATGGGGAGTCCTCTTCAGCCGAACTGATAAGCTTAATGCATATTGGTGAGTCTGACTCAATTAAAACCTTACGAAATCCTTCCCTCCAAACTAGTTGTAGACTTGTGAGAATTCCCCAGAGTTCAGCTGCTGTGTTAGTAGTCACTCCCAAAAAAGCATGAGAATCCGGCAACCCAGGCACCTCTTGTATCTCTTATCAATCCTCCTGTTCCAGCTAAACCATGATTTCCACCCGAAGCTCCATCCACATTTACCTTCACCTACCCCACTGGGGGTTTAACCTAAGCGATAAAGTGTTCCTGTAATGGTGTCCTTGGCTCCCTAGTCGAAGGATATTTTGCTTTGCTTGTTCGGTCTGACCAATGACTAACTCCAAGGGAGCTCTAATCAGATGTTTGTCTTTTTCGCACACACATGCGTTCCTCGTCTTCCAAGCATAATGCACAACGAATTGGAAAGTCGTCTGCCAATTATTCTTGCTCCCCATTCCCAAGTCCTCACGAATCGCCCAGTCCAACCATTCAGGCATCTCTTTGCTTACAAATTCCTCCCATCTACTCCCATATACAATTTTTTTCCAAACATTTTGAATCCAGCTGCAGTCTCAGGGCGTGTAGAGTAGTTTCTGGACCACTGTTGCAAATGGGGCAGGAGTCATTCAAAGTGAGATGTCGCCTTTTGTTCTCAGCTGAGGTTGGTATCCTTCCCTGCCTTATGGTCCAAAGCAAAGTCTGCCATCTTTGAGGTCCTTCGAGTTTCCATATTTTCCCCCAATTTTTACTCATCGGTTGAAGATCAGCTTCTTCCCAAGCTAATGAATAAGCTGAGGAGGTGGAGAACTTACCATTAGCCTCAGGACTCCCAAGTGATTTTGTCTGGATTATCAGCACCCTCTGCCACATGGATTGCCCCCAGCCGCAGAAGAATTCCATTAGGAAGATAAACTCGCAGTTTATCCCAATCCCAACCATGATCATTGCTCCAGTAATCCTTGACTTTCTTCCCAACCTCCTCCAGCGGAAGTATTTGAATTTGTTCTTCTAACAATGGGTGGTCCAGCAACCATTTGTCTCTCCAAAAGGACGTAGTTGCTCCATTCCCAATTCTCCATCTTACACCTTTATCTAGTAGTTGGTTCCCCGGTTTGAGACTTTTCCAGATAACAGAGGAACTGGCTTTTGGCCCAGACACAGGCTTTTGACCTCCACAGTATTTCCCCTTCAGAAGCTGTACCCAAAGTGCATCTTCATTCTTCTGGAGTCTCCAGCAAAGCTTGGCTAACATTGCAGCATTTGCTTCCCTCACTTTCCTGATGCCCAGGCCCCCTCTCTCTCGGTTGAGTAACAACTTCCCAGCTGAGCATATGCATTCTCCTTCGATTAGGCGAGTCACTCCAACGTTGCCTTTAATATATATTGATTATTAATTCAAAAAGCAGGAAATCAATATAAAAGTGTTCGACCTTGTGTACTTCGGTCGGAGACCACAGATATGCTCTTGCTCGCGCTAGTAATGAGGATGTCGACCAAGAATGGTGTCTATTACTTTTGGGGTCAGTTATGAGCTTACAGATTGTTTTCTATCAAATCCGCTACTGTTTAGGAGTGAACAAAATCATCTTGTCTTCTAGGTAAGGGTACGAAAGGATTCGGACGGTGACTATAAAATTTAAAAAAGGAATAAAAGTTAATAGAAAGTGGCGAATATCTCAACAGATTCGGTTCTTATAGGAAGTGGCGATTACCTCAACAGATTTGGTTATTATAAATGTAGGAAGTGGCTAAATTTTACAAGTAGCGTAATGATATTTTTTAAATAGCATTTGTTTGCAACGTAAATTTTATTACAAGTGCCATAAAACTTTTACATGCTTGTTTAAAACATCAATCGGGTGGTGTAAGGAGGTTTTCACTATTTTGTATGACAACGGTTAAGGCCCATCCCAGAGGACAGACGAAGAAGCAGCTTGACTGTACAATCTGTTGGCTTAGGCTTGGCAGAGCAAAATGCTGTTGCTGTAAATTTTGTCCGCAGACCCTTAGGGTCTTTGTCAGAGAAAAAAAGCGTTGGCCTCCAACTGATGCAAACATTTTGAGAGAAGCACTGAACACTTTCATTTTTTTTATCCACATGAATTTTGCTTATTTCTTTCTCCCTCCTTTTTTAGGATTTCTTATTGGTGATGTCCAGTCCTTGAAGTCGTAGCAATAATATAATTACGAAATGAAGGAAAATTCTGAAGAAATCAGGTTTTAAACTGCTGGGATTGGTATTACATTACATCTTTAGGTAACAAATGATAATTGAGACTACATTCAATAATAATTGAAATTTTAGCATTGCTATCTGGTTTTTGGTATAATGAATTGATTTTCTCCCATTGCAGCTGTCAGTCATGATCCTTCTTTGCTGCCCTCTAGTTGGTCCCAGCTGTTATGGAAATGTGCAGCTTGACAGGAGCTGAGTTTGGCTTTTGAAACATGACTAACAGTCCTGTCAATACGATCCTATGGATCTTGGTTTCGCACAGTTTTGTCCACAAATAGGACATCCTCAATCCAAGCAACAACGTTGAAAGCCAAACCTTCTAATACTCTGGAGTAACTCTCCAGGATAGCTTTCCCTACATCCTGCAAGTAAACCCAGATATTCATAACGCAACAAGTTACTATCACATTTTGCGATCTCTAGCTGCTTAGGTTGACAAGTCATAAAGCCAAGAAGAACATGCGTAGATTTAGAGTCACTTACTCTATTGTGCTGAATCTTGCTTGTGTCCAATGATGTCTGGGAAAGCTCAGGATATCTTTGCTTCAAGCAGAACAACAGACTCTCAGCTCGTTCTGCTAGGACATGATTTTTATCCGTTCGATCAATGTCAGACACTAAATCTTTTACCATGTCCCATGATGATTTTGAATGGGTTATACTACAAGCTTTACGCTGCCACGTGTACATTGAAGCTTCAATCTTATCTGCAAGCTCAAGTGCCTCATGTTCAGTGTCCAGATTAAGGCAGTTCAGAAGCAAGTCAGGTGTAAATTTGTCCCCACTGCACATATAGCGGTAGACTGCATCTCCCACAATTGCTTTTCCACTCTAAATATAGCATCATTACACACAGGAAATGTAGTTAAAGAGCTAAAAATTATTGTCATATTTTCAAGGAAGAAATGCAGATTCTTGATATGATTAATCATGACTACCTTAGGAAGTGATGCCATGTAGGAATCAGGGATTTCCATTTCAGCAAGAATGCTATTATTAAGAGCCTTTGCAGCTTTGTGAATTTGGTTAGCACAATCACGCTTGTGGCGTAAGTGCTTTCTTGACTTGTCTGAGAGGCCTCCTGAAGGAACACATGGGACTGGCAGCCACCACTTTTCCTCCTTGCGCTGAGGAGCAGGAATCCTCCTAAACGACCCTGAACGTGTTGACTTTCCTGACATGCTTCCCTGTTCAGCATACCAGAATTCATTTTCCTCGAAGCTATCCAATATTTCCTGTAATGGAAAATCGATTCAGCTCTTTGATTTGGTGCACAAAAATGTGGGTCAATTTTCAAAGATTTATGTTGATTTTAACAGCAGACAGGCATTTGTATTTACCAAGAGCAATGCATCAAGTTTTCTCAGTGCAGGAAGGTTGACGCTTACATCTGTTCTTGGTCTACTGCTCATCACCTGGAAGTTGTTGATAAATGCATCATGGTAATTAATTAGACAAGCAAAGAACCAAATTGGGAAACGTAAAACAGGGGAAACGATAAATGACTTTCTTGAAGCCAAAGTACTTGTTTAATGGTAATGCTGACCCTTGTGCCTATATTAGGCTTTAAGCATGAGGACAAAGCTCACCAACCCTGTAACCATCCAAAAAGAAAAAGAAAAAATGGAACAGGGTCTTCACCTGAACAGCACTACCATCTGGTAAATTCTGTAATGCTGGGACAAATTCTACTATGTAATCACAGATAGATAAAAAGCAATTCATTTCCCTCTTCCACATCAATTTCTTATCGGGATGTAATGGTTCTAGTCGTAGATGATGACCAAATATAGAAGCTGCATGGTATAAAAAACAATTTAAGAAATCAGATCAGAAAGCCAACACATGAATTTGAATTGAAGTTATAATTATATAAAAGTACTATTTTGCTTAAAAGTCGGAAAAATATGACAGTACCATAGAGATTTGTTATCGAATTTGATATTGCAACAGCAGTGCTGACACCTTTCCCACTTCCAGACATGTCTTGGCCTAACAACAGCTTTGAAAATCTCTCCTTCATCATGTCAAGCTCTACAATATATTTCCAACAAACTAAGCATTTCCATTTCAAGATTATGACCAGAATAGAGAAATAGAAAGAGCAATCTTGCAGACCCCACCTAAATCTTCAGTTTCTGCCTCATCATCCACAACATGGTTGTGTTGCTGCTGCATTCCAAATCTTGAAAGCACGGGATTTTTGGGGGATTTCATGCCTGGCCAACACAAAGGAGAGGGAGTCTCCGAAAAGCTGCTGTCATCTGTAGGTTCTGAGAAGGCCGAGATGTCTGAATTTGTTCTACAAAAAGAAAAACCACTCTGTATGGAAAACCTGGTGGCTTCAGTTGGTGATGATTGATCATTCTGTTCAATAGAAGATTGTGAAGGTTGATATCCCAGATCATAAGATTCATCCGAATTCGATAATCTATCCATTTGATCCGTTCTTATTACTTTATCTAGGCTGCAGAAGTCAAGGTTATAAACTCATTTTCAGGCAAAAGTTGAAAATTTATGCAATTTTTATGAAACTAAATATACCGGGAACCGACTTCAAATGTTAGACTTGTCGAGTTCTGAAACGAAAGCATTCAATTTATTGCTTTCAAGAAAAAGGAAAAAGAAAAATTTCACGTCTCTTTCTCATTTCAACTTTAAAATTATGCAACTGAATCTGCAGCAACTTTCTTGATAAAGTTAGTCATTCAGGACCAAGCACGACTAAGGAGAAATGAACAAACTGATAGTTTAAAATTTTAAAGATAACGGCAGGCAACGGTAAAACGATTCTTTTATGTCACCTTTAATGGCTGGCTGATGTTTTGAATTTGAACAGTTGATGCTTCTTGATGGCTATACCTGTTGCTGATTGAATGCAGTTTTGAAACAGTTCCCTCCCAACTTTGGCCACTCTAGTCTAACCTTTACCTCTTCAGAAAAAGATCCATCTGCTTTTCCTGGAGACATAAACCCATGTAATGAACTTAACGAAAAAACAAGAAACCTCAATCGTCCAAGAGTTGACATGTAGTTCAGGAATCAAGTTAAGTTACCTCAAACAGACCATATGGTTGCTAACTTGCAATAGTTTAATAAAGATGATAAGGATATTGATGAGGATGAGGACCAGCACCAAGAGTTGAGGACTAATCAAGGAAGGTTTAGATTAGGTTGGCATTAATAAAACACATTTATATTTTGGAAATATATATGGTGGATTAGTGAAAGTGTATCCCAATATTTAAATTATTTTGAAAGAGGGAAATTATTTGATTCCAATGTCGACCTGGGATATCAACTACAAAATAGAATTTCTTGAAGAACCTCGAAAATTACACTACATTAAAAACTTGCAATGTAAAGATTACATTCAATATAATGGTTAAAATTGTGAGCCGTCTTATTTTTAAAAATTATGCTCAGCTCAAGCGGTAAAAATTGTGGACGGCCTTATTTTGAAATTAAAACGCTCGTAAGTTGTCATATATAGTCTAACTCAAAGAATTTATTAACTTTTATAGGATTTTCTTTATCGGAGTATTTATACTCTTTTTGAGTAGAGATAAAAATGCATACAGCGATTAAGTTTGCGTTTAAAAAGAATAACGTAAAAATTACATTTAGAGAGTAGATGTAGAAATTATGGACCTCTCATTTTCAAATTAGACTTTGTATGAGTTGCCATATATAGTTGTAACGTAAGTCAAATAAATTTTTCGCTCTTCTATTCTTTTCAAATATGTGGCATCTCTACTTTTTTTTTTTTTTAAATAGATATATAGATTAACTCAAGAAAAAAGTAATGGTAAAATTACGTAAAAAAAGAAACAGGTTAGAATTATGGCCTCTTTTTTATTTTTATTTTTGAGTATGTCACTTACCAAAGAAAACTTTTTTTTAAGTATATAAAAAGATTATGTTTTAAAAACGTAACAGAAAAGATCATATCCAAGGAAATTAATGATAAAATTTGTGGTCTTGTGATAAAGATTTGTTTCTTGATATTAGTCGAACATATGTTCCAATATATAGTCGAAATGTAATAAAGTCAAAACGTATTGTCTTTTTTTCTAAGAAATTTGATTAAGAAAAATGAATCAAAGCATGAAAAATTATTTGATTTAATAAACCAAATCTGGGCGGGGGATCTGCACCCATCATTCTGTAATGATTAAGGAATAAGTAGTTGTTGATCAGTATCTTTAATCCGTGATTAGGCCCACAGGCTAGGAGTCATATATGACTTGTACTTCTACTAATAATGTGATTAATAAACATTTCAAGAGAAAATGACTTCTTAAAACTATCCTTACCAAACTCTAATATAAGTGAATTTTGAGGATTTAATTAACTGTGGAAGTTAGGCCATGAGAAATTTAATAATAGGTAGCTAGATTTGTCAGAAATTATCCCACGAGTCCCTGTTGTGGCCATGGTTCAAAATTACAACATGGCTTAGCTAAAATCAATAATTTTATTACAACCATCAAGAAATAATGTGAAGCGTGCTATTTGTTTGTACCAAAACCAAAGAATCAAATGAAAGATTACAGTCAGATTGGTCCGTCTTGCAATGATAATAGACGTGCATGGCACTATACCCCTTCAACAACTTTGTAGTTATCATATTATATTGGCTTGTGCATATGTGAATTCTATGGTGCATATTTTAGTTGATTAAGGGCATTCCAATCATTGGGGTCAAGAGTCCGTTCGATGATTGTTTTTTGAAATATTTTATAGAAAATATTACCGTAGCAGTCTTAAATATTCTTTTCAATGAATATGTTTCTGTGATAAAGAGTTAATTGAAAATTTTTTATGAAGTTTTTAAAAAATATCTTTATAAAAAACAGAACCAAATAAACGCAGCGGTTCTTAAGAAACAAATGCAGGTATCTTCTCATGGAATGCAAATCAAAATGACACAGGAAATTGGAAAATGTTGTTGTATATTATAATATCGGGAAAACTTTTACAAATAGTGGCTAAATAATTAAAATTAAGAACCAACAATGTGTAACTTATTTACGATACATTCTGTGAGGGGATTACAATTTTTCTGTAAGGAGAAGAAACATTAAATTAAGAAAGAAGACTCGAAGAATGGGCCTTTTCTTAATTTTTTTTAATTATTGGAGAGGAGAACTAATCAAGTCCTTAAGATTTTAGCTAGTTGCATGATCACATAATTAAGCTAGATAATTAACTTGTAAAGCATGGCAACCTCCTAATTTCGCTTCTGTTTATCACTGCATTTTGACTTGTTACAAAACAAGAACCTCCAGGTCCTCCACCATGGATATTTATGCCACAAACTTACTATAGAACTGCATATAGAGTGGCCAACTCCCTTCTCTTCTTCATTAACATCTAATCTATGTTCTGTCCTCTCCATTTGCTGTAATTTAAGCTGAAAATAAAGTAGCAATTATGTTAGAATCCAGGTGGCTGAGGTAGTGCAAATGCATCACTAGCTAGGGAGATTTTTCATGTAAATTGATGAAGATACAAGTCCACATGTGTTTACATTTATAGAAGAGTATTTGAGTCCAATCCTTATCTGCCCTTTAAAAGTGTCATCATCAAGAACTACATTGTATGGAGCTGGTTTCACTTCCATGAGTCCTTTGTCTTTTCCCTCCGCTATTATTCCTTCGAGGAAGATACTAAAGGACAGAAAAGCACACATTAACAAGTCACAATACTTGTCATCAAATAGTCTATTGTACTAACGTGTCGGTTGAGTTTTTTTTTTTTTTTTTGAAATATTTTGTAGGCAAAGAGGAAAGGAAAAGAAAAAGGAAAAGGAAAGGAGAACTTAAGGTAGAATCCACTAATTTACTATTTAACTCAACATATCGGTTGAATTAAATAATCTCATCGAAATAATTTTGAGACATCATCATTATTGTCCTTTAACATTTACCCTCATGAAGGGCAACTTGTTTATATGATTTGGCAAGAATTTCTATTTATAGCTAGTTTTTCCCCTGAAATGACAATTTAGATAAACACAGGCATATTTTTAGTAAAAATTTTCCGGGAATTGAATTTTTTTTCAGGGAATTGAAATTTTTTGTACGTTGTCTCGCCGACAAATGCGCCATGTGAGAAAAACTCTTCATCCATGATTTTGATTTTGAGGTAGATCTCATTGTCCATTCCTGTTTTTGGCAATTCAAATGTAAATTTCTCATTCCAGAGAACTTCTTCATGACCTGCAGCACTGAATCATTATTATCAGAACAAATTAAGTAACATTTTCTTGAGGAATGGAGAACCAAAAATCAGGGGAAAGAAATATAGAATGTGTACCTTTAGACGTTTTACTTTTGTGAACTTGATTTCCACACTCAAGGATTACATGGTAAGTTGGTTTCCCTATCCAAAAGTCATAAGCTTAGAAAGATTAATTTAAAACTCTATTGTAGTTGTGCAAATAAATATAGGATCAATCCTTGTGTTATACAAGAAACCTTACCAATTATGTTAGTGTGCCTAATGCCTTCAGCACTAACAAGAAGTACTTCAAGTGTTCCTCCCATTACAGAACAGAAAAAGAGAGTTGTTCTACTAGTATTGTCCCTGCTTCTTATAAGAATGGAGACTAGACATTAGTTTCTGATGCATGCCATTATGACAATTTATGCTGGGATGTTGCGTGTCAAGATTGATTGACGTCCTCTCTCATGCAGAGAAGAGATGAATTGATGACATATTTTAAGTTGTATTTATTACTAAGTGAGTTACATTTCACACTAACTATTGGCCAGTTACTTCTTAATAAATGCTTTTACAATTTTTTTGCGTCTATTGCTTCTCTGCAGAAAGAGGCTGCAAATTACATGCTTTATGGGTGTATGGCCAATAAAATTGTCAGAGAAGCTAGCTGCTGAAAATCGGAAAGGTGGAGGGTTCATGTGTTATGATGCCTTAAATAAACGAAAGAGTTTTCAAGATTAATTAAGGATTGAGATAATATGTTAAATATTTTTGCTGCGAGCCAGTAACCTATAATTAGCATAATGTGTGACAAGTTATTCTGTTGAATCTGGCACAGACGTCGTCTGGGCTGGGGCATCTTGGTTCTCAACATCTTTATTATTTTAAAAAGCTCCTAAATTAATTCGTGGAATTTCACAGAAGTTCTTTTGAGTGGGAATAATGCTTGACCACCTAAAGAAATTCGTCATTCTCTTACAGTAGAAAGAAAATTACTTAAACCCATATAACGACAAAATTCCAACCCCCTTTTCCAAGAGATTTCTTGAGGAACAAAAATCTGTAACCTTTTAGCACAATTAGATATCATTGGATGTGTTTGGATAGCATTTTTTGAAAATTTTTGGAAAATTTTTTTTGAAATTGTGTTTGGCATGTAAAAATTTTTTGGTCAAAAAGTACAAAAAATTTTTGGTCAAAGTTTTTTCACCAAATTTTCATTTGAAATTTCAAATGAACTTTAGAGTTTTTTTGTTTGTAATTATTCACCAAAATAAGCATGTTTGTGTTTAAAATTTGTTTAGAAAAACTGAAAAAATCGCCAGTAACAAAATGAGATCCATTTTTAGTAGGTTTTGAGATCAGACGACGAAGCGGATGACGTCCGCTTCTTTAAGCGGACATCCGCTTTTTGAAACTACTATTATGTCACATCAAAAAAATTTTCACATTCAAATACTTTTTCACTTTTTCCAAAAAGTCAACAAAAAATAATTCAAATAATTTTTTCAAATAATCTTCAAAAAACACTTTAAATAATCATATCCAAACGGAGCCATTAATTTCAGCATTTCAGTATTATGAGGTTTCAAACAAACAAATATCTTACAATATTATGTCACAAAAGTGCTGCATTTCATCAGTTCCTTCAGTATACGTTTTTGAATCAAATCATGCTATAACCTATCTCTTTCTTCAGTCCCCTTGAATCCACCAATTCTCTCAGTTTTGCTGCCTCTTTCCATCTACCTTGTTCTGCACAAAGACTCGATAGAAACACATGATAACTTGCATTTCCGGGGTCCAAAGTGAGAAGTTGCTTGGCTGCTATTTCTGATATTTCAGAAGATCCACAAGTTTGCCTACAGCCAGCAAGAATTGCTCCCCACATGCTTTTATCAGGATCAATGGGCATGTTGTTCACAAATTCAAAAGCTTCTTCAACATTTCCTTCACGGCTAAGCATATCCATCATGCACGCATAATGTACAAGATTTGGAGTTATGCCAAATTTCTCTTCCATTGCATAAAACCAATTCCAGCCCTTATATTTGAGGCCACAATGACTACAAGCAGCCAGAACAGAAATGAAAACCACGTCATTAGGTTTTATTCCACACTCCAACATGCTTGAAAAACACCCAAGAGCCTCCTCCCCAAACCCATTAATCCCATACCCATTGATCATCGAACTCCAACATATAAGATCTGCAGTAGGATTTTCATAAAAAAGAGTTTCTCCTTGCCTAGTTCTTCCAAACATACAATACATGTCAATTAATGCAGATTTTAGAAAAGCATTCAACGTAAAACCATCTTTAGTCAAATGTGCATGTATACTTTCCCCAGTTTCTTGAGCTGCCATTGAGGAGCAAGATCGTAGTAAACTAACAAAAGTCACCTCATTAGGCCTCTCACCAGCTGATTGCATCTGTCTATATACTTTGAAAGCATTGAAATGTTGTTCATTTTGGACATAAGCTGATATTATTGCACTCCATGCAATGAGATCTTTTTTGTCTAGGCGATCAAACAAAATGCTCGATGACCCAATTTCACCAAATTTAGCATACATTTGAAGAAGTGCAGTCATGATCGAAACAACTTCTACATATCCCATCTTAAGCATGAGTCCATGTAATCCAAGTCCAACCTTATTTTCCTCCGACTGTGAAGATGCTACTATTACTCCACGAAGAATACTGATATCAACTTCAACCCTAGAAGATCGCATCTGCGAGAACAAAATTAAAGTTCTTTCTGCACATTCATTCTCGATACATCTGCAAATCATACTCCTCTAAGAAACAAGATCCATAGTTTGCATTCTGCTGGAAACTTGTACTGAGTAATTCTAATCCCTACACTTGGCATACATATTCACAAGTGAATTCTGCAGGTTCATTTGCGAGTAAAAGGCCCTTTTAATAGAAAAACCATGAATTTCTTTCCCCGGCCATAGAGCACCAAGATTAGCACATGCCGGAAGCACGGTCACAATACTGACATGGTTTGGCTGCACACCGCAAATTTGCATTTCTCTAAAAAAATCAAATGCCTTCAAATACTCTTTGTTCTTTACACAGGCTGAAATTATTGCACTCCATAAAATCACATCTTTGTTTGGTGTTAGATCAAACAGTTTCCTAACAGTTCCAATGTCCTAACCAGAAGAGTAAGCCCCAAGAAGTACTGTTACCAAGAGTATTTCTGAATCAGACCCAACTTTTATCGCAAAGCCATGCATCATCCTAGCCATTTTTTGGGAACCCAATTGGCCAATTGCTCGTATAACGCTTAAAATCGTGATAAAGTTTGGTTTTTGATTGCTCATAAGCATTGTTTTGAACAGACCAATGGCTTCTACTGGCTGGTTTTCCCTCACCAACTTGGATATTCTCGACATCCACGACACTACATTTTCGTCTTGCAAGGAAAACCCATATGTTTCTTACAGATACGAATAGTTTTTCCATGATGAATTGTGAAATAAGGCGCGTATTGAGGTTTGCAAATAAGGAATTCCTTTGGGAATTTTCACAAACAGTTTTTGTGCATGTTGGATGTGAGAGCACATACGACACTCTCTTCGGCTGCAATATAAAAATCTGGCTCGGTAATCTCTGCAGACTACGAAAGTAATGAGTAGATGGAGCTTTTGAGGTTTAACAGTCTAAACATCGAATTTATGAGAGATATTGCGCTCACGTGATGAAATGAACAGAAACACTTGTAATACTGTGCAGAAACAGAGCTAAAGAACCAGCATTTTATTTTTATACTTTTTTTTTTCTCTTTCTTTAAGAAAAATAATACTACTAAGTGATCCCTGTATTTTTCGCAGCTTAAAAATAACCCCTTAATAAAGCACCTCATGCCTATCATCCAATAATCCAAAACTAGTAATGTTGCTTGACATGCTAAATTGTTTTTTGCCTAAAATGTTTTCATCTTAGTAAATGTCAACTCAAGCTCAAAAAAAAAAAAAAAAAAAAAAAAGAAACCACATGAACAAAATGAATATACATATTATATTTTGAATCATTAACTGCGACTGTTAAAATTAGTAGTTAGTTTGAGAACTATTTTTTATTTATTTTTGTTTGGCAAAGAGACCATAGAAGACTAGTGGATGTATACAACTAAATTGTCAAAAAAAGAAAAAAAGTTGTATACAACCAGCCGTACACACACTTGTGGATGTATAACTAGCCTAAACTCTAAGGTCATATACTAGTAGACTAGTGGTGTACTAGTATATTTGCTGAATCTCCTCTTGGTAATGTTGTTTGTTTTCTTTTTAATTATGTTACTAGAGTGTCCCATGGCCCTAGAATGTTATGCTTCTTTTGGGAGTTGGAGTGGAAAAGAAAAGAAGAAAAAAGAAAGTGAGAGAAAAGAAAAGAAGGGAAATAAACTTTTCTTTCTTTTCCTTCCTTCTCCTCCCAAAATTGGGATGAAAATTTTTTGACCAAAACAAGCTAACTTTTTATTTCATTCCCTTCCATTTCTTTTCTTTCTTTTTTTTTCCCCTTTTCTTTCCTTTCTCCCAAACAAAGGAAAATGGTTAAACAACTTTTTTTTTCTTTTCCTTCCTTACTTCCAAATAAAAGAAAACCTTAAAATTTTTTCTTTTCTTTTCTTTTCCCTCCATTTTCTTCCTCCCAAACATAGTATTAGTATTGGCTCGGTAAAAAGTTAACAAAAGAAAAGAAAAGAAACAAAGAAAGAGATTAATGTGTTGGCAATCTTAAGTAGGGATGCTTGACTGTCGGTGAGTGGAATAGCTTTATTGGTAAAGGTGGTGGCTACAATTATTAAGAATATTTTTGTATGCACCTATTCTTAGTAAAAAGTTATGGATAAAAATTGATTGTGGAAAGTATTTACTGTATAATTTGGTCCGCCTATATTGTTCCTGACTCGAGAATTGGCAGCACAAATCTTTTGCATTGGATATGTGAATTGCAGCTGTCTCATTCTGCACGGAAAAGATTGCAATTGTCAACCTAAAATCACTATAGATCATGATTTTCCCATTTGATCAAGTGTAGCACATGATTAGAAAAATCTAATTTCTTTCTTCAACAATTTGAAAAAAGTACAGTGCATCTTTCCAAAACTTATAATTGAACTATGAATGGAAATATTATGAATCTACCTGGCTTAAGTCTAAAAAGGGTCAAAAGATATCCATCTAAGATGAACTCAACCTTTTTCCCTTTTGATTATCACTAATTCTGCGCTATTCTTGATTGAGTTGTCAACCTGCTATTAATGTAAATATCTTGACAATTCAATTTTTGACATTAATCTGGACTTGCTTTTGCAATGATTTCACATTGAGTTAGTCTAAACAGACTCCAACATTTTATATAGCACGTTGCAAAATACCTCGCTATTAAGGCTTAACCAAACCCTCACTCTATCCTTGAGATCTTGGCTCCTTGGTTTTATATTTTATGAGATGACCTTAATTCTTGACTGGCTAGCAAATTCCAAAATCTGACCAATCATGCGCAGAAAAGGACAACAAATTCTAGTCAACATTTTGTTGGCTGTAGATGCTTAATTGCACATAGTTTCCACTCTTGTATTGGGGAGAACCTACAACAAATTTTTCCTATGCATAAGTTTAGTTAAGTTAGCAGTTTAGACATTTTAATATTGTTCCACATAAAGACAAATGCAGTGCTCACTTGATTTCCTTTCTGACCTAATATATAATTCCAAATTGAACTTCAAAAGTTGAATCATATTGATGTATCTCTATGCATGCATGTGATGTTCAAGAGCAAAACATAATTAGGCTATGAGAGATTACACATTTACATATTTATAACCCCCACTATAGACCTCTTTCCTTGTGATTAACTTACTAGCCAACCTAGGCAGGCAAAAACCAACCTATTCTACTTAGTTTTAAAGTTTAAATAATGGTTTCTGAATCCCAGACAACCATAAAACTACCTATTTTAGATGTCTCCAAGCCATTGCACTCATGCTCTCTGTCATCTTTAGCTGCAGTGTGTAGAGAATGAAGATTCTTCCAGATAACCAATCATGGAATCTCGAAGGAACTTTACGACAAGATTCATTCCCTATCCAAAGACCTCTTCATCCTTCATTCAGAGATCAAACTCAAGCTAGGCCCTTCCTCATCTTTAAAAACTTACACTCCTCATTTCATTGCATCTTCATTCTTTGAAAGCCTTAGAGTTTCTGGAACAGATTTTGCTACATTAGCTTAGGGTTCTGCAAAAGCCCTTTCTGCTACAAATATCATAAAGTTCAAGTAATTAAGATTTGTTTCTTCTCTACAGTATTTATAATATCTTGAATTAATGTTTTTCGTTTGTTATAGTTTTTCTTGATTTGTTTTGTTTCCTCTAAAGTGAGATGTTGCAAGAGTATGGAAGAAAAATGACAGAGATATCAAAAGAAATTTTGAAGCTTGTCTTGATGAGCCTGGGAGCTGAATATGATATGAAGTACTATAAGTCTGAGTTCAACAATTGTTAGGGTTATCTGAGGATAAACAACTACACCTCTTCAGAGAGTTTAGAAGAAGAAGTTGAGGGTCTAGGAATGCATACTGATATGAGCTGTATAACAGTTGTGTGTCAAGATGAAATTGGAGGCCTCCAAATCAAGTCAAGAATGGAAAATGGATGGACATTCTCTTTTCTGAAGGGACACTAGTGGTAAATATTGGTGATGTCTTGCAAGCTTGGAGCAATGACAGGCTCAGGTCATCTGAGCATCGTGTTGTCCTTAGAAAGCTCGTGAATCGGTTCTCTCTAGCTTTCTTTTGGTGCTTTGATGATGAAGAAATTGTATTGGCACTTGATGAAGTGCTAGGCAAAAAAAATTCAAGAATTTACAAGCCGTTTATTTGCTCAAATTACTTGAAATTCAGAGAAAACAATGAAAATGGCAAGTTTGAGAAAGTTGGGTTCACTATTAAAGACTTTGCTAGAATTGTGTAACAAAAGTGGAAATCAGAATTCAAATTCCATTGGATATTATTTGAATATATGTAACATAAAGAAGACATCATCAGTCATTTCTGTGATGGTAATCTAGGAGTTGGATTCTGAACATTCTGGTAGCTTTGTTGTTTGTCTTGTGATCAAATGTTTGCATAATGTTTGTTTGTGAAGAGTGAAAGAAGGGAAGGAGAATATAGTGAGGAATTAGGTTGGTTGAATTTGACCAGTTAGTTGTGTACCCATAGAACAAGAATTTCCAACTTGTGCATAATGTAAATGGTCATCAACATTTCAAATGTTTGCTTAGCTGTTTGTGTATGGAAAGTTAATAATGACTGGAGGCATATATTTAATTCCTTCAAGCTGCTGGATTCTTTTTTCATTTTGCTACAAATATTTTACCATAAACGGTGTACTTAATCAAGATTTATTGCCCAAGAACACAAGAGCTAGTGAATTTGGTTGTGTTCTACCTAGATTCTTCTTGCATTTGAGGGTTTTACGAGTTCAAAGAATCAAAACATTAGTAATCGAGAATAGCGCAAAATCCATTATTATAGGCATTGACTAATGTCTCTTGACATGGTTTCTGATACTTGACATTATTTTTACCTGTCTGACGTCCTAAGAACAGTATTTGAACACTAACGCAAGGACTAAAATCAAGTTTAAAAAGAAATTAGTTACTTTTAACTTCATAGAACTTGTAGATTCTCCTATCAATCACAAGCTAAGATATCTGACATGAACTTCAATGATTTATACTGGTCAGTTTCAAATAAATACACCATTAATTCATGGGCAACATATGCTAGCTAGATAGACATGAATTATGTGGGGTCCTAATAAAAGCTGGTATTGCTTTTGTCAACACTTTTAGGCTAGAAGATCTAACGAAAATATTGCATTAACTTAGTCTATAAAGCTATAACAATTGTCAACCTTGAAGCAGGAAGGTGGGCTCATTGGAAATAAAAAATAAAACACATTAATCATGATCTATGACAAACAGCCAACTGTCTAAAAAGTTGCTTTAATCAAACTAATATCTAATAATTGTTGTCTCCATATGGATTGCAAATTGCATTTGCAAAATCATTCTCACAAGTCAAACAATCAAAAAGGCTGTTGTTGATTGATTAGTATTCTCATTTAGCCACCATTTAGCAATTTACCAAAGTAGAAAGGTAGATAATACCTATATCCCTAGATGGTGTGGTCACAGGGCAGTCCAGCAAAATCTCAGCAAATAATGTAGCTTGTTTGTTCAAGATAAAACTACGGAAGAGTAGAGAAGATTAAGTCAAATGAAAGTGTCATTTCACTTATCTAATCTTTAATTCAACAGAGCAAAACGTTGATGCAAAAGCGTGATCTCAGATATCGACACCTTGAGGTGAAAGCGTGCTTGTTTTTCGAAAGAAGTAATACAAGCTTTAATACGCAGTACTTAAGGTACGAGACAAAGTGTGGTCTTCGTCCACTTTATCATTCCCGCCTTTACAAATCATTTGAAGGCATAATCTTTGATTTTATTACTTATGTCACACCTTTAAAATTTCTTGGGTTTTTATCCTTTGAATACTTTCAATCTTCAGACAGGAATAATTGTTGGGCATTTGATGTGTATATACAAAATACCATGTTTTCAATGTCCTTGTTAAACATTTTGCACTCTTGAGGAAGAAATCATGGCCTCTGTGACTTCAAACCAAGACTATTAGAGGAAGAGGCGGAGGAGAGAAATTTAAAATGTTCCTATTACACCTTTGAAATATGAACCCCATAAGAAATTCTAAAAATAGTAGTATTTTGGACTGGTAGATTGTGAAGGAACTAGGAAAAGCTGAAAGGCATACAAGTCACTTGCCTTATTGTGAATGGATTTAACAATAACAAGCAGCTGAGAATTAACAGTTACCAATTATGCTAATTCAACTTTGTTTGCATTGTTCAATGCTATGTATGAGAACTAGTCATTCAGAGTTTTCCACCAGTAAGACTACCACTATCTTAAAACTGTACATATAGCCATAATCTGATGAGCAATGTGTTTGTATAGATTTGCAATTTTGTGCTGAGGGAATTAGGCAAAGATTTCCTCTGTCATTTGCTACAATCTAGAATCAAAATAAACCTAACACGTAAGGTTATATAATTAAAAATCAGTAAGTATAGCCGGTTAAAGGTCTCCTTTCTTCGACTTTACTAATTAGCTAGCTACCAATCTTGTTTTTTTTAATCTTAATAATTACATAAACTTATTAGAATGTTATTTCTTTTCTCTACAACATATCTACTACTCCATTCGACTTACTAATTTGATCATCCTTGTTAGTAACATGTTTCGATTTCGGAAATTAAGTTAAAGCAAAAAAAAAAAAAAGTGCTAACTACTAAGAATTAAAAAATTTGGGTTGAACAATAAAACCACAATAATAGTTAGCAGTTAGCTCATATATATTTGTTGCCAGAGTATTATATTAGAGCAAAATTTTCTAGAGACCATTAAATTTTTGGATTTATCTGATTTTGGTCATTGAACTATTAAAAATTTAATTTTTGCCACTCATTTATTAAAAGTGCAGTAAGTAGACTATTCTATTAGATCCAACTATTGAGTGAGATAACGAAAGGGTATTTTTAAAAACTCACGCAGAAAAAACACAAAAAATATCTTCATAAAGCTGTAAATTCATTTAAATCAAGTATTAAATCTCCAAATTTTCTCAATCAAGTATTAAATCCTCAAATCTTCTCAATTAAGTACCAAATCCTCAAATTCAAGAGACAAAATCCTTTCCTTATTCAAAATTCATTCTAAATAACATCTTAAATATTAGATCTACAAAAAAGTATTACATCTACTGCATATTCAACAACAAAGTTCATCTAAATCAAGTTTAAATATCCAAAACTTTGACATCTTGGGTATATTAAAAGCAATTTTTCGATTCTTCCTCCTTTGCCAAAACTTAAAATTAAAAATCAAAACCAAAATCAAAGTCTTAAAAATTGGTTCTTAATATGTCCAAAGAAATCAAAATCCCTAAGTTTGTTGTTGATTTAAACTTTGGAGAAATGAATATTGGCGATGATAGTCTCAGATGATGGTGGTTGTTCGATGATAATGGAAACTTGTGAGCTGTGGTGGTTAACGGAGGTTTTGAGTTGTTTTTTGCGGTGATTTTGGCTGCGATTTTAGGGCTGTTTTGGTAGTTTTTCGGGTGAGGTTGGTTGGCAAATGGATGGTGTTTTGGGGTTGATTTTGGAACAGTTAAAGAGCTGCGATTTGAAAATTTTATGGAGCTATTTTGAGTAATCTTTAGAGTGTGATTTGGATTGATTTTCTATGCGGTTTTGGAGGGCCTATTTTGGTTCATTTTGCAGGTTGTTTGGGGGAATGATGGTGGTGATTTCGACTTGTGAATGGTAGTGAAAATTGCAATGGTTGGGGTGGTGATTTTGAGTTGTGTCTTGGGTGGTTTTGGCTGCAATTTTGGGGCTATTTTGGTGGTTTTTCTGGTGAGATAGGTAGGTTGATAGGTGGTGTTTTGGGATTGGTTTTGGGACTATTAAAAGGATGAGATTTGGGAATATTATGAGGTTATTTTGAGTAGTCTTTAAAGTGGTGATTTGGACAGGTTTTCTGTGCGGTTTTGGAAGGCTTATTTTGGTTGATTTTGCAGGTTGTTTAGGGGGATGATGGTAGTATTTTGGCTGGTGAATAGTGGTGAAAATTGTAGTTGTTGAGATTGTTAGAGGTGGTGATTACCACTGGTTGTTTTGCTTGACGAATGGCGGCAACGGCGAGCTGTGATTGTCTATTTATAGACTAATTAATAGCGCTTTGATTGACGGTAGTCGTCTACTGAATAAGAGAGAGAATTGATGGTGATTGACAGTGGTGAAGAAAGAAGGAAATTGTGAGAGCTAATGTGTGTTCTTGGTGAATTGTGTGTTCTTAGTGAAATTGTGTTTTAATGGTAAAAATGGTGAATTAATTTGGAGATTTAGATTTCTTTGGGTATATTATATTTTTGATTTGGTTTTGATTTTTGATTTTTGATTTTGAGTTTTGGGTGAGTTTTGGGTTATTTGATTTAGATTTTGATTTGTTGATTTTGAATTTTTGGTCAAATTTTGGTTATGGAATAACAAAGAAGATGAACACATAACATTCTCTAAATTGTCCTCTTAAAATTATCTCGTAAACCGCGCGCACAAGCAGAATTAGTAAAGTTAACGGCTAGATCTGACAGAATAACCTGTATACTACAGTTTTAATAGATGAGTGATTAAAATTAAACATTTAAAAGTTAAGTGGTCAAAACTCAACTAACCAAAAAGTTTAATGGTTTCCAAAGGAATTTGCTCAACTAGTAATAAAGTTCAGGAGGGGCAACAAGGGGCCGTTGGGCCGCCTTACACGTGCAAATCACGTGACTCACACGTCCGAAGATAAGGCTCGCCAAACGCGTAAACCGTGCCAACCCCTTAATCACGGACACGCTTGCACGTGTGGGAAACGATCCCTCACACACTCACACACTTCTCCCTTTTCTCTCTCTCCTCCTCGTCCGTCGCCGGAATCTCGCCGGAAAGTCTCCGTGACCTCTGAAATAGCAAATTTCTCCTTGCTTTCTGGTCAATTTCACTCTCCTAGGAGATCGCACGACTTTTTCCTCTTCAGTTAGTCTGCGGCGATTGGCCTGCCGGAATATTCCTCAGTCATGTTTCTGACTAGATCTGAGGTGCCGTGACTGAGAATACTGAGTAGCAGCTTGAAAACGACGCCGTAGTAAGTTGCTCTGTATGGTAAAGCTGATATTTTCGAGGAAATGCTGGAACTTTTTGGTACTAATAGTTTAAGTTCAGTATAAGAGCTTGAAAAACGACGCCGTAATCAGTTGCTTTAAATTTAACGGTTAAAAATATTGGGAAAAAAATGCTGGAACTGGTTAATAGTTCAGTCATAATTGAACTG
Organism: Mitragyna speciosa; assembly: GCA_024721245.1. Taxonomy (NCBI): domain Eukaryota; kingdom Viridiplantae; phylum Streptophyta; class Magnoliopsida; order Gentianales; family Rubiaceae; genus Mitragyna; species Mitragyna speciosa. The sequence continues at coordinate 1,337,614 of CM045558.1, forward strand.
AAAATTTTGGGAGAAAACTGAAGAAGGAGTTAAATAATCAATAAAGCAACAATTTTTTAAGCAATACATTAAGATGTTTTAATTCCAAATTGATGGCTGTCCTTTCGATTTATTTACCTGTTGTCAATTGTGAAATGAATGAGTAGTCCTATATCCTTTAATTAAGTGAATTTGTGTTTCAGCACATATATGCAGTTTATGAAAATGAGCAGAAAAAGATAAAATTAATTTGTTTTGGAAAATTAGCGATAATGTTAGAATTTACTTCATTGGAAAAGCATTCTGGAGTATTTCCTTTGTTTGACTAAGATTTAAAAATATATATATATATATATATATATATATATATATATATATCCCAACGCATTAGGTTTTCGCCTAATTATTCTTGAAATAACAATAATAATTGCTAGTTATTAGAAAAGAAATGGAATAGTAGGGTACTAGCCAAATGATGACAAATTTTGTGCGCAGAAGTTTGATTATGTATTTTCTCGGTTATCCATTTAATTTGTTTTTCTTATCTTTATATTTAATTGACTTGATTGTGACTTTTTGATCCTCATTTTTTCAGTTGATATGTGGCCGGTTGACTGGAGTGATCATGTCAAGTTTTAGTTTGGGTATGTAGGGAGTCTGCCCATTAAGAGCATGGTTGAGTGATCTTAAGATGGTGTCCGAATTAAGAATATTGGTTCTGTTTAGCATCTGGGACTATTAGTAGGGTAATTGCTAGATAGAAGAGGAGAGTGAGTAATTATGGCGGCAGAGATGCAAAGATTTGTGACAAGTGAAGATGAGGATGAAGAAATGGGGATGGATGTAAAAGAAGAAGATGATGAGGATGATGATGATGGAGAGAAGAATATTGAGACCCCGGCAATGGTAGGTGTTGATGGGGGAATTGCATCAGCAACTAGCAACAACCGTTTTGTGCATCACCAACAATATCAAGAGCAGCCAACTCCTCAGGGAGGGACACGGAGGTGTAGACCTCAAGAAGAAAAGGAGAGAACAAAGTTACGAGAGCGTCAACGAAGGGCTATAACTGCAAAGATATTAGCGGGACTTCGAAGGCATGGGAACTACAACCTTAGAGTCAGAGCTGATATAAATGATGTTATTGCTGCTTTGGCAAGGGAAGCAGGTTGGGTGGTTCTTCCCGATGGGACCACCTTCCCTTCGAAATCACAGGTACTTATTAATGGAAGATATATGATGTCAACAAGCATTTGGAATATTTTGGTACTACACTATTTGCCTCTTACGATATGAGCCTTTTATTTCCTTGATCATTTAATTCAAGAATAAAAACAGCAAGACAGGGTTCTTACTTCGGAGCTGCATTAACCCCTTTCCTGGTTAAGAAGTATTTCTTTAAGGTTTAAGCAAGTTCAACAAATTCTTTTGTATCAGTCATCAAGGACATAAGGGCTGGAGAAATATTAATTCAATCTCACATATATGATAGCCTGTTTAAAATAATGTATGCTTGGGATGTGTTTATTATCAGTTTATACTATTCAGAATGCCTCAGGGAATCATTGACATAAGATATAATAACTTATTTTTGAGTCTATCAGCTTTTGGTTTCCAATGAATTTTAAGAAAAACCCAAGCAGGGTTGTACTGATCCATATCTACAGGGTGCAAAATCTGTTGGTGGCACATCTTCCACAGTGGTGACTTCATCATCTTTGCACATTCCAGCTCAACACACTACGCCCGTTTCCTTGAGAGGCATCTCTTCACCTTCACCTTACCAAGGCACCATGGAGTATAATGCGTGTCAAATGAAGAGTGTTTTTGTTCCCACTTCATCACCCTATGATGAATCCTCAAGCATCCGGGCTCAGTCTTCACCATTGCTAGGAGATGGAGGAGATGTACATAATGATCCTCTTCTTGGAGGTTCCATAGATTCTCTTGTCAACAAACAGGTAAGATAGGCTTCAGGAGAGTTTTTTGGTTCCGTTTATAGCTTCTTTAATGGCACTTGGTATTTTTTATCATGGCTGTGTCTTACAAGTATTTATGACGATTTCAACACTTTTTTTGTCTGTTGTCCTCTATGCATTGCCTGTCAAGGTTTACATGAATAAGAAGTGGGGTTTAGTCAGAGGAGAGGTCCTATGGATATTAGAGCCGATATGGCATTGTTGCTGTATGTGAGGATTGCATATGAAATTGGGGCCTTCATCTTAGACAGGATCTATTGATTTATTGGTGCATCTGTCTTGATAATTGTTAATTACGTGTCTGTAATGATTGTTAGGTTGTTGACATCCCGACAAAATTCCAGGAGCGTGATTTTGCTGGCTCTCCTTATGTTCCTGTTTATGTTATGCTACCTGTAAGTTTTCCAGAAATTTTCTTATTGGTTTATCTGTTTCTTCTTCTGTTGTCTTTGCCAATTAGAGGGTGCATCCGCTTCAGTTTTTCAAATCCTGCACAAAATGTTTCTGCAACTTAAGGTCCTGGAAAGGCTAGCTTATGTTGCCATAGCTCAGAAAGGCCTTTCTCCAGCGGCATCTGGTCTTAATAGAGCCATCATATTATTGCTCTAAACTCGAATAGCTTGTAGTTTTAATTTTTCTTTTTATTTAGAAAAAAATGATTTGTCTCGCATACAAGTTCAGGTGTTTCCCTCTCTTTTATATTCTCTCCTAAAAACATTTAGTATACACAGTTTATATTCAGATTTATGTGTTCAAGGTGACTAACATTGTGTGTCTTGTATCTCTCTTATGTTTCTGCATATCTGGTGACAGTTGGGTATAATCAATATGAAGTGTGAACTCATTGATCCGGATGGTCTTATAAAACAACTGAGAGTCTTGAAATCAATAAATGTTGATGGCATCAAGGTTGATTGCTGGTGGGGAATAGTGGAAGCACATGCTCCACAGGAGTATAACTGGAATGGCTATAAGCGGCTGTTTCAAATTGTGCGTGAGCTTAAGCTTAAGTTGCAGGTAGATTTGCTTATATCCTTCATTTCTTCCGTCCTTCTTATTGGTTTCAATTTTTTTTTTCTTTCAGATAATATTTGTCATTTCCTTTAGGTTTTTAATGGTGGGGATGTGGAGTCTGGACAAATGAGTCTACTTGGCTAAGCAGTTCTGCTGTTTGTATGATTAATTTCGTGTCTACCTGCTGTATTGGTCCATCATTATCATGCGTACTATACTGTTATTTGATCATGGGCTCTTATTTTTATGTTGTGAAATCCTAAGTCAATATAGATTGGGATGTAAGTGTTGTCTCCAGTCCGGATCAGCAGAATGATTGGTATCAAGGGTAGAAACTGTCTGGGGAAAAACATAGTTCTTTGACTTTCTTGTAGATTGTGGTGTTTCAAAGTGCAAGAATTAGTTGAGGAGGTCAAATTACATTGGAAGAGGACATTAACATGTGGAAGAATATTCCTTCCAGGTTCAAGATTGTTTAGCCTTGGAAGGAATTGCAAGTTTAATTCGTGATGCTTCATTGATGATTGTGAAAGATAAAGTTGTGAGTGTGGTGTAAAATGATTGTATGATGAACTGCTGATCAGAATATTCAGGTCAAAGCATTTAGGCTTATATTTTCGTTGCAAAGTAACTGCTTTATGATATTATTTTCATTGTGTTAAAAATTCTCTCTAAAAATCGTGCTGAAATGCTATTCAACTTGGAATCAGGTTGTAATGTCTTTCCATGAGTGTGGAGGTAACATTGGGGATGATGTTTGCATCCCCCTGCCTAACTGGGTAGCTGAAATTGGTAGAAGTGATCCTGATATATATTTCACTGACAGAGCTGGAAGGCGGAACCCAGAATGTCTATCATGGGGGATTGACAAGGAAAGAGTATTAAGAGGCCGGACTGCTGTTGAGGTATCTTAATAAACATTGCCAAATTGTTTTTCCTTCTAACTCATGTAGAATTTCTTTACCTGGGCCAACATATTCTGTTTATGATCTGTTACCCTGTGTATCTTTGTTCATCTGCATAGTGAAACATCACCAAACTAAAGCTTATAGTAATCCATCTGTACCTCATGCTCTTAGAAACTGTTCCCTCAGCCTTGACTTTCTTGGAGTTCTTTCATAACTGGTAGTGTTCTGAATGGTATAGTTTCAGCAATTGCTATTCTTGTCTGTGCCTCAATAATAGGTTCCTAGGTGCTTGAAAAGTTACTATTGGGATTATGTTCTGGCCATGTGTTTCATTTGATTCACTTTTGCATCTATAATATGCACAGATGCATGTACATGTATGTGTTTACCAGTCATCTTTTTGATAATACATTTTTCCAAATGAAGGTTTCATCAATTTCTTATTTTGAAACTTGTGCAGGTTTATTTTGACTGCATGAGAAGCTTCCGAACTGAATGTGATGAGTTCTTTGAGGATGGCTTGATCTCCATGATTGAAATGGGACTAGGCCCATGTGGGGAGCTACGATATCCATCTTATCCTGTAAAGCATGGTTGGAGATATCCTGGTGTTGGTGAATTTCAGGTAATTGTAAAGTCATTCAAGTTTATTTATTTCCACACGTTCAGGGGAGAAAGGGTATGAAAGGGAGGAATTTATTGTCTAGTGGTTTTGCAGTTTTAATCTTATGGCACAAGTAGGGGATTGGCAGAATCCTTCCTGCATTACTTAAATGGTACCCTTGGCAAAGAATAAAGGAGGAAAATCCTACAGTAATGAAAATTGCATTCTGTTTCTTTGGCACTGTTCATTTTGGAAACCATCGTTATTCTCCTTCCTTCCTGATCATTTTTTTTTTTTTTTTACTTTTTTCCTGAATCTGTTTCATCTTTCTTTGAATCAAGTGCTGTGCATTCCCCATTGAAACTGCATGTACTGTTGCATCCTTGTCTTTTGTGGCCAATTTCTTTATCTGTGGTGAGGTTTCTCTTGAATGCACCAGGTAGCAAAACACATGCTCCCATTTGAGTAGCTTGCATGATGTGGTGTTGCTTCTTATTAACTTTTAACTTCTATCGAGAACGTTATCATGTATATATTATCCACGATGCTTTCCTCAAGTCAACCATCAATATCACGTGTTATCTTTTCAGTGCTATGACCAGTATATGTTGAAAAGCCTGAGGAAGGCAGCTGAAAACAGGGGACATTCCTTCTGGGCACGAGGACCAGATAATGCAGGTTCTTACAATTCCTGCCCACATGAAACAGGATTTTTTTGTGACGGAGGTGACTATGATGGCTATTATGGGAGGTTTTTCCTGAATTGGTATTCTAAGATTTTGATTGACCATGGTGATCGAGTCCTTTCCCTAGCCAATTTAGCTTTTGAGGGTACTCGCATTGCTGCAAAGGTAGTCATCTTTCTTTGTGAAGTATATTTTGCAACAGTGAGATTACCATCCAATCAACTGTGAGTTAGCTTTTGAGAGTACTTGCAGCTGAACTGAAGCACTAATAGAAGCACTTTTCCTCTGGCACCGGCAGATGCAATTTTTGGTGCATCTGTCGTTGTTTAGTTATATATCTCATTTTGTATTTGCAGTAAGGCTCTGCCTCGCACCTACCCAGAATTATTCACTATAGATTTGTACGAGTTGAATTTAAGACATTTAACTAATCATCGAGATGAAAACTGAGAAGGTTGAGATGAACAGTTGAACTTGGCTCTTTCTTTTTATCATTAAACAATGAAAATGATGCTTCTTTCTATTGTTACTTCTTAGCTCTGACCTCAGCAAGTTCGCCAAGGAGGTTGATATGCATGACATCATATTCTTGCTTTATTACAAAGATCTCTGCTCATGCACATTTATGCTAGTAATAGGAAACTGTTATCTTGAAATGGACAACACCTTCGCCTTCACTGAATTAAGGATTAATACATGACATGTTTCATATTTTCATGTTCAAATCCATTTCTTGCTGCGTGCTGATTTTGTGTAGTTTTATCCATTAAATATGCTTGAAATAGAGTTTGCAAATTGTTAAAGAATCCACATTTTTGTGTCATTAGAACATGATCCAACTTCTTTGCTGTAATTTTTGTTGTTGAGCAGCTATCAGGTACTCCTTGGTGGTATAAGACTGCAAGCCATGCTGCTGAGCTAACCTCTGGATTTTATAACTCATGTAATCGTGATGGTTATGCTGCAACTATGGCGATGTTGAAGAAGCATGGTGTCATTCTGAACTTTACATGTGCTGGAATGAGCATGTTAAACCAGAATCTTGACTTCTCAGAAGCTCTAGCTGATCCCGAGGGATTAACCTGGCAAGTAAGCATCACTGTGGTAGCTTCTACTTACAAGAAATTTGTTGTATTACCAGCAGTAGGATATTTTCTATCACACATTACTTTGCTGTTATATAGAAAATTTGATAGTTGACTTTTCCCAAAGAACCTGTTATTATTCATTCACTTTTTGCTGTTGTATAGCAAGTTTGATAGATGACTGTCTGCAAGGAACCTGTTATTATTCATTGACTTTTGCATTTTAATGCATTGTATTCCAGGTGCTGAATGCTGCTTGGGATGTCTCTGTACAAGTTGCTAGTGAAAATGCACTTCCATGCCATGACAGGGAAGGCTACAACTATTTAGCAGAGAAAGCCAAGCCAATGAATGATCCTGATGGGACGCATTTTTATTCTTTTACCTACCTTAGGCTCAGCCCCCTTTTAATGGAAAGACACAATTTCTTGGAATTTGAACGGTTTGTCAAGAGAATGCATGGTAAGAGATTTGTTGTTCATTTTGGAGTCACCGAATGCGACAAAATTTATAGCTTATTGTTATTTGTCTCTTTTGGAATACAAAATTGGCATGGTTTTGAGCATCTGGGCTGTCACATAACTCTGACTGTAGGCAGCTTCATGAGAACATTTTTGAGATAATTTGATAGCATAAACTACCTGGCCATTTGGCAGCACTGTGTTAGCTGTTAGGTTATCTAAAGCTAATTGAATAGTATTTAAGTTTCAACGGGCATGCCAAATGCTGAGCTGTGGCGGTATAAATGTCCCGTCTCATTGTTGAGTTCCTCCTGACTGACTGTTGCTTGACACTCTTGCCCTGGATTTATGGTGACATAGCTAGGTCTCTTGAATTTTATAGTAGTAAAAAATTTGCATTTTACCAAAAAAATCAAAACATTGCTTATATATTCATCCCATTAACTTCTTCCAAAAGTAAAAGTGGTCTCCGATATGTTTGTTATTCTGTGTTCTAATAGTCTTGTTGGCTTTTATGTATTTTTTGTCTGTGGCCACATGGCGGATGATTTCTGGTTAAATACAGATCAAGTGTATTCATCTTTTCTACCATTTCAATAATTAAAAGCTGGTCTAATTGGAAAATGTTATCCGGAGAAATTGATTTGCTCATGACTGAAGTAATCGGATATGAGTTTTGGATCTTAAAACATAGAAACAGTTACAGTATATATCTATAACTTAGAAATGGATCTTAAAACATGGAAACAGTTTCAGTATATATCTATAACTTAGAAACAGTCTACTAACTACTTAATGCATTCTTAAGTTGTCGAAGTATATATGTGGCATGACTAATACTGATCTTATATATGTTGCAGGGGAAGCGGTTCTTGATTTACAGGCATAGTTTCTGTATTATATCCTCTTAACAAAGACAGCCGAGGAGAAGTTCACAACTTTTGGTATATATAGTATCAAGCTTCAGTCTTGTAAATGAAATTGTATGAAAAGCAATATGTATTTAGCTGACTTGTTCTAGTTTCAATTAATTTAATGCTAACACCTGCATCTTATTTGAGTCTGGATATTTATATTAATGAAATTTCCAGTAGTTGGAGTAGACCAGTAGGGTTAGCTAAGTGGTGGTATCCCAAGTAAATTGTCAAAACACATATCATAATTGTGCCAGTTAGATGGATATGGCAAAAATTATATTGTAGACTGTCAAACAGTGCAGTTCCAGTGAAGGCGTAATTTGCCTGTTGGCTTATTCTTGTTTACATGATGTAGTGATGAATTTTTTACACGAATCTAGTATATTCTTTTCCGAAATTCATTTAACATTGCAGAATAGTTAGGTATCTTGCAAGCTTATAAAATTGATTGTCCATTTTAGTGCAGTCAGTTGAGGACGAGATGGTTCTTATTATCCACTTCCTAAACTTCAGCGAATCGAACACCCATAGATCAACACACAGTTGTGCTCGCGTTTCTTTTCCTTGTGGGTGTAAAAGATTCAGGTAGTAAGACTTTGGCCTATAATTTTGCTGTTATAAAAAATAGGAATTAACTGGCAACATAATTCCCTTCGTAAGTTTCACATAAAGCGGTTTCTAATTCATCTTTATCTTTAAAAATAATGTGGTCTAGACTAAACAAATCTTTATTTATATAATACTGCATGTCAGGAGAGAGAGAGAGAACAGATGAGTTGGTGGCCGTCTTCTCACACAATCCAGAAGCCAAAAAATCTCACCCAGCCTCTAACATGCCAACACTAGAAACAGCATGTATTCCACTGATCTCTGTGGCTGAGGGATCAAAAGTTCCCATCTATAGGGGAAATCGATAAGAATGAAAGAATGAACATTATTTAACTATATAGACTTCCGTGGCTATGAGTTTCTCAGTACCGTTCTGCCAGACCCATCTGTTTCAAAGAGAAGTCCTGCTAGTTCATCCCAGCTTTTGCTCCTGTCCAAGGACTCGAAAGAGATTTCAGTTCTGTCAGAATTCTCACCTCCTTCTATCGCATTAAAAGTGCCATAGGAGGGTGAATATGCTTGGGGAACATCTAGTGCGATAGCTCTCCACAATGCTGCTCGATGCTCCTCCATGTGTTCTTTGGCAATAGATGCCTGCCTTTCCATTCTCTGCTCTGCTGGAACATCCATGAGATGCTCCTTTTCCAGCAGCGTCTGTATTGAGACAGTCATGTACAGAAACTTCACTAAAACACATCCAGTTCCATGCACTGAAAATTCACATCTACTTCTGTGGCTCTATAAATGCAAGGTGGCATTGTGTTGTACCTGCTTTGTTACCATAACTGAAAACGAATCGGCCTTATATGTTTTTTTTTATTTATTTTATATGGAGCTAAACACTAAGTAAGCCAATTGATTTAGAAACATAAAAAAAAAAGGCCAATTGATCAAAACCCTTTTACGTTCAAAAAAAAAAAAAATTGCAGAAACATCCATTTAAACTTAACCTTCAACAACTTTCAAGCATTATACTTGAAAGATTACTTGAAGATAGTTTATTTCCTTGAAAGCAAAAAAATGTGAAAAAGCAGATAATGGCTCTTTGAGAACCGGTCAAAGTATTCTTAATTCCTTATGACAAACTGTGTATCCAAGATTTTCAATCTTATGGTTCATTCCACTTGTGGGAATGTTTCCAAGAACAAATTCGACATGTTAGCTGTAGAGGAGTGATGTTTCCCCTTTAAACATATACTTATTTGAACGGATTTAAAGAATTCCTGTCCCACCCCAAATGAAAGCAAAATGAAGCAGTAATCAAAATAAATAAAAGAGCTTTTAGTTCCCAAAATCCATTTTCAATGATTTTTTTTAGCAAAATTCTGAATATAGCAGAAAAGGTCCTAGACTTCTGGGACTAGCATAACTTTGCAGTAATTTCCCTTGCCACAACAAATTGATTCACAAGTATTTCAAAAAAATGCTTTAGACCAGGAAAGTTATACTTTGTCCCAATCGTAATGCTCAAGGTTTTGAGAACTTACATCAAGTGCCCTTTGGGATTCTTGCAAAATCCAAAGAATACCATGATCTGATGTCATGTTACGAGAAAGAACTATGTGTTCAAACCGCCCATCCACTGGAACTGCTGTCCTTACAGTAGGTGAAATTTTGCTTAAGCTGCAGCAAATCAACAATTGAATACAAAAGTTGATCTCCCATGACGCAAATCTCCAAGCATTGTCATAAAGAATGAGAATCTAAAACAGCATGATTGATGTAGAATCAGCCCTGAATGCTCCTGTCCCACACACATATATACACCCCCCCCCCCCAAAAAAAAAAAAAAAACCCCTCCCAAAAAAAAAAAAAAAGAAAAAAAAAAGAAAAAGGAGCCTTCTCCTCTTCGTTGTTTTGTTAGAAGATGTTTGTCTTTCTGGCCCTAGAGTAACACAAAGCTGTAAATGTATACCTGCCAGCATACCTGAAGGGCTTTCGTACAAGGATGTGGTAGAGGCGACCTGGTGCATACAGGCGCCTCGGATCTTTCAGCTTTTTCTCCTCGAGTGTGCATGTATCTTTCAAGCACATCATACACAGCAAGCATGGGAAACTATAAAAAGAGAATGAGAATCAAAATTTAATAGGTACTGTGCCAAATCAATTTTTTAGTGGAACCAAATGCATATAGTCATGTATAAAAGCTTAGTGTTTGAAACAATAGTCAGAACCCTCCTGTCAAGGAGTCAAACATCAGGCATATCACTCTTGTATAGGACATGAGAACAAAAATCAAATGTCCTTAATGTTGCATGTCCATTTAAAGGAAAAACCAAAGAGAATTGGCTTTTCCAGCCGTATGTGTGGGGCAAAAAAAAAAAAAAATAAAAACAGTTCTTAGTAGAGCAATGACATGAAATGAACTACTAGGATGATACAGAACCGCTTCAAGCAGATATTAATTGTCTTGTCAAAATACTTCAAAATTCAGTCTGATATCTAAAATATTGGAAAGACACATACTGTAAGAAGACAAGACCTGCAATCTTTTACCAGAAAATGGACTTGAATACATCTTCAAGTGCTACAGTGGTCCGAGGTAAGAAATCATCCTAGTTTATTGAGAAAACAAAATATCAGAACATTTAAGTGAATGGCATAGTAAACATGTTATGAGTTGAAGCAAAAAGCAATACAGGCAATAATAAGAAGAAACTCCAATTGTACACCTCATTAAATATAGCATTCCCTTCTTATTGCAAATGTTTTAAAAGGAGAAGCTCTCCATACCACAAGAGAAATATACTTCTTGCACTTGATAAACAAATTTAAGCTCATTCTCTTTTAATCAGCATCTAATCAGTTCTCTGTGGTTCAGACTATCAACATGTAAGAAAATTGCAAGTCATATCATGAATCATGTTACAAAAATTTCTACTAAAATGCTTGTTGTACGTGACATGACATCCCATGTCCACAATTTATGTCAATGTAATTCTTTTGCACTTGGCTCTAGAAACACCATCTCTACTTGAATGGTTTAAAACCATTAAATTTCTAAGAACATCTTGATTTCTTAAGAGCATTCCGAGATTTTTGTATAAAACGAGGCGATTTAAGCCAAATTAAACAGTGATATAAGCAAAACCATAACTACAAGACTGAAGAGCACTAGTTTCAATGGATAGGATACATGTATTTCATCTATTACAGTGATAACCTCCTTTGTCGAGATGCAGTACTTTCTCAAAAATGTTGGTGGCGTTACATCATGAGAAAAACTTGAATCTTTAAATCAAGAGGAAATTTAAAGATACTGATATAACAAGCAATAAGCAAAAATAGGAGTTTCCCAAATAGAGTCAAGGTTCCTATCCATTAATTAGCTCAATGCTACCATATTAGGCTAAGCAAATAGAACCGACATGGAAGAGTCCACCATTACCTGTAGAACAATTGAATTGATGACATCTGCATATCTGACTGCCAAATTTAGCGATATACATCTTGCAGGGGCAATTGCAAAACATCTGATCCGTCTCCTTTCGATGTTCCCCAGCTTCTCCCTGTGTTTTATAGCTAATATGGTCAACAGTGTCACTACTCCTGCTCCCAAGGAATGTCCTCCTAATGTCAACTTATAATCTGGATGCCTCTCTAATAGTTCTCTCAGAATCTCAGAATCTCCTTCAAAAACCCACTGAGCTGCCTTCAGTAGTCCATTGTGAACATATCCACCTTCAAATTTCATCTGCCCGAGTTTGTTATCAAAAAGAACCAGAAAATCACTTTCCCTAGCCAAAGTAAGCCCCCTGATAGCCACCACTATATCTGCATTATCATGGTCAAGGTAGATCATATAAGGAGTCACTCTCCCTTCAGTCTCCATATGAGTTTTCTTCAAAACTATCCAGTCTGGATTAACTCCATAACCCCCGGGTGGAGCCCAGATAGGGTTTCTAATGTCTTCCTGATATACAGATAATATATATCGACAAAGCCTAGGTACAGGCTCAAATTCACTAGCAGTAGCAAGACCCCAATTTTCACTTTCCCTCCCTGCAGTATAGAGGAACTTCTTCCACACCCAACGAACACAGGCTAAACAATACACACACTCAAGAATTGGAATGCAAGATACAACTGATGACATCTGTAGCTATCAATCAATGATGTTAAGATCAGCATCAAGAATCACAACAAAAAAGAAGGTTCCTGATGCTGATGCAAGAAAATCATTCCAACACCAGAGAAATTGTAAATTCACCAAAGCTCAATAATCTACTCGTCTTAGCACAACATAAGGTGTGGCAAAAGATTACAAATGAATGAACAAAATAATTCTGGGTTTTTTGATACTTCTTGAAATAAAATAGCAACAAGCTAAATAAACACGGATCAAGAAGACACAAGCACTAGATTACCAGAACAGAGAAACATAAAAAATCTGCACTTTAGCAAAAGTAACTTTTTGATTAGTCAGTAATAAATATGAATACTGCTAATCAACTAAACTTGTCTGCACTGGCTAAAAAGGACAAAGGGGTGTAACTGAGAGTAATAGGGACAATCGGACAAATGGTCATTCCTTTCTGCCATACTTGTTGCATTCATTAAAGAAAATAGACCCATTTAGGAAATTTTACAACATGGACAAGGAAAGATAGAAGAAAGGCAATTGCAGGTTATTCGACGAATCCGCCATAGAAAAATAGAGAAAACTTTCTAGTGGGATCATTGGTTTGGCTTGAAGCACGTGCTGACACTAGTCAATTTACAAAATATTTATTGGAGATGTAGACCCCCAAAAAAAAAAAGAATCTACGTGCTATTATGCCTTTAGATTCCCACAATTTTATGTTCTTTTTTTTTTTTGGAACCATCGTGTCTAATGCTGTAATCTATTTGAATTGCATGCACTAGTGTCTGGGATTTTCTTCTTTTCTTTTTTCTTTTTTCTTTTTTCTTTTTTCTGTTTTGTTGATGATTATATTCGCCCCAAAGAAGAGGGAAAGAACAGGTTGTTTTGATGACAAGGCCCCGCTGTACTAGGAATTTTGTCTGGCTTGTTTTTGCCAAATTATTAGCCCCCTCATGATATAACCATGTCTACAACATTATTCTTTAGTGGTAGTGTTTCCTTTTGTCATGCTTAAGGAACTTTTCCGTGTTGTTTGTCATTTTTCCTTCATCCTCCTACCGACTATATGCCCTTTAAGACAGCTACAGAGCAGATAATCACAAGTGTTCTTTCTTTGTTAAACAAATTACAATTGAATTTTGATGAAGAATCCCAGTTGAAGTTGCCTTTCACTAAGCACTTTGTTGTTAATTATTGTCCTAAGATATGCACATAGAATCTCCCTCTGAAGGGGGGGGGGGGGGAATAAAAATGAGATTTTTTGAGGTTTTGTAGTCTTAGATATTTCATAAATGTTATATATATTACGGAATAATTTCTTTTGGCGTGATTATTTTAGTACTATGTTAACCTAATACCTTAGAAATGCCTATGTATTACTCTAGTCTTGTCATATGTTAACATGTCTTGATACTTGTCAAATTGCATAAAACTTTGTTTCGAACTCTTAAAAAATACAATATACAACATCATCTCAATCAAAATTTCAAAATAATGCTTACGAACACTATAAAGAGAGAAGGTCACTAAAATTAAGAAATGAAACTGTAACACAGTACTACTAACAGATAAATTAGAGAAAACTGATTGGGAAGATACCTATAATTTAGAATACTTTAAGAGGGTTTTCATATTATAACTAGAGCCTCAAGATTTATTTGCAAAATCTCACAATGCACATCATTTTTATTTTTGGTAATTCACTGTCCTGGATCATCTCATATTTCTTTTTCCTTCCAGTTTATCTTCTGTTTTATTTTACTCAGTGCATGGTGTCGTGCATGGGGTAATCGTATTTCGTTTTCTTTCTGATTCTCAGGGCTGCTGGAGCCTGGAGGTGGTGAAAACTGAAATGAAGAAGTGAGCTGCAGAAAGCACTAGGAATTCCTCATAGTCATACTGTTTTTGTCATGTTCTTGTTACATTGGCTAAAGTCAAAGTTGTTGTGTGTTTTTTTTTTTTTCAAATTTCGGCACAAGCCCACAGAGGGAAGGGAAGGAGGGAAGGAACCTAAATTAATTCCACAATCCATCTTAAAAGACAATTGCTGACTTAAAGAATGAACTATGAGGGTTAAATATTAACTCACTCAACACCAAAAGTATAGAACGCTTGGCATCCAACTGGGCTACTGGGTGAACAGGTTTGACTTGGTCTTGACCTAAATTGCTATAAGTACGATCCAAATGCCACCGGCCATGAAGCGCCGTCCAATTCTGTTTGTGTAAAACTTTATCTAACATAAAATTAGGCCTTCTGACTAAATAATACAACAACGTAATAGTTATTTTATATAGTTATAAATCAATAAGACGTAATTTTATATTAAAATATAAAAAATATTGAAGAGATGCAGAAGTATATCACGGAGCTCAGACGTGTCAAAATAAAGTTCAAAGATTTGCTGTTTGCAATTAAGGCAAGAAAGTTAGTGTTTATATGTAATTTGGGCTAAGATGCATCGTCATATATTGGACTTCTTGACACGAATGCCATATATTGTTTTCAAAAAGGGACAAAAAATGGAAGTTCATTGGAAAATAGTGGTGCAATAGCCTAGTGGTGCCAAATTTGCATCTTTTTTTTTTTTTACCTAAAGGTTAAAAGTTTTATAAAAGAAAAAGGAACCCATAATGCATGGTTGCCCTAAATATAGCTTGAATTCTAAACAAAATCTAGCGTATCAATTATCATCAACATTTTGGTTTGCAATAGATCCATTGCACACAAATAAACCAAGAAATTCAAAATTGAATTAAATTTAGATCAATAAAACTTTTTGATTTCGACTCCAATAATAATAATAATACTTCTTAGGGGCCGTTCGGTTAAAATTCCTGAATCACTATTATTATGGGTATCATTAATCATAATATGAGTATGAATTTTTATGACTCCTCCCAACATATTTGGTTTAATAATGGAATGAGTATCATTATAAGAATATTTGTTTGGTTTACTGGAATGACTTTCAAGTAGATTTTAAAATTTTTAAATCTTTTATTTATGATATACATATTTTTTTAAATTTCTTATTTTGTATCTTGTTAAAGAAAATTCTAAAATGACTCCTTGAATTTTAAATATCGCCATGCTCTAATTTGAGTTTTATGAAAATAATAACCTTTAAAAAAGTCATTTTTATTGTATTAACAAAAAGTACTATATACCTTTGATTTTCAGTTTAAATTTTTATAAAAAAAATGAATGTAAAAAATATTAAAAAGAATTTTTATAAAAAATTTATAAAGTACTAATAAAAAATATTCAAAATCAAAAGACAAAACAGAGAGAGAGAGTAAAATAGTATATTGAAGTGGATAACTCAAAAGATATGTGTTTTTTTAGTGGGTGTGCTTTTGTCCTTAATCATAAGGGTTAATAAGTTTGATAAAATAGTATTTTGGAAGAATCATTAACACTCCAATTAATCACTACTATCATTCTCATTGAATGATAGTAATAGTTGTTTTATAAACATCAACAATAGATATCATTACTTATAATACCCATTCCTCCCCTTGATTCTTCTAAACCAAACACCCCCTTAATTTTTGAAAAAAAATCACTCTAGATTTTTTTTGTAATAATAAAAAAATTGAGTTTCCTCGATTTTTTTAATTTTTTTAATCTAAATTAGGCTTGTGAAAATTCAAACAGCTACTCCTGACAATAATTATGGAATATAAAAAATCATAATAGTAAAAAGAGAAAAAAAAAAAAAGGTTTCTCTTCTTTGTTTGGTCCTCTCAACAATTTCCAGACGAAAAATGCTCATGAAGTGAGTCACGAATGGGAATGGTTAGTTGTCAGGTAAATTATAAATTACTAGTAATTTACTCAAACTTTTATCTGTGTGCATAATTTAAAAAATATCTATTATATTAATTAAAGTTATGTTTTTGTTATACTGTATTATTTGGAAGAAATTTTGTTTATCCAGGATTATTAAGAGATGATTATTAGAGGATTATGGGTAATCAACGATTTAAAAACTGTATCTAAAAGGGTAATTTTGACAATATATAAAATGACATAATAAATAACAGATAAATGTTATTCATGCATTATTGATAACAAAATAAGATAATATAAAATGTGAAGTGAATGATAAATTTTTTAATGAAATATTGATAAATTTTTTATACAGCCCGTTATCACAGAATTGGCCTATGCATATCGGCCGACACATCAGAATCCTGCGTTCTTGGGTCAAATGATCGCAGCGTTAGTTTACAAAAGTGAAACCTCACGTTTTTAGTGAAGATTAGGCCGAATTTAGTAGATTGGTCTGCCTAGTTTCCCATTCTATTTACTTGTTCGCGTGCCAATTTCTCTGCGTTGAACTCTAACTTCCGCAGCCTCACCTCACTTTGGCTTTGATATAGTATAAAAATATCGAAAATTATTTGCTTTCGCAATTGGGTTTGACCAAAATTCAGGTGCCCTCAAAGAAAGGAATGGACTCGGAATCAGGTCAGCGAAGAAAGATGTCAAATTGATTGCGATTGAATCGTGTTGAATTCTGTATTAGATTGAAAATCTTGATGTGGGTTTTCTGTTTTATTCGTAAATATGATTGCTAATTTTTGCAGTGATTGAGTTCTTGGGCTGTGTGCCTTTGCTACAGAGGCTTCCCAGCTCTTCTCTCAAGAAGATTGCCCAAGTTGTTACGGTTAAACTCTATGGTGATTTCATCTATCTTTTTATTACATGAAAAAACTATTTACGTTTAACCCTTTTTTTGTGCAATGTGTTTATGATATGCGTTTGATTTTGGACGGAGTAGTACTACTAAAACGGTTTTACTGCTAGTTAACACGAATTCACATCAAGAATCTTAGTATTTGTAGCTTTATTCTAACCTTTTTGGAGGGTTAAATATATAGTGTGGCCGGAAGGAGAGTGAGGTTTCTGCTTCTTTAGTTAAGTGGAGGGTTGAGAAAACTTGAGCAATAAAAAAAGTGTAGTACTACTACATAACTTTTCCGTTTAAGGAAGGTGGGGTTATTGATTCTTTTAGTCAAAGCCGAGTAACTAGAAATTTTATTAAGGCACTAACAAAATGGTATAAGTGTTTCATTTTTTCTTTGCTGAATGAGTAACAATATTTGTGCATTTTTCTTTTTATGGATATGTAACGATCTTAGTTAATTTTGAAGATCGCGGAGATTATGTTGTTCGTGAAGGAGACCCTGGGGATGGAATTTATTTCATATGGGATGGAGAGGTAAGTTTTGCCATGATTTACTGGAATATTTAAGCTAGTGATATAAATTTTTTTGTTCTTATTTTTATTTTTAATTGGTTTATGATCTTATGTTTTTGCAGGCTGAAGTCTCTGGTTCAGTTCATGCTGAAGATGAAGATCGTCCTGAATTTCAGTTGAAACGTTTTGACTACTTTGGTCATGGTGAGAGACTGGTTTTTCCAGATGAGGCACTTTAAGATGTCAATGCTTTAGTTTGTCTGGTGGCATCGTCTCATGTTTTGAAATGACTGCTTATTGTGATTCATGTTTTATTGTTAAGTTTTCAATAATAAATGTATTTTTCAACATGCCAATGCTTGAAATATCGGGGCTTTTTTTTTTTTTTTTTTTTTTGGTCAGAGATAATAAAATAATGCTAAGGTGTTGTTCCAGGTACTGTGTCCTCCAGTCAACATGCAGAAGTAATAGCATTATCTAAGGTGGCTCCTGATCTATCATACTGAAGCATTTCTGTCTTTTATTTATTTTCTACTAACTCGAAACTTTTCAATTTTTGCCTCAAAAGAATTTCTACATCTGCTATCTTTTTCATGGCAGCTTACCTGCCTGGTGCTTCCTCATGAGTATGGTAATCTGCTGGAAACCAAATCAATCTGGAGTGCAGATAAAGCACTTGAAAGTTGCCCACTTGTGGAGCATATATTACATTTGGATCCCATTGAAGTATGTTCCTTTGTTCCAAATAAAATTAAGAAGACTAATGTTATTATTTATCATTGCACCTTGAGTAACACAGCTACCTTAGTTTTGTGATATCATCATTTTGTGTGTGGATGTAATTGTGAATGGCTTTTGACAACAGATCTGATACTTTTGGAGAATTATGTTTGATATGATTCTGATATTCTGTTGTAAAGTTTAGTCAATTATGATATCAATTTATGAGCAAAAGGTATATAATTTGTGCTTATCTAGTAAAGTATGAGGTGAGAATTCCACTCTTATAAAATATGAGGTGGATGCTTCGGAGGTTTATTATATTCAAAACACATACATGGACAAATAAAAATAATGTAAAATTTCTATACAATATACGAAGAACCAAAAGCAGGACTTCAGGGTAGCATGTGGGTGATAAAATGTTTTAATTGTCAATCATAAAAGTTTTCTTCTACAGCTTGTATAATGTTGAAACATTAGTCAGTTGCAACAAACTACATGGAAAAGTCTGCCAAAATATCCAAAGAATATATTGATGCCAAAATTTGTGCAACATTGTGTAAAAGGTTTGTTACCAGTTGGAACCAAGTTTAAGTTAGTAGTTTGAACCTTCTAGTATTATCATTTTTGAACATTAATTTGCTGAACATGTAAAACCAATTGTTGCAGCTATTTTCTTAAACATGTTTCAGAATTCCACAGTTCCATTCACACATGAGGATAAGGTTGAAATTGAACCTGTTACTTGAATTACACAGAGAGGAGTAAATCCATTGACTTTGAATTTTTGTACTATCATACGTTAGAGTTTGGCATTTCTTTCCAACGGGTTTATTGATTCAAAATGTCGAAGTAGGGGTATAAACTAGAAAAAATTACCTTGAACATCTTCTTACTGAATTGGTATTCATTGACACGATTTTATTTCCTCACCAAAACCATTTTATAAACATGTAGTTCGGAAAGCTTGTGGCATCTTAATGATTTCATCACTTTACAATCTGATGTTTTGTGGTTCACACAATGTATTACAAATATGTGTTCAAAGAAGTTAACCCACAAGTTTCTGGATGTTTATCTGAAGGTGAACATCTTTAAAGGGATCACCTTACCTGATGCTCCAAAATTTGGGAAAGTATTTGGAGGACAGTTTATTGGACAGGTACGAGTCATTTCCTTATTTCCTCCAGAGTGTTGATCAAAGTTGCAAGTCTTTAGAGAAAAGCTATTAACTTTTTTATGGAAAAGATGTTGCCAAATGGTAATATAGATGCAGTTTTGGAACCATATGATGGTAATGCTGGCTAGTCTAGGACTGATTGCTTGGGTAGTGACGTGTTAAAATTTATTCCTTCTGAACATTTTTTATTGGCTGTATTTCCTTTTTCAGTTGTGCAAAAAATATTTTGTACAAAATGTCCCTTCATGAAAATTCATTAGTCTCTAGGAATACTAAAAAATATTTAGGTCCTATTCTCATTTGCTTATAATCTGTTCTGAGGTGTTCTCCTTTGTTATTGACTCTTTTTGTTTTTTGAGCTGAAAAAAAGCTAATAATGAGAAGTTGCCTTTGATTTGCTTTTGAAAACAACTTTTGGTTTTCTTTCCACCCGATATTTTGGCTGAGGCACCACTTGGCAATAAATCTTGACTCCTTATTGAATATTGATACCCTCAATTATGTTATATGCATCGCCACGGAAAATTTTTACATGGATCCGGTCCATGGCCCTACCTGTGGACCTTGTGGTGTAAAATAGAGCCACATAAGCATTCTTACATCACTGTCTTGCATTAGCATGCATCATTATGCTAATGTGGCATTCTTTCGCACCACAAGGTCCACAGGTAGGCCCATGGAACCGATCCACCTAAGAATTTTCCCATCGTTACTGATTAGTGTAATTTTGGATTGAAATTAGATTTGTATCTGAATTGTCACTTTCAACACCTAATCCTACGGGGACCAACACGGGTAGTGGTTATTGCCGTTTTCCTTCTAAACAAGTTATATTATAGGGTTTTGTTTTCTTGTTTTAATTGGTTTGAATTTGTGTTTTGGATAAACATGCAGGCACTTGCTGCAGCATCAAAAACAGTGGACTGTCTCAAGATTGTTCATAGTTTGCATGCTTACTTCCTTCTAGTTGGGGATTTTGATAGTAAGTCTCATATTTATGAAAGCATTCTCCCTTGTGATGCTTGAATGTATGTATCAGTTTTTAACCTTCATTTGCATCTTTTAGAAAGGAAGATTACAACACATAGTGCTCAGGGCTCTAGTTAACGTTTATATCCAGGTCTTTCTACATGTAATATGTCAAATAGATGGTACATCTATTCTTTTAGAAAGAAACTAAAGAACTAGGTTGTCTTGCAATTTGCATTCTATGAAGTGATATGATTTATGTGCAATCTTTTATCTTTTGGTTTCCACCCCCTGAAATGAATCATGTGAAACGGGTTGCATTACTTGTGTTGAGTAACCAGTAAAAGTAATACCTGATAGACAATGAGTAGGTTTCCTGGACAAGCTAACCTAGTCCTTCACACTAAAGATTAACTGTTGAATGAACAATTATTTAAGAGCCATCTGTCTGCATTTCCAGTCCCAATTATATATCATGTTCACCGTGAGCGTGATGGGAAGAGCTTTGCTACACGAAGGGTGGAAGCAATCCAAAAAGGAAATGTGGTCTTTATACTGGTTGCTTCATTCCAGGTTAGGGTATCACTATCATTCTTGATGAATAAACGATTTGGAAAATATTTTAGCAGAATTCTTTATAATGTGAAGATTGGGAACGCATATTCAAAAACACATTGATGCTATCTGCTATATTTGTAAGATATAATTCAAAGGCCTGAAAATTTCCAATGTCAAACTCTGTGGAGAAGAGTTCTTTCGATACCTATTCACAGCCCATTGTTGGATTTCTTAAAATAGCTACAATATATATATTTTTTATTTGTTTTGTTTTCTGTGGTTTGGGGCGAAGTCCTGGTCCTTGTTAATTACTTTCAGTCCTCAATCACTATAAACAGTTCTAGCCGCGTGAAGAATCTCCCTGTCTATATAGAGAATGAGTGGGGGTCACGCATGTACTATTTCTGATGTTGGGAACCCACAAAAGAAAAAAAAAATCCAGATGCTGGACTTTTTTCCGAAGGTATAAATAATCAAGTGATAACTATATCAATATTTAGTTTTGAGTGTCAAAAAATAAAATAATACACTGGAGTTGGAGTTAATTTACTTCTTTATTTATCTTATTTGTTTGCTTTTCCCATATGCTTGGTTGTGTGTTCATTTCTTATTGGTACGTCAGTTGAATTGTTTTGGTGTTAGCAGATTTCCGAGCTTAGAGAAACATTAGTGGACTATAAAGCACTGAATTTTGTGTTATATATTTTACGGGATTGGAATTGGCAGATAATTGGTACATTATAAATTATTGGATGCACTATTTGGCTGAACTTGTAATAACAATTTATATCTGTTGTAAATGGAATACCTGTTATGGATAATACCGGTATATGATTTGTGAAAGAAAACAGAAAAACAATATTCCAGGCTTGTGACATATTACTCAGATAATTGGCACATTCTTTCTGCTTTAACTGTTTAAATTCTTTATATGTATTTCTTATTCTTTTGGTTCTCTTTCAAGTGAATGTATGAATACTATATTAGCTCAAACAATGTACAGAAAGAAGAAGAAGGCTTTGACCACCAGGAAGCAGCGATGCCTGCTGTGCCAGATCCTGATGTGGTAACTAAGATACATTTACATTAGCCTTTTTGTAGGTTCTTTCTATTCCCTTTAGTATGTAACTCCATCTTGATGCAGCTTTTATCAATGGAAGAGTTGCGAGAGAGGCGTCTGACTGATCCCCGTCTTCCAAGGTCAGATTTGTCTCTTCAATTGCAGTTCTGAAAGATAGTGGTTTCTAATTGTGCCTGGTGATAAAACTCTGGTTGGTTTAAAGTTGCTTATGTTTTACTTAAGAAGATTAGTGGTGAGTATAATATCTGTCACTTGGTAAGGACCTGCATAGATCATCTAGTCTCCAGCTGTGGGAATAGATAGTTTTACAGAATTATGTATGATGAATA